>OY987267.1:18489954-19856182 GCA_963920665.1 Straminergon stramineum | reverse complement strand
ATGTTTGGTACTTAGATAGAATTTGTTATACATGTGCTATATCCATTTTGGAGGGTAATTTCAATACTCTTCTTTGAGATGTTTTTATATATTGATTTAAAAAATAAAAGTTCACAAAGTTGAATACCTAACATACAATCATACATGATTTGTGTTATAAATGGGAATTGAGTTTATAATTCGAAATGAAAAAGATGTTAGTTATAAAACATTTCTAATTTTCTAAAATGAATTTATGAAACAATTCCAAATTTCATGTTTTTTCTTATAGTCCTATGGAGTGCAATACTTAATACTTTAATTAGAAACACTAATAAATAGAAAATCCTCAAATTCTTGAAATGTTTTGATCTATTGTGCAAAGAATTCTAATAATTACTATGATCATCAAATACATTGTTACATTTCATAGAATAATCTATATAGGAGAAAGCAATAATTTCAATTTCTACTAGTGGAAAATGGCGTCTTCTTGTTATATGTTAATTATGTATAATAAATACAAGGTTTCAAGAATCTTCAATAAATTTTGTTATCAAGAACTCAAGAGCATTTAGTACTAAGTCGCCTATTTTGGACTCTTCTTCAAATAAAGAATATATTTTTGATTGTCTGAATTTTGAAATGAATGTTTTTTTGAAATTCATATATTAGTGAATAAAGGCATTTTAATGCTTTCATATTTATAATTATAAATGTGTCCTAAATCACTATTGTGAATTGGAGTGATTGCATTGAAAATTAGAAAATGTAATGGAAAGAGTTTCCAATTACGTAAATGCAACTCCTATGAGTTTAAATTCTATAAAATTTTCTTCATTTCATTCATGTTGTTTTAGAATAAAAAATAAATGTAAATTCAATGCTTCCATTCGTTTCCTTCAATGTAACGTGCACTTCATATCTTTGTGTACACTTCAATTTTTCGGCAATATCCTATTTTTTAATGGAGCGTTACTTACTGATTGCATAGAGTAATATGGAAATAGGAAATTGGTGCCCTCAAAAAAAGAATTTTTATTTGGTTGTTGAAGAGTAAACACGTCAAACATGTAATATTCATTGATTTGTCCATGTTCATTCTTGATTTCTTGTAGCCTATTCTAAGAATATTTAATTTGTTTAAAAACCATTAGAGAAGTATAAAAGAGTAGATTATGTTAAAAAAATTTAAATTTTGTTGATGATGTAGTACTATATCATTCACAATACTAGTTAATAGTGTTTTTAAAAAAAAAATTCTTGAGCATGGTGAATAAAGACAAAATTGCTTGAAAAATAAAATACATAACAAGCTAGCCTACCAATTGTTGAACGATAAACATAAACAAGTACCACCTCCAAACCAAACAATTAATAATATCATGCTGAAACATATAATCTCTGCAAATTTAAAAATAAAACTAAAATTTGAAATATGGAAAATTGGAATGCTCAAATTGGGTTCCTTACTTTCTTTTACTTAGACATTAAAATAAAATAATGTAAAAATAATTTTCTTATTTTGATATCAATATGTAAGGAAAAAAAATCAAACAATTTCTTATTCTTCATTCAATAATTGCTAAATACTAAAATATGATTACCTTTTTGGATTGTATTACCTATTTTTGATTTCAGATACTTCTCAATTTTGAGCACGAGCTCCCCTAGTCGCCTCCTCCATGAACTCCATGACCTCTTCGTCTTCCCCATCCGCCGATCTGCCCCGCCCCGCCCGGCCCATCCGCCGCAATCTCCCCGTCCGCGCGTCCGCCCAGGTACCTGTCCACCTGTCTGCCCCGCCTACCGCGTCTGATCGATCGACGTGTCGCTTTTCCGACGATCCGATCCGTCCGCCTCGAGCCGGCCATGCGGGGCCGTCCGCCTGTATAAATTGCAAGGCGGATAGGCCATTGCGCACAGTCGTTCCCTTCTTGAGTGGGCGGACTAATGCCTTCAAAGCTCTACACGCCCCTTCCGGTTTCAGGGATCAATTGTGTGGACATTCAAATATTATGTTGTCAGTATTCGCTGTGTGACGGATTTGGGGGTGTTCAAAGTTTAAATTGGAAAAAATTTAAATTAAAAAACAATTTATTGTAGTTAGAAAAAGTGAACTATAGTTCTGTAATTGTTTCATTTCCCCCTCTTCGACTTCATCGTGCCGAAAGATTCACCCAAAAAAGGGAATCGAAAGGGAAGACCTCAATCCTTTGATTGGGACGCTTGGGCCGATCCATTGTGTGTGGGTGAACCGGGATGGGAAGAAGAATAGACGAAAGTGTGGGATTGCACAATGTGCAAGAAGTATGTGAAGATGACGCACATTCAAAAACTTTGGCCACGTGAACGCGTAGAAAAACAAGCCAATCGTTAGGAAGGACAAACATCTACGTGCTAGAGTGAGCATTTTAAATAAAGATACATACAAGTGCATCGAGTTCTGGGAATTAAGAGCGCCAAATGGAATGTGATGAATTATAACGTCATGGCGATGGTTTGGGCAGAGATTGTGCTCCACAAGGACGTAGACTGGCGCACAGCTCAAGGTCGCAATGTGGATAATTACAATCGCACAAATGCTGTTATAGACACACAGTGGACGGGGGCAAGCGATTGCATGCCAAAGTGGTCCAATCGAGGTTATCTACAACAACCTTCGGTTGTACTAAAAGATGCAGAAGATGAGTGGTCAAATGAGGATGATGATGACGACGATGTGCAAACAAATGCCACATTTGGAGAGAGGCACGAACGGGCAAAAGAACGAGAACGGATTGAATTCGAGCAACGGATGCAAGAGGCAACACGTAGAAGCTTGGTAGATCATGGACGGCACGATAGGCATGGCGAGTCCTACCAACGTGAGCATAGAACGGGAGGATCAGAACAAGGAAGAGGTGGCTCATACTACGGTTATAATCCTCAAAGTGGTCATCAAGGGGAAGGACAGAGCTATGGAACCTCGCATTACGATGGTTCAAGTGCATCTAGTTTTGGCTATGGGCCCCCTTCTCAAATTGGCTTTGGAGGTGGAAGAGGGAGTTATGACACCACGCAACATAGTGGGTCTAGTGGCTATGGTTTGTATTATACCACACCTACTCAAATGGGCTTTGAAGGCAGTGGAGGAAGCCATGCAATTCTGCAGTACGGTGGGTCCACTCATGGTAGTGCCCAATACTATCCGGAATCGACTAGAAGTGATCCATACGGGCATCATGGGGGCTCTTCTTACAGTGGTGCAAATGTCTCTGCATCGCCATCTAGTGCTCCAGTTCCTCCTCCCACTTTTGGAAATACATACTATGGACAAGGAGGTGCACCAAGCAGTTACCACAAATACTACGGAGGTGGTCCATTTATAGGAGTGCAACCGAGAGGCCCCGTTGAAAAAGATGAGACCGATTCAGATTCAGAGTGAAAAAAACATGCATGTATATAGTGATCATGTTTTTGCTCCGTCTTTGAGCTATATTATCTACGGCAAGTATAGAATATCATAGTGATAGAAATAGTATAGACTCTATAATGAATAGAACAACATTGAACATCAATGTTCTTTAATTTTCATAAAAGTATTGTGTAGTAGTCTATGCCAAATATGTACGTAGATAAGTAGATTTTTTAATACATCATTGCATTATTTTGTAATATCTTTCATGTGTAAGTGTCATTCTTGAAATCACCACTCGAAATTTAATGTGTAATTGCCTATTTGTTTGTTGCTTATTTTTAAATCATTGTTGCATATTTATTACATTTGAGAACTTATAAATGGTCTAAATGCATTTATAATTGAATTATTAACAGTTGAATATTATAAATTTACAAGTGCATATTATTTTAATTGAAGAATGTAGAACTATAGAAGTGAGTGCATGCAAAAATTGCATTCATTTGATTTCAAAACTTGATTCTTGAAAATGAGATTATAGATGTAAAGAGCTTAAGAATTTCAAGAAATCACCATATGAACGAATCTCATTTCAAATCCATTTCAAGATGTTTTATGGAAAACAAAATATTATTTTACGAGCAATTAATTGTAGAGGAAATTTTAAAATTTCTCTTTTAAAATTTATATAAATATTTTGGTCTTGGCACTAGTGAATTGAATTGAACTTGTTGAATCTCAAATTTCATGAGTTTATTTTTTTATTCATATATCAATTCCCAATGAAGATTCCAAACAAGACTTTATAACATTTTTCTCTTGATCTCCAATTTAGAAAATGGATCCACATGTTTAACGGTAACCCTTTACATGCTAACATACTCGAAGCATCACATTCTTGTGTTTGTTGAATTTTGAAGTTAAATAAAATTAACCGAATTGGTATTTTCTACACTTTGTATTTTGGGAAAAGTTCATTGTGAAGTCTAAGTCCACTAGCAAAAATCCAAATTTCATAGTAAATGATAATTATTTCTTTATACAAGGTTTTGTCCCAGAGTATCTAAGGCAATCTTTACCTTTGATGAATTGTACAAGGTGGATGGTTATGACCTTTAGGTGGGACAAGATGGTCACAAGGTGTACACATTTAATTGGAAGAAGTTGAAAAAGCAAAAACGGCAATTTTGAGTGGCTTTTGACCAAAAAATGGCCTTGGGAATTTAGAGGTACATATGTATTTTCAATTCAAATGAAAAAATTTTGTTTCTCAATCCACTCTTTATTTATAATACAAATTATAGATGATTCTAACACATATTGTAGTGAAGATGATTCATGATTGTATTTAAAAAATCACAATATTTTAATTTTTTCTTCAAAATATTTGGAAAAGAAAAAGTGAAAAATTATTTTTCTACTACCCAAAAATATAAAATTTTGGTACATCAATTAAATTAAAGGATAAATTTGGTTTCATAATTGAATTTGACTTCTCGATCTTTGATGTGACTATTCTAGATGTAAAAAACTAATTAGAAGGCATAACGAAATTTTCTTTTTAAGTCTAGTCTTTATCATTGCTTTTATTTCTTCATAAAATTTCAATTCATTTTGATAGATTTTGCTATTTTTACTCAGGTATATTGTTTTTTTGCACCAAAAATTTGAAGAATATGAAAGTTTTGAAGCCTAAACCACCCGATACGGTCTGCTCAATCCCGTCCGCCTGATCCTGTTGGCGGGTTAGGGTTTAGGGTTTGGCGGACGACCCCACAACGTCCGCCACGCCTTGCCCGTCCGATTGGGCGGACGCTGTGGGGCCGTCCGATGAGCCCGTCCGCCCATCCGCTTCTCACTCTTGCCTTGCCCCTTGTGAATTCAAGGTGGAGCGGAGAGCTTGGTGGTTTATCCTCCATTGGCTCCTTTCTGAGGGAAGGCGGGAGTGATACATTGAGGGCCCCTTATTGCCAAATTTTTTGTGACTTGTGTGTAAAATTCAAATTCAAATTTATTGTTTATTAACAATTACATTTTACGGATTTGTTTCATCACACTAATCACAATGACGAAGGGGAAGGGCAAGAAGGTTGCAAAGTTGAAGCATACAGGGGGGCCATCGAGCTTGGAGATAGCTCGAGAAAGTCTATCGGAAGAATGCAAAAAGTTCATGATCAAATGTATCGTTGCATTTTATGAGTCAGAAACAACATTGTCTATAGACAATAAATACATCCGGTATCAGGAGGAGTGTGTGCCTAAATTCAAGATAGATATGAGGTAGATGTTGTTGAATGCATTGAATGTTCCGGATTGGTGGGAAGAGACAGAGAAGAAGGGTTTCAACAAATGCTTGGACAACAAGGTGCATGACGCGTTGTGGAATTCAAAGGTTATCTTGGAAAAATATGGTAGGGAATATAGACCAAACGATGCTGGATTTGAGGAAGTGGTTTTGAAGGCGGACTTGTTTAGGAGTCGGTGTGCTCCATTCGCTAAGAATCACAATCGAATTGGTTCAATTGCTTGGTGGAAAAGCAATGATGGAGTTGTAGAAGCGTAGAGGAACAGATGCGATCTGATAGCACTTCCAGATATGGCACAAGTGATTTCCGTTGACAACAAGACAATGCAAGGTGGATATGCAACAATTCGAAAGGTTCGGATCGAAGGATGTCCAGGAATACTTCCCTATTGGGAGTTTGCAGCGAAGAAGTCCAATCACTACCGCTCTCGACCCGAACTAGCAAAGTTGGAACATCAAAACGAGTCAATGGCCGTCCGAATTCCACATGTGGGTGTAATACAATTTGCTGTGGTGCACGCAACGTCGTATGAAGGCTATGCGTATTGGTGGAACGGTGGAACTTTGCGTCAAATGTTGAACATGGATAATGATTATCTAGACAACATACAAATTCGATTGATGCACTCGAATCCCACCGAGGAGGAGGTTGTAAAAGCTCACCGTCTAGGGCGATTTCGAAAGAAGCGTATAGAGCTTGCATGGGCGTTGGTGCATATAATGAATGTAGTGCATATTGCTGGGCATTTACACAATGATCTTTCTCCGGACAACATTATGTTTCATTTTCCGGAGGACGAGTCATGTGTGTACATTGGAGTTTGTGATTGGGGAATGACCACCTTAGCTATTGAACCAATGAAATCCTTGTACACGTTTACATCCGAAAAAGAGAAGACAGAAGCTTTGCAAAAAAGATGGTGGGTGGATCCATAGATTGCATATGTGCATAAAGTAGGTGCAGACGTGGGAATCATTCCGATGTATTCACGCAAATCGGAAGCATATGTGGTTGGAAAACTTGCTCAAAAGATCAATGCGGAGTGCATGACACAGGTGTATTTCGAGTTGCAACGTGAAACACCTCATATGACCAAATTTTAGTTTCACGAATTCGGAAGGGTGTTTGATCTTTACCTAAACCGCCTCTGTTTACTAGGTGATAATGAACATCGTAGATTGGCCCATGTTGTACATTGGTTTTGTAGTACATACCATTGGCCAATTCCAGATGAACATTTTCGTCATTCATATTAGATGATTATTATAGTAATATTAGTATTTCAATAGGTTGTATAGACATGTAGAATTACTTGAGGAATATAGAGTTGAACTTAAATGTATTGATGTGTGCAATTAGCCAAGTGTGCACACCATATAGTATATTGCAAGTTTTGAATCAACAGTATATGGCAATATATATGTAATTGAATACATTTTGAATTGTTCGTTATGTTTGTATTTGTATTGATTGAGACATTTTTAAATAGAAAATATAAACAATTTTATTTATTTATTTAAGTTTTGATGATGTACATACTCATATTTCAAAAAATGTGGATAAGGATGCGAAAATTGAAGGTACAAAAATATTTCATAAGAAATTTTAAATTAGAAAAAGGATAGCAATGAAACACAAATGAAATCTTGTTGGTCAAACTCTAAATGAGATCAAAATTTATTCAAACATGCAAGAAAATTAAATAAAAAAACAATATCTATGAGGCTATGAATAATATATTTTCATAGAATTTTTCTTCAAAACTGTCGGAGAAAATTAGGAAAATGTTTACAAATATGTGGTGTGGACAATTGAACATAAAAAGAAATCTTCTTAAAATTTGTAGAAGTAGAAACAAAATTAGTATAATATTATAATTTATACATGTTAAGTTTTTTACAATCCTCATTTCATTTTTATGGATGGGAAATTTAAAATAACTTGAAGATTAAGGGCAAACAAGATGGTCAATTGACCAAGGAATATTTATTTACTTATTTTTTATTGAATGTCATAGAGCTTCAAAATTGACAATTTTCCTCCGTTAATGATAAAAATTGTTTTAACCCTTAAAGTTCCTTGACTATACTCTCACCAAAAATGCTCTAAAACTACCATTTCTACTACAAGCACCAAATTTTAGAAAAATATAATTTTTTGACACATGTAACCATAGGATCTTGTAGTACTCTAGTTTGATAATATGTGGAAAAAATTTCAGAAATTTTCACCATGTAGATTGCAAGATATTAGTGTTTGAAATGGTGAAGATCTTTTTTCTGGCCCCGCAAAAAGCCAAGCAGCTCCACTTCACAAGGTCAAATCATTATTAGAAAATGTCCAAAATGGTTGGGCTTCTTTGGAATCATTCTTCAGGGCAAGTTGGCTACATACATGAAAATTTTCAAATCATTTGGAGTTGTACAACATATAGGAAAAAAATAGTAAGTAGAAAGAAATAGAGAATGATTCAAAATACTAAATTGTTAATAAATTAATTAAAAAATTAAAAAATTCCAATACAAATGGTGGAATTGTTGTTATAAACAATCTACATTCAATCACATTATTTTTTTTTCAAAACTACTAAAATCTCAATAACTTAAAGGACTTCAAAGTTATTTTTGGTGTAGGGATTCCATAACTACCTACAAACTAAAAAGCCTCATAACTTTCATCTCAACTATTGAAATGCAATGCTTCAAAGCTTTTTGAGTGCATCTAAGTCCGAAGAACAAATTTTAAATTTTTATTTTTAAAAAAAGTAAATTTTTCAAATGTGCCTAGATTGCCCGAGTTGAGAAACAAACAACATATTATGCAATAACTTTTGACTCATATTTTCAATTGTCATGAAATTTGTGCATATGAAAGATATTCCTTGTCCCCACATTCTATTAAAATTTCAACCCAAAATATGGAAATCTCCACTCACATGCACCTGCCCAAAATCAATCCGTTGCCAAAATCAACATTTGGTCCTTTAGGGGTTAAACTTATAGTAATACTTCCAATTTTGACATTCATGCACATATAGGATATGTAATGCCACATTAACACATTACACATATGAAATATTCATGATTTTGTTTTCATGTAATCTTTGACAATTTCCTTCAATAAATTGCCATAATTGGAAAATTTTGAGCAATTTCGTCTTCAAATTTTATTTTTGTTTTAGCTTCTAAGAGCATCCTTTGTAAGGGACTAAAGGCAATCCCTATCTCTATGTCCATGAATTTCATTTGAATAGGAAAAATAACTCCCCATCAAGGTTCTCTGTCACTAAATTTTTAAGAAATGAATGCCTAATTCTAAATTCTCTATCGAGGGTTTGGAGGTGAAATTTATGGGGTTTCTTTTTTCGTTTTTTTTAATTACAAATTTAGGGAAATCAAAGGTTACTTCCCTACAAATTTAAAGTAGAGTAATATTAGGGGTGTAGAACTTCCTTGTTCTGATTTTTATGATTTTCATCTACAATTCTATAAAGACATGGAGACAATTTGTGAATGTAGTCGAGGTGGTCGAGGCAACGGACGGGGAGGACATAGTGGTCGAGGTAGACCAGTCGGTCGGGGCGGACGAGTAGAGGCAGATGGTCAGGCGGTCAGGGCGGACGAGCATGGGTGGACGTTCGGGGCGGACGGGTGGAGGGAACCGTCGGATGGGGCGGACGGGCAGATGGTCCAGGCAGACGGCGGGAACGTCCACTAGTCCGCTTGTCATTGGACGTTGTGGACCCCGCGTCCGCGTTCGGACGTCCTGTCAACCCTGGCAAGAGGGTCTACTTGACATGTTGGACGTCGTGTCTGTCGAGTTGTCAAACTGTCCGCTGGAACAACCATGGGTTTAGTTCCCAAAACGTGTAGGGAACATACCAAGGTTTAGGTCCCAAAAGGTAGGAATAGAGGTCAAAGTTGAGTACGAGAGGTAGTCTGTGAGAGGGAGAGTACGCCCTCTGCCCCCCTAACCATAGACATGGCATTCCATGCCCCCCCTTAGAGATTAGCAAGAAAATTAGCAAAAAAGGGGACACTAGTTCAACCCTAGTCCCCAACATTTGACCCCTCCAAAACTAGGTAGGCAAGGGCCGAGCCAGGGATTAGGCTCCGCCGAAGGCTGACCAATCATTAAAGGGGTCCCGACCGGCCATTAGGCTCCATCCGGGGGCTTCCAATCATTAAGGAGTCCTAGCTGGTCGAACCTTGGGCTCTGCCAGGGGCTCCCAATCATGAAGGGGTCTTGGCTAGGCCTCAGGCGTCAGACTAGGCTGGAGGCAGCGTGAAGGAGAAACAAAGGGGGGGTTGTGGCAGCATGAAATTCTAATTTTTTTGGTTTTACTTAGTAATACTAACCGGATAGCTAGATAAGGATATCCGGATGTGGTTAAGAAACTAGAAGGAGCGGAAATAGAAGTAGAGAATGGGTTAGCGACAAGATCTGCTCCATCCCGTTTCTAGAGAATAAACGGATAAGAGCGGTTGTCGGACCGAATAAGTGACGGACCGGATACCTTAGACGAACCAGATCCGGAATGAGTTAGGATGAGGTGGCAGGGAGTCCAACGGCTATAAAAGAACTGGAGCTACCTAGGTCAAACTCTTTCTCATTCTTGTTTGCCCAACATTGTCTGTGCTCTGTGTTTGCCTCTGTGCCTGTCGGCTAGCTTTCCGTGACAGCCTTTTGTGCGAGACCTGTATGATTAGTGTCCGTTGAGAGACTTGCGGTCCTTGAACGTTCAAGCTTTAATTACCGGTTGAGATCGGGGAGTGAAAGTAAGAACGAGACATGCGGCTAGGAAAGATAGCGAGGGAGTATCGGAAAGGGTCCCAAGCGCACCAATCCGTGTCCATGCCGCAGTTTAGGAGGACTAGAGGCGGACAGGCCAATTCCAGTGTGCCCCCAGTAGAGGTAAAACTCCGGAAGGTAGTTCTGGTTGTTCCCTCCACTGAACCAGCCAAGTCCCAACTCATGGAAGATTTGAATTCCATGGGCTGCCTAGGTTTTGTAGATAAACCCTGGGGCTTTAAAGAAGAGTCCATAGTCAAAGAACTCTTGGGCAAGCTGTCCAATGAGTTTGACAACACTCCGCGAGCCGTTCCACATCTGTGGACGGAAGACATGTGGAGAACAGCCTATAGTTTCCGAGCAGGAGGACTAGAAATGGCAAGCCGGAAGGATGAGTTCTGCCGTGGGAAGTTCGGGGGAGCAGTGAACCCGAAAGACGGATACGCGGCGGACGACTACATCGATGAGCGGCAACGCCGGCTGCTGAAGTTTTTAGTTCCGGTCCTTCATTCGGAAAAACCGACGACGGTGACTATCTCCCTCGCCAACACTATTTTCTGCTCTCTGAGAGGAGACCAGAAAGTTGACTGGGCTCGGATCATTTCCGAGCTGGTCACCCAACTCGTAGGAAGAATGGGGAAGAGTAGGGCCACTCCGGTGTGCCCCTATCTCATGCATCTCTACCATTCCCAACATCTCCTGAGCGCACCGGAGGAGAAGAGGTGGAAGGCTCAAGAAACTCTCCTGAAATACGGAGAATCGGAAACGGATGAGGAGATGGAATCTAGTTCCGATCTCGAGGAGAACAGCGAGTCGGAGGAAGAGGAGACGCCAATGCCAGTCATCAAACGGCAGAAGACGACCTCTCCCAACAAGAGGGGTACACCGCCCGCTTGCGACACCCCGGCCCCAAAGGAGAAGCCGGAGGCCGAGAAGACGGTGTTAGAAGAATCAGATCCCGATGATCCGTTCAGATCCCTCGTAAAGAACTTATGCGATATACGAGCGGATTGGGAGATGAAGAGGAAGATGCTGATAGCAATCGGGAGGATGGTGGGAGCAGTACCCGACCGAGAGCTACCAGAAAAGGTGGCGGCCTATATTTCTAATCCGGTCGAGTCCCGCAAGGAGGAAGCAGAGATCCGCCGGTTACAAGAGGAGGTGGATTGGATGAAGACGGAGATCTTGGTGCACCAGGAGAACTTCGCCGCCACCAAATCGATTGCAGAGGATGCTCGGCTGATGATGGAGCAAGTGAAGGCCACGTTCGGAGAGACTGGAACGGCCCTCACCAAGGCCAAATTATTTGACGAGTGGGTGCACGAGGAGAAGAAGCTATCCGGTACCCGGATGGTGCGGATCCTCAATGACTTTGCCGAGCAGGTAGAAGCGGCAATGCAGGAGGCACGGAAGGTAGCGGATCGGATGGAGGAGAGTACCCGGATGCTGTCGGGAGCAACCTGTTCTCGCGATATCCGACTCTCGGATATCTCTCTCCCGGATTCGTTCCTAGAAGTGACAGTAGGAGAGGGGAAGGATACGACCCCCAAGTCCAAGAAAACGACCCAAGCCGGCACGCCTAGGACTGCCATCGACTTTGACTCACCGCCCGCGTCCACAGAAGGCAATCCGGTTCCTCGACCTCAGGAGATCGAGAGGAGTCGGAACCTCAACGAGGTTTTTGAGCAGATGGACCTAGGAGCAGACAACGCGACCATCGGATTGCGGATAGGGACTTAGGATGTATATAGTAGGTAGAGTAGGAGTGGATACGGAACCTGTTCCGGTCCAAGTGGGGAGTAGGTAGGACCGGAAAGTTTGACTGAGATGGTGGCGGAACTTTCGTGAGTTTTCCCGCCCATTTGTAACTTTTTGAAATGTTTATAGTCAGCGCCCGCGAGGGACGCTGGGAGTCTTCTTTTTGCAATTCTTGTTGTACCTTTGTATGCGCTCTTTTGTTGTGTGTGTCTCCCAAGCTTGGCAGGTTTGCATGATGAGAAGTTAGGAAGGTGTAAGGTAGAGTTGTGGTTAGATTTCTCCCCTTAGTGCAATAGTTTCCGATCCTTAGTGTGTGCGCAAGTTGTGTAAGTGTTGGGAGTGTATTTTAGTACCTCAGCAAGATCTAGGGTTTTGAAGTTCCGGGTGAGATAGCCGTTGTTAGGCTAGGCAGATAGGGAGGGTATTCTTAGTCGCGCTAGAACTCCTGGACGGGTAGTCCGGTTGAGTGTCTGACCTTATGAGAGGTCTCATCACCATAGATTGGTAAACAGAATGATCCTAGGTACTATTGGAACAGACGAGTATACTTGTAGCCACCTAGCTTCGCACAGGTAGGAGTTGGCATTGAGGTCGTTGTAGTAAGAACGGATCGTACGGGGGATCTCTGTGTGACCTGCATTCCGGATTGCTGTCCGGATTGTTGTGAGGGATCAAACCGGATCCAAGTTAGTTAGGAGAGGAAGGGAGAGAATAGTGGGTCTTCAACCACTATAATCCGCAGAAGGAGTGGTGGGCCTACCACTCAGAAACCTAAGTGGCGAACCCTCTGATGGTCCAACAGAGGCAAAACTAAACCGGAAGAGTGTTGGGAAGATACAGGAACTAGTCAGAGCGGATTGGTTTAGAGTAGTACCAAGACCGAAATTGTTTAGGTCCTGGAGATTGGGAGAATTGGGTTTAACGGAGGATTTATGAATCAGGTGGGAAGTAATCCGGTCCTGATTCTCTGGGTGGTTGTTGGTTTCCGGTTTTAGATCTAGGACCGGAAAGGAAGTTTTAGAGGGTGAAAGCGCTTACTCACCCAAACCAAGTAAATACTTCACAAAATCTCGTGGGTTCGATCTTTAGAGTCACTTTGTTATGCTCTAGAGTGATTTTTGTGAGCATAATAGGAAATTTACTTATCCTGTGCTGCGACAAGGATAAGGCCTCACTAGAGGATGCTTAGTCATTGCAGGAACAAGGAAAATTAGAGTCGGTCAAGGACTGAGGGAAGGAAAGGCTGCCCACTACTGGAGAAGGGAGGAGGGGCTGTCTAAAGGTGAGAAGAGAGAGGGTTGTCCAATACTCAAGGAGGGAGAGAAGGAAAGGCCAACAAGACACCTCTAACTACAGTAAGCAAATTATCGGGGCGGGGAAGCCAACTCCCTGTCTCCTATAAACATCACCAAAGCAATGAGCAAGTGGCCAAGAGAATGAGGCAAAATGACAAGGGAGAGACAACTTGAAGGAGGAGGGGAAAGGTAGGTAGAATAGGGTGAAATCTTCAAGACTTACTGAGGCCCTTAGATTAGAAGTAGGTATCACCATGAGATTAAGTGTGAGACATAAGTATAGGACATAAGCTGTAGGACATAAGAAGTAGCTCAACCTTGGGGGATGGTAGAATACGCCCTTTAGGTTAGCTTAGTGGGTAGAAACACTAGTAGTTGGGCTACCTTAGAGTGTGGGAGGAAATATTATGATTAAAATGATGGTTTGTGGTCTCACGGCATGAGAGTTCATGGCGGAGGAGGTAGAGCTTCTAGTGGGAGCGATCAACGACTCAAGTTCCAAGGTATGAGTTAACCCTTTCCAACCCTTCCCTAGGTCTCTAATTAGAAGTTAGTAGCTTGGCCGAGGCCTACCCTTAGGTCAGACCCTTAGGATTGTAGGTCAGATCATTTCCAAGGACATAAGCTTAAAGAAGGAGGCTGTGTTTTTCCAAAACCCTAAGGCACGCCCAAATCGGGTGAAAATTGAGAAAGTTATCGCGAGATGAAAATTAGGGTGAAATTGGATGAAGAATAGCTAAACTTCGGATTTGGCAGAGAATTAAGTAGATTAAGAGGAGGCTACCAATTAGGGTCCAGGGCCAAAGAGAAAAGTTAATTACGAATTATAGGTTAGGAGAAATTCACGAATGAAATTTAGATAAGGTTCGGATGAAAATTTTGTAGTGAACCCCGATCAGGGCCCAACTCCAGATCTGGGTAGGAGCAATTTGTGTAACCCATCCCTAAAAATTTCAAATATTTCTGAATTGGAGAGCTAGGTGCAATCGATGGATGAAGATTGAGGAACTAAGTAGCGGTCAAACTTTATCCACCCATAACTTCGGCTAGGTAGGTCGGATAGGGCCCAGTTTTATGTTTTTAGAAATGGCACAAGATGAACTAGAGTTTTCTTAAGTTAGTTCTGACATGGTGTAGGTTCCATCCAGATCATATAGCAAGCCATCCATCCGGTCGGCCCAAAACATTAGAAGTAGTTTAAGCAAATCTTGCAATTTGGGGTCACTTAGGCACTTAGTAAAAAGATCCATTGCTTAGAAGACACAGTGGACCATGCTTAGACACCCAAAGGTAGGAGTCACTTAGCTGAAACCTAGAACCTGGTTGTATTCGCGAGTTACCAAAGGTGGGTAATTTGGCGCTCACAATTGGTAATTTTTTGGATGGTTTTGGATTGAGAAAGGGTAGAAGGCCATTCCCATAATGGTACCTAGATTCCTAGGCCAGAACTCTAGGCTATAGGTTCTACCTATCTAGGTCAATTCCAAATTAATTTCGGATCAAGGTTGACAGCATCATGTCACGTCTAGACGGATGGTGGATGGATGAAATGTCAAGATTCAACCCCTCATCCATCACAAAAAAAGCTTGTTTCTGGAACATCCCTACTTGAAGGCATTATTCTATCTATCCTTAGATACATAGTTTCAAGTTTATTCATGATGTCAATTTCCTATCCTACAGATTACCATAACAATTTTCGTTGATACTATATTTATCAATGTCTCTTTGTCAGTTTCTTATGAGAAGATGACAAGATTGAAACTCTACTTGTACCAAACTTATACACTCAAATTTTTTTTTTTTTAGTACAACCAAAGTCACTAGTTAGAAATATGAATTTGGTCTATTTGTTCAAAGCTTTGCCACCTGAAGCATTGGAGCTAGGTTCTAAAATAGCACCCCATTTTTCTACAAGTGGTATATAGATCTAGGTTCTAAAATATCAAAATATTTTTGAAACAGAAGGATGATCAAAGTGTCCCTATGTGCTAGCTCAAATATATACAAACGTTTGTAGAAACATCCAAAGCATTTCATAACTTTATAGAAGAAGTAATTTGTTTAATCATTTAATTACTCTAAGAGGATGTGGCCTTCACCTATGCCCATCCCAAAAACAAAAACAAAACAATGTTGTGTTAGTGAGGTGCAGCGGGTGTCTTTAGACCACAACACATGTTATAGCTTTTGCAAGGTGCAAATTAAACATTCAAAAGCAAAAATCCCCAATGTATGAAATCCACAATAAAAAAATGTTGAAGAACATGTACATAATCGTGTAGATAGTGTACATTCAGCCCTAGGAGTAGTATTAGACTCTTAGTTAGACTTAGAGTCTATTGGGTGTTGTTTGTAGTCAAAGGCAGCCCAAGGTTGCTAGTTATCCCACATGGTTTGTGGATAACTAGTGAAAGGCTTTTAGCTTATGTTCAGCCCATACATGGATCTTTGTATCTTCTACCATCTAAGTAAAGCCTTTCTCCATTCAAAACTCAATAGGTTATGGGCCCACGCACTTGGCATTGCACATGAGGGAGAAATTCAAGTCATTTGGAGAAGTTCTTGGAGCTTGGAGGAGCATACTGAATTTGGGCTCTAGGTCACCTACAAACCATATGGTGTGAGTAAATTTTTCAAAACAAAGAAAAAAAGTCTTTGAATTCCATCTTTCGTTTTGAGCTTTTGTGGGCTGGTTTGTGAGATTTGGAGTTCATTTTTGAGTGTGAGATTGCTCATGACTGAAATCAGACCTACTTAGGGCTGGTTTCATGCTCCTTGTTTGAGTTTGTGCTTGCAAGTGTACATTGGCAGCCCATTGGGGCTGATTGTGCACTTGGGTACATTGGTGATTGTCATTGTGACAATTGCAACCTTGTGAGAGTCCTTGGTGAGGCTTGGTAGCATTTGTGGGTTGCATGAGGTGTTTCCATGCATTGAGGGTTGAGTGGTGCCCTTGTGAGTGAGAGAGACGAAATTGTGATCCCAAGAGGGCTGATTTGTGCCCTTGTGAGTGTGTGAGACCAAGTAGAGGACTTTGTGAAGCAAGAGGGCTGGTTTGTGCCCTTGTGAGTGTGTGAGACCTAATAGTGGACATTGTGAACTCAAGAGGGCTGATTTGTGTCATTGAGAGAGAGTGACACCCACTTTGGGTTCTTAAGTGACTTGGTGAGCCAAGTAGGGCTGGTTGAAGCCATTGTAGTCCATGAGGTGCTCATTGTGAGTGGGAGCTTCCATCTAGGGCTGATTGGAAGTTCTTGAGATCTTTGGAGTGTGGAGTATCCAATTTGTGAGGAGAATTGTGAGTTTCCTTGTGTTTTTGAAGTAGCACCAGCCCATGACGAGCATGTGGTGGTTGTGAGTTTCATTAGGGTTTGAATTGGTGAGGAGAGAAAGTCTTGTGCTTGTGAGGAGTGGTGTGGCGTTCTTAGGGTTGCAAGGTGCTTGTGAGGGCTGATTGGTCCCATTTCAGCCCAATTCGCCCCAAAGGAGTGTAAGGAGGGTGAATTCAGATTGGAGAACTTGTGGGTGTTGCCAACAAGTGGGAGCTGATTCAAGATGGCTTCAAGTGGAGGAGAGGGCGTGCGCATCATTGATAAGTTCAATGGGGAGAACTTTGGGATGTGGAAGTTCAAGATGGAGATGATTCTTGCGGAGAAGGATTTGTGGGAGGTGGTGGATGGGAGTGAGGAGCCTCCAAGTGAAGATGCTGATCTCAAGACCAAGAAGGCGTTGGAGAGGAAGGAGAAGAAGGCCTTTGCTCTTATTGCCATCAACCTTTTGGACCGGCAAATTGCTCACATCCGCCATTGCAAAGGACCAGCCCAAGCATAGACCACCCTTTGCAACATCCATGAAACCAAGAGCCTCTCCAACATACTCTTCCTTAGGCGCAAGTTCTTCACTATGAAGATGCAAGAGGAGGATGACATCTTGGATCATGTCAACAAGATCAAGGCTCTTGCGGATCAACTTGCTTGCTTGGAGGCCCCCATCACGGATGGAGATGTGGTGATGACCTTGTTGGAGAGTTTGCCACCATCCTATGAGTACCTCATCACTGCCTTGGAGACAAGACCCACCAAGGAGCTGACCATGGAGTTTGTGACGGCACGCTTGATGCATGAGATGACCAAGCGCAAGGAAAATGAGGCCCAAGGGGAGGGATCAGCCCTTGTGTCAAGACATGGCAAGGGAGGCAACACCAAGGCGTTCAAGGAGACAAGGACGTGCTTCAATTGTGGCAAATCAAGCCACATTGCTAAGCATTGCAAAGGCAGCCAAGCCAAAGACAAGGGGAGTGCACACCAAGCTTGCCAAGTGGAGGATGAAGAGGACTTTGCCTTTGCCACCTATGGAGGAGGGGAGAAGGCCAACATGTTCACTTGGATTGTGGATTTGGGGGCCACTCAACACATGACCAGCCATAGAGATGCCTTCCACACCTATCAGCCCATTGTGGGGAAGAGGATTCATTTGGGAGACAATGGCATGGTGGAGGCCCTTGGCATGGGGGAGATCCTTGTGGAGGTGCAAGTGGAGGGGAAGACCAAGAGGATTCAAATCCAAAAGGCCCTCCATGTCCCCAAGTTGCATGCCAATCTGATTTTCGTGAGCCAATTGTCTTTGGGAGGTTTGAAGGTGCATTTCAACATAGTGGGGTGTGTGGTGAGGTCAGCTAGTGGTGTTTTGATTGCATCAGCCCCCCGTGAGGGCAATTTGTACCACATTCACTTCACCAAGGTGAATGGCACTTCCATGGCTTGTGTGGCCCAAGGATCAGCTCATGAAGACCTTGTGGGGCTTTGGCATAGGAGGCTTGGGCACTTGAATGTGAAGAGCATGAAGAGCCTCCAACACATTGTGAAGGGGCTGAACCTCTCTTCTTGCAAGCATGATTGGAGTTCGTTGGTGTGCAAGGGGTGCATAGAGGGGAAACAAGCAAGGCAGCCCTTCCCCAAGGATGGGGCCACAAGGGCCAGCAAGCCCTTGGAGCTTGTGCATTCAAATGTGTGTCGGCCGATGAAGACCACATCCATAGGAGGAGCAAGGTATTTTGTGACTTTCATTGACGATTTCTCACGCAAGATTTGGGTGTACATGCTGAAGTGCAAGAATGAGGTGTTTGGGCGTTTTGAGACTTGGAAGGCCCTTGTGGAGGCCCAATCGGAATGCAAGGTGAAGGTACTGCGGTCGGATAATGGAGGAGAGTATGTGTCCAAGGCCTTTGAGGCCTTCTTGAAGGCTCATGGCATTGAGCACCACACATCAGCACCTTACACTCCTCAACAAAACGGCGTAGCGGAGCGTGCCAATCGGACCATTGTGGAGATGGCTAGGTCCATGATTCATGGCCAAGGGCTGAAGTATGAGCTTTGGGGGGAGGCCGTGTCCAATGCGGTGTATACAAGGAACCGGTGCCCTACACAAGCTTTGACAAGTAAGACACCCCAAGAAGCTTGGAGTGGAATCAGACCTCATGTGTCTCACATGCGCACCTTTGGGTGCATTGCCTATGCCTTGGTGCCAAGTGCCAAGAGGACCAAGTTGGATGCCAAGGGCACCAAGTGTCTTTTCCTTGGCTATTGTGAGGGAACCAAGGCTTATAGGCTGATGTGTGTGGAGACCAAGGCCATCATCAAGTGTCGTGATGTGACCTTCTTGGAGGATGAAGGAGCTGATCCCAAGCTCTTGGAGATGAGCCCAAGTGGGAGTAGTGGAGGACCAGCCCAAATGGTGGGCACAACTCCAAGAGTGGACATAGAAGAGGAAGGAGAGGAAGAGGAGGAAGATGAAGACTTGGTGGAGCCCAAGAAGAAGGTGGCCACACCTAAGGTGAAGAGACCAGCTGCCCCTTCTCCAAGCACTTCACCCAAGGTGCAAGAGCATGATCAGCCCTTGGAAGAGCAAGAGGAGCCTCGTTATCCAACAAGGACCCGCAAGCCCCTTGGAGATTGGTGGCTGAATCACATTCTTCCTCCACAACATGAAGAACAAGCCAATGTGGCTTTCCTTGGAGATCCATCTACACTTGGAGAGGTGCTACGTTGTGAAGATGCAAGCAAGTGGGAGGCGGCCATGCAAGAGGAGTACAAGGCCCTCATTGCCAAGGGCACATGGGAACTTGTTGCCTTTCCTCCCAAGAGGTCAAGTGTGGGTTGCAAGTGGGTTTTCTCCACCAAGAGGGATGCTTTGGGGCACATTGTGAGGTACAAGGCAAGGCTAGTTGCCAAGGGGTTCTCCCAAGTGGAAGGGGTGGACTTCAATGAGACATTTGCCCCCGTTGCTAAGTTTAGCACTATTAGGTGCATTGTGGCTCTAGGGGCAGCCATGGACTTGGAGATGCACCAAATGGATGTCAAGACGGCTTTTCTCAACCCTAAGCTAGAGGAGGTCATCTACATAGATCAGTCCCAAGGCTTTGTGCAAGAGGGGCAAGAGCATCTCAAATGCAAGTTGAAGAAGGCCCTCCCCGGGCTTAAGCAATCCGGAAGGGCATGGTATAGAGATATTGATGGCATGTTTGCAAGGAAGGGCTTCCAAAGAGGAAATGTTGATCACTCTTTGTACACCATGCAAAGTAGTGAGCATTTGGTGATTGTGATTCTCTATGTGGATGATCTGATCCTCCTTGCAAGTGACATGACCAAGATGCTTGAAGTGAAGGCTATGCTTCACAAGGAGTATGAGATGACGGATCTTGGAGAGTTGAGGTATTGCCTTGGAGTGGAGTTCAAGAGGGATAGGGCTGCCCGCACCATCACCATGAGCCAACACAAGTACCTTGAGGAGATCTTGAAGAGGTTCAACATGGAGGAGTGCAAAGCCATAGGTACACCCCTTGACACTCATGAGAAGTTGCCCAAGCTCACGGATATTGATTTTGAGGAGGTGAAGGCTGAAATGCAAGGTGTGCCTTACAAGGCAGCCGTGGGGTGCTTGATGTATGCCATGGTGGCTACAAGGCCTGATTTGGCCTTCCCGGTGAGTGTTGTGAGTCAACACAAGTCCAAGTATGGCCCTAAGCATTGGGCTGCGGTGAAGAGGGTGATGAGGTACCTTCAAGGCACACTTGGCTTGGAGTTGCAACTAGGAGGTGCTGAAGTGAGTTTGCATGGGTATTGTGATGCGGATTGGGCGGGTGATGAGGGGGATCGAAGATCCACCATCAACTATGTGTTTATGCTTGGAGTGGGTGCCATTTCATGGAATTCCAAGAGGCAGCCCACCATAGCTCTTTCTACAACGAAGGCGAAGTACATGGCCATGAGCCATTGCACCAAGGAGGCCATTTGGCTAAGGCAGCTCTTGGCTGATGTTGGCCTTGTGCAAGAGGGGAGCACACACATTTTGTGTGACAACCAAGGAGCCATTGCTTTGGCCAAGAATCCCACCCACCACTCAAGGACAAAGCACATTGATGTGCAACACCATTTCATTCATGAAAGAGTGGAGGCTGAGGTGATTGAGCTCAAGTATGTGCCTACTCAATCTATGGTTGCTGATGTGCTGACCAAGGCTCTTGGGAAGCCCCAACACCTTAACTTGATTGAGAAGATGGGCCTTCGAGCCTTTGACCACTCTCAAAGTGGGAGTGTTGAAGAACATGTACATAATCGTGTAGATAGTGTACATTCAGCCCTAGGAGTAGTATTAGACTCTTAGTTAGACTTAGAGTCTATTGGGTGTTGCTTGTAGTCAAAGGCAGCCCAAGGTTGCTAGTTATCCCACATGGTTTGTGGATAACTAGTGAAAGGCTATTAGCTTATGTTCAGCCCATACATGGGTCTTTGTATCTTCTACCATCTAAGTAAAGCCTTTCTCCATTCAAAACTCAATAAAAAATCCCTTTGAATTTGGTTGATGTTAGAGCATTGTGATGACACCATGGTGTGTCCAAATGCCTATTTATTCAAAAGTACAAATCTAGCCTTGGAACAATGCTTTGAAACAAAGCTTAATATAAAATTTCAACAGTCTGAGTATATTCATAAACTCCTCACTAAGAAATTGGGGTGCAGATAAGTGATAAACAACACCCATCAACTTCGATTATCAAGGTGAGCATTACCTCAATGGTATTAAAAAGTAAAAACATCCTGTTAGATGTTTGAATAGGTGTCGTTACTTAGGTAGTATGTGAACTAAGACAAAAACTAGTCCAACAATGAAACCAAATGGTCAAATAATCCCACGTGAAAACAAGGGTAAAAGGCAATTCTAAAATTCTTTTTATAAATTTTCCATAAGATGGATCTGCTCATTATCCCAGTTATGCAACTTCCATATTATATGGCCCTGATTATAATCACTTATAATGCATTTTAATCCAATCTTAAGGGATGTAATTTGTTTTGATGTAGAATAATCTTGTAGCCCTTTTAACAAGGAATCCAAAAATTTACTTATGTACATGAAAAAAATATTTTTGAAGACAATAATAGCATTATAAACCTAATTATATGAGTTTTTTTAATACATGTATCATAGGCTGAGTTAGGCAACTTTGGGGGCTTTCTAATAAAAATTTAATTTTAACTAGACCAAACTTCTTTGTACATATGTTTAGAAACTATGCATAGGTGTTTCAATTCTTCATATATATTGTGAGTTTTTTTCTAAAATGTATGCAATCCAACATTTTCTACATTTAATTTTCTTTTAATTTGGTCTTCATCTAGATTTTTGGTCTTTTTAATTTGATATAATTTTAACAAAAGCCATCCTCAAAGTTGTTTTAATGCCGATGACCCCTGTATATAATACAAGAGTTACATACTCGGGCTCATTATAAGCAATTAGTTATTTTGAGGGCTTGGATTAAATACTAACTTGTTAGCCATCCAATATAACCTTCTCAAATTAATTAATAGAAAGCTTGTCTTAAATTTTTGTCCATGGCTCATGTAAGTGTAGCCTAAATGTCCAGGCCAGACAATAATTATGAAGCAAGACTGTTGAGTTATGAGGGCTGAATATGCCACCCATGCTTTTACTTTGCCATATGTGATTGGCTCAAGTGTTCTAAAATAGTAATAATTGTATTTGTAATGAAATTTCATTTCATTTGTGTCAAAAAAACATCAATAACTAAGGTCTATTATTAGTTTGCTATGTCATCAAGGCTTGGTATGCCACAAATGCCATTACTTTAGTCTATATGACTAAATTTTTTACCATTAATTGTTCAGGTATGTATGTAAGGACTGGAATCAAGTCCTTTGCTTATCGAGCACAACATTTACAAATATACCCATTGTTACATTTTTTTGAAACAAAGCAATGTAATCAAAGAGAAAAACTTAATCAAGATTCTAATACTTGGAATAGGAATCTTAAAAAAAAAAAAAAAAGAATTTAATTTCTAGACGGTCCATTCGTCGACTGGGATGGTCTACTGTTGACGTAGACAATCTATCCATCAATAGGGATGGTTGGTTGTCAATAGGGTTCAACTAACCATCCAAGTTGACAACAAGCCATCGAAAAAAAAAATTTGGCTGTCGACTTTTAGACATGATCCTGATGCATCAGGATGAACACTGACGGACATATCAATGTGAATCTGGATTTTCACATCAAGATAGACAACCTTGTTCCGGATCAATTCCAGATTCAACTTTGGTCTGGTTACAGAATATCCATTACGTTTCTACTAACTAATTTTAAAGTTCAAGCCTAGCTGAATCTAATTCCATTTGCCTAATTGAAAAAATGAAAATATAACTCTATCCTAGTTCTATTCTATCCTAATTCAATCCGTTCTAAGTTTCCGTATTCCCACACACATTGATTGTTCAAGTCCACACCCCACCCCCTTCCATCCATGCCCACTCCCTTCTGTCCACACCCCACCTTCTTCCATCTACGCCATGACCTTCTGTACCGTTCGTGCCTAATGTCTTGGCGTCCCTGCCTATTCCTATTGCATTTGTGCTTGGGTGAGACATCCCTGTGTAAGCGTCTCTGGTTCCTGCCCCTCCCAAGACAAAGTATATAAGCCATAGTGAGGTACATCATTTCCTATGTTTTCTGCCTAGGCCTCTATTCTTTGGACTTCAATTCATTTTGAGCTCCTTGTGTGAGTCTAGTTGGGTGGAAGACAGCCCTAGTTTGCTATTGAGGTGATGTCAAAATCAGTTCAAGCAGTATTCTAGTGCTAACTGTTGTTACTTACACTCAATCCTACAAGATACCCAAATTTTATTTCCACTCGATAGAAGGAGGGCATTATCTTGAAACATCAAAACTGCAATGGGAAGTATTTGGAAGCAAACAAAAGAGTGGGAACCATGGTACAATTTTTCGAGGGACGGGACCAAAGTGAGCTGCATTTTCTGCAATGGAACATTTAGCTACAAATGTGAGCGGACTTTTGCCCACTACCTGTATAGATCCAAGTTAGAGAAGGCAATGTGTCCCAGCCTTCCACGGGTAGTACAACATGGATTTGCTAATTGTGCAAACTTTGCTCCACCATGAATGAGTCCCAAAGACATGCAATATGTGGAGTCGGTTTCAAGTGGTACAATTAGACTTGATTCAATGGCGAGTTCAAGTCAATCTGCTTAGAATAGAGCAACGAGAGGGGCCACAAGAGAGGATGAGAATGTGATTGATAGAACAGAGCCTTCACCCACATCAAATAGTCTTGCTACATCGAATTCCATGAGATATGGGCCATTGCGTTAACAACACATGGTGGATGCCTTGAACATTGAAAAGAAGAAGGAGTTAGATGAGAACTGGACATCTTTTTTCTACGAGGCAAATGTGGCATTCAATGTGGCACGGAATATTGCTTTCCTTGAAGTAGTGAGGGCAACCTCATTGGCAAGGTTTGAGTACTATCCACCTTCTTACCATCAATTGAGGACTCAATTCATTGAACCCAAGAGGTTGCAAATCCAAAATGAGATAGAAGTGAAAACAATTTTTGCAGTGAAGAATTATGGGGTAATACTATGTAGCGATGGTTGGGACGATGTAATTCACTGGCCCCTATTGAATGTGATGATGTCATGCCCTACTAGTGATGTTTTTTTGGGGTCCATCAACACTACTAGAGAAAATAAAACCATATCCTATATAGCGGATAAAATGAATGTTTTCATTGAAAAGGTGGGTTCCCAATATGTGACACAAATTTGTATGAACAATGCAACAAACATGCTTGAGGCAATGGATGATATTGTTTCTACCTACCCACATATCTTCAAACAAAGTTGCATGGGACATTTACTAGATTTGTTGTTGGAAGATTGGGCCCAGGTGTAGGAATTCAAAGATTTAATTGAGAGGGCCAAAAGGTTTTGCCAATACATTAGGAACCATCATGCGACAATTTCGGCTTTTCGTGAATTGAGTCCAAACAAACAACTCATAATGCCTGAGGAAACATGTTTTGCTTGTCATTTCTTCATGATGAAACAATTGGTTGCTCTTTGAGGAGTCCTGTTGGACTTGAAAGACAAACCACATGTTTAGAATTACTTTGCAAGGTTGCAGAATGTACAAGGGGGTGATTGCAAGAAACACTTTACATTTCTAGCTCAAAAACCCGATTTCTGGCTGTAGGATTGGCAGGACTATGGATTGCTATCAATTTCGTGCATTAGATTGCACCTACGAATCTCAACCATCGATTTCGGGTGCCTGTAGATCTTAATTGTTGATTTAGTACTATGTAGTACTATAGAAGCCACTGGCAGCAAAAAATAGCAGAAGAGGGGTCTATGAACCTTTTCATTTTTAGTAATTCAAAAAAAATTCAAAAAATTCCCCAAAAAAAAAGCTATTTTTGTAGACAAGCTTACTCTCACATTGCACCAAGAATTTCTTCAAAATTTATTTTTTCTTGGCCAAAAAATGTGCGCGAACAATGGTCACTTTGGCCTCATGTAGACACCTCATGCAAAGTTTTTTTGCAAAAAACTCTTTGTCTCTCATTGGAACACAAGTACAACTCCAACTTCTCCAATTTGTGGCTTCCAATTCACATTTTGGGGTACAACTTTGGCTCAAAACCCCCCAAAATGGCCAAGGTAGACACCGAATTGGGGTCACTTTAAAAATAGGAAATTAATTTTAAAAAAAACAAAAAGAAACAAAATGTGTGAAACTTTTATATGTACCTTCATTCCGAATTTCAAGACAAATGGACTTATGATGCAAAAATTATGACCAAAAACCACATGTCCATGGGCAAGGGGATAAAAAATAGGACAATTGTTTCTTGCAATCACCCAAGGTGGTGACCAAGTTGCTTCAAGAAAAACTATTGCGGTGTCCACCATCGAAAATCTTGATTTTTGGTAAAGATTTGCAAACTATATTCACATGACGGAGGATGTGTTGAAGGCATTACATGTCACGAACCTCATCACGAGGTGTGCCAGTGCCACCTTGGTGAATAAGGGGGACATTGGGGGTGACTCCCCAAGCCTTGTAAGAGATGAGGTGAGAGGGACTAGGAGTCCCGAGCGATCAGAGTGTGGTAGCACTCTGATCCGGACGAATTTGGGGGTTTGTAACACATGCTCAGAAAGGTCTTGAGGAGATGCTTCTAGCCGTCTAAAGAACGTGTGATTTGAACTTGTGAGTCAAAAGTTATGGACGTTCAAAGATGGAGGTGTCCCTGTGGCGCCAAGACACTTAAGGGCTAGGAAGGAGGGAAGGATTCAGGAGGAATCCCTCCATGAAGTATGTCATGTAGCATATCCTTGGAAAGCTAAGAAAACAAAGATGCTAGATTGACAAGCATTATGAGGTTCTAAGGTAGGAGCCTCAAGTTATGGCCAAGAGAAGCGCCGTGGAGAAGGCGTGACGCCTCTCCCGGTGGACCCGAATCTTTGGAGGGCGATAACTTTGCAAGGGCTTGTCCAAATGGTACAAGTGAGTTGTTCATTGACATCTACTCGTCGAGAAGATGTCGAAAATGGGCTCGCCTGTGAGATTTGGAGCCCGCAATACAAAGTTATGCCGGATGGAAGTTCGGGAGTCCCAAACAAGGGTGAATCGGGAGAAATGGGGTGGTCTTCCAAAATCAAAGTGGATTTGGGAGTCCCCTTTGACATACAAGGGGGGGGGGTTGCTGAATCCCACTGAGAGTACTATAAGAGGGGTTGGTCTCCCTCCTCCCTCCCTCTTGGAGCCTTGGTGAGTTCCGGTGACTCAAGGTTGGTGGCGTGGGTTCTAAACCACTCTAAGGCACCAGGGGACACTTGTGTGTGTTCCATGGCACCGGTTGGGTAGAGTTCCACTCCTTGCTAGGCTATGTTGAGGTGTCTCAAATTGTAAGTCCTAATTAGTGACGAAGTGAAAAGTAGCAAATACACAATGAGCCTAGTATGGAGTTAGGGTGACACTCAAGGGTGGTTAGGACCATGGTGAGTAGTGCCACCATGGGTCCTTGCACAATAAGATGGAAGTCTCGTCCCATGTTACCAAGTAACATGCCCCAGTGTCATGATGGGTGTGTAAGTGCTAGTAGTCTCGGTGACTAGGGCTTAGTACAAAGAGTTGGAATTGGGAACTAATATTGGATGTGTGTGGCATGTGCAGTGTTAGGAGAGCGTGACCCATGGTGCCACTAAAGTGTTAAGTGCCTTGAAAGCATTGAAAGGTGAATTTAAGGGGATAAGTGTCACTAAGGGGTGGGACATTACATGTGTTTGATGACAAAGTACTAGTCATGGGTAGGGCTAGTAATGCACAACTTGCAGGCTCATGCTTTTTCATTGAGAGATCCACCCTTTAGTGTACGATTGGACATACCTAACATCCTCAAGATAGCCTTCATTGCCAAATGGGACATGGTATTCAACGACATACACTACGTTGCGGCCACTTTGAACCTTTACATTAAGGGTCATGCAATCCTTAATGTTGATGGAACTACTCTTCATGCATTACATCTAATCATCTGAAAAATGGAGGACATAGTGCGTGTGCATTATGATGTTGTCATGGCAGAATTCAGGGAATATGAAGAGAGCTTTAGGCCATATAGCCCTACCATAGCACTCAGTATTCGGGCGGCAAACATGCTTCCTTACAAATGGTGTCATGACTCTCATCAAGAGGCATGCCCATGCCACATTGGTGAGTAAGGGGGACGTTGGAGATGACACCCCAAGCCTTGCAAGAGATGGGGTGAGGGGGACTAGGAGTCCCGAGCAATTAAAGCATTATAGCGCTCTGATCTAGATGAATTAAAGAGTATATTACACATTCTTGGAAAGCTTGTGAAAAGACGCATTCATAGGTTCAAAGAGCACAAGAATCCAAATTGGGAGTCAAAAGTTATGGCTCCTCAAAGTTGGCAATGTCCCGGCCACGTCCCAAGGCATGGAGACGTGGAAAAGAAGGTTTGAGAGGACTTCTTTGAGCCAAATATGGCATGTTGTATATCATTGAAAAGCTAAGAGGACAAGCTTCTTAGAATGTTAAGGCTTATGAAGAGATGAGTTGTGAGCTAAAAGTTATGGGCATCCAAAGAAGGTAGAGTCCTAGAGAACTACACCTCCCTAGGGACTTGTACCTTTGGAGGGCCATAACTTCTTCAATACTTGTCGTATTGAGGAAAGTGAATAGTCCACATGATCTACAAAAAATTTAGATTACAAAAATGAACTTACACTTGGGATTTGGAGCTTTGAGCTAAAAGTTATTCCGATGGGAAGATCGGGAGTCTTTGGGGGGCTAGTTTTGGATAAACCACTTGGAATTGGGTAGTCTTCCAAGATGGGGAGCATCTTAGAGGTACTCGGTGACCTCTTGTGTGGGAGAAGGGGCTGCTGAATCCCATAGAGAGTACTATGAAGAAGGGTGGTCTCACTCCTCACTCCCAAATGGTGCCATGGTGAGCCACAGTGGCCTCTAGTGGTGAAGTTAGTGTTGGAGCCTCACCACCACTTGTGTGTTACCATGGAATACTTGTGCATTCTTTGATACCGGGTGGATGTTGTCCCACTCCACACTAGGCCTTGGTGTAAGTCCCGCTTGATGAGTCCTAATTAGTGAGTCTCGAGGTGAATGGAGGTTGGGCCTATTAGGAAGTTGGATCCCATTCAACGGCGGTTAGGACCGGTGGGGAGTAGTGCCTCTATTGAATGCTTAGACATCAATGGAAGTTCCTCCCTATGTCATCAAATGATATACCTAGTGTCTTGTAGGAGTTAAGTATTGAAAAGAAAGTGTTAGGAGTCACGAAGGAATGGGGAACCCCGTGATTAGTTGAAACCTAACATTGTGGATGCGTGGCATGTGCAGTATTAGGAGAGTATGACCCTTGGTGTCTTTAAAGACTTAAGTGCTTGGAGAAGCACTAAGAGGTGAGCTTAAAGTGGTAAGTGTCACTAAGGGACGCAACAAATGGTGGTATAGGATTGTAGATAAGACCTTGTCGAAAATTGCCATGCTTCTTCCATTTCTTATATGTTCGACATTGTCTTGTGAAAAGAAGTGGAGCATGTATTTTTTTGTTCATAAAAGGATCCAAAATTGCTTAGCACCAAAAAACGCTAAGTCTTTGGTTTATATCTATACCCATAGCCATATGCTTAGGGTTGTTTTGTCGAACCTGTTTTGGATTTTGGGTGTTGAGTTGTTTGTCTAATGTCACATGTCATATAAGACGAGTATCGCATATATAAGACAAATTTGACGAGCGCGAAATTAGGGTTTAGGGTTTTCGGGCAGGGTAGCCAAAAATTTTATCTTACATAGTGGGTTGTCAACAGTGACATGGAAAGCTTTGACTACATCACCATAGGCGATTGCGGGTGCAGCGACCGTGGGTCCCAGAATGAGGGCGATTGCGGGTATGGTGGGGTGACCGTGGGTTCCAGAATGAAGGCGACTTCGGGTCCAAAATCCAAGGCGACTAAGGATGTAAAGGCGATCACGGGTGTAAAGAAAAGGGTGATCTTGGCTTTATCCCATACGCAAGGAATTTCTTTTGTTCTGTGGATGATAAGAACTTCTAATATACGACATAAATGCAATTGTCCATCTTTGAAAATTGAGTCCCAATTCCCAAAAGAGAGATCTTACTGAGTCCTCATACCGGAAATGAGTATTTTTGTGAGGGAAAAGGCAAGTACATCACATCACATAGTTCCATTGGAGATGATTTTCATACTCACTAGTCCATTCGTAAAAGGTTAAGAGCAACCTCGTGTGCTGTTGCAATTGCAAACATGCATATATCGACCTTTTCAATCTTGCTCATGATTTAGGATCCTTCAGTTTCCATGTGCCATTGCATTCTCCTAAGCCTTAAATTAAGTACTTCACATTCTGTGGTCATTCACTCATTCATAGGAGCCTCTGAGTTCTACATTTTTTTATTACATATGGTTGGGAATTTCTAATTCAAATTTTCTACTCCTATTGAAGTGTATAAGCCAATATCGCAATTGGATATAATAATTACACCAAAAATAGATACAAAAACAAGAAAAAAGTAAGGATAATTAGTATTACTATATTTATAAGTTGTACACACTAATAGAGTAGTGACCCAATCTTATAAATGAACTTCTACTTCAATTGTACTTCCATGAATTTTGTTCAGATCTCCACGTTTATACCTGTAGAAGTCCACACTAAAGACATTGAACAGAACTTTGTAATTCTAACACTATCATGCTTTCATACTAAAGTAGATACTACACAAAACTCATCTATAGGCCATTTGCCTATGAACTTAAATACACCAAAATTATGCAAAAGCATTACATTACCACTTCACTACCTCTAAATCTATATTTATAAAGTTATGGTGAAAATGTGTAATCACTAGGCACCTCATCAACGTCAGGGTCAGAATCATCATCCGACTCCTCCATCATTATCATCATGGTTACCATTCTTGTCGTCCTCCCTTCGTATTCGTTCATTTTGCACTTCATGTTCTACCTCTAAGTTCACGTTCCACACTTGAGTATCCATGACGCCGTCGTCGCTAGTTTGCACCAATCATTCAATCAACCTCAATGCATCTCTTGTTCCACCAAGGTTGAATGCAAGGTGTCGTCTACCTCTCCTAGATTGCCCGATGTTTTGATTGGAATTGGCTTCACCCATGATGAATCTTTCGACAACATGGTTCTATCGTTTGGGATTTCTTTGTAGCCTCTCTTGCATCTTCCTCAATCGCTTTTTCTGTCTTCTTGTGCCTTCACGCATGAGCAAGGATGATTCTCCAAGGCCGGAAATTGAGGAGGGTTGAGTGGATTGCGGAGCAGAGGCATGGACTTCATTATCAATTGTCCTAAGAGGACTATTATGCAAGGGCGGCCTAGTCGCACAGGTTGGTATAGACCTAGTCGCCCTAGCATTGTTTGCGTTTCCTCCTCCACTTAAAGGCACCGTACGATTCCAGTTCATAATAGCTTGCAAGGGCAAGTCTAAATCATATTCCACATTTTCTATTCTTAAAGGGCTCTGTAATGGAGAAAGTGGAACACTTGTATGCACAACATCTTCGACATGTGTTGGCGGTGTTGCCTCCTCTTGCCTTTCCTTTCCTTTAGCAACTTGAGCAACACTTCATAGGTTCATTACCCTTGTAGAACCCTAATCTACAATATTTGTAGATCTTGCTTCCTCAACTCTTGTGGGCATTGGATTATTTACGCCTTCATTGGGGTTGTCAGGACTACTTGCCCTCGTCAACAATGAATTTATTGGAGGAGGTACATTCCTATCCCTAGCAGAGATGTAGGGTTGCAGGGGCCTTCGTGGTGCACGTTGAACCTCCTCCTCCTCCGAGTAGTACGTATTATTCTCAGCTGTAAATGTATTTCCATAGTTGTGTCTCCGTGGAGGACTGTTTTCTCTATGAATCAGTCATGCCCAAATTGTTACAACGTGCAATTTTAGATTTTTTTGGTTTACCAAGTCAAGATAACCGAAAAATACATATAGGTATCTGGAATTAGCTACGGAGCCATCTAGATCTAAATAAGAAGCAGAAAATGAGATAGTGGAAAGATCTGGATGAGGTGGCAGGGAGTCCAACGGCTATAAAAGAACTGGAGCTACCTAGGTCAAACTCTTTCTCATTCTCGTTTGCCCAGCGCTGTTTGTGCTTTGTGTTTGCCTCTGTGCCTGTCGATTAGTTTCCCGTGACAGCCTTTTGTGCTAGTGTTCGTTGCAAGACTTGTGGTCCTTGAGCGTTCGAGCTTTTAATTACTGGTTGGGATCGGGGAGCGAAAGTAAGAACGAGACATGCGGCTAGAAAAGATAGCGAGGGAGTATCGGAAAGGGTCTCAAGCGCACCAATCCGTGTCCATGTCTCAGTTTAGGAGGACTAGAGGCGGACAGGCCAGTTCCAGTGTACCCCCAGTGGAGGTAAAGCTCCGGAAGGTAGTTCCGGTTGTTCCTTCCACCAAACCAGCCAAGTCCCAACTCATGGAAGATTTAACTTCCATGGGTTGCCTAGGGTTTGTGGATAAACCCTGGGGCTTTAAAGAAGAGTCCATAGTCAAAGAACTCTTGGGCAAGCTGTCCAATGAGTTTGACAACACTCCGCGAGCCATTCCACATCTGTGGACGGTAGACATGTGGAGAACAACCTATAGTTTCCGCGTAGGAGGGCTAGGAATGGCAAGCCGGAAGGATGAGTTTTGTCGTGGGAAGTTCGGGGGAGCGGTCAACCCGAAAGACGGATACGTGGCAGACGACTGCATCGATGAGCGGCAACGCCGGCTGTTGAAGTTTTTAGTTCCGGTCCTTCATTCGGAAAAACCGATGACGGTGACTATCTCCCTCGCCAATACTATTTTCTGCTCTCTGAGAGGAGACCGGAAAGTTGACTGGACTCGGATCATTTCCGAGCTGGTCACCCAACTCGTAGGAAGAGTGGGGAAGAGTAGGGCCACTCCGGTGTGCCCCTATCTCATGCACCTCTATCATTCCCAACATCTCTTGAGCGCACCGGAGGAGAAGAGGTGGAAGGCTCAGGAAACTCTCCTGAAATACAGAGAATCGGAAACGGATGAGGAGATGGAATCCGGTTCCGATCCCGAGGAGAACAGTGAGTCGGAGGAAGAGGAGACGCCAATGCCGGTCATCAAATGGCAGAAGACGACTTCTCCCAACAAGAGGGGTACGCCGCCCGCTTGTAACACCCCAGCCCCAGAGGAGAAGCCGGAGGTCGAGAAGACGGTGTCAGAAGAATCGGATCCTGAAGATCCGTTCTGCTTACTCGTAAAAACCTTATGCAACATACGAGTGGATTGGGAGATGAAGAGGAAGATGCTGATAGCAATCAGGAGGATGGTGGGAGCAACACCCGACCGGGAGCTACCAGAAAAGGTGGCGGCCTGTATTTCTGATCCGGTCGAGTCCCGCAAGGAGGAAGTAGATATCCGCCGGTTACAAGAGGAGGTGGATCGGATGAAGACGGAGATCCTGGTGCACCAGGAGAACTTCGCAACCACCAAATCTATTGCAGAGGATACTCGACAAATGATGGAGCAAGTGAAGGCCACGTTCGGGGAGACCGGAACAGCCCTCACCAAGGCCAAGTTATTTGACGAGTGGGTGCACGAGGAGAAGAAGCTATCCGGTACCCGGATGGTGCGGATCCTCAACGACTTTGCCGAGCAGGTAGAAGCGGCAATGCAGGAGGCACGGAAGGCACCGGACCGGATGGAGAGTACCCGGATTCTGTCAGGAGTAACCTGCTCTTGTGGTATCCGACTCTCGGATATCTCCCTCCCGGATTTGTTCCCGGAAGTGATAGTAGGAGAGGGGAAGGATATGACCCCCAAGTCCAAGAAAACGACCCAGGCCGGCACGCCTGGAACCGCCATCGACTTTGACTCACCGCCCGTGTCCACAGAAGGCAATCCGGTTCCTCGACCTCAGGAGATCGAGAGGAGTCGGAACCTCAACAAGGTTTTTGAGCAGATGGACCTAGGAGCGGATAGCGCGACCATCGGATTGCAGATAGGGACTTAGGATGTGTAGAGTAGGTAGAGTAGGAACGGATACGGAACCTGTTCCAGTCCAGTGGGGAGTAGGTAGGACCAGAAAGTCTGACCGAGATGGCGGCGGAACTTTCGTGAGTTTTCCCGCCCATTTGTAACTTTTTGAAATGTTTATAGTCAGCGCTCGCAAGGGACGTTGGGAGTCTTCTTTTTGCAATTCTTGTTGTACCTTTGTATGCGCTCTCTTATTGTGTGTGTCTCCCAAGCTTGGCAGGTTTGCATGATGTGGAGTTAGGAAGGTGTAAGGCAGAGTTGTGGTTAGATTTTTCCCCTTAGTGCGATAGTTTCTGATCCTTAGTGTGTGCGCAGGTTGTGTAAGTGTTGGGAGTGTATTTTAGTGCCTCAACAAGATCTAGGGTTTTGAAGTTCCGGGTGAGATAGCCGCTGTTAGGCTAGGCGGATAGGGAGGGTATCCTTAGTCACGCTAGAACTCCTGGACGGGTAGTTTGGTTGAGTGTCTGACCTTGTGAGAGGTCTCATCACCATAGTTGGTAAATGGAATGATCCTAGGTACTGTTGGAACGGACGAGTATACTTGGAGCCACCTAGCTTCGCACGGGTAGGAGTTGGCATTGAGGTCGTTGTAGTAAGAATGGATCGTACGGGGGATCTTTGTGTGACCTGCATTCCGAATTGCTGTCCGGATTGCTGTGAGGGATCAAACCGGATTCGAGTTAGTTAGGAGAGGAAGGGAGAGAATAGTGGGTCTTCAACCACTATAATCCGCAGAAGGAGTGGTGGGCCTACCACTCAGAAACCTAAGCGGCGAACCCTCTGATGGTCCAATAGAGGCAAAACTAAACCGGAAGAGTGTTGGGAAGATACGGGAACTAGTTGGAGCAGATTGGTTTAGAGTAGTACCAGGACCGAAATTGTTTAGGTCTTGGAGATTGGGAGAATTGGGTTTTACGGAGGATTTATGAATCGGGTGGGAAGTAATCCGGTCCTGATCCTCTGGGTGGTTGTTTGTTTCTGGTTTTAGATCTAGGACCGGAAAGGAAGTTTTAGAGGGTGAAAGCGCTTACTTGCCCAAATCAAGTAAATACTTCACAGAATCTCATGGGTTCGATCTTTAGAGTCACTTCGTTATGCTTTAGAGTGATTTTTGTGAGCATAATAGGGAATTTACTTATCTTGTGCTGCGACACAAATATTTCTACATAGGCACTCTTCTACTAGTCTAACGTTCTCATTAGCTCGAGCCATTCTGACTAGGTCGCCATCCCTTGATAATCCTGTAGCTAATGGCTCCTCATTCTCTTCCGAGGTATTTCCATCCACAAGGTACTTTTCATAAAACATTGCAAGATTGCGTCCACGTTTCTCATGTTCAAGTTTACTGTTGGTGTATATCTACACCAATGCTTCCGCCTTGGATGTGGTTAGGCAATTTCGCACTTTATTGTGCACAAATGAATACATGCTCCAATTCCTTTCACATAATGATGATGAGTACATCAAAGATAGAACTCTCATTACAATTTTTGGGAGAACATTAGCACCCACAAGATTCGACCATTGATGAGGCATTAGTTTACACTATGTAATATCAGGAGCCTCTTCTAAAGGGTCAAAAGGGCCTGTCTTCTCTTCGAATTGCGTGAGCTCTTGCAATTCCTCCATGTATGATAATCCCAATGATTTGCTCATTTTTCGAAGCACCCAATTTAAGGCTCTTTTGGCCACACTGTCATTACGAAGGGTTCCTACTTCAATCAAGAAAGGATTTAAGAGTGCCCTTGTATAGTGTAGGTCTGTGAGCATCAATTTTCAACGAGCCTCGAAATGCTTCTCAAAGTTTGTCGCAGTTTCATCACTCAGAAAAAAAGATTCATTTCTTAAGCTCCACACGTGCTCTTGAAGAGTCTTCATAACCAACCAAGCCTTAGGCATTGCTGGGGCTTTCCCATCAAACGCTCAAAGAGCAATAAGGACGGGCTTCACCATGTGCAAAAAATTGTCATACTCCACCCAAAAAGATTCCGCATGAATGTCATTCCGTGCTACAGTGGCTCGCGTTTTCAATATATCTCCATTTTGGCAACGTTCCAAACTAGCCTCAAATTCCACATATGTCTCATCCATTATCACTTGAATTAAAGTTGACTTGCACTCCACCACACATGATATCATGAGGAAGTTCACTGCAAAGCATGTTTGAGAAGGCATTCGCAATGCCTTATCTGGGGAGTACTTTTGGAAGAGAGCCAATGTGGAATGGTACCTCTTGATGTACTTTACTATCTACGTACAATGTCGTACTACTCTCTTCACCTTGACATCCTTTGCCCAGTCTTTCAAAAGCAAGTCCAAAATGTGTGTTGTGCATCCTTGGGTATACATGTGAGGATATTTCTCTTGTAACGCCTTCAAAGTCCCCGTCATGACAACGGCATTGTCTATACATAGTTGGACAATGTTTTTGGGGCCAACCTCTTCTATGGATTGCACCATCATATTGGTTGTGTACGCAATGTCCTTCTTCTCCCCTATGGTGTCCACCGATCCAAGAAACACATCCTCCGTAGGACGCACGAGCATTAAATTCAATAATGGACGGCTATTAGTATCAAACCAACCATCCGAACAAATAGTCGCTCCATAAACTTTGATAGAGTGCTTTGTCCGCTCAGTGACCATTTTAGAAACACTTTCCTTCTTTGGCTCTATCATTCTTGTACGCAAAGCATTGTATGAGGGCGGTTGGTATCATAGTCCTGATGCCGCTGTCTCTTCCACTGCTTTCACAAAGGTAGGATGGCACGCAACATTGAACACAATTCTAGCCTCATGAAAGAAGGAAGCCCACATGGTATCCAACTTTGCTCTCGTGCTATTTTGTAATGCCTCATCCATGCTAGTTTGCCTAGAAATGGAAGGATTATTCCTCCTTCTCAAAATTGTTTGAGGAGTGGAATCTACTGAATTTGTAATAGGAAGCATTGGTTCATTTGTAGCACTAGGCTCCTCTGACCTTTCCCTACCCCCCTCCAACATAGGCTCTACCACAGTCTCATCTACAACATCAAATTCTAGAACCTCCTCATGCATTTGTTCAAAGCTCATTTCCTTCGGAACAACCCCACAACAAGTCCTAAACTTTTGCAATACTACCCATGGGATTTTCTTACATCGCTCCAATGCAATCCTACCGCCAAATCCAAAGTAACAGAATGCCCGCTTTCATACAAACACGAAGGTCCACCCACAGAAAACACATGTTCGTGTGATTCCCGCAAATTAATGGTCAATGTCTACAACCAACCAAGGGTCCCACTCCTTCGTGGCTCTCCTTGTATCGTTCATGGTAGTCCTCCTCCCCTCCCCCCAACTAGCCATATTGTTCCTCACCTATGAGTTCTTAAAACAATATTATCATAAGAATCAGAGCCTTGATTTAGAAAAACGAATGGCAAAGCCACTTACTTTGAACGGTCTTTTAAACCACTCAAACTAAGTCGTTGCCCTCCAAAGAACCAAACATCCGCAAGAAGCCTCTTTCGAAGATTCAAGTCATGAATTCATCCCCAAAGCAAGGTGAAAACCAAAGTCTAGGCCTTCAGCTTTATACTGCAGTCTTGCTAGCACCGCAAGTCACCCACTGAGAGCAAGAATGGGTGCACGAAACGTGTGACCTCATAACAAGCGCACTCGCCCCGTAGGTGACTGCGGGTTGACGGTTCACTCTAGGAGCGCGTGTACGGATAAAAGGGCGATTGTAGGTCGAAGAGGGGGTGATTGCAGGTCCAAGGGGGGTGGCTGTGGGTCGGGGGGGGGGGGGAAGTGCGGGTCTAGGGGCGATTGCGAGTCTAGGGTAGGACAACTGTGGATAGAAAGGGGCAACTGTGGGTCTAGGGGGGGCGACCGCGAGTCTCAAGACATGACTTCGGGTACTTGAAGGGTGACCGTGCTTACGCTTAGGACCCAAGGCCATTTCTATTATCCCGTTAGTGTTCCATCGCTGAGTTTCTAGATGAAAGTCATCCTAGTTTAGATAGAGATTTTATTAAACCCTAAATGCTATCCAAGGGTTTGACGTGGTATTTATAGATACTTCAAAAAAAGATTTTTAGGAAAATGGTCATAGACTTAAAGAATACAATTTTTTTTTTAAACTACCACATGAAGGGAAACTCATTTCAAATCCATTCCAACAAACTTAATAAAAAATAAATAGAATTAGCTTGTACTCAAATGTGGAAAAAATTAAGAACTTTCTCTTTCAAATTAAAAAGAAAAATGGGGGACAACATTGGTTGATCAAACCATATACATGGAATCCACAACTCAAAATGTATAACTTCCATTTCTCTATCAATTCCAAAAGTATTCTTTTGAGTACCTTTTTATGATGTTTTTTCCCAAATTATAAATCTCAAGAAGAGTCCATACATTCACGAGGTGAAGGGCATGGGAATGTTGTCATTTACAATATGTTCAAACCATATGTTAAAATACAGAAAAATGAAACCATATGAACTTATATTCAAACTCTCATCAATGATGTAGCTTAAATTTATTGAGGTTTCTTTGTGTGGACTCAAAGTTACTACAATTCTTTTTTTTTTTTTTAAAACACTACACAAATTTAACAAGAAATTAACATTCACATAACTTGAAATCATCAAAATTTGTCAAAAATTCAAATGTTTGGATCCAAATGCAATCACATTTTCATAAACAAAAAATAAAAATAAACATTCTTGTATTTCAACAAAAATAAGGACAAAACCTTTTTCTTCATATATCTTGGAAGAAGTACATAGTCATAAAAGAAACAAGAGCCACCTAATTTATACTCCATCCATTTCCCCTTGTTCTTCCCTTTTCTTCTTTTTTAGTTCTATTTGGGCTCTTGCCACTCTCTCTTCCCTCTTCAAAAGAGTCAGGTCATGGTTCCACATCTTCTTTAGGATCCACCACTTCTTGAACAATGACATGAACTTGATGTGTGCCTTCGGCCATGACATCTTTTCCTCCAACTTCTATTCCAATCTTTTCACAGTAGCTAACTTCATCTTCAACATCCATAGACAATGAATCTGATTGCAACGATCGGTCAATAGGATCTGCATCCTTCATCTCCTTCAAGTGGTTCAATGTCGATCTTGCCTTTTCCACACCTCCTTTTTCAATGGCAAGGTTGTTTTCTTCCATCCTACATTTTTCCATTATTGTTTGAAGCCGTTCATCCATAATAGGATTGACATTTGAACTGGATCCTCCATCTTCTCCCTTATTGAATTTGAGGTAAAATTGTTCCAGTTGTTCCATTTCTCTTTGTTGGGCTGCCAAACGAGTTTGTCTAGCTTGAATTCGTTCTTTGAAGGTGCCCACATCCTCAACCTGAATCTCTTGTGCGCTCCGCTTCTCAATGATCTTACACTCCCTTTCTTTTTCTTCAAGATCCTTTAAAAGCATCTCCAACTCCACTTTATAGGATTCTTTCATTCGCCAATTATTGTCTTCTCCAAGTACACCTTGATGTTCTTGTTCCATTTCATGCAATCCTTCCATAGAAGGCAATTTCATTAAGGTCAGAGGAATATCTTCTTTGGCTTCACTCTCCCCATCCAACCTATCTTCATTAATTTCCTCCAAGCGAGCTTGCACGTAATGGAACACTTTGTCATCTTCAGGACGACGGACCCCTATCGATTCCACAGACATAAATGGTTCTCCATACATTGTTGTGGTCCGTTGCATGTTGCCTTCTTCTGATACCACCAACGATAAGTTTTCTTCCATTGATGTATCTTCCATCCTGTCCCTAGGTTCAGGCAATGGCTCTTCATCGGAGTCTGATTCTCCAGTTGACGTTGACCAAACATAATCCTCATCTGCCACTCCTTCTATAATGTTCTTTTTGGGCCCTAGCCCATCCCGAAGATTATTTGAAGGAACCGCTCTTGGAATGTCTTTTGTAGTTGGAAGTGTGACATTCTTGGATATCTTAAAGGTCATCCAATCTACCGTTTTCCCCAATTGTAACTCTACATATACCATTTGGCATATGCCCATTGAGACTTCGCTTCGTGGAATTTTTCACTTTCCATACAATGCTCGGTACACTTCAATACATCTCTTGACAAATGCATCATCCTTGCAGTAATGAAGATTTGCTTGGTTTTGCTTCACATGGTGAATGTGTCGATGGTAAGGAAATAGCTTGTCGATATGGCACCAATCCACAAATAACTTGCAAGTCATCAAGTTCCAATTAGAATTTACATGACACCATCCCCAATATGCCTTAGCCGCTAGGTCAAGAAAGGTGCGTCGTTGCCTGCTATGGCGATCTCCTTTCTTCTTTGTCATCTTGTCGTGTCACTCTAGCATAAAGAGAACTAGACTTTTGTCGATAATATAACCAAAGAAATGAATTTGTAAACGTGGAAGCTACAACACGTGTAGGTGCCCAAACTTCCAACCGACGAACTAGCAGTTAGACGCTTCAAGGTGGATGAAAGGCGCAGTGCTACGAAGGAAGTGGTGATCTGGGAATCCAGTATCCCCTTAAGTACCCGAAGTCGCCTAGGGCGTGTGCAGGAAGAGGGCGCGTGTGGGTCTTAGGCAACTGCGGGTCTGGGTCCCACTGTCCAGAAACTACCATTCAGGAAAAAATCAGAGTTTCTGGAAGGAGACCTCGGGTGCAGGGTGACCGCGGGTGTAGGAAGGTGGCTACATATAAGGCGACCACAAGTCATTTTGTAGGCAATCACAGGTAATGGGGCGACCGCGGGTATAGGGGCGGCTACATATAGGGCAACTAGAGGTCATTTTTTGGGTGACCGCAGGTATAGGGGGCGACTACATATAGGGTGACCATAGGTCATTTCTTGGGTGACCGCAGATAATGGGGCAACAGCGGGTAATGGGCAACCACGGGTCTCAGATTCAGAAAGGTCTTCTAGTTCATGACGATGGGGGCGGCTGCGTATGGGGCGACTACGGGTCAGGGGCGCTAGAAAACATGAGTTTGAGTTTCCCCCCTTACAAATTGAAGGGAGGGTGTTCAAACTTTTCAAGTACCGCTCCCCCCTTTTCTAAAGATTAACTCCAAAAAATCCTAAGACTAAGGCATTCAATACTAAGTGATCAAAAGTTAATTAAGTAATAAAGAAAGCAAATTGCTTTAGGAAGTGGAGATTTGGAAAAGCTCTTCTTCCTAACATTTCATTTCTCCTTCATCCATCCATGTGGTCATGTAAAATTCAACATAACCATTTCCTATTTTAATTTTTGGAGGGAGTACATTTAGAAGAGACCTTTCCTTGTGGGGGGAAACGATGTACAAATAAAATACTTAAACCGTGGGATGCACGAAGAGAAATCTTTTTATCTACATAAGAAGTGGTTTTAAAAAATGGAGACTTGGGGAAGCTCTTCTCCTTGACATTTTTTTTTCCTTGTGCTTATGTAAAATTCAACATGACCATTTCCTATTTTAATTTTTAGAGGGAGTACATTTGGAGGAGACCTTCTCTTTGGGGGGAAACGATGTACAAAAAAAATACTAACACCATGGGATGCATGAAGAAGAAATCTTTTTATCTACATAAGAAGTGATTTACGAAATGGAGACTTGGGGAAGCCCTTCTCCTCATCATTTCATTTTCCATCCTCCAACATAGGAATGTCAATATAGTCCTCCCCTTCATACATCAAGGGGATTTAAAACCCATTTGAAGGGGTGAATGAATATTGAATTTATTGAAGATTAAAAAGTTAGGAAATGACACTTTGAATGGTTTATATCTTACAAGTGCAAGGTTTAGGAGTTCAAACTTTTTAAGACATATAATGAAAAGCAAATCACAAGTGTTTGTCATTTTATCCACCCTAAAAAATAGAAGTACATTACTTTTGGGGTGGCATACATGGAGAAGGTCCATGGTTTTTCTATAGGGTTTAGGGTGTAGGGTTAGGGTTTAGGGTTTGGAAAACCCTCTTCCATTTGTCTAATTAGTCTTACTATAATTCTATATTTATAGACTGATTTTGTAGTATTAATTAGCTACCAACATTGAAGGACAAGTTAGTTGTAGTCTATGGAAGATGCAATTAAGTCTGACTTCATTAGAGTTGGAGATGGCTCACATCTTCTGCGACGTTGGTTTTTGGACTGACATGACTTTAAGATAGAGGCAATTGCTGGTGGGAGGCAAGTTCAAGTCCTAGGCGACCGTGAGTGGGGGCGTAGTCTTCTGGCTTGGTGTTGTTGAGTCCAATTTGGTGGAATGGGGCGAGTTTAGGTCCTAGGTGACCGCAGGTGGGGGTTGGATTTCTAGCTTGGTGTTGTTGAGCCCAATTTGGTGGAATGGGGGGTGACTTTGGGTGGGGGGTGAGTTTAGGTCCTGGACGACCGCCGGTGGGGGTTGGATTTCTAGCTTGGTGTTGTTGAGCCCAATTTGGTGGAATGGGGGGCGACTGCAGGTGGGGGGCGAGTTCAAGTCCTAGGCGACCACGGGTGGGGGCAACTTTAAGTCTTGGTGTTGTAGAGTGTAGTTTGGTGGAATGGGGGGCGACTGCGAGTAAAGGCGAATTCAAGTCCTAGGCGACCGTGGGTGGGGGCGACTTCAAGTCTTGGTGTTGTGGAGCATAGTTTGGTGGAATGAGGGGTGATTGCGGGTGGGGAGCGAGTTCAGGTCTTGGATGATCACGAGTGGGGTGACTTCAAGTCTTGGTGTTGTGGAGCGCAGTTTGGTGGAATGGAGGGGACTGCGGGTTGGGGGCGACTTCAAGTCTTGGGCGACCACGGGTGGGGCCGCGGTCTTTTGGCTTGGTGTTGTTGAGCCCAATTTGGTGGAATGGGGGGCGACCGCGGGTGGGGGCGTGCCTCCCAATCCAAAGAAGTTTTAATAAGTATAATGAGTTCAACTTTTAACATCCAAAAACAAGTCACTTCATTAGGACCTTGGAGTCTTCAAGGCATCTTTGGGTGATGCATGGAAGTTATTGGCTTCCTGGAAGTCATTGTTCTTGTGGAGGTCTCGGGTTCGATCCCCAATGAGATCAATTTGGTTTGGTTCTTGTAGCCAACCGACAAAAAAAAAAAAAAAAAGACATCAAGCTAATTCCTTGTGGTATGTGGGAGGAAAGGTGATTTCATTCTCAAGGTCTAGGGGATGGTCCATGAGAGTTATAAGAAATTAGTATTGAGTTTAGAATGGAGATGTGTGTGGTGCAACCTTGCACCACACACATCTCCATTCTAAACTCAATACTAATTTCTTATAACTCTCATGGACCATCCCCTAGACCTTAAGAATGAAATGATGTTTCCTGCTCACCTATTGAAGTGACCGAACTTGACATTTTGTCTCTTTGGAGAGAGATTATTTTCTGTATACAAAAGTTTAAGTAAACCTTGGATAGATTTTACAAGAACATATTGAATGTCCTCCATAGAATACTTAGCCAAAGAAATCGTACATTGTATAAGGATTTGCATGTGACGGTTCTTCATCTTTAAACGATCAAGTGGCTAATTTTGAGTCCATAAATGATAGAAACTCTCTACACAAGATAGAAGAGCATCTCTTCATCCTGTAAATTTTGTAGTGTAAGAAGGGGTGGTCCTCCTTGGAAAGTTTACTTCCAAAGACCACATCTATAATTTGTAACTTAACAATTTACAACGTCTAAGAAAGATGATTTTGAAGGTGTCCCACTTGTCCATTTAGAAATATCTTGTATCTTTTGGGTGACCAATTTTGAAGGATTGGCATGCAAAAAAAAGAAATGATAGCATTCAAACACCCTTGATGGTTTGAACAATTTATTCATCAAAGATAACAATCTTTTGACTTGATGTGCATATGCTTCATTTGTTGTTCATTTCAATGTGCTCTACAACATGTTTGTTTGCATTTATGACCTTTTCCACCCCAAAAGGGTTTAGGGTTGTGTAAAAAAGCCGAATTCATATTCAATGTAGAGCAAACTTGAAGAAATTAGTAGAAGACTTTGGACACTTCTAAAGTAACCTCTATAATATTATTATGCAATGGTAGAATGTACATATTTCAAGTTCTCCCTTTTTGTTTCAATAGAAGTCAATCATGTCACGTACTTTTGTATTTGTGATTCCCTTTTTCCCTTTTGGCCCATTCCTATTTTTTCTTTGTGAACACTATAGACATATTTTTGGAACCATAAAAAAAAAACTTAAAATCTAATTCCACATTCTAGACCATATCATAGTGGTCTTATGATTTTATTTGAAAGCAAGCGAAATAGAAGTGGGAAGTTGTAATGCCAATGTTTCTACCCCATATCAAGGCTTCTTTTTGCTATTATTTATGATGGTCCATCCTTTCTAGAACCGCGGTCGCCCCCACACCAACGGTCGCCCCAAAACCCGTGGTCGCCTACATCCGTGAGCACCTCTAGAACCTATAGTTGCCCCCTCTCGCAGTCGCCCCCTCCCGTGGTCGCCTCCATACCCGCGATCGCCCCATACCCACGGTCACCCGTTTCGCATGCGCTAGACCTACACGCGCCCCAAGGTGACCTCAGGTACTTAAGTAGTCGCCTAGACCTGCAGTCGCCATTCTTGGTCTTGCATATTAGCTTTCATCCACCTTGAAGTGGCTGAATGCGTGCTCATGGGCCAAGGTGATTTCAGAAGGGGAAGTTTTTGCCCATTTTTCTCTCCATGTTCAAGTCAAGAATGCCTCGTTTTTCAAAAGAGGACCATGTCTACTTCAAAGGAAGGAAGTAGTACGGGTCGGATATCGGCTTGGAACAAGGACCTTGACAATCCTGTAGCCTTTGTTGTAGATATAACTACCAAGGAGGTAATTGGGGGTGCCGAACCATCCAAGACAAAGAAGTCCAAGATAGCACACGATAAAGACCCTATCTATCTTCCAGCATGATATACAACCTATGCACATGAGGCTTGTCTCCAATGGTATGAGGAAAAAAGTGTACAATATTTGGAGAGGAAATACTTAAGAAATAAAGAGGCAGGCATCCAATCCTTGAAGGATAAGTTGGAGGAATTTATTACAAGGAAATGGAAGGAATCTTTGGACTATGCAGATGTGGATGAAGTGTATTTCAACCAATGGCAAACGTGGATTGGCAATTGCCTACAAATTGGTATATTCAACACCAAGAAGTTGATGCTTGAGTTGCAACCTATAGTGCCCAGATTTGGAGAAACGGATAGGGCCCAGGAGTTTCGTGAGAAGATGGATTGGTGGCAAATTGCAGCAAAAATATTGTCAAGGTCTGAAGCTAGGGGTATGGGGTGGCAGACGGATGCATTGAAGGCTGCATTTACGAGAGATAGTGGTTCATGTATTATGTGGGTCTACTCAGAGGCTAAGGTGGTCCCACTTACTGGATTTGACCATCAAGGAGGATATGCAAAGGTGCGCAAGATACGCATTGAAGGGATGTCCACGATCCTAGTGCATGTACATTTTGCGGGGAAATTGTCAAAGCAAAGGAACAAACGCGATGTGAGGGTGGAGCGGTCAGTGGAGGCTTTGGTATGCCCGTTGAATCATCCGGCCATTATTAAATTCCTAGCAATCCATGACCAAACAATGGAAGCATACACTTTGTGGTGGAATGGTGGTAATTTCAAAGAGTTGCTTCATTTGAATGAGAAGGTGGTGCCGCATGTGGAATGGCATGAAATCAAGTTGGTCAAGCAACTTACAAGCTAAGAACAAAAAGAAATTAGCCTCTTTCGAAGACACAAGGCAAAGTTGGCGTGGGCCCTGGTTTATGTGACAAGTCTCATACACAATGCAGGGGTCTTGCACAATGACTTGTCACCTGTGAACATATTGTTGCATTATCCCCCCTTCTAAGACGAAGAGATCAACATTGGGATTTGTGATTGGGGAATTGCAAGTCGTATTCAAGAAGGAGCTCCCTCACATTTTGGATATGAAAAATAGGAAAAACTTGATGCTGAGAGGATGGGCTATTGGTGGGCAGTTCTAGAGTTGTTCTATTTGTTTGGGTCAGAGGGTTCAGATACAAGTCTAGATGTGATGAAAGCAACCTACAAATATTCGGTGAAATCCAACACTTATTCGATTGGAAAGTTGACCCAATGAATGAACATAGAACACATGGTTGAATACGACAAGGACTTATTTAGAAATCATGAGTCATCAAGGTACTTTGCCATGAAGTTATGTGAACTAGCTGATGCTGATGTTAACAAAAGACCAACATGTGCGCAAGTGGTGGACCTCCTCATGGGTAAACCATGGTTCATGAAACCACCCGAATTCGTCTTTCGGGACTCTGTCCTCTCATAGGATTTGATGTAATAGTTTTCTAGCGGAAATAGTAACGTTGACCACCTTTTGTACATCTCATTTTGGAAATGCAATGCAAGTGTATAAACTATTTTTAATGTGAAGTGCATGTTTGGACCCAAAATATTGAGTATTGCACATACACATCACCTACTTGCATGCATTTGGGTTTGAATATGAATTCTTTGCATGGTTCATTTGGGGGTAAGGCAATCTAATTGTTAAGGCAATCTAATTTCACTATTCAGTGAAGGTATGTGCCATCGCGGTCGGGGGTTTGGGACCCGCGGTCGCCCCAGATCCGCATGCACCCCCAGTCGAGGTTCCCCTCACCCGCGGTTGCCCCAGACCCGTGGTCGCCTCAGACCTGCACACGCCCCTAGTCGCAATTGCCCTTACCCGAGGTTGCCCCAGACTCGTAGTCACCATCACCCGCGGTCACTGGCAATTTTCCTGGACCCGCGGTCGCCTTCCCAACCCACACGCACCCCATCCAAAGCCGCACTCGCCCTAAGGCGACTGCAGGTACAAAATCAAAGCCTAAACCCGCAGTCTCCTATCTTTCCCTTTTGCACCTTGTCTTTTATCCACCTGGAAGTGGCTAATTGCAGGCTTGAGAGGGGAGGTGGGTGTTGTGAGGAGGATATTCTATCTCTCCTCATGTCACTTTCATCCATTGATTGTAAATCACACCGAATTGTTTGAAACTTGATTGTGATTGTAAATGTTCATGTTGATGTATTTGTAAATGTGAATTACCACGAGGTAATAGATTTAAGTTTGGACAACCGCGGTTTTAGGCTTGGTATATTTGGCATAGTATCCGAGTAGAATTGATCGTATAGATTGAGCACTATGGAGAATGAGCCCCCACCATTGATGCCTGCCACAATCAAACGCCTTACACGACAAGAGATGAAGCTCATCCACGACAAGGGTCGAAAACGGTCCGGTAAAATTCACAAGAAGCATGTGGCCATTTTGATCCATCCAAAGATTAAGGCATTAAAGGTTGGAGAAATGAACCTGAGCCTTGGAGTTACAAAACCGTTTGCAAATACGTGGATGGGTGCCACATCAGCAAGTTATTTCCCTTGTGTTGGCACAAAGAGCATCTCAAGCAAAACAAAGTAAATCTTGCATACTCGAAGGACGAGGGCTTCATACTTAGATGTTGTAAGGTGTGGAAGCACTTGTATTTGGAGGACTCAACTTACCGAAACGACAATTTCTGTTTCTTTCTTGTGAGAATGGTGTATGCAAAATATGTGTTGAAGAAGGAGGTGGATTAGTCAACATTGAAGGAGGTCCCTATTGCAATCATTCCAGAGACTACAAAAATTTTACCACCACATGAACGTGTGGATGTAAAGAAGATGTTATCGAAGGTGAAGCGTGGGAAGTCATTTGTTCGCGATGAAAGCGTGGTTTGGTTAGAGACTTCTAGCTCTGATCAACACACCCATGAATACAATGGATATTCTTTCCACAGCGATGAGGAGGAGGTTGCCATACAAGAATCTAGGCTGGCTATGGATGTGGGAGTCGACCAAAGTAGACAATCAGTCCAAGAGCTTATCATAGTACAAGACACGGATGAAGAAGGCATGGATGATGGGGTGGCTAGGAAAGTGGACCCCGTTTTGAGAGAGGGTGATGGGAGTGGTAGAGGAAGCGATTCAAAAAATGAAGAGGCAATGTTGCTTGCCAAAATAGAAAGTGCAAAATTAGCAATGCGTGCAAAGAACGAGCAATTGAAAATTTTGAAGGAGCAAGAAATGAATCCCACTTTCATAGAGGTGTTGAAGCAACAGTTGAAGGCCATAACGAACGTCATCGAAGAGAATGACAAGGGCTTCCATTCCTTCAAAAGAAATCATGATTTTTATTTGAAGGAAATGAAGAGTGGGAAGGTGCATAAAATGGACCATTATTTGATATGGGAATCAAAACTCAAAACCCTTGTCCGCAAATGTCAATAGGTATAGAATGAAAGGCGAAGCCTAGAACTTCAAATAATGGAGAAGAAATAAGAATATTACGAGGCCGCCGTCCAGCACATTCCAAAAGTAGAGCTTTTGGCTTCTTCCTCAACATATGGTAGTGTTGCTAGAGAAGTAGCAATGCTTGAGAAGTTGGTGAAGTTCCATGAGCAAAGATTACCATTGATGGTATCAGAGTTGAAAGCTCTGAGGGCAGAAAGTCGTTTCTTTTTGGATTGGTATAAGTGGAATAGAGCTAGCATAGGGAAGTCTGATGCAAAATTACATCAAATGGGTCCGGAGCCCATTTTGAAGGACTACCTCAACAGAGAATAAAATACCTAGAAATACAATGAGGATAAATACTTTCACCATGATTATTTTGTATGTTGCCTATCGTGGTTTTATAAAGAAATGCAATGTTTTGAGATAAAACAATGTATATGGTGTCTGGAAGCAATGTGTGTACTAGAATAGTTAAATTGGTGTGGGCACACTAGTGGCATGCATGGAAGGGAGAAAATGCCACACCATTTTTGGATCTTACAACTTTTCTATATGGATGAATATGTCTCTCTCATGTTTTGGGAGAAGGTGATGGTATGATGAATGGAATGGGATTCTTGCACATAATTACAATTGAGTAGGAACATGGGATTGATGGGAAGTTCTTGATTCTTGACTGTAAAAGTCGACATAGTATTTTGTGAGAATGTCGTTGTGAAACCTACAATACAACTTGTATTTATGATTTTCATATGAATAGTGGAGAACTAAAAACCGATTGTGCCCAAAATACCATATTAATCAAGGAAATTTATTGGGCTTATTTGTCTCAGGTGATTTGCTTCATTGTTCCTCCTTGTATATAGGATTTTTTTAGAATTCTAGCTTTAGCGTAATTTGAAGAAATTTACAATGGATATTGAGGAATTAGGTAGGTTTTATATGTAAGTTGGCCTACTCATGTTTTTTATGAATTAAAATTTTGACCCCCAAGGACAGGGTGAACCATTTGAAGGTATGGTAATGTGAAGTCAACAAGTCAACATCCACAAAAAGGGGCATGTTGTATTTGAACCCCTTTTATTCCTTCTTTGGCCAAGTATCTTGAAAGCTTAGAGGAAAAGCTTCCTATAATTAGAACCTCATGATTTTAAAGAATATGAAGGGAAATATCGGATTGGACAATGATGCTCCACTCTTGTGAGTAGTGACCTAGTTTTCTTCTCAATGCAAGTGAAATTAATTTGGAAAGTTAAACTTTAGGATTTTTGTTGCTTTGATTCATACAAACTATTTTCGGAAGAACTGAAAAAGATCATTCTCGACATGATTTCAGAAATTGGTACTTTGGTAGAGAAGAAAAAAAGGTAGTATTAAATAAAAGTCAATGCCATATGGAATTGCCATACATAGGTATGCTAGGAAGTCGTAGAAGTGGAATGAAAGAAGCAAACCCTAAATCACTCCATTGTACTTGCTAAAACAACTAGAAACATAGTATAACTAAAACCTAACCCTTACTTGTCATCTATTATGATGGGAAGGCTAAATTGCATGATTCCTACGAATGCCTAGTCAATTACATTTGGGTTGTTTTGAGAGCCACTTCCTTCACCTTGTTCATAGGTCGATGCTTCCCCAACCCCAAGCTTTCGCTTTGCACGGGTTAGTGACGACGTGAAACTATCATTTTTTTTGGTTTACCTAGTAAAGCTAACTGGAAACTAAAGAATAGGTATCCGGAATTAGCTAAGGACCATTTAGGTCTAAAATAAGGAAGGAAAATGAGATAGTGCGGTGATTTGTTGAATCTAGTCCTAAGGAGTGAACAGATAGGAGCGGATGTCTAACCGGATAGGTAATGGATCGGATACCATATAGGAACCAGATCCGGAAGAGGTCATGACGAGGTATCAGGGAGTCCAACGGCTATAATAGAGCTGGGCTACCCAGATCAAACTCTTTTTCATTTTCGTTTTCCCAACGCTCTCTGTGCTCTGAGTTTGCAGTCTGCGCCTATCACTTAGTTTTCCATGTCAGTCTTTTGTGTCAGTGTCTGCTGCTAGGTTTGGGGGTTTTGAACGTTACAACTTTAATTTCCAGTTGAGATCAGAGAGAGAAAGTGAGAACGAGACGTGCGGTTAGGAGAGAGTGAGGTAGAATCGGAAAGGGTTTCGCGAGCGCTCAATCGTGTCCATGCCGCAGCTTAGGAGAAGTAGAGGCGGACAGGCTAGTACATCATCAGTAGAGGTGAAGCTCTGAAAGGTAGTTCCGGTTGTTCCCTCCACTGAACCAGCCAAGTCCCAACTCATGGAAGATTTAAGTTCCATGGGTTGCCTGGGGTTTGTAGAGAAACCTTGGGGCTTCAAAGAGGAGTCAATAGTGAGAGAACTCTTGGGCAAGCTGTCCAATGAGTTTGATAACACTCTGAAAGCGGTTCCGCATCTCTAGACGGAGAACGTTTCGAGAGCAGTTTATAGTTTCCGGGCAGGAGGGCTAGGAATGGCGAGCCGAAAGGATGAGTTCTGCCGCGGAAAGTTCCAAGGTGTAGTTAACTCGAAGGACGGATATGCGGTAGAGGACTGCATCGATGAGCGACAACGCTGGCTACTCAAGTTCTTAGTTCCGGTCCTACATCTAGAAAAGCCGATGAGGGTGACTATCTCCCTCGCCAACACTATCTTCGGCGCTCTGAGAGGAGACTGGAAAGTTGATTAGGCCCGGATCATTTCCAATCTAGTCACCCAACTCATAGGTAGAATAGGAAAGAGTAGGGCCACTCCGGTGTGTCCCTACCTTATCCACCTCTACCATTCCCACCACCTCCTCAGTGTAGAAGAAAAAAAGGCGTGGAAGGCTCAGGAAACTCTCCTGAGGTACGAGGATTCGGAAACGGATGAGGAGATGGAATCTGGTTTCGAGCCCGAGGAGAACAACAAGTCAGAGGAGGAGGAACCGGATCTGCCACTGATCAAGCGACAGAAGATGACCTCTCCCAACAAGCGGGGGACGCCACCCGCTCGTAACACCCCAGCTCTGAAAGAGAAACCAGAAGTTGAGAAGACCGTGTCGGAGGAATCAGATCACGACGACCCGTTCAACCCGCTCGTCAAGATCCTGTGCGACGTGTCGGCGAATTGGGAGCTGAAAAGGAGGATCCTGCTCTCGATCGGAAATTTGGTAGGAGTAGCACCCAACAGAGAGCTACCAGAGAAGGTAGCCAAATGCATTTTCGATCCAGTTGAGTCCCGGAAACAAAAGGCGGAAATTCGGAGACTGCAAGAGGAGTTGGATCAAACGAAAGCGGAACTCCTTATCCTCAAGGACAATTTTGCAACCGCTCGATCCATGGCGATGTCGAGTAGAGAGGCCTTGCCTTGGGAAAATGCGGGGCTTCTAGCTGCAACTAGATGTGGTTCAAATAATGGAAGATCCCGTGGCCAAAGTCACAAACATAATAATAAATCCCCCCCAATGATGCCATATGAACCAAAATACTATCACCCTTCCATACACCCCTCCAAAGATGTCATGAAGTCTCAATATACCCCATGTATGGTAAAATATTGTAGAAACAAAGTCATATCCTTCATGAACTCCCCTCGAAGAAGTGTCTAATAGTTGATTGAGTGCCACGTTCGCTATACAACTCCAAACTAAGAATGTAATATGCCTCTGGAAAGCTAACAAAAAGTTCTACAACCTCTTCAAAATTCACGTTAAACTAAGATACTGTCCGACTTTTATGGTCGGTCAAAGTTCACCCCTCCCAATTCAAAGGCAGCTCACTTATACTTCACTCTCAAGCTCATAACTTTCACATACTACCTCCAAATCAAGAAAATAAACTCATTTTGGAAAGCTAACATGAACATCTACAAGGTCTCGAAGTTTCACTCAAACAAAAAGTACTGTCCACATTTCATACCCTTTCAAAGCTCACTCTCTTGAAAGTTTGAGGTAGCTTTACAACACTTCACTCCCAAACTCATAACTTACACATACTAACTCCAAACTTCATGAGTGATAGCTTTTTGGAAACACAAAAATAAGATACACATGCTCTCAAGATTTCATTACTAAAATCTCCATGTACAAAGTGCTATCCCCTTCCAAAGTGACGGCTTCCCTAAGCAAACAAGGAAGAGGAAGAAGATGATCTTCAACCTCATCCGCCACCTCAACCTCCATGCCATCCACCTAAGTTAGTGGATTTTTGCCACTAAGATGCCACACGGGCCATAATACCCACATGGGCCACTTCCTATTCTCAATAAGTCTATCCATATCATCTACATGGATTTCTAATCCATTAAAAATAAAAATATAATAAGGAAAAAGGTAAAACAAGCTTTACCTTTTGTTTTTACAACTTCAACCTAACTAACTAACATATTAAAATATCTTCTAGTATAGAAATCAAAGAACTAAATGTTTGTCAAATAGAGGTAAAAAAAAAGAGTTCAAGTAGAGTATAACCCCATTTGTTTCTTGAAACTCTAGAAAAAAAACCCTCCAATTTAACAAACAATTATGCATTTTCACATAATGAACACTTTTACAATACAACAGTGGTGGAGTCTCAAAAGATGGTGGAGCAGGTGAAGGCCACATTTAGGGAAACCGGAATGGCTACCACCAAGGCGAAACTGTTTGACGAGAAGGTGCACGAGGAGAAGAAACCAGCTTGTTCCCGGATGGTGAGGATTCTCACAGACTTTGCCGAGTAGGTAGAAGCGACAATGAAGGAAGCACGGAAGGCAGCAGACTGGATGGAGGAGAGTACCCGAATACTATCAGGAGCAACTTGCTCTCGCGGGATTCGGCTCTCGGATATTTCTTTCCCGGATTCGTTCTCAGACGTCATGGTAGGAGAGGGGAAGTATGCGACCCCCAAATCCAAGAGATCGGAGGTTAGGACGACTCAGGCCAATACGCCCAGAACCGCCATCGACTTGGATTCGACCCTAGGTTCCACAGAAGGCGAACAGGTTCCAAATCCGTAGGAGGGAGAGCGAAATCGGAACTTGAACGAGATTTTCGAGCACATGGAGCCAAGAGCGGATAGTGCCACCATTGGATCTTGGGTGGGCACTTAGTGTAAATAGTAGGTAGTTTAGGAACGGATCCGGATCCTGTTCCGATCCGGTTAGGAGTAGGTAGGAAGCGAAAAATCCAGCCCAAGTTGCGGCGGAACTTTTGCAGGCATTTTCGCCCACTTGTACCTTTTTGACTTGTATTTAAATCAGGCCCGTGAAGGGTACTGGGAGTCTTCTTTTTGCAAATTCCTTGTACCTTTGTATGCGCTTGTGTGTTGTGTGTATCTCCCAAGCTTGGCAAGTGTGCATGATGTGGAGTTAGGAAGGTGTAGGGCAAATTTGTAACTTGATCTCTGCCTTTGGTGTGATAGTTTCCGCTCCTTTGTGTGTAAGCAAGCTATAGGAGTGTTGGAAGTGGACTTCAGTGCCTCAGGAGATCTAGAGTTGTGAGTTCCGGGTGAGATAGCCGATGTTAGGCTAGGTGGATAGGGAGGGTATCCTTAGTCGCGCTAGAACTCCTAGATGGGAAATCCGGTTGAGTGTCCAATCTTTTGAGAGGTCTCACCACTTTAGTTGATAAACGGAATAACTCTAGTCAATGTTGGAATGGATGAGTACACTTGTAACCACCTAGCTTCGCACGGGTAGGATCTAGCATCAATGTCGTTGTAGTAAGAGCGGATCATACGGGGGATTCCTGTATGACTTGCAGACCAGATTGCTATTTGGACTGTTGTGAGGGATCAAACCGGATTCGAGTTAGCTTAGGAGAGGAATAGGTAGATTAAGTGGTCCTTCAGCCACTATAATCCGCGGAAGGAGTGGTAGGCCTACCACTCACAAACTCAAGTGGCGACCCCTCTAATGATCCAATAGAGGCAAAATTAAACCAGAATAGAAGTGAGGATATGTGTTGGTAATCTGGACCGGATTGGTTTAGAGGAGTACCAGGACCAGAAGTGGTAAAAGTCCTGGAATAAGGGTAATTGTAGAAACCGGGTAGTTCTAGGATCGAGACGGAAGTAATCCGGTCCAAGACTATCTGGTGGTTGGTTGTTTCCGGTTTTAGATCTAGGATCGGAAGGAAAGGTTTAGAGGTTAGTAAGGCTTACTCGCTTTATTAAAATAAATACTTCACAGAATCTCGTGGGTTCGATCTTCAGAGTCACTTAGTTATGCTCTAGAGTGATTTTTGTGAACATAATAGGGAATTTACTTATCCTGTGCTGCGACAGGGTTCGTGAAGCTGGCACGTCTGCCTTCAAAATTGATTGCAATATATTGGAGTCTTGTAGAGCTTTGAAGGTCCTTGTTGTTTGCGGAGAATGTGCTTCCAATAAGTAGTTAAGTGCTTGACTTTGGTAATATGGTTTGTACGTAGAGTCCAGGTAAGCCATACTAGTCAAGTCTTCTAGGGAGGCACTATCATCTTGATTAGCCACCCTTTCTCCTTCTAAATTCCAACCGTGTCGTTGCGGATGAGGACCCCACTTGAAGGTTGAGGAGGTCTTGTCCCAATATCCACCAAGGCATTAGAAGAAGAATGCCCTCCTCCCTTTGTTTTGTGGCCCCTTTCCCATGAGCCTCGGTGCAACTCTGGCAATTTCGTTTGGGTCTGTTTCCCAATTCAATTGCAAACTAGCAAGTCCTTTTTCTTGATCATGTTGTCCTTCTCGCCAACTCCAAACCAAATCTCGGCCCCACAAGGTTGTGTCAACCGTAGTATAACGTGTGTGTTCCCAAGAAGGAGGCATGTAGGTCGTCAAGTTGAACATGGTATACAGGCAATTGTGGAATGGTGCTGAACAAATCACACAAAGTCATCTAATCAAGCATTGTGTGATGAGACATTGGGGGTGGTATACATGTGCACAAGATCCTAGTGCCCAATCCCCTTTGGGGCCAAATTGTTCAAGACATATGGGGCATTTGGTATGGTCCAAAACAAAAGGTGTAGGCTTGGGCCACAATAGCATTTGTTTCTTCTCTTCTATGTGGCTAGACATTTGGTTTTCGTAGTCCCAACCATTTTTGCTCCAATCTATGACCTCCTTTTTTGGCAATTCCACCATGCACATATTATTGGGAAACATGTCCTCCAACAATGCCCATGATGTCAATCCATTCTCACATTTAGGAGCATTTGCAACAAAGTTTCTAGAAACTTTCTCTAGCTCCTTCGCAACTTGTTGGGATCTATCCACAAAGAGAATGCAGGCAACCTTCCAATGGTAGTATGTGGTAGTCAACTCAGCCAACTTTCTTCAAAGCATCTTATTTTCTTCTTGAAGTCCATGGTCTTTCTCCAATTGAATAATTGATGGAACCACAGGAAACGAAAGAGAGTCTTGGGTTCCATTGAGTTCAATTGTGTCATTGCTAGTATATCTTGTGACAATAGTAGGAAGTGTATTCGGAATGATGGGGGAGCGCCTAGTGCGCTTGGCAAGAGGAGAACGCTCAAGGATATGGTTGGTAAGGTCCCCCACAACCTTGTCCACATTTTGGAGGTTCTGCTCAACAAAGGCGTCATCCATATCCGACAAAGTGAAAGTGTCATGGTCTTTCTCACGGAGGCGTTGCAGTTTTGTAGTTTGTTGAGAGATGAGTGTACTTTTGTGTTCACACTCACATAGCGATTTCTTCATTTCATTCTATAGTGAAGAAATTTCAACATCTTTGGTCTTGAGGAGGTCTAGAGCTTTTGCCAAAGTCATAATGTCGTGGCTCGAGCCCATTGTTGATGGAGAAATGGGAACACAGTTAGTTTCTTCCATAGTCGTGTCTTCATTAGGCCTGAAGTCAAAGACATCCTTTGTACGCTGTATAGGCAACGATGGGTTAGGAACTATAGTTGGAATTGATGCGGGTTCCACTCGTGTTGTTGAACGCCGTACTCTAAATGGTTGCCTTGGTCGTTGTCCTGTGGATGTCGCAGGTCCTTCTACAATTTCATTTTGAACCTCACTAGGGCAAACAGATTGCTCCACGATTCGTATTACCCTATGGACGCACGTACCATCAGAGTCATCATCTTCTTTAGACTCCTCAATGTCAACCTCAGTGACAGGGGTTTGCGTTTTGTATGCACTTCGAATAGGACCGAGTCCCCCCTCAGGAAAGGCTAGAAATCCTTTTGGGATGAAACCACTCTCTAGACGAGTGACATACATACTTCCCTTGATTGTGCTCCAATCAACCTCTTTGTTTAGAGCGACCTCAGCATATGCTCCTCTAGCAAGGAAGAGGGGGACCTCGTTCCTATCTACAAAGGCAGTTTTGTAGAGGACTTGCCACAATTCAATGCATCTTTGAAGGAATGTTGGATTCTCACAATACTTCAAGTTGGCCTTATTGGTGTGCCGATTATAATGATGACGCCATAAAAGAAAGAACTTTCCAATGTGGCACCACTCGATGTAGTCTTCACAAGTTTGTATTGTTCAAGGCTCTAGTTCTTCATTCCAACCCTTAAAAGCAAGGTGGGCTTCACTATTGAGCATGTGCAATCGCTTCCAATGAATAGTGCCCCTACACTTGCGATGTTTGTCTTTGGCAACCTTCCGTAATGCCCTGGCGGTCTATGTAGCAATGGAGATAGACAATGCCTTGGCATTGTTAACTCTAGTGGCCATCAATGATTGTCGTACGCGTAGCGTGCGGTAAATACCATTTACAACACCCAAACGTGTAAACTAACTCGAAATATCGTCCTAGGGGATTCTAGTATGTTGTTGCAAACCTAGGTTATCCATTCTACCAACTTAAGCTCTCTCTTTCCGGAATCCAATCCGGATTCACTCCATTTCCAGATTCTGGATCCGTCACTTCACTCACAAACACTCGTTTTTGGTACCTCTGTTTTACCCTCAGAGGGTCCACCTTTGGTTGTATAGAGGGGTAGGGACTCACCACTCGTATTTCTCACTCTCTCTTCTCTCTCAAAACTACACAACATGTACTTAGACCATATGTTGCACTAGATTGACCGGAAATACTCTCACAACCTTCCGGATGGCCAACCCGGAAAGCAGGTCATACAAATCCGTAACAAGCCTTCTCCACTACAACGACAGACCAACAGAAACCGGAACTTAGATGGGGATTGTAAGTTGTTCACTAGACAGATCCTAGGGTTTGGCTGACCTTCCGGTAAGTGATATGGGGTTTCTTCCCCTGGCGGTTGCTTATCTCTGCATGGAACCCTCCTTGGCATTCCGGATCTGCACCCACACCACTCCTAATCAGATCCCCGTTTCAAGAGTTTAAAGACACGTGCTCAAGACCAAAATCACTAGTCTAGACTTTGTCACAAACGTTCCACTCAACTTAGCTCCAGGTCTCCTTAGATCCAGATTCCTCCTTTCCTCCTCCTCAATTACACTTCACACACTCACAAGGAAACACAAGGAAGCTAGATATACAACAGATCAATCCCTGAGGGTCCACTTGGTGGCTCAGATTAAAATAAGGATGACAAAATACAAACTATAACACTAGGATGGAATGAGAGGCAACAAACTTGCCTCACACTTAAAAGCACAAAACAACCAAAGCCGAAAAGGCCAAAAAGTCACCCGGAAATCTAGGTGACCACTCACAGCCTCCCCGAGAAATCCGGGAAAGGTGAGATCCTACAAATCTGGAACCCAGTCTCACACCTGGAAATCCGGATCCGAATTAAAGTTCAAAATACTAACTGCCTAGAAACTAACTACTTTGCCTTCCGCGCTTTCTTCTGGCTGTTTCCACCTTGACTCGCTGGTGCCTAGATGGATGCCCTCAGAGTCGCTTTCGAAGTAGCCTTCGGAGTCGTTTTCACTACTGCCCGGGTCAATTCCGGATCCATTTCCGGATTCTATTTTAGTTGATTCCGGATTACATTCCGGATTCTAGCTCATTTCCGGATTACAGTCAAATCCGGATTCAAGATCTATTCCAGATTCTACTACAATTCCGGATTCTAAGACAATTCCGGATTCTAAGACAATTCCGGATTCTAAATTCTAATCCGGATTCTACTTTAATTCCGGATTACTATTCTAGAATCCAGGTCAATTCCGGATCACTTCCGGATTAGACTTTGGTCTGGTTACAAACCACCTGGTTTGTCTTTTGACCCTTGATGCAATGTTTAAGCTAAGCAACTCCTGGTCTTGCTTGCTTAGTTAAACTATTGAAAAATTCAATACTAGAATAGTTCTATTTTATACTAAATCAATGCATTCCGAGTTTACAGCTCGCGACAATGATTGTCGTGTCTAAGGTTCAAAAAACTTATTTGGGAGTTTAGGTGGTCAACAACTAGTAAGGTAAGAAGGGTGGATGAATGTAATAAATAGTAAATAGTCAAGGTTCACGCATGTAGCCACTAAAGGATACAAGACAAGAAGCCTCAATGAAAGGTGCCCAAAAGATCTTGGGCGAGTGGATAAATAGGTGGGGCGAGCGCAGGTGAGAGTTGGTCATGGGGCGCATGCGGGTGGACAACGACCAATTGAACCCACGGTCTCCAAGGGGCACGCATGGATCTCGAGGAGTGACCACAGGTCTAGTAGGGCGCATTCAGGTTTGAGAAGGTGACTATGGGTCTAGGGGTGCGTACAGGTCCTAGACAGGGCGACTGTGGGTCCAAGGGCACGTGCGGGTCTTTTGGGGGGCGACTGCAGGTCTTTGGGGGTGCGTGCGGATCCCTTGGGGGGCAAGTGTGGGTAATTGTGGGGTGTTACTTCTCTTCGGGTTCTTACTTTGTGTCTTTGCTTCGCAACTTGCCACGTACTCCACACCCACGGTCGCCCACAAGCCTGAACCCGAAGTCGCCCTACCTGTGGTCGCCCACACCCACATGCGCCTCTTTAGGATGCTATGTGGAAGACACGTGTCTGCCACATGGCATCCAAGTGGCCTCACGGGTAGGGTGAATTTTTTTTAGAAGTCAAAGCTAAGTTTGACTCTATTAAACGGACAAGAGGGTCTACTTGACGTGTTGGACGTCGTGTTCGTCATGTTGTCGAATTGTCCACCAGAACAACCCTGCATATGCTTTATGAAAGATCAAATGCCAATCCAGTTTGTTGATATGACGCAAACATCCTCTTGGGAGATTCTGATCCCGATGCCCTCAGCCCTGTTCTAGTAGCCAAACCCAATCACAAACGTGATCGTGAATTCAACACAATGCAAAAAGAAGAAGACGAGTTCGTTGATATGGAAGCAAACCATGCACGTCAAGGAGATTGGGCACCTCCAACTTACCAAGCAAACTACGATCTTTGGAGGGAGGGCGTTGATCACCTCGAAGAAGTGAGGTAGTACTATGGAGATGGGGAAGATATTGAAGATGAAGTTCTTCTTGATTGTCAAGGACCTAATCGTAGTTGTAGTCTTTTGCCTCCACTTCCTGAGAATGTAGACATTGCAGAAATCTACCCTTTGACTTCTCCTTCGGAGGAAAATGAACTAAATGTTGCAAACCGTAATAATCATGATAGCCCCCTAGATGATGACCACAACAATAGGAATCTTCCTCCACAAAATAACAACAAGAATGGAGATGACTTCAACAATGGCAATGGAGGGAATGTAGAGAACCACGCAATTCCGCCCCAAAGAGGGTTTATCCACAATGGTCATCGGAACACAATGCTCATAGGGAGGGGGGGATCATTTGGTGGCAATAGAGTTGTCCAAGGACTTCATGGTACAAATGCTAGAAGTATTGCAATCACTCCCACCATCATAGCAAATCAATTGAATGATAATGTAGCGCGACATTTTGACCCCGATCATGTAGAAGTTGATGTTTTTGCATTTAGAGAAGATGTCGCCATTCTCCACTCTCATATTGTGCCTCCTATAGTTTGTTATGCCCAAAATACATTGGTGTAGTATTTGATGAATTCCCCTCGTACTACAACTCAAAATCCAATGTCTAGAGCTACCCAACAAGGGTTAGGCTTAGTGGGGATTGCTTAGGCCACAACTCCAAACATTTCTAATGTTGCTATTGGTGGTAGACCCCCTCAATCCCCTCATGCCCACAAAATGGGTCGGTACGGGTTGCAAGGTCACAAAGGTTGTGGAGGAAAGAACAATAGTAAGGCATCATTGTCAAGGCCTCCCAAACGTCCTCTCCGCGGAATTGGAGCATGAGACCCCAATATGGTGATAGAACTATATGTAGATGTAATCATTCTAGGACCCACCTCATCCACTCCAGCATTTGTTGTTCCTCGAGTTCCAATGGGCCCCAATACTAATTCTAATGTAGAGGATCCCCATACATAATGACACAAAAGGTTTCGACACAATCGTGGCCTAGGTGACTGAGTTATGGAGCTTCGAAATGAAAACTTGAAACTCGAGGACGGTATGACCTCAGATGGTGGCAATGAATATGATGGAGACAATGAAGGCTACTACAATGAGGATGACTACAATTGTGATGAGGCACCAGAGGATGATGATGTTGTCATTTGAGATGCTAATGCAATAGGTCCCCCTAACCAACTACACTGCATATCAAGTCGTTTGAGTATGTGAGGAGCATCGAAAGTAGATCTTTTAGATTATTCTAGTCATCATAGAGAGACTAAAGATCTACAACCAAAAAAAGGGAGTATCTTAGATAACCGATGAAGAAGTTAGTATGTTCTAGAAGTATAGATTCATCATATTGTTATTTTGTTTTACAGTGCATGAAATCTATCAATGTTTTTGGTTATCATAAAGACCCCTATGTGCATTAATTTTAGAAATTTAGAAATTAATATTATTATCATGTTGTGTGGAGCATCTTCCAAAAATTTGGAACCGTACTAACTATATTATCTTTTTAATGATAAAGATTGAACCTTTTATTTTGAAAATTTCTAATAATGAAAATTATAATTTTTTTTTCCAAATCTTCTTTTCTTATGTAGAGTGAAGACTAAAATGTCCAAGAAATAGTGTTTTTTTCCATCTCTTTCACTAGGAAAAAAAACCAATGGTTCCAACTACACCTCATAAGCATCAGGTACATGGTCCACGCCCAATCAAGAGACGTTTCCACCCGCACCCATAAGTCCGCACCAAAATATTCTCTATTGGAGGGCATCTTAGTCCCTGCCTCAACATCTATGTCCATGCCCTAGACCGCAAGTCCACACCCAAGCATTTCACATTCCCACACATCTGTTGTCTACATCCTATCAACAATGTCTCCGCCCTTGCAAAGACATCCAGGCCTAGGCACATGACATCCACGCCGATGCCACTTCGTTCACGCCTAAACTACCATTCATGCCTTAGAGTCTGCGCCTAATTCCAGTGTGGAATGACAAGTCAGTTATTTAAGGTAAATAAAAGTTATCCTTGCAAAAATTTCAAGACATAAAAAATCGAAGTTGGACCAATTGGACGGACCGCCCGATTGTCTAGTTTGGTTTGTCCATCTGTCCGGGACATCCGGTGACCCTAACTCATCCGATGTGACAACCCTGAAACCTTGTATGGATGCCTAGCCATTCATCGCCAAAATGTAGATGGCAGAATTAGAAAGGGGTCAATTCTAGGACCATTGACATTGGACATAACTTCAAAGCTATTTAGAACTATAACCCAAAACATGATGACATGCTCTTATCCAAATGGAACAAGGTAGAAGATACCAGGCCCTTTTTTCTTTTTATCATTTTTATGAAGTGCCAAAGTGGCAATATAAAATTTTGTAATAGTGCTCCAAATTTCAACATTCATCCATATATTGAATAGAAAATAACTCATTAGCATACATCACATGTCCATAATTTTGTTTTCATTTACAATCTAGCGATTTCATTCAAGATTGTTTTAATTTGAAGTTTTCACACAAAAAACTTCACGGTTAGTAGCCATTTTTTAGACAAATATTTGCATTCTAGTGCAATCTGAAATCAGAAAGCCAAAACAAAGCCCTGGAGGATACCTTATTCAATTTGTTAGCAACCTAATCAAATCTCCTACACTAACCCTAGTTATCAACAACTCATCCATTCATACACTTGGTTAGCATTATCAACGAGTGTTGGAAGTACAATGTCAGTGGCCACTGATCTTAGATCAAGCAGAGATGCTAATGGCCACTAATCTCTGAATGGAAATGGGATTGTTTATTGAATGCCAAATTTGTTAAACTGGCATGACTCATACCGCATGATTCATACCGCCAAAATTTTAAATTAAACTAAACTGCAAAAAGATCTGAAAGCTAAGACTAACATAGATGCAGGTTTTTAGGCGCAAGCATTAAAAAGTGCCTATGTTGTGAACTTCTACCAATATCACAAAATTGACAGTCATTGTCAATTACAGCGATCTACAACTTCCCACATGATAATTGATCTCCATTTCACTCACAGATACGAAGAGCTTCGAGCAAATATCATAGGCACAATGCCATTACACTAATATTAACCATGTAATTTCAATTGTACACCACCGTGTTGTGACTCCTTCCATTCATCATTTCGAGGGCCCCATGAAAGTGCAACATGGGAATTCAAACTGTGAATCAGAAATGCCACACACGCGAACAATAGGTCTAAACTTCAATCCTTTCATTTACCGCAGCTGTCACAATACAATGCAGACCACTAGCTAGCGGCTGCAAATAAATTATGTACAACATGAAATCTCCTATACAAATTATATTCCTACCATTTAACTTAAGCGCTGCATTTCCTACGCAACGTCGTGCAAGTAAATTGCAAGCGCCATGAGGTGATTGGAAAAACGGGATAGGGAGGTTAATCGATTCTCAATGGAAAAAGATACAAAACTGAAGCTCAGCGCCGTGGGTGTCTCAACGACGTTGGAAGTTGAGGAACTTGATGCCTAGAACAAAAACCAAGGCAAAGATGACAGCCCAGCCAGCCAGCCCCACGGCAGTCCACTTGAGGAAGCTCTTCTCAAAACCAAATGATTTCTTGACGTACTCCTGCACTGTAATTTGTTCAGTGCTGCCAAGAACTGAAACTAAAGTTGTCACATCGCCCATTTGCGAGTTCACCTGCCCGTTGATGACCCAGGAAATAGGGCAAATCCAGTAGTACCAAATCCACCATGGAGGAATCATCTACAACACCCACGGGCATGTGTGCACGGTTAGACCCCACATGCTCCAACCATGAAATAGAATTTAAAATCTAACCTCGTAACCCAATGAGTGTCGATAAAAAATCCATAATTAGCACTTCTTTCATGAATCAAAAGCTTTCAAAGTTTGCTGTAAGACTATGAATGATTGAGTGAACTTTTAGTAGCCACTGGTTATTTAAAAATGCAGTACTTCACTGATTTTCGTTTGCATCCATACTAATACTACTTGATGACATGGCACAACTAGAAACAAGGTAGCCTTTCCTCTATTCTTGAACTGCATGCACTACAAAATTTTTAAACATAAGCATAAGGTGGGGGTGATGGACGTACTGGTTTGGTTATCAAGAACCCGGAGAAAAGGTTGAAGAGCGAGTAGAAGAAGGAGGCGCAGATGGTGGCAAGAGTTGCATTCGGAGTCAGAGCCACCATCATCATGCCGTAATATGTGAACATGATAACACCGAAGAAGGTCACATAAAAATACCAGAAGAACTTGGCAGCAGTCCATTCAAATCCAATCATAGCGTAACTGATGGTGCAGTACATGATCACTTGCACCAGCACGTACGGGATTTCCACCAGAACCTGATCAACCCAACCAAGAATTTCGTTTAGCCAGAAATCCAAAAAAAAAGAGTTTATCAGGCAATGACTGTTCTTTGCATTGAGTTCAGGAGTATAATTTAGACCGTGAATTAGAATTTACACCCAGGTTGAGTGAGCTTGCCTGTGAAAAGGCATACGGAATGGGGGAGTACATTCCTGCTGCTTTCTCTCGGTAGAACACAGTGCGCTCAATACTAATAACAGGTTGCACGACGCCGCAGTTGTTGAAGCATAAGAAAACAGTGGACCCATACAGTGCACCCAATATCTTTACCAAGTCCGTTGAGTTTCCTCTGCAAAATCAAAGTAACACGAATGAACTATAATTCACGTACAGTCTCTTCTCCATGATCCAATGCGAAGAGACATAAAAAATAGGCCTCCCACCATAACATTCTAAAAAAATTCAGAGATTTCTTTCTGTGACACCTCACAAAAGAAGGAAACATCCATCCCTGAGATAGAAATTCGAAGTGTTATTTCTTTGTTTCATGTTTATATATTGTCAATAACTGGTTGATAATTCTATGCTGAAGGATTCTTGTTCCTTCTTTTACCTCTTTGTGCCGATTTGCCAAAACAGGCTGCCAAAGATTAAGGCGATCGTAAAGGTGAAGATGTAACGGACGAGGTTGTAATCGGGGCTCCGCCAATACGTGACGAACTGCTTCCAAGAAATAGTGATCAGCTGGTTGTACGCATTTTGGGAATATTGTGTTGGGAAGTATAAATCTTTAGAACCAGGTTGGGGCGTTTTGAGCTCTTCCACTAGTTGCTTGTTTTGCCTGCCAAGTCAAGCAAATGGATCAACTTTCAAGATGAGTGGAAAAATAATCCTGTAAGAAGATGTACCATGGGCTCAACAATCTTCAAGAGATGGAGGTTTGAGGAGGTTAATATTGGACATCATGCCAAGTAATCTGATGAATACTGAATATAGATTTATATGTGCATCTTTTTAATTGATCGAAGGGCTCAGACATTGAGTGGAGAGTTTACTCATTGGTTATTATCTTCCTGTGACACCGTTGCCATACTTGACATTATGGCTTCCAAACTCTAACAACCGTTGCAAATATGCGGAAAAAGAGCTGCTGAATAAGTTTGGGAGAAAGTGGTCTTACCGATAAAGGTTTGATCTCAAATAAAGATCAGCGAAGTCAACTCCAAGCTGGTTCTCAACGCTAGTGTTGGTGACTTCTAACATCCATGTAGCTGGGTTGTACCCATCCTTGATTTTTGCAACACCAGGAAGAGCCTGCACAACACAATAAATTGTTTTTTAGGAAATACTCAAAGCAACGACAGCTAAGTTTGAATCTGATGCAATCCCAACTAGAAACTCTCCCAAACCTTCCCCGACTCTTCCCTCCCATATTAATTAATTGTAGGATCTGAGAATTTAATCTTTACTTTTCCTTCCTTGCGAAATAGAAACTAGCCACCCTCAGAGAAAATATATGCCTAGTAGTGCAAGTGCCCGTGCCCAAAAGGATAGATCTAACAAAATTTATTAAATTTCTATTTGCATATGCAGAATCATACCTGGAAGTAATCAATGAGCTTATCAGAATTATGCCCCAGTGGTCCATTGTAAATAACACGTCCACCACGCTTCAGAAGCAACAACTGCACATTAAGACACAGCCTTTTTCTTGTCAGTAATATGATGTATGAATCAATTTGAAGTTCCTAAGCAAAACAAGCAACTAGAGGCTCTGTCCCTGTATTTCGTGCTCTCTTTTCAAGTTAGGTCCTGGTACTCGAACTTCCTCAAATTAACTGTGATCTAGCTTTGATGCAGTTTTAAGCCTCAGTCCTCTCCTTCGGTTCCGAGCCAGTACATTCATCAGAAGGTAAGCAAGAATTCCAGCCCATACCTCATCGAAAGCTTCGAAAATGTCAATGCTAGGTTGATGGATAGTGCACACAACAGTCCTGCCTGTGTCCACCGTGTTTCGCACAGTTCGCATGACAATAGCTGCAGCACGAGCATCCAGCCCACTCGTGGGCTCATCCATGAAAATAATGGAAGGATTGGCAACGAGCTCCACCGCAATAGTGAGACGCTTCCTTTGCTCTGTGGACAGCCCTGTGATGCCGGGCAGTCCCACCAACGCATGCTCTATGGGGTTCAACTCCACCAGGTTCATCACTTGGTCCACGAATTGCTGCACAGTCACGGAATCACGGCAATTACCGAACCACACTAATTACGATCACCACTGCTGGATTTCGAAGCTGAATGAAGTGGCAATGCCTCCATGGTTGAGAGAAGGAGTAATGCTAGCTAGTTCTTCTCAATTGCACTAAAACCCACTAGAGAATCCAATATAGTACCAATGAGATTTCAAGAGCTCAAAGCGACCCTCAAGATCAAAGTGTGGTTAGAAATCACAACGAATTCAGAAATCTGACCAGTAACTATGAGAGTGTTCTATTGCAATTAGGTGTGGTTACCAGCCGGTCTTTCCCAGCTAGGATGAGACGCATGGAGGGAATACTTACCAGCTTGTCTTCGTTGGAGATGTCTGGGGAGAGACGAAGCCATGCCGAGTAGACTAGCGACTCTCGCACATCCAGCTGCGGTGAATGAATGTCACTCTGCTCGCAGTATCCAGAAATTCTTGCAAACGTGCTCTGCACTTTGGGATATCCGGAGATGCGGATGTCGCCTTCGATGTAACCTCCTGTTTTTCGCCCCGCCAGCACGTCCATAAGCGTCGTCTTCCCAGCTCCACTCACCCCCACCAACGCTGTCAACACGCCTGGTCGGAAGGACCCCGTGATGTTGCTCAGCAGCTTCAACTTGCTCTCCGCCACCCCGTCTTGCTTTATTTCCTGCAACAGGGGATCCCAGGAACGTTCGGAAGGACAGTCAAACCTCTGGCGATCATCGTAATATTTGTATGAAAGTCAAATGCATGGCTCCCCATGACAGAGTTTGCAAGTCTAATGGATCCCCTAAACGAACAGGCTCAACCACTACGAAAATTTGGAGGGTTTAGGAACGTTTTTAGATACATGCAATGTTTTGGAATAGGGTTGAGCAACGTTACGGAAGACACTTTAACAACGTTTTACAGCAAACATGTTAGCATTGGAACATGTATACTTCAGCAAACACGCAACGTTTTTCACTTTGGAAAACGTTTAGTAACTGCACCGTTAAATGTCAACTTTGGAATCGCGTTTTAGTGTTATCAGCAACGTTCAAACGTTGCTTCAAACGTTGTTGTAGGGGTGAATTCTGGCGCACTGTTCACGAAAGGTACCGTACCCACCCACATTGGTTATCAATGATATGATAATCTTGTATGGGTGATAAAATGGAAAATTCTCATTGCTACGAGAGAGAGGCTCAGTTCTGAAAGATCGTCCCAGGTTGAGCAGCTAGTGCCAATTGCATGCGAGTGCACAGGATTCCAATGAAGATAGGTTCCCATTGCTACATTCGTAACACTTTACATAATCAAGGTTTTAAAACTCCGTCGCACATGTCCCCGATTCCAGCAAGTGATGAGCAGTGCTAACAAATTCAATTGCAAGGACTAAGAGGAATACTCACAGCGGGCATGTCGACGAAGTAGCTGATGTCGTCGAAGGAAATGGACAGAGGTTCGAACGGAAGGATCATGCCCTTCTGTTCCTTGGGCACCACCAGATTCCTGTCACTAGACCTTCGGCTGCGGCTCAGTTGGCTGAGTTCGCGGCCTCTGGACGAGGACGAGGCTTTCTTCGCTGCCTTTCCTGAAGACAATCGTCGTGATGCAGAACGGGAATGTTTCCGAGAGGACGACGACAAAGCAAATTCGTCCATGGCTCCTGAGCCTCCTTTGGTGGCTTCCTTGTAGGCCAGGTCCTCCTCCGATAGAATAGCTTGCGGAGTTCCCAGCGCTGCACGTCGCCATAGCCATCTCAATCATCAGTACCTTACTCTCTTCAACAAAATATGATATACTCTCTAATCCTGCTTCGAATTTCTGCATGGTTTCGGTATTATACTGGTGCGAATATATGATTTGCATCAATTTCATCAATTTGGGAAAGCAAGAAGGTGGTTAGTTGTGGTTCAAGGAGGTAGCTACGGGTTCAATGTATATAGGGAATGTTACCAGGCATGTAACCGAGGGCAATGGTGAAGCCAATGTTGTATATTATCGCCAAACCCAAGAGTGCACCGACGCCGATCCAGTACCAATAGGCCTCGGTGTACTGCCCACGGCTTACCAACGCAGCTTCGCCCACTGTCATGTTACCGCTGCCAGGACCGAGCTGTCATTGAGGCCCACAGAGTTTCGGTATCAGAAGTTAATTTATCAGAGATTTGGTTACCAGATTGAAGCAACATCCATTAAAGATCAAGAAACTGAAATCACTATTTCACATGCCCAGCTTGAACCTCAAATCGCTACCAATCCTAGTTTCAAAAACTCTAATTCTAAGGCGCTTGAATATCACAACTAAGGCGGTTCAAAACATGCTATTTAAACTACCGAAATTCAGATATTAACGTTACCAAGGTCCTTTTCATTACACAGAACATCTGTCATCATGCAAAACCAAAAAATCTCTAGGAGTTGTGCCTTGAATTGTGAAAAAAGGAGCAAAGAGTCTTGGGGGCCTTAGAATGACAATGGAATTTTTTAGTAATTTTGCAAATGGCACCCCAATTGATTGCAGGTGATGAACTTACATGTTGCCAGCGACTGCTGGTAAGCTCGTTCACACTGATAGCCTGCTGCGCGTAAGTAATGGGCGAGAGCCAGTACGCCCAGATCCACCAGGCAGGGATATCAGGCCTCCCAATAAGAAACCCGCCGCACATGAAGAAGATGAGAATGACGACAAAGCCCATGGTGTTGGCCAGGATCATAGACCTGCATCCACCAGGGGTACGTAATTAATTCCACACAAACGTTGTGCCCGTCACACATCAACAAGTTTCAAAAGAAATGCATCAAAACAAATCGGTCTCAATTTGAAAGCTGATAATAAACATAGAAAAACTGCCTAGCACCGGTGCTATCAAAAACAACGCACATTTAGTCGGTAAAGAGCTAAAATTCAATTGCAAAACGCTGAATGCATGTCTGTAGATTAAGTATTTACACTTACCACAAATCAGTACAGTGAATGAGAATCGAATGTATTGTACGGTTTATGGTTAGTGAAGAGAGATTCCTGACCTGCACAATGCACCGAGGAAGCGGAACATGCTCCCCGCCATCTGCTCCACGGTGAACAAGAGCAGCATCTGTTTGAAAAACCTGCTGACTGCCGGAGCGTATCCCGTCACATAGTACGACATGCTCACCCACACCACAGCCTCCAGAAGGGAGCCCGGGATGGACAACACCACGGCGGAGAGCGAGAACGTCCACGCAGGAAAAAAAAGCAAGTCTCGTTGCTTGATGATCACCGGCAGACGGGCGATCGTCATGGCGAGCTCGCCGAAGCCGCCGAACATGACGCAAACGATCGCGTAAAACGCGGCACTCAAGTAGACGCCGGCGTCGTCGATGGTCTCGTGCTCGAGTCTCGTGCGGAAGAACACGGTCATGGAGATGAACGCTGATAAACACACCTGCACAGACAGGAAGTGATAATGTTTAGTAGACAGGCAGAGCCAGTAGATTGCTTACTCAGGGAGATTCTCCTAGAAAATTTAATCATGGAATATCAGAAGTTTTCAGATGATTTTGAACCAGGAATCAGGGAAGAGAGGCAAATAGGGGAATCTGCACATGGCACAAAATTTCCCTGTAGGCAACACTGCAAACTCTGCTAGCTTGGGTTTATTTATTGAAACAAGAATTAGTTGTAAATATTATTAGTCTAGTGGCAACCTTGAAATAGATATTAAACTTATCAATGGGAATCATCAACGGTGAATAAGTGAGTTTAGTGTCTACTCCCAATTTGTTTACGTACATTTTCACCGTTGAGAGCATTCAAAACGATTGATTTCCAAAAAATCTTAAGGAACTCACTGTCTGTTAGTTATCCGGTTTTATAATTACTTCAACAACGCCGCAAACCTCCAATTGAAACAATGGTAAAATTACAAGATCGGCAGGTTGTTTCAACCTAGTTTCCAATACTAAGGTTGAAACAACATCCCTATGTTCTGTTTGTTTTGTAGTTGTTCTTCAACAATATGGTATTTTCTAACTCGGTTTGCATTTGAGATTAGGAATGACATGAGTCCGGGGGTCTCTGTTACCTGTAAGGTTTTGAAGATGGTGATGAAGGAGTTGCGTTTGTAGAGCAGATACTCCTTCCCAAAGACCGCTTTGAAAAGCTCTATTTTCGTGCCTGCAAATTTCTTTTTACACAAAGCCGCCGCGTGGCTCCTCTCTTTCGGGAACGGAACCTCCAATTCTCTCAACATTTGATCCCCGACTTCGAATCTCTTGAACCGTTCCGCAAATTCACGCACAGACACGTATCTATACGGCCGGTAGATGTCCGACCAGTACTGCTCCTGGTCTTTGGGCGAGGTCACCTCTTGGAGAAAATCAGCAATGCCTTTGCGCTCCGGGCACTTGAAGCCACAGGAGCTGAAGAAGCTCATCACTTGCTCTCGGGGACCGTGGTACACACATTGTCCCTCCGCCAGCAGGATCACGTCGTCGAACAGATTGAAAGTCTCGGGAGGTGGCTGCAGAAGGGAGATGACCACTGTGCTGTCCATTACTCGTGTGAACTGGCCCAAGGACTTCACGATGGAGAAGGTTGTGGAGCTGTCGAGACCAGTTGAGATTTCGTCCATGAAAAGGGCTGTGCAGGGACCGACTATCATCTCACCTGCATGGAGTCCATGGTTACATTCGAGAGCTTAATTACTACTCTAATTGAGATTTGTTCTATTTGCGATCAGTGCTAATTTTCATGATTGACATAACATGATTAACATATCGGAGTTTGTTAGCATAATCATTGCTTGAGAGCATGCTCTTACCTGTGGTCACTCGTTTTTTTTGACCACCTGAAATTCCACGGCGCATATCGTCTCCCACCAGTGTCTCAGAGCACACGTCCAGTCCCAATATCTACAAGAACAGCATTCAGTAAGATAAGCTCTTGCAGAGAAAGTGCAAATTATCTAGGAACAAAATTGGCATAAATCTTAGATCGAGGCTAACCGCATTAGAAGAAAACTAGAGAAAAAGTAATGAAGGGGAAGCATGTCATTGAATGGTCTGTTAGAGAAAGTGGTGGCCAAAATAATGGAACGCATGAAAAATTGACTTGGCAATTGAAGAAACAAGTATTTTTCTTGTGGATACTGTTACTTAGTTGGTCATAAAATGGGGTGAAGGAAGAACTTTTAGTGGTTATCCATGGCACATGGAATGAACCCAGTAGAAGTGGTGTTGCTTGCCTCCGGTGAGTTACAACAGAAAATTAAACAGAATTGATTGTGCAGATTGAGAGGCTCACCCTTAACGTGTAGTCTGTGCCAACACTGTGCTCATTGTCTCCTATTATCGCCATCTGTATGAACATACAAACTCTTAAGTCAGGTGACATAGGAAATACGCGTAATTTCCTGGCTTTGACCGTGCCCAGCTCAAAACTACAATACGTCCCTTGGCCAGTTTAGCGGCTGAGGTGGGCTTGTTCTCTGATTCTCTCCCTTCAATGGAAGTCCCTTCATTTGTTTCAACTAAAATAAAAAAAGCGAAAAGAACTTGCAGATGGGGAATTTGATCCAAGAAAAGTAAGTGAAGCCAATCGACCTTCATGAACGCATCTACATCTGCGTCAGGGTAGATTCCAGCCTGCTTTTCCCTCCGAGTTACCTCCTCCAAAAGCTCTGAAAAAGGAAGAATCATGCATGGCTCAAGATAAGTTAAGTGATCAATGGCATGACCTGTAGGCAATCTTGACAGGAGGTTCATAACAATGTCATATATATATAACGAAGCTGAGGAAAAATTAAAGCACAGAAGGCAATTTAAATAAATTGAGTCACACAAGAGGCTTTCTGGGCACAGATATAAGTTCAGATTTAAGTTTCGCACAATTGTACAAATCTCTGACAATTAAACAGAAATTTTCCAATTTGATGTAAATGACGTCATGTTGGAAATACACGAAGAGAAATGAATTAACTGTTCACCATCTGGTAGAGTTCTCCCTTAGCTCACATGATTTTCAACTGTATTCCAGAAACAAGCAAAAAAGGACCAAAGGAAGGCTTACCAAGTTACGAAAGCCAACAGATCCAGTGACGATCACCAGTTGCTATGGACTTTTAGATTGACTCCTACATTCTACCGACACAAAGTAAGTCAGCACTGGCAGACACTTTGACGCAATTGAGATAAATCTCTTACTGATGATGCAATGGAACTCACCATAGCGGGTGCCAGTGCCCTGGCACTTGGCAGAAAAGTCCAGCGTTTCCCGGACAGTCATTTCACCGACGTGAAGGTCACGTTGGCTGATGTAGGCGGCAGTCCTTTGGGGCACGAACTCCTTGTGAGTGTGTCCATTTAGGGTCACCTTCCCTTGGACTCGCAAGTTCTTATCCAGCCTTCCTGCCAGCGCCAACAGCAGCGTCGTCTTTCCTGAGCCAGGTGGCCCAAGTAACAACGTCATCCTGAGTGTCACCACAAAAACGTGGTGTCAGATTTTATATCATCTCAATCAGTGAGGAACGTCGCATGAACTGTTCAAGAAATAAATGAAAATTAGACAAAAGAAAGTCCACGTACTCAAAACTGCTGAAAAACAACATGAGACCCCATTTCAGGCATCTTGAATCTTTAGGGGGTAGCTCTTATCATTATCTTGATGGATTCGAGCCAAATACAAGCGCTAATTCTAGGGGATTCAAACTATTGGTCCAGATTAGTTTGCAAGACTTGGAGTACTAACCTGCTGGGCTTGACTATACCACTGACATTATCCAGAATGGTCAGCTTCGCCTTCTTGGTTAGAGAAAGATGAATTGTGTCCAAAACACTCTGCAAAGCAACAACCATGGTCAGAATACAGTGACAGAGCTATGTAATCTTGATCATTACAGACACAAATTGCTCGTGTTTGAAGCGATTGGCGTCTCTGCAAAGTTGAAGGCTCACAAGTTGAATTCCTTTTTAGGACTTTGTATGTATTCCTGTTTCACCAGCTTCCAGTCATGACATTTATGTTTCGCGTGAAAATGATAGTGATGATGGTGATGACTGTACCTCGACAAAGTTCCGGGCGACATTCGGCAGGGATGGCAGAGCTCGGTTTCCAACGTAACAATCCGCCTCCACTGAAAGGTTTTCATAACGCACTTCAATTTTGGGCAACTCGATTCCAACGCTGAAACACACATCGACCTGCCGTGTTAGAACGATGCTTGTAGTGAAAGCAGCTAGGTCACGACTCCTTTTTCGAAACTAGTGCGATAGCTGAAATTTGTCCAGCAATTTTCATCGAGACAGTGCAGCAGAAGACCAATTCACACAACAATTGCTGAGAACAATCTAGATGAGCAGACTGCTTGGTGTGTGCGAGCATTACCAAAAAGCTCATGACAAATTAATTCTATAACCAAGGAAACTTTGGGGAAACAAATATAAGGAGACCCTGTTGCCTGCCCACTCGACATTGCAACAGCCTGAATCTCATCAAAGTAAAGTCCTTTTTTTGCTAGAGTCAGCCCAGAGCAAGCCACGATAGAAATGACGAATCACAGAGTAAGACTAGCAAAACTCAAAGCATACATGGGGAATTGAAGACTATCAAAGCAGACATAGCAAATCGAAGTAGAAGACCACATGGACATGGAGTTTGAAGATTAATAAAACAGACATGAGGAATCCAAGAGTAAGACCAGTAAAACCGCTTGGACATGGACATTGAAGATTAACAAAGCAAACATAGCAAATAAAAAAGTAACACTAGTAGGAACCATGCGTCCCGAGGATTGGAGTGGAAGTGAGCGCCATGCCCGGCTTACTTACTTGTCCAGTCTCTTTCTCATTTTCATCAAGAGGAAGTTGTTTTCATCCTGCGTTTCCAGCATGAGCTTGTTGAGCAGCTCGCTGGTTTCCAGCGGAGTCAAATCCCGCACGTCCACCTGCCTCACACTCCCGGAGGCTTTGTGCAACACGCTGGTGCGCAATCGGTCGTACGTGGGCAGTCTCTCGACGGCGGCCCATTTGAGTGCCTCCTCGTCGTCCATGGCGTCGTCCTGGCGAGCGAAAGACGCCCTCTCCAAAGGGTTTTCCGCCATGCCGATGAGCCCCCACGTCCCGCCCACATTGGCGCTCAAGCTCCGGATGCTGTTGCCCACGCTGCGACGGGAACCGCTCTGGGAAAGACGACGGGAACCGTTGGAACCGACGATCCAGTGCATCGCGTCCGAGTCCCCGGGGGGTGCAGAATCCCCCGGGGGTCGCTTGGAATTCTCCGAAGCCATGGAATCACCCCACCGGGTGCCTTAAATCCCCACAATGCACCACCACCCCAAACAAAACTAAAAACCCAACTCACCAAACCCAAAATTCTCAACTCACAAACCCTCAGTGGTACTCCTCAACTCTCTCTCTCTTCCTCTCTCTCAGTCACCACTCATCAATGCAGCAACACTACCACCCTCATCGACCAATTGCAGCCGCCTCGTGCTCTCCGCTCTAGCTTCTGCCTCCATGATACCCAACGCCTTTCATACTCCAATCTCCCTTCCTTGGCCAATTCAAGCTAGCTGCAGCACGCGCTGCAAATGAAGCTAGCGTACGTAACGGAGGAAGCGAACGCAGTGTTCAAGAGCTACAACAAGCAAGAATTGAAGCGCTGGCTCAATTTCCACGGTTTGTATCCGATCTTATCCTGCATCCCTCTCGACCTGCTGCACGTACTGCATGTAGGCTAGCTAGAACTCCAACTAGCTTATATATGATCAGTGCATCCCGAATTGCATTGACCGAGCAATGAGGGCAGTCACGCGGTACCTCCGATCGATCCCAGCAGCAGCGTGCAGCAGTAGCGTGCAGCTGCAGCAGGCCAGGATCGAGACTAGATCAACCAGTCAACTCGATCCTGGCTGCAAGATTCACGTCGTACGCAACTGGCGATCGCTGGGAAAGGGCACAAAGTGCAGGTTTCAGCGCCTGGAACATATGACGTACTGTACGTACGGCTTGTGGTTCTGTCTGTCTGCGGGCTCAAGTTCACTTGCGCGCTGCAGGCTCTGATGAGTGCAGCCGATGAGTGTCGAGACGACAAGATGTAAGTTAATACTCCGTATTTAAATTCGACAGCAGGGATGGATGGATGGATGGATATGGATGTTTCTTTTGATTGCCGTGACGGCGGACGGGACTCAAGTGGCAGTCAGTCGGAGTGCGAGTAGCTCGGAGCTCGTTCGTTCGTTGGATTGGATTCCGTCCACAGAAGGTTCCGTGGCGGGATTGGGGCGTGGAGCCACGAGGCTGGGGTTCTAGAATGCCAGAGTCTACTGTAGAGGGGCGGAGGAGTTCGAGTTGGAGGTGACGACTTGGGAGAGAGTCACTACGCACGTTCTGCGAAGGTTACCAAGGTTTCGGTGTGGCTGCTGGTTTTCTGCTTGGGAGTGGGAGTGTGCCTCCCTGCTTTTCATTGGAGTACCTTACCTTAACCCACCTGGGGTTCTAGAAGCCAAGTGCTGTTCACTCGTTGGTGGTTGGGTGACAAGGAAACTGCATGGCTATCTATTATGGAATCAGAAAACCAATTTTTTTTGGTGGTTTTGGTTTTTGGTTTTTGGTTTTTGGTTTTGGTTTGGTGTTTTGGTTTTGGTTTTCTAAGCATACAATCTTCAAGGACCACAACAAGACTGACAATGACACAACATCCAAGGCAACGCAGCTTCAATTAAATTGATTCTGGAAAACTAATTTCAAGTTTTCCGGAATCATAACTTAATCAAAATGGCTTGGGCCAACGTTTACACTTCCACTAGAATGTCTTGTGCCATTGTCACAACCCAAATAAAAGTAAAGTAAAAGTAATTTTCTAATTTGTTTAATTCATAAGAAATTTGAAATTCAATATCTTTTGTGCCACAAGTCCTTAGGTCTTTATGACGGTACCAAGAATACAACCAAGGGACACATAGGTTTAGAGATTTCACCGTTACAAACAAAACAAATGACCTAATTTAAAGTATTAATAGATGTGAGTAGGGAGAATTTACATTTTTATTTGGAGTAGCTTTGTCTTGTAAGTAGGGAGAGAATACTTTTTTTAGATGTAGCTTTGACTTGTTGTCAATCTCAAAGCAACCCAAAAGTTCAAATCTAATGTTATAAATTAGTTTTCTAGAAGTCGAAAACTTTCTTTGACTACATTTTAAGTACTTCTCCTTGTAATCATACTAGCAAATTATTGTAGCTCCTCCCTTTAGCAAATACTACACACTTCCATGTGGAATTCTAGAAAACTTTGAAGAAGTTTGGCCAATTCTAGTACATGGAAGCCCTTCCTAATTGTGTGAGAATAAACAATTCAGCATACTTTCTATTCTTATATTGGGGAAAAAAATTGTAGGGTCCCTTTGGTAGTCAAAAGGAAATTTTAGATTATCTTTGAATGCATTTTTGGGACACCATATAAATAAACTATGAATTTTTAAAGTACAAAAAATAGGTGTTTCTAGAATTGACCTAGACTCTCATGAATAGTCCTAATATAATTTAGGCTTGAAATTGTAGGGGGCCAAATTAGGTGTGGCTACCTCACTTTGAGACTTATTTGATGAAAATAGGTGTCTCTAGAACTGACCTGGATTCTCATGGAATGGTTGTAATACATTTTAGGCTTGAATTTATAGGGGTCCAAATGAGGCATGATTATCTCAATTGAAACTTGTTTCTATGACTGATCCCTACAAATTTAAGCCTAAAATGTATAACTTCCATTCATGAGAGTCTTGGGTCAATTTTGGATACACCTATTTTTGACATTTTAAATATTCACAGATTATTTTTACACCAAGTGTTCCCAAAACTGCATGTTTAGAACATCTCCACTCATCTCACAAAATGGATGACTTGTCCAAGGCAGCTTGCAAAAATGCCCCACTTATCTTGCAAAATGGATGAACCTATTAAGAGGCCGGGCCAAAAGCCTTGGGTGGCTTGCAAAATGGGGGGTTTTGCAAGCCAGAGCGTGGCTTGCAAACTACATGAGACAAGAGCACCCACACTTTCACCATAGCATGGACCTTTAGCACTATAGCCCATTAGATGGACCTTGCAAAGCGATTCAAATTTGGAAACTTATAGCATGCTATGGGGAGGGCAGTTTGGCTTGCAGATTAGATGGCCCTGCACTTTGAAAGACAGGTGGTGATGCTCTTCACCCCTCAAGGACCAAGCTGTGTTTTTTGGCAACATAGTGATTTTGGGCAACTCACTACAAACGGAATTTTTATTTTTTGTCTTTGAAATTTTCACACAACATGTGCCCGAGGAGTATCTTTAAGGCGCAACAATTTCCATAACTTTTGACAACATGGTTAAAAAGTTATTGCATGATATGTAATTTTCATTCAACGGCAAGCAACCCAAGCAGCTCAAAAAACTTCATAAAAAATCACTTTTAAAAAAAATAAAAATTTGCAATTGATTCTCTAGATTTATATATACACCAGAAGCTTTGAATCATTCTATTTTGATTAATGAGATGAGAGTTATGAGGATTTTTAATTTGCGGGTAGCTATGGAGTCTTTGAAAACCATACCTACTAACAAATTAAAAATCCTCATAACTCTCATCTCATTAATCAAAATAGAATGATTCAAAGCTTCCGGTGTATATATAAATCTAGAGAATCAATTGCAAATTTTTATTTTTTTTAAAAGTGATTTTTTATGAAGTTTTTTGAGTTGCCTGGGTTACCTACCGTTGAATGAAAATTACATATCATGCAATAACTTTTTAACCATGTTGTCAAAAGTTATGGAAATTGTTGCGCCTTAAAGATACTCCTCGGGCACATGTTGTGTGAAAATTTCAAAGACAAAAAATAAAAATTCCGTTTGTAGTGAGTTGCCCAAAATCGCTATGTTGCCAAAAAACGCAGCTTGGTCCTTGAGAGGTTAAAAAATTATGAATCTCCTTTGGGAATCTACAAAACCAAGAAGATCCTACACGAACACTTATACAATTCAAAAGAGGATTTGTGATCAAAACCCTTATGTAAACTTTTTTTAGTGTAGGTTGTTATTTATTGTCAAGATTGGTTAATCCCTAAAGTTTCAAGGCCATTCTTTTCATCAAAAGACACCCAAAATTGTCATTTTCAATGCAGGCAACAAAACTCTTAACCCCTAACTGCCCAGTCGACCATATATGGTCGATCTGAAATTTCAGGCCCATTTCTATGTGGGCAATTAAATTCCTATGACCAATCTAAAATTTTTTTCGAGCAGTTTTGAGGGTTAACTATGGAAAACTTTCATTTTTCATTGAGAAAAGTACATATTCAATTATTGAGAGGTCTTCAAAGGCATATGTATACTAAAAGTGTAGTGTAAAGCTTGCTAATTTTACTTCATTTCCTCACTTTATGCAAAGCTTGGTAAATTTCATTTGATTATAAATCTAAGAAATTGTACTTATCCATTTGCTTTGAGAATGGTCCCAATGAAAAGTTTAAAGTCTTTACATGATTTTCACCATTGAAAATTTCAACATGCAAGTGTTTATTTGAAGCTATTTGCAATTTCTACTTATAAACCAAAAAATCATTTCAACAATTGCAAGGTGGATTGTGTAATGAGTTTGATGTCTTTTCATGTGAAATTAAGTTTTTTGGAAGTGCATTTTAGTGTACTAACACTCTTTGAAGTTGGTCATGTTACCTCCAATCCCCAAACATATACATGCAAATTTTTGAAACATTGTGTACAAAGACAATGTACTAAAAATAGAAAATGTATATTTCCCTTTGTATAATCTCACAACTCCTAGGAGATTTCGCACTCAAAATTGGTGTGCATACTAATAAACAAGCTCTATTAACATCTATACGGTTAGATTTGGAAAAAAGCACAATTTGCTTCATTGAGGATAACTACAAGCCAATGATATTTTTTCATAGTCAAAACACACTTGAAAAGGCTTGGGCATTTAGGGGTTAAACATTTTTTTTGCATATCCAACCATAAGATTTTGCACTAGACCAATATGAAAATGTCTAGAAGAAATTTAAGAAACTTTGACCTCATTTATTGATCACAAGATATAAGCTTTTAAAGTGAAAACAAAGAGTTTTTTTTTCTCCTCCATGCTAACTAGATATATTGACTTTATTCTTCTTAATTAAAAATTTTGTACTAAAAATTTTTCATTGAATTTTTTATATTGAAAAGTTGAGTTGAAATTTGGAAAAAAAACGAACATAATTTTCCTTCTTTAAAATATTATTAAATTGAAGTAGGTTCAAGATAGAAAGATTAACTAAATTGTTGATATCTCTAAGCTAGAATTGAAACATCCTAATTCCAATAGTAACATTGTAAACTAAAATACAAACTAAACCATTCGTAATTTTTTTGGAAAATTTCTTAAATGGATTTTCCAATCAGATCCAATACATTATTTTTTCAAGAATTTGCTAAGATTGCCCGCAAAACAAAAAGCTTCAAAACTTTGACATTATGTATCCAAATGAAATGAATCGATCATATCTTTCCACATAGAAAAAAATATGATCTACAATAAATAATGATTTTTTATATTTCAAGCTTTTTAAAAAAAAATTGTTGTATGTCTTTATGGATTATGGACTCATTGTGTCTTAAATTTTGCTCCTAGGCACTCATTGAACTAAAATTTATACTCCTAGAAAGCTAAACAATCTTCCCTATGTTGGAAATAAATTTCAGAAAATCTTGCCAAAAATTGAGATCATAGGCAAGAATCTCCCGAGGGCTGAGGGAAATCTTGGGACTTCAAGGATTAAAAAATATTAAAATGTATTTGGTTAACACTCACTCATACATATCCTCTCTACACTCTTGCAAAAAATCCAAAGAACATGGTTTTATTTATTATTTATCCTTCATATTGCGTCTATTTCTTCACACATGGATGAGGGTTCATTTCTATGACACTTAGATTAGGTGAATAATTACATTTATTTGTCCTATTAATTAGTGAAGTTGAAAAATTATTTTGACTTATATAATTAGGGTCATTAAAGAAAATTGTGGAAATTGGTACAATACAATAATATTTTTAGACTATACATACTAGTTTTAAGCAATGTGCCTTGGGCAAATTAATGTCATATGTATTATGGTAATAGGATAATTATAGGATAGCTTTGGTTAGTAAGCTACAACAATATTTGAGATTGATTTTCAAGTCTTCATTGGCAATTTGAGTCCTATCAATCCACTCTAATTATCTATTGAACCATAAAAAATTTATAAAAAATGTAGATGCTTGTTGTACAATGTTCAACAAGTAAACTTAGGAATTAGAGCACACTTACAGAAAATCTACCAATTGTAGTTTTAAAAAAATATAACCTTTGCATATTCTATTCAAATGTAGTTCTTGGATTTCTTGCCACTCTAGTTACAATTTCTCTTACATGATTATCCCCTAAAGGCTTTGACGTCTATTTTTTGGATGATGAACAAATTGAATCTCAAGTTTCATCCTCCTAACTACTTGGATGAAAGTTATTATAATTTGTGGACATACATTATCAAGTTGTCCTATCTAAGGGTTGGATTTGGTGTTACTAGAGTACATATTTTTTTGAAATTATCAATGTACAAGTATGTCAAGTAGTCAAATTGCATTGACTCTAGTTCAAAATTGGATTTGCCAAAATGAGGTCATAGATAGGAAGAACACAAAAATTTCAAAAAATCACCATGTGGAGAGAACCTCATTTCAAATCCATTCCACCACACTTTACTCAAAAGATGATAATATTTTGCTTGTAATTAAATTTTGAAGGAATTTTGGAATCTCTCTTTCAAAATTTATAGAAAAAAATTAGTGATAACATTGGTGAATCTAACCGTATGGATGGAATCTACAAATCAAAATCTACAACTTTTATTCCTATACCAATTTCAAAATATATGCTTCCAAATAGTACTTTATAATGATTTTTCTCAAATCTTCAATTTTGGAGATGAATCTAGACGTTTAGGGATTATAAAATGAAAGTTTTCCGGCACAAAACAAGATTTGTTAGATAAATTTTTCCAGTTTAAGGTGATCCTACCTTAATACATTTTCATACTCTAACTGATATGTCTTTTTTACTTTACAAGTTAATTCAAGTAGTGCACTTTGTAATTAGAACACTAACTTGCACTAGTTTTGAAATTATGCAAATTTGCTAAGAGTACTAATATGGTAGTTGACAATGTTTTCCATAAATCATTATGATGTGGTCTATACTATTTTCATACTATTGTATCTCCAATAATGTGATTTTCATTCAAATTCATTTACTCTCATTTACATTCATCCAAATTTCATCCAAATGTGCACACTAATTAGACTACATTCATCAAGCATCCATCCAATGAGTGTTAGGGGAATTCAAACTCTTGCTCTAATTGAATTCTCTTGTGTTATCTTCGACTTACACTCTCTACAAAACTTCCAAGATGAGATAAATGCTAAATTGCTACATAGTGTCACCCTTTGGGAGATCATGAATGTTTACATGCACTTTTGGTTATTGTACTATTAAGTTTTGAATTTGTATGGTCTCAATGACAAGCCTTTGAATCATAACTACTAAGGATGGGCACCCAAAAATGCACCACTAATAGTAAACCACCATCTTCACTTTCTGTACAGTACATCTCCAAAATCAATTCTGCACCTCTGGAAGAAACTATTTTTGAACCAAACTTGGTTCCTGAATAACTTTTGCTTACAATATCCAAATGTCACATTCTTTGGTGCATTGGAACCTCCTTTTAAGTGCCAACAAGAAAATTGATAAAAATTTGACCAGTCTAATAATAATAATAACAACTAGGTGCAGAATCGCAAAAGTTGCAGTTTGGGGGGTACCCACCTTACATCTTAGATCACCCTTGAATCATTAGGTGTGGGAGCATCCTTGACTCTGTAGGAGCCAAGGATTATTTGCATGCTTGGATGGTGTAATTGAAACAAATAAATTGAATACCAAGGATAGGTTCCATACCTTGCATGGTTTTTCTCCTGAGTACGACCTACACATTCAACCCAAAAAATTAAAAATATGTTGGTTTTCTAGAATGGACGTCATCCTTGAAGTATTAACTTAACTGATCATTTAGTGTATGAGCAGAAGGAGATTATCTTAACAAGGTCAAGTGGCAATTTGCATCATTCATCAATTCATCATGAATAAACCATTGACCATTTTCAAACAAAAGTTGACTAGTAGTTTCAATCCTTAACTTATGCAGAGTACAACAAATGAATATGAGATGTGAACTCAAAGACAAGTCCAACCCATCAGTCATAGTTGACTCCTATCCTGTTTCTAGAATGGCAGTCATACCCGAAAATGATGTCAAATAATCAAACACGTTGGAAACTCTTTCCACCAGCACCATCAGCTGACATTTTACAAGCAAAAAAAATTTCCAAGTCAGCAGTCAGAAACTTCACAACAATAATAAAATAATAAGAGCATGCTCTGGCATCCATTCCCTGACAGAGACTTTTTTTTCTTTCTTAAGGCCTCAACAAAGGACAAAGCCTATAAGTGTGTAAGGTAGAAGTACCTATTTCCGACAACCCCACGATGGCTTTATAGGGTGACCTATTGTTGACAACAGGTGGATGCATTGTTCATTGAAAAAGATTCTTTGTTTGTACCTTCTTGTTCACTCATCTCAGTCTCTTCCCTCCTTGCTTAGGAAGAGGTGCCAAAGCTAACTCTAATAGGTGAGTCTATGAGATTGGAATGGATTGGAATGGAAAATCCACATTTTAGTATTCTTGAAAAGCAAAATGAAAAAAAAAATTGTTGAGGACCTTGTCCTATGGTTTTATGTATTGTTTCCTCTTATCAATGGGAATTGTTCATTTGTTTCAAAAAATAATTTTTAAAATCCACATTTATATTGAATAAAATATTCATTCTTGGGATAAATTTTTGTTTTTGTTTTTTTTGTTTTTTTTGTATTCTTCCTCATCCTTATGTTGCACACATGGAACTCAATAACTCAATGAATTTCCCATATCCTATAGGCTAAAATGCTTAAGTTATTGGAAATAGGTATCTCTACCTTAGTCAAACTTGAAAGTCAATCACTCAATATCCTCAATTTCTTCACTATTTGTAAGTGAATATCTTTGGTTTCATTTTTCAGAGCTGAAATCACATGTCTAATATTTGTCATCAATTTTTTTTTAAATTGTGTAAATTTCAAATTATCATGAATTTTTGAAGAAGAAATGAAGAAAAAATCTTATCAAATACAAATACAAATTGTGTTCAAAATATATAAATTTTCAAAATAGAAATAGTACATTCTAGTGTAGATCATTTTGGTATAATGAAAAAAAATTGTGTCACTCCACATTTAGAAACATGGTTATAGATCCTCAACTTCAAACTTCACTAAAATGTGTACTTGTAGGGATTATTCAAAATTTCCAAGTGAAATAGAAACTACACTTTAGAAATTTTGTTGGTTTTGATTGAAAGCAAAAGAAATATTCTTGAGGTCAAAATCAAGTCTTCGAGAAAAAAAAGCTCAAAGTATTGAAATAATTATACAAGATAGAGTACCATTTTTTGATAAACTACCCCATATAAAATCAAAAAACAACTTAAATGTCTTAAACTTAACAATGATATGGATATAGCATCAATAAAATTGCACACAAAAAATAGATGAAAATCATTCATAATTTCGTAATATGCACAAAGTCTAATTGACAATCCAAAGGATACAAAACATCTTCAATGTCCTTCCATGATTAAACCCTAAATGCCCAAGGCCTATTTTGAGTTTTTTGGTATTTGCTCTCAATTGAAGAAAATGCCAACATTTTGATAAGTTGTATCAATTTTTTTTTAATTGTAACCGTTCAAATTCAAACTAGACATGTTAGAGATCACATACGAAAAGAAAACACAACAATGTCACTTATGGAGTGAAAGATTATAATGTTTGACCATGAGGGTGTTAAAATTGCAAAAGTGATGTGAAGCCTTTCAATCCTCTTTTCACGAGTCAAACCTAAAAAGTTGGTGACAAAAAAATATGAGGTTAGAGGGCCTAACATGCATAACTCCAATCAATTTATGGCTTCTCAAAATTTACTCCACAATTTTTTTAAATGAATTTTGAATGTGATTATTTCTCCAAGATCTAGTGTGTTTGAGGCTCATTTCCAAGAGCCCTCAACACTAGGGAAAGTCAAGATTGCAATGGGTACCCTTGCACAAAATCTTGAATAGAAAAATCAATATTATTCATTTTCAAAATCCAATTTTTGATGCTCATACTAGACTTCAAAGAAAACTTCCCAAAAATACAAACTACTAAAAATAGCAAATTGGTAAGGTTTTATTTAACTTCAAAGTTTTGCAAACACCAGATCTTTGTGCCTTGGGCATTTAGAGGTTAATGATCTTTCTTTCCCTATTTTAGTGTTCTCAATTGGGGGTTTGGGGAACCCCAATTCTAATTGCAATAAGGTGATTTTTGTATTTAATATGGAAGGTGCATGGACTGACGTTTTTTTGTGTTGACAAAAATTTGTCCAAAATGCCAAGCTAAATCCAATGACACATGGTCCTTCCAATTTTGATCATTATTGCACCTATATACACTTGTCTTGAGAAATTAGAAAATGGTCATATATTCTACCTATATGGTGTTATATTGGGACATGGTAAGGTTAAGATGATTAAATAGCATCTAAGTGAAAGATGCTAATTGTTGAATTATAAATCCAATGATCTATGTCTTTCCATATTTCAGTATAATGCTCATCTTTTTAGGAATCAAATATGTTACTATATATTGTATATAGCTTCCTACAATCCTCTCAAAGGATAACTCCTAATGCAAGTTGAATACAATTGCCAACTCAATGTACATGTGTGTTTGAAGGTACAAAGATGTATGTGAAGGTGCAAGAAATCTCCTTTGACTAGAATTTTTGGAGAATTCAAAGTATAAAGCATCAATGCAAGTATTGCATAAATTTTTGAATTCTTTTGGACGTTGCAATTCAATTCAAATAATGTTGTACTCACAAAGTACATATATTTGGTGTAATTCCACTTATACTATCATTTAATCGCAATAGAAAATGTGGAAGGAAGGTCCAAATTACTTTGCCATTTTTGTGTTGCATTCATATGACAGTTGTAATAATGGACATATGTTTGCTTTTGTAACAAACACTGTGTTAAAATATAATAAATTATTTATACAACTTGGAGCTTGAAAACATAATACATTGGGTTCATACAAGGAGAATGGTATATCATTTTGTGCATACAAGCATATGTTGATTGCATGTGAAAACAAAGACCTCACGGTTTGAAGAGTTATTTGAGGCAACCAATGAGAGCATACATTTTTTGTTATTGAAGAATGTTTGTTTAAAGGGAGTCTAGTGGTGTGAGTAGGTGCCTTGTGTTTTGAACTTTGGAAATTTATAGAATATGTGTGAGTGTCAAAAAATTACAAAATGATTGAAATAAATTTTTTTGTAGAGGTTATCAATATTATTTCAAGAAAAAATTGGGACCACCAACCTAGTAGGAACATAAAAATAGTGTTTTGGATAATTTTAGTCCCACATGACTTGTAGCATACTATCCAAGCCTCTCCAATAGCAAAATCTAATAAGCATCGTGGGTACCATGTATGGAAAAAAATCCTTAAAATTATCTTAATAAGAATTTGAGTATAGTTCCCATTATCAAATTCTTATTTTTTTATGCATTTGGTGGAATTCACATGAAGATTCTATATGTTATTCTAGGATGTCTTTTTTTGGTATTGTATGAATAAACTATAAATTTTTAACCCCTAAAGTTCTAAGGTCTCTTTGCAAATCACTTGGGATATCAAGTAGGATGGTGTGGCTTCAATTTTTGGTATGATTTTATGAAATTTTTAATATAAAAAACACACTAGCTTTCTAAGATTATAATTTTTATTCCAATTGGTGCCTAGAGTAGAAGTTATGTGATTTTAAGCCCAAAAGTAGTTTGTTGAGTAGGAAAAATCCGACAAAAATTTGAAATTCAATTTGAATTCGTTCTAACAATTTATATTCTCTTCTAATTGAAAAAATTGAATTCATTCCATTTGGATTAGTGATGTGAAAGTTATGGAACTTTTTGTTTCATTGTAGGCAATCCTTGCATCTTCTTTAGAAAATAATGTATTGGATTTACTTTTGAATTCAATTTTTTCAGCTTTCCAATTTTTTTCTTAATAAGGTTCAAGTGTCTTGATAGAAAAATCTCACTATTGGAATTAGGGTATTTCAATTCCACCTTAAAGCAATTAAGGATTTAATTTTTCTTCTATCTAAAACCTACTTCTACTTAACAATTTTTTGAAGAATAAAGGTCAAGTTGTTGTTTTTGAATTTTTTTTCCTAATTCTCTACTTGATTTTTCAACATAAAATTTTAGTGCAAAATTTTTTTATTTAGAAGACTCAAAGTTTAATGGTTGAAGTCACACAAAGTGCAAAAAAACTTGTTTCCTTTACTTTAACCCCTAAAGGACCAAAGAGCCCACTTCAAAGGTTTTGAGAACTCAAATAGACTCTACTAACTTCATAATTTGGAATTTTTGCATAAAAATTTTAGAATGGATTATAAATATCTTGATTCTATATGTAGAGCTTGTTTTGTGTCATTTGAAAAATATTGCAAAAGTCAAAAGTTTTTTTTTCAATTTCAATGTCAAAATGGGTAGTTAAAATATATTCTAAAACACATTAGATAATTTTCTTGTATTGTAAAAATTGATAACTACTCAAAAACATTTGAAACCATTCAATTCCAAATTATGAGGTAAAACTCAGGCAAAGTTTTATTTTGTGAGCAATGAAGGTAAAAAAACATATGAAGCTATCTTTTGAACTCAATTTTGAAAAATTCAAATGAAACCAAAAAAAGATACCAATTGTTTTGTATAATATTTTCACCATTGGGATTAAGATTTCTCAATTCCTTAAAAATGTCATTAGCATTTTAGGCTTTACTTTCACTCAATACCAATGTCCACTTTATAATTTTCTTAAAGATGAACATTTGTGAAATTTTTTTGGTTAAATTCTTTTACATATATTCTCATCTCATTTTTCAATATAGTGACTAAAATATAAATTTATGTCACATATATGTTTTTTTTCTTATAATTTGAAAGACAAAATGTCACCTTTTAAAAACGGTAGAAAAAACTACATTTTCAAGTTTAACCCCTAAAGGACCAGTGTTGAAGAAGGATAATGACCGAATTGGAAACTATCCTATTAGTATATTAAGTTCGTTCCAAGGGAGATGGTCAAGTAGGATATTACTATGCTAATAGGTTCTATATCTGAAATCAAATATCTTGACTTATTCAATAACCCAACTTGGAATTCCATACCCAAAAACATAACTACAACGACATTGCAAACCCAATTTGGATGTTGACTTAAATTAGCACAAGTCACATTCCATCAAATACACCAATTCAGCTTAAATACTCTATTATTTTTATTTCTGAATTGGTGATAAAATCACCGTTACAATCAATATTTTTCTCTTTATTCTCCACTCACTTTCTCATTCTTCTCAGCACACTTCATTACAAATTTCTCCCAATTGCAAACATCCAACTAGGACATAAACACACAATCCCAAAACATTCCAACATCACGCATCTCATCAAATAACACACACACACACACACACACACATCCAATTTGGAAACACTTCCAAAACAAAGAAATACACAGCTTCACCAAGCTGGGACACGACTGGACTCACTCAACAGACGGTAAGGACAAATGAAATAAAAATCAGACCAAATAGGAATTCCAAACTTGGCGGTTACCAATTTGGAAGAGACAACTCAACCACTAGTTAACTACCAAATTGGAACAGCACATGCAACTGCCACACACATAAACAATTCCAAATTGGAATTAACTTCTAAACAATCAACCAATTGGACTTGACACCCATCCCACATACAATCTGACTTGGACAAAACTATCACCCATTTGGATTACAAACCAGAAAATTTGGAATCTAACTAGAAAGCCGGACTGTTCCAATTAGGAATTCACCCATCCAATTCAGTACAAACATCCATTCAAAATTCATCCACCATTCAAAAACACACCAAATAGAATTCAACCAACCCATTAAAACACACAATTAAGACACAAAATATACAAACAATTAAGTCAAAAACAATCAAAGACACCTCAAAATCAGCCAAAAATTTATAAGAAAAAATCCTAATCAGCATTCTACAACCAGCCTTGTGTTTTGGGCAACATAACTTTTTTGGGCAGGTACATGTGAGTGGAGATTTTACTCATTTAGGCTGAAATTTTTTGACAAGGTGTGGATGAGGAATATCTTCCATGCATGCTAAATTTCATTTCATTTGAGTATACAAGTAAAAAGTTATGATGCAAAATGTTGTTTATTTCTCAACTCGGGCAGCTCGGGCAGATCTGAAAAAATCAATTTTTTCAAAAATAAAAATTTGAAATTGATTTTCTAGATTTACACATATGGGGAAAGCTTTGAATTAGTCCATTTTGATCAATGTGATGAAAGTTATGAGGAATTTTAGTTTGCGGGTAGTTAAGGAATCTCTACTCTAAAATAAACTTTGAAGTCCTTTATTTAACTCAATTTTTTATATTTTTTGAAAAAAATAAAATCATAGGATGTAGATTGTTTATTAAAACATTACAACCATTGGGATTGTCATTTTTCAATTCCATAATTAAAATTTTGACAATTTAGTATTTTGAATTATTCTCTACTTCTTTCTACTTACTATTTTTTTCCTATATGTTGTACAATTCCAAATGATTCGAAAATTTTCAAGAACATAGCCAACTTGCCTTGAAGAATGAATCCAAAGATGCACCACCATTTTGGTCATTTTTTCATACAAATGTGACCTTCTGAAGTGCTGCTGCCCGGTTTTTTGCAGGGCAAAAAACCTGATTTTTGTCACTTCAAATGTTAATATCTTCCAATCCACATGGTGGAAATTTCTGAAATTTTTTTCACATCTTTTCAAAACAACTTACTGCAAGATCCTACGGTTACATGTGTTCAAAAATGTTTTTTTTCTTAAATTTGTTTTTTGTGCTAAAAATGGCAGTTTTCGAACGTTTTTGGTGAAAACATAGTCAAGGAACTTTAGGGGTTAAGTACATTGAAATGCAATTGATGGGATATTCACCATAAAATTGTGTGGTGGTGGGGAAATTTACTTGAATGAATTAACTAAAGGAACCTATGGTTGGATTTAAAATAAATAAATATTGATGAAGCTAGATTTTAGCCTTACTTTAGGTATGAGCATTTTGTTGTAGTTCTGGTTGGGCCTTTAACAAGAGAAAATTTTAGGGATTAACCCTAGAACATTCAGACTCATCTCCAAAATTGATGATTTGAGAAAAATCATTATAAAGTACTATTTGGAAGCATATTTTGGAATTGACTTATAAACAAAAGTTGTAGATTGTAAGTTGTAGATCCCATATGGTTAGATTCAGCTTGCTATGACCAATAATTTTTTTATAAATTTAAAAAGGAAAATTTCAAAATTCCTTCCAAATTCAATTTCAAGCAAAATATTATCATCTTTTTGGTTAAATTTGTTGGAATGGATTTGAAATGAGGTTCTCTTGACATGGTGATTTTTTGAAATTTTTGTGTTCTTGAAATCTATGACAACAACTTGACAAAGTTTTTCCACAAATTAGGATGTCTTTCATCCAAACAATAATCATGAGAAGATAGAGCAATTTCAATCTATTCGTTGTCTATTTTTTAGACATTAGAGTGCTCTAAGGTTAAACACAACTATCTTGCAATCTATGTGATCAAAATATCTGAAATTTCATCCACACATTTTCATACTAGTTTAGTGCAAGATCCTATATTTAGATATTAAAAACAATCTTAATTGTTTTTGGTCATTGCAATAGAAATGAGAATTTTTGAATGGTTTTCAATGTAGAAAAAAGGCCTTTGGGACTTGAGGGATGCTATTTTTTGAGGCTAGGAGAATATTCCATGAGCCTAAAAGACTATACACCTATATTATAGATGTCTATATTATAGAATCCTTCCATAATAATAATGTGACTATGTTACCTATATTATAGGTGATTATATTATAAGCACCTTCAATGGTTGTAAGATATCTACTTACACACATGCTTAGGGCTTTAAGGGATGAAAGTAAAGGTACCAAAAAGTGACCATTGATACTTATAGATAGATCTTGTGTAGTTTAGGCAAGAATATGTCAAGGTCAGTTTTTGAAACGAGTCATAATTAGGTGCATTATCTTACTTGCATGAATACATTGTCTTTGGGAGATGTTTTAAAATTTTTAAAATTTTTAAAATTTTAAAATTTTAAATTAATTAATTTTTTAATCTAAATTGCTTTCTTTAGTTTGTTCCATGTGTCAATGGACATCACAGATTTTACACAAGAGGGCGTGGAATGAATGGTAAATTTTATCATTGTGGTGTTATCAAAATTATTTGTAAGAGTACATTGTAGAATGGATTGCTAGACAAGCTTTTGGAGTTATGAACCTACAAATTATAGCACAAAACTCATAACATTGTATACCGCTTTACTTCTAGAGACATGAAAATATCCTTCCCTAGGGTACTTCTAAATGCCATCTTAACTAATTGAAATTGCCAATAGCAGAATGTGGATTTTTTTTTATCAATCAAAGGATTCTACTATCAATGAAAGCTAAGGAACCCCTATTAACCACTTGATGTCCATTTACACCAAGGAGTCATATCTTAATCCAAAGAGGGGTAAAATGACCCTATAATGATGGTACATTGAGATTAGAAGGAAGTCTATTGAGGTTATTTTGAACCTTTTACCTTAGAGGAGTTATTTTGTCCCTCTCAAATGATAATTTATGTGCCACCTTGCACCCCCTAAGTCAATGTATCCATTGATTCAAATAAAGAATGACAAAATAGGGACCCATATGTATTCATTTTCTTGACTGAAAAATTGATACATAACCATTTGTGGAAAAAATTGACAATATTTTTATATTCCCGGCCCCATCTTCAACAAATGAGTCTCGAAATTGTGACAATTTTTTGGAACAATGGTGCTCTTGAATGTATGTATGTACACACTTTTGAATGAATAAATGTAATTTCATACACGTTTTTTAGTGTTTTAATCAATGTCTGGAATGATGTAAATTGCTTTAACCCTTTAACCCCTCATCGCCCAAGGGAACAAAAAGTGTCCTCACATTGTCTGGCAGTCAAATTCAAAGTGTTGTTACTTCCGATGTCCAAATTCAATCAAAATTGTTGGAAAAATTGTGCATATTAGTCTAGTTTCACTAATAAAATTTTCAGATCAATAAAAGATGTATTGAATTTTTGAGAGCCCTTCGAAGTTCACAGGTTCAATTTGAGTTCACCACATTGTATTTTGATGGTTGCAACTTTGGGGCCTGTAACTTTTTCATAAAATTTTTGTTTTCAATAAAATTTATTGGGTTTTGTCTCTCTTAAGGTATAGTTATTGTGGTAAAATTTTCATGTCAATCCAAGTTGTTTTGAATGTTTGGGAGCAATTTGAAGTTCAAAATCCAAACATTTTTTCATTATAGTGAACTTCCACAGCTTATAACTTCTTCATATGTGGTCCGTTTTCAATCATTTTTGTTAGAAAAGTTTTGCATACTAGTCTAATTTGTGTGGTTAAAATTTCATATCAATCCAAGAGGTAATGAGTGACTGAGAAGCATTTTAGTAGAGGGAGGTTCAGCCATAGATGTGTTTTTTTTGCTACTTTTTTCACTGTTTTTTGAAATTTCGAAACAATTTTATAGACACAATGAGTCAATTAAATGATATTTTTTTCACCAAAGTGTTTGTCTTCTGGTTTTGAATCAGTTTGTTGTTAAAAGTTTTTTCATTTGAGTAGGTTTAGAAATCAAATTTCACCTCCAAATGTGTTTTTAAGAAAATTTAAACGTCATTTTTCAGCACTAAAGCATTATAATCATTCAATCTATACTGTCAAATGACCCCAAATTTGTTTCACACCATCTACAACATGCACACTATAAGATTGTACGGTTGAGATTTTCATACTTCACTAAATTTTAGACTTCTAGCACTTGAAAAGCAAGGATGCTTCTATACATGTTTAGACTTTGGGCAATGAGGGGTTAAGGACAGACTGGTGGCTGTGGAAATCATCCCTTTTAGAACCGTGTGATATTGGGAAAAAGCCTCCCATTGTAGCAGTATTGTTTAAATGAAATCATAATATAATATTCAAAATATATAGTTGTAGTACTGCAAATAGTACTGCAACTGAATATATTTTCAAAAACGTCCTCAGGGTTGTTTCTGGGTTAATTTCTGTCCAGACCCCTAAAATTAAATAAATAAATAAATAAATAAATAAAATCCTGCCCAGTGCCCACATGTGGGACGTCGAGAACTCTCAGGAACATTCCAAGATGCCAGATTCAAGGACGGACGGAAGGTTCATCGATTCTCATCCATCCACGATTCAGTAGAAGCTTCGAATTTCCCACCCGACCCTCCACAGACACCGGGTGCATTGCCGGTCTGCCCCACTGGAGAAGGAGGCGGGCTTCTAGAAGGCCGCTCCGTAGCTAGCTACGAAAATGCCGGCTGGCCCACTTACTGTAACTTAGTGTATTGTTCACAAAGATACTGTATGGCTTGCTATTTCGTTAAGACTCGGTAACCTGCTGTGATTGGATGATAAGTAAGGGAAAGTAAGCGACATTAACAAATGAGTTACTTACAGTAAACCCATAATCTTGCCTCACAAGATAAGTACGTAAGCTTACGTAGAATGACCTAGATCCGTTGTGGACTCTTTTGCACATTTTTAGACTTGTATCATTTTCACAAATTTGTTTGGGAAAGAACGGCAAATCAGGGAAAAATATGCATTTTTGTTCAATGCATTTTTATTTTTAAATGATATATATAATATAAAATACACATTGTCATGTGATTTGTCATGATTTGTTGTCACAAATATAGTCACCTTTTCATCCTACATATTTCATCCTATCATCCCCAATGTTTTTCATCCAATTTTGTAAGACTTTGAATGGCTATCCAATCCATATTCTCCTATAATTTTTCAATATTACGTTGCAAGAGGTCTGTGTTAGTATATATAGAGAGACACATATATACGTTATAGGTGGTTAAAGCATAAGCATATATATATATTTATTAGCTTCCTGTTCGATTGTCTTTGGGGGGGCTATTTCATCCAATTGGATACTAGTAAATAATGTGGTCAATAGTTAGTTCCTTCAAGTTTCTACGACAATCTAAAAGTGGAACTCAAAATTGTAAAATATTGAATGAAACTTTTCCCTTCCATGTATAAGTTGCATGATTGTATTCATGGAACTCATGCAATCTTTAGTATTTAACCCCATTCTACACTATGCTATGGCATAATGAGTACAATTTTCATTTTATTAACCTTGTAAGGACATTATAGGCCAAAATGGTCTGATGGATGGCTTCATTATTAACTATTAAAACAAAAAGTCCACCTTTTTGTTCAATGATCACAATATTTTGGTGAACAACTTAGTCATAGGAAGCCACGCCCTTTGAGGGTTAACACTAGAAGAAAACAAGGGGTTTTGCGACTATAGTTTGCAACTAGTTTTGTAGTTGCATGAGACGTTTGCAACTAGGTGACAAAAAAGAGCCCGCAGTTGTAGTGGACAAGTCGCACTAGTTGCAAAGTAGTTGGAAAAATTTCCAAGGTTGTTTCTCATCCAACAACCTACTTGGAAGTTCATTGATGAACTCCTGTGACGTGGTTGCTGATGTGGAAGTTATTTATATGCGACTAGATTACGACTAACATGCAACTAGTATGCAACTAGTTTGCGATTGGTGTGCAACTAGTGTGCAACTAGTTTGCGACTGGTGTGCAACTAGTTTCCAACTAATGTACAACTTGTCTATAATTCATAGATATATAGATTTAGAATTTCGTATCTATCTTTTTCTTACATTGCTAAATCCAAAAATTTCTTAAAATTTTAAATATTTGTAGATTATAGAAATCTACAATTTGTAGATATCTACAAAGTGTAAAAATCTACAATTTATAGATTTCTACAATTGGTAGAAATCTACAAAGTGTAAAAATCTACAACATGTAGAAATATTAGAATTTCATAATCAAAATTCATTACACAAGATTGCTATAACTTACAATTCTTATATGTCTAACTTAATTGTATTCTTGACAATTGATATGGGATAATTAATAAAAGACTTAGTAGTAGTTGCATTTTAATTGTTTTGTAGTTGCAAGCTAGTTGTTTTCTAGTTGCAGTTTACTTGGTTTCTAGTTGCATGCCAGTTGTTTCGTAGTTGAAGTCTAGTCATTTTTTAGACAAACTTTAGTCGAATTGTAGTTGTAGTCTATTTGTAGGCTAGTTGCTTTCTAGTTGCAATCTAGTTGCACTCGAGTTGCTTTCTAATTGAATTGCTATCAAGTTTAGATCATAAGCAATTGTAGATAGACACATAGGACTCTACAAAATGTAAAATTGTCCACGTTGACAATTTTGATGAATATTGGATGTAAAATACCTCACATCAACTCTTTTGTTACATTCTTGCAATTGTAACTACATTGTGCGACTACTTTGCAACTATTTTGCAATTGTAGTTTTACTATGTCAAAGTTGGTGCAAATATAGAGGATTGTAGTTGCAGGGTAGTTGCATAGGACCGTAGTTGCATTTGAGTCGGTTGTAGCAGACGTGCTTTTCTTCTAGTGTAAGTTGCAACAAAACAAAATTAGGTACATACAAAAGTAGTGGTTGCAATTGGATTGGTCCATTTTACATTTGCCAATTTTATATCATGTGGATTTTTGGATCTCTTTATTTCCAAAATGGGAAAAAAATGTTTATTTTAATTCATTAAGTTGGCTTCAAATTGCAACAATGAACACTTCTGTAACCAAGTACACTTCAAATTATTCCTTATGCCCTAGGAAGTGTAGGAAAGCTCCTCGCTTTCAGTGTTTGCTCTATGACGCATAAGGGTTAAAGAAAGGACTTCAAAGTTTATATTAGAGTGGAGATTCCAGAACTACCCCAAACTAAATGTTAACTCCTCATAACTTTCATCTCATTAATCAAAATGGAATGATTCAAAGCTTTCCATGTATATTTAAATCTAGAAAACCAATTTCAAATTTTTATTTCTTTAAAAATTCAGTTTCTAAGAATTTTTTTGAATTGCCCGGGTTGCTTGCTAAGCAATAAAATTTACATATTATACAATAACTTTTTAACTATTAAGTCAAAGTTATAAAAAAAATTGTTGAGCCTTCAAGCTCCCCCTCGAGCACATGTTGTGTGAAAATTTCAAATAAAAAGATACAAATTATGTCTGTAGTGAGTTGCCCAAAATCTCTATTTTGCTAAAAAAAAACATTTTTTGGACCTTTAGGGGTTAATAGGACCCTCCAACCTCCTTATTCAAATCTGTTGTGCACAAAGCATATTAAGACTTTCTTTGTTTGTGGGATACTAATCATGAGTAGAAGTATGTTGGTTTTAATGGCAATTGAAACATTATATTATTGAATAGGATTAGGAATTCCTAAACTGAAATATAAAAACATAGCCATTAAATATGCTACACATATACGACTATGCAAACAAAAATTATAATCAACAAATACCCCCTCTAATAAAATAATACAACACCATTTAGTCATTCATAAAAATTCTTAAAATATCAAACTTAACAAAATAATTAAACTCAATGCTACTCTTGATTAAGACAAAATGATTACTAATACTAATATAATTCTTATTGGTTTTGTTCATTTAAATAATAAATACAAAGTCTCAATCCTAATTGGGGGTATGTAGTCTTTAAGTAGTTATGCATTTTGTACTTTAGAATTTCATGTGGGACATAGACTCTTAAGTTATGCCAATCTAAAATATAAGGTTGGAGTTTTTCTTCTTTCTTTTTTTTCTTTTTTCCTTCCTATACTACAATTCAACGAGCAAAATATTTTGTAGTTATGAGGTGTTGCAAAATCAACAAACAAATCAAGAATGAAGAAGAAAGTGACATTGACATGTCAATAGAGTTGTGAAGGAATCAAAGAACATATCAACAATGAATAGTACTATATTTCTATCTTTGTTAAATTAGAAACCAACTAAAAAAACATTCTATCTACACTTAGATGACACCCTTGTTTCTTTGTTGGTTACAATATGAGTAGCCAAATAAGATGCCATTTTTGCATAGTAAAATTAATGCTTTGATTCTAAATGTTTCTTATTTTCTAAAATATTTCTTGTATGATGGATTCCAATAAAATAAAATAAATCCTTAGGTTCTTTTTAACCCCTCAAATTTTATAATTTTTTGAAGCCCCAAACTACTTCAAAATAATCATACCCAAAACAAGTCAAAAATCTTCATCTATTATTATTATACAATGAATTTAATTCTAGTATCCTTTAGTTAGCTTCAAGAACATCTTTCCAAAATTTTAGAGCAAAAATCCACATCCATTGAAAATTCAATATGCCTACATTTCAAAAATAGTTCTTTCCAGCCCTTCCAAAAGGTGAAGATTTATCTTTCAACATTGTAAAAGAAAAACAAATATATCCAAAGTTTGTGTGATTTAGCCAATATACTAGAGGAAGATAGGTTGAGAACATACGTCAAAAGAAATTTATAAAAAAGAATTCACATTCCTCTTTAAGAAATTATAAAGTGGGAGGTGAAAGAAAGCCTTAAATTATTAATAACTTTTATACAAAATTGGAAATTAAACCTCCAATGGTAACAGTGTTCTAGTAAGGAATATATATATATATATATATATATATATATATATATATATAATATTTGTGTTTTTATTTGTAAATTTGTAAATTTTGAATATTGAGTTCAAAAAATGACTTTAGATGTTTTCCCCACCTTCATTGTCCACAAAATAAAACTCCTTGTAACTTTCATCTCATTAGTCAAAATTGAATGGTTCAAAGGTTTTTGTGTAAGTATCAATCTACTCAATCGAAGAAAATTAGTTTATATTTTTAGAACATATTTTTGTTGCCTAATTTGACATTGAAATAAAAAAAACTTTTAACTTCTGCGAGATTTCTTGGAATGACATGAAACAAAGCTTTTCCACAGGGCCAAAAGAAAGGATTTTTGTCCATTCAAATGCTAATATCTTATAATCCACAAGGTAGAAATTTCTGAATTTTTTCCCACATCTTTTCCAAACTTGCATACTACAAGATCCTATAGTTACATGTATCTAAAAATGTTTTTTTTTTCTAAAATTTGGTACTTGTACTAGAAATAGCAATTTTAGAGTGTTTTTGGTGAAAACATGGTCAAAAAAATTTAGGGGTGAACCATACGGAAATTTGATAAACTTGTAAAGAAAAAGCATCTATTTATAAAAAAATTCCTACCTTACAAATGACAAAAAGATTGTAGATAAATTTCTACAACTTTTATCATGAAGGAATGAAAAAATATCTAAAATTCTAAAAAGCTCCAAATCTACATTAATTCTTCTTCCCACTATAGACCCCTAGGAGATAAGAGTTAATATTGGGCCTATAATATAACCACCTAATTTTCATTTGTTCTTGTAGAAAATTTTCTCTTCCTTTGAATGATCATTTACAACCTCTAACAATATTAATATTGTGTCAGAAATTATTGTGTGAACCAAAAAAATGTGAAATAACAAGTTGCTATACTACAAGAAGCTTTATTCCTATAGCACTAGCTATCTTTTCAAACTTCCTCCATCCACAACCAACAAGGTCACTACACCTAAATTCAATACCTTCCCTAAATCTAACATCCATAGACTCTTGCCTAAAATGTACTCCCACTATCCATGAGAGTTTAGGATTGGTTTTAAAAACACCTATTTTCAATACTATAAAAGATCATAGTTTATTCACACAATGTTCAAAAGATGTATTAAAAAAGAATCTAAAACCCCTTCTAATTGCCAACAAGACCCTACAAAAACTTTTTCAATAGAATAATGGAACCATGATAAGTTTCTTATTTTGTCGGTTTCAAGTGCACTTACATTAATCCAAGTGTTTTGTGATTTTCTTGCCTACTTCTTTCAAAGTTGTGTACAAGAAGTAAATCTAAAGAATCTCACTATCGTATCATGAGGGACCTTCAATGAACACTTCTACGTCAGAGAATGTTAAGGTAGAAACAACCCAAAGCGTCCTTGTTCCCATTCATGTACAATAGAGATCCCTAGAAGTGTCTTTAGGCTTCCCTTAACCCCGAAAGGACCAAGGCCTTTTTTCTGCAAAAAAACACTCAAAACTGTCATTTTTAGAGCAAAGAGTAAAAATATTTGAAATTTTTATTTTTTTTCATATCTAACCGTAGGATCTTACACCTAACTAGTATGAAAATGTGGGGAAAAAATTTCAGAAATTTTGACCGCATAGATTGCAAGATATCTGTGTTTAAAGTGAAGAAAACAAGTTTTTCCACACATTGCGGGACTAGGTTATTTGACTTTAACCCTTCTTAACTTTAATTTTTTGCACTACAGAGTTTTGAGCTTTAAATCTTTATGGTGGAGAATTGAGTTGAGAGTCTAGGAAAAAAAAGAAAATACAAAAAGAATTAATTTTGATTCTTTAAAAAATTGTTAAGTAGAAGTAGGTACAAGATAGAAGGAAAATCCAAATTATGAATATCTCTAAGATGGAATTAAAATGCACTAATCCCAATGGTGAGATTGTTCTAGAAGGCAAATGAAACGATAAGGACCTTTTTTTTGGAAATATTGTAAAAATTGCATTCAGAAATGAATCCTACAAGTTATTTTTTCAGGAAGATGCTCTAAGTGCCCGAAAAACAAGATTGTCTATAACTTTCTCATAACAAATCCAAATGGAATGAATCAAAGCTTTCCATGTAGACAAAAATACAATATATAAGGGAAAAAAAATAAAAAATAAAAAAATTCAAATTTTTGAAACTTTTTTTTGCTGCCCCCTCTCCCTTGTTTTGAGGTTATGTGGGCATAACTTTTGTTCCCGGGCACCAAATGAAAAATAATTATATTCCCACAAAGATAATCAGTTTTTCTATCTTCATAAAAAGTTTCAAAAAATCAGGACAAAAATTGAGACCGTAGGTACTTGCCCGAAATCTCATTTGTCCCCCGAAGGGACAATGGTCCTTTAGGGGTTAAGCCATAAATGACCAACATGCATTTTTTGGCAACATATAAATTTGGGCAGGTATGTGCATGTGACTAGAGATTTTCATATTTTAGGTTGAAATTGTGATAGAAGATGGTAACAAGGAATGTCTTTCGTGTGCACTAAATTTCATGTCATTTGAAAATATGAGTCAAAAGTTATGGCCTACCATGTTATTTTTTTCCCCAAATATGCAATCTAGGCAAATTAGAAAAAATCATTGTTTTCATAAAAAAAAAATTTGAAATTGGTTTTCTAGAGTTATATGTACTTGGAAAGCTTTGAATCATTTCATTTTAATCAATGAGTCCAAAGTTATGAGGAGTTTTAGTTTGCAGGCAATTCTTGATTCTCTACTCTAAAATAAATTTTGAAGTCCTTTACTTAACTCAATTTTCAATATTTTTCTGAAAAAAATAAAATCATAGGATGTATATTGTTTATAACAACATTAAAACCATTTGGGGATTGGCATTCTTCAATTCTAGGACTAAATTCTTAAATATTTCATATTTTGAATCATTCTCTACTTCTTTCTACTTACTATTTTTTCCTATATGTTGATGATTCCGAATGATCTTAATTTTTTCAAGCATGTAGTCAACTTACCTTGAAGGATGAATGCAAAGAAGCAATACTATTTTGTATATTTTATCATACAAATGTGAGCTTGTGAAGTACAACTACCCGAATTTTTGGAGGGCCAAAAAAAAGATTTCTATGAATTTGAAAGTTTATATCTTGCAATCCATGTGGTGAAATTTCTGAAATTTTTTCCTCATCTTCTTAAACCGGCTTGCTACAAGATCTTACAAATACATGTGTCCAAAAATGTTTGTTTTTAAAAAATTTGGTACTTGACTCGAAATGACAGTTTTGGAGCGTTTTTGATGAAAATGTAGTCAAGGAACTTAAGGGGTTAAAGTGTCCTTCTACAATATAGTTGAATTGTCCCCTTACTTATTGCTGATTAGTCGATTGCTGATTTTGTCACATTTCAGTTTTAGGCTCACCTATAGCATGGTTTATGTAGTTTATGTAGTTTTCACTTTGAAAATTCATAGAAATCACATGCCATGTCTAAAGATTCTGATTTTTTTTTTAAATTCATGATTTTCAATTGCTAATACTACAAAAATATATTTTCTAGTGAAAGGTGCCTCTGACTATGCTGAATTGCTTATATTGACGGTTTTGGGTGCTTCCACCGTACCACCATACCACCGAGAGAAACCCAATTACTTTTCTTGCTGCATGGGATTGTCAATTATCTGAGTATAAACAAGTTCTGAAACTCTCAAATTGACCACCTGGACTTCATCACCATTTCAACGCATCCTATTTTCTTGCATACTAAGTCAGTACCCCATCGATTGCTTGGACATAAGTTAAGTACAACAAGTGATGACATGGTCAAGAGAATTCATTTGACCCAAGGAAGGTTACGACTATGATTTTAGCAGTGCCTAGTCACTGCTATAAATAGACTTTTCAAGTTTCCATTGATTTTCTTGTTGGCAAATGAAACAAGGTTCCAATGCACCCAAGAACACAACATTGGGATACTGTATGCCAAAGTTATGATAGACGGGTCAAAGTTTCTTTTTGGTCGAGGTTGTCTGAAATCATTTTTTTTTCCACGTATGTACATACTGATTTGGGAGATACATGTCCACAATCATAATATTGATGGGGGTTTTAGGCGGGGTGCATTTGATTTTGGGTGTACCCATGCACCTTGGCAATGGTAGCTTCCAAATGCCTGGACGTCTGGCCAATAAGGAAGTTAAAGCTAAGTTGCGTGACAATCATGAGGACCGGGGTGGGTCAAAGCTGGTCAGCTGGAAGTTTCGTCCCAGAATTGATAAATTATGTGCAGAATGTCTGTTGGAAGTTGCATAAGTTAAGCTTACTATAAGTTATTACTTTGCAGCTTCTTTCCATATTTAAGTTAAGTTAAGCTTCTGCATTGGGTCTAATGCGGAAGAACATTCCAACAGGCTCTTGATTCATGAGGACAGCATTCTGGAGGATCTGCCTCACCATCCTTCGAGAAGGAATCTAGACTTTCCTTTTTTCTTTTTTTTTTTGACACAAATGAAACGAAATTTCATTGCAAGGGAGAAAAGGTAACAAGCAAACCAGCCACAAGTGGCCTGACCTGGAATCTAGACTTTTTGTTGGGGCACAATATAAGGTGGATCAGCCCATGACAGGCAAACTGCCCAATCACAGTCCAGGGAGTTCTGTAGGAGAATCAGAGAATTTCCTAGCTTCTAGAAGGTGGCTCGGATTTTTTAAATTTTACTTGGAAGTGGGCCTAAAGGGTGTAAATTTTATCGGTTGATATCCCCCATTTCCTAATGGAATTAGGCAATTAGCCACCATTTTTGTTTTTCAATTTGCCGCTCTCCTAAATGTTAAAGATGGGGCAGGTTTTGCGTTTTGGTGGTGGATTTTATTCACTCCCCATTTTTTAGTTAACCCCTAAAGGACCGAGGCATATATTGGGCAGAAATTGTCAAAAACTGCCACTTTTTAGGGCAGCAAGAAAAAAAATGAAAAAAAGAGTTTTTTTTTCAAAATTCAACTGCACAAATTTGAACTAGACTTCTTCGGGAACATGTGCATAACTTTTTAGAAATTTTGACCACATGGATTGAAAGATTATAATCTTTGAAGTTTGGTGAAAAAGTTTTTTTCCAACCTTGCCCAATATGGCCTGCAAACTTTAATTCCTTCTACAATGAGATTCTAACACTAAACAAAGTTATTTTTCTGACATTTCCATCTTGTATCATGTAAGTTACACACTTGCCAAATTTCAAAATCATAGGAAGAGTTTTGCACATGCTGCCCGAAGCTACCCACAAAGTTTAGGGCACCATAACTTTTGATCCAGGCACCTGATCAAAAAAAAATTAAATTTCAGGATGGGGATACATAGTTACACAATAGGTCCAAATTTCATGAACATCCGACTAAAAATAACTTCGTAGGAGCTTACCTAAGATTTCTAGCGTACGTTGAACGGACACTTGGTCCTTCAGGGGTTAAAGTGTTCTTGTCTTTCACTTCCAATTTTTTTTTCTTAGAATATCCTTAGCAGGAGTTGAACTTGGCGAAGCCCCTACCATCTTAGGGGCGAGGATGTAGCCTTCGAAAAATACAAGGATTCCAAAAGGGTCTAAGTATTTTCTAGAGGCTTGTTAGTACTACAAGTCAAGTATCATAAACTTAGTATTCTAGAAGTTTTTCCAAGTTCCTATGGCAAAAGATAGCTGCCTCTAAATTTGCAAACTTAACTATTTTCTTGTTTGGAAATCCCATGTACTTAAGGCCAATTACATCAAATGCTGTGAGCAAAGTACAACACATTGAGTGTACTACAGAAAAAATTCTCTATGCATGTCAAAATAATTTCCTAGAAAGCATATGCCCGGTTGGCTGCCCACCGTAAAAATGGCATGTAAATCGGTAATTTTCCTACATACTCCTAGGATGGACAACAATATTGCCAAAGTTTTTTTTCCTATTTGGTCCATTTCCGAAAATCTCCTTTTTTCATTCAGAACCACTTCCTAGACTTTCCTACCTGGTTCAAAAATTATCAAAATCAATTGGCTAGCTCATAACTAAATGCCAGTACTCCCTATACATTGTGCCCAATGCAGACACCTAGAAAACCACCCATTTCAAACTCACATCAATCCATGGTAGATTTTAGTTAATAAATGGGATTAAGACTTTATTAGGTTTGTTATTGGTCAAAATCAATGCCTTGGATAATGTTGATGGGGTTATTAGTGATTGATTTAGGACCTTCTACCTTTCTAGTATAAATTCATTTCAAGAGTCAACTTTTTTATTCCTTTATGTTATGGCCATGTTCAAAAGTATTATGACCATGTTAGGAAATTTTAAGACTACTATAGGTGTTTTAGGACCTTCTACCTTTCTAGTGAAAATTCAAATCAAGAGCTAACTTTTTTTATTCCTTTATATCATAGCCATGTTAAAAAAATATTATGACCATGTTAGAAAATTTTAAGACTGCTTTAGGTGATCAAATGACCATTATGGGTATTCTCTGTGGAGATTTTGGGGTACTCTATAGATTGTTTTGGGCTAATTGGATAGCACACTTCAAATAATCACAACAAATTGATAATTTTTCAAAAAAATAATATTTCAATTGCTCTTTGCATTTCTCATATTTATCTTTATATGGAAATTAAATTTTTTTTTCAAAAATGTGAACATAGCAAACTAGCCGCATACTCCCTATTATAGGCTGATTTACCTTATAACTTATCTCCTTGGGCTTGTCTCAAGTGGGAGGTACAAAAAGTTAGAAGAAAGAATAATGTTCGCTAGTTGACTTGACATTGTGCATACTCTCTCTAGGTGAATGTGTAAGACATTTATGGGCTCAGAGTCTATGGCATCAACTATGGTTTGTGAATCTAAATTTCCAAATCTTATCTACAATTGCATTCACATTGCACAACATATTTGGGATTTGGTTGGAGGGGGAGGTCTAACTTGTTGGACCAAGGGGTCCTGTGTTTGTTTTTTAAATGAAATGAAAATTTAAGCTTTGCTTGCTTATCATTGATTCAATGTTTCTTTGTTTAATGTCCCTACCATCCACCATCAATAAAAAAATATTGTTTTTTTACCTATGATTGAGCATCTCATTCCCACCTTTATTCTTTGCTTGCCAACAACAATGGAGAAGGTGGAGTTGTTACAACGACTCCATATTAAAGAATAATATATAGGTTTTAACCCAATAAGATCCTTGGAGTCAAAAAATGGATGATGATTGATTTCCCACCAATAGTAGAAGATGATTGATAATTGAAACTTTTTGTTCCTTTTTTCTTAAACATATGGCCTTCAAGGGCCACAACTAAGACATGCCTAACATAAACCATGGTAGACCATGATCCTTCCTTGTGAGGATCAAGTGGAGGAATAACTCCACTCTCCATACAAACAAATCCTGCATAATACATGGAGCCCCCCATGAAGAACAATGATCAATGTCAACATTGGAAGTCAAACATGGAACCTCATGGATTCCAATAGAAGTCTCCATCACTTGGCCATCAACTAGGTTAGTTTTAGGTCATTTCAAACCAAATCCATTTTTTTTACTTCTTTGAGGATGTTTGTAGTGGATGGTAGTGGAATTGCATTGTTCATGTATTGCCCATTATTCGATTGAAGAAGATGCTTAATCATGATTACAAACAATGATTTTGGTAGTGTATTTTGGCAAACTCTAACTCTTTACTCTAAATTTGAATTTGACCTCAATATAAGAAATGACATTAATCAAGTCTAGTTTCTACTCCAATATGAAAATTCCAAAAAATTCCAAAAAAAACAACACATTTTTATAGTTTGAACTTTGATCTATTATAATAGTTGATTAGCTTTCTATTTATTCAATGACACTATAAATTAATTTAGACTATTATATTATGCACTACAACACACCTATAATAAAATTTTCAACTTTTTTGAGTATATTTTGAATTTGATATGAATTTTTTCAATTTTTGTTAAAAAATTAATGATAATTGAATTTCATCCTCAATGATTTAAACTTCAATGACTTAAAGAGGACATCTGATTTCATCTCTAGAAAATAAAAATAAAATTACATTTACATAGAGAGAGCATAATGTGAGAAGGATTTAGACATTTATTTTTGAGGTCATAGGCTTTGTCTTTACATGGTTAAAAGAATTGGAAGTTTCCATTCTTCAAATTTGTTTTGAAAGTATTTTAAACTTTTTAGTTTTTAGGTTGTTGCTATAGTAACTAGTTTGCTTCATTTACTACATTAGCAAACCAATTACTAGAGCACGATGGAAGATACATTTCAACATTTTGAAAATAGATATATGTGAAAAACTCACATTTGTGATATTTATCATTTTTACTGATTAAATAAATTATTGTACAATGTTGAAGAAATAGCATGAGAAAATATATGCCAACAAAATGGATGCATTCTAACCTACATGAGAGTTAGGATCATAGATAATAAAAGTGAGAGTAATGTAATGTATTTGGTACTTCCATTCTTGATATTGTCCAATAGACATGATGCTAATGGAATTCCAATGATTCCCAACCCACCATGGTTTTTAATTTACAAACATTTCCATTTATCTACATTGAATAGGGGTATTAAGGGGACTCATACTAATTAATTGGTATTTCACACTATATAAATACTTATCTTTATTGTCTATCAATAGTTATTGAAGTGTCCAAGAGATGTACATCATGTTTCAAACATCTACAAGTTCTCCACAATCAGTCCCTTTAATTTTTTGATCCCCTTAACCCCTCATCACCTAAAGTCCAAACATGTGTAAAAGCTGACTTGCTTTTCAAGTCCTATAAGTCTAAATTTCAGTGAGTTATGAAAATCTCAACCATACAATATTATAGTGTGCATATTGTAGATGGTGTGAAACAAATTTGGGGTCATTTGACCATATAGACTGAAAGATTATAATGTTTTAGTGTTGAAAAAAGATGCTGAAATTTTCTTAAAAACACATTTGGAGGTGAAATTCAATTTCTAAACCTACTCAATTGAAAAAAATTTTAAACTACAAAGTGATTCAAAACCAAAAGACAAACACTTTAGTGAAAAAAAATCTCATTCAATCGACTCATTGTGTTAGCAAAATTGTTTTGAAATGTCAAAAAACAATGAAAAAAGTAGCAAAAATTCACATCTATGTCTGAACCTTCATCTACTAAAATGCTTCTCAATCACTCATAAACTCTTGGATTCATATGAAATTTTAATCTTATTAACTAGACTAGTGTGCGCAACTTTTACAACACAAATTATTGAAAACAGACCATGTATGGAGAAGTTATAAGCCGCCAAAGTTCATTGTAATGCAAAAATGTCTGGATTTTGAACTTCGAATTGCTCCCAAACATTCAAAACAACTTGGATTGACATGAAAATTTTACCACAATAACTAGGCTTTATTGGGAACAAGACCCAACAATTTTTATTGAAAACAAAAATTTGATGAGAAAGATACAAACCCCGAATTTGCAGCCATCAGAATGCAGTGAGGTGAACTCAAATTGAACCTGTGAACTTCGAATGGCTCTCAAAAACTCAGTACATCTTGGATTGATCTGAAAATTTTACCACTGAAACTAGACTAATATGCACAACTTTCCCAACAAGTTTTATTGAATTCGGACATTGGATTCAAAAGTTACAGCACTTTGAATCTTAATGCCAGACTATGAGAGGACACTTTTCATCCCCTCCGGTGATGAGGGGTTAATACCCCTATTCAGTGTAGATCAACATAGACACCAAGTTTGACATATTTTTTGTTTGTTTTTGGCTACTACTTGTTTGAACTTCACAAGATGAGAGCCTAAAATGGTTGTGGGTGCTCCACAATCAAGGTATGGTTGACTTCAACCATGGTACTCCCTTTGTCTCAAAATAAATCCATGGTACTGCCACAATTTCCCACTAGAATCCATAGATTTATTTTGAGACAGCAAGTAGGAGTGATGATAGGACTCACTTTTTAAGTTATGTATTAACAGTTTAACAACTTTTCTTGCCATCACTTAGATTCTCTTAAATTGGTTCAATAATTTCAGGATGGAAGAGTAAGATACATCTGCCATTGCTTGCATTTGGTAGGAGTGAATAAGCATATGAAAAATCAGAGTTCCAAAATCCAAAGTTACAGTTCCTAACTGCATTTCATGTTTCAGATTGACAACTTCTTAGAGTGAAAGCTCTAGTAGAATTGTTTCAACATTTCTATTTCCAAAATATTGATTTAAAACATCTGTTTTGATTTTTTTTAAATTTAAAAAACGTTTTTTTAAGTGGATACATGTTAACACTTTTTTTAAACAGCTGACCCAAATTAGACGACCTATTTCCCAATGAGTCGGCAAATCAATTTAAAAAAATAAAGCCAAAACTATCAGAAAAGACATTAAAAAATAGCCTAGGTCCCACATTTTAGCCCATTCTGAGCTACCATGACAAAGAATATGACACATGGAGATTCAAAAAATTGAAAACTAGACAAAAAACCTGGACATGAAAACATGACACCAGCCACATCAAACCATCATATCTCGACTCCAAAATACTCATTGATAAGCTGTTTCAAATCTAGATTAGGTCTTAGTTGAGCATTTTTGCAGATTCCTTGTAGATTCCTTAGTACTATTGTTCTCTTCATCCCAAATCTGAGGTGGTCATTTGATAATTTGATAGCAGACAAAAATAATTTGATGTTCAAAACTGGTCAATTAACAAAATCCTCATTTGGAATTTCTACAATTACAGAAGTCCAATTAATTTTGGTAATCTAGAAAAAGCATGAATACCCGGTCACACTTTTCCTAAAAAGTCATCCATTTATAATGGAGGTGTCATCCAAACAGGTGACTCCAAAGAAAAAGAGATGATTCTAGGTCCTATGATAGTCAAAGATGCTCCATGATATACCGGTTCACCTTTTGATGCCATGTTCATGGTTTTAAGGTAGTCCAAGATCATGACTGGGACCCTTCTACTTCAAAAACTCATAATTTATTCATACAATATCCATACATAATTTAATGAATTGAAATCCTCTTGAAAACAGGGACAAGAGCCACAGGAAGGAAGAAAAAGGATAAACTAAATTAATTCTTCAATACAAATTGAATTCTAATAAATAGAAACAACAAAATAACAGCAGACAGGCAAGGGAATGGGTCCCGTACCTCACCTTACAAGGATTTCGCCTCAATTTAGTTTAAAGTCATTGCTGTAGTTGAAGTCTTTCGCTCCAGATGCTAATAAAGCAATACTGAACAACTCTGCCAGCCCACCTCCACGATCAGGAACATGTCCCTGCTTGCCTCATGACCCAGAACCATGATTGTTCCAAATTCTTCAATCTGCATCTTCCTGAATAATCACATACAGTATTTTCCCAGGAAATGCAATGTCCAGGGTAAGTTGCATCAATTTTAGGACAAACAAATCCCCATAAGTAGGTCATAAGCCATTGAAGACCATTGAGAGTAACAAGGGTAATTGGTTTTGCTACAGAGAGGCCAGCAGCTACCTTTTATTATTGCAATAAGAGCAAAGAACCATAACTGGTAGACTCATACTGGCAGGCACAAGAAATGAATATCGAGGAACTGTAACCTGATTAAAACATGTATATGTACAAAGACATGTGGAAATGCTCAGTATACATTCCGGACCTGCTGCTCCTCCAGATCCCCTTGGGAGCGACTCAACCCAACAAACTGAACATTACTTGTACTTGAATCTGGTCGTAGGCCCAAGCAATAATAACTACTACTACCTCAAGCAATTTACTGATTCAATGGTGACTCTGCACCTACACCAAAGACTCATTGCATACTACCATAGTAGCCAATGACCTTTCATATGACCTCATAACAGCATCAAAGCAGCATGGTGAACTTCAATCCTTCAACCAGGGAACATTACCCCATAAAGCCAGGGGATCATCATGTGGTGCAAGTACTAAGCCAGAAAAATGGCTCAGACGCTGTTCAAAGTAAGAACAGACATCATTCTTATATCTCTGTTAGTAATGCATGCATCCATCCATGCAGGAAGGGCCATTGTCGTACACCAAAGAACAGAACCTTGACATGCCAAAAATGACCTTCATTCTTACATGGACTCTGTCTTCAAATCACCGAAGTCGATGTCATCTGCTGGGCAGGAAAAAACAATGAAAGTCTGAGTTAATACTATGAACACACCAAAAATATCCCAAATTGAATAGCTATAATTAAACAAGGCTATCACTTTCTAAACTCCTAAAACTACACTGATACACACAGATCACGTCAAGATTAGGACAGTATATTCTTACTGTTAATATCAAAAAAGGAGAAAATTGAGTGAAGTAATTACCAAGAACATCTTTATCAGGTGACCGCAAAAATGCATCAGGTGTCAAGAATGGCGATCCAGAATAGCTTCCCAGGGGCCCCAAATCTATATCACCTGGAAAAAGTCATCAACGTCTATAAAAATGGAAACTGCGAGGAAACAACTAAGACGCAATTTGAACGTAAGTACTCAGTGTTCAACCATCTGACAGCTCTATATAACTTACATACACAGTTTCCCCCTAAAACTCTGCAATAAATCTTGGTTTTAGAACGTATCATCAAAACCAAGACTAAAAAACGGATGGACTGACAATACTCTTCCCAACGCACTTGAAAGGACTGGAACAATACTGACCTGCACTATTTGTGAGCTCTGCTGTCAAATCTGAGAGACTGAAATTTCGTGGAAGCTGCCCCAGAGACCCAAGCGATTCTCTGTGACTGCTGACATCTGCGTCATGGGAACTCATAGGTATTCCCCCAATACCGTTTTGATTGTGTGCATCATTTGAGGCATATGTACCATCCATGCCCATGGAAGTTGGTAAACCCATGCCCATACCAGACATGTCTGTTGGGCCCATATTCCCAAATGGAAATGAGCCTCCAGCCATACCTCCTGGAGTAGATCCCATTGAACCCAATGAAATATCACTTCCACCAGACGAAGCAGTGCCAAGCGACATATCCCCCAGGCCACTGCAACCACCAATAGCAGAAGCACGTTAGGACAGATTCATAAATTAAATCTAGGGACAGATCAAGACTCACAGCACCTAAAATATGAACCGAATGATAACATGACGTATGCTGCACACTTACTTTGTCCCATCGTTTTCATGAGAATGATAGCTGTCAGGCATAGCCGGGCTTCCATTCATCAGAGGTGAGTTTGGTGGAGGCATAACAGACATGGGTTGCATATGCGGATGACCAGGTGCAACACCAGGTGTTGGTGATTGCATTGGATATCCCATAGGAGTGTGATGCACTGCACTTCATCAAAGGAGAATGGTAAGTGATAAAACAATTATGCACACAACACCTCACAGCATCATGTGAAGCTGGTAGAGTGCAGTCCAAAGGACCGAAAGAAAAACTGACAGTGTGGACCATACGAAACAATATTCATGTCTAAGTATAAGTAAACCTATACCTACCGGTTGCATCTAACAGGTAACCATATTTGAACTTTCAAGTCGAGTACCAGAAGAGCACCCGGGCATGGTTGTTCCTGGCGCGGAGAAAAGTTCATCGGAATCTGCATTAACTAAGCCAGGTGAAGCCTAAAGTGATAGACGGGCAAGTATTGACACAGCATATCTCAAAAAAGGACTTTGAAAGCGTACTTGGAGCAGGATGCAAACCATTCTGCATAGGAAGCGGGTTTTTTGTAATGAGGCGCATCTTATGCATCAGCTGCACTTGCTGCTCCAGTAGATGGTTAAACAGCACAATCTGCTTCTTGAGCTTCAGTCTGGTATAGTAAGCTTTGAAAAATTCTGGATTCTGTTCCTCTAGCTTTTGCCATACTGCATTATCATTTCAAAAGGCATAACTTATCAGACATAAATTCGACCTAACCAGCATTGGAAAAAATTTAGAGGATAAAAGAGGGTAATAGATAACTCCAAAAACTTGATTAAGAAAATCAGATAACGCCTATCAAGACAGACCTAATGACAAAACAACATCGTAAGCGACAAACGGACGAGCGCAGGAAAATGCTCACCAAGACTAGTGAAGCCTGGTTCAATCTTAGCTTGATATTGCAACGTAGTAATGACCTCACTTTGATTCATGTACAATTGAAGGCACCGCTCTATCAAATTCTGCACCTGAAACAACGAAAATACCCGTTCTCAACAGAGGATAAAATCGCACTGATAAATTTCGAGCCATGCCAGAAACCTTCCATGATTTAGCCGTCAAAATTGCAAGTGGACAGTCTTCATGATTAACTCCGCATAAAATGTACGGTGAAATTTTGCCACAAAGCCGAACCAGCCTCATTCTCGGAAAAAAAACATGCTTCCGATTGTAAAGTTCAAGCATGATAAACTACCTAAGTTTGCCCCACTCTTTGCGAAAAGATACTCCAAGAAGACCGTGAGATTCATCAAATTGCTTGCGAGGCACACAACTTAACAAGCAACAAAATATAAAATAACCAGTGCCTTACCAGCTGTATGTCTTCACAAGATATTTTCCTCCCTTCATTGTTAGGACCTGGACCAGGATTGCTCGGAGCAACAGACTTGGTGGTAGCTTGTTGTTGCGGCTGTTGCTGATTTTGTTGCTGCTGTTGCTGTTGCTGTTGATTGTGTATCTGTGGTTTCTGGTCCAGGACTTGCTGTTGCGACTGAGGCGGAGACGACCCGGTGGATTGCCCTTGTGAAGTAGCGATCTACGTGTCAAAAATTCCTTAATTAAGACAACAAAAGCGGTATCCCCTGATCATCAACGCCAAACCCTACCCCTGCCCCCTACAACCTCCGAATTCCGCAGAGGTTCGCAAAAATCCGCAGCTTAAGCTCGCGCCACCGCTCCTAGAGATTTACTAAAAAACGAAACCCTAAAAACATCAAAATCTGCACGCACCTTGACGTTGTTGCCGTGGGCGACGAGCCCCTCGGGCTTCTTGTCCTCGGGCTCCTGATGGTTGACGTGATTCCCGTGCTGGCCGGGGGTTGGCACGCTGTTGCTGGTGTCGTCCGTGACCCCAGCCATGGCGTAGAGTACGCCGACCGAGGGTTCACTCACAGCAACGACCGTCTGGCGTCCATCTACATCCCGGCGTCGCTCGCAACGAATAAGCACACGGAACACGCCGAAGAACCAAAGCGGAAGAAAAAAAATCTGAACGAGAGAGAGAGAGAGAAGGCGAGTGATGAAAGCTTCGCACGAGCGCGAGTGCGAGAAAAAAGCGTCGATGAAAGCTTGGAAAACGAACAGCAACGGCGACAATGCACAATCCAAAGCACACGCCCACCCTCCGTCTTCCCCTCCGTTCTCGAGAGCATCCCCGTCCCTCCCGATTATGCTTACCACTAATCGCGCTCACTAATCCCCGTTGCACCTCACTAATCATACTCACTAATCCCCTTGGCACCTCACTAATCATACGCACTAATCCCGTTTTCTCCTCACTAATCCCTCTCACTAATCCTCTTCGCTCCGCACTAATCCGACTTCCTATTACTCATTGCGTTGAGGCTTTGCATTGACTGAAGCTTACAAGTGTGAGGAAGTTGGAGTAGGACCTTACTTTAAAAACAGTCCATTTAGTGACAAAGTTGCTTGTAATGGAGTTGCTTATCTAATCCTTAACCCTGAAACGTTGAAGTCTATGATCATGTGGTCCAACATTAAAGTTTTGTACCCGGGATGATTCATTTTGTCATTGAAAATGATTGGAATATTTATTATTTATTATTTCAGAGATTAATTCACATATCTTCTACTGTAAATGCCATTAAAATTTCAGAAATTTCAATAAAATTTTGAAATTATGGTGAATTTTTGAAGAAAAAACTAAGAAAATTCATATCAAATGCATTAGAACCTCTAAACATGTGAAAGTTTCACCATTATAGTGTAGAACATCACAGTGAAAATCAAATATTTGCATCATTCTATAATAGTAAAATTAGTAGAATGTGGTAATAGGCCCTAAGTTCAAATGGCTACAAATTATACAATTCTTTTAGGAATTTAACAAAATTTCAAACTATAGTAGAAACTAGTCTTGATAAACTTACTTTGTTACTTGGGTTAAAATCCAATAAAGATCATTTTAAATGTTAAAATTCAAAGAAGATAAGCAAAGAGATAAGCAAAGAAGATAAGCATTCAATTGTCAAATATACTAGAAAAGCATCTTCTACAATCCATGGATTTAGCATCTTTTTCTTTAAAAAAAATTCATTTTTCAATGACGGGCTTTCCACCACCAATTGATGTATGTACATCAAAGAACTCTCCTAAGAAAATTGGATTAAAACCATTCACTTTTTAGTAAGATTAAGGCATGTTTAAAAATTTATTAGCCACTTTGTAACCCTATCAATATTTCAGGGTTATAGGTCTATTGGAAACCAAGTTTTTGATATTAGAGGGAGTCACGGTAGCAGAGGTCTTCAACTAGTTCTTCAAGTTTAGGCATTAGTCGACATTTGAGGGCTCCAAGAGCTCGTTTCAGGGTTATTCCTTGCATTGTTCCCTGTGCTACCAGAAATTGGTAACCAACCCATAATGGGCTGAATTTCCGAATTTTTTTTCCCAAAAAATTTCTAAAAAGTACTGATATACTTAAAACTGAATTAAAAAATATTTCTTTTCAAAAAAATAATTTAATTTAATTTTAAAAAATTTTAAATATATTATTTTTTAGCGTAGCAGTGACTCTGCCACGTCATATTGTTGCTGTGGCGAGTTCCCACAACTTAGGAACTCAAGATAACTCGTAGGCTCTTGGAGCCCTCAAATTTCATCTAATGGAAAGAATTATATGTCCTTTCAATCAAGTACAATCTTGAGCAAGTTTGGTGAAGGCACCTAAAGAGATTGGAGTATTTCACTAATTGTAGGAAACATGTACAGAGTAAGATTTGCTACCAAAATACCCCTACTATATTTGTCTCTTAAAAAGTTAATTTTGTACTTAAATATAATAAGATATACACTATTAGATTGATAATTCAATAATCAACATATTTTATTCAAATGTCATTTTAGCATCTATGCTCTATCATGCTCAAATACAACATTATATATATAGAATACATGACCATTTTGCAACTTCTCATACTTGTACATGTGAGTTGCAATAATTGTTCAAATTTGAGAATGTCATGTGTCATTGAATCCAACTCAATGTGAATACAATTTTTTGTCACCACCAAATACTTTAATTCTTGCACCTCATCACAAAGTTCTTCTATCACGAATTGTCAAGAATAATCATACAATTATCGTTGGGCATTGTTTTCATGTCACATTTGTTCATTTGGAAACATTGTTACAACACGATATTGACATTCATGATTATAGTGCAGTTAAGGCATGTCATTTATATTTGAGTTTGAAGTGTTAAAGTTACACGATAACTATGCATGACTAAAAATGTACAATTTCAATGGTCTAGTGATGGGTGATTGACTTCGTGCAATATTAGTGTTTATTTAAGACATATCAAGGTCATGTAATAATCACAAAACATCATGTCAATGCATAGTTATTGCACTAACATTGCATTTTTTAATCTTTCACAATTTTAGTATGAGGTCAATTGAAAAGTAGGAATTGTGTTTAAAGTAGAAATTTCAGACCTCATTTAGGCATAGTAGAATAATTTTTTTCAAAAAACTTTAAACTATGAAAATTAGGAAAATCAAGTTAGCTTTCATCTCCAAAAAACCTTTTGAGATTTAAAGCCTCCAATAAAAAGTTATGTACAAAGTTCAGAGACAAGTTAGAAGTGTGACATATTTTTGGACATTTTCAAACATTCTCTCTAAACTTTGTGCATAACTTTTTATTGGAGGCTTTAAATCTCAAACGGTTTTTTGGAGATGAAGGTTAAGTTGATTTAAAAACTTTTCATAGTTCAAAGATTTTTGAAAAAACTGATTCTACTATGCTGAATGAGGTCTAAATTTCTACTTTAAACACAATTCCTACATTTCAGTTGGCAATGAGCGGTTGTGCTCTCATCTTCAAGTTACCCCATATCCTTTGAGTATTCGTGATGGACAATGGGTTTTAGGACAAATAGGGCCTCTCCATCCTCCAAACTCACCAACTGCTACAGAATTGATTCTTTCACTGTATCATCAAGTTTCTTGATGGCCTATAGATGAATTCAATTTAAACTATATTTTGGGTGCCTTGAAGTGATTTCTTTACTATGCGATCAAGTTTCTTGGTGGCTACTGATCGATTTACTTCAAGGTGGATGATCATGGAGTTGGTGGTCATGTTTGTGGTTATTGTAGTTCATTTTGAAGCTACAGTAGTGAATTATTCAAATTACAAAAAGAAAGCACCTAATTAATAAACACTCAAATCAATTTCAGTTTATATCTTGATAATTGCACTATATAATAAGAGGTATTACAATACAAATAGCAATGACATTATTGTCATAGATTTTCTATGTATTGAAATGCACATAAAATACACGACAATGATAACGAATTTACATATATAATTTGTATCTTTTTCGTTCATTTGGTTATCGTATTGAAGCCACGTTGTTAATACCAATCACAAAGTAGTGCCAAATCAATGTAGTAATCAAGTGCATCATAATGATGCGATAAATTGTAAATTAACATGCGCACCCATGAAACAAAAATAACCACATGATAACTATTGACAATTTGCAAGTTCTAAACTTTGTAATGCTCCTATGTCAAATATACAAGAGAAACTATGTTGTGACACAAATTGGGCTTTCTTGACCTTTAATCCCTTAAGAACTAGAAAACAATCTATATTTCTAAAACTTTAAAGATGTATTATAAAATGCAACTTAGAGAAATAATTTAATGATGAATCTCAAACAATAGTTGTAAAATATGATTCATAGATTATATCTATATGGTTAGATCAACTAGTACACAAACCAGTACTTTCCAATAAAATTTAAAGCCCCAAATTGAAAATTCCTTCTAAAATCAATTGTAAATTGAATATTTGTGATTATACAACAATTTTAATTGTAGAGGTACTTGATATTGTCCAACTCTTAATGCTATCAAGTAGAGGTTTGTTGAAGTATTACCAATACAAACTTAACCCCTCAAGGACCATGCATTCAAATTTTGAACAATAGATGAACACAAACACATTCCAATCCTACAAAAATGTGTTTTTTCATCCATCAATTTCTAAAAGATTCTTGTGTTAGATCACAATTGAAAGTATAGAACTTGCGGATTGTCAACAGTTATCACGTGGTTATTGTTGTTTCATGGCCAGGTGTGTAAGTTAATTTACAATTTATCGCATCATTACGATGCACATAATTACTACATTGATTTGGCACTACTTTGTAATCAATATTAACTACATCGCTTCAATACATTAATCAAATGAACAAAAAAGACACAAATTATACATGTAAAATAGTTATCATTGTCGTGCATTTTATATGCATTTCAATACATGCAAAATCCATGACAATAATCTCAATTCTCTCTTTGTATTGTGATACCTCTTATTCAATGGTGCAATTATTAGGATATAAACTAAAATTAATTTGTGTTTGTATTAATAAGGTGCTTGCATTTTGCAAATTGAAGCATTTACTACTATAGCTTCTAAATGATCTACAAAATCAAAGGTGACAACCAAATCCATGATTATTAGAGGCCACACAACTTCACCTTGAATTGTATCCACTAGTAAGCCACTAAGAAACTTGATTGCATAGTGGAGGAATCACTTAATTGGCACCAAAATTTAGCTTGAATTGAATCTACCAATAGGCCACTAAGAAACTTGATGTTGAATTGAAAGAATTGCTTCACTGGCTCATGGTGAGGAGGGAGGGTGGAGAGGCCCTTTTTATACTAGAATCCATTGTCTGTCACGAACACTCAAAGGATATGGGATAACTCGAAGATGAGAGCTTGATTGCTCATTGCCAATTGAAACGTAGGAATTGTGTTGAAAGTTGAAATTCAGCCTACATTTAAGCATAGTAGAATAACTTTTTTCAAAAAAATTTGAACAAAGAAAAGTTGTTAAATCAAGATAGCTTTCATATCCAAAAACTAATTTGAGATTTAAAGGCTCCAATAAAAAGTTATGGACAAAATTCAAAGAGAATGTTTGAAAATGTCAAAAAAAAGTCACTTCTAACTCTTCTTTGAACTTTGCCCATAACTTTTGATTGGAGGCTTTAAATCTCAAACGGATTTTTGTAAATGAAAGATAGTTTGATTTACTAACGTTTTTTAGTATAAAGTTTTTTGAAAAAAATTATTCTACTATGCCTAAATGAAGACTGAATTTATACTTTCAACAGAATTCCTACTTTTCAATTGACCTCAACTAAATTTGTGAGAGATAAAAAAAAAATGCAATGTTAGTACAATAACTATGCATTGACATGACGTTGTATGAACATTGTATGAGCTTGATATGTCTTAAATAAGCACTAATGCTCCACGAAGTATGTCACCCATCACTAAACCACTGAAATCGTACATTTTCAGTCATGCATAGTTATCGTGTAACTTTAACACTTCAAACTCAAATATGAATGATTTGCCTAAATCGCATTGTAGTTATGAATGTCAATATCATGTTGTAACAATGTTTCCAAATTAGTGAATGTAACATGAAAGCAGTGCTTGATGATAATCGTACAATTACTATTGGCAATTTGTAATAGAAGAACTTTGTAATGTAGTTCTTTAAATTTTGAATAGTGTAGATTCTAAAGAATTTGCTTTGTAATTACTATAATATCCAATAGATATTGGTAAAGTTTGCCTTCAAAAAGTAACCTTTTTAGTTCAAAAAATGACTTGAAAAAAAAGTGAAATAAAGAGCTTTGCAAATGACTACGATTAGAACTTAACATTTTGAACTTCAAGAAAAATCTTGTGAAAATAAAAAATATTCAATCTACAATATTCAATTTCAGGTTTCAAATTTAATTGAAAAATATTTGTTTATGTAATAGTTGATCTAATCGTATAGATATGATCTATGAATCATATTTTGCAACTAACTTGTTTGAGATTTATCATTAAATAATTATTCTAAGTTGCATTTTATATTACATCTTCACAATTTTAGAAATTTGGACTACCCCTAGTTCTTAAAATCATCTTTGTAGAATGTCTTTAGCTTTACAAATGGTGCTAGATGGCTATACAATAATAGAACCTTTATTTACTAGTCTTGGATCTTCTTTAATGCTCTTCCAACATGCACTTATAGAACACTTAAAAAAATTTCCTCAAATCTTTAATTTGAAATTTTATATAAAATACAAAAATCCTCCAAATTTTCTAATTTTCTTGGAAAATTTATGATTTGTATTTTTACACAAGTAAAAAAATCCATAATTGTCTATCCTTTTGCAATAAGCACTCGTAGGTGCATCCCCTCACAATCACTATAGGTTATTACAATGACTCTAGCGTGCGAGCTTGGAGTCGTGAGCCTGCGAGTTGTGAGCATGGAGTTTGTGAGCCTAAAGCCCCCAAAACCTTTTTGTTGGAGTTTTTTGCCACCCAATTTTTTTCTTCATTTTTTTCCAAAAATTGAGGAAAACTTGCTCTTTATAGTAAGTATTATGACCTATGACCATGTCCCCTAAAATCGTGGATTGTGGACTGAGTCATTTTTTATTCTTCTGAAACTGCTTATTACTACAAGACAAGACCTTCAAACTTTGTTGAAAAGTTTCACCACTTAGTTCAATGATTACAATGGGAAATATGCTAGACGTTGTGAGTATTATAGATAGATGTCATTTGGGCACAACTTAGTTGCATTGTTTTGACTATCTAATTTGAATACATAAGATTGAGGGTACTGAATATCCTGTAGTGATTGGGATTTTGCACGTGCGCTTGTATAAGTGCACATGTGTAGGATGAGTAGACAACCTAAAGGGTTGGGTGAGATGATGACCACAAGCCATAGTGGATTTGTGGTAGACATTTCACTTGAATCTTTAGATTTTTTACTTCATATAATTTTGAATTATAAAATTCATTTTTCTTCATAATTGTTAGTACTGCCAAATGTTGTAGAAAATGGGGAAAGAAAAAGAAATGGCCCCAAAAATTGAATGGGAAACCCCCAAAACTAGGGAAACCAAGAAAATGGGGAAAGAAAAAAGAATGGGGAAAGGAAAAACATGGAGAAAGAAAAAAAAAATGGGGAAAGAAAAAAAATGGAGAAAGAAAAAAAAATGGGGAAAGAAAAAAAAATGGGAAAAGCCAAAAAAATGGGGAAAGAAGAAAAAATGGGAATAGGAAAACTAAATAGAGAAGGAAATGGAAAGAATACTTGGAAATGTAGCAAGAGAATCCAATTTAATATTCAAAGACACTTTATTGAAATAGCGTGTACATTTGTACATTATAATTATTTATATGAACTGACAACAAAACAATTGATTTATGAGAAATGCTCTTATTTTTCATGAATGCATTCACATTTTCCATCTACAAGTTTCAAATCATTTCAATCACAATATAGGAAAATGAATACTATACAACTAAAGTACACGGATAAATGTAGCCATGCCTATTGTGGAACTGTAATCATTCCTACTCGAACTAGAAATAGCTTCAATTCATTGAAGCTATAACTTGGTGCATGAATGAATTTGTCTTCATGAATATCCATCTTCCAGAAGTACCTATACAAACAATATACGTGTTTGCAATTCAGGTATTACTATCGACCTCCAATAGCAGAAACAACCATATTGACGAAGTTCGGACATGTACACATAGGGAACATATCCATTGTAATTCGATAGATGTTTTTGTTAGGGTCTGTCCCTATCTCAAGCACCACTATTGCACCAAGGCCTAGAAAAGGGAGCAAGGTGACTCCCACAATTTTTCCTCTAACATTTCCTACACTTTCCCACTTGTTTCGTTGTTCACTAGTTGGTGCATTGGCTATCCTTCGAATGATTCGATTCTTCCTAACCATTGGGTATGCATCTGGGTTTTTTGGCATTGGTTGGTCATACAAGACAGTTTGAAAAATCTTCGACATGTTGAAGAGACGCCGTGGTGACAATATTGGGCGTTCTTGGAAGTGGAAGCTTGTATGTTGCAATAGAAGAGTCTCCTCTTGATTGAGTTTGGTCCCACTTAGAATGGGCCAAACCTCCGGCACCTTAGGCCCATCAATGACCCACTTCCATTTCGTACCTTTTACACATTGTTCAATGTCATCCCAACAAAACCAGAAGTCCACCACCACTTTTCACTTACTACTGTAATCCTCTTTTCTACCTCGATAGGTTGGAACTAGTGTACCTTTCTTTCTCCTTGCAATTCTTGAGGTGCACTTGATTTTGGAAGTCCCTTATAAAGCTTGACATCTTGTGTTGGATTTGTGGCTGATCCTAGCAATGTACCACTTGGACGTGTCGCAATTACTTTCGAATGTTGTTGTAACAAGTTGAGAGACATTGGCCTCTAGTTGTTCACTTGGATCCTCCAAAGAATGAAGGGAAACCGTTGTAGATCTCGTTTGCACCCAAAGTGAGAGAAGTTCACTTTGTCTACATCACAAAGTTTAGAACCTACGGTTTGTCAATGGTTATCATGTGGTTATTGTTGTTTCATGGGTTTGCACGTTAATATGCAATTTAGCGCATTGTTACGATGCATTACTACACAAATTAGAGCATTGTTACGATGCATTATTTTCCATGGAAGTCTTAGATTGTGTGTTAAAAGTCTCACCAAACGGCGGAGCCTTAAACTCGTAGGTCCTCCTAGTCTTAGATTTGGTGTTAAATCCAAATTGGCGATGGAGCTTTGACCCTACAAGGTACTCAGTACTCACCTCCAAAATTTAGTTCCCAAAATATTTTGGGAACAAATCAAAGTTTAGTGCTCCAAACTCAGTCCTAGGTCCTAACCATCAAGGGAAGGTGTGTTCCCTAGAGTCCTATATCCATCACTTCTAGTCTTTTTATTTGTATAGAGAACTAGGCTTACACAATCACATTTAACAATAAGGAGGAGGGCCCAGCAACCATTACTAGCTACGGGCACCAACACCAATTGTGGCCACCAGGGAGCCTCCCCTCCCTTCCCAACACTTGCTCCTGAGTCCAATGGCCAAGCACCAGCACCCAAATACCAGCAATCAACACTAGCACCCAGACACCAGCAACCGAGTATTGGCAGTCCAGGTACTGGCAGCTCAAACACTAGAGGCTAGGTTTTGGCAGTTCAAACACCAGTGCCTAGGGGGCGGGGGGCAGCCAAAGTTCGGGGTCCAACACAAGGGTCTAGGAGAGAAAAAAACAAGAGGAAAGGAAATTAACACAAGTAGGGTTTAGGAATTAGAGTAGAATAGAAGGGGATTAGAGGGGAGAGAGGTTAGGAATTAGAGAAGAATAGAAGGGGATTAGAGAGAGAGAGAGAGGTTAGCACATAGAATGAGGTAGAAGTTAGCAAGTAGAGTAGAATAGACCCAAGCAACCTCACACACTTGTTCTCTCCACAAAGCCGCCTCCATGACCACCACAACACAAGTAAGGTAGAAGGGGGAAGGAGGGGAACTAATATGAGGTTTAGGGAAGGTCTCCACCATTAGGAGTAGTGGGTATTGATTAGAAATCACTGGTAGAAAATTCATTTTTTTGTTGTTTTGGTCGTGTTGATCTGGTCACTTTCTTACAAAAATCTGTTGATTTCAACAGATTTCTGTCAAAAAGTGACCGGATCAACGTGACCAAATCAACAAAAAAACTAAATTTTCTACAAGTGAATTAGTGGTAGTGGCCATTAATCATGGGCTAGTGGGGATAGAGTATGGAAGTAGGCTAATGGTCATTAATCATCCAATTGAGGTTTAGAAGTAGGTGTCTGGCTAACCACCCCCTTCCACTTGGAACGAAGGTGGAAGGAAGGAAGGAAAGGCAAGGGGAAAGAAATGGAGTAGGAAGGGAAAGATGGGGAGTTAGGCTTGCTAAGTGGACTCACATCCAACCTACCTCCAACATTCATCTAACCCTACAAAGGTGACATGGCGACAAGGGACGTGTTGAAGGAAAGTCTTAGGCACCTAGATGAAGAACCCCGAGCCGAGGTATGACCCCAATGCTTCTCCATCCATTTAGCTAGTTCGTTTCCACAACTATAGAATAGGGCCAAGGCCTAGGAGAGGATAGCGCCCTTAGAGCTAGGGATCAAGTCACATTTAGTATTAGAGTCATTGAGTAGACAACGAGTTGGTTCCGTGGGTATAAAATACACCCCAAACCGACTCATAACGGGAAAGTTATGAGCGGACGAAGTTCGGGAGTCCAACATGGATGAAGTAGGGTGAACCTCATCCATCCACGCCCAAACTTGGAACTTGCATACTAGATATTAGGTTAGGGTTAGGGTCCAAAAATCAGCGTCATCCGAGTTGAAGAGAGGGTCTGGAAGGATGGATGAAGTTTAGGCAACCTCTTCAAGGACTAAACTTCATCCAGCCATAACTCCTTGTAGGAACATCCGATTCTCAGTCAACTTAGGTTTTTAGAAATGGAATGAGCTGATCTTCAAGTTAGTAGTGGTAGATCCGGTCCACTTTTAGTTTAGTAGGGAGGCATAGCTATCAAAGAATCAAGGCAAAAGCTCTACATTAGACTAGTTTGGGGGGTTCACGATGAACTATAGGAAGTAGGAGGCTTACAAAAGATCCATTTCTCGGAAGGCATAGTGGACCGACGTTAGGCAACCATTGGAATAGAGTTCACCCCCTGTGAGCGCTAAATTATCCACCCTTGGTAATTCGCGAACACAACTAGGTTCTGGGTGTCAACTAAGTGACTCCTACTTTTAGGTGTCTAAGCATGGTCCATTGTGCCTTCCAAGCAAGGGATCTTTTAACTAAGTGCCTAAGTGACCCCCAATTGTAAGATTCACTTAAACTACTTCCAATGTTTTGGGCCAACTAGATGGAAGGCCCACTAGATGATTTGGATGGGACCCAACGCAGGGCAGAACTATCCTAAGAATCCTCTAGTTCATCTCGTCCCCTTTCTAAAAATATAAGACTTGACATTATCTGACCTTCCTAGTCCAAGTTATGGGTGAATGAAGTTGGACCGTTATTTGGTTCCTCAAACTTCATCCATTAATTACACCTAGCTCCCCAATTTAGAAGGATCTGAAATTTTTGGGGATGGTTCACAAGGGTTTCTCCTACCCAGATCTGAAGTTGGACCCTGATCGGGGATTTCTATTGAATTTTCATCCAAGCCTTACCCAAACTTCATCCTCTAATTTCTCCTAACCTACAACTTCGAATTGACTTTTTTTCTTCAGCCCTGGATCCTAGGTTGGATCCTCCTTCTAATGTGTTTAATTCCTTGTGTAACCCGGAGTTTAGCTATTCTTCATCCAATTTGATCCTAAACTTCGTTTGGCTATAACTTTCTCAATTTTCGCCCAATTTGGGCGTGCTTTAGGGTTTTAAAATCCACAACCTTCTTCTCTAAGCTTACGCCCCTGGAAATGACCTAACCCACGGTCCTAAGGGTCTGTTTTGGGGGTAGGCCTTGGCCCAAGCTACTAAACTCTAGTTAAAGCCCTAGGGAAAGTTTGGAGAGGTCGTCACTAATACCTTGGAACTTGAGTCGTTGATTGTGCCACCCGGAAGCTCTACCTCCTCCGCCATGACCTCCCGCACCGTGAGACAACTAACCACCATTCTAATTATAAAATAAATTGGTACAAGGGTTTAGTTGTCAATTTCTATCCTATTTCCTTCCTCCCCCCTTCTTTTCCTTCCTCCCACACTCTAAGGTGGCCCAACTAACCCTTGATCTTCTTACTAGGTTAATCCTAAGTACATGTCATGCCTTACTCTAAAGTTGAGCTACCTCTTACATCCTACTTCTTAGGTCCTATACTTACGTCCCACACTTAATCTCATGGTGATCACCTAATTCTAATCTAATGGCTTAAGTGAGCTTCGAGGATCTCCCCTCCTATCCTATCTCATTCCCCTCCTAACCTTCAAATGGCCCTCCCCTTGTCATTCCTTCTTATTTCCCTGGCCATCTGCCATCTTCACTCCATCTTTCTTTGCTTGTTTTGACCATTCTTGGTGAGGTTTACGGGCAACAGGGAGTTGGATTCTTCGCCCCAAAGCGAGGGTTAAAGTGATGGGACCCTTGGGAAGGCGTCTTCTCTCTCCTCTTGCCCTAGCTCGCTTAATTTTCTTCACTGTTCAGCCTTCCTTGTGACCGCTGGACTTCCCTGCCAGCCCCTTCCTTGCCCACCAATCCCCCTCTCTTCTTTCTCACTCCTTGTCCCCCCTTCCCTTCCTTCACCCTCTAGCCCCCCTTAATTTCAACCCCAATTCTACTTTCTTAATTTCAGACCCCTTCTTAATCTTCCTACCCTCCTTAGTTTTGGCCCCAACCTCCCTTTTCAAGTTCTGGCCCTGTTTGCCCCCTCCCCGTCGGCAGTATGCGGCCCCTCTCCCCGCTTGGCAATACCTAGCTCTTCCCCCTCGGCAATACTTGACCCTTCTCTAGGTATCGAGGGTGTTGGGTGTTTGAAGGTGCTGGGGTTTGTCCTACCTTCTCTAATTTTTGGCGCTAACTCCTAAGGGCGTGGGAAAATCATGCCTAGGGCTCGCATGTGGTGACCTAAGCTCATGGGGGTGAGGCCCTCTCTTCTACTCTCCCCTAATTACCCTACACGTTCATCTTCACTCTTAAGTTCTAGTTTTTAGGGCCTAAACCTTGGTTTGTTCCCAAGACATTTTGGGAATTAAACCTTATGGAGAAAGGGACCACAAGGCCTCACGATTCTCCCATGAGGTGGTTTTAACGCACTACTAAGACTTTTTATCCCAAGGGGGTTCAAAGCTTCGCCGTCGTTTCCCTTTTTAATGCACTACTAAGACTTTTTACCCCAAGGAGGTTCAGAGCTTCGTTGTCCTTCCACTCATCTTACATACCACGAGGACTCTTTTACCCTATGGGATTCAAAGCTTCATTGTAGGGGCGGGACCTACTACCCCCACACCCTCGTGCCTGTCGACCAAGGAATAATACACCATGGTTAGGGACAAGAACAAAAGACACAGAAATGCCCTTGGACACTCAAAAGCTAGTGACACGGGTTAATAATAACTTGAACTAAAGGCCTCCAAAGCGGCATCGCCAGTCATATGGGGGGGTGCTCTAGGGTTAGTACACCATGAGACAATGTGAGTGACCAAAAAAAGGTCCCTCAAGCTAAGCACCCACAACTCTACTACTCTAGTAACCTCAAAAGACAAGGCAAGGGACCCCCCAAAGACCTTGCAAGCTCCAAAAACAATAACAATGGCCAAAAGTGCCCAAAAACACCGTTGCAAGGTTTGTGGCTAAAGTGCCACAATTCCAACATCAATTGGACTCAACGGACCCAATTACACAAAAAAGGGGGTGGTGAGGGAGGAGAAGGGGTGGCCTTCTATACTCTTTCCCGGGCACCTACCTCTCCTCATTCATTTAAATTAACCTTATCTTGGATTTTCATCCAAAACTCAAGGTTTTCATCCTATACTAGCCTACTAAGCTAACTTTTGGAGATTAACTCCAAATCGCAAAAGGATTGTGCCATTGGTTTCATAAGACCATTTTAAATCCAGAATACTACCCCTCCACATTTTCTATCTTCAAAATCACAACGAAACCTAGCACCAACTTAACGCCAAAAATCGAGGAAAATCCCAACTTTGAGAGGTTGACTTTTCTAGCAAAAGTAACTAGCTGAGGCTCCTAAGTAGGTACAGGGGAGTGAGAAAAGACATATCTTGCGCTCCATTCCGCCTTCGTATGCTCTTGCTCCGCCGGTCAAACTTCCCGTGGACTTTAATTTCCATTAATTGTCGGGGAATGTTGGAGGTTCGGGTACTTTTGACTATCAAAATGTTGTGAAACTTGTCGGGGAAGCTTATTAACATAAATAAAGCTATGATAATTTTTAGTGGGAATTTATCGCCACTTAGGGAATTTCCAGGAATTTCCCATTGTTGGTTTGGGTAGTTGACCATCCGGAAAGACATCTTCTGACTATCAGAAAATTCCGAAACTTTTCGTGGAACCTCCCGTGGGATCCCATCACACATGTGTAGGCTCATATTTTTACTCTACACATCGGCCCAGGGGGGACAATTTCCACCTCCTCATTTAATTATTGATGGCTAGGGAATCTTGGCGAACCAACTTTGCCGTTGGTTCCCCGGCATGGATTTAACCCCCAACCACCCTCCTCAGACCTCAGATTCCTCCACGGTCCTACCTTGGTATTTTCGACATCTGCAAGCCAACAATTTGGGGTTCCGCTATTTCGTCGGTGGAATGGGGAAACTAAAATCTATCTTCGCGAACTGATTCCTATAAAGGCACCACGCACAAGACCATATTCACAAGCCTAAATTATGTCACAAATGTTCCGTCTCAAATCAAATCCAATCACCTCAAATCCGGATTCTTCTTTTCCTCCTCTCTCTCTTACACTTCAACACTCTCACAAGCAAACACAAAAAAGTTGGATATACAACAAATCAATTTCTAAATGTCCACTTGGTGGCTCAGATTAAAGAATGGATGACAAGATACCAACTATAAGCGCTAGGATGGAATGAGAGGACAACAAATGTGCCCTTTCTTTTAAAAACCCAAAAATCCAAAGCCAAAAAGCCACCCGGAAATCCAAGTAACCAATCATAGACCTCTAGAGAAACCCGGAAAGTCAGATCCTAAAAATTTGGAACTCGAGCCCACACTTGGAAACCCGGATCAGATTCAAAATTCAAATCCTAACTAACTGCAACCCTCACTACTTTGCCTTTTGCACCTTCTTCTGACTGCTCCCTCCTTGGCTCACTGGTGCCTGAATGGATGCCCTCAGAGTCGCCTTCATCGAAGTTGTCTTCACTGCTGCTCGAGTTTGATTCTTCTAGATCTTCGGGGGTGAATTTTCCTACTTCCATTTCGTCCTCCTCTTCTTCCTCTTCCAACCCGATTTGATACTCCTCTTCATCAGATTTCTCAATGTGAGTGATCTCCCTCTCTTCCTCTTCTTCTCCTGGAGAAATCTCATCAAATACTATGGTCATCCTCTCATCCCTGGATTGAGGCTGTTGCATGTGCTCGAAGCTTTCCGGATGAATCCGAGTCGAATTCTTCAGGCCTCCCATCCAGTCCACCAGATCACTTTGGATAAGTAGTCTAGTTGTTTGAAGCACTTTCTTCTTAAGAAGATGGGTAGTTAGAATAAGTAGTGAGACAGTAACTTCCGGCGGCGCTAACTCTTGTGCTACGTCTAGTTGCTTGGCTAACTCTTGAACTATCTTCATGCTCCCCCAGATGGTCTTCTCTAATTGATTTGAGAAGGACCTTATTGAATGCTAAAGAGTCTCCCTAAGAATTTCCGGTTTTGTCAGAAGCAGAAGTAATGAAGTTAGTTTCACCAGAGTTTCCATGTCGAAAGGAATTTCCGAAAAGTGAGCGAACTCCATAACTTGATCCAGATCAATACTGTCTAAGAGTTGGCGCATCTCCTTCAATACAATCTCCATCCGTGATGAAAAATCAACCAGGATCCTGACTACCTTGAATCTGGTCAAATGTCCTTCCTTGATTAGCCAGTCCTGAACGAGGGAGGCTATGATGATGAGCTCTGAGGGTCTATCCACCAAACCAGATAAATTCTTGACAAGTTGCAGAGCTTCCTTCTCTCTTTGCTTTGATGCGGCTAACTCTCCTTCTGCCCAATTCAACATGGATTGGAGGTCATTCTTCTCCTTCTCCAGATTCTCAATCCGCTCCTCCTTCCGTCTTAGTTCATCCGGATTCGGAAGTTGTTTCACTACGTCCAACACATCTTCTAGCTCAACCTTCAACTCCTTGCTAATCGCCATGAGTACGTCCACCAAGTTTTTGTGGTACTCTTGTGCCTGCAAAACCCAATTGAATCCGGTCTTGAAGAATCCGAAAATTCCTTTTGCATGCTTTTCTAGAACCTTCTCTGGAACAAGAAGTTTCCCTTGTGAAGCCGGATCGGTGGATTTCCTTTGTTTGCAATCTATCAGTTGCTCCTCTTCTTCCGGTTCTTCTTCTTCTTCGAATGTCGACTGCTCCTCCTCCACTTCGTTCGTGAGGCCATAATGTAAGATTGTGGTTCCGATGTTGTACTCTACCATCTCTGCATTACTCAAAAGTTCTGCGTAGTGATAGAGGTGGAACAAGTAAGGATCGATTGGGCTGGTTTTAGCCTTTCCTACATATATGGGTGGCAAGTTTGTAGACCACTACTCCAATAACCTTCCTCCCGTGGACTGGTCTACCTTCCATTGCCCCAAAAATGGTGTTGGCTACCATGACCGTAACTAGAGTAGCCTTTTTTAGATACAAGATCGGAATAAGGAATTCTAAGACCCTTTTCTGCCTCTCATCTAGACAGTCACTAATGGCATACCCCTCCTTAGCATGGGCTGCATTACTAAACTTCCCAACCTTGAACTTATCAGTTTGGAAGGCTAATTTGGATCCTTTCTTTAGGAATCTATATACATTCTCCCAAATCTCCTCTGTCCAGATTTCGAGTCGACCCCTTACTATCAACTTGTATTGATTCGGAACTCCTACGATGAGTTCTTGAATCATTCGCTCATTCTTCACCGTCCATAGCCTAAAGAATACGCTGACACACCTAATCATGCTCAGGTCGTCCTCTAACTACAACTAGTCACTTTGACTTTCCGGAATGGTAGGACAGACCATCCATGCAGTAACTAAAGGCTTACGGCTACCTCCCTCCACCATTGAGAATCGGAACTAAGTTCAGATCTGGTGGGGAAACACAGTCCTCAACTCCTGAAGTGATCGCTAATTCAAAAGTCTTTCACTCAACTACATGAGCATAAGCATCTGTAGAAGGAAGAGGGAAGAGAAATGAAGGTGGCCGTGGGTTAAATACCCATCATCCTACCGACCATTTCTAGTAAGCGACCGTTTACCGTAACGATTCCTTAGATTCCTAGACCAAAAATCTAGGGTATATGCCATGCCCCTATCTCCTTGGGGTGCCTGAAGTGCCTTAGTGAGCAAGGGGGACCTTGAAGGTGACTTCCCAAGCCATGCAATAGGCTAAGAAGGGAGAAATGAGAGACTCTCGAGCAAACAGGGTCCAATAGCATCTTGGTTATGAAGTTCATAGTAGCATGTCATACATTCTTGGAAAGCTCTTGAGAATAATCTTCTAACCGTCCAAATAACGCGTGATTTGGACTAGTAGTCTAGAAGTTATGGCCGTCCAAAGTTGGGGGTGTCCTAGTGGCGCCGGGACACTCAAAGGCTAGGTGTGAGGGGTTGTTAAGGAATCACTCAACAAAGCATGCCATGTAACATATAATTGGAAAGCTACAAAGACAAGGAACCTAGAATGTCAAGAATTATGAGGTTCTAAGCCATGAGCCAAAATTTATGGCCAAGAGAAGGGCGGTGGTGAAGGCGTGACGCCACTCCCGGTGGACCCGAATCTTTGGAGGGTCATAACTTTGTTAGAAATAGTCCAAATGGGACAAGTGAGCAGTCCATCGACATCTACTCGTCGCGTAGATATCCAAAATGGGCTCGCATGTGAGATTTGAAGCCCTGAAGACAAAGTTACGCCGCTTGGAAGTTTGGGAGTCCAAACAGAGTTGCAACTTGGGGAATTCGGTTGGAAACGGATGGTCTTCCAAAACCCAAGGGGGTTTGGGAAGTCCCTTGGACCCACAAGGAGGGGGGGCTACCGAAGACTGCAAAGAGTACTATAGGAGGGGTTGGTCTCACTCCTCACTCACTCTTGGAGCTTTGGTGAGTCCCGGTGACTCATAGGTGGTGATGTAACTTCACCACCGACTTCAAGGCTCCTTGGGACACTTGTATGTGTGTCTCGGGGCACCAGTTGGTTGGAGTCTCACTCCTTGCTAGGCCTTTGGTAATGTGTCTCCAATTGTAAGTTCCAATTAGTGTTGGTGTGAGAGTAGCAAATGCACAACGGATCTAGTATGAAGTGGGGTGGCAACCAAGGGCGGTTAGGACCATGGTGAGTAGTGCCACCATGAGTCTTAGCATAGTAAGATGGAAGTTCCACCCCATGTCACCAAGTGACATGCCAAGTGCCACGAGTGGGGTGCGTGCTAGAAGTCCTGGGCACTAGGACTTAGTAATGTGAGTTGGAAATGGGAACTAATACTGTGAGTGCTTGGCATGTGCAATGTTAGTTAGTTGGGCCTAAGTAATATCGGTATTGGAGCGTGGTGAGCCCTAAAAGTTGTAAAGGGCTCGAGTAGTTTGGTTGGAGCTGTAAGGTGTTACTAGGGCTGCGACAATATAAGTTGTCTCTATCCGGGTTTCCAGAATTCGAATCCGTCTTGGATTTGATTACGAAATACCTAGATCATCTTCGTAGCCTTAATATAATGTTTAAGTTAAGCAGACTGTAATTCCGTTTGCCTAGTGAAAAATTTGAAAAATTCTATCCCATAATAGATCTATTTTATACTAAGCCGGTAGATTCCAGATTTCCGTCTCGCGACAACAATCAAAGGAGAAAGGCCATTGCGCAGAGGGATGCAAATGACAAAAAGAAAGAGGTGTAGGTCCAAGTTCTTCTCACTGCCAAGGAGAAGAAAGAAATAGAGCAGCTAGCCAAGTTGGCAAAGAAGGAGAAGGAAAAGAAGGAGAAGGAAAAGAAGGAAAAGGCGAAGACCAAAGGTAAGAAGAAGGTCAAAGCCAACACCCCAAATCCTACTTCTTCTAGGGTGGATCATGGCTCTAAGATGCAAGGCGGATTTCTTACCAAAGTGAAGAGAAAGGCCACTCTATTGCAACTAATGGAAGACATCATCATTCATATAATGCAAGCGATTGTCCTTACGGAAGACAATCTAACCAAGTCCGAGGATTTAATCCTCAACATCTTTATTGAGGACCTCATAGATAATATGGAGTCCAAAACGTTGACCTATTACAAAGAGGTCTTGGACTTTTTCAAGAAGGTAATGATTTTAGATTTGGAATTTCAAATTAACATGCATATTTCTCGATTAACATGGAAAAATGACATTGATAATTAATTTCTTAATGTGTTGTATATTGGTAGGTATCAGGGGGCAAGCCTCGCATATTCCACGGAGTGCCAAATGCTAGGCTAGGTGTAGATGTCATGTTCTTTGACTACTTGGAGAACTTACTTGTGTCTGGGTTATCTTCTCCACCACAAGAGGTGCCGAAATGGAACGAAGACATGGGAGATGAGGCTCTTCAATCGACATTCAATTTCACCTTGAAGCACCTGCAAGACCATAGTTGCATCATAGTTTTCCACTCATGGAGCACCAAAGCGAAGTCTAACATTGTTGGATTGTGTGAGACATACCAGATGTTGAAAAAAAAAAGTGGATGGATATGAACTGCATGCACTTGACCTCAGCTATAGACAATTCCAAAACATTAAGGTCAATTCAATCTTTGTAGTAGTGTAGCTTCTACAATCACTTCATAATGCCTTACATTCTTTGCATTTTCCATGATTGTACAACTGCCTTGGATGCTTGCAGACGCAGAAGTTTGGAATCACCCTTGTAGTGAAGGACTTAGGTACGAAAGGCAAATTCAAATTCTCTTTTAGACGCACAACAATGATGAAGAAAATTGGTGTGGATATTGCTCGGGACGACATGTTGATGAACTACACTCATCCAGATGACATGGCAATGAATGGTGGAAAGCCATGGTGGGGTGCTCGCGAAAAAGACCCCCGATTCTTCCAAATCCTACTTGAAGCTACTAGTGTCGAAGGAGATTTGATTATGGACTACACCACATCGACAGGTTAGGAATGAATCTCCATTTTTTGTATTTAAACCCTGATTTATGGAAGGAGTCATTGAACTAATATCTTTTTTCTCTTGCCTTCAGATGCATGGAAAATAATGCATCGTAACAATGCACTAAATTGCATATTAACATGTGAATTCATGAAACAACGATAATCACGTGATAACTATTGACAAACCATAGGTTCTAAACTTTGTGATGTTGTCGTGGAATGGGCCACCACATCGTGGCTTTGGAGGAGAACAAGGACATTTTTGACGCCATCCTCAAAACAATGAGGAAGTCAACTCCGATCGTGGTGGCACCACAACCACTACCAATAGCTTTGGTTTCACAAGATCCAGATAACATGCTTGTGGTACCTCGGAAATTCACTCGGAAGGGAAAATTCAATAAGTAAGTTAGCACTTTTTAAATTTTGTTTTTGCATGGCAACCCTCAAATTGTCAACCTCTTATATGATATTATGTTTGTCTAATGTCACTAGATGAAACGATGAAGAAATAGAGTCTTTTCATCAATCTGGAGAAGCCTTGCGACTTTTGAGTTTATGCTCAACAAATGGCAACGGCCTTTGCGGATTTTTGTTGCTCTAAACCAAAACGCTGCAAAGACACTTACACTCTAAATGTCTTGCAATTTAGAGATGGGTCTCTATCTATAGGTAGAGAGTCTTTGGACTTGTCCAAGACTTCTGATTCTGCAACCAAGTCTGCAGAGACTTAGACTCAAGAAATTGACATATCTCATGAATCATGCTATTGTATGTTGATTTTATTATGATTGGATTTGTGTGTTTTATGGCTATATCTTGGACATTTGTTATTTTATGGTGCATTTACCATTGTAAAAATTTGACACTAATTGACTACATATGGTTGCTTCTCAAAAAAATGAACAAATAGTCAAAAGAACCTTCTATTTCATAGAAATTATCCTACTTTTAGAGAAGTATAGGATTTTCAAAATCCACGGTCATAGGTCCCTTTCTATTATTTTTTCGTAAAAAAATTTCCCACTTACAAGCTCACAAGCTCACATGCTAGCAACCCTATGGGTTATTAATAGTGGAATTTGCAAAACCTAGAATGTTGGATCAACAAAAAATATCTAAACAAATACTAAAACATCCCCAAAAGATGTTGAGATTCTTTCTTTCTTTTCTTTTAAATTAAGAAATAGAAAAAATAATAAATCTTTTGTAAGTTTGGCCTATGTCAAGAAAAATATTTTAAAGTAAAAATGCTTTCAAGTATCAATATTGTTCTATAGTATACAACACCCAACAACAATGTTATAAACACCCTATTGTGCCATTCAAATTTTATTCATATTAATGTAGAATAAAATTGGAATTTTTTGTCTTGCATAATTATCATACATTTTTTATGCAATTCCAATCAAGCATTCCAAATTCCATAAAAAAAATAGCAAAACTCCATATTTAGTAACCTATTTCATTTAATATTGATGGATATACATCATAATTGATTGAAAAACATTGATGATAAATTTTTAATATATTTGATTGCATACATATGTAGGAAACATCCATACAAACATCATTGGAAGAAAATTGTATTGTAGTGAACGAACACTAGCTAATATTTTTTGTAAACTATGTTCACTGCAACATAGTTTTCAGAAAATTGTGTTGCAGTGAACTACATTTACTAAAAATATCAACTAGTGTTTGTTCACTGCAAGGCAATTTTTTAAAGTGCATTTGTGTAGTTCTACTTCCTTCTGCTTTGTATAACTTCTCCCCAATAGGATATTTCATTTCATGGTGGATGAAAAATATTTTGAAATGTCCATTTCATCCAATTGATGTTCACCAAAAAAGCATCAAGCAGAAGGACATGCAATGCATTGATGGAAAGAAGAAATAATGTTTATACGAATTTATGGCATAGATTGACATTAGAGGAGTTGCTTATATTTAGTTATGAATTTTTCAAGATGATTTTCATTTTTTTTAAAACTCTTTTAAGGATTAATTTATATGTGCAATAAAATATATACAACTTTCTTTTAGAGATTTTCATCAAAAGAGATTATAGTACTCATTATCTTTAGAAAGCTTTTCTATTTTCAACTTTGAAAAAATATTTATGAATTTTCTTTCAAATAAATTTCAAAACATTTCACATCAATGATTCACCTAAATTTGTATATACACTACAAGAGAAAGGTGTGTTTTAAGTATAGTCCTAGACATATAGTCCTCTAAGTAACAACCTTAAAGGGGTGTTTTCAGTAAAAATTTACTAGAAATACATGTGTGTTTAGTAAATTTTTACTGAAAACACCCCTTTCAGGTCATTATTTACAAGACTACATGTTTAGGACTATACTTAAAACACCCCTTTCTCTTGTAGTGATACAATTTATAATTTTAATGTTTGAATTTTCTTGTGATTGACCAAAATTTCATCTTGTAATTATTAGCACAAAATGGTCAAAGAATTGATCATAAAAACATTATTATTTTCATAATAAAATATTAATTCTTTGATCATGTTGAAAAAATTGTTTTAATTTCTTCATTAAAAAAAAGAGGCAAATAGCAAGTTCAATGTATAATACATCTATGCCAAAACTTTTCATTTCACTATATATTAAAGAAATTGAATGTTTATTGTCAACCAGTAATGATACTAGGAGATAAAAAAACAACTTGGAAATGATTTGCAAAGGTCATTATAAGCTAACCTCTAAGGGTTCTTGAAGTCGCCTAAATTTAAAGATGTGTCATTATAAGTTAATCTCCAAAGGTTCTTGAAGTTGTCTAAATTTAAAGATGTGTTATTATATACAACTAAGAATAATAATTTCATCTAGTATTAATTCTAAAGATTTTTGAGTTGCAAATATTCTAGAATTCAATAGATACTAGAAGATCTAGCTTCGAAATGTAACTTTTTTAGATCAAAAAATGACCCTTTAAAAATGGTTTGAATAAAAAAATCTTTAAAAAATCAATTTAGTTACTTTGGAGAACCAATTATTGGCTTAGTAAAGGCAAAATTATTATAGGGGGCTAACCTTTCTCCATTGAAGTAGAAAATATGGCCCCCTAATTGGTTAATAATACAATTATGTAGCCTCATAACCCTCATTGACTTCATTTCCATATTTTTAAGTATTTTTTTTGGATCTAATGCCAAACATAGATTTATCCTGTACGAGGCAATGAAACACAATCCTTTAGACATTAGTTGAACTTACACATTCAAATAAAAATATAAAAGGTTTTCATGACCATTAGATACCACCATGCATTTTTATAATGTTTAATTTCATTCCATTTTTCATAAAATTCTTGTATTAGTTTCCTAACATTTGAACAACCAATATAGATTTTAAAACTTTTTCTTGCAAAAAATTCTATAGTTTAAAGAGTGCAAGGTTGTTTCCATTTTAAAAATTGACTTTCTTTATGAAAGATAGTCATTCAAATATGGTTTTGATTTATACATTTTTGTGGGGTTGAAATCACTATAAATTGAATTTATTTAAAAAAAATTTATTAATCAATAAATATTATTTTGTTCACAATCAATTTTAGAAGGAGTTTGAATTTTTTTTTAATGATTTATTTGTAAATACATTCATTAGTGCAATAATAGATTCAATTATAAGAATATGATCCATAGTCATAATGTGGTCATGGTATAAAAAAAATTTGTTTGAAAGTCATTACTAAATTGTTCTTTTAATTTGTATTGTATAATATATCCTCACATTTTTAGAATTTTTTATTTATAAATTCTTTTGAAAAATAATCCTCATTTATGCATTTGGCACCTATTGCCCTCCCTCATAACTATTCATCCACAATGTGTCCTTTTGCAAGGTCTAATTTCATCCATCTAATTTTTCCAACATTTCTTTTGTATGAGTTATCAAAAGTCCAATTTCAGAGATTTAAAGTACTAAAGGTTTTCAATGGTGAATAGATGGGTCCAACCAAAGAATTGTTATGGACTTAGTATTGAAATGGTACTCTAATACGGCTTTTTTTGGCAAAAAATAATTCAAAATATAGATGCAAAAAATATAGGATTTTTCTCAATTTTTTTCTATAAATCATGAAGAATATTTGTACTTTTAGCAACTATGGAGCCTTTTTTCAAAAATAGTTGAATATTTGGCAAAGAATTATTTTTCCTACTCAATAGTTATGGTAACCATGTAACCTAAGCATAAGAAAAATAAACCAAAAATTGAAATGAAAAAACCGATAAATTTCAATGTGATCTACCACTCTTCAATAATTCTATTTACTTTAGAACAACTTCATTCTACACTAGCAATATGATTCAACACTACTCCGGCAAAGTTGTATGTCTTTGGTGTTTTGACCTTTTGGCCATTGAATCCCCCCCAATGCAAGGCTACTTGGTTGCTTCACCAAATTGGGAATTCAGTTCAATATAGAATCTTCAAGTGAATTTAGAATTTTAGAACAAGTGTAGACATGTGCAGTCACTATATATGGTGCATAGTCAAAGAATCTAGTACTTTGTTTGGCTTGAATTGTTGCGCATTCATCACAACCCTTAGAAGTGGATTTGCAAAGGATAAAGTGGAGGGTGAAAAGGTGGAAGGGTGCATAAAGGGTTGATCGGGTCTCTTTTTAAATTTTGGCCTAGAACCCAACTAGACATGATTGTTATTGTGCCTTTGAGATGGCCCAATTTAAGTTTCTTGTAGCTTTTACTAGAAAGGTTGAACTTCTAGAAATATTTTTCAATAAATTTTCTCTAAAACAAATGGAATTGGAATCTAACCTCTAGATGCTTTATTTTTTTTTTGAGCTTCATGGAATTGGTTGTGAATTTTTTAAGTTGAAACAAAGTGGTCACTACTTGTGTCCACCACATGAAATGTACACTATTTGTACATTTCTAGTGCAGTGATTAAACAAAATGAACCTCTACATTATATGACGCTTATAGAGCCTAAACCCTTTATAGACCTTTTACCTCAATGGAAGTTCAATTCTTATTGTGGAGTAAGCGCATTTGCAATGCAACACTCAAAACTAAACTCTTCAAAGTTCTTTTGGAGGGTGCCCTTTGGATGGGTTGGAAGGGTTATTTAAAGAGCTTTAATTGTGGCAATGGTACAAGGATGTATTGGCTTGTCTAACATGATTTTAAAATACCATTTTAGTGTATATGTGGAGCCATGGAGTGAAGTTTGGTTATCCTAAATTTTATGCATGATTAGAATTGTTGAGGTGTAATCTTGTTCTTGTCAAATCATTGAGTTCTTAAATTGTTGAATCAATATGGAGTCATATGTAAGGAATGGAAGTCAAAGTTGATAATGGATATCTTCATTCTTCTTTGTATAGGTAACTTCTCAAATTGTTTAGTCCTATTAAACTAATTTTTCAATTCAAACCTATTGATCCACCTCCTTCAATTTTTTTGTAGAATACTAAAGAGTACAAATTATCCTATTTGGTAATTCTTTCAACCTACATCATCATAAAATCCATAAATAAAACTAACCCTTAAAAGACTGACTAGTGACTATGGAAATCATCCCTTTTGGAACCTTCTACCTTTCTAGTGTAAATTCATTCCAAGAGCTAACTTTTTTATTCCTTTATGTCATGGCCATGTTAGAAAATTTTGAGATTGCTTTAGGTGTTTGATGACCATTATGGGTACACTCTATGGCAATTTAGGGATAGTGTACAAATTGTTTTGGGCTAATTAGGCAGCACACTTCAAATAATCATAACAAATTGATAATTGGTCAAAAAAAAAAGATTTAGTTGCTCTTTGCATTTCTCATGTTTAAGGTAGAAGGCTCATAAATCGTTCATCTAAGGGTTGGTCCACCTTTTCATGTATTTCTTTTCATGGGAATATTTTTATCTATTTTTTTTTTTTTTTTTTTTTTGAAACACATGGACAATTTCCATTGTTTTATCTATTTTTTCAATCAAAGAAAAATTGATGTAGAATGTACCACTAGTGGTTTCATATTTTTTTTGAAGTATTATTGAATTATTCATGAATTTTCAAACAAATTATGTCATAGGTCCCTATTCATGTCACTAAGTCTTCTATAAATTGTTCACGTGAAGTTATAATGAGAAACGGGGAAAGCAAAGACATTGATTGGCTTTGACAATAAATTACACTTTTTTTCTTGATCCATTCAAATGATTGTAGAGGATGATTTAAGGACCATTTCATGTCCATTTCAGAGCTAAAGCAGGGACAATTTTAAATGCCCGAGCAGAGTTCAAGCCTCCTACCTTATCTGTATGTGGAATTTTATTTTTTTAATTCTAAAATGTGAACATAGCAAAACAACCATTCTGTCTGTCGTAGGCTAGTTTACCTTAGTTGCACTTTTGTCCTACATAGGAGAATTCCTTATCATTAGTCGGACAAAAAACATCTGCCACACTGTTTATGGGTTAAAAAAGAGAACAAAATATGCCCACATTGTCTTGATACAGAGACCTTCAACTTTTGTGCCTTAGTTGACGCGAACCTCCACAAGATATGAACTTGGCATGGCTCCATCAGGGTGCACCAATGAAAGCTGATTGAGGGGCCTCTTTTGAGTGTGGCAAAGCAGATGCTCCAAGCTTCTTATAACTTAATTGCTAAAGAAATTCTGCTCAGCAAGTATGTGAGAATGTTTCCTGCTCAGATATCCTGTCAGGCTGTCTTGACGCTACAGTAACTTACTATCCAGGCACTTGAGTCCAAACCATTCCTTAACTTATTATGGAAGGCAACCCATTCTTGATCACCGCCCCATTCTGGCAACATAAGGTGGAGTAATTTGGATCACGAGGTGATTACTGGCACACTTCCTGGCACAGCGGCACCACATTATGATTGGCTACAAGACTCTGAATATTGCAAAGAAAACCTTTGTTGGATTTTGCAACCAGCCCTGCTTGGAAATAGGAAGATCGTCAATGGAAATTGTCCATGTGTTTCAAAAATAAATAAAAAAACAAGAAGATCTATATAACCAATATGGATGGAACAGAATCTTCATCTTAAAAATTCGTAGTAATTCTGTTTTGAAAAATAAAAATATGAGAAATCATGGAAACCCGATGAACTCTATTTCTGCACATGGGAAAATTTTCCTTACTGTCAAAACCTCCCTTGCTGATAAGTGGTCAGAAATGGGTTGCCTCCCTTACATAAATGGTTCCAATTCCTTCTCACCATATATCCATGCTTATATTATTTTATGTTTTTTTATGGGTGGTCTTATGCCCAGGCAGCTCCCACTGACTGTTGGTGATGTTTTTTACTTTGTGTGTACTAGCCAGTTAGCAAAACAAAACAAATTAGAAATTATGACCAATTCAATTCAATTCCGTCAATAGGATTTTCTATTTGAAACAAGGAAAAATAGCCAAATGCTGAAATGCTTGTGGAAACTAAGGCCTGGCAAAGTACTGTGGTGGTAGGTCTTGTCCAATTAGAATTACTGTACGTTTGTAGGTTCCAGTCAAATTTGGCTCATGGGTGGCAAAATAATTTAATTTTGGCAGAATTTGGACAATTTGGCACCATGATCCAATTTTCTTGGCTTTCAACACATAGCACTTCCTAATTTTTCAACAATCCTCGTCATAGTAAAGTTTTGGTGTGTTCATGTAGAAATGTGTTCTTTTTTCTATTAAATTTTCTCAAGTTAGAGTAATTTTTGAATATTCAGTATTGACAACAATGAAATTTTCTCCATAAACTTCAGAGATAGTTGTTCAATTTTTCATATTTTTGACATGTTCCAAATTTTTCCTCATTATTTATTTATGAAACTGATCTACACATAGGGTAATCTCTTCCAAAAACAACAACAAGAAATGTCATTTCCTTACACAGTTTGTCTTGTTTGCTTGACAGTTGTTCCATTCCTTGTAGTGGAACATTTCTTTCATTTGTGTGAAAAAAAAAATTTATAAACTAAGTTTAAATTGAAAGCAAAAAAAATTTAAGAAAAGAAATTTCCACAACCATTCCTAGCAGGAAGGTAAATATCCCCATCAATCCCCATTCAAAGTGGATTCTGTATTTATTTAATAGACCAACCATGATTGGTAAAACCATGTCTGTTGTGGTCCCAATTGGCCATTGACCACATTCATCCTGATGGTAATTTTATGTAACAGGTGGGGTTTTCTCCAATTCTTATCCTTGAATTTCTCCCACATCAACACCATGCCATCTTGCACAACTTGAAGGTACACCACCATTACAATTTTGCCCACACAACCAATGTGCCCAAAAGATGTGAACAATAAATTAAAAATTGCTGCCTATGACTTGTCCTTTGGTTCTGTGTACTGTTTCCCCTTATCAATGGAAATTGTCCATGTGTTTCAAAAAAGAAAAGAAAAGATGTGAACAATTCTTATTCCTGCAATTTCCCAACCCCCAGATGAAAAGATGAAAAAATCCATAGTTGTTGACCTCTACACAAAAAACAGCCCCAAGTGAATCCCTCCAATGCCATCAATCTGCAATTACAAAAAGAAAACTTTTGCCGTTGATTGCACTGTCGTGAAAGACGATATTGGCCATTGGGAAGATTAGGATTTGGCACTCTAGGATACGAAATATGAATATGAAATATGGATTATATATGATATATGGAATACATACAAAATACATACAGAAAAATATGGAATATATACATATCCACATGAAAAGTGGATATGAATTCATATGGACATATATGAAATACATGTGGCATATCGATATCCCATATCGATTGCAATCCCAACATCTTCCAAAAAAGTATCAATATGGTTTTGGAGGTTGGGTATTTCACAAGCACAATTATTGAACTAATTTATTCATTTCACAAATGTTTGTTGCATTGTGCTCAAAAGACACAAATGATATAATAAGCTTGCTTACCTTACTTCCAAAAACTTTTTGCTCACTAGTTGAAGTAATCATGTACATTTTTGGCTTTCTGGGGGCCTATTTGTTCACACAAACACATGGACACGGTGGTAATTTTCCATCTAAGGATGAGTATAACAAATTTGGTGATGACCTTATGTAGTCCATCGTATATGTGGCTCCCAATGTATTTTGGCTTGAGGATGTTCTTAAGCTTCCATATTTGGAAGTGTAAAGATCACCCATGTCAGACTCCTGCCAAATGTCAAATAAAATGTTATTAATGGCTCTTAACCAAATAAAAAAGGCTTTGAATTGTAAAGAAAATTATATCTACAACTAAAGGAGTGTGAGAAAGGTTGAGTAGGTTGACACTACTTGCAAAGTGAGTCAATGTAATGAAGGCAAAAGTTCTCATAGTATAGTTGTTTAGAGATTTTAGTTCTTAGAGAGTTGGAGGTCTTTAGAGTCCATATGTATATTCACCTCATAAAATTTTGTAATTTTCCATTATGTATTGAAATATGATTTTATATTTGTTTATATTATATATTATGATATAAAAATATACTTAAATACAATAATATATCCAAATATGATAGTATCAAATTACAAAATCTAAGGATACAAGCAAAATATGTGGCCAAAAAAGGCCTTCGATATTTTTATGGGCCAAATGGAGACGCTTTGTTAAGAAAGAGATCTTCCAACACCAACCTACAATGTTGGAGCTTAAGGTAGCATATTGTAAAAGCGACCATGTTCTAAATGTGATCCCTATCTAAGAATGGGTGACATATTCCTTGAAATATCTATTACTGGCAATGATGAGTTAGGTAGGCTTAAATGGTCGCTTTTAGAGCATACTACCTTAGTGTGATCCGAAGACCTCCTTTCTACTCATAAAGACTTTATTGAAGAAATCTCTATCATCTATACCATGTAGAATTGTGGGTATATGGTATATAGCTTGTGCTACCTTTTTTTATGTTTCAATTTAATATTGTAATAAAGTTGTATTTTATAATTTTCATACATTTGTATATTAAAAAAAAATAGTTACTTACATTTGACATGGTAGATATCTCTAACGGAGGCATTTTTATATGTTTTGTTGGTTGTGTCTGAGGATGGCTATGTAATTCTTTACTCTCAGATCCACTTTCAAAAGGCGAGGACAATCTTTGGAACGGCTGTAAATTCCCTGATGATGGAATCACACACTTGACCTGCGTTAACATTTAACATCCACCTTAGACAACATAAACATGGATGATTATTTTTCAACCTCAAGCTAATATAGTGAATTTTCAATTTGAACACCATGCATTAACCTTGGAAGGACAGAGCTTATGACTACCGTACGTGTAGGTCAGTTTCGTAAATAACTCAGGAAAATTTGGAGAATGTTGAAAATAAATAAATTATTTACAACTGTTTCTAAAAATCTGAAAAAATTATTCTTGAGAAAAATTAGAAAAAGGAACACACTTACGCATGAATAGAAGGAATCAATCCAAAATTAGGAGAAAGTGCCAAAAAACAAAAAATTCCTATCCGCCTATTGAATTGTTGAAATTCTAAAATTCAATTATTTCGACACTACTGTGCTGAATCAAACCTGAACGTATGGTTTTCATCAAAAAGGTGAAAATTGCCAAAAATTACACTAACCTTTATAAAATTGGCAATTTTTTGATGAACTTGACATTGATAATTTAATTTTTTTGGATTTGCTAGATCAATTATGTGCATCATGAACTCTAGTTTTGGAACAACAAAATTGAACCTAAAAATGCATTATACAGTAGTGAAATATAAATTGAACGCATTGTCCAATTCAACAAATATTTCAAATGCAAGGGCAATAAGATGTAACAATGGTCTATATTGCAACCTATACTATCTTAAAATGTCTAATGCTATCCCATGCTCTCAATTTCAAAAGAATAATCAAATATTGTGAGAACCAATAGCATTTGCATGTTTGTCAAACTATTGCTATTTTAAATTCTATGCATGTCAATTTCCTTCAATTTTTGGGTACAACAATCTAAAATGATGTATACCTACATGACAAGGCACAAAAAAAATATTCAAAATTATAGGAAAAAATTGACAAAAGATAAGTAGTTCCAAATCATGTTGAACAAACTTGAGTTTTAGACATGACTAACTTTGAAATTAATCTCCTTTCAATTCACAACTAATTTTTTCTTCAAACTTCTATAGTAACATGTAGTATGTCACACACTACAACTTTTGTGTACATACTTTTGGACTTTGTCCATTGATGCTTATGGTATGGTTGCTTGAATGAAAATATTTCAATAATGTACTCAATTTCTTTCATCATTGTAGTAGTGAGAATCCAGAAAGAAAAATAGACAAATCCTACTTTTTTGTTTATTATTAAAAACAAAACTTTTGATAATTAATTTTGCCATACATTGCATACAAAACAAAACTCCTCATAACCTCTATTTCATTAGTAAAAATTAATTTGTCAAAGCTTTCTCATAATTAGCATCAAATAATATCAAATTTATAATCTCATGTTTCAAAATAAATAATTTTTGCTACCCAAATTGGAACAAATTATTTTTAAAAATGATAAGTTTTGCAATACTTACTAAAGTGAAATGAAATAAAGCTTTGCATGTAGAGTATACTAATTAAGACCTATACTAAATTTTTATGAGACTATATTAAAATATTTAGTCATTAGATTCCAAATTCAGAACTCCTTCGAATAATTTTGTAGGGGTTAAAATATCTCTAATTTGGGGGTTAATTTTAACTATTTAACATTTAGAGATTTTGCAAGCAAAAATTCATACTACTAAAGTGCATCAAATATTATTATCCAGTAAAGTATGGAAATCATATTATTCAAATTTAATATTATGAAGTTAAGCTTATAATTAGAGATACTTTGTAATGAAGACCTTTTTAAGAAACACCAATATTAATGCTTAATCCATGCTTTCATTTGTGTGATTTCATGTTAAAATATATTTTAAAATAATTTATGCGTTTCTCTCCAGGGCCTTGCCCTTAGCTTCCACCGTTTGTCCTTGATTTCAAGTCTTGGAATAAACTCCGGGTTTCAAAATTATTAAAAATATTAAAAATATAATAATAATAATAATAATAATAATAATAATAATGTTATTATTATTATTATTATTATTATTATTATTATTATTATTATTATTATGCACATAAATGGATTTTATTTATGACAACATGCCATGACATTGTTAACACTTTTATATCAAGTTTGATAGTTTGTAATATCATTTAATAATATTTTTCTAGAATAGTATAATATTGAATGTGATTCACCTTCTTGTCTTTGCTTATGTTGTGGTAGCCCTTCAATTAGCAACTTCTTTTTTTCAAGAGCTATGTTGGATTGTTGTAAAAGTGTCATAGATTCATATGCAAGATGGTCACGCTCCATCTTACAACATCCCCCACAATGCCACACTTGACATCCATTCATAAACATATGTCCCTTGTTCGGATCAACCAAACAATTTGTTTTCATCGGTCCATGACATCCACCCCACCGACAATTCTTATTACCATATGTCAATGATTGTGCTACGCAATCAAAATGTGGTGATTCTTTAGAAGAACATATCTCATCTAATGAAATTGGATGAGATGGTTTTGTTGTATTTGAATATTCTTTTTTGGAGTTGTTGCATTTGTAACTCTCAATTGACTCTTGTTTCAAATTTCTTTCAAATTTCTCTTGAGTGTCAATTTCTTTAGAATTTATTACATTTAATGCATGTCCATGGACATCTTCCATTTTTGGATCCCTACAAGGTAAGATTATTGTTTGATCATGATTTGTGTCTTTGAATAGATTTGGATCTTTATGTTGTGCATTTATGAATTGTTGCATAACTCGTTTCATAGATGCAGCTGAATAATATTCTGGAGGATATTCTAACCATGTCTTTTGACCACCTTCTTTGCAACAATCAAATTTTAGGATATCCTTTTTTCTAGAAACTGTGTAATTTTCTTTTGGTGCAATCATTAATTTCCTTAAATATTCTTTTACTTCTTCTTCATCTTCTTCATTTCTTTGCAAAGAGAATTCATCATGAGATTGATTTGAAATTATATTGTCACCTACATTAGAAGCATTTGCATTTGAGCAAATATTACGAAGACAATCGCAATCTTGAGAAGGTATTTTCCCAACTCCTTTGCAATTCTCTCTTCGGGTTGGAATTTGAGGAATAATAGTAAAATTGTGGAGGTTATAAAGGCTGAGTTTTTTTTCCTGAGAAGACACATTCTTTTTTCTAGATAAACAAATTTTTGTAGGGGGTATTCGACATGGCTTACAACATCTACAATCATCAATTCTATAAAAATCCATTTTAAAAATCAAGTATTGAATTTATTAATGAAATTACTATAATTTGTCTTCTAAATTATATATATTGAATGAACAAATTTTTATTTGTGGTTTGAGCATCTAATATTCATGACTCTCAATAGTATTTGCATCCATTTTGTTTCATTTTTATGAATTATAATATCTCAAAGGGAATAGTTTATTCAACAAATATTTACTTATTCTATTCCAAGTGGAATCATCAAAAAAAAGAATTAAAATTTTTGAAGTAAAGTTTTGAAAATTTATGAAAAGTTACTTTACCCTTTCATATCTTGTATATTTCTACTTTAAAAAATCTTGATGGAACATTTGCAATTGGTAATTCTAACAATTTTGTCTATTGAGTATAAAATCAAAAAATTTATTAAAAGTATTGAAGATTCAATTATTGTGCCATTTAAATTATATTGATATTGAATGAATCTTAAACTTTACAGATATGGAACCAATTAAATAAATTATTTGACATTTGACATTTTGATTGAAATAAACAATACTAAAATTTAGCTATCTTTAATTTTGTGATCATACACTAATTAATGAAGCTTTCAAGCTTAGAAAATTGATATTTGGTGCACTTTATTACTTTGGGTGGCTAAGAAAATGTGATTATAATAAGAAAATATTTTATGTAGAAGTGAGTATTGAAATTTTTGATTGTACAATGAAAGGTGTTTTTTCTAAATAGAATTGTTCATTGTCTACTTGAAAAAGGTAGTTAAAGAAAGGTTGCAATTCAATGTGATTAACAAAGATAATATTGTGGTTGATTGAAATTTTTTTTCAGTGGCAAACTATTATTCATAAAAGTAATACTAATCAAAGATATGCCATTGGATTCAAGGCAATACCTATACGACCTTTTCATTTTATATAATGAAATAGATAATTAATTTTTAAAAAATTTAATGATTTTTTAATTCATTGTAATTAAATGTATCAATTGTCACATTGCATGAAAGCCTATATTTCACCTTAAAATGATATATCAAAATAATTTTTCAATTACTTTGTAATTAGACAATGCTATTGTTAATGGAACAAAGATATTAAAAATGGGCTACTACAATTTTTCAACTTTAATTCCATTAGACATACTAGGCCTATCATAAAATAAAATTGAATTTTCCTTTAACTTGTATGAATTGTATTTTTCAATTCTAACAATATCATGAAAGAATTCATTAAATCAAATTATACAAACGAGTGAAAAAATCATTGATAGAATACCAATACTAACTATCATTGTATAAAAAGATAAGTAAACACATTTGTCAATAATTTTAGAAATTTATTCTAAAAAAGCTAAATATTCATACAAAGAGAAATTGTTGAAAATTTGTTACAATTATATTAACTTTTCATAAGAAAAGACATCATTTTGCTTCTTTACTATATGCATACACAAAGTCATACCAATAGTAGAATGTATATCTAGTACACAAAGCCATACCAATAGTAGTACTATAATTTATAAATTTTTGTCACCAATATAATGTAATATTTATCAATATTTTTTAATAAAATGAAATTTCACAATGAAATAAATTTAGGAATATAGTAATCTAAGTTTTCAAAATATGTTAGTTTTTTTTATCTCATGTAGTAAGATAAATTGGTCAAAGTTAAGACAAGGACATACAATGAATTTTAAAAATTGATACAATTTTTTTTGTTGGTGTTGAAATGTGATATACTTTCTTACATTTAGTAATACAAAACATTTGTAGAACATTCAAAATAAATTGTGGATGATGAAATGTGATACATTTTTTGATATTCAATAATTCAAACATCCAATGCATATTATTGATTGCTCTCCTGTATACCTCCAAAACTCTTAGCAACAAAGCTACAAAATTGAAAATTTTATTATTTTACATTTCTAGATTCCGCAAAACTTTTCTTGATTTCGAATATTCGGATTGGATAATGGACAAGATGGTGAATGTATGGATTGTGGGTGACCTGGTTGCATTACTGGTCTACATCCTCTATCACAACTACTGCACAATCAATGCATAATCAACATTGTTAGAAGCATATATACAAAGGATTAGTTTAAGATGAATGAGAAATATTACTACTATAAATATACCAAATTCATACCCTCCTCCAAATGAAGAAGATCTTGCTAGTGGATTAACTCGACATCGCTTGTCTTCTTCCATACAAAGCATATTAACTTGAGTAGGATCATCCATCAACAACTTAGATACCAAATATCCAGAAATTGACCAAGTTTGTAATTTGCGGGCTTGTTTTCCAATTGTACGCCCTATTTTTCCATCATAATATTCAGGCCAATCATCTTCATAGAGTCTCCTTTCAGCAATTTCAATAGCTCTACGTGCAATTGCTGGCCTTCCAGCTTTAATTGATGCAGCTGTCAAAAACCATAAAAAGACTGCAAATACAATATAAATAAAATTCAGTAAAAAGTAAAAAGATTATTGTATGAATTATCCTTTGCATTATCAATGGGTGTTTTCAAGCTCTGGGTATTCCAATGGCTTGCATTTTTGGACTGCATTTTTAGTGCACAATAAGCAACATTGAGCACATAAAACATTTTAAATTTAATTGATCATTTTGAAATTAATTTAGTAATATATTCTTATGAAATTAAGAATATATAAATTGACTTATAGAAAATTTGATGTAAACATTAGCTACAATTTTTTTTTAATTTGAAAAAGAATATTCCAAAGTTTAAGGCATTTAAAAAATCTCTCTCAAAATAGATTTTGGTAGGAAGTTGAATGTGTATTAAATCAAAAAAATAGAAAAATATGCATGAGATAAATTTTTTAGCACTGAGCCCTCGTATATCTAAATGACTTCTAGATCCAATAATTTTCAAAAAATCTTAATATAAATTTAAAGTATCAAATAAATTATTTGAAAAAAATACATGTTTAAATTATATTTGAAAGGATAAAGAATCATTTAAGAAAATTTGAGTCAAGAACAAGTCTTTCTCTTATTCCCTTATAGATGTACAAATTTTTGGCACTAGATTATAAAAAGAATCATGTTTTATTTAGTGCATTTTTACTTGTAGAACATAGTGATGAGATATAAAAGGACTCCGAATGGTAGGTTCCCTAGTTTAAAAACTTATAAGGATTTGAACACCAACCTAAATCAATATTTCAATATAGAATCCTAAAATAACTATATCTAATATGTTAGAAAGCCAATAATTCAAAATAAAGTCTTAAAGTTTAAAAATTGCAAAATTATGAGTTTGTGACTACATTTTTAGAGTACTTATAGCTTGAAAACACTACTCTTTCAATTTCATGGAAAATAGTTTTTAATTAAACAAATATTGAATGTAATAAAAAAAAATTCAATATATAATTTTTGTAATAAACTTTACCGGGCCAAGATCCACCATTGTGGTAGCTCCATCTAGTGTTTTTTGGATCACATCCGGTGATTATACGCCACTCTTCACCTTCCAAAGCTGGGTAAGCACACTTCATAGGCATTTCCCCAATGAGATCATCCCATCGAGCTTCAACTAAGTCCATTATAGCTTGAGATTGTTGAGGGGTTGCTAAAGAAGATGTAATTGCTAAAAAATTGCCTATAGTAAACCATCTAAAGTCCATGAATGCAGGGGAAACATTTCCTACCATATACCCACCTTTATTAGGCAAAAAATCAAATACCCAATCTGGAAGAGAGTCAGGCATAATATTGAACTTATTTACAGCTGTAAAAGAATATTCTTCAGTTTTGTAACGATAGATATTGTTTAGTTGCCTATGATCAAGCCAAAAATATTGTCGCATGTGAAAAGTAAGAGCATGTAAACGTTTGTCAATACGTTCAACAAATTCAATTACATCGCCTTCTCGCCTTAATAACTCTTTACCACATCGAAGTGCCATGTAGAAAAGGGATTGGATGTCAAGAGGATATCCATAGATGCCCTGTAAGCATTAATTAGATTTGGCAAATGGTAATGAACATGAAAAATTCTCAACAACCTCAATTTGCTATTTTAAAAATCATAATACTACTATTTGGTATCAACTTACCATTCGTCGATCAATCATGGAACATCCATCGGCACAAAGAAGCGTTGGAAATGTATCAAAGCCATCTTTGAGGCACAAATTCAAACATCGAATTATTCCCAATTGACATTGTGGACTATCGGCAACAGAATGGTCTCCTGTAGAATGTGTGTATGCTCGAAGAAGAACAATCCACCAAAATCCAGAATCTACTGGAGCAACTCTTGCAATTGCAGCTTCACCGAAATCAGCTTCAACTGTTTCGTGTTTAGTTTTTACATCTACTGTAACCTGCTCAAAATGCATAGTGACTAATACCTAAGATCTTATATTATAATATTATGTATTTGTTTTGTGAGGCACATAATAATTAAACTATAAAATAGCATTTTTAGAGTTAGAATTTTTTAGACAAATGTACTTGATGTAATGTAGCAAAATGCTTTCAAAGTTTTTCACCTTGAAACTAGCTGGCATAACACCTTCTCCCAAAGTAAAGCAATCCACTTGTTTTTCATTTCCTTGTAGCTGAACGGCCATCAAGAGAAAATTCTTTACCATTTCAGGTTCTCCAGCTATAAGAAATGCAATTCCAGAAGAGAAAAAGTCTCTCATAAACACCTAAAAATAATGAGTCAAGCCATAGATGTCAGCATGTTGTGAACTAAATGCATGTTTAAATTCACTAAGGATTGACATTATATTGTAGAGATACTCTCTCTATATATAGCATAAAGTTGAAAAGGATGTAAAATCATAACAACAATCTTCTCGATTCCTAGTACAATGCTTGTCATAGTGCAAAAGTAGAAAAAATTTAGTTTCAACTTCTCAAGTGATCATTTCATAAACTATTGTCAATATTTGTATTTATATCAAGAAGAAGAATATTTTGTAAATCAATTCATAAAATTTGATTATAACCTGATTGTAGTTGAGTGCATCCTCGAGTGGATCCACAGTTGTTGCAGCAATAGTGCCTATAGGTTTGCCGCGATGATACATCACTGCTTTTCTTAAGGCTTCCCATGCTTCTTTCTTTAATGAACCACATTGTGACATGGTTCTTCAAAATCTACTGAATAGATTTAATGCCCTCCAAACTACAAAATCTATCAATTATTATTTTCGAACTCATGTGGAAGCATGATGGATTCCAATTCTCATCGAGACATATAATAATAAACACATTTAATGAAAGTGACCTTTGAAAATCCAATAGTTCAAATAAGAAGCTTTTCATAGAAATGCCTATTGAAAGAATGGATGAATGAATTGTGATTTTCATTGAAGCCATTTTTCGTCTACATTTTAAAAGACGGACAATTCTAATTTTTTGAAGATGGTCAAAAGTAAATAAAGATAAAGGTACTAATTCTAGCATTGTTCCTTAAATCAAAACTAGTTAAAGTGCTATTTATGTATATTTATCTTTATTGACAAATTTAAAATACAATAGGTGCAAATAGATTTGATTGAAGCTATAGAAATTTGAGACCACACGAATTGATTGAAGTTATATAGTATTATAGGCTCTTGGGCTCACACTCCTATGCTCACATAATAGCATCCCTCATGCCATGACTAAAGTCATGAAATGAGGGTGCATAATTGAAACCACAACTTACTAAAGTCATAAAGCCTTTGAGGCTACATGATTGAAGCCTCATCACTAAAGCCAATGTCTGGAAAGAACTGGCGGCTAGTTCAAAGTTAGCTAGTGGAATTGGAAAAAAATTGGTTGCAATTGAAAAACTTCAGCAAAAATCTTGTGGAAAGAAAAAAGAAAAAAATTGATTCTGAATAGAAAATAGAGAAAATGACTGGACTCTATACTTGAAAAATTGGTCAATTTGGGAATTGAAGGAAAATAGCCAAGTAAAACTCAAAAAACTTTCCAAACACAAACTAAAGCTCTGAAATTTGAAGCTACATTGAAAGTTTGGAATTTGTGTGTCTTTTCATATACTAATCACATAATTTTATTGAGTGCAATGTTGTGTATGTACCATTTTTTAAGGGATGTTTCATCTACAATTCCTTGTTTTATTAAATTTATATACTCCGTATAATTTATAATTTATAACATTACAATTATATGCACAACATAATAAATAAGTGCTTGAAAAAATTGTTATTGTGAATTGAGAGTTGAAGAGTTCTTTTGTTTGAGCCTTTGAGGTGCATATTTATAATTAAACTAATTGAAGATGTGATTTAACCCCTAAAGGACCAAACAGTGTTTTTGGCAACATAGCAATTTTGGGGAGCTTACTACGAATGGAATTTTTCTTTTTTTCTTTGAAATTTTCACACGACATGTGCCCGAGGAGTAGCTTTAAGACCCAATAATTTTCATAACTTTTGAATACATAATAAAAAAGTTATTGTATGATATGTTGTTTTCATTGCTCGGCGGGCAGCTCGGGCAGCAAAAAAAACTTCTTTAAAAATCACTTTTAAAAAAAAAAAAAAATTATTATTTTCCTGATTTATATATACATGGAAAACTTTGAATCATTCCATTTTGATTTATGAGATGAAAGTTATGAAGAGTTTTAGTTGTGGGTAGTTTGTGGGTAGTAATGGAATCTCTACTCTCAAATAAACTTTGAAGACCTTTATTTCACTCAATTTTTAATATTTTTGGAAAAAAATAAAAAGGTGAGGTGTAGATTTTTTATTACAAAAATTTAACCATTGGGATTGGCATTTTTCAATTCCATAAATAAATTATTAACACTTTAGTATTTTGAATCATTTTCTACTTCTTTCAACTTACTATTTTTTTCCTATATGTTGTACAATTCCAAATGATCCAAAAATTTTCAAGCATGTAGCCAACATGACTTGAAGAATGAATCCAAAGAGTTACAACCATTTTGGACATTTTTTCATAATGATTTGACCTTGTGGAGTGCATCTGCCCGGATTTTTGCAGGGCCAAAAAATGGCTTTTTGTCACTTCAAATGCTCATATCTTGCAATCCAAATGGTGGAAATTTCTTAAATTTTTTCCACATCTTCCCAAACCAGATTAATACAAGATCCTACGGTTACATTTGTCCAAAATTTTATTTTTTCTAAAATTTGGTACTTGTACTAGAGATGACAATTTTAGAGCGTTTTTGGTGAAAACATAGTCAAATACCTTTAGGGGTTAAGAAGATTTATAGTGATTCAAGGTCATTGCATTTTTATTTTTGTCTATATTGATGAATTTTGGATGCATTTGGTGTGAATAGACACAATTGAAACTATGGAATTGATTATTGAAATTTAGAACATTGCTATGGATGAATAATTTAAAGAAAAATTGTTGTCAACAGAAGTTATAAATGATCTTACAATCAACTCATTATAATTTTTAAAATGATTTTTTCATACGAATTTCATCATTTTAATAGAATATTGATAGATTACTTCAATTGTGAGTACATAATCTAAAAAATTTCAAAACAAATACTTACAATTGAAATTGAAATAATCCATCAAATGCTAAAAATGGTCCTTTGTGAAAGAATGAAAAGGCAACCAACTAGGTAGGATGGGAGGGGGAAGAATGTTATATGACAATTGGGAGGGCAAAACTTTTGAAACTCTATGTGAGAAGGAGAAGCAATTGTGACCTTCATCAATACATTTTATAGATTTGAAAGTTGTATATTAAGAAAGAAACAAATTTGAAGATGGAAGAGTTTAATGGTGACCCTTATTGTAGTACTCATGTTTTGCAAATTTATAATTAGTATGAAAATTAAGAATTATTTGAGTTGGTGCAAAACTTAGAATATGGTAGAATGTTGTACTAAAATGTTGTAAGGTATGCACCATTGGATCGATAATTCAATGAATACCATTTGTCCTTTGGATGTCATTTTAACATCTAAACCTTATTGTGCTCAAACATAACACCCAACATGTAGAATACCAACTCTTCAATGTCCTACACAAGGTAGTTAATTGCATTAGATGAGATTTGGGTAAAATAGAAGATTGTGAGTTTCCTACAATACCAAGTAGTTGGGAATTCGCTAAATTGCACTACTACAATAGGGTAGATGTGGTTGAGTGTTGGCTACATCAGAATTTTTAAATTTTTCATTAAAAAAATTTTGACTTTTTAAAAAATTTCAGAACAAATTTTTTTTTTCCAGTATTTATGATGCCTAACAATAGTGAGTCGTGCCCTCATTGCTGCAGAAACAACATGGGGAATAAGCCTGAAACAGCTCCTTATTTCCCCAAATCTCATCTAATGGTCTCTTGGCATTGAGACTAGCCTAAAAATTTTGTTATGTGATCGGCATTCTATCGTATTGATACATATACATCATGTAACAAACTAATAGATGTCTATGTTGGTTGTAGGGTACACCAAAGACATCCTATATTGCATCCCTTTAGTTCCAAGAAGTTGATTTATTTTGTCTTGATGATGAGGGTGCATGTGCAAAAGTGTATCAATGATGAAAAATTCACCCCAATTCCAATGTCAGTTTTGACAACAATTGTTTTCAGACTGCAATTCTTAATTCTATAACAAAGAGTTGAATTATTATGTTTCCAAATCCTACAAAATCCTAGACCTCCAATCAATTGTCACAAGTATAGGAAGAAAAGCAAAGCCCTCATTATATGTAAAATTATAAACTTAGAAGTTTATAAATTTAAATTCAATGTCAACTTCTAGGTCAAAATTTTAGTTCTACTAAAGCACCACTTATTTCAGAGTCATTTTTGTCTACCCTATCATCTACATTTGGCCTTTAAACAATCACCTTCACCACCATGACCCCGAGCATGAACCTCCAACTTAACCCCTAAAGGACAAGGCACATTTTGGGCACAAACTGTGAAAAACTGCCACTTCTTAGAACAGTAAGAAAAAAATGAAAAAAAAATGTTTTTTTTCAAAATTCAACCGTACAAATTTGTACTAGACTACTATGGGAATATGTGGAAAAAATTTCAGAAACTTTGAACGCACGGATTGAAAGATTATAACGTTCGAAGTTAGAAGAAAAAGTTTTTTTTTGACCCTGCCCGATAGGGCCAGCAGACTTTAACTCCTGTGAAAGTGAGATTTTTACACTATACATGGTTATTTTTTTTACATTTGTATCTAAAATCATGTAAATTACATACGTGTAAAATTTCAGAAGTAAAGGAGGAGTTTTGCAAAAGCTGCCCGATTAAAAATAAATTTTGGGGCAGCATAACTTTTGATCCGGGCATTTGATCGAAAAAAAAATTATATTCCCACTTAGGGGGTACATGCTTACACCTTGTGTCAAAAATTCGTGAACATCCAACCAAAATTGACTTCATAGGAACCTACCCGGATTTCGATTGTCCGTTCAACGGACAATTGTCCTTTAGGGGTTAAGCCACATATTTTCAAGAGCAACCAATGATTGAATGTAAAATTAGGTTGCTAGACTTGTGGCAACAACCTTGGGTGAACTAGTTATCGTTATGTTATAGTTATAAAAGTTAAATTATACTCATTTTCTAGTGGATTGTAGGCAATTACAAATTATTGGTGGCATTTAATGGCTTATTCAAAATCCTACTAGTGACTTTATTGTCTTAAAGAAACTTATATAAAATATGTTTTGATACAAGACTATTAGTTTGCCTATGACAAATGATGATCTAGAAGTTGTGGAAAGTGCTCCTACTTGTATAAAATCATATAAAAAAAATACAAAATTGATGTGAAATAAAAATTACAAAACAACAAAAATGAAAAAGATTTAATCTATATATTTTGAGATTCTTAAAAAAACTCTAAAATACCTACATAATATAAATGAGATTTAGAAATTTATGCAATTGTACAAAGCCTTTGCAACTATACTTGCAATAATATATAAACATCAATATAGGACATATAATACAATTGATTAGTTTGACCCATATTGAACACAAGTCTATAGTAAAAAGTAACAAAGACATCTCCATAAATGAGACATACATCAATATACAACCAATCCTACTACCAAAGTCCTTCTATAAAGGACATACCAATATTATGAAGAGCCATACTTGTGATTACAAACAAACAAAAATATTAAATAACCAACAAATTGAAAACTATTCAAAAAAATAAATAATCTTTTACTTCTTTATTTATTTATCAATTAGCATGAAAATAAAGGGAAAAAAATGAAATACTAGATCCTATAATTACAATAGCCCTTCTAAACAATACTACAAAAGATGAAAACTAATTTTGATATCCCTTCACTATCTTCAATGAAAAAATAATATTTTGCACACAAGGGCCTTACTTTTCACACACTCATAACAATTATGGTAAACAATTCAATATTTTTATTATACTAGATGATACGGCAAAGTAAAGGGTATAGTAGACACATCCTTGTTGTTTATTATTTTATTACATTTTAGAAATTTCAGGTTCAAAAATGTCTAAAATAGAAATATTCTAAAAGATTTTTTCCCCTCAAAACACCATCTATTCCAAAAATCAATTAAAAAAAAATCCTACCATCTATTTTGAATTTTTTTTGCCAAACTTGCCCTACAACTATGGTAACAAAAATGAAGTTTTCAACATCAACTAGACAATGCCTTTGTCATCCGGGGGGTCCTGGAAATGGCTAGATTAAAATGTAAGTTGCTCCTATTTTCAGGGTACTATGTAGTTACTATAGCTTTTTATACACCCCATTAGGTGTGAAAGAGTGGAAGACAATAGTAGAGTGATGCATATTAAAATTGACAATTTTTTTCCTTTTTAGGAGTTGCTCCAATGCTATTAATTTTGAATCATTCTCCAACCGATGTTTATATAGTGAAGTCCAGTGATGCCCTCTGTATTCAATTCCGATGATGTTTTACATTTCAACTCTAGAAAATTCTCAACAAGAAATTTGTTAGTAGAAATTTTTGTACAATTGAGGGTTGAATTCATCACCTTTGGTTCATTAGAGGTTGCGTTTCAATTCCCTTTGTATGGATCGAATTGCTATATAATGGTATTTGTAGATCCTTTCACTTCGAGATGTAAGAATTAGCTCCAATTTTTGTTGATCAAGTTGTGGAGGGCTGATTTCTTGTGCCATATTGAATTGAATTTGGAACAAGTATATTTGGAAATCATAGATTTATTTCGGGACAAAGGGAGTACAACACAATATCATCGATTGCCACTCACTTTGGCTAAGGTAACTACACTAAAATTGCACAAATAATCAATTAAACATGGTTTCCATAATTGTAATGAAAAATGTTTTGTGGGGTTTTATTGGTAGTCAAAAGGGGATTTAAGATTCTTCAAGAATGCATTTTTTGGACACCGTATGAATAAACTACAAATTTTGAAAGTGCTGAAAACACATGTTTCTAAAACAGACCATAGACTCTCATGAATAGTGGGAATACATTTTAGGCATGAATCTCTAGTGATCGATTCTAGAAAACAGTCGAAATTAGATTTTGTTACCTTGTCCGGAGTGTTCAGAAATTTGGAAGAAAAGCCCTGATTGCCCTGATTGATACATAAAGAAGCAGCACGTTGTTAGGGTATGTCCGTGGCAGTTACTAGGGCTGGACGATTCCAGGGAGAGTTTTGCAAGAGGGCGTGAAGAACGAGAGAGAAGGTGAAGGACGCAGCACCGTTCCAGTTTTGCAACTGTCGTGTGCGAGGAGACATTCCGGGAAGCGGTAGGGCAGAGGCGTCGCAGGATTCCACCGGCGCGGTTGTCTTCTACCTTGCCTTGCCTCGGCGTCCCGCGGGCTTTTCACCTGGAATAGTCCTGCCGTGTTCCGATCGCTCCTCCCTTCTCTGCTGCCCGAGGTGCGTTTGTCCTCCTGGAGTCTTGATTGTGCCTTCACCAGGGAAAAAGCTTGTCTTCGGTTTCCTAATTTTTGCTCCCCTGCCTCTTCTCTCTCGATTGATATGCAATACGCGTCATAACATGCTGTTTGGCCATATCTCAGATAGTCGTCGTGGCCTCTTCCTTGTTATGATTTCGTTGTTGTTTTCTCTATGGAATTCCGGACTTTGATAATTGATAAGCTATTTTTTTGGTTTCGTTTTTCTTGTATTTCGGCTTGAAAGCTAAGTGATCGAGCGAGGTCTTGCTAGGAAGGCATGGAGAATGAAGTTTCCCCTTGCCTTTGATCGATCTGCTTCTCTTGATTGATGTCTGCGTTGCCATTTTTAAATTTCCGCTTAATTTGTCTCCCCTGCCTCTTCTCCCACGATTGATATGGTTCGTGCTGCAATGTGCGACATAACATAGCTGTTTGGCCATAGACCATCGTTCTGGACTCTCTCTTTGTAATGATGTCGTTCTTGTGAAATTTCGGGGGATGAGAATTAATGATTTACTTTTCCTGGTTCCGTGTCGTTCTGAATTGATCGGACGAGATTAATGTTCTTGTTAGGAAGAAAAGTAGAATGAATTTTTGTTCCCATGGTTCTTCTCTCACAATTGATTATGCTTCGTGCTCCAATGTGCGCGACAACATATCTGTTTGGCCATGTTGTTCTAGACCTCTCTCCTTGGAATGATGTCGTGCTTGTTATCTCTACAAAAGTTCGGGCGTTGACAATTGATGATTAGTTTTTGTGATTTCCTTTCGTCTTGAAACAATTGATTGAGCGAGGTCTTGTCAGGAAGAAAAGGAGAATTATTTTCATCCATGCCTCGATGGATATGCCTCGTGCTCCATAGCACGCGATAATATGTCTGTTTGGCCATGCTGTTCGAGCTAGCCTCTCTGCAAGATTTCGGGCGTTGATAACTGCCGACATATTTCATTTCTTTCTAGCAAGACCTCGCTGTATCAATTATTTAAAGTCGAAAAGACTAAAAAGTTCCGGATTTTTTTTAAAGGACATGTGTGTCACTGCCTGTGACATACCGTTAATACGTTTTGGAATGCTGCAAGGAGCGGAAAATATAATTTGGATTTCTCATTTTCATATTTTGACTGCTGACAGTTTTTCTTGCTTTACTCGTCTAATCCTCGCAATGTGCGCCATAAAGTCTACGGGTCAGCGTCAAGTTTATTTATGCATGCTTAACTCCGAAGTGGGACTTCGCCCTTCTATTCGCTGTAGACAAAGTCGTTATCCTTTGCTTTGTTTTCTGTTCGTGTCTGTTTGGTTGCTCTTGTTCTTATACTTCGCTGTATCATTGCTTCTCGTCGATTGCAGTGATGAGACCTCTTTTGAGGTGTGTCCTAGGTGTGATGGTTCTTCTTGGAAAGATGTGCAAGAGAGTGATGTAGTATTGCTTAATGATTGTTGGCGAAACGAGTGTATGCTAATGCGTTTGCAACGTGCAATGCAAAGACATTTTAGCTTGAAGAGTGCCGTTTGGTTGAATGCGTAGATTTTTGACGACGGAGACATGCAGTGCATGAATAGAGTCGCAGGTCATACAACGGTTTTCGCCAAGGTTATGGTATGAAGAATGACTGCCATTTTATTTAGACAGCATCCGCTTAGATTGATGGGTTTTTTTGTGGTTTTGTACCTCTGTCTGCGTAATTCGCTGCTTTTCTGTTATTAAATTCCAGTGTGATTGTCGACTTTTTGGTGATCAGTATCGTGTTTGGTGCACATACGCAGGTGGAAGTATCGGAGGTTTAAAAGATCTACTACATGGCTAGTTCCATGGGGGAACTGGAAATTCATGATGGTACACCATTTTCACTTACAAATTCTGATCCACTACCTTTAGACGAGCAACCAGAACCTATGGATGTTCACCATCCTCCATTCGATCCACTGGATCATCCACACGCTCTGGCGCATGAACTTGTGCCAACCGGTGAAGAATCTGAGCAGAATGCTTTAGCTATAGAGGGTGTGTCTGACGTTAATGATCAGGGTCCAGGTAATATGGATGAGGATGTGCTCTCTGATGGCGAAGAATCGGATGGAAATGACATGATCGATAATAGTAAAACCGAGTCATTTGAGCAAAATGCGAATGCCATCCACGGGGAAGATTCTCAGAATGCTCTCCAGGACGAAAGGAGGAGCAAACGTGCCGAGTCTTGGGCGCGGGCTAGGTTCGATTCCTGGAGAGCTTTGAACAAGAAGCCTACCACGGAGAGTATTGAAGATTTGTGTGATCGTGATATGAAGGAGTTAGGAGAGCTCGTGGGGTTGTTCCTCACTCAAGTGCGTAAACAAAATGGCAAGGAGTATCCTCCTGAGACGTGAGTAGTTTTGTGCCTATTCTTTTACGTCTTGAGATCTTTTGTTGCACTCGCAGGATGCCTAACGCTCTTACCTGTATCATTGTCGTGTAACAGCATCGGAAGTCTTCTCAGGGCCTTGGGTCGAGTCATTCGTGCTCATCAAGAGGCCCGTATCGCTGAGACACAAGTGCCTGAAGTTCCATTCAATATTATGTCAGATGTTAGATTTAAGAAAGCTCGACAAGCTGTTAGCGACAATGTAGCTTCAGCTGGCAGGCTTGGTTTGGGGAAGAGACGCAAGCGCATTGATGTCCTAACTTTGCATGATGAAGCGGCTATGCTTGCTCTTTCTACGTACAAATCTACTACTGCAAAAGGCTGCTCCATGCGGTTCGCGTATTTTTGCACGCGTAATTTTTTCATCCGTGGCCCAGCAGAGCTTCATGAACTCACAGACATGGACTTGACACTAGGAAAGGACCAACATGGCGAATTCTTGCGGTATGACTCTAATCTCGTATTATTTACATATGCTGTATATTTAGATAAGCTAAAGACCTAGGCAAGTGATCTAAGGCAGGAGCTTTCTACCCATAGACGTGTAACTATTCCGAATTCTTGCTGATTTTTTTTTCAATCTAGCAGGTGGTCGTTCTGATACTGTTGTAGCGATATGGTTGTCTGCTTCATCAATGTGTTTACTCGATGCTTTGTGCTCCTAGTTCCTCGTTATTTAACAATCGACGTGATCTCTGACGTTTATCTTTTGATCAGCTATGAGAAGCGGCCCAAAAGTTGGAGTTCAGATAGTCCGCATAGCCAACCTGAGAAATTCTCTCGTCCTGTGACATGCTACATTGAAGACGTGGTTTCGACATACAAAATTATGGTAGAACATAAGCCTAAATGGGCTGACGACGAACCTCCTCCACGGCCATTTTTCCTTACAGATATTAAAAATCCAACTTCAAGAACTGTGGTAAGTGGGGTGACACCTTGATCTTGTCTTCACTTTACGTGATAGTCCAAGATATCTACTTTATGGTACTTTCGATGAAAAATATTAAGAGATGGTGTGTTATTACCTGACACAACCATCCACTTTCATTCTTAGAAGCGATTGTTCCCTGGGCCAATGATTGTTGGCATGCAGACAAAATGCAGACTAATGTATAGACTTACCAGATACTGTTTCCTTGTCTTGTACTTCCCGTCGGTAAATGTCTAGCTTGTTTAGACCTTAATGACGCCAAATTAGCGTCTGATGCTTCGATGCTGATCATACAGTAATTCGTTTTTTTCTTCGGCCCTGTGATTTTAATTTGTTCCTGTGATAGTATATAAATTACTCATTTTCTTGGGTGATCTTGTGGCTCTTTAAATATGCTTTTGCAGTGGTACACGCGGTCACCTGTGGGAGTCAGAACACTAGCAAGCTGGTTGAGGATGATGACCAAAGAGACTGGGCTTGGAGGAGAATACTATACCAATAAGACTGGTCGGACTACTGGACTGGGAAGGTATTTTCTCAGAATTGTGTGTTTTATACGTACTAATGCTTTTCGCGTTTGTGATGTAGAATATGCATGTATTGTTAGTCAATAGAATAAGAAGTTCTGGTATGTAATATATATGGATGTACAATAGGGTCTTAAATATTTGTGAATATCTAATTTGAACTGATGAAGAATCTTGATAATGCAGGTTGCAATACGCAGGAGTACCTATTGATCAAGACATGCTTGCAACAGGTCCTAGAGTAGCTGGAACATATGCCAGGTAGAAATCAATGCTTGTATGTTGCACTTTACCCCTTTTCGCTATTTTTCTTACGCTTCGGTGCTGTAATTTTGCGTACTGCCTCCTTGTCCCCTCAACATTCAATTTGACAGGGTTATGTTTATCCTATCTTATTTATAGGGACGATCCTGAATTTGAGGGCATTCGAGAGAGGGCAATGCAGCGGATTGTGTCGGGGGAGGTCGATAAATCAACGGGACGGCTTATTGATTGGTCGAAAGCTCTAGCGTTAGAAATGGAATTATCCAAGAAGCCACAGGTAAACTCTTTGATTTCAAAATGCTTTATGTTCAAGACTTCTAAATGAATCAGCGTTTTGGAATCCGAATTGTTGGTTAATTGATACTGTGAGGAAGGATAATTTTCATGTAACAGAGCGTTGCTTGTCGTTCTTGATTAATTGCCGCCTTGATTATTAAGGACATTGATTGTTTAATTTCTGGGCTACCTATAATTATTCATATTAAATTTCTAAGACGAAAGAAAATGCTTTGTGTTCATTCAGTCCGCAGGTACAAGTATTCAAACAATAGCAATTCAGTCGTACAGTCGGGATCTCTGCACGAATCTTTGTTGTCAAGATGTTGGGTCAGAAGGTTCCGAGCCAACTATGTACAAAGAATCCATAGGCTGTGATACATGTAAACAAGACACCCACTCCAAGGACTCTTATGAACAGCACCGTGCTTTGGTTGAAGAATTAGAGAAAACGAGGGAAAGACTAGTTCAACTCGAGCGGAGGTTGCAGGGCAAGGATTTTGATGGTTCAGGGGATCCAGACCACCTTCCTCCACCTTATTCAGACATTGTCTTTGAGACTCCAGAGGGTCGCAAGGTCTACGGACACAAAGCCGTTTTGGTAAGTAGAATTCTTACACAATTCATCAAGTATCTATGCACTTGGGAATCCCTCGTTCCGTAGTGATCCTTCCTTCGCTGCTTCTGTCCAGATGTATCTGGTGGTAAATGCTATGATAATTCAGATGTGGTTCTTACAAAGTGACAACTGCTTTCCTTGTTACAGGCCAGTCAGTCGGAAGTCTTCAAGGCCATGTTCAGCATGCCCATGGTGGAAGGAACTCCGCTACCAATGGAATTGAATTATACAGCTTTGGATGCTTTTATTTTGTTTTTCTATAGAGCCACTGTCAATCAATGTGTTCTCAGGAGCAACATGGTTGACCTTCTGCAAGCAGCAGACAAGTACGGCGTTGGAGCTCTGAAGTCGCTTTGTGAACAAGAGATCTTGCAGTCCCTTAGTCCTACCAAAGTGCTAGTCACTTATGTTGTTGGGTGGAGGAACAATTCCGATGTTGTGAAAGAGGGAGTGATTGACTATGCGGCTAAGGAAATAGATGACGTGTCTGCCCTTGAAGGGTACGACACCTTCTCAAAAAAATGCCCTGAGGCAGTCATGGAGCTTTATGATGGGGTAGTGAAACGGTTAAAGCGTAAAATTCCCCGCCAAGAACCCTTGTCGGCAATTCAAGGTCAGCCAGGTTTGTTGATATCAATGTTTGACAGTGAAATTTGAGTATGGCTAGACTCTTCCTCTAGGCTGGTCACACATAAGATACTATCCGTCATCTTTCTACCCGTTATCAATGAATGTATCTTGCTTGTCTGGTTTATATGGAAGAAGGGTTCCGAGCCTCATTTAAATCTTACCTTTATTTGGAATCTCTGTTTATTGCCTGGAGTTGACATTACTACAGTAACTTGTTATTTAAACACATGTATTGAGGTTCTTGCTTTATTTCCCCTAATAAGTACATCGTAAGTTCTGTGTTCAAGTAGTCACTTGTAGCGACCTCAAGCTTTCAAGTCCAAGGTGCAAGTGAAATTGACAACCTAGTGCAGTCCAAAAGATGCATGCTTGTGCTGAAGGAAGTATGGTGTAGCATTTCTTGTATTCACCACGGACAGCATTGAGGATACCATGGACGATTTTTTCTCAAGAGATCTTCCTCAATGCTAGCGAATGCCGCGATGGTCTTTTTAGTAGAGGCTGAGCATGCTGATCTTGTGCGTCCACTTTGACGAGATCTGCGGAGAGGGTAGTTCATTAGTATTTTAGGGTTACATGAAGCCATTCAGTGTGATGATTTATAAAAAGTTGTTGGTGTCGTTTGCGATGAGTGCAAGCGTAATGTCGACATCCACTAAGTGGTCTTGATTCCAATTTTTTACCTATACGATTGTGTCTATTGTTGTGTCTCTTGTCTCTTTATGGTCGAGGGCAACCTTAGAGAGGTATAGGGTATATGGACTTCGTTTATCTCGTGGGTTCGCAAACCGGTTGTGAATCGAGGAGACTCGGATACTTGGAGTTCAGCAAAGGTTAACTTTTGTATAAGTGCTGATTAGTGGTGTTTTAGAGCTGGATAAGTTAAACTACGAGGGAGTGAACAAATTTGCCTTTTCAATTCGTGTTCACAGGGCAGAGCATTACTCAATGAAGACCAAGACCTTAGCACAAATCGTTAGAAAATGGTTTTGAGGTTTCCATTCATACAAGTTCATATGCTACTGTGCAAAGGACTGTTTGCTGAAGAAATGTATATTTCGGCCCTGTTATTAACGTGAGTGGTTTGGTGGCAGCTGCTGCTGAGGCGTGCACCGTTGATGATACGGAATCGGAACGTGTCTCCAAGAGATTGAAGGTATGGTTTGCCAAGGAGCCCTCGTTTCCTGCTCATTGTCTAGGTCACTTATAATGCCTTATCAGATATTTATGAATACGTCAGGAAAGATTGTCAATGTAGAGGAGACGCTTGGTATTTCTTTCGCATAATTTCAGTTTCGGGACCGTGAAGTCTAACATTCTTCTTGGGCTCAGCAAATGTCCGTCATCAAGCAGAGCTTCCAAGGGAGTGAGCCGTGCGAATATGTTGACAAAGACATAGATACGCAAGAGCAGGGATTACCGCTCGTCCAGCCGACTGGTCAATGGTGATCAGGAGGTGAGTTATTTTTCTCATATTAATTGCCTAGTGTACATAGAACTTGTAAAGCTCTTGCAATATTTGCGTATTTCATTTGTGTTAATGGTGTATCTTCTTTCAATGTAAGACGCACGCTCTTCTTCAGGCAGAGAACACATTGACTTGTCCTTGCACGAGGCTGGAAACGTCACTCTGGAGCCGATTCTGAGACCTTCCATGTGCTTCACATTGAATGTTGCTAAGACCTTTGTTAGCGATCAAGTTCCCTGCAAGAAGGCTGGGACCTGGTGAAGTGAGCACTACGAATTATGTGAATCTTACTTCTGTAGGTGGGTTTCAGCTGGCTCTAGACAGGATTGAATGGTCCTCAAAGCCAGTGAGGTTAGAAATTTCCAGACCTCTTAGAGTAGGGGCTAATTTCATTAGAATTTATCTATGACAGAGGATGTGTCCAAATGCTGTAATTGTCCATCAAACTAATTAGTCAGATAGGAGTTCATTACTTATATTGATGCTTGCAAACTTTTGACTAACTAAAGAAGGAAAAGAAAAGATCTGAGAGTTTCAAACGGTTATGACATGTGAACCAAATCTTTACTCCAGCTTTATGGTGTCCGTTACCGTATATTCCCACCCCAATCAAATATTTTCTTGCAATCATTTAACGAGCCCAACGCTGGTAACTTGTTGGGTTAACTTTCTCCTGCCGGATGCATGGCATCTATGCAATTCTTTAGTTGGCAGAACCTAGTTGTTTACTTTAGTGCTCGGTGATTGTTTCAGCAGGAGCGATCGAAGACGTCAGGAATCATTTCCTCAGTTGCACTGTTACAAAACATCTCATCTGATTTAATCGTCTCAAAGCAGGATTTAGGGTGCTCAGGAGTGCTTTCGTTATTCGAATTTCAGGCTGTCCCTGAGGCTTTTTCAAGAGAGTTGCAACCGGTCGTTTGTTACGGGTGCAGTGGATCTATGACGATAGATCTCACTCCTTGAATCATCAGTGATACTCATTTTTACGAGGTGAAAAGAAAACACGAATTGCAACAAAATGTGAGATGATTTTCTTAATTTCACTTCTTTAGGTTTTAGTTGTTTCCTGTGATTGATCTAATCGATGATTTGAGATTGATGATTGGAAGGCGTGAAATCATTTTACTAGCATGGCAAAATAGCATTCAAACATACTTCAGTTTAGGAGATGAGTGAAAATATAAGGTGATTTTTATAACTACAATGCCAAGCGATTTTCTTGAACCTTGAATATCCAAATTTGCACTTTAGGATTGATCAAAAGGTTTACAGGGAGTAAAATGATTTAGTGATGTCCTGGCAAGAGATTGATTGTCTCTAAATGAAAATTTGGCATTATAAGAAAAGTCATCATAAGTGAATTAATGGTGAAAAGTATTTTAGTATAGTCTCTTTTAGTTTTCACTAAATTTTTTGTGCTTATCAAGAGCACTAAACTACTCACTATGTGAATGGATCTCTTAACCCTTGAATGTTCATTTATCTTCTATATGGATGATGATTGATTTGAGTATTATAGTTCATCCATTGATGTTCATTGAAGGCATCTCAAAGAAGATTATGCAATATATCAATGGAAAGTTTGAATGATTGAGGAATGAAATTGTTTTTACAAACTCCATTCTTTGAATATCATACGTTTAATAGAGTACCATATTTGATCTTGGGTCCAAATGGCCCCAAGTTGATGTGAAGAGGTGCATGTGACTTTTTGAATTGCATCTAGTGGCTTGTCAAAAGCCACCATTGAAGTTGAAGTTTATAGGCTCATTCTAAAATGGTGGGTGGTAGGTTCATCGTGAGGTATTGTTGATTTTGCATGAATATAGAAGGTGGGATTTGGTAAGCTTCAATATACTCAAGATTGAGATCATATTATAAGATTCTTGAACGCTTAATTCATTGTTGGACATAAATATTATTTTAGTCTTATTTTTTTTGAGATTTGTGCAATTAATTCATATCATTGTTTAGTAAAGAACTAGGGAAATATTTGGGAGTCCTCGAGTCTTGTAGTTAATTTGCCTATATGACATGGACAAAATCACCATGCAATTGGCTTCTTGCTCTCCTTCCAATTTCATCTAAAGTTTCCAAGTCTCCCAAAGTCAAGATTTGTAACATTAGAAACTTATTGAGTTTAGTTAGGAATATGGGGGAAATATTCTACCTCATTCCATTGACTTCCATTTGACTTATGGAAACAATTGACCTATTTAAGAAATATTTTGTTGAACTCCACAATTTTAGAGCTCCAAATCAATCCAATATAATGAAATTGATGTTCAATCTTCTATTACTTCAATGGTTGCAGACAAGCAAATTGCAAAGTAGAGCCACCACGAAAAATAATAATGTATGAATTAGCACATCCAAATAGACTAATTGTGTCCAAATTAATACAAAAATGTCCAAAATGACACTGTTTTCTACTCTATAATAGTGTAGGATTCAAGAAGTGGTCCTAGAACTTTATATATTTAGAAAGGAACATTAGTGGTAAGTTGGAAAGTGAAGGTGGTTGAATGTTTCAATTCTTTGACTATTTATTAGTTGGGGCATTGAATTGGGGCTCTTGAATCAGCATTTAGTTTTCTCTTTATCAACAAAATTGCAAATTTTCTAGGAATTTTGGTACTTCACCTTAGTTAGCTTGGAGAAATATTTTTCTTCTTCTATTTTTGGTAACTTTAACCTTGTAAGAATGCCAAAGACATATTGTGCCCTTTGGATGGTCAACCAAGCTTTCTACATATTGAAAAATGGATGATTTTCATTGAAATTTTTGTGTGCAACTACATCCACATCATTGAGTTGAATTCAAGATATTTAAGTTGTTTATTGTTTGGATTTTATTTGGGGTTGTTTATCAAAAGAATGGTACACTATCTAGTGAATTTCAATACTTTGAAACTTAGTTTTCCCTTATAACTTGATTTTGACATTCAAAATTATTTCTTTTTCTTTTGAAAAAAAAACTAACAAAATGAAGCTTCTAAAGTGCAATTTCTACTCCACTTGAAAATCTCGAAAAATTCCTGAAGATAAACATTTTAATGAAGTTTGAAGTTGAGTGTTTGTAACATTTCTAAATATGGAGTGTCACAAAAGATTTCTCTATGTGATAGTATTCTACACCATAATGTTCTTCTATTCTGAAAATTTTGGATAGTTTTCGAGCATGATTTGTACTTCATGTGAATTTTTGTCATTTTCTCTTAAAAAATTCATGGTAATTTGAAATTTTCTTGACAAATTTCAGACATGTTATTCATCTCTGAAAAATATATTAAAAACATTCACTTATGAATAGAAAAGACATGGAGGATACAAAGTGAGGGACTTTCAAGTTTGACTACTTGGTCATAGAGTTCCGTTCTTTAGGGATTAAAGTCAATTGATGATGTCATCCAAGACCTCATCAATATGAATCTCAAGTGAAAGTTCTATTTCTAAATCTTCCAAAAAAAAATTCTAATTTTAATGTCCTATTATCGAACATTGTTCATTAAAAATCAATTTTTTAAGATTTATTAGGGCATACCTTTGGGGACATATTGATTTTTAGTTTTATCCTCTCTTAGGCATCAATAGTTTCAAAATTAATAAGCAAGTTGAGTGGTTCTCTATAATAAATGGCTTAATGTAGAAGCAGCAGTGCTATTTTGTAGGCGTGTGAGTATGAGCCTCTGAGTGTTGAGCAAGGATTATATAAGCATTGAGCTCAAAAATTTGAAAAGCATTAGAAAACTTATTAATATGTCAAAAAATATATTCCATCTTAAAATTTGGATCAAAATTTATTATTTTTAGATTTTTTAGTACTTACTACCATAGACCTATTACCGTGGGTATACAGAATTCAGATGAAAATTCTAATTTTGAATCTTGTTTAGAAGCATACATTATGAAGATGAAGAATTTAATTGATGTAAAAGATGAATGGAGATGGAAATAAGTTTGCTTAGAATATTGGTTGATTATTGTCCTATAACATCATGGACCCTCTTGGGGTCAATGGGAATACACCAATAATTTTTTCTTGATGTGCTTGTTGAATTTGTTTAGATTTTAGGAAAAAAATTGTTGATAAGATTTCATTACATGTGTCAAAAGAACTTAGCCGCACCAAGTTTCATTTTTCTTGATCACTATCTTATATTAGCATGGATCTTGTCAAGGCTGATGAGGGAAGTACCTTTGCTTATGTCTTAATGTGTTGGTAATTAGACTCGTTAATATTTTTAAAAATATTATTAAAATTGATAAGATTTTAAGAAAATATTTGGTTGATAGGGATTATTTGTGTAAGGAATGAACTTAGTTACACCCAAATGTTGATTAGTTGATCATTGTCTTCTTATAGGACCTCCCGTGGATTTAACTCTTCTATCTCAATCAAATTGTTGTTTGATTGATCACTCCCCTCTTCCTACTTGGTACCTTTCAGTGTTGAGGGGTACCAAGCAACAAGAGGGGAGTGATCGTAAAAAACTAATTTTCAATGGTACAACCTTATTTGATTTTAAAAGAATCTTAATTAATCATCCATTTTTTTCTTCTTAAAATCTAGTGAAGTCCAATGAATGGCACATCAAGGTTGTTCAAGGAACTACAGTAATAGGTCCACAATAATAGGTATTAATAAAATTTATTAAAAATAGGAAATTTTAGCCAAAATTTGTAGATGGAATCTCTAAAAAGTTGTATGTTCACAAGCTCACGCTCACAGACTCCCAAAAAAACAACCTTGATGTAGAAGTTCTAAGACTTTTAAAATTAAACAAAAATAAATCAACATACTACACTTTTGTTGAACTACAGTACTCACCAAAGACACTTTTGTCAAGTGCATTGCTTAATAGTGTTATGTATGTGGTAACATTCAAAGTCTTAAATGAAACTAAATGGTGTTTTAATTTTGGGAGGCTCTAGAGTATTATTGGACATAAAGTTGTCATTCTATGTAATAAAAGAGTAGATTTGATTGATCTAAGGTTTTAGAGTGAGAGGAAAGAAAAAAGACTACTACTTTTTTTATTACTAATGAATGAAATAGTGAAATAGTTGCCTAAAACATTGGACTTGACTTTTATAGTAATATTAGTCAAATTGATATGATTAATAAAATGTAAACTTGTATATAGGGTTCTTCACATCCCTTGAAGAGTGCCAAAATTTTGAACTTCAAGTTCATAAATCTATATAAAACATGACTACTATAGTTTTGGGGGTACTTAGATGGGTGCTTAGAAAAATTTGCATAGGGTTTGTGGCAAAGCACACAAGTATTGGGACTTAGGACTTTACACTTCATAATCTTGTTGACATTGTCAAGAACTTTCATAGCACCACTACATTTGAAGAGGCATTAACCACACATTACTTTGTAAAATGTAGAGGGAATGTAACCCATTGCAAGTGGCTAGAATTTATTTATGTTAAGTCTTGACTCTTGAACTCCAAGTGGCACAATGTCCTTGATTCTAAAAGAAGGGTACTTAGCCACTCTATATTATAGTCTCACTATTGTAAAGCTAGTGAATCTCACTTTTTATGTTGTAATATAAATTTGCCATGCACTATTGAAGCCATAATGGAGTGGCTTAGTGTATACATTTACAAAATTCTTGTCAACAATCCAAAGTTCATGTAGCATCCTACACACTAGAAGAAAAACGTGTCTGCCAAAAACGATTGAAATGCGACTAAGTGTCCTATACAACTATCTTGTGACTATAGCCCTCTCTATTTGCACCAAATTCTTATGTCATTGTTATACATCAATAGTACAATGTTTTAGTTGCAAAGTAGTAATAGTATGAAGTAAATACATTGTTTTAGTTGCATAACAGTCATAAAATGAAGTGTAGGATTACAATAATTGTAACAAAGTTCAACTTTAGAATGAATGTGAATTATTCTCCATCTCATATTCATCATAGCTATCCATGTAGACAAGTCTATGCTCTGTGGAATCCACCGTGTCAATATGTAGTAGCAAAAAATGACTAGGAAACGACTGGAAAACAACTACAATTTGAAAATGAGGCTAGTTGTTTCTTGGTCAATTTCTAGTCGTTTTTAGTCAATTCTTAGTCGTTTCCTAGTTGTATCAAAAGTCATTTTTTAGTCATTTTTTAGTTGTTTTTGAAGTCATTTCCCAATTGTCTCATATCAATTGTGAAGAGTACCATTACATTGGACATATAAGACATGTAAGTTGTTATATTCTAATGGAATGAATTTTGTCAATAGAATTCAAGGATTTGTATATTTTATAGATCTTTACAATTTGTAGATTTCTACATTCTATAGAAATCTAAAAATATTTCAAATTCAAAATATTTAAACCTATGAAATTGTAAAATTTCCAAAACTAGTGAAATCTATAAAATACCAATATTACAATTTTTGAAATTAAAAAAAAATGAGATTTGAAAAGCTAGATCAGAAATCTACAAATCTATGAATCATTGAGATTAAAGTTTCAAAATCTACAAATCTACAAGTCCTAGACAAGTTGCAAATGAGTCACAAACAAGTTGCATTGAAGTTGCAATGAAGTTATAAATTAGTTTTAATGAAGTCATATATGAGTTGCAAACAAATCATACATTAGTCGCAAATGAGTTGCCAACAAGTTGCACAACTCTTCAATTGAGTGACTGAACTCATATGGTAGCAAATACCACATAAGCAACCATGTCATAAAAGTTCATCGATGAAGTTCCAAATAGGTTGCCGCAACTTGCAACTACAATCCTACATGCAACTTGTCCATTGCAATTGGGGGATCCAAACTAGCACTAGTTGCAAAATGTCTTATGCAACTCAAAACTAGTTGTTTTTTGCACTTGCAAAAAACCTCATTTTCTTCTAATGACATGCATTGAATAGTGTATATATGTAGGAGGGCTTAATTAACATCAATTTCATTATATGGTCTAATTGCCAAAATGGTGACATTCAATTACACAAAGGTCAATAATAGCTAGCCATATTATTGATTTTAGATTCAAGTCCCTTGCCTTGAAGAGTGCATAAGTTGTGATTTCCCACTGACAATTTTATTAAAAAATTGACAACCTTTCTTATTACCACTCATTCCAATTAATGGCGCTTTGATGGAGACCATGTCTTTGCTCATTTAGTCATCTTGCCAAATTTGTATGCATCAAGATGGAATATCATAAGTAATATTTACCAATTACTATTGTAGCATCCATCTTTCTATTTGTCAGTAAACAACATGTATTCATTCAAGTTGCCCACTACCTTATCCTTGACGAATACCAAGGCCAAAAAGTGGTTGATGGATGACTTCATTGTTCACTATAGAAACAAAGAATGCACCTATTGGTCTACTAATCATAGTTTGGATAACTACCTTGGTCATGGGGGTCACGTCCTTCAAAGATTCAGTAGTTTTTGCCACTTTTGACATTCTCGAGAAGTAATTCACCCCATAATCCACTCAACTTGAACTTTGACCTTTTAATCCATTAACAACATGGAGTCCTAAAAGTATCAGATGGATGACCAAGAATCCTTCCATATATTTAAAATAGAAGTGCAACTAATCATCCTTGGAAATTTAATGAGAAAAAGGGGAGGTCTTGCACAATAAATTGACCTCCAATGAGGGCTTTTGGATTTATTCAAGCAAATGATTCACATGGCATCAAAACAAATGATTCCCACAGTGACCAATTGGTGGTATCTGGGTTAATGCCTTGATTATTCTTTGGACAAGAGCCAGGGTGAAGACTCCAGAACTAAAGGTATGTTTACACTTGGTGTTAAAGAGTGTTACAGAGAGGATATTAGAAATGAATTTAGATCTCTTTTTGGACCAGATTCACATTACAAACATCACCCCTATCACCAAGTGCGAACATGCCTTCAGAATTTTGTAAAGTTTGCAAAGTTTTTCTGTTTCGTACTGTTAATGTTTCAAAAAGGTAAGTACTTACTGTAGCTGTTTCATGTCATACTGACTTCGATGAGTTTCATCTGATAAATGAGAAACCCCATTGTTGGAATATTCTAAAGGTGAGCTGTTGAAAAGAAACTTGGTCAAGCTTCATGATCTGTCAATAACTTAAGTATGCCAGTTTTGTTTTTTCAGCAAGCAGATTGACAGATCATAAAAGCTTGACCAAGTTCATGGATGCTTGGACTGCAATGGGCAACAGCACAGTTGATGCCGCAAGTTCAGTTCAGTTCAGTTCTGCTCAGTACAGTGCAGTACATGCACATAGCTTAGCTCATTCAAAAAATTAAAAAACAACTATGAATGCATTGGAGAGGGTCAAGCATGCCAATGTAACATTAATGATCGAAAAAAGAAAAGTAAAGGTTCGTACCCTACAAGCAAATGATCTTGCATTTAAACTTACATGGAGTTCCTTCATCCTCCAAAACATACGAAGATCTCTTTCAGTGGGCACCAGAAGAGTTGAAGACTGAATCTTGCCTAATTGAAAAAAGTGATGAGAAATCGTGAGACGATCAGAGCAGACTTTTGGAGCACATATTAGAAACAACACAAAGATTCTACATTGAATGGGAATGATATTCATTGTAAGTAATAGAAGCATATGGTGCAAATTTTAGACAAGAATTTACAATGAAGGAGGAGGCTTGCTGTTGATAAAAGCTATATACGAGGAATTATTAGTATGACCTTACTCAAAATGCGTGTGTTAAATGAAGGCCACCCATTGATGTGAAAGGCATGTCTTGTTGATATTGATAGCAAGAGTGACATTATTTAAGATGTTATGTGAACTTGAGCTATATATGTGTAGAGTGAAGTAAATTGAAGAATTGACTTGGTAGTTGGTATAGTCAATGTGAATTGATTTTAAGAAGCAAGGTCTCTCATTGAAGAAGTACAATATTCTACCATTGATGATGCCATAGAAGATTAGAAGTGACAAAAACTCTAGCTAATTAGATGGATTTGACAACAAAAATACATTTGGATTGATTGTCTTTGTATCATTATAGCCAATGATGTTTGCCAATGAAGGCTATAAACAATTTTAAACTTATTGTCTAACTTGGGGTTTTCTAATTATGAGTTTGATCTTAGCCAATGATGGTAGCCAATGAAGGCAATAAACTATGTTAACCCCAATAGTCCCAAAGCCTTTTTTCCATCAAAAATCATTCAAAATTATCATTTCTATTGCAAAGAGCAAAAAATAATTTAATTGCTTATTTGCATATCTTATCATAGATCCTTGCATTTGACTAGTCCAAAAATGCATGGAAGAAATTTTAGAAACTTCAATCATGTAGATTGTGAAATATTTGCTTTTGAAGTGAAGAGTTTTTTTTTACCTCACATAACTAGAATATGAGACTTTGAATCTTCTTAGCTGAAATTTTTTGCACTAATGATTTTGAATTTCTCATATTTTATATTGAAGAATTGAGTTGAGAGTCAAGAGAAAAATTCAAAATACACACTTAATTTTTACTCATGAAAAAATTGTTAAATAGAAGCAAGTTCAAGATCAAAGGAAAAACTAAACTAGTAATAGTTCTAAGATGGAATTGAAACATGGTCATCTCATCGGTGAGATTGTTCTAGCAAGAGATTTTAACCTTGTGAAAATGGAGTTAAGAAATAAATCCTACAAGGTTTTTTTCAAGAAGATACTCTAATTGCTCGAAAAGCAAGATTGTTTATAACATTCACATAACAAATCCAAATGGAATGAATCAAAGCTTTCCATATAGATAAAAATACAATCTATGAGAAACAAATTTTTAAATTTAAAAAAGAGAGATTTTTTTTTCCTACTTGACAACATAAAATTTGGGCTTATTGTGCCATAACTTTTGCTCCTAGGCACCGATTGACATACCCAAAAAAAAAACCCATCCCAAAAGCTAATGTGTTTTTCTATTTTACAAAAAATTTAGAAAATCATGATGAATTGTGAGATTGTAGGAGCCTACCCTAAATCCATTTTGTCCCCCAATGAGACATAAGGGGTTAAATTTATTTGCCAACCATGGGTTTGATCTTTAGGATTGTGTCAATTTCTTTGATATCCCTCTAATGGTCACCCATTTATATGTCTATTTCCAAGAAACTTGGATCCAAGCAAACCTTCTCTAGACTACAAATCAAGGTGCAAGTTCTTTTTGGTTTGCTTGTCCATAGTATTTTTGAATCCACAAGAAAAGGGGGCCACAACTCCCAGAACAGCATTGGCTCCTAATTGGATACCTTCTGAAACCATATTATACTTACACTAACTGGCGAAGGCTTGACAACCACTATTAAGTGCAATGACCAAGTTTAGACGCGACTGACATCAACCCTACGAGGACTAAGGAGACTGAAAAGCATGAAAATCTCCGGACAAATTTCAGCAGCATTTCGTTGCCTGCTCTGAACAAGTCTAGGCAGAAGAGCTACGAGAATGTACACACTTGAAAATCATCCAGAAACAGGAAGGAAACAAAGTTCATAACGGATAAGAGTCATACGGCATGCATCAGATGGGATCTGGCCAGTTATTACTGATGAACGGTAGTAGAAAGTTCTACTCCGACTGTACAAGGCACAACATCAGAGTGCTAAGACTTGACACGCACCCCTGGGTAGAGGATCGGCGAACTCAATTTTGCCAGTGATATCTTCATAAAATTGCAGTGAGGCAGATAACTTGGATGATTCCGTCTTGGAATCTTTCACCTCTACAACAGCCACAGCTGCCCGGCTTGTTCCTATCCGAGGTTGCAAGCCTGTTCCCACAATACAAAGCCTTCCGCTCAAGCTCACAAGCTCCGGTCCCCAGGCCAGAACTGGCGCAGAATCCTCTAAAACCCCCTTCACGGTTTCCCAGCAATCCTTCTTCCCGTTATACACAGAGATCTCATTCTTGCCTTCAAGTGAATGTGAATCGCCAACAGCATACAACTTGCCATTCATAGCAGCAGTTTTGGACTGCCAACCTGTTCCGAACCAAAACGATTATCAACGAAGGTCCCCCATATACGAATTACGATCTCCAGTGTAGCTAGGCTCAGGATATCACATGCTTGGAACTCTTCTTTCACAGAATTGAAAACAATAATGATGTGGGTGGGAATATACCTGTATTGAGTCCATGGGCCATGTATACCCATTCATCTAATTTTGGGTCGTAAACAAGCCCAACCAGATTCTCACTGGAAGAATTCACGACATAAAACTTGTTGTCCACAACAGCAGAGTCGTAAAGCTCCATGGAGATTTTCATTGACGAAATGTGACGCCACTGATTGCTAATTGGGTTGTAAGCCTCGGCAGTTGGCCCTGCATCCTGATCCCGTTCCGAAAATCCTCCGACTACATATAGCTGGTTGTTGATAGCACCTGCTCATGAAGTTCATTTAATAAGCTACCACAACACATAACAGAACTCACATCACGTATGCACCAAAACTTCAGGTGGCTCGACAATATCAAACGTTTAAATTGTGTGCTTGTAGTAAGTTAACCCCTAAGTGCCCCAAAGTAGACACTTTCATATCTTTAGGAGTTGAAATAAATCATTTAAGAAGATTCCAAAGAAGGTAACAAAATGTACTGATAAAAGAAGTCACAACCTACATTGTTGAACAATAGAGATATGTTTTGAAAGTTACAATAATCGACTAAAGTGGAATTCCAAAAGGGAACTTTTCTTTTTTAGCTTGGGCACTCAAGGGTTAAGACAATTAAACTCGTGAGTTAGCTGAGTAAAACTTGGAAAGGACCAGGGTTCCTGAGAATGATCAACCTGCCATGCATTTGGCCCGAGGAATGTTTAGAGGAGTTGCAGATTTCCAGCGGTAGAGCTGCATATCAAAGTATGAGACACAGCTGCAGGCATTGCCATTGTCCAGCTGCCCCCCTACGACAAAGAGCTTGCCATCCACCACTGCGGATGCAGAGTTGGCAGCAGTGCGCTGCTCATTGGGCAAAGGTGGCAATGTAAACCATCGATTTGATTGGGGGTCATACCCATGCCATACGTTGGCTCTTGCCAGATCCTAATAAACCAAAAAGGGCAGGAGTGTTGAGACATTACTCCATACTATTAATCACTTTTGAGAGCATCGATCCACCAGAGGTAAATTGACTTTTAACTCATATTTCATTGATAAAAGATCCTATCTTGACGGACTTATCATATGTTGATCGTACATCACAATTGAAAAACTTATGTACAATGGTCCATGGTTTTGCCCTGAAATTCTTACTTAGCTTTCCTCATGCCAAAGGAAAATGGTCATGTTCGCTAAAATTGGCGTGTTTCAGAGCGCCAAAATTGTGACATTGAAGTGCACAAAGATCTAGAATTGAGAAGGGATATAGATCGCAGTTCCATGTGAGTGTCTGGAAAAGTGCCAATTTCCTTGAAACTTTCCATTTTATCGAATACGATGATGCAGCCATTTCTTTCTCAATGAATTCAGAAATGTAATTAAAGGACATACTCTGTCATTGCACGTTTTGTAGAAACGGTACAGATCTGATTACCCTACTCTGTATGTGCAGAGAGCAATGAATCATCTCCTACAGCAGAAAAGAACTGTGCAAAACAAGGTACCTGGGTCCACAGAAAGAGCCATTCTTCGGTAAGAGAGAGCTCTTGCCGGATGTCAAATAATGTACGGCCCTGCAAGAGACGTCGCCAGCTGCGACAAACGGCACTAAGAACAGCTTGTCGAGCACGAGGTACTCGTGCCAAGCAAAGCAGAGAAAGCTCGTCTGGAAGACCAGGGATCAGACGCCGGCATGATTCTTCCTTTCCTCTTCGTCTTCTGGAACCAGTCTCAGATGTCATTGTTGAGCGTGACTGCACAGTTTCAGAAATGCGAATTAACCCCAAGTTTAAAAAATAATAATATCAATTTTAAGAATCATGATAGATAAGAGTAACTCCAAAGTATCTGTGCCGTTGATCCATAAACATAATTTTTTCTTCTTTCCATTGAGTTAGAATACAATCTTCATCGAAGGATCTTTCTCAATGAACATCAAGTGGATGAAGTGGATTTTCAAAGTATTCATCATTTAGGGGTTCAGTAGTCATTGTTTTCCTCTCCATGAGTTGAATCAGTGAAAGGTGACACAGATATCCGACACCTTTCATGAGGTCTCCCTATGGTCATAGTGATTATACAAGAGCCTCCCAATGATATTTAGGGCGTCCAATGTGGTACTCACATGCAAATGTATAAAGAAAAACTGAGTGAAGGATCCGAATTAGCCCTGAACGTGACTTCCAAACCGATATTGAATTTAGCCTCCATTAGCACCCTCGCACTGCATGAACATAACGAGACTTTCTGTCTGAAGTAGGCAAACTATTCACACCTGGAGTTGCATCCCTTTCTGTTTGGATGTTATTCAGCTCCAGCAGCCTTGGTAACCTCCTTCCTCATGAAACGCCTCATCTAGATGCTTTGCTAATAACAGGTTACAAGTGTCTTCTAGCCTTCGTCATTTCATGCCATGAAATGCAATTTTCCTCGCAGGAAATGTCAATACCCGCCTGAACCTACAAGAATATGATCACACTACATTTTATCATTCATTATACTCTTGAGCTGCGAACACTTCGGGCCCAGCTGCTAATTCAAGGAAGAATCAAGGTACCAAGATACTCTAATTTCCCTCTTTCTTTCATTGAAAGGGATCCTCTCACACCTTGAATTCAAGAATGGAAGCATTGGAACTCAGAGCACCCCCACAAGAACGCCCTATTTTTCTCATACCAAGTTTATCGTAGAGGGAAAAGTTGAGTCTCATTGTGAAGTCATTGCCAACGATAATGCAGCTATAGTAAAAGAGTTGGCGGTCAACACTGCTTAGAATGTTATGTTCAGCGAATCACCAACAGACTCTGGCAACTCCTAAATCACAAAAACTTATCACAAATCCTCACCAGAGGAATCACAATGCCAGTCTTAATCTGATATTACAAACAAATGCAGGAGTCAGCTAATCAAATTGTGTTGTGTCCTTGTGGTAGTAGCTTTGAAGATCCTACCTCGGGCACAGCGTTGGAAGAAACCCTACCACTCTGTCCATTGCACACTTCTCACTCTGCAACGAGCAAGCCAAGTGATTCAGAAACCCTACCACGTATAATCCAAAAATCCACATGTGAAATTCACAATGAATCAGATAACGTCACAACTTTAGTGAAACCCCACCTCCAAACATGTCCACCCCCATAGTCTTCCATACTCTCAATCTGTAGCATCCAAAGTTACATCGAATCAGGACCTCACCCTCGCCATGTCCTTAACAATACCTCTTCAGAGAAAAACAGGAAATTCACAAATAAGAAAAGTACTGAGACCATCCCCAAAAATTCCCACAAGCTTCAACCGCTGCATCTACGATGCGAGCCAACTAAAATACACTCAAACCTCTTTATTACACCCTTCTCTAAAAATGACAAACCCTGCACACTTGCAACACTATCACACATTCCAACTACGTCATAGTGAAAAATTGGGACCCCGAGGGGTAAGATGAAAACAGGTTTGGCAGCCATCTCCAAGAATTCCCACAAGCTTCAACCCCTGTATCTCCAAGCGAGACCATTCCAATACACTCAAACCTCTCGATTACGCCTTTCTCTAAACTGAAAACCCCTGCACACTTGCTACACTACCATCGATTGTAGCACACATTCCAACTACGTCATAGTGAAAAAAATTGGGAACCCAGGAGGTAAGATGAAAACAGGTTTGGCTGTAAACACAATTGATCGACCAAACTCTACGCGACTGTGCTGATCTACATACAGATCGTAACGCCCGAACTGCTCTACAGACATACTCCAATTGACGACAACGAAGACATACCCCAATTGACGACATCCTTAAAGCTGCAATGCAAGAAACAGAGGCCCTTCATAAACCAGATCTCGTGCCTACTGCGAAATGGGAGTTTTGGCCTCTAGAATTCCGTGCGATCCCTTGCGCGAGCATCCGCTTGGGAAAAGCTGCGGGATCGCGTGGAGTGAGAGTGCTTGGATCGCAAGCAGTGCTGCTCCAAGACGCTCTCATCATCAAGTCCAGGCCAGTGGAGAGAACCCTGTTGGAGGACCAGGAGTCGGAGCTCGTTAGGTAGAGCAACCGGGGATTGAAGGCAGAAACCGCTGGTCGGCAGACCACGTTGGCGACCAGCGGTCCTTCGTAGTGTCCGTCGGTAGGGTTCTGATTCCAGTAGTTGGATCGTAAAGACCGACGGTCGCGGGTTGGGCACGATGAAGAACGAGGGCGACGTCGCTGGCTGGTGGCTGTGACGGCTTGGGAGTTGGGACCCAGTTGGGGACTGGACGTGGGAATAATAAGTTATCACCTTCGGTTCTGACTGCTCCCACGACCTCATGTCTTGTCTAATAATGCAAACTTAATTGGTCAAGGCTCTGGTTGTCTCAGAATTTTTTATTTCTTTTAATTTTTTTTTGACACAAAGGAAACAGTTGTCTCAGAATTTAAAAACAAAACATAGAGCTGACATCCAAATGGTTATTTAACCCATAAACTATGCTAAGGACGTTTTTTTCCGATGGGTGATAAAGAATCTTTGTACATAGGACGAAAGCGCAATTGTTCATCCTTGGAATTTTGTACAAAAAGGAGGGATCTTGCATAATAGATTGATCTCCAATGAGTATTTTTGGTTTTATAAAGTAAATGATATCACATGGTTTGAAAAGCGGGATGATTTCCACAGTCACAAATCTGTCCTTTTAAGGGTTAGTTTTGATCTAAAATATTTATTACAATGACATATTATTATACCATGCATACTTCAATAGCAAGTTTGGCTTATATTAATTAAAAACCAAAATTGCCAATTTTTTTGCAAATTGTAGGATTGGATAGCCAAATCTACAAATAAATGTAAATGCCGTTTGCCACAAATCCAAAAGATTTATGAAAAATCCATTGAGTCAATTACCAATCCACCATTTGAAGCATCTACCATCAAGAAATTTTATGATGGTAAAATGAAGGAATTACTTCATTGATGGCATTTTGTAAGATTAAAGGATGGAGAGGTCATTTGTATAATGAAATCTATTGTCCATCATGAATCTTCAAAGGGCGTGGGATAATTTGAAGATGAGAGCTTGACCGTTCATTGTGAAAACATAGGAGTTGTGTTGAAAGCATAATTTCAAACCTCATTTCAATCATTTGGGCATAGTAGAGTAACTTTTTTTCTTAAACTTTGTACTAAAAAAAGTTGGTAAATGAAAATAAGTTTCATCTTTAAGAACCCATTTGTAATTTTGAGCCTCCAAAAAAAATGTTATGGACAAATTTCAAAAAGGGTGTTTGAAAATGTCAAAGATAATGTCCCTTCCAACCTCTCTTTGAGTTTTGTTCATAACTTTTAATTGGAGGCTAAAATATCAAGCCAATTCTTGGAGATGAGATTTAGCTTGATTTTCCACCTTAACTTAATGCCCAAAATTGGAAATTTTTTGAAAAAAAATATTCTACACTATTGAAATGAGGTCTAAAATTATACCTTGAGTACAATTCCTACTTTTGACTTGACTATGAGCAGTTGAGCTCTTACTAATATTGTATATCCCATGCATGTTGTTTTACCTACTATTACCCTAAGCTTTAAATGACATTCAAAGATTTTTGCACAAATGAGTAATAGTTTTGATGAGAGAGAGAGTATGTTAGTTGCCGAATACAATTTATTTTTTTGACTTAAGTGCCCAAATTTTCAAAATTATAATTTATGGTGTCAAATCTTATTTTTAGACTTTAATTAAATATTTGGCACCAAAGTGTTGAATCTGTTATCTGATTATGGTATTCAACATTGGCTATAGTGGTGGTATTGGAGCATTAATTTATGGTGTGGAAGGATGATTGTTGTTAGATTTAGTGATTTTTTTTAGGCGATTTGTCCTCAAATTGCACCAAAATGATGAACCTTGCACCACGCTTTTAGAACATAAGTAGGAAAATTTGAGAAGAAATCGACAAAAAACTTCAAATTTAAAAAAAAATCTTGGATGAAATCGCCAGACTGTGGATGAAAATAGAAATATGGATATGAGATATGTGCTAATGTGATATTTTCTATCCAATATGTGGATGAATGTTAAAATTTGGAGCACCACTATAACATCTAATATCGCCACTATGGCACTTTCCCAAAAATGAAAAAAACAAACCATGGTTAGATTGGTCATACTCATTTTGATACTAACCAATTACTCACCCAAACTAAAAAACCATTTGAGTGTATTGTTTTCAAAGCCCAATGTAATTTTATCTCTTGAAGACAAACTTTGTACCTTCCACAAAGATGGTGATACTTTGATCTCATTATGGAAGTTGTTACAATGATTTATCCTAGTAGTGCAGGTGACATTAATTTATCAAAGTCACACTATTGTAATTTATTTGAAATTAGAGGAGGCTGAAAAATGAGTAAATTTTACCAATTTTCATAAAATTAATAATTTTTTAGTGACAGTAATTTTGCATCCTTAAAAATTATAGGATAAATTACTATTTGTAGTTGTATGTGTCCAAAATTAAAGAAGGAAATAACAGAGATGGTTGTGACAACAAGCTTACAAGCCATATCATGTGCCTCCAAAAAATGGAGAGGATTTACAAAATCACCCAGGGACAGGATTCAATAAAACATTCAACATATCGAAGCTCACAATTGTCACGATTCCACTAAACTGTAGCTTCTGTAGCTTTACTTAAAGCTAAGTGACAGAATACGCCAATACATGTGTGAATAACTGTACATTCCTAGATACTTGAAAAGAAAGAATTGAATTCCTTCCGAAATACGGAGTATTTGCAAAGGAAGTTTAGGTTAACTTGCAGATCATTTACAATCCAAGTGAATGTGTGACTTGTTCTAGTGTCACGACTCCCGTGTCATTTTCATCTAGGCCACAATAACTCAATAATTAAGTCGATTCTCACTACTAGGCCAGGAAACCAACAACATGGCAAGCAAGGCCAAGGGACTCCGATCCAACAAAAGGGTTAAGAATATCAAGGACCAGTCCTCCTCTTCCTCTTTGTTTTGCCAGGATCTTGCGAGCTAGCTTATCCGTACAGTCACGTGGAATGATGCTCTTGACAGAACCTCACTAGCTAGATTCGAAAGATAAGCCGAAAAAACAAGGTTCTCGATCCAACAGCCCAGCTCATTCCTTCGATCATGAGCCAAGTTTTGTTGCCTCGATCGCTCTATCGTAGCCCAGCTCATTCAATTCGGCTTCCCTGTAAACCAGTTAACTTTCCGTTGCGCCTAGCCTCTGGGCATCATGAAGCAGCAGAAGCTTCCACATGCGTTTCCTGGTGACTGAACACATTATCTGCCCTTGGTGGTAATAATGGATGCCATGGCGTGCAATTACCTGGACCAGAGTATCGATCACCCTCTTGGCATGGTGTCAGAGCCAGCTCCCCCGACCCGCTCACTTCTTCACAGGTTACAACTCACGCATGCAAGGCCGGCCGGCCTTCAATCAAACTTCAATTTCACAGACCGACTGCAGTGCAACTTACAGCTGCAAGGTCGAATTGAAGCCAGTTGGCAGCTAGACTGAGCTAGGGAGAATATGAATTCGCCTCCCCTTCACAGTTATCTTAGCTATCTAGCTGCACCCGTGCATGATGATCTTCACCTGGTCGTCGTCTTGCATGATTGTTTCCGCGTTGTGTGTCATGGTGGAGTCAGCCTGCCCAATGACTTTAAATGTACGCTGGGAGTCAGTGGCTGCTCCAGCTAGCTTGCTCAATGGCACTATTGTCACGTTTTGTGGGACAGGCGAAGAATAGATCTGAAGGACCCGAAGTGCAGACGCGGTGGTCTTCAGGACCGTATTGAAAGGGGAATGAAGGAGCAGGTGCGCGTGCAAAAAGGTGTCCCTATCTTGGGGCGGTGAGTAGGCCTTGGAATTCCAGGGTCAATCATAACTCCTACACAAGTCTACATGCACCTTCTAAGTATGTACCACAAAAAACCCCTCAAAGATCAATGAGACCAGTTCTTTACCCTTGTAATGCCCGCAGAGGACTAACAATGACAGGTGAATGACTTTTGGGGTTCCCGTAGAAACAAAGAATTGGCACATACTCATCTAGAAATTGAATGATCCTTTTTGGTTGACTACCTCATTATGTTAGGTTGTATCCTTTTAGAGTGAAGGGACTCCTTTTAGTGAGTTTTGATTAGATTCTCAATAGGACGATTTTGCATAACTTAGAGCAACAAAATTGGCATGCTTAGCATTTCACATGAAAAAATTTGAAGTTAGAGCCTACCTGGCTACCTTATATATCAAATGTGTCTTGAAAATGAATAATGAACCAATCATAAGTAGAATGTACTAATGTGAAGTTGACTAAACTTGGACTTGAAAGGGTCATTGCTTGACACAATAGGATTGAGGCCTTGAGAAGGGCCCACATTTCTTTTCCATCCATTTGGTTGTGCCTCCCAATGCAAAGGTGTCATGTTACTAGCACATTCCACCCTTAATTATGATCACAAATCATGCTTGCTTAGCTATGAGGGATTTGTGATTTGCAAAGGTTTTAAGAAAATAACTTCTAATTGGGATTAGGGTCTTCAAATCATTAAGCTTTGAGCAAACTAGGGCAAAGAAACCACAAAAGAAACTTATACCAATGAATATGCTAGGTTTCCTCTTGAAGGTCTTCTACGATACATTAGAGAAAATTTTGACTCTCCCCAGGGCTATTAAGAAGCACCAGAAGGGATCCAAACATTACTTTCTTTTTGGCCTACATAGGAACTTTTCCCCTATTTCTGCTAATCATTGTCCTACCAATTGTCAGAGAATTGGTACTCGAGCATTGGTACACGAGTAGTTTAATAGAGGATGGCTGTGATAACTACAATTTTATATTCAAAAGAGAATAGAAAATTAAGATATACTCCCTTTCATTCCCAATATTCACACAAGGTGAATCTTATTTATATCAAAGATTCTCTTCTTTTAGTAACCTTGCAGGGGTCTTGAAATAGAGTGGCTTGTCAAACCTTCGCAGCCCTCCAAAGAGTCCAAAATTTCTCTGATGACAAAGGAAAGTAAATATATTTTCAATCCAATTACTAAAACTGACATTTTGGGAGACTGTCACCTAAAATATACAATCACCTTCTACACAAGGGAGCTTAGGTAAATCCATAATCATCACTCTATACTTTATTCATGCAAATGAGTGTCTTGGAAGAGAATAAGAGATCCTCTTTTCAATCCAATTATCATCAAGACTCAACAAAAAACTGACTCAGAGGCAATTTAATTCTACGAACCATGATCAGATGCTTACTCCGACATCCCTGCTGTGTCAGATGTGTCAGATGTGTAGCACTATCCACCCACACGATCACCTCTGGGGTGCATGACATAAATCATTTTCATCCCAAATAAGAGAGGGATGTCCATTAACGTATCACCACTGGCGTCCCAAAGTGTATCCAAAGCTTCAACCATGTAACCCTTCCAGAACAGGCCAAAGACATGCTGGTTGCAGTAAACGGCTGAAAACCCACCCACCCCCACCCACTTGGAGCATTCATGTCTCTTGGAATGGTTTTGTTGTCACCTATGATGTGCATTGCATAACCCAAACCCTACACAAACCAGCCCAGCAAGCTTCCCAAGGGTAATAGTCTGGCCAGGGTCTGAAACTCTGAATTCCTAATCCAAAAGGAAGTAACCAGTATTGGCCAAATAATTCAAGTACCAGCAATATTAGTAACACATGCAAGGCAGTGTAAACATGTTCCTGAATGCATGTGAACTGTCTGACCTAAAAAGTGCTCACTTAAAGATCTTAGTTATACAGATCACTTCCACACGAAATGGTCGCAAAAAGACTCCTGCTACTGACACCTTTGGCTGTTGCAGTAGCTATTACCCTCACTCAGAAGCTGCAAAACGGCAAGAACCCGCCTATCATTTAGAAACGTGGATTACAAAATAGCCAACCTCAATCCACGCTGGACCCAATTTACATTTGACATACTACAAACTGCAAGTATCCCGTCACTCTTGGAAAATCAATCAATCTCAGTAAAAAGACGCCGATGGAAACCAACCTACAGCTACTGCAAGAAATAACGCGAAAGAAAGAGGGTAAAGAAGAGGACGAGGGATCCATAGATCACAGGACTCCTCTGCCCTGCCTTCAAAGTGTTCCCAACCAATCCATATTGCTGGTTTTGTGCAAATCCAGTCATTTCTACACTCTTACGTTGGAAATAGGCAGCGCCGGTTCACATGTGGGGCACAGCTAACCCTCTGGAAGCTCGATCACGAAACAAATCTCTCCTCCAACATGCACCAAAGATCAGTCATGCTGATTTATCTTGCTAGTTTATCGATCACGAGGATAAACAAAATTTGTAAGCCCACGATGTAAAAGGATGACTGTGTGTTCTCAAAAACGGGACAAAAAGATTTGGAGCATCGTGGAACCCCTGATGCTTCCTTGAATTCGGAGATGGGCCGCAGGTGTGACGAGCTTCTCTCAAGAATGTTACGACGATGACACCCCTAAATCATGTTAACTGTGATTCACGTTAAAGATCTCACAGCCTTCATCAACTCTTTGTGGATGGCTTTCACACAGATGCTGGAAAGAAAACTATCCTAACACTGCCACTCTCCATGCCTGGACCGAGCATTCCCGTAACGTGCCTTTGACGAGTCTTAAGCGGCTTCTGTGGATCCTGAATTTCTAGCGAGGAATCGTGCAAAGCACTCTTCATAACGCCCCCCCGCCAGAAAATTTTCCGTTCATATTTTGCACCCGGGGGGGCAACTCCCATTTATTATAAAGAGATTTATTATGTCTTATTTTACAAAATACTATGACTTAATCACTTATGATTGTGATGATGTATATCTAGTTGGAAAGAGGACATTGAGAGCTTTTAGAATATGTATTTTGGATATAAAAAATATTTCTGTTTAATTAGATAAAATACATAATAAGTGAAAAACAAGGCATTTAACCCCTAAAGGACTGAGGCACATTTCGGGCAGAAATTGTCAAAAACTGCCATTTTTTAGGGCAGCAAGAAAAAACATGAAAAAAAAGTTGTTTTTTCAAAATTCAACTGTACAAATTTGTACTAGACTTCTTTGCAAACATGTGGAAAAAATTTCAGAAACTTTCACAGCACGGATTGAAAGATTATAACATTTGAAGTTAAGTGAAATTTTTTTTTTCCAACCTTGCCCGACAGGGCTTACAAACTTTAACTCCTTCTAGAATGAGATTCTTACACTAAACATGGTTCTCTTTTTTAACATTTGTATCTTGTATCATGTAAGCTATACACCCGCCAAATTTCAAAATCATAGGAAGAGTTTGCACATGTTGCCCAGAGCTGCCTGAGCTGCTCACAAAATTTAGGACAACATAACTTTTGATCTAGGCACCCAATCAAGATAAAAAATAGATGTTTAGGACATGGGTACATAGATACACATCATGCCTAGATTTCACAAACATCCAACCAAAAATGACTTCGTAGGAACCTACCCAAGATTTCTTGCGTATGTTGAACAGACACTTGGTCCTTTAGGGGTTAATTATGCAACGGTGTGAGGACAAGAAGGTCCTTGACTTTTAGGCATTATTATAACTTTTATTATATATATAATAAAAATAAATCTATGATAAGGACATAATTAGAAACTTCACTAATATTTATACATCCTTTAATTTTTTTCATAATAAGATTCTATTTATTATAAAATTTGATCCTATCAAAAGAACTTATTATAAGTTATTATAATAGAATAAGCAAGTCTAAATTGACTTATTATGCCGCACAACCCTACCAATTATAAGTGAGTTGCCCCCCCGGAATTTTGCATAATCAACGTATTACATAAGTCCCAAAATCGGGTGTTATGGATTCTTCACCCGGAAAATTTTTTGTTCATCCATTTTCCACAATTTCTAGCACACGGTATATGCTAAGCAAACCCCCTTTGTTGGAGGGAATTGCGTAGAAAAATGTATCGACTTGTTGTACTCCACTCTCCTTGTTGCTACATTTTCCTACACAATTCTCTCCTCCACAGGCATTGCCCTAAACAAAGTATCCAACTCTTGCTCATTAGACAAGTTTGCTTTTGTTCAAAATTTTCTTGCTAGTTGTCAAATACAAACTCAACTCTACTTATGGCCAACCTAATTCTCTTTTGTACAAAATTCCAATTAATGTTGACTTCTTTCTGAGTCTCTTATGATAAGTGCAAATAGTTGCATCATGTATTCATCCATCATGTTCTCATCTGCACAATTTTTCATTCATTTGTTCTTGGTAAACCCTAATGACATCCAAACATCTTCTTGGTGAAAACTTGTTGCTTGATGAAACCTTTTTCATTGTTGTTATTGCATTGTAACAAGCTTTGTCCTAGTGGCAGCTTGAAATACATATGATTTATTAATGCTTTCCCAAATGCTACAATAAATAACTTATAGTGATGATATAGAAATTGCTCATATCATTGACTTCAATCATCTTTTCAAACATGACATCAAGATTCCAATGTTGGTGATAAAATTAAAAAATCCCTTTGTACAGAGTGATATAAAGTAGGGACAATCAAAATTGCCAATAGGTACAAATTGATATTGATGATGTACATTCTTTTAATATTTGATTAACAAATCACTCTAGAATATCTAACAATTTTTTTAAACCTTCATGACTTTTGCATACATTTTTTAATGACTAATTCTTTGGTACATTGAAATCTTCTTGGATTAAAAAAGTACGTAATGAAGATTTGCTCAATTTATAACAAAGACAATGCTTAGCAACAATTTTGGCATTCCTACCTTAAAGCATAGTTATATGAAATTAGTGTCAAAACAAAATTATTGTCTCCTCCTCTCATTCACCATGACACCACACTTAGAATTCTTTTTCTCATTGAACAAAAAATCCCCAAAAGAACAGAAAACTTCAAATGCAAGGTTTTCTTTGTGTACAATTTTTGGACATGTATGAATAAACTATGAATTTTCAAAGTATTGAAAAAAAATAAATAAATATAAAAAAAAATATATATATATATAATTGATCAAAGGTTCTCATATTCAACAAAAGACTTGCATTTTAGGTAAGAATCTAGATGGGACAATTTTGTAAATATGTCATAGTTGGGTGCAATTAGTTAACTTTGTGAAGAGTATCCACTAATCAAAATCCAAAGCTTTAAAGAAAGAAAATAAGCAACCAAATTATAAGAGACTTTGTCATGAGAACAATAAATGGTTCATTTTTTAAATAAGATCCTACTGGCCTATTTAAACTTCTTCACAAAGTAGCTTTAGTCAAAACAATACCTCTTCTCCTTTAATCCACTATGAAAAAATTCAAGAATCAACAAGATGAGGTTTTCAAGGAGGGAGGGATGATGATTGCAAGTTTGACCCTCATATCCTAAATTGATCATTTTTTGCAAAAAAACGAAATTAGGCAAATGCCAATTTTTGTGAATAATTTTGAATATGAAATTTTTTTATAAGAGAAAAAAAATTGAAAAATAATTCCATTAAATTTTAGGCATTAATTTTAGAATTCATTTATGCTAGGTTTGCTAGCAATCAATGATATGAAGGAAGAGTATCTACCAAAAAAATTCCATTACATTGAATGAATGAAAAGTAATTTGGACAAAACATTGTGATCGTCTCTAGAGCCCTTAGAAAACTTGTCATATTGCCCTAAAGGATGGAGTCTATCATTGAGGTAGTGAATCAAAATTGATCCAATTCGTGAATGAACATAAATTACCTACAATTCATAGCTATTTTGACCTACTTTGCATATGAAGCATAATTAAAAAATCTAATCAATTGAAAGGAAGATAAAATTGTTGACTTCATTTTGGTGACCACTCTACTATTCAAACAACAATGCAAAAACTACAAGGACTACAAGGTGAGATTATAAGGTGAAAATGGTTTACAAAATTGAAAATCTAAAACATGCAAAATACCCTATGATGTTTTGTAGTCAACTTCATCAAAAGAGGTAAATGATGGTTACTTAAGAGCAACTCAAGTATCAAACCTTCCATGATCTAAGCTAGGAGGCTTGAGAACTCCGTTCGGTCATTTAGAATCATCCCTACTTTAGCTTTGAAATGGACATAAGGTGGTCCTTAACCCCTAAATGTTTTCAACTATGTTTTCACCAAAAACGCTCCAAACTGACATTTCTAGAACAAGTACCAAATTTTAGGAAAAAAACATTTTTGGACACATATAACTGTAAGATCTTGTACTAAACTTATTTGGGAAGATGTGGAAAAAATTTCAGAATTTTCCACCATGTAGATTGTAAGATATTAGCATTTGAATTAGAAAAAAATCCTTCTTTAGGCCCTGTGAAAAAACGGGCAGCTGCACTTCACAAGGCCACATTTGTATGAAAAAAATTCCAAAATGTTGGTTACTATGTGGATTCACTCTTCAAGGCAAGTTGGCTATGTGCTTGAAAAAATTCAAATCATTTGAAATTGTACAACATATAGGGAAGAAAAAGTAAGTACAAAGAAGTAGAGAATGATCCTAAATACAAAATTGTGAAGAATTTTGTTATGGAATTGAAAAATTCCAATCCCAATGGTTGTAATGTTTTAATAAACAATCCACATCCTATGATTTTATTTTTTTTCAAAAAATATTGAAAATTGAGTGAAATAAAGGACTTCAAAGTTTATTTTAGAGTAGAGAATCCAAAACAGCCCACAAACTACAACGCCTCATAACTTTCATCTCATAAATCAAAATGGAATGATTCAAAGCTTTCCATGGACATATAAATCTAGAAAACCAATTCCAAATTTTTATTTCTTAAAAATGTATTTTTTTCAAAAAAATTTGGGTTGCCCGAAGATCAATGAAAATTACATATCATGCAATAACTTTTTAACCATGAAGTTAAAAGTTATGAAAATTGTTGGGCCTTACAGATACTCCTTGGGCACATGTTGAGTGAAAATTGCAAAGAAAAAACAAAAATAAACTCCATTCATTGTGAGTTGCCCGAAATTGCTATGTTGTCAAAAAATGTAGTTTGGGTGTTTAGGGGTTAAATCAACCTTTGTAGTCATTTGAATGGATCGAGAAAAAAAATATAATTTATTGCAAGAGCCAATTATTGTCCTCGCTTTCCCCATTTTTCTTTATAATTTCAAGTGAACAATCTAGGAAAGACATAGAGTCATAAATAGGGACCTATGACATAACTTGTTTGAAAATTCATAACTAATTCAATAATGCTTCAAAAAAATATGAAACCACTTGTGTTACATTCTACATTTATTTATCTTTGTCTGAAAAATAAGATAAAATATTCCCATGAAAAGAAATACATAAAAAAAGGCAGACTAGCCCTTAGATGAGCAATTTATGAGCCTACTACGTTACACCTAAAATTGGAGCAACATGCCACTTCATTAACCCCTAAATGTATTTGACTATGTTTTCACCAAAAATGCTCTAAAATTGCCATTTCTAGTAAAAGTGCCAAATTTTAGAAAAAATACATTTTAAGACAAATGTAACCATAGAATCTTGTAGTATGGTGGTTTGGGAAGATGTGAATAAAATTTCAAAAATTTCCACCGTGTGGATTGCAAGATATCAACATTTGAAGTGACAAAAAGCCTTTTTTTGGCCCTACAAAAACCCAGGCAGATGCACTTCACAAGGCCATATCATTATGAAAAAATGTCCAAAATGGTCGTAACTCTTTGGATTCATTCATCAAGTCATGTTGACTACATGCTTGAAAAATTTTAGATCATTTAGAATTCTACAACATATAGAAAAGAATTAGTAAGTAGAAAGAAGTAGAGAATGGTTCAAATATACTAAATTGTTAATCATTTATTTATGGAATTGAAAAATGCTAATCCCAATGGTTCTAATGTTGTAATAAACAGTCTACACTGCATGCTTTTATTTTTTTCAAAAATTCTGAAAATTGAGTTAAATAAAGGTCTTCAAAGTTTATTTTAGAATAGAGATTCCATAACTACCCACAACTAAAACCCTTCATAACTTTCATCTCATAATTCAAAATCGAATGATTCAAAGCTCTCCGTGTATATATAAATCTAGAAACCAATTTTAAATTTTTATTTTAAAAAAATGATTTTTAAAGAAGTGTTTTTTGGTGCCTAGGTTGCCCACTAAGCAATGAAAACTACATATCCTACAATAAATTTTTAACCATGTATTCAAAAGTTATGAAAATTGTTGGGCCTTAAAACTACTCCTCAGGCACATGTTGTGTGAAAATTTCAAAGAAAACAAATAAAAATTCCATTCATAGTGAGCTACCCTAAATCACTATGTTGCCAAAAAACACCATTTGGTCCTTTCGGAGTTAATTCAACAACCTAGAGTCAAAACAAATCAACAAATTTGAAATAATGAGAATCCAACACTTTGATGAGCAAAACTGTTTCTTTATTGTTCAGTGACAACTTTACACTCCAGTAGTCCGAGTAACAAGAATGAACAAGAGAAGCCACTTACCCTAGACCCATTGGCACACTCAATGAATTTGACATTAGAGGGTTTCCAACTACCAGAATTGGACACTTCAAAGAGTCCACACGCTACCTCAATTGCACCATAAGATATCATAAATTCAATTTATTAATTTCAGCTAACTATCTCACCAAGTAGCACACGGTGTTGGTTGAGCATTTAAGCTTGTATCTCAAACTTGATGCTCTGACCTGTGGAATCTAAAGATGCCCTTCAATGATCCATGGAAAGGAAAGAATGAAAAATTACTAAAACTGATTCATGGAAATTAATGAATCAAAAATTACTAAAAATGATTCATGGAAAGTAAAGAATGAAAAATCACTAAAAAATACATAAATTAGTAATTTGTAGTTTTTTCCCTTGCCAGCAAAGTTGCGTAAAGGACCTCATTCCATGAGTCAGGCACTCCAGGCAAACAGAAGTGGCTGCAGTCTTGACCTTTGTCTTGGGGTAAATCAGAAAACGCTCCTGGGTGACCATCAGACCTATAGCTTGCTGACGTTGTGATATCCATGAACTCGACGGCACCCCTCTTCCTCTTCACGTTCTGGTTAATTGCATCCAGAATGTGTTTGTTGGTCCAAGGCGTTTCCATCATTTCCTGTCCCTCTAAGTCCGAAAGCGGCTTCACGTCATCACAATGGCCTCCAGAGTTCCATGATCCTCCACTGCATAAATTTATCATCATATATTGCAACATTGTTAATTACGGAGAGTATACAGCACTGTACGCTCGAGCTCTGAATACACCATGAATCATGTTCTGAATCGTTGCAATCATCCAAGCGCTTCTGAAATGGATTCTTTAAAGTGGAATTTTCGATGGACTAGAGAACCTTTGAGAGACAAGAGGCTTGAGAAGGTTATCAGACATAACGCCAAAGACCTTTCCTTGAATCTCGAATGTCCAAAATTCTTCCTTTTGGTTGATCAAAGGACTCGAAATGAGACGAGCAGTTAAGAGTTTTATCTTTCTTCTACCTGGCCAAGGAGAAAGTTACAAGGGTTGCCTCAAGACGTAGACTTGGCGTTCTGACAGACTGCTTAGTATGTGCATGTATCCTGTTTACTCTTCTCCACATTCTCCATACTATTCTTTCTCGATACAATTGTTGTTCCTATTAAAATCTCACATTTTTTATACAAACAGTAATAAATATGAAAAGTAAAACATGTCGAGCAATTTTCAAAGATCCCTTCCAACGGCCTTCCCTTTCAAGAGTCCAACACGGTGAAATTGAGGTTAAGTTGCAAGCGTATTCATCACTCCAATATACTAAGCTAGGGACAATTCAAACCTCATAAAGAGTGTGATTAGTCATGCTAGCTAAACTTGGTCAAAATGATTGTATCGGCTAGAATCCGATATCCCAAATTAGAAGCTGTGACGACAGTAAGTGATGTACAAGAACAAAGTGTAAGCGTCGTAAAAAGTAAGTGTGGTTTTTAACTTTTTCATAGTGACGCTATGCCCCTTCTTTCTATCAGTTGTTATTGAACTTTGTCGTGAGTGTTATGATAAATAATTGCCGTTGTAATGGTGAGAAGATTAACCATAGGTACGCGTATGAAATGTCATACTTAAAGTTGTGAGAGGAATCTGCAAACGTCATTAATGATAGCTTACGTACCTAAAATGCCTTGGAGCGTAGCTTCGGAAAAATAATTTCGTTGCCGGATCAAGGTTATCTTCCATCCACAATGCCCAAGTTTTCATTGCAATTTGGAACGCATCTTCAAGACCGTGGGTTGTCAAATTGTTCCCAACTTGAAACCGTGCAGCCCTGCAACAAAACGTTCAGTGTAATCCACGTCAGAACATCGGTAATTCCACGAACATATCTTACAGGCCTGTTATGTTTCTACTACGGAATAAAGTACGACTCCTGAAAAAGGTGAAGCAACTAAATTAACTTGGGCATGGATCTGCATGGATCTTACCATTGCTCAATTCTCTCCATTATCCACCAGTTGCCAGTATTGAACACCAAAATGTTGGCCCCGGGCCACCATTTTTTCACACTCCATGCGACTTCGTCGATTTTAAGTACGCTTTTCACATTACTAGGTGAATGTGGGGGAGGTCGAGTTTGTGGCACAAGAAAAGGCTCCCTGTAATACTCCACAGTACAGTTGTAGTCTTGAAATCGGAAAACCAAGCTACCGATATGCTTAGATATGGGATCTCCATTGATTTCATAAATCCGCGATTTGTTTTGCACTCCTTCTGCAAGCATGCACAACATGGACTCCCAATGATTCCTCCCCAATGAGTCTCCAACAAATACTAACCGTTGATCTCGCAACCTCTCCAACATGCCCTCTGGGTCAAATCTGCAAAATAGTACGTAGCCCATTCTCCAGCAATCAGCGCACTTCTAAACAGGCTCTTTGTTCTCCAATAAGTCGGCCTGAAAACTATAAAACTACAGATGACTCACCACAATTGCTACCCATTAACTACAAGCTCGTTCACACTGTAGTCTCTGTTCAAAAATCATGTTGTTTAACTGAAAATAAATAAATCATGTTGAACTCACCAAGGTACTATAATAGTCTAAAAATGAAAACTTCGGTTCATCATATTGTAAATATTTTGATTAACATGCTGCCGATTTAATATCACCGGAAATAAGTGAAAAGAATCGCATGTGTCAGTCATAAATTAATCAAAACTAGACAAAAACAGCTTACAAGTACAAGAGGTCAAACTTGGGTCTCTTAGTCTTCCGGAGGTTAATAAACAAGCTAGGTGAAGGGTATGGGCACCTGGGTAAGTCACAGTCATGAGGTTGCCAGCGGTATTTCATGAAATCTGTGTCGGGTCGACCATTTTCCTCACACTGGAATCCTGGATCTATAAACGGGCAGTTCTTGGATCGGTACAAAGGATATGTCTCGTCATACACCCAGCGCCCCTGAGAGAAATCACAATCAGATAAGGACTTATTACTAGCTGCAGCTCTGCCCGTGGTCTCTGTAACCCCTGGCGTCCCGATGGGCAATACCTTCGCAGAACGAGTCTGAGATTCAAGCGTGTCATTATTGAGTCCAAAGTCAGCTGAATTACTCGTATTCCCAGCTGTAGATTCAAACACCGGCTCATCATGTAAATGGGGTGTTCCTCCTCGTGGTGAGATGCCCTCAGCTTCCGATCCTTGGCTACTCGACGAATTGGTACCCGAATCACTCAGGCTCTGCAATAGGATCTGTAATTCCTTGCCGCTGTAGTTGGATGCCCTGACGTCGATAAATGTGAAACAGAGGACTAATAAACCTATGCTACACGCCAGGAGCAACCAAATTCCAACGGCTCGGTATTCAGCCATTTGGAGTCTCGTCCCCTCAAAACCAGGGGAATTTTTTTTGGTGGACGCCCAGTCAAGCGTCTAATGCGTCTAAAACTCTTACTGCCGTCATTCTCTGATACTTGCTCTCAAGAATGAAGCCCTGCCAAGTTCGAAATCACAGCCTCGAAGGAACGCTTGACGCAGTTTCAATTTGTAAAGCGTAGCCAAAGCTCGTGCCAATATCCAGGCACTCCAGTGCAGCTATTGCACAAGATTACTTTGATAGAAGCTGAAAGTGTGCTCGATCAGATACAAAAGAAATGTTGTCCACCTTGACCAAAACGGTTCGCTTTACTTGGCTGTAGTACCTGTTGTTTGCAGTAGAGTAATGTTACCCTTTGTGCCAAAGAAAAAGGGGGGGGGGGGGGGGGGGCGGGAGCAAAAAGATATACTCAATAGTAAAGAATTTCAATCTCGCGCGAGATGAGTGAATGATTTGCAAGAGTATCATAAACATGTCCTAATGCCACCCCCAGTCCCCAATGCCCGCCCCCTAAACTGTACGGGGGCTTGAGAAGAGAACTCAATTTCGAATTGGAGAATACGTAAACATTCCGTATATGATCTCAGATAGTATGACATGACTCGCATGATGTAGAGCTAGAACAGGGAGATTTGATAATTTGAAATAAACAATTGAATACCTTGAACTGATGTTGTCAATCCTTTCCCCATGAATTTTCGCACATCCGGTGTGCCGCCGCTTGCAGGCTCTGATTAGCAAGTATTTCCAAAACTCATTGGTATGAGTAATTAAACACTATTTTTAAAACCAACTCTAATTTTCTCCACCAAGCCGACTAGCACACATCAAATTCTTAAGCTGTTCTATGAGTGTACTCATCTAACTGTTCATTTGATAACAAATAGAAAAACAAAATATATGCTTTGGATTCAATCAATGGTGTGCTACTTCTGCTGGATCACAAGAGAGTCAATCCAGGGACTACGGTCACGGAGCTATTGAAACGATTGGTGCTAGGACTTCTTTCTCCAAAACTCTTGAACTCAAGGTGTACCGGAACTGTGTCAGAGGATTCAAGTAAAGAGGATACCTTGATCCTTCCTAGAATTAGCAGTGGGCACACGGTATTAGGAGCCCTTTCAAGAATGCAGGTGCAGAGGCTGTGGCTTAAAGTCGAATTGCACTGATGAAACAGGTATGAAATTGGCAAAGACCCTTGGAGCAACGACATGCTTCAGGAGCTCCACCCTCACATGCTATTACAAAATCTGCCTTCGATCCATGTCAATGACGACTGCACATTCATTCACGTGTTTCAATATCAGATTGCTTCCCCTCTATCCACCCGAAGTACTGCATATCACAACGCAGCCCACAATGAAAAGCCACATATAAACTTCCATTGAATCCCCAAAATACCATCCCCAACACCTAAGGTTGTGCAAAACTTAAACTACGATTCTAATGCTTGCTTCAGAAATAGGCAGCCAGCAAACATCTAAAACAGAGCACACAGTAAAGATTAGTTCCCAAACCCTAAAACCCAAAAATCCTGCAATTGCACAAGCATTGGAGATCTGACATCACTGTATGAACCTCCGTTTCAGAACTACTGTGCAATACCCATCTAATTATGAGAATGTCATAGCAAATCCCGCAATTCCGTCGAAACCCATAAAGAAAATGTAGGATTTTTTCTACAGGCAGAATTAAGAAATTCAATGCGGGATTCACAACGGCGCCTACCTGATTTTGCGATTGCTTTGGCATCTCAGAGCCACAAACAATCTACAGCTACCCCGAGGATATATAGTTCTTCCTTGTGATCTTCACTGCAGCCTCAGTCGTCAAACCATCACCCAAATGAAGAAGATTCAAAACACCTGCATCAATCCCGGGGGATCAATCCTGCCTCTTCAAAAAGCGGTAACTCAAGCCTCGCGAAACAGTACACCACAGTCGCGAACCGATCGATTACTATCGAAAGAGTTGAATGTATTCCTCCTTCAGAGGAATCGTCATAGCCTGCAGCTGTCCGATAATTGTACTGTACAGGACAATGATTCGTAATTTCGTACTGATTTGTCGTGATGTCCGTGCGAGTCCGAAGTCACACTATTCTGAATCAGTGCAGGTTGAAATAATTGCACAAAGATAACATGCAGTAGCAGAGCAACGGACTGCCCTGTCCCGAACAGAATGATGTGGAATATTCCACACCATCAGCAGCTCAATGCCACGCGTCAATATTTGTCAGTTTAAGAAAGGCAGTGACTGGGTTGAAAATGAAGCCAGAATATGGTAGAACCTCCCATGACCAGCCAAGACCCATGGTCAATATGTAGGTAATGGGAAATTCAACAGAGAGATGACAGATATTTAACCATTAGTTTTCTGGTTTCTAACTATCTTCTAGCCATAACTGGTATGACACATGTGCTTCGTTTTCAGAGCCAAATTAGTCTTTAGATGAGCAGTGATGGAAGAATCTATATATTGGAGATGGGAGCAGGCCAACTTTTGGCTTCTGAAATTCATAACAATTTGAGTTTAAGGAAAAAAATTATGAAAATTTGATAACGTCCATCATTTCTATTTCTCTACATGGCAAAAATTTAACAATGCCTTCTACTACTCTAGATCATGCACAAAATGCTTAAGTGGCTGGTTATGGGCGGTTCTACTATATAGCCATTAACTTTTCTCAGCCAAAATGACTATTAACTTCTGTCGTTCAAGTGCATCAGTTCTTCCAAAAAAAACCAAAAAATAATGAAATTTCATTTCACTTGTGCCAAAAAATATATACAAAATAAAAATGAATTACTTACTAAATTAAAAATAGATTTTGTGATACAATTGAAGTTGGCACTGACACCCTTGATTCCTTGATTGATGCCTGTTAATTCGGACTCTGTCCTTGTGTCAAAAATTCTACACTCCTACATCCTACTTTGTCTTCTACAAACCACATAATTTTGGATGTATTTCCTAGATGACAGCATGAAGAGAGGAGAAGGCAAGCTCTCTTCTAGCTACTAAATGTTATGAAAGTACAATTTTGGGGTGACACTAATTTTCGAGCTGAAAATAATTTCCCCCCTCTCACTACTGTATCTAGCCATAGTAGAACCAAATATTACCAACCACTTAAGCATTATGTGTATGATTTGGAGCAGCAACAGGCCATGTAAATTTTCTACCTTGTAGACAAATAGAAATCATGGGGATTGCAATTTTTTTGGTAATTTTTTGCCTAGAATTGAAATGATTATGAGTTTTGGAAGTCAAAAGTTGATTTGGACCCATCCCCAACACATAGAGTCTTGCAGTACTATTCATTCAAGGACTACTTTGGCTCTCAAAACCAAGCACATGTGTCATATCATTGATGGTTAGAAGATGGTTGGAAACCAAGACGTGATGGTTAGAAATCAATCATAGTGTCTATTGAATTTCCTGGTACCTATAGATTAGCTATAGGGGATTGGGTGGTAATGGGTGGTTCTACCAAATCATGGCCACCACTTCATCCTTAATATTTAAGGAAATTAAGGAAAAGTGGTTCGATAGTCACTAGTCGCTACTAGAATTAATACTAACCCCTAAAGGACCAAACAGTGTTTTTTGGCAACATAGCAATTTCGGGCAGCTCACTACGAATGGAATTTTTATTTTTTTTCTTTGAAATTTTCACACAAAATGTGCCCGAGGAGCCACTTCAAGACCCAATAATTTTCATAACTTTTAATACATGGTTAAAAAGTTATTGTATGATATGTTGTTTTCATTGCTTGGCGGGCAACCCGGGCAGCAAAAAAAAACTTCTTTAAAAATCACTTTTTTTAAAATAAAAATTTGAAATTTATTTTCCTGATTTATATATACATGAAAAGCTTTGAATCATTCCATTTAGATTTATGAGATGAAAGTTATGAAGAGTTTTAGTTGTGGGTAGTTTGTGGGTAGTAATGGAATCTCAACTCTAAAATAAACTTTGAAGACCTTTATTTAACTCAATTTTTAATATTTTTGAAAAAAAATAAAAATGTGACGTGTATATTATTTATGACAAAAATTCTACCATTGGGATTGGCATTTTTCAATTCCATAAATAAATTATTAACAATTTAGTATTTTGAATCATTCTCTACTTCTTTCAACTTACTATTTGTTTCCTATATGTTGTACAATTCCAAATGATCTAAACTTTTTCAAGCATGTAGCCAACATGACTTGGAGAATGAATCCAAAGAGTTACAACCATTTTGGACATTTTTTCATAATGATATGACCTTGTGAAGTGCCTCTGCTCAGATTTTCGCAAGGCCAAAAAATGGCTTTTTGTCACTTCAAATGCTAATATCTTGAAATCCAAACTGTGGAAATTTATGAATTTTTTTTGGATCTTCCCAAACTAGCATACTAAAAGATCCTACGGTTACATTTGTCCAAAAATTTATTTATTCTAAAATTTGGTGCTTGTACTAGAGATGACAATTTTGGAGCGTTTTTGGTGAAAACATAGTCAAATACCTTTAGGGGTTAAAATATTCAATTTTTATATTTTTTTTAAGAATTTGACACCTTAATAGAAGGAAATACTTTAAGAAGGTGGAAAATTAATTATTTTTAAATTTGCATGTGGCCCATTCTAAAATTGTATGAAGCTCATTTTTTGATAGTTAAGCATTTGTAGCATTGATTTAGTTGTTTTTCTGGCACTCTCTCAAATTAATTTTTATAAAAATTCAACTTTTGTTTTTTATTTAATTTTTGTTTCTCTTGGTAGCCAAATATGGTAATAGGAAAAAATAGTCATATATAGTATTACAATGATGAGTTGGACTTGTAATGAATCTGAAAGTTTAGTCTATTCAAGTAGGTTTCTTACTAGTGAGTAAAGTAACTCAACCTATGATTGGCACAACTTTGGACATGCCTATTGCAATCCCAAAAATTCTTATTGTGCAAATGAGTCTTGTAAAATGTATTGCACAAGAAGAAGTGGGACTACATTAGGCTTGTCCAAAGTTGTGATTGTCATAGGTTGAGTTACCTTAGATGAAAAGGACTATTCATTGCATTCAGAGTTTGTCATTACCATTACATAAATGGGTAAAATGATTTTTTCTTTATGTAATACTATTTTTAATTGGTGTAGGATGTAATATTAATTTATAAGAATGAAATTTGACAAAATAAAATTTGACAATGACACTAATTTTATAGTTACCCTCAATGTAGTGTCTTGAAGGTTGATGTGACTTTGCGAGGTTAGAATTTTGAAACAATTTTGAATATTGTAGAAATAGAATATTGTATGAATTAATTCACTATGAAATGAATAGACTTAAATGATCACTTGATATATGTTATGAATTCAACCTCTAAATTTTATGTGTGAAAAATACTCCTAAAATTGCAAAAAAAGAACTCTTGATAATAATGGATAATTGGATATAGTTACAAATCACTTTTAATCCATTTTTAGAATTTGGAATCATTGGATCTTATTAATGACTTGTATTAGCTTCACATGTAGGATTTTGGCGATGTGAGGGCAATTGATATGTGAGATTAATGTGTACAAAGCTCAATGCACATGGTGAGCAATTTTTTTCCAATTCTCAAGAGGCTAGTTGTAATGTGGCATTCCCAAGCTTGTGCTCCCTCTAACTCATAATTCTCTTGCAAAAAGACCTTTTGATTTTAGATTTTAATAGAGGTTCAAGTTATAAAGAAGTAGGAATATTTCTAAAGCCAAATGGCATGTTCTATTTTGATTGCATCAACTAGTGACCAAAATAAAACAAAAGAAATTTTTTATTCCAATCATCAAATCTTTTATAAAATATTATATTCCTTGAATATTATGTTTGATTATTAATCTTAAGAGAATGAGAAAAAAATACAACACATCACTTTAGAAGCCAGGGAAGCTTTTGGATATTTGATAATTAAGATATTGTAGATATCAAACTAATCTTAGACTCTATAATGAAAAAAATGGTCTAGAAATTGAAAGATGTCAATAAGTTCTTTGAAATGCCTATGATGTTGTCAATTTGTGATTGATTGGTTTAGAAAAAATCCACATATTCAATATATACCAAGGCCTTATTGTAATAGCACTCAAAGTAATTATGAGCATGGTGCACTCGTACCTACTATGCAATAATGCAATTAGTGTAATATTTTTGTAATGCCTTATTAGCAATTGACATTGCTTTTCAATGCATCCAAGCATGCCATTTTTTGATAACATAGGAAAACACGTACAAATTGTGAACATCTAATGAATCTTGAAAGAATCTTGAAAGGATATTAACTACTAAAGGACAAATAAACCCACTTTAGATTCTTTGAGAACTAGGACATATCTATTGATTTCATAATTTGAAATTTTTGTAAGTGGAAAATTTTAGGATGGATGTTAATCATTCTAATCTACATGTGAATTTTGTTTCACATCATTCCGATAAATATAACAAAAGTCATAAGCTAAAAAAATTCAATGTCAAATCTGAGTACTAAAAATACTGGAAAAGTATTAATTTATTTTATTGGATTGTGTAGATTTACACCTACTCAATAATACTTGAACCATTCAATTCTAACCGCTGAGGTGAAAATTATGAAGAGTTTTATTTTGCAAGAAATGAAGGTAGAAAAAACATATAAAGTCACTTTTTGATCTCAATTTTGAATTTTTTAGAATAAAAAAAATGAAGGATATTGATAGTTTACTAAAGCATTCTTACCATTTTGATTAACAATTTTCAATTTTTTGTAAGAATTATTAGCAATTTTATTTCTTCTTTCATTCAATACCTCCTTCTATTTTATACTCCCTCCGTTTGGAAATAGTGTATCCATTCTCAATGCAATCAACAGTGAGAATGGATACACTATTTCCAAATGGAGGGAGTAATTTTTTTTGAAATCAATATAAAAGTTTTTTTGGTTAAATTTTTTTACATATATTTAAAAAAAATTCTACCATACTAACTAAAATACAAAAATTATAAGATATACATTTTTTCTAAAAAATTTTAAAGACAAAACTTCCCCTTTTGATAGGGCTAGAATAAGCCTACATTTTGAAGTTTAGACAAATTGTACTTGCAACCAGTAGAGGTATTCACCCTAAATTTTTTGGAAGGATGTATTTAAATGAGTTAACCAAAGGATCCTATGGTTGAATTCGTTAAAAAATAAATATTGATGAAAATTTTAGTCTTGCTTTGGAGGTGAGTATTTTAAAGTAAGTTTGGTCTTCTAAATATGAAAGAACTTTAGGGATTAAATAAGTTTTCAACTTTTGTACAAGTTGAATTTTTTTCAAAATTAACAAGTGCAAATGACAACTTTGATTATTGGTATAAAGATGTTATTCAATTTGGACATCATAATTATACCAACTCAAATACAAAAGTTTGACTTAAGGAAAAATTTACTTTTACATTAAGACCACTAGCATCCTAGTTATAAGATTGTGAACGGAAAAATCTAAATTTCTTATCAAGTGGAATAAGATTTTGTTCTAAGAAAAGTTTTAGATGAATTTTCATTGTTCTATCACTTCACCCCTTTCTTGAATTGTTGATTAGTGACATACTTTAATTGTTGAAAAGTTTCCATGGGACTTTGGATTGTTTAATTATCCAAATTTTCTTATTATTTAAGAAGAAAATCTATTTAGTATTAGGATGAAGTATTTTGAAAGAACCTTTCCTTCACTATCATGAAAAAAATGAAAAGTTGCTTAAGAACTTTTTAATTCTAAATGAGACTTAAGATTGAAATTTTGTATAAAATTGCTGTTAGTTAGTGATTATAAGCATATACTTTAGGCAAGGTAGAAAGATCCAAAAAGATACCAAGCTATAAGATATATTATAATTGATAATTATCTCAAATTTCCATACCCTTGACTAGTGATCCACTTTAAATTGTCGTCCATTCTATTTGAGGGACTCGGATTTTTGTCCACCCCATATCTATCTCATTGATTGATCAATCTCTCTTTATGTAAAGAAGTATGTAAGTCTCATATTCCTCTCACTATCTTATAACTTTGATGAGGGAGGGGAGGACAATGAACAAACAATATCTTTAGGTGCACGTAGTCTATGAAAATAGTATAATTATTTCTCTTTCTCTATGCAAGTCCCTCTCAAGCTTGAACAATTACTTACAATGGAAAATTGTATATGGATTAGATTCTTTTTAAGACAAGACCTATCTACAAACAAGGCCATTCATATTTCTTGAAAATAGAGCAGTTGTTCTATAATGGTCTCTATGTAAGCTTTACTACTCAAAAAAACTTTAGAATCATTTACTTCACCCTAAGCCTTTCAACACCAGTTGCGTTAACATCATTTTGGTTCACAAAGAAGTAATCACCATATTCTACGGACATAAATGCTGGCACTTGGGCATTGTTGCAAAGCTCAGCAATGGGTTGCACCAATACATCCCTCCAAGGTAAAAGAAAATTGGCAATGCTAAAACGGCCAATAGGACCAGCTATAGCTCTGTGTGTCAAGCTCTTGAATCGATCATTGCTCACAATCTGACACAAGTTACACAAATGTCATTTGAATGAATGGTCAATATTAAATAATTTCTAAAAATCTAAAATATGTATTTAAATCAAAACTATTTGTTAAATCTAAATCATTGAGAACTTATATATATTTTAAATATTTATTTAGTCTTGTGTCAAAATCATTGTAATGGTCATTTTAAGAGTCAATTTCTTTTTATATTTGGTATATTTTGAACATTTCAATGAGAATTTCAATTGTTGAGCAATCCTGTACATTGCTTTCAAACCGAATTAGAGTTTGCCAATCTATAATTAGAGTTGATTCATTCTATTGGCACTCAAAGGCTACCTCACAATTGAAAAACATTATTTCTAAAGAATGGTTTGGTTGCAAATTATGTAAATTTGAATATAATCTTAGATAGTCATATTGATAGACATCAAATTTTGAACACAACCAATTTGCATTTTCAATATCAATAAGGGACACCTACAATTGCCACTAATCTACAGTCTCTCTCTAATTTTAGATAAAAAAATACATGTTGCTTAAACAAGTAAATAATACGGAGTATAATATTGCAACATTTAACAAGTCCTTGTTTTGATCATCACCCAAAAAACCCTCATCCATTGTAACTTTTTCCAACAAAATCTCTATGATGAAATCTTTAGTGAATTAGAACCCTCATTCATTTTCCAAGAACTTATAAAAAGTTGATCAAACTAATAATAAGAACTAACTCAAGATTTAAAATCTATAATTTCAAATATCTCTATGAAATGGTAGAACAAGATGATTACTAGTAAGAGAAAAAATTCAACCTCTAATCAAATGATTGTTTAAAATCATCTACCAAATGAAATATTGATCCACTTTTACTAATGTGTACAGCATCCAAGTGACACATTCTTTGGTGAGTTGGAACCCTCTTTCATTTCAAACATAGTTTCAAATTTTGACCAAATAAATAATAAGAATTACACTCATGGATTGTTCACATTGGAATTTTGCAAAGGAGACATGCTTAGACAAAAGATTGTCCAACATGATAGAGAACTACAGAAAATTTAAATAGTATTTAGGTTTGGTAGGACGTTAAATTTTGTACAAACTATTCAGCCAAGTACACATGAAATTTTTTTGTCAAGTAGCTTGGTATTGAATGTGAGTTGAAAATAGACTATTCTTAAATCTGATCCTACCACTCAAAACATTGTATAACTAGTTAGTGTGTTTATCTCCTTAGATTCTTGGAAAATTATATCATCTTTTCTTAGATACCTAGTTTAAGGTAGGTTATAGATTTCTAGAAACGTGAAAACCTTTGCAATTGCACCAATGATTTTTGGGTGACATTTGTGGAAATGAATTTGAAATGAGATGATTTTACTATCAATACTTCCTCTGTTCTAAAATGATCTTTTGGTTGGACAAAATATTTGAGATTAAGGTTGAAAATAATGTTACTTCAAATAGTTTCTAAGTATTTCAAGGAAGTGGTTATCCATTCATTGAATCTTTGAGAACAAAAATGATCATTTTTGAGCAAAAAAAAGATCATTTGGGGACAAAAACTTATAGGGAAACAGAAGACAATTTTGGAATGGAAGGAGTAGTATTTATTTCCATTTTCGTAGTTGATTAAATGTATAGACTTGTATATTTAATGCTTCTATGAAACTAAGATTAAACTTTGATAAAGACTCACATTATTCTACAATTTCTACAATATTCTTGAGACATACATTCTAGTATTGTCAAATCCAACCTTTGTATAGTAAGTTTTTTCTTCTTGATCTACTCCCTCCAAAACCAAAACGCCTACCAAAACGTGTGTTTGATAATGAGTAATCATCCATCAATCTAGACCAAATTGGATTAAAGTGTCCTTAGAGCATCTAGTGGTTTGTTTTTCAAGCCTATTCTGGTATTTGGGGAACAAAGAGTGAGTAATAAATATGTGTTCCCCCAAAATCTCTTTGCTACAATGTACAAAAACTATCTTTTCTTTGTTGTTTGCAATTCTACTACATGTTACTATTCATCTTCACATTCATACATTGGCATTATCCACAATGAGATTCATTTTCTAAAGCCCACTAGGAGACATGCCATTAGTTGGAAGTTGAAATAGCAAGTTGCATCCATAAAGCACATAAGTGGTCTAGTCTCCAAATCTTGAACATTGCGCTTTCCCTAGATGAACTTTTGACAAACCACTCTTCGACATGCTCTTAGAGCACCCTAGTTTAGACTGCTACATATACCTTTCAAAGCGTAGGTTCATCTCAACTTTAATTTCAACTAATTCAATCACACTCTCTATATATGCTTAGTAAATAGTTGGTGGACTGGTTATGACACATCTCATTTAGAATGTAAGACAAGATTCCATCATTAATGTGATCAAATTCAAGATCTCTATCTAGTTAGTTTCAGAGAGTGGTTTATAGGTTGGATATAATAGGCGAAGTCACATAAGACTTGAATGAAACTAGGACATTCAATGAGTTTGGAAACAAGGTTAATTGTCTCAAAGGTTGAATCTAACATTATCAACGAACTCGCTGAAGAAAGTAATGGAGAGAGTAGAGTGCTTGCTACCTATCAAGCTTAAGCAAGTTCAACACCTCTCCTTGCGATGACTCTTGCTACTTTCACTTCCTTAATAATTGAAGGAATATAGAGTGTTGACTTGAACAACTTGGCAAAAGCTATTAACCAATTTGTCCTAATGGTGTGCAAAATCCTAATTTTCCAAAATCACACTATCTTGAATTATTTAATGTAGGGTAATATATTTTTGTATTCTATCAATTTCCATAAAAATGAAGTTTGGTGGTCACACTTCTTCATTAGGTGATACTAAATCCCCCCAATTGTTGGGACAAATTAGTATTGTCTTTTGTCCATTTTGGCATGTGTCAAGTAGTTTTACTAGTTGCATTGGAGATACTTTTAGAGCATCATCAATGAATCACACCAAACAACCTTCTCATTATAGCTAACTTTCGATTGATATAAAATCAGAACTTGAAAATATTATCATTGGAAGTGCATCAAAAATCACACTAATGAGACATATGATTTGGACTTTGGTCAACCAAAATAGAGACCATTAAAAGCAAGCTACCAAAAAAAATAGAGAGAACTACTTCAAATTATATTTAAGAAAGAAAAATCATGGAAATGACACATCAATTTATATCTAGAGTTGCATGATGGGATTCATTGATGATTCTCCTAGGTGTTACATTTTTTTTTTTTAAAAAGAAAAGAGATGGAGAAGTAAGGATCTTGCCTGTAAAATGTCACCAACATTGACAACGAAGGCATGCTTGATAGGTGGCACCGGCACCCAACAATTCTCTCGCAACACTTCCAATCCACTCACTTCACCTTGTTGTAGGATGGTGACCACTGAAATGTCAGCATGTCCAGAAGCTCCCATCACCAACTCCGGTTGAGGACACGGTGGGTAGAAGTTCAATCCTGTTTGTACAGCAACAAACTCTAGACCTGCAAATTGGCTACTGAAAAGATGACTACTTTGCCCCATACCCTCCGAGAGTATAGACAAGATCTCTTTGGCAAGCTTGTGCACTGCATCTCCATACTCCTCTAACACTGCTCTACATGCATAGTATGGGTACTCATTAATGGGGCTCAAACCTTTAGTAAGTTATTGAATGCTTGCAAAAGTAGATTGTAGATGACATTGGGGAGTAATCAAGCAAAGAGATTGTCTTCTACAAGTGCACTAGGGTTTGCAGGAGTTGTGATTGGCCATGGAAATTGACAAGCCTACACAACTCCAATGCATGGGATAGTACATACTTCTCACACTTTCAATTGCAAACCCCCCACCCCTACCCCACCCACCCATAATGCTAAAAAGAGTCAACATTATTACCTATATTGAGAAGATGGTAAACACAAATAAACTTGAAGGATTCTTCTACCACACCAAAACTGCCATGATGTGTGCATTGTCATTCACCATTGAAGATATAACATTCAACAAAGTCTAAAATACATTGTTAAGAGACTTTTGTACAAGAAATCGATTTGAATGATTTGAAAAAGCAAACTCTTCTTAATATAACCAGTAGTGGGAAACTTCATCTCTCACTTCGTCTGACTTCATCTTCCACCAGTACATTCCCATTCACTATTTATGAAGAGCTTCACCACTGAAGGTAATCTTATAGCGTTTCTCAATTCTGAATCCCGATTGATTCCCACACTGGGCAAACCATAAATTGAAACTAATAATTAGTTGGGAGGATTAGAGGCGCTTACTGGAAGTCAGTGGGGTTGGTGACGACGAGATCGTAAGGCTCACGCACATCTTTGTGAACGGCGCACACCACCAGACGATCCACCCAGTCTTTAGTGCCACCCGGATACTCGAAGAAGCGGCCATAGCCCAGCCCTCCCACCGCTCTAATTTTGAACTCTTCTTTCTCGGCTGAAGGCAACGCGAAGAATCTCTTTGTCATCTCCATGGCAGCGTCCATCAGCGTCTCCGACACGCCATGATTGATCACCTGCAATTCCAAGCCTCAGTAATTCCTACTATTTACCAACACTACAATCTGATGTCTGGTTATAATGAAGAATCTCGTAGTAATGCCAGCTAATCTGCATAACTAATCTCTTTCTATGCAAGTCTCTCTCTAGACTCATCTTCCAGGTTCTTTTCAGACCCGTTTCACCTTCAGCAATGAACTCATCCTTTTGGGGTTGGAACTGAACTAGTAGTAGTAGTAGTTTCCTAGTCTCTCTCTATGCAAGTCTCTCTCTAGACTCATCTTCCAGCTTCATTATGTCCTGTGTCACCTTCAGAAATGAACTCACCCTAGGTAATTGAACTGAAACGGTGTAGTAAGTTGTGACCTAATTGAAAGTGAAGCCAAGTCAACATAAAATCTACATCATACGAACCAACCTCCGTTAAACCTCCCCAAACCTTAGGACCTCTTTGAACTTGACCCCACAATAGTAAGACATTGCGAATATCACCCTTAGCATGCACGATCGCACCTTTAGCCGCACAGACAAAAGCAAATTCACACTTTTAATTACCAATTCGTCACCACGCTTACTCACCCTTGCCTCAGGAACTGCAACTTTAAATATAGCATAGATATCATACTCCGGCACTGACATGCATGGCAAGCCAGTTTAGAGAAAAAAAGTTTGGAAGTACCTGCAAAAAACCCCACTCCTCACAAGCACGAACAGCCTCGGCCATGACCTTCTCCTTCCCTTGCGCATCCGCCAGCAACGCCATGTCAATAACAGGGATTAGTTTCCCAGTCTCAACGGTGGTTGATTTCCTTCTCTCCTGTGGGGGTTTGATGAATTCTGGAGGCACCTGAGTGAGCTTGTTCTCCTCAACCATGTACTGCACCATGTCCGCAGGTTTCCTGTCGAGGATGATGCTCTGATCCACCTTGGGCTGGTCCATGCTTGGTAACCGAGCTCTTCCTCCAACAAGTTTGTTCTGCAACAAAGCTAATGCCGCTCTTCTGTCTACTTCAGTGTGGGTTTCAAAACAAGATGGTCGACCTTCCTGCTATCTACTAACTGTCTAAGCTTAATACACAGAGGGTCAACAAAGTATGCATCTCCTTTTAAAATCTTGCAAGTGATATTTTATTAAAAAGCTATGAACAATGTGCTTCTGACAAGAAATTAGACTTACTCCAGTTGCAGCTGATGGTTAGGGTTTGGAGTGACGACAGCGTACCAGGTGCTGCTGTAGCAACCGGATCGCCTGCCGGCTCCACCTATTCGCAACTATTTAGTAAGACCGTGCTCCGGAATTTTGCAATCATGGGACGTCTGAGAGATGAACTTCACATTGTCAAGCTGTAGACCTCAATAATAAAACACTTGGAAGACTACACTGATTTGTCCTATTATAGTGAGGGGGAAACTAGCATCACCTAGAAAAATAGTGTCGTCACAAAATTTTACTTTTGTGGAAATTTGAAATAATTCAATAATATTTCAACCTGCACTAGTTCAAAATAGAGTGTTATCTTGATAAATTAGTGTCACACACATTTTTAGGACAAATCAATTTTGTTCCAAAACAAATCTAGTGTACATATTTGCAATTAGAGTGAAAAACTTGATTGCCTAGAAGAACCAACTATGGTAGAACAACCCAATGCTATTGATCACCCAATTCTCACATCTATTAGACCCTACCATTTGCATCAATCACCCACTCATTACCACAATCCCAACAACCCTTTAGCATCATGAAAATGCAATTGGGGAGGAGACACGTCAGTGTATGGTTTAGCATGGGTCTACCCACGCTTCATCAATTTAGACCCAACAAACTTTGAAAAATCACAAAAAATTCATTTCTTGTTAGAATGTCTTCATTCTACTTGCAAATGACTTTTCTTAACCCCTGAACGTCGGGTTGGTGACCATCGTAATCAAGCATTTTGGAACTGTTTGACATCATCCACTTTAAAAAAATAAAAAATATCCATTGGGAGTCAAACTAATGTAGAAGATCTCCCCTTTCCACCCCTAATTCCAAGGATGAATAGTTGCAATTCTGTCCTACAAAGGAGAATTCCTTGACGTTCATTAGACAAAAAATGTTCACCACGTCGTTTAGGGGTTAAACTTCTCAATATCTGAAAAATACATGAGTTGACAAATAGCTTCTCCAAGATACCTAGATAGCAAATCTGCTATAACAAATAGGCATGTTTACCTTACTCGTAGAAACCTCTGACTTCTTCAATCAGTGTTTCCTCTTGGATTCAGGTTTGGTGTGAAAATAGAGAAGCTCACATGAGAGGCCTATGGCAATTGAACTGCTATTGGGGGAGAAGAGAATCAGCAAAGATGGTATCTGAACTTTCAACTGGGGCCACCGATAGTACGATACCCTGGTATCAATTCGATTTCATTTTGGAAGTAAGACAAATTGGTCAAAGAAAAGTTAGAAATTTTCATTATTTAAGAAGAAGCCCATGTTTCCAGCGGAGTAGTGTACTTGTGTGGACTACTTTTGTAAGTTGGTTTCAAAAATTGACTCTGACTTGTGGAAGTAAGTGCCCATTCTTGGGATGTACTCTAACTAATTTCATTAAAGGATTAGTTTAGTTCAAACACTTGCCTTACAATATAAAGTAGGAGGTCCATAAAGTGCCCATTTAAGAGCTGATAATTAATTTGGGGAGGTTAGACTTCTTGAAATGTTTTTTAGTAAATTTTTCTTGAAAGAAAAATGGAATTAGCATCTAACACAAGTCCTTTCAAATTTTTTGGAGCTTCTCAGAATTAGTTATGAAATTTTGAAGTTGAAATGCAATGGTCACTAGAAGCATCCACCTCCTCAAATGTACACTAATTCTACATTGCTGGTGCAACGAGAAAACAAAATGTTCCTCTGTTCGAAAACACTTCTAGGGAACCAACGCTTTTTGGACCTCCTACCTTGACAGTTGGAAAGGTCTCGTGGAGAGCTTTCAAAAGTTATATCAAGTGCTTAGTCTGGATTACATTTTATTATCTTTTGACTTGTCAATAACAAGTCACTTTATGACTAGATAAGTTGCTATTCATAGCAAGAGTTTCCTGAGGATCAAGTTAACGACACTTGATTCAAACATGTAACTATACCGAGACCATCTTTGATAATGTGTACATATTGACTTTAAGAATCTTCAACTAATCTTTAACAGTCTTGCAGACGTTGGAGCATCTGCATCCATGCTTGCTGAAATTGACAAGCTCTAATTTCACATTTGTACTTGAAATCAAAACCCTCCAACTGACCTTATTAACAGTCGAAGAGAAGTGAGAGCGTACAAGACATCGAAAAACCAACCCTTCTGATTCTCAGGAGAGTTTTGGGTAGTACAGTACGTAAGAACCCATTGCAGGATCGCAGTCACCATAACCAGAGCTTTCATGACAGTCGCAGCTAGCCCAATGCGAAGCCACGACCTTGGCCCAGAAAAGAGCTGACGACAACAGCAACGGGTGTCGGCGAAAGTCGCGAACACCAGTGAAACACTTCCCATTTGAATCTCAGCGAAGGCTGATTCAAATCATTCCCCAGAAGTGATCGTTGAGAGAGCTCGCCACCAGACAAGAGATCGAACAAAAGAAATCCAATATGGAAATAGGATAAATGTCCTTTGGTATGCAAGTTCCATTCCTAGTGTATCCTATTCTGTGAATAAAATCAAGAGAATGATTTGAAAAAAGGACCTGTTTTGGATCAGGTTCATACAAACAATCAAAATGACTCCCCAAATACAAAACACCATAAAAATAAAATCTTGGCTGTCACGACCCAAACTGATACGATGCAAGTGATGCAATTGGAACTCCTGATGTAATGAAGTGACAATCTTTGACGTCCCCACCAGGGGATAGTCAAGTAATAGGACTTCTACGTGCTAGTTCTGAAGTCCTTACTTTGGTTTCTCAGCTCTGGGAGGCTCTGCAATAGAGAAGAATAAGCCTAGAGTATGAATGTGGAGTCGGATCGTGGCATCTCTATTATGCCACTCAATGACACAGGATTCGGTTCACTCACGCCTCCCTCTTGAAGTTTCCTACAATTACATGAAGACCTGGTTGGAAGACAACAGATAGGGAACAGCAACGTCATAGGTTGCAATCTGAAGGGCTCGAAGGAGAAAGGTAAACAACAGCCATTCTTGAGCTCCAGCTTCTCGATCTTTGGACTCCCTCGAGATCCGTAAAAATAAACCATTGCTACCTTATGGAAACGAATATCTCATGACGTGCGTTTATATGTCAACTCGCTTTTTCATGGTATAGCATGCCCTGATAAAGTCCACAACCCGCTCTTCAATCTGTGCCCATCTGTAGCTTGTAGAATTCTGAATGCTCCAGGGCCGAGATCCTTTAACTCCAGTAATTGTAGACCGAACTCTAATAATATAAGCGATTACGGTAGGTATCAATGCCAGGTCCAAAATTGAAGACCTCGTCTAAATTGCATGCTTGTAGTGACGTTCTGAATGCAGCAAACTACTTGTAAAGTGGGGCAACAGGAAGACCACCAAGGTGGACTGCTGCTGCCACCGAAAAAGTCCAACGGCAAGTGACCTCGAACAAACGCAATATCTCAAAAGTGTACATAAACGCTCTTCTTGCTGCTTGATAACCTGGAATAAAATTACCCTGTTTGTCTGTGGTTCGCTTCTTTGTCTCTCGCATTCCCTTGAGCTAAGCATGCAGAACCTCAGGAATGACGATGCTGCCGTAAAGTTCTGCTAAATTGAGGCTGCATCAAACGAGCATATAGCCCACACTTGTTCATCAACTCATCATGGCTGCCTTGGTCATCAACCTCTCCATCATGCAACATTGCAACTACGTCCACACGTCGGAGCATGGCTAGCCTGTGGGCTATAACAACAGTAGTCCGATTACCCACAATCAGCTGATCAATAGCCTCATTAACCACCTTGCTTGACTCAGCCTCGAGTAATGACGTCGGTTCATCAATAAGCAGGAGAGGAGCATTTTTCAAAACTGTCCGTGCAATGGCAATTCTTAGCCGCTGACCAGCTGTAAGCTGTATCCCCTGGTCTCCAATCATTGTGTCATAACCATGAGGTAAACTGCTGATAAAATGGTGAGCGTTCGCAATCCTGGACGCTTCTTTAATTTCAGCTTCTGTAGCATTGTGTCGTCCATATATGATATTATTGCGAATTGACGTTGAGAAGAGCACAGGTTCTTGAGGCACCATCCCGATATGGCTGCGTAGCCATCTTAGGTTGAAGTTCTTCAAATCATTCCCATCAAGCAATATTCTGCCACCTGTGGGCTCATAGAATCTGACCAGCAGAGCAAGCACTGTGCTCTTACCAGAACCTGTTGTCCCTACAATTGCTACGGTCTGCCCTGCCTCCACTTTCAGGTTAAAATGTGTCAAAATGGGCACCTCTGGTCGAACCGGATATCTGCAGACGAAGTCTAACAGGTAAGCTCTCATTTCAAAGAAAGTTCATCATAAAACAGAGGATCAAATGCAAGCACCGTAATTCTGGATCGACAAAAAAATCATTGATTTAGAGATATCTTTCGGCTCTGCTATACGCACCTGAATCCCACATGACGAAACTCAATACGACCAGCCATGAAGGGCGGTTTTAAACCCTCCTCCTCAGTTCCCATCGTCAAGCCCCGATCTAGAATACTAAACACTGGTGCAATCGATTTACGCCGCCTCATTATCACAGGCCCTAACCCAAATGACTCAACTAGAACAAAGGTAGTGAAGGTGAATACAATGAACGCTTTCAGCAGATTTGGAAAACTTGACTCCTGCTGTCTTTTGACGAGTAATGAAGCATAATACAGGAGGAGCGCATTACAAGCGAACAGAAAAAATTGAGCTGCACCATAGAGACACCCATATATTTGACCTCTGATGAGGCTTCTCCGTAGAGGCGTCTTCAGCTCGTTGTGGAAAAGATTTAGAATTTTCATACCCCCGGAGAACGACATCACAGTGTGCATATTTGCAACTGCTTCCTCTAAGATCTGTCGGGCATCTTTATGGGCATCCCTCACATCTCCTGAAAACCCTGAATTCCACATTTGCTGCAAAAACACCGGATAAGCTCGTTTAGGTGCGGGATTTCCTTCACTAGGAAATAGTGCAGCATCAAAATACAGTTTACTGGCAAACATTCAGATCCTGATAAACATTCAGTTTTCCCACATGGAGACTTGCATGATTAGGATGTTTCAACATCAGCAAACCTACCCCACACAACCCCATGAGACCAGCGCATGATCACAAAGCTCAATCGAATGTCATGTTGGAGATTTAAAAAGAGAAACCTGTGTTATTGATGCGAAGACGAGTAGAGGTAACGTTGCCAGCGCAACAAGACCGAAGCGCCACTGCAGAACCAATGCCAGGGCAAGGGCAACGAAAACAGCAGCGATGTCCTGAATGAACACTGATAGACGGTTACTGAATGTAGCCTTCACATAGGCAGCATCATGTCCCAGTCGTATGGATAGTACTTCCGGAGAGTTTTCTTCCTTGTCAAACCAACCCACCTCATTGCGTAACATTGCTGTCAAAAGGCCGAAAGGACCACCGGAAAAACAAATTGATTAGCCATCTGCTTATGATGAGTAATTAAGGAGTGATACAAACGGAAATTAAGAATCTAATCACGCAGTAGAAGTTTCGAGAAAAGAGAGAACAAACTCACAACCAGGCCTTCCCCAACATCCACATGAAGGCAGATGAAATAAGAAAAATTAACCGGAAGAGCTCAGCAGGCAAGGTGTAAGGTTCGAAAATAAAATCACTGAAAAGTAGTCATTCCCGAAATCCCAGTCAAATTTTGCGAGGGATCAAGCTGAGGTATAACTTAGATCTAGTCGCATTAGGTACCTGAGAACATCAGCCGACGGACTCGTTCGGTCATCTTTTCCCCCATAATTCCGAAATAAAAGTGCTGCAGAAAGTTCGCTAAAATGGTTGCCAGAGCCAACCCCACAAGTATCGAACACCATTTGCTCAGCTCGTCACGCAAAGTACTTTGGCTGGAGTAATAGAAGACCTCAGCGATTTGAACCAACAGAAAGGCAAAGAGGGGATTGAGAGACCCAAATAGGATTGCTCCCAAACTTCCTAAGAATGCACAGAACCACTCAGGCGAACTTAACTTCGCAAGCTTCCAAAGCGATGGTATGCTTGAGAATGAGGGTTCATCCTCGTAGGCCTGGAAGTCCTTGCACTGAGAAGGGGATCTACTAAACGTCTTGGAATGTGATCGCTCATCTTCTGGATCAGTTAAGAGAGGAGACGCAGGAGACTCAGGGCGGAAAGATTCGGATGTCTGTCGTTGCAAGTCGACTTGCGAAAGAGAATCACTATATGCATTTTCGAAGCTGTCTTGTCTCTTCACAGACTGTTCAGGTTTCATACTTTGCATCTCAACATTACCATTCTCATTCTCTCTGGTATTTTGTACAGGAGGTAGGGTTAAACTAGGGGGTTGTGAATCAGAAACGGCAAGGAAGTCGGGTCGATCTCGCACACAATTTTGCCGCTTCAGGGACGGCGATTTCACCATGCGAGGAGACGGTGGCTTGCTATAGTTCGGCGATATACAGTCTTGTGGTGGAGGAGGTACAAATAGTCTTGGCGGAGGTCTGGAGCCAATAATCAAGGACAGCCAACGACAATGTACAATACATTAAGATAACCAATAAAGCTCAAAGCCAGAAATGTAACTCAAATTCCATATTACTCCAGATTTAATTCCAGGCAGCAGTCATCTCATAGTAAGATGTTCAGACAATAGCGGAAAGAATGAGATTGAATATGTCAACAAGGTACTTGAAATCGCAAGACGGCACGAACATGAGAACTTAATACTCATGATTAGTAGGTGCAGTAAACTTTGATTTTACAAGTTCACTTACCTCCTAGGCTGTTTGGCAGTTTCCTGTAGACGAATCAAGTCAATGTAAGCGCCATCTAGTCTCATCAACTCATCATGAGTTCCCATTTCCACCAGCTGTCCCTCATCAAGGACAGCAATCGCATCAGCATTACGTACACTTGAAAGACGATGTGCTATTACTATGGATGATCTTCCCAGCATTAAGATATCCAGAGCCTGTTGGACATTCTGCGCTGCCTCCATATCCAACGTCCCTGTTGCTTCATCAAGTAGGAGAATCCGAGGGTTCTTGAGAACAGCTCGGGCAATTGCTATTTTCACCTTTCTTTCTTCTGAAAGCCTAAGCCTGCTGTCGCCCACCTACATTATAGCACAACCGCGTGACTGATGAGCAAGTACGACTCTAATCGAGTTTAGAAGACGCTGAGTAATGAACCAGAAATAAAGAGGAAGGCTCTAAATCCTCAGCAGGACCCCAACAGTCACATTAAGATAACTAGTCACAGACCATATAATAAAAATACAACAGAGATATTTCAATCCCTTCTGAACTGGAAAGAGAGATGACTATAATTAGAACGATTAGCTGCTCCTTACCTGTGTTTCATAACCTTCTTGTAAGGAGCTGATGAACGTATGTGCATGTGCAATTTTTGCAGCCTCCTCAATTTCATCGATACTGGCTTCACGACCATAGCAAATGTTCTCCGTGATGCTTCCCTTAAAAAGAGCAGGCTCTTGGCTTACCAGTCCTATTTGATTTCTGAGCCACTCCACCTTAAGATTTCTAATGTTCTCTCCGTCTAAAAGTACCTCACCTGCGGTTATCAACAAATCAAAATGTAGATCGATGAACAAGATTTTGAGAATAAAGGAAGCATAAGGAAAGCCCCTCAAAAGTAACAGCAGACGTAAATCTTTCTCGGAAAGTTTGGCATTTCAAGACAGTAAATGGAAAGGAAATATATAATGCGATTTCTTGTCTACGTTAGCTTAAGTTGACTATGATGTCTACGTTAAACTTTATTTTCCCTATCATCTGCAATATATCATAATTGCCAAAAAGAAAAAGCTATCCCGCCGAAAAAGTCACTCAATAGACATGAATATAAACACGCATCCTAACCAACTTCGATATTGCCCCTGTAATCCGTTATCTAAATCATTCTAAGTTGCACAAGGATTTCCTGGTTTAAAATAATTTCTATGCCTAGGGAGAAAATTATAGATTTGAATTATTCAACTCGATATACAGCCGAAAATATTGAATTACTGACCCAGAGTTGGATCGTAGAAGCGTTCGATCAGGGCAATAATACTGCTCTTCCCAGATCCATTGCTGCCTGCGAGTGCCAGAGTTTTCCTTGCAGGAAGAGAGAGATAAAGCCCACTAAGTACAGGTACATCTGGTCGTGACGGATAGCTGAAATAGACATTTCGAAGCTCGATATTTCCTTGTACATCAGCTAATGTGCCTTCCCCCTCAATATCACTACTACTTGCCGTAGACTTCGAACCGAAAGCTGAAAAGAGCCTATGGGCAGCAATCTGACCCTGCTCAAAGACCTGGAAATTTGTGGCCGACTGATTCAAACCTCTGCGTCAAGAAAACAGACAACGGGAGTTTTATGAATGCCTGAGATCTTTAAAGAAAAAGCAAGGTTCATTGTTCTGACAGCGGCGAATCTCAAAACCCCAAGAGTAGAAAAACACTACTTTCAAACAGACCCTAGAAAAAGTAGAGTCGAAATAACACCCTGATCTGAGCACCTCGTTAGATAATTAGGCGACAGCAAAGACAAGGTAACATCACACTAGAAGAGTGGACTGGAAGAATCTGACTATGACTACCAGAAGATCCTGAAGCTATGATAACAAATTGTATTGAGATATTATGGAACGAGGCAACATCATGTGACTCGATAGACTTTATTGCGAGTCTTGGAGAATTCATCTGAACTGCTTTTAACGTACTTTGAGAAATGCTATCGAGGGGATTATTAAGATTTCGAAGGGACCATAGAGGACAAAGTAAAAACTTACATCCCACTTAGTATGATGGCAAATAGAGCCACAAAAATTTGACCACCGTCGACTTTGCCAGATACAATGAGATAATGCCCGACCCACAGCTGCAACGCACACGAACAGATTGCAATTCCATAGATAAACCCTAATCCAAGGCCTTGTACCAGGCTAATCTGCACCCCATACTGCAACGTGGGCTGCAATGCATTGGCATATGCATATTTCACAACTGTTTCATTGGCAAACGCGTAAACTGTCCGTATATACAGAAGTGCCTGCAGGCAAATGTGCAAACGAGCTTGAAAACACATTCAGATCCATGTTTGTTCCAAATTCTGAACACAGAGAATTATAAGCTACTTTCATCGTCAAAAAACCTAGTCAAATAAACCTAGTCAAAAATATATTTGACGATGATCTATTTTACATCCTATCTCTAGGGGAATTCATCAAAGCCTAAATCTTAATTAAATGAAAACAGTCGTACCATAGTACTTAGAACAAAGAAATAAACCCATCTAAATAGTCAATAAATATGGTTACACTTCTTGCGGACAAATTGGCAACAGCCATACAGAGCATATTTAAAAGGAGCGCAAAAGAAGAACCTGCTCAGCAATGCTCGAAGCCTCAGAGTAGGAGTCATGTACATGCTCTGCAAGTCGGGTAAGAGCAATATTGGATACAACACCAGCAGCTACTATGAAGGGCCCAGTGGCTAGTGTTAACAGGGAAATTTGCCAACAGCTAACGAATCCAACGGTGATGCTACCCACACATGTTGCCATGTTGTGAATATAATTACCCACCTGTCATCATCAATAGATTTCCTTACGTATCAGAAACACTAAAAGCCAGACACCCTGAAGACTACCCAGCCATGACAGTAAGAAAATTGCTTGCCAAAACCCATAACAATCTAAGGCTGCCACTACCCTAAAAACGTTTCAAAAAAGGTAACAACTAGGAATAATCTTTAAAGAAAATACACGAATTGCTAGTGAAGGCGACAGTAAGCAGAAGCTTAAAAGTACAATCAATGTAACAAACCGAGAAAAAAGGTCTAGTTATGCCAAGTTCGCATTCAACGTCAAATGCGAAGGTAAGCTACACAAAAACCTCACAACAGATATATTCAACTTCCAGAAACCTTCGCCAAAAATCGAGTCATACCTTCTCACTGAGGGCAGAATGTACAGAAAGGATATCATTTGAAATCTGGCTCACGTAAGGAACATTCCCTGCCAAATTATCGAAATAAACTAAATCTTGTTTCAGTAAATTCTGTACACCTTTGGAGCGAATGGCTGCAGTTTGTCTCTCCCCTGTGTAGAGCCAACATGCCACCTCTGCCAGAAAGACCATTACATAGTTAGAATCGCCTAAACTCTTGAAAAAGCAGCGCAAGGAATAACCACAACTCCGGGTGCCAGGTGGACTTGAGATCCTGAACCAGAGCAATCATTAACCAACATCGTGGGCTCACCGGAGTCATGATCTCACTCTAAACCCACTAGTCACCTACAAGAACCTGAAACTTTTGATGCCTGGTATGCTCTCAAGATGTGGCATACACATAATGGTCCTTCTCCGTATCAGATCTTTGATTAATGTCTTGTGAACTATCAGCTCACTACAAGTATAAGAGCTAAGCCGCTTTGAGGTAAGGTAATTCCTCGTATCTTTGCACACCAAGATGCAATGAGATGGTGCTCAGAAATGTACCCATCCAACTCGCAACAAGCACCGCTGCCGCAATATAGACAATGTGCAGAGCAAGCTGCAACCAAAAGGACAGGTCAAAAGTTATTGCAATGTGCTGTTATTTTCGTTGATGCTAACGTGTGAATAAACTCATGAGGTCAAGTAAGCCAAAGGTGAATTAAAGTAATCACAATGGGAGATTGCATATTGTTCGAAACCAGCTCAACAAGCTGCTAAATTCTGCCAAATGTCAAGAAACAGTGACGAAGCATCCTATTTACCTTCCTCCTTCTGCAGGTTTCATAGGCTATCAAACAGCTACCACGTATATAAATGTGAGTAAGATTGATGAGAAATGATGTACCTTCAAAATCTGCTCAGCTAGGTTATGCAACAAACTCGAAGAAAGTGATAAATCGGGATTTGAAATAATGTCCTGCTGATAGCGTCCAAATAAATCAATAATTCTACCCAAGACATACAGGTAAAGTGGCAGAGCAGCTCCGTGAACTGCAGCCGCAACACTCCCCAGTGTCATAAGGGTCCAATCAAGCGCGTCGGCATATGCAAAAAGGCGAAAGAAAGGAACTGATGGAGGAGGTGCTTCCTCCACCTCTTGTTCATCGTCCCCGGACATAGCTTCTATCTGCAAGGCAATGCTTTGCACTTTAGCTCCCACTGCGATACGAGTCAACGCTCAAAAAATACAAGCCAAGAGAATTTACCGGTATTCTGAAAAACAATAGGCAGTATTACATGATAACTATAATTCCTTAGGGGCTGAATGAAAGAATCATTATCCAGAATTTCGACTGTGACTTCAAATCAGATTCGTTCTAAGGCTTCAATCACGGATTAACTATATCCTGAACTACAGCATATCAATGACCATCCTCTGCATCATCCAACTGTTCCGGTTATGAACTTGCCACAGAATAAAGAGGACCGCTAAGAATTAAGAGATCGATAACGAGGACCAAACGGTCATTCTACTACGCTTGAAGTTTGCAGGTCAGGAAGAGCAGATATAGTATGTTTCTAGAAATGCCATGGTATTTAATCTGTAAGACCAAAATTAAACAATATTCTGGAAGTCATCAAAACATTAAACAATGATAAGAGAGAGAAGAACCAAGGATTGGATTTCACCTGCTCACGAGTCTCAAGAATGCCATCCAGATACGGGTACGGAGAAGGTGACTCCGGTGGCTCTGAAACCTCCGACACTGGAGTCAGTGGCTGGATGTGCGGGGGCGACATCCCGAACAGAGTCCTAGAGAGATTCATAGTGACCTACTTTCGCAATAACTTTCCAACTCGAGTTTTGAAGCCTCCTACATGCCCTAGAAATGACAGTTTGATCCCCTATGTTGCCCTGGGAAGACAGTTTCCGTAATTAAAACAGATAGCTGCCGTTCGTTAGCGGCCAAATTCGACTCCCCGTCGTGACTTTGCGAAGCTTTACACGGGGTCAGTTTCTTCCCCATCATCGTCCATGACATGCAACCAATCACTTGCTCTCTATTTAAACTAATTCCTCCAATCTGCAAATAGTATCCGCCTTCTAATTGACTGCCTCCTCCTTAGGTCTCGTCCTTTCTATTGCACACAAGTCTCCTCCTGCTCCTGCTCTTCCGGCATACCTGTTTATGGCCTCAAGTGACGATACCTGAACCCGTTCCTTCAATAGCTCAATCCTCCTAGTTCGTGGTGAAAAGAATAGTGAACCTGGCTGTGAAAAAAATGCAAGAAACACCGCGCCGCAACTTAAATGGTACTCTATCCTTACCAATCGCAAAACGCTTATTCAACTATTGTTCTTCACTCAAAACTTAATATACACACTCCTCTTCCCCAATAGCGTCCCCTGTGCATGGAGGCCCTTCGTCCACTGATTGTTCCTAGGGATCATCGTCAGCTCATGCACGCCATCGGCGTTACATCCATCGACTTCGCGTAATTAATATTGTTTCCTTTAGTCGATTCCAACGACTCCCTCCATGAGGCAGTCTCCAGGCGTCTTTTCCACTCTCCGCGTTCAAGTTTCGAAGCACAACCTCACAAACTATCTAACCCTGCCACAATAAATATGTGTTCATATACTCTCCCGCGCTTTAATCAAAGCCCCAGCGCTCCTAATCAAATACTCCTTGCTCCTTCTTCCAATCCTGCTCCCTCTTCCATCTCTAACAACATCAGTCCAGCTATGGCCTCGCTCCACCAGACCTCTGCCTTCTCAATCGCTCAACTGCACCTCACTTCCTGCAAGCAATCAATCATTCGGCTAGAAAAACAACCAAAGCTTCGCCAAAACGACACCAAAAAAGACCGGAAACATCTCTTCCGGCTCTAATTTCGTCTCCGAAGGAAACGATGCTCCGACACGCACATTTTGGAGCATGCAACAACCATTGAACGCTTTCCGGTCACTCCTGGTGACCCGCCATTGCTACCTCCGGTCTGCTCTTGGCATCTCCATCTTCTTCCCCCTGACAACACTCACCCTGGTCAGTTTGCCGTCCAGAGATCGCCGCCTGCATTGCCCTATTTCAAAATACTCCACCCGTCGGTCGGAACGCCGATTCTCCTACGACCGATAGATGCCGTCTGAAGTGGGGCACTCTGAAAGGCTGGAGGCTGACAGCCAGCAGAAAGGGGAACGCCGACTATTGGACGGGGAAAAATCCTGCCTGACCGAAAGTCGCATTTGCCCGCCTTGACCCGTTCTCATAGAGTTCCCAAAGATGTGAACCACCTGGGGAACCAAATTAGAGGTCAACGTAGAGAGTGAAGACTTGGAATTCTTTTGGCTTTTCCAGTATAGCCGCAAGCTTAACGGGCAAGGCCCGTTCGACTCCCAGACGGCGCCCGCGTCCAGTTTGAATTTTTTCCATAAACTGCTTCGGTAGGAGTTTCCTACCTGAGGTCGCTGCCATTCTGACACTGGTTTGGGGCTTCGTTCTGCGGTCTTTCTCGGTCAAGCTTTCAGGTACGTACGGCTGGTCAAAAAAGGCTTAGGGCCCCCTCGACGACCACCGGATGGAAAAATTGTTCAATAATGAAAGCGCTAAATTTGGAATTATCTCAGATGGGCGACCAGCGGTCGGCAGGGAGAAACGCCTCCATTTCCACAAGGTGTAAATTTCAAAAAGATGACCCTTTTTTCTGTTATGCAGTGAATATTTAGAGCATCTCCACTGGCCTGGCACTTAAGTTCCACTCCTATTCCAATGGCAGATGCACATATTTGGGGGGAAAGCGAGGACCAAGAGGCGAGGAAAACTTTTCTTGAGAAGTTCTCGCATAGCTCCAATCATGGCTTTTGTTTTTGGCTTTATGGTGCTGGATTGCACTAGGAAAAAATAATTTGGCTAAACAATGGCAAAAAGACATGAAGTTTTTGCCAAAAAACTTCGAATTAAAAAAAATCAAGGATGAAATTGTTAGATTGTGAATGAAAACAAAATTATGGACATGGGGTATGTACTAATGTGATGTTTTCTATCCATTATGTGGATGAATGTTGAAATTTGGAGCACCACTCTAACATTTTATGTCACCACTTTGGCACTTCATGAAAAATGAAAAAGAAAAAAAAAAAAAAAAAAAAAACTTGGCTCCAACCCATTTTTTGTTCACGTTGGTAGTTGGTAACTCTACGGAGTATCCTCCAGCACCTGCCGCATTAAAGAAACTGGTCGTCACTGATGAAGAAGGTCAAAGTGCTCGGCACAAGGAATCAGGGGTCAGCCGCATAGCCTGAAATTTTGGTTGGCCTCTAGCGTACCTAACAACAAGGCCATTGTGGTCGCCGAGCCTTTGTTGCCACCAAGGCTTCTTTTTCATTTTTTAAGACGTGCCGAAGTGGCAATACAAAATGTTATAGTGGTGCTCCAAATTTCGACATTCATCCAAATATTGGATAGAAATTATCACATTAGCAAACACATACGACATGTCCATAATTCTCACTACTTTGGGACATGTATGATGACCTTGCTAGTCCCAATCTTGAAAAGGAAAAAAATATATATATGTATTTCAAGCTTGGGTTGAAAATTTGTTCTAGCCTTGGTTGGAAATAACTACACCCCACAAGTTAGGTATGGATCCCTAGTTGGGAATGGGTGGTCTTACCATATTGTAGATTTTCAATTTATTTTGGTGGCAAATTTGCAGTAAAAAATATGAAATGTGGAATTTTAGACTTTGGAATACAAAGAAAATCTCTAATTCGACCTTTTAAAGTTATTGTAGACGCCAAGTGTCTACTCAATGATAGAAGAGAATCTTTCTAAGTAAGACAACGTGCATGTGTTCATCTTTAGAATTTTTATGAAAATGGAAAGTCTTGCACAAATGTTTTGGTCTCAAATGAGTGTTCTTGGAGGGTTTTTAAGCAAATGATTCATATGGTAATCAAAAGGTTGATTGCATATGAATATATTATATTCAATGTTCTCAATATTTGAAGTATTCTTCTTTTATATTCTCAAATTTGGGTTTGTTGTCATATTGAAAATAATATTTCTTTAAAGCATTGAGGAGCAAATTTTCAATCTTTCCTATCTAAAAACTATTCAATATATATTTTCTAGTGATTATTAAAGAGCGCAAACTTTAAAAAGATGATTGCAACAATTAAAGAAGAAGAAGAGGGTAGGGCAACGAACTCAGTGTTGGCAAATATTGAATTCTAAATCAGTTGGTGAAAAGTAATGGAAGAACAACATTCTTGTAAGGGAAAAAATTGTAGTATAGGGGATATAAAATGCAAGATGATGGGCACCAAAGATAAGGAAGATCAACACAATAGTGAACACATAGAATGACAAGTGATGAGTTGTAAAAACGATTTGGAATGGTAATAGCAAAAAGAAAGTTAAGGTTGACAAAGATATTTATATGGAAATGAAGCACCAATTTTCTAAGTCAAATCCATTTCAAGGATATTTCAATGCCATTCAACAAATCGGGGGGTGCATACATGCAAGCATATAAAGTTTGTTAATGAATTCTTGTAAAAAACATTAAACAAACTTGTTTGTATCAAATTAAAGACTATCAACAAGGGCACAATTGTGACTTCTAAAATCAATGTAAGAAAGTGTGAATTAGAAACATTAATTAAATATTCATTAGGAAAAAACTATATTACAAGAAGATCATCTCACTAATGTCCATCACCAAGGTTTATTCACTATTGATTTGAAAATGGAAAAGAATATTCAATGTGTACCAAAAGATTATTTTGTTCCAAATATTCCACTAGTCTAAAAAAAGACATTATATCCACCTTTTACCTCAAATTGCAATGAATCCTAAAGTGACATTTAGAAATTTGTAGATAACTACAATCCATGAATCCTCATTTTTATCCATTTTTGCCTTTGAACTAAGGTATCATCACCTATACATCACCTATACAATCACTTCTTTGAAATCCAACACCTACAAACACCACTAAAGAATTTGATGTTGAAGACATCATGCGATATTACAAATATACATTTAAAAGTTTGGTCGATTCTAGTGCAAAACATGGTAAAAAAATTGCACTCAAAACCAAGTGCAATTCTTTTGACCATGTTTTAGTCACTACAAGAAGAAGAGGTGTTTGAAGTGTAGTCCTAGTAGTATAGTCTTTTAAGTCAGGACCTATAAGGAGTCTTCTAAGTAAAATTTTATTGAAAATACATGTAAGAATTGCAGTCAGAAATTTCAAAGGAAGCTAACAACCCACTACATGTACATGTACAAATTATAAACATGGTAAAAAGAATGGCACACAAATTTGAGTGTAGTTTTTTTCACCATATTTGTTATAGTATTTGTATGGCTCAAATCAAATAGTGGCACTAGAAGAACACAGTATTCAGCTGAACATTGTTTTCTTCTAGTGTAGATAATAGAAATGTGTTAATTCATGCCAAGTCAAATTTACTTTTCTTATGCATGTGCCACATCATATTTTGAAATTTGACATAGCAATGTATGGTGTCTCTTGTAAAAAACTTATAATGTATTATAGTCAAAGTTTTCAAATGTACAAAAATGATCATTTAAAATAACACAATTCCCAAAATAAACTTGAAATCTACATTTTGAGGGATTTTCACATTGTAAAAGATTGTAAAACGCACCATTATTGGCATCTTTAAAATCATATAAAAATTTGTACATTGGAAGAATTTTGTATCTATAGAATATTTTAAGTTAATGAAGAATTTTTACTCTATGAGGACAATTATATCTATTATATTGCAATTAAATTATATATAAATTCCTAAGTTTTTAAGTCTCTAAATCTATGAAGTCCTAAATTCTTAATCAAATCTTCAAATTCTTGACAAAAAAATCCCTCAAAAATGCTATTATAATACAATAAAGCAAAAACAATAACCAAATTGCTTGGAAAAAATGATGAGAATGAGACCCAAATTTTTCATGTCAAAACTCCAACTCAAATAATACAAGGTTGATGAAAATACAACATAATAGAAAATATACAAAAATATTAGTTAAAATCAACAATCTATTTGAGTTAATATGTCACTAGATTATAGTATATGCTTACATGCATGTGTACAATGCATTAGAAAAAGATGGAAAGATTAATACACTATTGCAGATAGAATGCAAAAGTATTACTATATTGTTTCAAAATTGATGTTGTGTAGAAGTTTTATCCGGATTTGCATACTTTATTATGAATGAGCATATTTAAATACCTCAAGAGTTTACTATTCCTACATTGTGTTTCCCCTATAGAATATGTAAACACAAAATAATTGTGTGGTGATAACCACTAAAAAAAAGGTGCTAGAAAAAATGTTACAAGACCCTTAAAATTCTACTAACACAATGAGATTAAACTCAAAAATCAAAGTGCATGTTATAAAGGGAAAGTGAGATGGAGAATGAAAACTAAGAGAGATGTCACCAATAGTCTACCGATATGCTCTACAAAATTGTCCAAAATACCTAGACAATCATTGTAGAAATTTGTTAGAACATCAAACTACAAGAGACAAAATCCTAGAGTGCAATTATAAAAATGGATAGTGTATGAGAGAAAAGATATATCAATCAAACCTACAAAATCATAGTAAAACATCACTATAAGAACCTCGTGCTTTGGGTGACAAATAGTAAATGACATCCAATGTAAAATCTTTTGTTATCTGTCAACAATAACGTCTAATGTAACATCAAGATGTTTTTTTCTAAGTTTAAATGAAATCAAAAAATAAATACTATAAAAATTACAAGTAAGTTTGACCAAGGTTCATACGCATTTAGAATGCATGGAAGTTTAGGGATGAACCCCTATACTTCTTCAATGTTTAGAGGCCCAAAACTAATTCAAAATCCAAAATCCAAAGCAAGGCTAAATCTTCATCTATATTTAATTTTTAACAAATTCAAAAGTAAAATCTTGTAGTTAACTTCATTAGTAGAAAATCCAATTGTTCTATCGTTTTGGTCACATTGATTTGGTTCATTTTTTTGTTGATTTGGATAGTAATCTGTTGATTTGGACAAAAACACGATCAAATCAACAAAAAAGTGAAACAAATAAATGCAACCAAAACAACAGAGAAATTGGATTTTCTAATAGTGCATGTTCAAGTACATCCTCTCAAAATTTTAGAGTAAATATCTCTACCCATTGCAAGCTCAATGTGCCTAAACTTCAAAGTGTAGGCTTTTCTAGACCTTCCCAAAGGTGAAGTTTTGTCTTTCAACATTTTTAGAATAACATGTATGTCCCATAATTTGTATGTTTTAGTCAATGTTGAAAAATGGTTAGAGAATATATGAAAGAAACTAATCCAACAAAAACTTTCCTAGTCATCTTTAAAAAAATTTAAAGTGAAAAGTGGTACTTGATAAAATAAAAAACTAAATTGCTAATAATATTTACCAAAAATTTGAAAATGTTCAATCCCAATGGTGAAAATTTTCTAATAAACAAAAAAATATAAATTATTTTTATTTTTACTTGGAATTTTTTTAAATTGAGGTAAAAAACAAGTTTAAATGTTTTTCTACCTTTGTTGCCTAAGAAGTAAAACTCCTCGATCATAACTTTCATCTCATTAATTATAATTGAATGGTTTAAAGGTTTTAGTGTAGGTATCAATCTATACAACCAAATTAAATTAATTAATATTATTTAGAAAAAGACTTTTAACTTTTGTAGTATTTATCAAAATGATGTGAAACTAGAAGCTTTATATGTAGATTAGGATAATTAACACCTATCATAACAATTTCATGGAAAAATTTCAAATTTTGAAGCCAATTGAGCTTTCCCAAAGTCTCAAAAAATCCAAAGCGGGGTGCTAACCTTTAGGACATTTATATGTCAAAGGTTTTGAAAATATAGTAAGAAAACTATAATAAAGGTGTGGTTCAAAATTTTTGAATAATAAAACACTTCTTCTCCTATTTTCTTTTAAAATAAAAATTGTTAGATTTTAGAAACTATTGAATAGAATTTCATTAGTTTAATCCTATCACCAATGTATTTTTCCAAAAATGATACAATTTGGACCAACATATGTATTCTTTATTTCTACAATAATCTTCAAAGTCATCCATCCATCACTTTTGACCTCATTGTCCTTTGAAAATTAACATTTAATCCAAGGAACTACAAACTCTTTTCCGCAATGAGAAAAATAGAAATAATTCATAATAGAAGAAGAATTGGAAGTGAATTAGGAAATGGAGGTCACTCATTTATATAATAGATAATGAATTGGAGAAATCAAATTTAGAAAATACAATTACATGTAGTTTTTACATGTACTTACACACAAGTGTTTCTGCCTCTCTCCAAATTATATACAAAAATATATTAAAAGAATTGCAAAAGATACGTTCCTTCTATGCCTTGAACAACATTGGCAATGTATTGGGGGGAAAGGAAATACAAAGATGGTACAATTGGATAGTTACTTTTTAGAAAGAAATCAGTCACTATAAAGAAATATGGAGTATGATATTGTATGTAGTAATATTTTCAATACGTTTGGATATAATGCTTAACAATTATTTTTTTCCAAATTTTTTTTCATCTTTTGATGTAGATGTTGGTTTCAATTACCCCTATATAAGTGAACAATCACAAAAGAAAAACAAACTAAACTTGTATTAGTTTTTAGTAACAAATTTTATGTATGCTCATGTCAAGTGTTTCTTGTATTAAGCATGCATTTTCACACATGCATTTTTCATTGTTAATTGCTTTGTATGAATTATGAAAGCAATATCTACCAAATCTAAAGGTCCTTGAAGTAAATCTTTATTAGTGAGGTTGCTAAATAAATGTTGCAAGCATGTATTTGTACATTTTTCATTCGTCGATGTTAACAATATTGTATACACTATAAAAAAGCTCTTAACTCTTGCAATACCAACAATGGATTATTCTAATTTTTTGCACACCCATTGTCTTGTCACTCATTCTCTAAATTTGTACGGTTATTTTTTCCACTTCATCTCTTCAATCCTCAATAATCCTACATCTAAGGATTTTGTCTATATTCTTTCATCGACCAAAACATCTTCGGGATTAAACCTAACTCTAAACATAACGTGAAGTAACCTATGATAGACAAAAGACTTGTCATTAGCAACTTGTGAATGACACCTTGTGAATGACCCAATTATAGTTTTCTATCAACCCTTGACAAACCTTTTTCAATGAATGAGATTTGGATTACATTTGGTTGATTTAGTGGTCACAATCAATGTCTTGGATGATAAGTTAATGGAATGATTAGTGATTGCAGTAGGAACTTTCACCTCTTGAGTATAAATTCATCACAAGATGTGACTTTTTCACGCCTTCACGTTGTGGCCATGTTAGGAAATATTGTAATTGCTATAAGTAAGTAAAACAATCATTATGGATACACTTTTTGTTGGTTTTTGGGTAGTCAAGAGATTCTTTTGGACAACGCACTTCAAAAAATTGTAACAAATTCATACTTTATCAAAAAATAAAATTTCCATTGTTCTTCCCATTTGTCCCATTTGTCTTCATGTGAAATTCTTTTTAATATAAATTTTCAACAATGCCAATAGGGCAAACCAGTTATTTTGCCTATTGTAGGTTGGTTTAACCCATAAACAACACGGTGGACATTTTATGTCCAATAAATGACAAGGAATTCTCATGTGTAGAACAAAAGTGCAACTATTTGCCACTCCCAATGAATATATATATATATATATATATATATATATATATATATATATATAAGTAGATGATGTCACACAGTTCCAAAAGTGATGATTTCCACGGTCACTAGTTAGGCATTTAAGGGGTAGCTTAGTTGTTGCGACCAACCCTCTTTGGCATCGTGGGGCCAGATTGTACCATTTCAAAATAAAGTTCTAGTTTTCATTAGATAAAAGTAAACTTTTTTCGCTAATTTTTTTCCATTTCTATTAAAAATGTAGATGAAGTTGGATGAAAAAGTATATGAATATGATTGAAAAGTGTTTTTTGGTCTAGAAGATGGATGAATATAGAAATATAATGCTTCGTTAAATTTTAAGGGATCACCATCCTGGCACTTTCTCAAAAAGTTAAAAAAAGGGTTGGTTGTGACCAAAGGGTGAGGAATTGAGGGATGACACATTCCTTTGGCCAAAAGGGCCTAATGTAGAGGCACCCAAATGTAACAGGGGTCATTCACGAACACCTAAAAAATGAACCAAATCCAAATGCTTGTAGACCCAAAATAGGCAAGTGGGGTTTAAAGAAGTTGTCATTCTTCCAAGAAGCAACCAATCACCTGCACTTGATCCAAGTTTAGAGAGTGTTACTTTTAAGTGTTTCCATGCCCACTTTGATGTTAGTCTAGTGTTCCCAGTAGGTGCATCCATGAAATACTTTTCAAAAATTTGTATAATATTCATACAAGCTCGGAAAAATATGAAACTAATTTTTTTTGTTTCTCAAACCATTTCCTAACACACGCACATCATTTTTTTCCCTATTACTTAACTTATACACATTCCATATCAAGAGATCCAAAACAAGTGTCGCATTCAGGTGCTTCTACCTTAACTTATTATGTCTATGTGAAGAGCCCTCAGAGTATTTGAGGAAGGTGACATAAATTTAGGGCCAACTCACGAGCTGTATTGATTACGGCAGAACCTACAGTAGTTAACGCTCTACAGTAGTTGGTCTGGTGGCCTCGCCTGCTCCAAGAGCAGATACTTATTGTACTGTATTTTAATTCGATGAAATAAATACGAAATTTATGGAAACAAAACAAAAACAGGAATGAAATTCTTGCAGATATTCTCATGCATTGGGATACTGTACGGTTTAATTACAAAGGCACTTATCTTACTGATAGTCTGTAGCCTCCCACTTTGACCATTGCAGAAAAAAACATTGACGTACCCCCTAGGCTCTTGGACATTCAAATTATTCTAGACGATGATGAACCTAGGGAGAAAGGAAGGCAATGTTTTGTCCAAATAACTTCTCATCCATCCAAAGTGATATTTTTGTACTCTGAAAGACAATCCTCCAATTTCATGAAATTTAGGTAATTTATACATTCACACACCAATATATTAAGTAAAAATGTCAAAATTAAAAATTAAAAAAAGGATCATATCTAGGGGTTTAAATGACTCAATGTATATATAGAGAGAGATGTTTGTTAGACCTTGTCCAACAAAAAGATATAATTAGGAATTACATAGTAGATGTAGGAGATCTTCTGATTCCATTGTGGTCTAAAATAACTTTTGGTCATCATATTGAAGTCTTTCTAATGAGCTTCAACGAAGGTTAACTAGCCTATGACAAGCAAAACAAGTCATTTGTTGTGTTGCCATCAACAAAAAAAATTCAGATACTTTTCAATATGAAGACAAGTGCAAGGAATAAAGAAAGCAATTAATATATATATTTGACAAAGTATGAATATATTATAAATGTTTGAAGTGTGTTGCCCAATTGGCACCTAAAGTAGTTATAATATTTCCTAACATAGCCATGACATGAAGGAATAAAAAAATTACTTGTTGTAACGATTTGTTTATACTAAAAAAGTAGAAGTTTCTAAAGCACTCACCAATAATTCCATCACCATTACCATCCCCCAAGGCATTGATTTTGGTCACTTGCCAACCTAATGTAGTTTTAATCTCATTTGTTAGAAAAAGTTTGTCATGGGGTTCTAATGGGTCATTCCCTAGGTGCTTGTTGAAAGTTGGTTTACCTTGATCCTTAACCCATTATAGATTGTCATCGATTTTGGAAATGGACAAGATATTTTCTAGTCCTAGGTTGAATATGATAAAAAAATAAATAACAAACATAGATGAATTCCAACAATTCAACAATAGCCATTGAAAGAGGCATGAATGCTTGGAGCTGTGCATCACATTTTGTGGCAATTGAAGGCTCTCAATTTAGATTTATGCATTGATATGTGTATTTTCAATTTGTATTTTGTTTATTTCTTCAACTCCTAAACTACAAGTCAACACAAAATTTTCCAATCATTGTCACAATACATTCATTTCCAAATTTCTCACACTCATCACCTTTCATCCAAACCCAAATTCATTAAAAAACTTTGGCTACCAATGAAAAAGTGCCAATTTTGACTAGAAAGTAGTCGACCTAACCTTTGTGGGTTAACCCATAAACATCAATAGGGAGTTTTTGTGTCTAATGGATGACAAAGCATCTTCCTATATAGGATAGAGGTGCAATTGTTTGTCCTTTGAATTTTGTGTGAAAAGAGAGATCTTGCACAATAGTTTGACCTCCACTCAATGAGTATTTTTTCTTCTTTTTAAGGAAAATAATGTCACAAGGTTTGAAAAGCAATGATTTCCACAATCACCAATCTATCTATAAAGGATTACAGGATGGGGTGGTGATCGAGGAAATCATCCTTTTTTGTACCATGGAAATCATTAGTTTATATTAAAAAAAATCCCCAAACACTCATTGGAAGTCAAACTATTGTACATGCAAGACCTCCCCTTTTCACACCAAATTCCGATGATGAATAGTTCCACTTCTGTCCTATATAGAAGGATTATTTGTCAATCATCCGTTGAAAAACGGTCACTTTGTCCCATTGAGGACTAAGCACCTAAAGTTGTTTATATTTGATTAAAATAGGAGATCTGATTGATTATTAATAATTGTTGTGAAACAAATCTGCTTGGCTTCCAGTCACTTCTACCTCATACCTTTGCACATGGAATGAGAGAGATGGGGACAAAATATCCATGTGAAGCAAACTAAGCTTAACCTAACTTAATGAAAGAAAGAAGACGTGGGCACCAAATGTGCAGTGAAGTGCGTGGTAGATGACTGAGAATTTTAATTTTTAATTTTTGAAACATGACTGAGAATTTTACCAATTTCATGTAAGTTATTATGTTACCTGCGCCAGACATACAAGCTTACTCCTCCTTTGCTTTTAATGTAATAGTTCATTAACTCCCAGTGTCAGAACTGTAAATTGGTGACAAGCTTTTGGCAGGCTCTTCTGAGAATGCGTAGCTGTATGCCTCTGTAACTTAATGTAAGGGAAGGTGGGCAGTGGGCACCCCCAAAATACGCCACTGACCCCAAATTGCCACTCCATCATCACTCTGCCTGTGTGCATCTCCCAAATCAATATAATCATGTATGTAAGTTAGCTAAGGTAACTACAACCAAAAGCGTCCGAATAAGCAATTCATCATAGTTCCCATCATTATATTAGAAAAAACTTATTGTGGGGTCTTGTTGGTAGTTGAAAGGGGATTCTAGATTCTCTAAGAATGCACTTTTTGGACACTCCATGAATAAATTATGAATTTTCAAAGTGCTAAAAATAGGTGTTTCAAAAAATTGACTCTAGACTCTCATGAATAGGGGGAGTACATTTTAGGCAAGAATTTTGTAGAGGTCGGGTTTAGAAAGAGGTCACTTTTGGATGTAGTTACCTTATGTGGAAGAAACAATAATAGAACCTTTGTCTACCCCAAAAAATTATGACCTATTTATAATTTTTGTACACCTTTCATCTCTATCGTGTTCTTTAGGTTTGTTGAATCCTCCTTTCACTTGACAATAAGAAACAAAGAAGAAAAGGGAAAGTGGACTAATCTAATAATAGCAACTAGGTACAATAGCAAAAAGTAGAGGTTTTGGGTGCCCACCTTAGTGCCATAGGCCACAACCATATTCAAACAACAACTTGACCTTGTCTACTATCATCATAGTTTACAAGTTACTTTATTTGAAACTTGGAGTTTATTCCAAAAATGAACAAAGAACAAACAGTAGAAAGCCAAGGGTTAGACCCTAGAGAGATGGTGTACAAAAACAACGAATACCAAAATCATATTGTGCTTAGAAGGGCATAATTTTTTTCTTTGAGTCACCAAATGAAATAAAAATGATATTCCCATAAGGCTATAATTACATTACTTGAGCTCCAAAAAAATTAAATTTATATTTTTTAATTTGACATCATAAAAACCTGCCCAAAATCCTAAAAAACTCATTCCATAATTTTGAACTTTTAGGTGTTAAGCACCACTTCAATGAAGTAGGTAAATGTCAAAAGTTTACCTCAAATATGTTTGCGCCCAGAATAACTTGAACTCTGAAGTTTTTCTTGGTCCCTGCAAACTGATATTTGCGGTACAAAGTTCATTGAAAGTCCAGAATTTTTTTCAGAATGCAGTCATGCCACTCTTTGAGAGCGCCAATCAACTCAACAAATTCCTGAGTTGACAATCACATTCTATCAATCTGCCCCTGGCTTCATCTCTCTTCGGTTGTCTGCGTCCGCTCGTTAACAGTTGAAGCAAAAAATAAAAACAGTGAAAAAAATTTCAAATACCTCAGACAAACAGGAACCGAACCTTACAAAGACTGTTGAAATATCGGTAGCCTAACTTACTGTTGAGTAGTGTTTAGTGTTTTACCTTTCATTGCCTGGCAATGGCCTGTGAGGCTGTGAACATGAGCAGAGCACTGAGAGCAGTGAGCATCGTCACACGTGTTGTCAGAGATGCAAGCCGCTGGACCGACATTGGAAACCCCAAGCTTTGAATGTTACCGACTGCAGTGAGTGCACAGTATGTCAACTTGCTGCAAAGGGCATATTTCAGGTTTCCAAGGAACTCCTACAGAAGCTTCAGAATACGAAAACAGTAGATGACTGTATGGAATGGTAAGACACAGTATGCACGTTGGATCCGCTCATACTAATGTATTAAGCGATACGGTAGCCTTAAGGGTGGAGAATGTCAGTGGGAGTAGATGCTGGAGCAGACATGGCACTTCCCACTTTAATTCATTCTTCACCATGATCATAGAATTCCAGTAACTTACAGCAAGCGTAAGATCCGAAATGGGGTGAATAGTGCGCTCAATTGCCAGTCTGAAGGGTCAAATTCAGAATGGTCCGACTTCAGAATGCTATTCACGTCCCACACTTTAGAAGTCCTGCTTCGGATTCTTGCAATACCTTTTGAAGCCCTCCTGGCATTTGTGGTTGCGCTTGCCATAGTAACTTAGTTCATGATTCGACGGTTCCAGTCAGTGGACTAGTAGAGACTGTGGTATTGCCTTCGTGTTTAGGGTTTCCAGGACTCGATTTAACCCTCGTCTGCGGAGAGATTGCAGACATGGTTGCTGGCTGTAAACTCCTCTCTTCAAAGAAAGCCTCGTTCTTCACCCTCTTTCAATTTACTCGTGGATCGCGATCAGTCATTCGGCTTCCAGCATCGACCCTTCAGTCTTTGATATGCACGTTTTTCTTAGTATTTGCAATTAAGCACTAGTTTTGATGGATTTTCTCTTTTTAGTACGTTCTTTCATGTTGTTCGATGGGTCCTCTGCATGTGGACGTGCCTGAAGGAGTGACAACTCGATGTGCTTGTTGGAGCTGATGCAATCTAATAAAGGTCCGCCTCTCATCTTCCTCACTACGGCTCGAAACATTTCAACTTCTTGATCTAGAAATTGCTTACGTCGATGACACATTTTCAAGAAGGGCCTTCGGATCACCCCACTTTCTCATCATCGTAAATATTCCCTTGTTGCAGGGATCCGAGGATATTGACAAGCGTGCAGAAATTAACGATTCGCGACCAGCACTAGCAGAGTGAATTCCAGCGCTCATGCTTGATGAAGAAAATTCAAATACCTGGTCATGCATATGAGTGATTTTCATATTTCGGAACAACGAAAGTGTATTTGCTGTCGGTTTCGTGGTAACGCCCTTCCCCGTCTCATCCCAATGCCATGGCACAAAATGGACATTCTTCATAACTTGCAAATATTTGCATTATAGGGTCAGTTGCAGCAATCTTCTTCCCGGAAAGTCCAGCCCAACCTAAAACAAGACCGAGTTTTCTTTTATCACTATGGCGGTTATCAATCTCGCGTCTATTTCGTAATCTCTTGTGCACTTACTGTTCTACCTAGGAGAAATCCAATATGGAAATTGGACAAATGTCAATTGTGTATTCCATTGCATTCCTAGTGTACTCTAGCGTACCCTATTTTATATCAATGGACATTGACCATGGACTTCTTCAGAAATTCCATAGATGGACATATGGGAGTTCTTCTGTGCTGGTTCCAACACATGTATTATCCTCTGCTGCATTCCTCACGAGACAATCCATGTGTGGAGACAGGGTCGACTTTAGGTCAACCAAGCTCCCATTCTCTTCGATCGAGTTGTGAAAAAACTTCAAGAGTAGCTGGTAAAGCAAGTGCTTTGGAATTTGTACTTGTTGCTTTAGATCACGATGATGACTGATACGCCTTCGTTCCACTCAGTCGTGAATGCCTAAGTGAGTGAGTTGGTGAAAATCGTACCAAGTGGGACCATGGCGTTATAGCTCGCATTCAATCGTTTTTCTTTTCTTCGGTTAGATATCACCAGGTTTCAAGTATTTTATGGGTCAAAATTGAAATGTATGAGGCAAGATGCAATTATGTAGGTATGTTTCCGTGTATGTTTCAATAAAAATTTGTTGTAAAATCCCCAGAAATTGTATTGTAGCTACTAGTATTATAAAAAATACCCTATGCAAAATCCTCAAGAAATAATAGCGTCAACTAAATTCTTGAAATGAAAAACGAGAAATGAAGAAAAAACTCAGACTCAGTACGTAGGAAGTACCGGTAGTATGCCACCAAAGTTGGTGAGTGAATGAGATTTGTGCAAGCAATGAGAATTGCAAGCTGTGGACACAGAATTTTGAAGCTTTGACAACCTTATTATGAGAAGAGAAAAGCTTTTGACAAATAAAAGTTAACATATACTCACTGATAGTGGCCTGTCGACTGCTACTGTAAGACCAGCTCTGAAAGCAAAATTTCAATCTTCTTGCAAAACTGGTCAAAAGCTTCGCAAACCCGAGGGCACTGGAATTCTCTAGAAGAATGGGCATAAAGTGGTGATTCTTATCTGTGGGAGAGATGTTCATAATTTCTGTTGACCCTAAAACTCTTTTAAATCCAAAACGATTTTGGATTGTTTTGGTGACTTTTAAGAGAAGTACCAAAAGTTGGTGTCTTGCATGCATGGTTCTTACTCATGCAGGGTCTTGAAGATCTAACTTTTTTTTATTTTACTGTAGTACAAGTCAAGGATGAAATCCTTTGGTTAAAAAGTTTCCAAAATGCATAATAATTTATTTAGAGGTCTTTTTGTCCCAATTGTTGTTTTTGTGCAATTTTGAAGGTTTTACATGTATTTTTGAGCCAAGCAACTGTACAGGTTCATTTCTCACTCAAAGAATCTTCCTATCTTTGTACAATATTTAGTGCTCCAAAAGAGTCACGTGAATTCACTTGATTGGCCAACACCCATGATAAGTAGACGTGAAGATTCAATTCAACAAGGTGGAGTGCCAACAAAGTACGGCAAATGAATCTGAAAGAGTATCAATTAAATTTTCCAACGTCGGAATACCGTCCGTCCCTGCGCGCGTTTCTGCTCCCTCCGTCCCTCAGACAGACAGACGGAAAACTGAAGAAGGATTTGACCTGGACTTGTTAATTTGTCTCTTCAGTGACGGAAATGGGTGATTGCAGGTACCCTCCCAGGAATTTGTAAGTCCGCCAGTCCGGCAGAGCTTTGGGAGTTGCGTCGACATCAATGGAAGCATCCAAGTTTCCGTTCCTGTCTCATCTGCAAATGCAGCACCTCGGGAATGGAAATCATCATCACATCTACTGGAATGGAATGGAATGTAGCAGCACCGAAGGTGAACAACACGCAAAACAAGCAAAGCAAGCAATTCAGCAGACTGTAGTTGGAGGCGCCTCTTACAAGAAAACTGAAACCTTCTTGTGGTACTAGCAATTGAAAATCATGAATTTTCAGAAAAAAAGAAAAAAAGAATTTTTGGATTAGACATGTAATTATTATGGATTTTCAAAGTGGAAGCTTCCCAAGTCATTGAAATGGTCACAAAGTAGCTTATTCATAAAATTGAAATATAGAAAACTTGGAATCCACCAATCACAGTTTAGTATGGAGACAATTTAATTGCACATTCTTGGATACTTTCAATAGACATTAGAAGAGATTGGGGGCAAGGGAGGGCCACTTGAAGGCTATTCCCTTGGGTGATCCCCTTGTTGTTTGAGAACTCTAAACCAACCATTGTTGTCAGAATTTTTTAATTTAAAAATAATAATAATTTGGAAAATTTGAAAAAGTATTAAGAAATTAAAAATTGACTTAAAAAAAAAAAATTAAAAATTAAAAATATCTAACGTGGCCATCTCTTGACCATGTCAAATCATAGATGTGGCGAGCTCCCACAATCCAAGAACTCTATGGAACTTGCGTCCTTCTTTAGCCCTAAATTCTCTTCTAATGAGTTTACTTGTTAGGAATGGGTACACAAACGGTATAGTGTGTTTTCACCTTAACCCCTAAAGGACCAGCCTTGAGTTTTTGGCAACATAACTTTTTTGGGCAGGTACATGTGAGCGGAGATTTGACTCATATAGTCTGAATTTTTTTGACAAGGTGTGGACGAGGAATATCTTCCATGCATGCTAAATTTCATTTGATTTGAGTATACAAGTAAAAAGTTATGATGTAAAATGTTGTTTATTTCTCAACTCGGGCAGCTTGGGCAGATCTGAAAAAATCACTTTTTTCAAAAATAAAAATTTGAAATTGGTTTTCTAAATTTACATACATGAGAAAAGCTTTGAATCAATCCATTTTGATAAATGTGATGAAAGTTATGAGGAATTTCAGTTTGCGGGCAGTTAAGGAATCTCTACTCTAAAATAAACTTTGAAGTCCTTTATTTAACTCAGTTTTTCATATTTTTTGAAAAAAATAAAATCATAGGATGTAGATTGTTTATTACAACATTACAACCATTGGGATTGTCATTTTTCAATTCCATAATTAAATTTTTTGACAATTTAGTATTTTGAATTATTCTCTACTTCTTTCTACTTACTATTTTTTTCCTATATGTTGTACAGTTCCAAATGATTCGAAAATTTCCAAGAACATAGCCAACTTGCCTTGATGAATGAATCCAAAGATGCACCACCATTTTGGACATTTTTTCATACAAATGTGACCTTCTGAAGTGCTGCTGCCCGGTTTTTTGCAGGGCAAAAAAACTGCTTTTTGTCACTTCAAATGTTAATATCTTCCAATCCACACGGTGGAAATTTCTGAAATTTTTTCCACATCTTTTCAAAATAACTTACTACAAGATCCTACGGTTATATGTGTTCAAAAAATTTTTTTTCCTTAAATTTGATACTTGTGCTAAAAATGGCAGTTTTCAAACCTTTTTGGTGAAAACATAGTCAAGGAACTTTAGGGGTTAATTGTGATCCAATGATACTTTTGGAACAATGAGGCTCCTTATTGACTTCAATGCACTAGCCAATTTTTTTGATAGACTAGGACCGAGAAGTTACAATTTGCTTGTCTAAGCGGCCGTATTTTGCCCTCAAAAAATGTTGGTTGTGTTGTGTTTACAAAATTGTCCCACTTGAATTCTTGCCTTAAATGTAGAGCCTCCATACATAAGAGCCTAGGGGCATTTTTGATATACCTATTTTTAGCACTTCGAAAAGTTATAGTTTATTCATACATAATCCAAAGAATACATTTTTAGATAATCAACAATCCCCTTTCAACTACCAACAAGGCCCAACAAAAGCTTTTATAGTTCAATAATAGGAATTGTGTTGATAATCCTATTTAAACACATCTAGATGTTGTTACTTTAGAGAATTATCAACATCTACGATACTAAGAATCTCAAGGGAGTCAATTTAAGTAAAGAGGGTTCATCATAAATTAATTTCATGTTTGATTCCAATAAAAAATCATTTTTCAACTTTTGTAAATAAATATGGATCCTATGGAAATTTTCTTAAATTCTTTTTGGCATTTCCAAATATTTTATTTTTAACGCCCAAATGCCCTATTGTAAGGCCTTTTTTTGAGCTTCTTTGATTCTACTCATAACTTTGCAAAAATTCCAAGTTTAAAAATTTTTGGTCAATTAAAAAAAATTGTATCAATACAAATTCAAACTATTGTAAGCATATTATTATGGATCACATAAAGGCAAAAATATCACTTATATTAATATTTAAATATTATGATGTTTTCTCAAGAAGGTATTAATATTGTAAAAGTGATTTGAAGTCTTTCAATCCTCTTGATCTTTTTATATGTGAAATCTAGAATTAAGGTCATGAAAAAAATATGAGGTGAAAGTATATAATGTGTATAACCATAATCAAAATACAAATTTTGAAAATTTTACTCTAAGGAATTTTTCATTGAATTTAAAATGTAATTTCTCCCTCAAGATAATATATATTTGAAGCTCATCTCTTTGAGCCTTTAACACTAAGAACTCAAGATATGCAATGGATACTCTTGCACAAAATCTTCAAGAGAAAAATTAGAAATAATTTTTTTTCAAAATCAGATTTTTGACGCTTAAAATAGGCCAAAGAGTATTCAACTAAAAAAATACCCCAAATAATACTTTGATAAGATTTCATTTTAACTTCAAAGTTGTGTCGCCAACCAAATATAGAAGGTGGGTGTGGATTGACCCCCTCGCTCGTCCCCAAGTAAAAACCTGAAATTTTTTATTTTTCACACATGATAAAATTTTAAAATTTTGAATTCATATTTGCAATCAAAGGCCTTTAATTAGCTAGGAGAGGTAGAGATGATGAATGAATGAAGCACAAAATAGGGAGTCTTTTTCTTACATGCACCCTTGGATTGACTTGGGGGGGACAAGCGAGGGGGTCAATCTACCTTGGCCATATAGAGCCATAGGAGTATAGAGGAAGTAAATAATAAATATCCAACAAGGATGTCTTGACCCTAGCCTTTACATTTGATATAGGTGATGCAAATAATGAATAAAGTATTGTCCAAATACCACAAGCATAGTTATATCTCATAGTCTTATTTTTTTCCTATAGTTATGGGTTAGAGAACAAAGATGATTGAGAGGGATTATTTGACGTTGACAATGTTAGGATGTCTTGGAAAATTTCAGATGTATAAATTTTATTTAAAATTATTTTAGAAGGAGCTTGTATATATTGAGCATAAAATTTATAAGTTGTAACCTTTGTTTCACCAAACAAGAGTTACATAGTCCCCTCAAAAATTGAACAACATTAATATAGCTTGTAGCTGATTAGTCTATTATTGATTGACTAGGATTAACCTTGAAGGACCAATGCACATTTTAGGCATAAATTGTGAAAAAGTATCACTTTTTAGGATAGTGAGAAAAAAATGAACAAAATCTTTTTCTTTTTTCATAATTCAACCAAAAACATTTCTACTACTCTAGACTACTATGGGAATGTGTGGAAAGCGTTTTAGAAACTTTGACTACACTAATTGATAGATTATAATGTTTGAGGTTAGGAAAAAAAGCTTTTTTCTAACCTTGCATGATAGGGCCAACAATCTTTAATTCTTCCTAGAGTGAGATTTTTACACTCCATATGGTTATTTTTTGACAGTTTGCATCTTATATCATGTAAGTTACATACTTGCCAAATTTCAAAAGTAAAAAAGAGATGTTTTACAAAGTTGCCTAATAAAAAAGAAGTTTAAGGTAGCATAACTTTTGATCCAAGCACTTGATTGGAAAAATAATAATATTTTGACTAGGGGGGGTCATGTTCACACCTTGGGTCAAAGTTTCATAAACATCCAACCAAAGTTCACTTTATAGGAACCTACTTGGATTTTCAATTGTCTATTCAATAGACAATTGTCCTTTAGGGGTTAAACAAGTGTCAACCATCTTTGATACATCCTATGACAACAATGCTAGTATGTGAGCATGAAAATGCAAGCATATGAGTCTTGATCATATGTATAAGTAGATTTCCTACAACCATTGAAGGTGCTTACAATATAAACATCTATAAAATTATTAAATACTATAATCATGGAAGATTTCTACAATATAGAAACCTATAATATAGGTGTATAGTTTTCTAAGCTCATGGACTCATGCTCCTAGACTCAAATAATAGCAACCTTCCATTCTATGATACAAAGGTTGAATCTTATGATAAAAACAACATCCTTACACTACTCTTAACATTCCTTACCTTTGCTATGTAATGCTCCACCCTAAATCCCAAGTACAATATATCCCTCATTGAGATACCTTTGAGCTTCAATTTAAGTCCATTTGCTTTCTACCATTGAAAGTAAACATTCTCTTTTTTTAGCATTCTCTAAAAAAGAATGCAAGATGGTCCCCTAATATGCATTATCCAAGCTCAAACCAATTTAACAATGTAATGCTCCCATGACTTCAAATTTTATTTTTCATAAGGAAGATCATTACTTCCACATTACATACACTAAATAGTGAAATTAGATTGCCTTAACCCCTAAAGGACCGAATTGCCATTGAACGTATGCAGGTAATCTTAGGTAGGTTTGTATGAAGCCATTTTGTAATGGATGTTCTTCAAATTTTGACACAAGGTGTGAACATGTATCCCCTAAGTGGGAATGTAATTTTTTTTTGATTGAGTGCCCAGATCAAAAGTTATGCTGCCCTAAACTTTTTTGGCAGCTCGGGCAATATGTGCAAAACACCTCCTCTACTTCTAAAATTTGGCAAGTATGTAACTTACATGATATAAGATGAAAATGTCCAAAAAATAACCATGTGTAGTGTAAAAATCTCACTCTAGGAAGAGTTAAAGGCTGCTAGCTCTTTCGGGCAACATAGAAAAAAAACTTTTCCCCCTAACTTCAAACGTTATAATCTTTCAATCTGTATGGTCAAAGTTTCTGAAATTTTTTCCACACATTCCCATAGTAGTCTAGTACAAATGTGTACGGTTGAATTTTGAAAAAAATCTTTTTTTTTTCAGTTTTTTCTCACTGCCCTGAAAAGTGGCAATTTTTCACAATTTGTGTCTAATATGTGCCTCGGTCCTATAGGGTTTAATAATTTGGTTGCCTTACCCCAAGAAAATTATTGTACAAAGTCATCAAAGTCAACAAATATTTCTAGAGGTGTTTGCATTTGTACACATGGAGGTTCACAAGTCCCAATCACAATAATACCTAATTCAAAACTAGTGCATTCTTGTACAATAATAGTAAATATTTCTTTAGTGTCAAATGTTGAGAAATTAGTATGGGGCAACCTATTTTCACTATTTAGTGTAGACCCACAAAAGAAATTTACGCTCAGTCCATCTTTGAAAGTACGGAATGCAGTCAATGCACAATATGCAAGCTGTCGAAAATGCATCAATGAATTCCGTTTCATTTGTTTCAAAAAAGAAAAGAAAAAGTGCATAAAAGGTCCTCAAAAGAGCTATCAATGGGTCTCAAAAGTGCATCAATGGCTTACTCTCATGACCAGGAAGACTGTCAGCATCTCTACACTAGTGAATTTTTCTGCAGCAATTTTTTTTTTAATTTTTTTTTTTTTCGTTTTTTGGTTTACACACAAATGAAACGGAATTCCATTGCCGCTGCAGCAAGTTTCAGTTCCTCAGCTTGGTCACCCTCTTTCAGTGATTCTTTGTCACCTCACAATTGGATCACATACATTTCCATGGAATTGGGTTTGCAGATTGTCAATAACATGCAGGTATTGATGTTCCACAACCGTAGACAATACCTTCTGAGAGAAGGTGGTCTCCATATTTCAACGAACTCAGGAATCATTGGATTGAGGCTGAAGAGGATCACACACACACCTCTATTCAAGAAAAATCTCATTTCTTGACCACAGAAATCTTCAAGACTTACTCATTGTCATAGATCAAAGTTTACAGGAAGTTTGGGAAGTTCATAATCAGCAAAGCTTATTCTCAGTTGCTCTCTCTAATTCTGACCAACTTTCTTAACTTTTGCATACGATATCCAAGTAATATGCGTACTTTTTTTCATTGCATCAAAACCTCGTGTCAAATTCTAACAAAATCAATAAATATTTGATAAGTCTAACAGCAGGATCTATGCTCGATACAAAATGTTTCGATTTGAAATTCTCATACTGACTTTATTTGTTCATATTCCCAATGTAGCGGTCGTGTTGCATGCGCATAGTTAGTTTCGTCATGCTGTGTCAAACAACAGAAGCATATTAGCATGCAGCTGACTGCCAGGCTCCTAACATGACTAAGTTACGGTATTCAGAGAAACTGCCAAGTATCCAGAGACCTGCAAACAGTACTGCATGAAACAAATTCATAAACTCAAGGAACAGTACTCAGTTAGCCTTTAATTCCTGTGCACAATCATCAATAATCAAACCGATCTCGAAGAGCTGTCATCTTACTAAACTCAAGTGCATGTAAGGAAGCTCATTAAAACTCAAGTCTGCAACACTGTAATCCTTGAAACCAGGACCAATTAACTTATCATAAGGTATATATCCCCATAACTCCTAATCCGCACTCGAATATGACTGCACCAAATGCCAGCATATCCATTGATCAGAGAACGCACCTCTGCACTTTGCAATCCTTGCCATGCATTGTCTATAAATCATAGAAACTCATGATGTTTACCCTTTCATATTTGCCCCAGCTTTAGATGTTCTCGGTGTCTGAGTTTTTGGAATTTGAGGACTGACACAGTGCATGGTGGTAGAAGATCGAAACTTGTTCAAATTCTGCGAGCTATGCCGATGCCGAAACACATGATCGTTCTGCTTTCGATTGTAGTGCAAGTCGTTCTGTACCCCTTGATTGCATTAGCTAATGACCCCGGCCCTCTTCAAGACATTTGCGTGGCGGACCTGACGAGCAGCGTCAAAGTGAACGGCTTCGTGTGCAAGGACTTGGCCGCAGTCACTGTGAACGACTTCATCTACCATGGCCTGCACATTCCAGGAGACACCAACAATGGCAACCGCCAGAGGACCACGCAGGTCAGTGTAATATGCCCTTGAAGATTTTTCTCAACGGAAATTTGATCAAGAGCTTTTAGGGTACCGCTTTCCCTTCAATGAACTCGTTGATATGGCGATGTGGAAACACATGATCGCTCTCGTTTCATATCTGCTCCAGCTTTAGACATCATTATCGGGTGTTAGAGTTTTTGGAATGTAAGCACTGGCACAGCGCTGTGGAAGAAGATAGATCGAAACTTATTTAAACTCTGGGAGCTATGGCGATGCCTAAACACACGATCGTTCTTCTTTCAATTCTAGTGCAAGTCGCTGTGAAACCCACTATTAATCCGTTTCATCATTGGCAATCTTCAATTCTTCCTCGCCTCTTTACTCGAAATATAGCTTAACAATTTGGGGTTTTCAGATGCATTCAATTTTGTCAATCAACTGAACTCAAAGCAGAGTAGGGTTTCACCTAAAATTGTGATTTCCAATCGGCAAAATTTGTGGAAAAGGACGGGCTCACAAACTGAAGGGAGTGTGTGTATCTCTTTGTCGCAGGTGTTCGTGCAAGCGCTGCCGGGTCTCAACACTTTGGGCGCGGGTTTCGCGCGCCTGGACTTCGCCGTGGGCGGCATCAACGTCCCGCACACGCACCCTCGCGCCACGGAGGTTTTCCTGGTGATGGAGGGCGCGCTCTACATGGGCTTCGTCACCACCGACCGACGCCTGTTCGTCACCACGCTTTACAAGGGCGACGTCTTCATCTTCCCACGCGGCCTCGTCCACTTCCAGATCAATGTGGGTCCAGGTCCGGCGCTGGCATTCGCAGGGTTCAACAGCCAGAATCCGGGGTTGCAGCAGATCGTTCCGGGGCTGTTCAATTCCACTCCGCCGATTGATGATGCAGTGCTGCGGAGTGGCTTCCGCATTGAGCAGGCGACTGTTGACCGAATCCGAGCCAATTTCAGAACCGCTTGAAAGAGATGGCAAGCTTGAATGGCGATCTCTCTCTAGAGTGTCTGCTTGAACTTGCAATCTCGCGGTAGCGTCTACTTCAAATTTGCTTGTCTACAAGCAGCCTGTCATGTTTTGAATTTGAGAAGGCAAGCAAGCGCGCGAGAGCAACAATTTTCCCCGAGAACTTCAGTGCGACTAGAGTGACTAAACTTTTTCAATAGTTGCATCGCCGACAATGCGTTCTGGTCCCTGGACTAAGCTAAGGATGCTCCAGTGTGCTGTTGCTTTTTGCATTATGACATACCGGTGTATAGGAATTTGATTTTTTGACGATTTGAGGGGAATTTGACTGTCCTCAAGCAAGGTCTCAAGGATCCTGTGCATCTTGTGAACCTTGGAAGCTTAAGATAGGCATGCAGGCTCCATACTTCGTTGCAATGTGACAAGTGTGGCTTAAAGATGTCAGTTGTTGAATAGCAGACAAAGTGATCGAAGCCATTTCAATTTGCAGACTTCCGATTGCTGGAAAAGAGAGCCACAAGCGATAACTACAGTAAGTAGACTACAACCGGTCCAATATTAATTGTGTAAAAACTTTGCCATTTTAACCCTCAAAGGATGTGACCCCCATGACCAAGATAGACACCAAACTGATTTTTGAACTATTCGATTTTTGGACGAATAGGTGCATTCTTTGTTTTTGTAGTGAATAATGATGTCATCCATTGACCATTTTTTGGCCTCAATGTCCTTCAAGGGTTAACCTTGGAAGGATGTGCCCCCCTGTGACTAAAGTAGTCGCCAAAATATTTCAATTATAGGTTTATTATGTTGTTTTTCTACAATTTATAGTCAAGACATCCATCATTCAACTTTGGTCTACAACATTCTTGGAGGATTAACTAAAATGTGTTGATTTTAACCTTGGAAGAACATTGGCTTATGGCCAAGATAGTCACTAAAAAATTATTTGATTTTTGGATCCAACCAAATATTCTTGAATGAATTTTTATTAGAATCTTATCTGATTTTGAAATTGATTCCTCTAACTCTAAGAAAAATGTTTGAAAAAATGAATGAAATTACCAAATTCTAGTCAAAAGAATACTAGATTTGCCAATATTTAGAAGAAAGATAATAATAGATACTCTTGTGGATTAATGTACATATGTGCATGGTTCTATCTATTTTGTTTTGTAAATAAAGATTGTAGCACACAACAAATTGAGTGACATTAATCCACATCAAATATAAAAACAAAATTCAAATAAAACCAACTAAAAGCAACATTATGAAGGAATGGATATAAGAATTGAATACACACACATGTGAGTTATCTCTCACTCTACAAAGGAAAAATCAAAAAGTGCAAATGCATGAAGACAAAATGAAGCTTTACTTAGAAACAAACACCATAGCGAAGTAACCCCAACAACCAACTCTTTCTCTCTCTCAAAACATCTACAAGATTTGAATTGGCTAAGAAAGCTAAATCAAGGGAACCCTTCCAACTAATACCACAAATTGTAGGTAGCCCTGAAACCAAGTTTTATCCTGAGATGAAGTTGTAAATAGCCTAAGAACAAGGCTAAACTACATAAACTAGTGTAGTTTAGGACACTACATGCATGTCATGTGGTGTCACACTCAATGCCACATCATTTGAGAGCTATCATGTGAATAAAGATTGTAATATACAAGAAATTAAGTGACAAATCCACGTCAAATATGAAAAAAATTCAAGCAAGGCAAAACACCCAAGGTGTAAATCCTACTAGGAATTGTCTTTTGAAATCTTGAACCTAGACATGATGTCGCTCATTGAGATGTTGACCCTACTAGAAGTTGGACCAAAATTGGGACAACTTCAAAAATATCTTGAAGAAACTACAAAAGTTTTTCCACCCCAAACTACCCTAATAGTGGCAATTTTTGTAGAATAGGGATTTAAAAAATCTGGAGTATTTTTATATTTGTAATTTTTTAGGGGGAGAGGTTCTTCTATATCAATGACCCTAAATTCTTAAACCTTATTGCATTGGATGATGATTTAGGAGGTCATAGCTTCAATATACAATTTCTTCCTTTATTTTCAGATTTTTTCATCTTCTACTAATTTCCACTATGACTTTGACTACTAAGAATACATTAATTGGAATTTATTTATTTGTTCACTTGCACCCTAAAAAAATTCAAAATTTTTGACATTCCTATGAGCCCTTAAACTTTTTTCACATCCTAAACCTTGAAAAAGACAGGCTTTAACCCCATAGTCATAGGTTCTTCATCCCAAATCACCTCAAAAATTGAGTTTTCCCGCTCACATGCTCACCAACTAGTAACCTTGACTACCAAGAGTACCAAAAATTCTTGGCACCTAAAGTTGTATGGAAATCATCCATTTTTTAATTGCGAAATTGAAAGTCATTGTCATTCTAGCGCCACACAAGGTAGTAACACCTAATTGCAACACTTTACACTTTCCATTCACTAAAACCCAAAAATGACTTCGAATGAAAACTTCAATGACCCAAATTCACACTAAACAACTATTCAAAAGCCACTAACGAGAAGTAAGGAGTTTTTTGAAGCAACTCATGAAAGTTGAGACATTTCATACTTCAACGGTGTTCATTCAAGGTGAATCTAGTATTACGTATAGGCTATTTTTAGCTCTTAACTTTGAAAATTTGTAAAATATTACCAATAACTTAGAAAAATATGAAACCACTTTGGTTGTAAATTGCTAATATCCTCATTAAATTTTTTTGGTCCTTCAATCTTTGAGGTAGTGGGACTAGAAAAAGTGTCACTTTTAGCTGTTGTTCCCTTAATGACGCAAGCATGCTAGTGTTAAGTCTACCCTTGTCTATATTTCATTTTAGCCTTTGAAAGCTTGAAAGCTTATTGTTGATGTATTTTGTGGAGCTTATCAGCTTTGATGTTGCAATGGCCGGCGATTCATTTCCAGTCCACCATTTGGTGTCTCCTTGCTCATTCATTTTGTGTTGCTAACTTTTGTCGTATGTTTTTAGATAAGTGTTGGTGATTTGAAATTTTCTGGGCATGATTTGGTGGAGAGTTCTTTTATTTTTGTTCTTGGGGAGGGGATTAGGGTTTCATGGTACAAGAGGTGCGATTGGGAGCCAATGCAGCAGAGGTGGGGAAAATAAGTTCTGGGATCGGCTACCAGCATGCTCTAGTACACGGACATTGATTGCACAATTCTCCTTCTCTGCGTACCAACCACACAGCAGCTGCATGGAATGATGGCAAGAAATTTTCGTTCATGTGGTAAGAAAGTCGGTTCCCTTCTTGTAGCTCCAAATTTACGTCTGTCCCTTGTCTAGTTGTGTATCCACATAATCGTCCATTGTAGAATTGCCAGAAACTTTCTTGTATGATCAACTTTTACTGTCTTACCAAGTGAGAATAGTGAGAATAGTTAGGTGCAATGGATTTGCGGTGAAAAGGGAGCTCTTGTTTGGCCAGTTCCCATCAGTGAATGCATCTTGAGCCTAATACTGTTTTGATGTTTAGAATTTGATGCTCTGAGGACCCTAAACCCTAACCTTGTCCCTATTGTAGAGTGGTTGGTTTCATATGTCTTGGCCTCTCCATGCCTCATTTGGGTCCCTAATTCCAAACAAATTCAAATTTCCCAAATTTCAACGTCCATGACAAATGTTTAGTTCCCACCGCGGTAGACTTAATGGATGTGTTTTCAATTTCCTGTGTTACATTGTACGCCTTTCCAGCTTCGATGTGGCAAAGGCGACTGCCCCCTCCTTCATATTTGGATTGAGGATTCGCAGGGCGCGTCAGCTTCTTTCAGCACTGGCGGCAATGGTGATAGGGTTAACCAAGCGGGTCTCCATATTTGCAGCCATACGTGCTGCGTTTGGGATACTTCTCATCATCCCAAACTTGGATCCCGGCCCTTGGACGGAGTTCAGAGTGCGAGTTGCAGAGTTTCTCAGAACCCGTATGGGTGAATAGTGCCTGCATGCCCTGCTGTATTCCAAGCATTCAAGATGCTGAGTTGCCATGGATGAAGCCTTCGCTTCCAGGACATATGCAATCCAGCGCAAGAGCATGGTTCGTGCGCGACGGAAGCACCTCTCAGCATGAAATTTTCTATGATTCAAATGTCGAAATTGAACACATCGAAGAACGGACTAGCTCTCACAAAAAATCTGTTTGACTCAAATGTGGAACTTGAATATGGAATAGGGTGGGCTCAATTGCAACCTCGGTGCGTCAGGATCAAATTCATGTCGGAGTTTTCACACCATTCTCTGGAGTGAAGAGCATGACCATAAAAAACACTCCCAGATCAAGATACGACCTTGACAAGTCTACTCGGTTTTGGAGGGAGAACCCAGAAATGGGCATCTGGAACAAAGAGAAGCTATTGGCTATGGACCCTGCTGAAGTGAAGATCTACTGTGTCAACGTTCATGACTGGATCAAGTTTTGTGGTTCAGACGATTATATTTTTGAGGAGCTGGTCTCGGAGCTGATCTCGGATCAAATATTGTAAGGTAAGTATACCCAAAATCATCAGTGCACCGCAAAGCCGACACTATGCCCGATTACTGTTGAGCATTTGATGTCCCCAAATATAAGATTCTGATGCAGTGTCATCCCGGGAGTTTCAGTGTCCTCTCTTTTTTGATTTTGGATATATTTATCTTCACCAAAAGAACTCCAGATCGAATCAAGAGTCTACTTGCTTGGAACCAGTACACCGAGGATCACAAGAATAGGTGTAGCAAGAACTGCATTTATACTGCTAGAGCTCCAGATTCCCCCTAGATACAAACGAAGCATCAATGATGAAGATAATCAAGTCATGTAATGGCAGGAGTTTGCTGTGTCCCAGTTACCTCCATAGACAACAAATTACGTGCTTGAGCACGTGTGTTGTAGATTGGTTTGTTCAGCATTTTAAGATGTTTTAGAATCAGGTGCTCATTGGATGTTTTTGTTTTTGTTTTTTTTTGACACAAATGAAACGAAATTTCATTGCAAAGGAAGAAATACAAGCAGGCCAGCCACAAGTGGCTTGGCCCGGGACTTGGATGTTTTCTATCATGCTGATAAGTGCAGTAGGGGGACTCACAGTTGTGTGGTCCCTCTTTCCCCCCTTAATTAATGCGCAACTGTCGGAGTTAGTGGTTCAGAGAAATTTGAGCCAAACCAGCCTATATCTGAATTTCTCAATAATAGCTTGATCATTCATTGAAATGATTTCTTGCATTTTCACTTGAAGTACTAATTGTTATTTTGCCTACGATTGTCGATTTGAATCAGATTTTTGGGAGAATGAACCGGCTCATCTACGGCTAACTATCTGTTCTTCCCATTCTATGATCTATTTAGAGCTTTCAATGCAGTTGAAGTCCAATTCATCGGGTAGCAGAGACAGAGAGTGGGAGACAGTTCCTATTTAGAATGCATTAAATTTTGTTACCTAACCCTCCGTTTATGATCACTAGAGAGAATGTAATGGGAAGTGTTGAAGATGGAATTTAGAGTGCAGCACATTCACCGAAATCTAATACGACTTTGTTTGATGTCAATTAGTGCCTTAAGTTAGAATCTAATGCAAATAGGCTACTTAGTTATGAATGAGATTGTCCATAACTTTGTGTTGCAAAGTAGAAAGGTATCATTCCATCAATTCAATAATCCTTTTTAAGTCCCACAATTGTTTTTGTCAGAGCAAGAATGTAGATAGAATCTTTAGTAGATGTGGGATTATTGAGGAGAGAGGAGCCAAAGTGAAAAAAATAATCATACCAAATTGGAGAATGAGTGATAGACAATAGATGTGCTAAGAAATAGGACAAACCATCGTTGGTATTGAGAGAATTTAGAGTTTGGTGATAGTGTATACAACATTGGTGACATCAATGTATGGAAACTGTGGAAATATAGGTCTACAATATTAGCAAATTCATAATCAATTTACTTCAAGGACCTATAGATTTGGTAGATGTCGCTTTTATAATTCGTATGGAACAATTGACATTGAAAAATACACCTTCAATTTGTGAAAATACATACTTTGTGTGAGGAACACTCAACAGAGGTATATTCAAAATCTTTTACTTTAAATTGATACAAGTTCAATTGTGTTTCTTTTATGACTAATCAAATGTTATATAGGGGTGGTTGAAGCCAATGTCTACAACAAAAGATAGAAAAAATATTGTTAACTATTATATCTCAAAGAATTGAAAATAGAGCTATATACAATATCATATGCCATATTTTTCTATGGTGAACTTTTCAAAATTGTACCATCTTTATGTTTGCTTTCCCAAGAATGTCACCAATGTTGATCAAGACACAAAAGGGATGCATCTTTTGCAATTCTTTCTACATATTTCCATGTATTATATATAGATTAGTAGGCACACTTGTGTATACATACAAAAGCCTTGCATATAATTGTATTTTGCAAATCTAATTGGTCCAATCCATTTTCTATCAAATAAATTAGTGACCTCCATTTCCTAACTCACTTCCAATTCCTCTCTCATTAAGAATTATTTCTATTTTTCTCATTCCAAAAATCAATTTGTGGTTCCATTGGACTTTAAAGTTTTAATTTGGCTCTTGTAAACATTGGATGTCAAAGTAACATTTTTTTGGATGAATTTGTTGGGAAAGATTGGAGCAATATCAAAATCAAATATCTAACCCTTGAAAAATATAAAATATCACTTTAAGAGCTAACAATCATTTTTAGTACCTTCAAAAAGTTATATCTATTTTTGAACTTGTTTGAATGTACTTGTAGCCTTTGATTTTGTTCAATGACTTTTGTACTTCCAATATTTGCTCATTTTGTAAAGAATTAAAGAATGTTTAACTTATAGAAGGACCAAAATCAATTTTTTTTTCTTATTGTCATACATTTAATTATTTCCTTTAAAACTTCTAAGATTATAGTTTTTAACTATTCTCAAAAGGACTTAAACCTTCTATAGCCATTTGGACACTTACGAGATAAATGCTTTATTTAATTACTTAAATACCATGTTTTAGTCATTTGACATATCCTTCTCTATACTTTAAATAAAATTGGTGTTGAATGAAGTGAAAGTCAATAATGAATTATTGTTACTAAGGTAAAAAAAAGCAATAATATGCTCGATCTAGAGATAAGTAAAACTCTTTCTTCATTAAAGTGAAGAAAAAAATTTAAACAAGATTAATTCCAAATTGTCCTAACATCTATATTTTGGATGAAGAATGAGTTGAAACAAGTCTTTTCCTTACAAAAACTTATTATCTTCATCTATCTAATATTTTGAAAATTAATTCTTGTATAAGTTCCAAGTATTTGTCTAGATAATGAGCAAAAGAAAAATATGATAAATACTCTTTTACTTTGTCTCCCTAAAAGATTATCATTATATAGATTATTTAATGAATATTAGATATTGGACATGCCTAATTTTATCACTTTGAAGGTACTCTCAAAAGAAAGTTTTCATATTTCATCTAAATTAAATTAATATAGGAAAAATAACTTGAACAATTTTGATATCCCTTTTGAGCCCATTACATTATGAAAAGAGTTATTTCAAACTTTCCATTTGATTTTTTAGCTAAAATGAATCCACTGAGGATGACATCTATCACTCAAGTAGTTAGCCAAAAAACATAAGATTTCAAGATGAATTGTTGCATTCTTTGTAGTATAATTTCATTGAAAGTCATTCATTAGTCACTTCTTGGTTGCACAAATGTTTCAAGGTTAAAACACAATGCACTTCTTGTTTTGGTACACTACAAGAAAATGGGGTTATAAATGACTTGTCTACAATGACTGCATCGACAACAATGACTACAAAATGATTGCAAAATGACTATTTTGCAGTCATTGTTGTCATGTAGTCATTGTGAACAAGTCATTTATAACCCCATTTTCTTGTAGTGGTAAGGCTTCATTTCTTTTGACCCCATATGATAACAATTGGCCTTCCAATCCATACCTTAAGTTAAGTTGTTTGTTTTGTTTGTTATAGGTCTCCTAGATCATGAGTCCCAAGGGCCGCCCTTGGTACTCTTGAAAAGCTCTAGGCAAGGAGGGTGCACAAGTCTTGTTTCATGGCGTTTGAACCTACTATGTAAATTTAAAATTAATATTAAAATTTGAAGTTTTTGCAAAATTAAAAAATTAGAAAATTACTTTTATTTTTATTTTGGTTGTGGCAACAGCTCAGGGCACTCTACTTCCAGTTATGGAAGCAAGCTCTCTCGAATGATTCATGCTCACAAACCCAAGTATACTTACGATTTCTGCAAGATGAGAGCACAAGCAATAACAAGCCAAAATCCTCAACACAAATGCACAGGTAGCGTACGTGTTGAAAAGATTTCTCACAACATTGTGCATTCTTGGCCGTCTTTTGTCAACGACAATCCATACATCTCGAAACTGGAACTGGAAATCAAGGCATTCTCCTTTTCGAACAATTGCCATGAATATCACAATTTAACGCAATAGATAAAAGCTTGAAGAGGCCATGCAACCTGATTGGAAGATTAATTTTCTTACTCGGATGAACCAATATAACTTCAAAGACTGCTCCTCATTTTGTTTTTGTTTTTTCTTGACACAAATGCAAGGGGATTTCATTGCAGAAGGGAAGAGTACAAAGCTACCAGCCACAAGTGGTCTGGTGAGACTGCTCCTCATTGTGGATTGGCGCTCACACTCGCTCATGACTCGGCATTGTCGGCAATCCGTTAAAGATAGGAAACTCCACCGAGCCCTTGCATTCATCACCAGGAAAGATGGGGCACTCAATCAGAGTGGATCCGTCTGTGGCAACGCAAATGAAAACTTGGTAAAGTTGTCGGTTGCCCTGTTCATCCTTGTTGCATTCAATTCCTGGAAGATGGCCATTGAGTGCACTGCCAATGGCGTTGCGAATGTCCTCTATTTGATATTGACCCCCATCTGGCGATATACCTGAACAACAAAGCGTACAAGATTTTCAAATGAAATTGTTCCAAAAAAGATTTCGCGGTCGCCGTTGTTACTTAAAAAAATTTGACCGACAAGCTATAAAACAAGAGCAAGTACCTGCATTCGCAAGGGCGGCGGTGATATCATAGTTGCCGTAAAGATCGATCGCAGACTGGAAGTAATCGTGTTGTGTCAAGCCCGAACAAGTACCGTGCTTGCTCCATTCATGACTCCAAAAGCTTTTACTGTCACTGGAGGGACAAGCCAGGGAACCCCAATCATCGTCCATCTTGGCTAACACATCATTCACCTGCATTTGCAAGCCATCACTGCTCTTCAGACAAGGGGACACAAGAACTATTCATTCACAGTAAAAGAGAGAGTCCTTTAACCCTACCCTGCCGGGCACAATGAATTTGAAGAGCAGAGAAGAGTAACGATACCGTCCGTGGATTGAAAGGTTCGTTGCCACAGGAAGAGGGATAAGTGCCGTCATTGTAATTGGGCCAAAGGCCATGAATGCCAAACACCGCCTTAGGATTAGAACTGAGAGGGAAACAACAACCTTGCCTTGTGTCGCAATACGAACCAGGCCACTGCGCCCATCAACAAAACAAGTCAATAGATTAACAGTAGACTGTTCTCTGAGCAATATGAATGACCCCTCAATTCATTGAAGCTGCTGCTTAACTTATAGAACTTGCGGCCCAAGACAAGGTAATGCAAAGCATCCCACCTGTTGCACGAAGTAGAAGAAATCGAAGTCCTGGGCCCGCACCACTGCACCGCAGAACAAGCTCCAAAGGAAAAGGGCCACTAGCATTCGGGAAGCCATGGCCGTTTCTCTTTCAAACTCCCTACCTGTACTCCAAAAACACCTGTTCAATTCATCGCAAACCCTAAAGCAACTGCACGAATCTCAACTCAAAATCGCTTCAAAACCACAATCAGATCTGTATATCACATCACCTCGTTTCCCAGAACCTTCTGAACGACTCAAGATAAACTAGTTCATCAGCTAGTACCTTGAAGTAAGTGCAGATCGTTCGTCTAATACTATAACCTTGGAATACCCAAAACGAAGCTACTTACTACGTCACGAACTCCAGCAACGTCGCATCCATACTTTGCTACTGAATTCTTCGCTTATAAACCATCTACTTCCTCTCGGCACCTAGTATATACCAGAGGATAATCTTTATGAAAAGTGTGTCTTAAACGGCTTTCTGACGGAGTGTACTGAAGGCAAGGAATGGTTCACAAAATCCACAAAACATATTACAGACAATGAATCGCACGTGCCAGTGCAAATGTGGTTTCCGCTGGAATATGAAGACTACGTGTACATTTCTATTTGTTCTTTTTATTTCGGCACAATTATTACTCGTCAATTTGGGCTCACGTTTTGCTGCAAATGTGATCATCACCTACTAAAGCAGTTGGACTATGCATCCTTCTCTTCTGTAGAGCATATCGTATCATACTAGAATCGTACTGAAAGATACTTCAATCACCGTCAAGACTTGACTCATGAAGCTAAAATTCTAAGCTTTTGAGTAAGTGCCTTTCCAGAGACTACGACACCATATCCAGGTCAGGATTGTGTCCAAAAGCAATCTAGAATTTTTTAATGACCAGATTCAAGGGGGTTCAGGGAGTTCCTCAAGAATGTTATAAAGGGTTGCTACGAATGTGACACAAATTAACACACACACACCATAAGAGCGAACACTCACAATTCCAGGTTTTAGTTGCATAAACACTTGTCACAGTTCGGAAATTAAGACACTTGCGTTGAAAGTTCGAGATTCTCAACGACTCCTCAAATGACTGTAGCGACTTAGCAATGACCGGCGCTATATTGCTAAGTTACCGCAGCAAATGGGTACGGGTACTTCCATACAGCCAACATAATTAAGACTAGAATAGATAGGACGGGGTCATCAGATTGTCAATTGCTCGGCAGAAATGGCCTAGCAAGCATTCTCAGGTTTACTGTAATTGCAAAACCTGAGTCTATGCTTTGTTCAGTTTCACTCCGTACATCATACGTTGAAAATGAGTGGATCAAATGCAAACAAGCAAATATGAATGTAGTAGTTTCTTATATGTACTACAATCTTGAAAAAACTTGAAGCAAAAAGCAATTATGGCTTGGAAGTAAATGAATTCCAAAGGTAATCAACCCATAGACTCAATTATTGAGGTGGTTTTTGTAACATTAGAAGACAATTGAGGGCTTTAAGAGCCCGTTTCAGGGTTGTTCCATGTGCTATCAGAAATTAGGAACCAACCCATAATGGGTTGAATTTCCGAATTTTTGAAGAATTTTTTTTTCAAATTTTAAATAAGTTACTAATAAAATTAAAACTGATTTTTTTTTTAATTTTTAATTTAAAAAAAATATTATCTTTTGACATGGCAGTGACTGTGCCACATCATAATGCTGATGTGGCGAGTTCTTACACCTTGGGACCTCAAAATATCTCGTGGCCTCTTCATGCCCTCAAATTTCTTCTAATGTCACTCCCCAAATTGCCTATGCTTTTTTTTTTGAGCCATGATGACTTCAATATTTTATTGCATGTTGTTGTACATCCTTTAAGATCCACCTCCAATGGTATTGCAAAAAATTGACATACATGTGTTTCAAAAAAATGTAGAGAAAAATGTACATAATATTAATTTGAATGGAATTTGAACACCCTTAATGAATCAAAGACTTGTGGTTCCATTTACTATAGATGATCTATAGGTTGTAATTTGACTTGCTGTTGCATCTACTTTGAATAGATTTGAAGGTTTCTTGTCGTATTATACAATTAATACAAATCTTTTTTTTGGATTGTCCAAAGATATGGACAAATTTTTTTACAAGAAATCTAACCATCTTCTTGAAAAATTAACTTCAATAGGATTCATATTTTAGCACAATTTTCACAATTTTTCAAAAAAAATATTTTGACATGGTTAAGTTTGCTTGCTAGGGTCATTGCAAGAAACACCTGTCCTATTGTCCGTCACAATTGGAGTGATGTTGTTATCGATGGCTCTAACTTTTGAAGCACAAGTCCAATGAATAAAAAAATTCTAGAGGAGATGTCTAACTTGATGGTAATAAGATCCTTTATTTTTTAGAAATTTAAAAAAATTATTTTATATTAAAAATTTTATTTTGTTAATTTGTCACACTTTGAGATTTAGGGGGTTTAACTACATTTGGAGTACCCAAATTGAATGATTTAGAGTTTAAATTTTGGTGGTCTATTTCCACACTAGGTGGGCATATGCCTATTAAGGGGAATCTAAAAATAAATTATTTTATGTCCTCTAGGCCCATGCAAATAGAGCTCCCTTGCACAAGCATTTATGAACATTGAAGATGGTTTCAACTTCATTTTTTTGGTGAAATTTGATCACCATCAAGTCCTCACAAATGGCCAATTTTTAGGGTTTTTTTGTTCATGATTTTCTATTTATTATATTTTCCAAAACGCTACAGAAAACACATAGTGTTTCTTGCAATGACCCGCTAGAACAATGTCACTATTGAAACTATTGTGTATTGTGTTTCAATTCCATCTTAAACTTGTTCACAATTTAGATTATCCTTCAATCTTATACCTACTTCTACTCAACAATTTTACAAAGAATGAAAATCAAGTGTTTCTTGTTCAAATTATTTCCTTAGACTTTCAAACCAATTCCTCAATATAAAGAATTTTCAATTCAATATTAATAGAGAAAAAATTTTAAGCTAAGAAGATTCAAAGCTGGAGAATTTAGTCAAGCAAGGTGCAAAAAATTAGTTTTCTTTACTTCAAATGCAAATATCTTGCAATCCATGTGGTCAAAGTTTATGAAATTTCATCCACACACTTCTATACTAGTCTAGTACAAGATCCTATGATTAGATATGCAAAAAAAACAATCTCTAAAGTTTTTTGTAATTTGCAATAGAAATGGCAATTTTGAATGGAATTTGATGAATTCCCCCCAAAAGACATTGTGGACAATTCTTGTCCTTTGGATGACTTTGGGTGGGATTGTAGGATGGAAAAAATTGTTATTTCATCCAATTTTTTTGAAAGGGGGAGTTTCTTGAATGCAATTTTAGTGAATGTTTTTGCATATCCCCTTAGTATGGTATTATTGACTTTTTTAAAGAAGAAGATGCTTAATCCACGCATCACCCTTGTAGTGTATTTTGGCCAATTCTTACTCTTTATTTCCTATGTGAATTTTAGCCATAAAAGTGATATTTCTTGAATTTGAGGTCAACTTATGAAATGAATTTTTATCAAGTTTATTTTATACCCTAATTGGAAAATTTGGAAAATCTTAAAATTCTCTGTTTCACTACAATTTGAACTTTGGACCTATAACCATGGTTTGTTGATTTCTAATTTCAGAATGACAATATAACTTTGGTTTATACCATGCTGTTCTATGCTATAATTTAGCATATTTTGTATTCAATTTTTATTTCCTTCATTTTTTCCTTAAAAAATTCACAATGATTCAAATTTTCACACCAAAAAATTAAAAATTTTAGTACCTACTAAAGTCATGGGATTTCATCCATGATAAATATTAAATGTAAAAAACTTTCATTCATATTTAGTTACAAAACAGAAGCAAGCAGAGAAAAGGATTGTGAATCTTGAATCCACGGGCAGAGGCTTGTCCTTCCTTTAGGTGTTAATCCTAGAAGGACTTTGCAAGCACTAATTGTCTGATAGATGACTTCATTTGAGATTGTAGGATGGGAAAAACTGTTTTTTCATTCAATTTATTTATTAGGAATGTACTTGATTACATTTTCAGTGAATAGTATAGCAAAGTCCCTCATTATGGTATTCTTGAATTTTCTAAAGAAGAAGATGCTTGAAAAACGGATCACCCTTGTAGTGTATTTTGACCATTTCTTGCAATTTTCTCGATGTGAATTTTAGCCATAAAAATGATATTTTTTGAATTCAAGTCCACCTAACAAAATGAAGCTTATCAAGTGCAGTTTCTACTCTAAGTGGAAATTTTGAAAAATTCATAAATTCCCATATTTTATAGCAATTTGAACTCCAGGTCTATAACCATAGTTTGCTGAATTTCTAATTCTGGAGTGACACGGTGACTGTGGTTTATACCGCAATGTTCTACACTATAATATACATCTATGGTGAAGATTTCAAATATTTCAAATATATTTGATATTTGATATGAATTTTCTTCATTTTTTTCTTAAGAAATTCAGAGTAATTTCAATTTTTTATGATTGGTAGTGGATGTATGATTTCATTTCCGAAAAATAAAAAAAATTAAATTTCATTCATATCTAATTGCAAAATGGCAGCTAACACAGTCAGTGATGGATAGGGAAACTTGAAATCAGTGATCATAGTTTCCAGTATTGTTCAACAAGCTACTTATTAATATTCATTTAGTATACCACCGGTACTGCAATCATACCCCTACTTTTCAATATTGTATCAATACTATACTGTTAAGCATCTGCGATAGTATTGAAATTGATCGGCAACAATACTGTTGAGAGCAAGGATTTTTTTCCAATGCAATGATGGATAGGGAAGCTTGAAATCAGTGGTCATGGGCCCGTCCTTCTATGGCTGACGTGTGTTGACCACGTGTCAAGCAAGAGAATGTTGGTTGTTTATGTTTGGCTCTCCTAACATAACAAGCCACTTGTGGCTGGTGGCTTTGTACTCTTCTCTTCTTTTAAAAAATAAAAAATAGTGTTGTTTACTGAAGGTATTCTAGCACAGACGTCACAATTTTTTTTATTAATGAGCCCAACAGTAGCTGCTGAATATATGTTGATGTTGCTGCTTGGCTCTAAGCTTTGGGTAAGTTACATCTCAATTTATAAATTTTTTGATGAAGATAAAGATGGGGGTGTTCAGAACATGTTGGTCTTTCGGGAGCTTTAACCCTTAAAGGACGGACTGCTGATCGTGGAAATCATGGCTTTTGGAATCGTGTGACATCATGTACTTAAAAAAAATAAAAAATATCCATTGGAGGTCAAGCTACTATAGAAGATTTTCCCTTTCCACCCCTAATTATGAGGATGAATAGTTGCACTTTTGTTCTACACAGGAGACTTCCTTGTCATCCATTAGACACAAAACATCCAAGTCGACCTTTAAGGGTTAACCCCTCATCGCCTAAAGTCCCAACATGTGTAAAAGCATCCTTGCTTTTCAAGTGCTATAAGTCTAAATTTCAATGAAGTATGAAAATCTCAACGGTACAACTTGTAGTGTGCATGTTGAAGATGGTGTGAAACAAATTTGGGGTCATTTGACCACATAGATTGCAAGATTATAATGTTATAGTGTTGAAAAAAAAGGATGCTGAAATTTTCTTAAAAACACATTTGGAGGTGAAATTCGATTTCTAAACCTACTCAAATGGAAAAACTTTAAACTACAAAGTGATTCAAAAACAAAAAACAAACACTTTGTTGAAAAAAATATCATTCAATTGACTCATTGTGTTTGCAAAATTGTTTTGAAATGTCAAAAAACAATGAAAAAAGTAGCAAAAAATCACATCTATGGCTGAACCTCCCTCTACTAAAATGCTTTTCAGTTACTCATTACCTCTTGGATTGATATGGAATTTTAAACACACAAACTAGACTAGTATGTAAAACTTTTCCAACAAAAATGATTGAAAACAGACCATGTATGAAGAAGTTATAAGCCACGGAAGTTCATGGTAATGCAAAAATGTTTGGATTTTGAACTTTGAATTGCTCTAAAACATTCAAAACAATTTGGATTGACATGAAAATTTTACCACAATAACTAGACCTTAAGAGTAACAAAATCCAAAAAATTTATTGAAAAAACAACATTTTATGAAAAAGTTACAAGCTCCCGAAGTTGCAACCATTAGAATGCAATGTAATGAACTCAAATTGAACTTGTGAACTTCGAAGGGCTCTCAAAAATTCAGTACATCTTGGATTGATCTGAAAATTTTACCAATGAAACTAGACTAATGTGTGCAACTTTTCCAATAAGTTTTATTGAATTTTGACATTGGATGCAAAAGTAAAAGCACTTTGAATTTGACTATTGGACAATGTGAGGACACTTTTCGTCCCCTCTGGCGATGAAGGGTTAATCCACATTTTCATAGGGGTTGCACATCTCAAAACAATTCTAAGTCAATTTCGCCCCTAAGTGATCTGACATCCATTTTCTAGACAATGAACACATTGAAACTAAAGTTTCATCCTACTAACTACTTGGATGAAAGTTATTTTGATTTGTAGATATACCTTATCAAGTTGTTGTTCTATCTAAGGGTTAGATTTGGTGTTAATAGAGTACATATTTTTCTAAAATTACCAATGTCCAAATATGTCAAGCACTTGACCAAGTCAAAATTGAATTGACTTTAGTTCAAAATTGGATTTGCCAAAATGAGGTCATACATTTTAAGAACACAAAAATTTCAAAATATCACCATGTCAAGAGTACCTCATTTCAAATCCACTCCAACAAATTTTACCTAGAAAATGATAATATATTGCTAATAATCGAATTTAAAAGTAATATTGAAATTTTCCTCTCAAAATTTATAAGAAAATATTGATGATGATATTGGTGAATCTAATCATACAAATGGAATTTATAACTCTTAGTCTACAACTTTTATTTGTATATCAATTCCAAAATATGCTTCCAAATAGCACTTTGTAATGATTTTTTTTCAAATTGTCGATTCTAGAGATGAATATGGACATTTGGGGTTGATCCTTTAATGTTTATGGGTTTGAAGAGACTCACCATCTACTTCACTATATTTTAAGTGAGGGGAATCCATATTATTAGGTGGTGAGTCGTGGCACTGGAGAACAAGTTAGGATTCATTGTAAGAAACATTGACCTGTTTTCACATGATGATTGCAAGAAACACATTACGTTTTTGGCTCAAAAATGTGAATTCTGGCCATAAGACTGGCAATACTACGAACTACTATCAATTATACGTGTCAACATGCACTTGCAAATCAAAACTGTCGATTCAATACTACATAGTACTATAGACTACTATGGAGTACTATAGAAGCCATTGGGAGCAAAAAATAACTAAAAAGGGGTCTATAGACCTTTTCATTTTTAGTAATTTAAAAAAAATTCCACAAAATTCCACAAAAAAACTCATTTTGTTAGAGAAGATTGCACTTGCATTGCACCAAAAAATTCATTTAGAATTTTTTTCCCTCTTCGTAGACTTTGCACAAAGGAAGGCCATTTTGGTCCTATGTGGGCAACCGACATGTTACTAGTTTCATAAATAGTCATTGTCAATCCTTGTAATGTTAGTAGACCTCCAACATGTCTAATTTGTGGCTTCGAATTCACATTTTTGGGTCAAAAATAGGACTAAAACCTCCTAAATGGCCAAGGTAGACACCCAATTGGGGGCATGTTAAAAATAATAAGATAATTTGAAAAAAATTGAAAAAATTACACAATGTCTGAAACTACCACATGTACCTTCATTCCAAATTCCATGCCAAACAAACAAGTGATGCAAAAGTTATAAGCAAAAAAACACATGTCCAAGGGGAAGGGTACAAAAAATAGGACAAGTGTTTGTTGCAATCACCCCACATCGCAATCAAAGTGACTCTCTTGTCATCCACTATAACTTTTGAATTTAAACCCAATGCCCAAAATTTTAAAAAAAAAATTTTAATATATATATAACACTTGATTGTCATCATATTTATTAATTTTGAGAAATTTTAAAAAATAATTTTATATTTAAATGTCAATTTTGTTAATATGTAACACCTTTCAGTTTAGGATTTTCTTAATATTAAATACTAGTTCAAATTAAATATTTTTAGTTGAAATTTCTGCAATATATTCCTATAGTTGATAGACATGTTCCTATCAAAGGGCATCTAAGAAAATTATTTTATGTCCTCCATGTTTGTTTGTACAAAGAGGCCTCCCTAGCACGCACACTTGTAAACATTAGAAATGGTTTAACCTCATTTTTTACTCAAATCTCATTACCATAAAGTCTTTTCCAATGGCCAATTTTTAGTTTTGTTGAAAATTAATTTATCTATTTTCTAAAAATTAAAATGTCAATATTGTATTAACTAGGACAAATTCTTGGACATAGAATCCTGGTGAAGAAAATACATAGTTGGACATTTTAATTTGTAAAAATTAAAAAAATTCATTTTCAATAAAACTCAAAATTGGACATTTGGGAGTACTTATTGGTGATGACTATTGATCAAAAAAATGAGGTCAAAACCATTTCTAATGTGTACAAGTGCACATGTAAGGGAGACCTCTTTGCACAAATGTGGAGGACTTAAAATAATGTGTTTTTAGATGCCCTTTGGCAGGGACATGTCTACCTACTATAGGAATATACCACAATAATTTAAACCCAAAATCACTAGTTTGAACCAATATTTAGTATTAAAAAATCCGAAATCCGAAAGCATGACTACTTTACAAAACTGATTTTTAAATATAAAATGATTTTTTTTAAATAAAGGAGAAAATTACAATAAAATTTTTTTCTAGAAATAGTTTTTTGTTTTGGGCATTGGGTTTATAGTTCAAAAGTTATTGCGTTGGAGACTAACCAGTTTTCAAAAGGCTACACAAAATGGTTGGTGTAATGGTATTTCTTGCAACAACCCTTAGGTGTACCTAAAGAAGGGCCACTATGATAGAATTGATGGCCTCTAGCTAATTGTTCACGAGACCAAACAATGCACATTTGCTCACCGGACCAAGCAATGACTCTAGCATGTGAGCCTAGAAATGAGAGCCTATGAGCCTTGAGCCTAGGTGTAAGTATATATTCTACAACTATTGAAGGTGTTTATAACATACATACTTATAATATGAGTACCCTATAACCATGTAAGGTGCTTGTAACATAGGTACCTAAAATATAAATATACTATAACCATGGAAGTTGCCTACAACATAAGTACCTATAACATAGACACCCATAATATAATTAGGCACTTATTATGTAAACATTCTATAACCATGGAAGGTGCTTATAACTTAGGTACCTATAACATAGACACCTATAATTATAAATATTCTATAATATAGCTACCAATAACATAAGAGCCTAGGCTCCTAAGCTCATGGGCTCAAGATCCTAGGCTAAGTAGGCTCACATACTAGCAATGTGCCGGACCAAGCAAATCGCATTAACAGTTTTTTGTATTGGATAGGGGGTGTAGTAAAGCAACTAGTCCTTACACCCTCCACCCCCCACCCCCCCTTGTCCTATAGTATTTAATAGGAGTATTCATTTGGAATTAGAAAACCTATGCATAATCACTAATTGGTATTTTAACCCCTAAAGGACCAAGGTACATTTTAGGCACAAATTATGAAGAACTGCCACTTTTAGGGCAAAGAAAAAATGAAAATTTTTTCCTTTGAAATTCAACCACACAAATTTATACTAGACTACTATAGGCACATTTGGAAAAAATTCAGAATCTTTGATTGTATGGATTGAAAGATTGTAGCTTTTGAAGTTAGAAGAAAGAAGGGATTTTCTAACCTTTCTTGACAGGGCTGGTAGCCTGTGACACCTCCTAGAGTAAGATTTTACACTACACATGGTTATTTTCTTAGCATTTGCATCTTGCATCATGTAAGTTACATACTTGCCAAAATTCTGAAGTAGAGGAGGTGTTTCATACAAGTGTACATGCTACCCGAGCTACCTGAAAAGTTTAGGCTAGCATAACTTTTGATACCAGACAACCAATTGCAAAAAAAATTCATTTCCAATTAGGAAGTACATGTTCACATCTTTGTAAAAATTTGAAGAACATCCATTTTAAAATGACTTCATATCCACCTACCCAAGATTACATGCGTACATTCAATGGTCATTTGGTCCTTTAGGGGTTAAAGTATTTGTGTAATATGTTTTTTTGTGAAATTTTCACTATAGATGTATTGGTGTATTATATTGCATAATATCATGGTATAAATCAAAATTATTATGTCACTAAAAAAATGAAAAAATCAACAAACTATGGTTTCATATGCCCAAAATTTACATTGCCAAACAAATCTAAAAAATGTTTAGACCAATTCATTTGTTTCAAAAAAAATGTTGGAATTGGAATTGAACTTGGAGACTAAGCCTACTCTCAAGTTGGACTAGAAGACTAGGACAACACTGGAGTTGCTATAACTATTGCATACCGTCTACATTGTTCACCTTCCATGTAGTCTCTATAACTCTAGACAAGCATTCTCCTTCACCCTAAAATATGTGTAAACCCTTGTATTGTATTCTTGGTTGAATACAACCTTTAGATAGGCATATAATCTTCAATTTTTCTTAGTTCTTTTATAAAAAATTACTAAATTTTCAACTTATTCTTGCCCACAACTTCATAGTTCCACTCTTTTCATGTTCATTCTATTTGTATTATGCAAATGCAGACAAGACATAAACCATAGGCCAATTCTAGCCATCTGGGCATTAAAGGGCTAATAAACTTAAAGGGATAAAACTTAAGGAGTTGCATGTATCTCACTTTGACTCATATTTTCTAAACTCTTACAAAATTAGTTATGAGATTTTATATTTGGAGTTGGAGTAGTCTACCAACATCCCTACTTTAAAATGCTCACCATTCGTACCTTGATTATGGTATTAAGTATTTTTATAGATTGTGTTTAGAGTAGGGATAATATTAACCTTTAACCCCTAGAGGACCAAACAACATTTCTTGGCAACATAGCGATTTGGGGTAGCTTACTAAGAACACAAAAATTTGCTATATTTTTTGAATTTTTTTTTATGTCAAGACAAGGAGTACCTTGTCACTCCATCAAAAAAAATTCTTTTGAATTTGTCCATGAGAAGTTACAAGGAAAAATGTTGTTTTCAATGGATGGGGTAGCACGGATATGGGGATTTACACTAGAACAAAAATTGCAATTAATACCATACCCGAAAGAGATTGAGTAGGGCCATGGGCAAACTTTCAACCCAAGTTTAGACAATGTACTTCACTAACACTTTTTCAAACTTATAAAATTGTCACAATGTACAAGGAGAAGGTGGCAAGGAGGTAGTTTCACTCTAGCTTCTTTTGGCCTAATGAAGTGGTTACTCCTAACTGCCACATTTGAAAATTCAAAAAATTCAAAAACCCAAAGAATCCATTGAGTCAAATACAAGTTCAATGTCATTTGATAAACTACCATCTAAATTTTTTTGATGGCTATGGGATATAGCTCTAAAATATTGAAATTTCTTTGAAATTTAAAGCCGAATATCCTAAAATTTTAGTTACCCCCTAAAGGACCAAATGATTGTTGAACTTATGCAGGTGATCTTGAGTAGGTGCATATGAAGTCATTTTTAAATGAATGTTCTTTAAATTTTGAAACAAAATGTGAACTTATACCCCCCTAAGTAGAAATATAATTTTATTTTCCTATTGGGTTCCCAAATCAAAAGATATGTTGCCCTCAACTTTCATAGCAACCCAAGCAGTTCTAAGCAGCATGTGCAAAACTCCTCCTATAATTTTTATAATTTTAGTAGGTATGCAATTTATATGATACAAGATGCAAATGTACAAAAAATAATAATGTGTAGTGTAAAAATCTCACTCTAGGAGGAGTTAAAGTCTGCTAGTCCTATAGGACAAGGTTGAAAACCCCCCTTCAAATGTTATAATCTTTCAATCCATGCGATCAAAGTTTTTGAATTTTTTTTCACACATCCCAAGGTAGTCTTATATAAATTTGTATGGTTTAAAGTTAAAAAAAAAAATCATTTTTTTGCACTACCCTACAAAGTGGCAATTCTTTATAATTTGTACCTGAAATGTGCCTCGGTCCTTTAGGGGTTCATGGAGCAAGGAACATACTCAAAATAAAGGGAAAGGGGAACATATTCAAAACCAAAGAGAACATTATCCAATGTCAATGATTCAAGATGGGTTAGGCTTCGCTAATCCTCACCCAACTTCCTCTCATGTAGACCCAATAATTATGCCCAATTGTCCTTTCCTTTAGCTTTGACATAGATTGATCAAGCTTGTCAAAGTTTGATATTTTGGGCAATATTTTTTCTTCCTCTAGGTCTAGCTGAAATCTAGAACTCCATTGTTTACATTTTGAAGAAATTATTGAATGTACAAGCCATAAATTAATTGTTGGAAAAAGGGCTTTGTATGAGACTTTTCTTGAAGCTAGTTCCCCATTGAAATTTTTTGGTACATGTTCTCCAATTTGAAATATTGTAGTTTTTTTTAACATGTGGCCAACTTTGTTACAAAAAGTGGAAAAAAAATCAAGCAAAAAAGTAAAATTAACTTGTGCAAAAGATTCCCCGAATCAAAGCTACCTAAAATTCAGATGCCCCTCAAAAACATTTTTTTCAACTTCAAACTTTTTATTCTCCCAATTTGTGCTATCAAAACCTCCCATTTTCTTCCTAGAGCATAATGAAGTACTCTACCACTATATCTTCTAGTAAGATGCAACAAAATTTTATTTTTCAACATTGGGGGGCTTTTGCCATCAAACAACCCATTTGAGGTTTTTTTTGATGAAATGTAGTCAAAAAATTGTACAAGGTTAACCCCAAAAGGACCTAGGGTGTTCGAGCAAAGCTCTTGTTTTCTTGACTAGCTCTTGTAACAAGCACAATTTCTCACATGCGTGGAATGATTTTGATGATTACCACCCTTGAAATGAAAGAAGACTTATGTAGCTTTGTTATGAAAAAAATATCAACAAAATCACACAATTTTTGAGAGAATGCTACCGTTGACAAAATTGATGAAAGATATCTAATTCGGCAGAACTTCGTACTGTACATGCGCTGAAATTGGAATTTTGAAATCGGAATGCTCAAAAGTGATCCAAAAAATCTGATTTTTTTCCACAAGTACATATCATCATGATTTAGATAGGTAATTTTTTTCAAATCATTTTGAAGTGTGGAAAAAAAATATGAGCATGTGAAGTGATAGCCCAGAGTGCCTTTTCTATTTTCAAAAAATTCACCAAAAACCACTCACTCAATCATTTCTTGATCGGATTATACCGATGGATTCAGCCAAAAAAATAATCTAGGGTCTCTTTGTTGTTCATGGACTATTAGTGAGGTTCACATTTCGAATTTTCTACAAATGTACATAGTTGCAGAAGCCATGTGGTGGCCTTGTGGTCCTTTAAGGGTTAAAGGACATTGCAAGCCCCACATGCATTTCAAAAGTAAAAACCTAAAATTCTCCATAGTTCCTAATTTTAAACGTTTTAAAACTTTACTAAGTAAATATAGCTCCAATAATCTACTTTTTACTAGATTTGAATTTTTTTCTAAATTTTTGAAGTTGTAATTTTTGTGAAACTTTGAAGATAGCATCTTGAAAGCTCAAAATACACCACTTTTGAACTTTTTCTATTGAATTTCCCTTAGTGTAAGCCCAAAGAGTATAACAATTATACCATGGTGTTTTTCACTATTATTTCCATTGTTCTTAAATTTTTCATACTATTTAAAGCATTTTTGTTATTTCTATGATTCTTATAAAGAATTTTTTTTAATTATATAAAATCCCATTTATTTATTTATAATTATAAAACTATATGATTCAATTTTAGACATATATTATTACATGTGAAAATATCAAGATTTTGAAATGAGGGTTTCAATGTTGAAATCTAATGAAGTTTGACCAAGCCTAGACATGAAATGTCGTTTAAGAGTTAACCCCTAAAATTCTTTTAATCCAAAATAGGTTAGGAATATTTTAGAAACTTGAAATCTAAAGGCATTAAGCTTAGAGGAAATCGATCTAAACCCTTCATAGGGCCATTGGACAAAATGAAAATGTGCAATTATAGAAAAAAATTGTAAATTAAAAAAATTATTAGAAAATTATTATTTTTTGGGCTAAGTAATCACCTAGTGTACTACACAAAAATGGGGATTAAAATGAAAAAATTATAAATTATAATTCTTTTTTCCTCTAGATTTGTATATTTGCCAAAAGTCATACAACCCCCTCCAGGGCTAAATTTTCCCTAATGGACATGAATACATTTCTAGGCATAAATGGTCAAAATTGCCACTTCTTAGGTCAATGAGGAAAAATGAAATAAAAAAAGTTTTTTGAAGTTCAACTATATAGTTTTGTACTAGAATCCTGTGGAAATGTGTTGAAATAATTTCAAAACTTTGATGGTGGGAATTGAAAGAATGTAGTGTTTGAAGTTAAAAATAAGTAAAGTTTTCCAACCTTGTCCAACACAATCAACAGACTTTAACTCCTCCTAGAGTGAGATTTTTGAAATGCATCTGTTTTGTTTTGGATTATTGCATCCTATATTATAGGAATTATGTACCTACTAATTTTAGAGGTAGAAGTGGAGTTTAGCAAAAGATTTTTTAATAGCTTAAATTGCCCAGATTTTTTTGAGCAATATAACTTTTGATCTAGGCATCCAATAAAAAAAATTGTATTTCTACCTTGGGGATATATATTTACACCTTAACACCTTGTAGCAAAATTTCAAAAAGATACATTGAAAATTGACATTGTAGGAACCTGTCCAAACATTAGAGGGGATTTGAGGCCTCAGGAGGGTCGTTTTAGGCTTGTTCCTTTGCTTGTTCCCTCTGCAGTCTGGGAATGGTTGATTGTTGTCAAAAAAAAGATAAAAAAATATTCTTAGTTTTGAAATGCTTAAAGAAGTTGAAAAAAAAATTCATTTTTTTTGACGTGGCAGTGTCTCAACCATGTCAGACTGCAACAGTGGCGCAATTCCTGCATTCCCCACAGCCTGGGAACTCGTAAGCATGTAGAGGCCTCAAATCTTCCCTAATATATTCAATTGGTCATTTAACAAACACTTAGTCTTTTAGGGGTTAAGTGAATTAGAAAAAGATGTTTTTTTGCATGCATGGATCTCACTTATGTAGTGCCTCGAAGACCTCAATTTTTTATGTCACCTAGTTAGAAATTATTCAAAATCCAAAAAAATTTATTTACAACTCCTTTTGTCCAAGATGTTGTTTTTGTGCAATTTCAAGAGTATTTTCTTATTTTTGAGCCAAAAATTAAGGATTCACACCCACCTTAATTCCTTAAAGACATTATTATATTTGCACAATGATAGAATTTGATTTCCCACATAACAATATTAGCAATGGAGCAAGTGTGTCATTTGATTCGTTTGTTGAGAAAAATAATTTTGATTTTTTCAAACTTCTTTATGAGTTTTGCAAATTTTTGCTCATACATTTATAAAAATAGATTGTTTACCTCAATTTCATGAAATTTTCCATAAAAAAAGTGTGGTTCTTAACCCTTGAATGCCCAAATTTTTAAAGACTTTGATCTTATTGATTTTGACATATCTTCAAATATCAAACAAAGTTTAATATTTTAAAATAATAGTTTTTTTTCTTAAGAAGAATGAATTTGGGAGCCCATATCCCCATATCTCAAATTTTCACAAAAGAAGGGTTTGCCATTTTTGACCAAATAAGTTGAACAACGACCATGAAATGGTTGATTTTGCATTTAGGGGTTAATTCCTCAAGGCCCAAGGGGCCATTTTTGAGCCTCTAACCTATTCAACAAGTCAAATTTATAACTTCATATTCCTATATTCTAAGAAGTGTAGCTAAATGAATTTCATATTATGATGTTCATATTGAAGGGGAAGCTCAAAAGTACAATTGACATCATGTTCCAAGCTTGATGTACAATGCACACTGTCAATCAAAGTTCAAACTTGTGAAAAAGTACAAAAACTGCTTGGGCCTTGAGGGGTGAATGACTCAAGCATTGCGTAGTGAAATTTTGAAGTTTTTATGCATTTAACCCCTCAAGGCTCAAGGAACTTGTTTTGGGCCTCTCACCTGTTCAACGAGTCAAAATTATAACTTCTTTTTCCTACATTCTAAGAAGTATATCTAAGTGAAATTTCTATTGTGATGTTCATATTGAACGGGGAAGTTCAAAAGTACAATTGACATCATGTAATAATCTTGATGTACAATGCATACTGTCAATCAAAGTTCAAACTTGTGAAATAGTACAAAAACTGCTTGGGCCTTGAGGGGTTAATCAACATTGCCAAGAATCCTACAAAATTGTAGATTTTATCCGATTTCAAACGTCAATTTCTTTTTTACTGTTTCTTAGGACACAAGGACAAATGGTATACGACCTTTTGTCAATTTTTCATTTAGGATATTGGCAACCTTGGTTGTGGGCTTAGAGGGAGCAATTGCGCAAGATTGCAACAACACCTTCCTTGCCAGGAGCTTCACGAATTGCGGCAAGCTGGGGTGACCGTGAGACTCTCTTGCCTGGACATCACACTCGTCCAACCACACCATTGACTTCGCATTCACCGGCATGGCATATAGTCCCATTCATTCTTTGAGGTCTTGAATTCCATTGATTGCACAATTCTCCTTCTTTGTGTACCAACCTCACATCAGCCGTGTGGAATGAGGGCAAGAGATTTTCGTTCATATGGTAAGAAAGTAAGTTGGTTCCCTTCTTGTCGCTCCAAATTTTCAACTGTCCATTGTCTAGTTGTGTATCCACATAATCGTCCATTTTAGAATCAGACTTTCTTGTCATTATCAACTTTTACTCTCTTACCATGTGAGAATAGTTAGGTGCAATGGATTTTCAATTATAAGAGAGCACTTGTTTGGTTAGTTCTCATTAGTGCAAGCATCTTTGATCATAGGAACTACGTGATTCTAGAGCCATCTTCCTTGTGGACATTTTGAGACTTTAATCAAAAGTTACTTGAAGTTTCAAATCAACTTAGGATTCATTTGCTATGCCATGTGAAACCTAGGTTGTGTAGTGATTGGTTGTATACTATATTTGGTGTGAAGCGAGAGTTTGTTTAGTTGAAAAACAATTTCTCTCCAGAGTGCTAAATTGTCTATTGCTTTGTCACGAGGATGTGAGCAATGTAGTGGTTTGGGTGGGCTGGGGCGTCAACCCACCCCTCTACATTTTGTGCAATTGTCCAATGCTCTAGGTTTAAAGCATTGCGCATTTGAACCTCACAATTTTGGTGCTTTGACTCATGCCATTTCAACAAAGATGGTGATGCCGAACTTTGCTCACGGCATGTATTTGGTATGAGGGGAGAATTGTGTTGATTCTTGCAATGCAATTGTTTTCACTTCCAAGTTGCCCATTGCATTGTCACAGAGGATGCGTTTTATGCTTTGTGCACTTGAACCTCACGATTTTAGTGCTCTCATTCATGCCATTTTAACAAATATGGTCAAGATTTGTAGGGAAAATTGGTTTAGTTGAAAATTAAAGTAGTTGCTTCCACTTCTAAGCTATCCACAAATTTGTCAAGAGGATGCAGACAATGTGGTGAGTTGGTTGGGCTGGGGCATCAACCCTGAGAGGCTTGATGCTAGGAATGTATGTGCGTATGGCGTTTCTAGATATGGCGTAGGCGAAAGTGGTGGTGGGGTATGAGAACAGCTTGACAGTGATTGCGGCGAACCACCTAGAGACTCTACCCTTACCACGTCTCCAATTTGAGCATGATGTTCAGAGACACATCTGTGGAAGGGGCTGGCACTTGGTCATCATCTTCACCACTTTGCACTTGGCCTCCAACCAAACGGCATTGTTGAACCATGTGTGGAACAAAGGTCGGCTTCTGTGTGGTGCTGCCTACGCTTAGCCCTTGTGGGCATCACCTCACGGCAGAGAATCAGGCCTCCCGAGTGAACAACGACATGGTCACCAGGGCTTTCACATCCATCAGTGACAATGAGCATCTCAAAAATGCAAGCTTTTTGTTCCCGTTTTGGAGAGGGTTTCAACGCAATTAAAAACATCTTACTCCCTCCGTCCCGAAATAAGTGTCATGTTTGAACCTCATGTTTTTCTTAAGTTTGTTTTGAGTAGGTCATATGGAGGCTTTTTTTGACCCATTTCATTGAGGTTGCAATGAACCCATGCAATGCACTTCATTGATTTTGGTGACGCAAAATTTGGATCTTTTGAATTCATGCTTTCCCATCACATAATCAATGAAGCCTATATCATATGTATTCAACAAAATTGCGGACACTTCTTCTGGGACAGAGGGAGTATTTGGATGAATCTGATTTAGTCATTAAAGTTTGAAATTTTGTTCTTGAGGAGTGGGTACACTTATTGAAATGTTGAAGTTTATGTCCATAATCAGAAATCCTACAAATCTGTAGATTTTACCCGAGGAGCACGTCAATTTTTAGTTTTTTTTTAATTGTTTGCTAGGGATCAAGGATATATAGTATTTGACTTTTTGTCAGTTCTTTCATTTAGGGAATTTTCAACCTTGAGTTTGTGCTCATACACTAACTTAGTGATGTTTTGGTGTTGTGATTGAAGTGGGGATGTCCAAGCCCATGAATTATCAATGTGATTCCAAATGGGAATGTTGATGCCACAGGAATTGATGGTTGCACGGTATTTCCAAGGTTCCATCATCACAGAGTATGCTAGACAACAAAGTTCGTCTTAGGTGTGGTGGGCTTTGGCATGGGCTTATGCTACTAGTCACCATCTTTGTCTTCACCACTCTTTAGGTAGGATCAGTCCTTTGCTCTTGCCAAAATCTGGATCTCCCAGAGTCTAGTTCTCAGCTTGTGCATGTGTATTTAACATGTCTTTGATCAAATTGAACTTTTGTACGTCAATCATGGATGGAAGTAGAGCCTCATTATGAGAAGTATCAACTTAGCCCACTATTGAATGGTAATTCAAGCAAATTAGTGGGTGTCACCTTGCACTAATTGTGTTGTTTGATATGGATCATTCTTGCTTCATTTTTACCTCTTTGTTAAGTTATGTCATGTTGGTTTGTAAAGAAACAAATATGACATAGTTTGAATTTGGGACAACTTTGCAAGACATTTTAATTATAAGGAGATTCTGAAAACTCTTATTCTAGGGTGCTGGAACATGAGAGTCTCAGAACTTTGGCTACTGGGTGGGGTTTGCAATTCCCATTGTGACTCCCCATTATGACTCCCATAGGGCCTCCTCCTTACATGCTGGGTGGGTGGGCAAATACATTGTTGCCTAGACCTGGTGTCGAAAAAAACTCACCCCACCTGGCCATTCCTAATAACAAATATCAGTACAAATGAACCTCTAACCTACGGATTGAAGATGTGTTATCAATTAGAACCTTTTTTTGGTTACCATTTAGACTTGCTGGAACAAAAAGTTCAAAAATGACTTTGCTCCTTTTGATGCAATTCATTGATAGTGTTTGAAGCATTTGACATCCAGACCTGGGCTTGAAGATGAACCATTTACATGTCAATGATATTTTAAAAATCTTGTAGTATGAAGCATATTCTAAATCATTTGTCAATTGGTATTCATTAGGTGGATAAGACTCTTGGTAAGATACTTGCAATGCCAAGAGGTTTTCTTGGCTTGTTGGATGCCATTTAGGTATTGTTAGGTTGTGAGTTATTACATTCATTTGGTTACATTGTGATAAAGTGTTGCTTTTCCAGAAAACCAAACATGGATAATTGAGGAGGGTATACGTGTCATTTGGTCATTGGTTGTGAAAATTTTCCAAAAATCTAAAAGTGGAATTTAAGCCTTTTTCTATTGGTCATAAAACTTCTTAGGGGATAGTGAAGGAGTGTGTGAACTTGGTATTAAATAGAACGAAAAACATTTGTAAATGTGCCCATTTTTCTATTCAATCCTGCAAAAATTTATTGACATAGGAAAAACCTGCAGTTCTTAATTGAATTGCCTCACGACATCATTCTAGGGACTAAATGCCCTAAGGGATGACATGAGCATTTCCATTTCATAGTTGAAATCAATCAAGCATTTAGATTCGAGCTGCTCAATACAATTACCTTCATGAATGCAAAGAACCTCAAAAACATCTTGATCACAAAATTGGTGGTAAAACAAAGCAATCCCAAAAGCATTTACAAGTTCAGTAGATGGAATTAAGCAACCATTCCAATTCGAGTTGATCAAGCATGCATATCAATGATTCAATTTCCACTCTATTGGCTACTCAAGATATTGGCTACTCAAGATTGCAAAGAACCTCAAGAATGTGATCACAAAGTTGGCCGTTACAGAAAATAATTCCAAAGCATTCAAAATTCAACACTGGATTTAATCAGGCATTTAGATTCGAGTTCCTTGTTTTGCGCAACAGTCTTGACTACTCAAGAATGCAGACCCTAATAAACAGTGTGATCACCAAATTGGTCTCAAAATAAGAAGAGACAAAGCAACAAGCATGTTGAGAAGGAAGACAACCCATAGCACAACGTGATGAAGCTTACGATAAAGGAAATGCCTTGATGCCCCAAATTCAAGCAACATCTACAAACATTGATTCTCGGCGATTGTCACCGATCCCTCTCCAGTCTCTTGCACAACTCCGTCTGCCCACTTGTCTGGAGACAAAAGTACAAACGAAAGCATAATAATTGTGTGAGTGCCAAACCCTAACAATTATGTAGGTTGGATCGCCCGACCTGAAGATCGACGGTTGTTAATTTTTGACTAAGCGGCGCTACATTGACAACATTGGGAGCGGTCACTTTGGAGATCGACTATGGTTAATTACTCTCATAATTTTCTTTTGAAATTTTAATCAACGGAGTGGGAAGGGGGTCTGAGTTTTTGCAATATACATCAATGATGGTGAATTTTTTGAGTGATTCAGCAAGGGTAGGGGGATAGGCAGGCACAGGCTACTTACCACTTTTGGTTACATTGTGAGTTATTACATTCATTTTCAATATGATTTCATTTGCTACTGAATGTAAGTTATTTCGATTGCAACATTGGACTGTGACTCTGGTTTGGGCCCTTGACGGATGAGGATGGAACTACATCAGGAAAAAATGATCCTTCTAAACAATATTGATGAAGATCACTTTCAATACTGCTGCAGACGCTTAACAGTAGAGTATTGATGCAATATTGAAAAATAGGTGTGTGCTTGCAATACTGCAACCATACTAAATAAATGTTGAAAAGAAGCTTAGGAAATAGTATTGTAATGCTAATGAAACTATTTTGTTTGAATACTGAAAGTTATTGCAAAAAATGAAAAAAAAAATGATAAAAAGAAAAGTTGGTGCCCGCCATGAAATAGCCCCCACTCAGGACCACCCAAGCCTAGCGCACCCCACCTCATTCGGACAGGGACCACCCAAGCCCAACAAGTACCCTCTCCCCAGTCACCACCCGGACAAGGACTACCCGGAGCCAAGCAAGTACCCCCTCCTGAATGGACTGGGACCATAGAAGTCACCCCTCCGGATTCGAACCGAGGACCTCGCAGAGGAGGTTGGAAGGAGTGAGCCAATTCACCATACCTAAGAGTTGATGTGAATTTAGGATACAAAATTTTCTTTAACTAGTTTTTTTAAATGTTTTTCGCTTGCTTTGTAAAATCATCATACTTTAGAGGCCTTTTAGACATAGTATAACAACTTTTTCAAAAAAACTTTGAACTATTGAAAGTTGTAAAATTTAGCAAAATTTCATTTTCAGAAATCCGTATGAGATTTTGAGCCTCCACTTAAGAGTTATGGACAAAATTCAAAGAGGATGTTTGAAAATGTCCAAAAGAAATGTCCTTTTCAACCCTTCTCTGAACTTTGCCATAAATTTTGATTGAAGACCCAAAATCTCAAATGGATTTTTGGAGATGAAATTTAGCTTGACATTACAACTTCACAAAGGTCAAAGTTTTTTGAAAAAAATTATTCTGCTATGCCAAAATGGCCACCAAAGTCTATTGAGTTAAAAAAAATACCAAATTGTGAATGATTAAGCTTAAAACCAAAAAAAATACCTTGCTTAATACCCTCTAAGAAGTCTTGCAACCCTATTATGAAGTCTAATAAAAAAATTGTAACAAAAATTTCTCAAAATTATAATTAGTTTGGAAAACCAATTGAACCATCATGCTCAAACATATAGAAGTAGTCATAATACAAGGATTTATTAGTAAAATATAATTATAATCTAAAAATATCTATTTAATAGAATTTGGGAAGGCAATACCTTGACATTGAATTCTCTCTAGCGTAAATTTTCTCTTCGGTACTATGAATTTTTTTTCCACAAAGGGAGATGAGCACATTGATTTTACTTAAATATTTCCACAATAAAATTTGAAAAATCCATCACCAACATTTTTCAATCAATTATTATGTAACACAATGAAGAGCACATAAGATAGTTTTAAAAGAAATTAAAATTTTGTTTTTGAAATTGAAATTTGGTGTGTTAATCAAGATTGTATAAAATAATAAATTGAATAGGATAGTTTTGATAGAGTATTCTTAAAATGATACCATTTTCTTCATGCCAACCATCAATCTTTATAAGAAGTTACATAAGGGAAATAGTAGTACAAAAAATGAATAATTGAAAGGTGAGATTTGAGCAATTGCAATACTTAAGCAAAGTTGTTTCAATGTAAATTTGTTATTTTAAATTGTATTTTTTCAATAAGTATCCAAAGCATTAGTCAGTTAAATTTTTTAATTGTTGCAATATAGCAACACTACCAAATTCTTCAGTATTGTTTAGGTACACTTTCAATATTGCATCAATATTGTGAAATATTAGAATTGCATCAGTACTACAACAATTTCAATTGTTGCAATATTGCAACAATAGCTAATTTTTCATAATTGAGAGGCTACATAATTTGTACTACAACAGTACTACAAGAATACCTAATTTTCTAATATTGAATACGTATACATTGTGTATTGCATCAATAGTGTGTAGTTGGGAAAGTGTGTTAATATTGATGCAGTATTGTTGCAATGGGGGTGTTTTCCTGATGTATCCTAAGTTTAGAGGAAGGAGTAACGTTATGTTAAGTTAACATGATTCTCCCTGTTCCATCACAAATCATGCCCAAGTTGCAACTGCACTTTGCCCTAATTTCTTCAAGTCTCTAATCTATTCCTCTTCCACAAACTTTGTTCATTTATTATAGAACCTGAATTTAGCTCCTTTAGAAGGACCTCATCAAAACTCACAAACCCCTGAGCGCCTAGAGCATGTTTACCAAAATTTAGACCCTTCTCAACTCATTCTACTCAAATTGTCATCCAAAACAAGATCCACATAAATTGACCATACCAATTGGTAGCGGAGACATGTCCGGAGCTGTGAGGGAAAGGACAAATGATTTCAATGTACCGTTGAAAAGATTATAATAGTCAAACATGGCAACCTTTCGTTTTTGGGAGGCCATATTTGGGGCGTTGGGGTGCTTAGGGGTTAAGTTATTATTCGGGCATATCTCATGCTTGATTGTCTCACTGGGATTCTAAATTCTATTTTGCAACATGTGGCCAGAAAAAGGAAAGGACCTCAATACAGCAAGTTGAACGAATATAATTTGTTAGTACAATTTGTTTGTCATTACTGAGTTTTATTCCACAGAAGATGCAAATAGTCTGTTTCTAGTATTTCCATTTTTGCTTGCTGTGAACATCACTTCGAATAAGATACTGTAGTTAATGGGCAAGTGAAAATTCAATTCAAATTTTGAAAATGTGAAAAATAATCAAGGTTTCTTTCTTCTTCATTTCGCCGAGAGTTGTCCTAGCTTAAACCCTCACCGCCCAAGGCCTGAATAGGTTCAAAAACAACATTTCTTTTGAAGTGTTATAGATATGATTTTCACTAAGTTATAGAGATCTCAACCGTACAATCTTGTAGTGCACTTGTTGTAGATGACGTTTATCAAATTTGGTGTCATTTGACCACATGGATTGCAAGATTATAATGTTATAGTGTTGAAAAAAAAGGATGCTGAAATTTTCCTAAAAATACATTTGGAGGTGAAATTCGATTTCTAAATTTACTCAAATGAAGAAACTTCAAACTATAAAGTGATTCAAAATCAGCATAAAAATACATTGATGAAAAAAAATATCATTCAACTAACTCATTGTGTTTGCAAATGGCTTTGAAATGTCAAAAAATTGCAAGAAAAGTTGCAAAAAATACATCAAAAACTGAACCTCCTTCTACTAAAATGCTTCTCAGTCACTCATAACTTCTTGGATTGATATGAAATTTTATACACACAAACTAGACTAGTATGTGCAACTTTTCCAAAAAAAATTCAAAAAGAACATTGCATGAAGAAGAAACAAGCCACCGAAGTTCATCGTAATCCAAAAATGTCAAGATTTTGAACTTTGAATTGCTCCTAGACATTCAAAGTAGTCTTGATTGACATGAAAATTCTACCACAACAACTAGACTTCAAGGGGAATATAATACAACAAATTTTATTGAAAACAAACTTTGCATGAAGGAGATACAAACCCCGAAGTGCAGTCATCAAATGCAGTTTGGTGAACTCAAATTGAACTTGTGAACTTCGATTGGCTTCCAAAAATTCAGTACATCTTTTATTGATCTGAAAATTTTACCACACAAACTAGAAGATAGGGCTCAAATTTTCCAAGAAGTTTTATTGAATTCGGACATTGGATGGAAAAGATACAACACTTTGAATTTCACTTGAGGATATTTTTGGTCCCCTTCGGTAGTGAGGGGTTAAGGGAGGCAACCTATTCCTGATCACCCCCCCTTTTGGCAATATAGATTGCTCTCTTTCTACGCAGAGGAGATGATAGTGATTAATTACAACAAAGTTCCCCATACTGTTGTCGGACATTGTGATTGTCTTACAACACTCTCAGTACTTGGGTGGATTTTGCAACCAACCCTTGTGGGAAACATGAAGGTCTACATGACCAGAGTGGGAAGAATGGAATCTTCCACTCAAAATTTCATAGTGATTATGTTTTGTGAAATAAAAATCTGAAAATTATGAAAACCTTCTTAACTCTATTTCTCCACAATGGAAAATTTTCCCCCAAGAAACTCACCCTCTAGATAGGTGTAATTGCTTAAATAGTTGGAAATGGGTTGCCTCCCTTAATCCACTGATTTTGAATTACTTGGTTCACTTGGGAAGACCATCCTCTGTTTCAAAAAAAGAAAAAAGAAAATGTAAAAATGTAAAAAATCCACTATAGAACTAAAGGATGGATTTGGGACAAAGCAATTTAGAGTTAATCGTAAAGTGTGCACATATGCATAGCGAGATCACAAGCTAGAGTTTGGGAAAAATACATGGAGAAACTCTTTGGAGCACCAAAACTCAGGTTTGATTGAGTTCGATGCCGTGTTTCTTTTGTACTATTCTTAGTTAAACCTTCTTTTGACACCGACCCGTTTATAAACACAAGACGAACTTTATGATTAATTCTAATTTTTATTTTTATTTTCTTGTTGGTAGACCTACAATACATGCACATTGAAATGCAAGCACATAAGAAAAATATGGACGGAATCTTCCATTATCATCCATAAATTCATCTATTGCAAGTGACTTTCATCTAAATATTTGCAAATTTAATTGTTTTTTTGAAGAGGGATTTGGCAATTTCATTCACTTTTTACCTATTTCTTGGAGTGTTAAGTGTCTAAATGATGTAAGCTTTGGGCTCAAATTTGCCAAACTTACAAGTGGATGTTTCTTTCTTCTAAGGAATCAATGTAATAAACTTTGTTGATTTGGAAATTCTACTTCAACATAACAAATTTTGTTCATTCCATTGAACATAGAAGCAAGAAACCTTCTATTACTGTTATTAATTTTGATGCAAAAGGATTGACTGATTTGCAATTTGCTTGCTTCCAATTGTTGCAAAATTGCTCAAAGGTGAGTTTCATTGAGCCATCTTGTATGACACATGGCTCACTATGGTCTTTGGATTAGCATTCATAATGATTATTTATGCCATCTTATGTGGTGTGGCATAATACATGTTGGTATGGCTCTTAGAAAATACACTACAAAAAGTATTTTAACAAGCAAAAGGAGTTAAAAGTAGGTACAAAATCACTCCCATCCAAAATGCAAACCCCGAGTGTCCTATCTTAAGGATATCACTCCTTGTAATTTAAAGTATACACTTGAGTGAAGAGGATATTTGATGTGGGGATGTTTGTCTTCATTATTGCATTTAAGATGACCATATTTTTACATAAAAGCTACAAGGGTGTATTTCCAATAACCTATGCTTTTTTGTTAGTTTCTTCATTCATTTTTTTATGTGGGGCTATCTACTACATGCATGTATAGGATATACACCATGAAACCAACACCAATCAATTCAATCCAAGTGTCATTGACTAAGTGACAGGTTTTAATAACAAATTTACCATTAAATACTTCAGAATCTCCACTGAAACTATGATGTAAACATCCCATTCAATGTATGTGTATTTAACACATATGGCTTCAAAGATTGAAGTCAAATGGACTACAAATTCTATCCTTGTATTGTACAGTTTTTAGGCCATTGAATCCACTAAGGTAAACCTTCATATTTGTGCAATGTGACAATTTTTGCCATTTGTGGTCAATTTCTATTATTTACACTTAATTTTTTGATATATACACTATTAATATTGTGGCACAATTTGCCAACTGCCCTTCATTGTAGATTTTCTTGATTGTTTTCATTTTATCATTTATATGAAATTATTTGTCCTTATCTATACTCACAACACTATGAAAAATTTGCACAACCCCTATCTGTTATATATATATATATTTTTTATTTTTTATTTTTATTTTTTATTTTTTATTTTTTATTTTTTTTTATTTTTTTTTAATTTTTCTCCTTTTGAATAAAATGGACCCTATCTTTTAACTCATGTATGTAGTTTTCTAAAAACTCAAGATTAATCTCCTTAGGTGTCCTATTTGGGTTTCTTGTGTGGGTTGGATTCTATGGAGTGATGGCTATTGATGTGAGGCTTGGCTTTGTACTTGAAACTTGCAACGGAATCTTTCATTTGTCCAAAAATAAATTTAAAAAAATATAGTCTCTAGTTACAAATATAGTTTTGCCATAGTACATTATTATCTCTTGTGATGATGCAACCCCACTCTATGTTACAATTAATGCACCCCCCTCTCTTTCTAAAAATCAAGAGCCAGTGATCATGTAAACATAAATTCCCCCCCTCCCTTCCAACGCCATTGATCTTGAAAAAATAAATAATATTGTGGGATGCAAATATTGTAGGATATATATATATATGTTTATGTGTGTGTGTGTGTATATAGAAGACAAACACGAATACAATATTCAAGTATAGAAATCAAATACAAATACATATAAAAAATACATAGTTACTTACATATCCATATGGAATATGAATACAAAATATACTAATATATCCCATATCAATTGGTGGCCAGACTACTTGTGAAAAATACAAGTATTTGTGTGTAGGAGGGTACTTGCCAAGTAGTAATTAAAATGAATTTACCAATTTACTTTTTTTGAGGGGGGGATTCAAGAAACTAATAAATTTTGAGTGGATAATCTCTTGTGAGTGACTATCCACTCAAAAGACATTGCTCAAAAGACAAATGCATTATAAGATAGTGAAAATGTGTACAATGGTTTGCTTTACAACAAACTAAATGTGGAATTAGGGTTGAAAGAATTGAAATTATCCTTGAAAGTTGTACACATGATTATCCCTAGAAGCCACAATTCCCCAAGCCTTTACACCTATGCTCACCTTCTAAATCTACAGTCACTATGATAAATGCACTCATGGTTGTCCTTTAACTCGCAATCACCCTTGTTCTTTAATCTCTCATCGTTCTAAAATTTGGACCCTAATTTGTCTAGCCGCACTTACACGCTCTCCTATTTACAACCATTCAAAATGACATAGTTTGGGCTTTCTACATCAATTTGGAAAGCCAACCATATAGGATAAATCTATTTTCCACGAGGTCAAAAAAATTCAAAACCCTTTAATCTTAGTTGATGTCACGTAAACTCAACACTTTTCTAATAGGACACATGACATTGAACGTTCATAGTTTGTGTCGAATAAGATAACTTAACTTATACATGTATGGAAGTTTTGCCCTATGTCACCAAAAAATATGCTTGGTCTCTTCTAGGAATTAGGTGATATTAGTCATGGAAAAATGAAGACATAATAATTAGTATTAAGGTAAAACAACCCATTATGAAATTTTTGCCCATTACGGAACTCTATGAATGAGCCCATTACAGTTTTCTTTTAATTTTTGAGATTTGGGCCACATTCAATGCCTTAGCTAACTGGAATGGAGTAATTAGTGACTACAATAGGAACTTTCAGTTTTTTAGTGTTAGTTCATTACAGGAAGTGCCTTTTTCAGGTCTTCTGTGTTAGAAAATATTGTGACTGTAATAGGTAAGTAAGAGGAGTGTTAAGGATTAGTTTTTGTTGGTTTTGGGGTAGTCTACATGATGTGATGGGTTGAACACTTAAAAAATTCATAACAAATTCACACTTTGTCAAAAAAATATAATTTCAAATGCTCTTGCCATTTCTGTCACTTGACTTTCTCTGGAAAAAAAAGTAGAAAATTTCAGAAATGACAAGAGGGCAAACCCCCCATTTGGTCTGTAATGGGCTGTTTTACCTTAAAACCTAATACTATAGATGCATGGCATGGGTAGTGCTAGGAAGATCATGACCCTTGAAGTAAAGTGCTACAGAAAGTACTTTAGGTGAATTTCAAGAGATAAGTGTTACTAAGGGCTCAACATAATCCATTTGATTCTTCATCATAACTAGTCCATCAATGCCATCTATTGGTTATATTTGTTAGCTCCATATATGTGTTCCATCCCATGGGAGTTTCATCCAAAATAAGACGCTTTTCATTTAGTCTACCTAATGCAATAGCTATTTTACTTTGTCCTTGAACATATGTGAGAATATTCTATTTTGATAGACGAATTTGAATTGTCATGTTAAGAGAGACATTTGTTGTCACAATGAGACATATCACAAACAACCTTGATTTCAAGATTGTCTATCCTAATGTGACTTGGAATTTTCATGTCATGATGTCATGTCACATCCATCATCACTTCAAGATTTTGTTGAAATCTTGATAGCCTTAATCCTAAATTCTAAACATTTTGATAATTTGTGACAATCATGAATGGAAAATCAAATGTATTACAACTTTTTAGGATGATAGCCTTAATGTGAATAAAATTATCACATTTCATCCAAATAATTAAGGTATTCCATCATAACAAACTTCGGTTTTGGTTCATGTCATGCATCATGTAATTGTAAGGTCATGACTTGATATGAGATGAACAACCCTATCTAATTTCAATGTTGGGATTATATAAGTACAATCTATAAATTTTTATTTCATATATAATCTGTTTTTACTAATTATCATAAATTACCTAGATAAAACAAATTACATTAAGGCTAAGACAAGAGGAGTATACTTTGTACAAATGTCATGAACAAATATAAAACTTAAATGATGAAATAATATTGTGATTGGTCCAAAAATGCAAAGGTCAATAGAATATATTCAATATAGTCTTAACAAGATCAACATCTCATTATTTGGTATGTATTCATCTTCCAATAAAATCATTTAAGGAAAACTATCCAAATTCTAAATAAACATGTGTGTCACCATTCTATGAACAAACAATGTACTTCAACATCAAGCCCATCATCATGAGCAATTAAACATGTACAATCATGCAAACACAATAATATTAAGAGCAAGTAATTGAGCATTTCACTATGAAGTCATATACATGAATTGAACAAAAATCTTTTTTCTACAGTACCATAATTTCTTCAACATCAAATTATAAAAGAAGACCATACATGTATAAAAATTTCATTCAAAGGAGTTTTAACAATTAGCAAAAATCTATTAATTAACTATTAATATTAATAAATACCTTTTTAGATGACATCATTTCTAATTTCAATTGAGAAGAGGGTCATTTACTATCAATTGAATAAAATGAAAGATAAACAATCAAATATTTGATAAAATAAAAACATTGTAAATCAAAAACTTGATAAAATGATTCCAATTGATAAAATAAAAGTACCATTAGACTCAAGATCATGATCCTTTGCCAATGTCCTCTAAAATATATGTATACTTGCCTAATATTCCTTTAACTTCTTTGTAACTCCATAAAGTGAAAGTTTCATTGGGATCAACTACATCAACCTTATGTCTTTGTTCAATTCCCACAATGGCTCTACACACTTGCCAATCATTTGCTTAACTTCCTCACTACAAAATAAAATAAAAACAACACTTGGCTGAAGATCATTAGCCAAATTCACATCTTCGAATCGTCCATCATTTTCTTAACTTTCCAATGATTTTTCAATGTCCAAGCATCATTAGGTTGAAGTTCATTTGCCTTCTTCAAGTCCTCCAATGCATCAACATACTTGCCCATTTGTCTCTTAACTTCCCCATGCCTTTGTAATATTGTAGCATTAGAAGGCTCAAGTTCATTTGCCTTGTTCAAGTCCTCCAATGCATCAACATACTTGCCCATTTGCCTCTTAGCTTCCCCACGACTATTCAATATCCAAGCATCATTAGGTTGAAGTTCATTTGCCTTGTTCAAGTCCTCCAATGCATCAACATACTTGCCCATCTGTCTCTTAACTTTCCCACGCCTTTGTAATATTGAGGCATCATAAGGCTCAAGTTCATGAGCCTTGTTCAAGTCCTCCAATGCTTTAGCATACTTGCCCATTTGTCTCTTAGCTTCCCCACGACTATTCAATATCCAAGCATCATTAGGTTGAAGTTCATTTGCCTTATTCAAGTCCTCCAATGCATCAACATACTTGCCCATTTGTCTCTTAACTTCCCCACGCCTTTGTAATATTGAGGCATCATAAGGCTTAAGTGCATTTGCCTTGTTCAAGTCCTCCAATACATCAACATACTTGTCCATTTGCCTCTTAGCTTCCCCAGGACTATTCAATGTCCAAGCATCATTAGGTTGAAGTTCATGAGCCTTGTTCAAGTCCTCCAATGCATCAACATACTTGCCCATTTGTCTCTTAACTTTCCCACGCCTTTGTAATATTGTAGGATTAGAAGGCTCAAGTTCATTTGCCTTGTTCAAGTCCTCCAATGCATCAACATAGTTGCCCATTTGTCTCTTAACTTCCCCACGCCTTTGTAATATTGAGGCATCATAAGGCTTAAGTGCATATGCCTTGTTCAAGTCCTCTAATGCATCAACATACTTGCCCATTTGTCTCTTAACTTCCCCACGCCTTTGTAATATTGTAGCATCATAAGGCTTAAGTGCATATGCCTTGTTCAAGTCCTCCAATGCATCAATATACTTGTCCATTTGCCTCTTAGCTTCCCCAGGACTATTCAATGTCCAAGCATCATTAGGTTGAAGTTCATGAGCCTTATTCAAGTCCTCCAATGCATCAACATACTTGCCCATTTGTCTCTTAACTTCCCCACGCCTCTGTAATATTGTAGCATAAGAAGGCTCAAGTTCATTTGCCTTGTTCAAGTCCTCTAATGCATCAATATAGTTGCCCATCTGTCTCTTAACTTCCCCACGACTATTCAATATCCAAGCATCATTAGGTTGAAGTTCATTTGCCTTGTTCAAGTCCTCCAATGCATCAGCATAATTGCTCATTTGTCTCTTAACTTCCCCACGCCTTCGTAATATTGAGGCATCATAAGGCTCAAGTTCATGAGCCTTGTTCAAGTCCTCCAATGCATCAACATACTTGCCCATTTGCCTCTTAGCTTCCCCAGGACTATTCAATATCCAAGCATCATTAGGTTGAAGTTCATTTGCCTTATTCAAGTCCTCCAATGCATCAACATACTTGCCCATTTGTCTCTTAACTTCCCCACACCTTTGTAATATTGAGGCATCATAAGGCTTAAGTGCATTTGCCTTATTCAAGTCCTCCAATACATCAACATACTTGTCCATTTGCCTCTTAGCTTCCCCAGGACTATTCAATGTCCAAGCATCATTAGGTTGAAGTTCATGAGCCTTGTTCAAACCTTCCAATGCATCAACGTACTTGTCCATCTTTGTGATATCTTCTCCATAAGTCTACAATGTCCAAATATCATTAGTCTGAAGTTTAGTAGCCTTGTTTAAATCCACTAATGCAACTATGTATTTGCCATCATTCCCTGGAGTTTCCCATAACTCCTCAAAGTGGTAACAATATTTGGAAAATAATTTCCAATTCAAACCATCATTGTTATTATTAAATGAAGGGTCAAAACGAGTATTTACTCATTCCTTTTCAAAAAAATCTTGAATCTACAATTTTGTGCAGAACATATATAACAATTATTTTTCATACAAAGGTACAAAGCCCAATGATGCACCTATGATTTGTTTAGCATTAACTTCTATACAAATCTAAAGTAAATTTGAAGCACACAATTTGTTTAATCAAAGTATGAAAAAAATCACATGATTGAGTTTTGGGATACACTTACTACTTCAAAAAAAAAATCTTGAAATTTTCACTAGTGAGTAGCAAGCATACCTTGGATGTGGAAGAGGTATCTGCAATTTCCAAAGAACTAAAGTTATTTTAAAAATTTACAACAGTTGTATACCACAAAGCTCTTAAATATATCTTCTAATACAACCATTTGGACATAAAAGTGTGGTGTTCTATATTTCCATTTTGTTTGTCATTGGACAACAAATATTTATATTAATACACTACAATACATTACATTTGAATAATAAGCATTAAACTTTTTGTAACAATTGACATGGATATCATGCATTAATATGAGCAACAATAACAAACTATGAGTCTGACCATATATCCATACACTATACATTTTTTTCTAGAAAACTTAAGAAGTAAAATCTTCAAAAATTCAAAGTCTTGAAAGTCCACATACTAACCTGTCATCAATACATGCTTTACATGCTTCAACTCGCGACAAATGGCATCAAAAGTCGGACGACTTTTTGGATTTGGATCCCAACATTTGTCAATTAAAGCTCTCACTTGAAAAGGACATTCAACAGGAAGCTTTGGACGATCACCCTTCAATATCATCGCTTTCAATTGCATTTGATATACATCCCCAAAGGGCAATTCTCCAGTTAATATTTCATAGCACACCATTGCAAAGCTATGAATATCACATTTGCGAGGATGCCTTGGTATTGATTGATTGCTTGTTCCAACATTCATTTCATTGCCTATGCTTTGAAGTTGGATCAACTTTGGTGCCATCCATCTTGTGGTTCCAACATTCATTGTTTGCTCTGCATTTGTGATGCTACTTTGCTTGATTTTGGATACATTAAAGTCTGCCACCTTGGCTTGAATGTATTCCAAATCCATACTTGGTATCTTCACACTTTTGATAAGAATGTTGGACGACTTCAAATCCCTATGCACGATTCCTTGCTCATGAAGATACTTTCCCCCTTCAGCTATTTGGTGCATTAGGTCGATTGCTTCCCACATATTGAATGGAGGAGAATCAGGATTCACTTCCAATCTAAGTTGCATCAATGAAAAGAGGTCTCCATCCATCAACTCCATGAAAATGGAACACTTTCGCCTCTCTTGTGTGTAACAAAACATAGATGTAATGTTGAGATGGCACAATCCTGCAAGAATATCAACTTCTTTTTGGAAATCTGGATTATTTATCCCATAGAAAACCTTTACTGCAACTTCTAATCCCAACCACATGGCTTTGAATACAGTTGCTGAAGACCCTTTTCCAATGGACACCTCTTTTTTTACCTTTTTAGAGATGAATGCCACGAAAGTCAAATATTGAGATAAATCCCATTTTGACTCTGGTAAAGGTATGCTTGGAATTGGGGCCACCCTCAAAAGTCTTTGAAGCAAATAACTTGCCAAATCCTTTTCGTCTCCATGCAATGAAAGCAAAGCCCATGAAATTTTTTTCAAAAGAGCTTCTTTGTCAATAGAAGCCTTCACTTTGACAATTTCATCAACATCCTTGCTAATGTCCACCACTTGATCCACGGTTAGACCTCCAAAGGTTCTACATTTCTTAGAAAAGGCAATTCGGCATAGCTCCAAATGAAATCCCATAGATGAAACAAACTCTGACACGTTTGTCAATGTCATTGCAATTGGTATCCATGCATCTTGGCTACACCCTTCAATGAATCTTTCAATTTTAGAAGCCAACACAATGAGTAGCTTGAGGCTTAAGAGATGTTTTTCCAATTCCATAGGTGCACATGATCCAATGAGTGCACCATGTAATGTTTTTAAAAAAACACTCGAACTTTCAATGACCTCTTTGAGTTTATCAACAAGATATTGACATTGCTCCTTGTTGAATGCTAGTGCATGTATCATTTGCACACGTTTGTTACAAGCCACCAAAAATTTTGAGTATGTATCCAACTTCCTCTCAAGACTTGTAACGCCATCTACACACATTCATTGCATATTGTCAATATTCTTTGTCTATCAAGAAGAATAATATAAAATCAACATTTGAATAGATCCATACTCCATAGGTAGTGACATTCATTTATAAACAATGATCTCTATTCTTTGACATTAGATGGTAATCATATACTCCATAAACAAGTGAGTATACACAATTATATCTTCATGAAAGTAGAAATAGTAATGCAAAATTGAGAAGATGGCTTAAAAGGATAGGAAAATTACCTTCATAGAGCCCTATTGTTGATGAAGAAGGTTGTCCATCCATACACTCCAAATTTGCCATAATTTTGAATGCCTCAAATGTAGTCTTGTCAAAAGTTGTTTCCAAACTGCCACAACTACTTGGTCTTAGGGCTTCAAATAAGATGACATATCCATAATTGTTTGCAACATATGTTCAACCTTCTAAAATCAAATGATGGTGGACTATGGACAAAAACAAAATTGAGAAACTTATCACACATACTAAAGTATATAATCAAGCAACCCAAATTAAACAAAAAATTAATCGCCTCCATACATTAAAAGCAAATTGTTCAAATTTTTCTAAGAAAGAGAGTCATAGATGTAAAACATTACTTAGAAGAATCCCAAATTTAAACATTAAACAAGATTGATGTTTCTATAATCTTAAAAACAAAATTGTCCTCTCAATTCTAATCTAATAGCACACAACAGGTTTCCAATTCACCACATTGACGTAAAAAATAATGTCCAAATTAGATTGACTAATGTGATTCCTTGCTTCAATGTTCAGCTATATATGCTATCAAAAAAAGCTTACTAATTCTCAACAACAATATCAATGAGATGTACATACATTACATTTACTTCCTTATTGCTCATCAAATCGAATTTCCACCACCATTCACATTGAAGAAAATGTTACAGCTAAGTAAATTCCTATCTATACCAACATTGCATGTCATACATGACTGACTTTAGAGGAAATTCAATCATAGAAAAGCATTTATGAGAGTATACTAGAATGAAAACAATCCTAGCCTAATCACTTGGGCAACAACCTAAGACCTTCACAAGGTAATAATGCTAGCAAAAGAAAGGTACATTTTGACCTTGAACCTCCTATAAGCAACAATTCCCTCATTGTAGAAACCTATACAATCCTTAGGAAACCTTCATAATCAAGCATTAGTCAACACCACACATACTACTAATTCTACATTCTCTTGACAACATCTTTCAAATTTCATACATGCCTCAAAACATTAACAGAAATAGAACGGAAGGTGGATCCTAAATACACACAAGAATGATTAAGTTTATGAATGATGGATCTTTAATGAAAAGAAAAACAAATTTCAATAAGTAGTACACAAACTTCCACTATATCTCTTTACTCTAAAGATGCTAAAATATACCACTAAAACTTAATTGATGAATAGTTGGATTAAATTCTCAATCTAGAATTGGAAACCAAAATCAAGCTTCAGAAATGCAATAATCCAACATACTTCAAAATCAACACTAGACTTTGAACCACTCAAATAAAATGTCATTGAACATTATTTTGCATTTAATAGAGAACAATTTCAATGAGAAATTTGGCATAACAACACATAGTATTATCAAGTAGTACTCATTCTATACACATTATCAGACTTCAAAAAACACTCAAAATTCAAAATACTAGCCAAACCGCTTACAATTCAAATTTCTCAAGGACCTCAACCAAACTCTCTAAACTATTAATAATCTAATTGGAATGGTGATTTAAACTCCATCAAGAAGTATCCCAATTAAAGACTCCTAGAAACTAGGAGAAATTGAAGAACAATAACTTCAAAGCAATTGAATGGGAAGTTCTACTATTAATATGGATCACAAGACCACAAAAAATATGCAAGGGATAGGCACCTCCCAATGCATTCCTTGCTTAGACTTTGTAAGACTATCACAACTTAGTAATTGAGGGAATTGATACAAGCACTTACTATCATCGCAATGTTATCACAAATATAGTTCACCATGGCCACATGTTACATTCCAAGTACCAATCAATGCAAATGCTTGCATCAAGGTATGATCTCACTTATAACAAGCTAAACTTCAACTTGCACAAGTTTCAAAGAGAGGTAGTGGATATTACAATCCCCTTTGCACATCACCTAGTTTCATCCCTCCTTAATCAAAAGTTTACATAAGATCATTAATCATGTCATCCATCTTAGAGAATTATTTGCAAGTTTTCAAGCAAAGCCTAGTCTTGAGCAAAGACTTCGATGCTTGAAAATCCTAAAACCCACTTCCTTTGAGGTGTTCTACCTTCAAAACTAGACTACATGTTTAACCTTTAAAGGACCATATGGCCACCAAGTGGCTTTTGCAACACTGTATTTTGCACCCCTGGTCCTGTAGGGGTTAAGACATGAAGACACTTTCCCCAATCAAATCCTATAGGTATAAACCATGTTAAATTGACATGACAATTGAGAAGTAATTAATGCTTGCAATGCAAAATTGCACAAAACAAACATCTAATCTTTTCAAAAAAATTTAGAAGAAAGAAACCAACAAACTTGACAACAATGTATGTCATGAGTATCATCAATGGCAAAACCCATATAGCCAAGCCCCACTCAACTGTCCAAATGACATTTTTGCTCCAACCGAGTTGACCAACAAGAGATGAACAAGTGAAGAATCCAACACTCATACACTCTAGGCTTCCATGATTGAAGGAAAAAAAATTCTAATACCAAGCCTCACATTCATACCTACAAATTGCACATCCAAAAAGGGGATGCACCATAGTAGCTTTACTATAACTTTCAAACTAACCATTCCTAGATGTTTGATATAAACTTGGATAAGAAACTTAATTAGTTTCCTTCCTATTCCATTTGAAATTTTGAAAATATCCAAATGGCAAGAAAATTATTGCAATTGCATACTCAACTTAATAGAATCCAAAATACACAACTTCATGTGTATTTCATTTGTATTTTCTACTTTGAAAATAGTTTTTGAATTTTTAATACAAAACTATACTTCTCATTCTAAGCCTCATGTATAGTAAAAAAATTCATTTCATACTAACATATATTTCATAATTGATGGAAACTTCATTTCATTTTTCCTCAAAAAAATAACAATAAATTGCTCTCTCTATCAAAAACTTGAATAGTATCTAAAGCAATAGAAAATACATTAATTTTAGAAAAGTTAAATTTAGATTGACAATGACATTCAACTTTGAATGTCAATGGCTAGGATGTTTTAGGTGTAAAATATAAAATAATTAGTTGATAAATCTTCTCACCAATCTCTATAGTTACTTATAATTCCTAAGAATATTCAAATTAATTGGATTGTCTGTTCTAGATTTACTAATCTATTCACTTTTTCCTACAAAAATTCTAACAATGGCAATTTCACATAAAACAAATTGAATTTTTCTACAATGATAGACAACCCATAATATCACATTTTAAAAATATAAGATTGATATTTGAATACAATTTAAAAGGCTAACTTTTAATTAGATATGATGTTCGGCCATTTTGCAATACATAAGGCCCTTCAAGGTTAAGGAACTCTTTACAATTATGAAAACAAGGATCAAGATCACAACCCCCACAAACTACACTATTTTTGATCCCACTACCTCATAGGTCTAATTACTAAAAGAAAATTGATGAAATTATTAGACAACTCAAAAATAATGCAAACCAAGTGGTTCCATAAGTACATTCTAATAATATTTTACAAATTTTTCAAGTCAAAAAGCCTATAATTAGCATTAGATTCGCCTTGAATAAAAATCCTTGAAGCCAACATTGTCCCACCTTCCATTGGTTGCTTCTAAAAAGATGTAGAATTGGATTATAGAAGTATTTATTCAAGATCCTTGTAAGGTATCAAAGAATGGTGTCACAATTAGATGCTTCTACCTTATGATATATATGAAAGGACATTATCCAACAATACTAATATAATAGATACTAATAAAATCATGAAATGATAGTAATACCAACAATGCTTTTTATGCATTAGTGATTTATTATATAAATTAATGGTAAAATATTTCTATTCTATTATATTATATTTCAATAACCAATATAAAAGATTATTGAATTTCAAGGATTACATTGTCAAGATCGTTTGCTTAAACAATAATGTCACCCATCCATGTTAAGATTCCTATCAATTTTGGATGCCAAAGGTGTAATTACAAAGAGTTTGAACTATAATCACTAGGTTGCATTTAATTATCACAAGACAAAGATATATTTAATACCATACCACATACTCCTATGCACTTCGTGCAAAACCCACTAAACAACATGGAAAATGAATCTCTATAAAGCCTGACAACCCATGTAGATAATTTGCAAAATATAGAAACACATCAAATGCAATCAAAACTTCAAGTGACTTCAAATTGAATAGGCAAATACCAACAAAGCAACAACTAAAACCTAAACATCAAGACTCACACACTGCATTGCTTGATGCCCCCAAACCTTCACAACTCTACACATTAGAACGACTCCCTAGACAAATGGTAAAGATTAGCCACTACACTTTGACCACGCAAGCTTAGTCTATATGTTGAGGAAGTGATAAACACAACACTCTACAATCCAATGGTCTTACAATTGAAGAGAAAGTTATCACCACCCCAAGGCCTTGTTTGTGGAGGTTCACAACTAAACCACTAAGCCATGGCAAGGTTGTCTTTATTACAAATTGCCCAAGAAGACATCCATGGAAGATTCTAACTAATTAGACCACTTGAATGGACAAGGTGCAAGAGGGAGAAACATAACAAGGGATATGAACAAGTTGGAATCAATTTTAGACAAACTCATCCCAAGAATAATCGAGACAGAAATTGTACTCATCCCAATACAAAGAAAGATGCACATGGTGTAACCCGCACCTGTAGGAGAGAAGGCTTTATTCCCTCAACAACTTCACACACCTGCAAGACAAACCATCACCACACATGGGAAACTACATGTCATGCATAATCACTTCTACAATTCAAAATTGATATGCCACACAACAAGGACCCAGGCAACATGATGTATAACAGCAATCAAGGAGACATCTACGAACAATTCAGAAACAACTCACAATACAAGCTACTCATGTGCCCCCAAATGGTGACAACGTTGCAAATGCTACAACTGGTACCTAAACTTGAAGACTCACAATATGCACCATGTTATCCCCTCAATGCTTTCACAGATCAACACACTAGAACATTCGCAACAAACAAGTAGGAAAGACCAACCACAATTCTCCTCTCAAAGAACCACACCTATCAGACCACCATTCTGTAGTTCCTAAAACAAATGCTCTGGATGAAGAGAAAGTCAAGACATGAACCTTCCTGCAAAACAAAGTGACACATACCATATTCTAAACCCTTCATACATTTAGAAAGAAAGGAAGAAGACACCCGGATTCAAAGCCTGAACCGACAAACTCAACCGCTGGCGTGTTTCACAAACCATGCCAGTTGATGTCATATATGGTGAAGCCTTCATAATTGAAGTTCCACTCCTTTGTCCATATGCGTATTCTACTCTTACAAAGTTGGTCTAGACCCTGAGCAGACCATGAGCAAATTATTCACATACCGCTCTGTCACCCTAAAGCAATACTAATCTGTGGCAAGGCAATCTTAAGTCGCAATCTGGCTAAGTCCTACCCTGCAGAATCTACCCAACTAATTACAACAATGGACATCAACAAGTTGCATAACAACCAACCAGAACTTGCTTGTCCCAATGTCAGGCAGACGCAATTCTCAGCAAGAATCAATTGATAAAGGCAGACATCTCAATCCCAGCCATACCGACAAAGATGCAAATGCAGCCACTCGTACCTTGAGGTCAGAATTCGCACGGAGCTTGCAGCCATTTTTCCCTCTATGGCTTCACGGCTCTGCAAGAGAGAAGATCGCCACAGACTAGTATCCGAGATCGAGCATATCGCTTCCGCACACCAAAACCGAAAACCCTAACTTAGAACTCCCACACCACCAAGACCTAGTGCCGAGAGAGTGATGCGTTACGCCAGACGAGGAAACCTGTGACAAGTACTGCAATAACAATTAATACAAGCTGCTCTCGTGCATGCGTCTGGAAGAAGGCTTCAATTTGTCGGTGAGCCCAAGCGAGCGAAGACTTCACCTCGATCGACAAGCATCCGCACGACCCACCAGTCAAAAAGCGCAGGGGAGCCTGAATCCGGCAATCTTAAATCGCAAACTGGCTAAATCTACCCTGCAGTATCTACCCAACTAATTACAACAATGGACATCAACAAGTTGCATAACAACCAACCAGAACTTGCTTGTCCCAATGTCAGGCAGACGCAATTCTCAGCAGGAATCAATTGATAAAGACAGACATCTCAATCCCAACCACACCGACAAAGATGCAAATGCAGCCACTCGTACCTTGAGGTCAGAATTCGCACGGAGCTTGCAGCCATTTTTCCCTCTATGGCTTCACGACTCTGCAAGAGAGAAGGTCGCCACAGGCTAGTATCCGAGATCGAGCATATCACTTCCGCATACCAAAAACGAAACCCTAACTTAGAACTCCCAGACTAGTATCCGAGATCGAGCATATCACTTCCGCACACCAAAACCGAAACCCTAACTTGGAACTCTCAGACCACCAAAGACCTAGTGCCCAGAGCCTGATGCGTAACGCCAGACGAGGAAACCTGTGACAAGTACTGCAATAACAATACAAGCTGCTCTCGAGCGGAAAGGGCTTCAAATTGTCAGTAAGCCCAAGAGAGCGGAGACTTCACCTCGATCGACAAGCATCCGCACGACCGACCAGTCGAAATTTGCAGGGGAGCGGCCTTCGCGAGCGAGAGCAGCGCCCACTGCGTTCCTCAAGAACGCACCGGCCAAGTGCGTGGAGTAGCGACGTCGGAGAAGAAGGAAAGGTATCCCTTGGCTCTCTCGGGAATGCACCACCACTGCTACAGTAGAACGACCTGAAAAAGTCTTCCCTGTTCTCGGCCTCGGTCCAGCTACAGTAGGGGAGTCATAATAATTTTCGGTGAAATTGTTGAATTCAATAACTTCGTTCCTATTTCTTTGCACATACTCCCTACCTTATTTGTTGATACAGCACATTCTCCATGTCATCGATCAGGCCATATGCTTCTAAAGTCTTCAGAAACTGACGTCGCGTGTATAAACAGGAGACCGTACTCGAGACTAGAATGACAAGATCCAAAGCCTGAGAAAGTTTTGCAAAGAGAGGAGACATAGCAGTCATAAAATTCTCTACAGTGTCTCGGGAGAAACATTTCATCTCTTCCAAGTCCGTTAGGAGAACCGAGTATACTCGTCGAAAGATTAGTACCAGATCTGACTACTTCCTCTTCGTACAACAGGTGAAACCACAAAACCCTAATTCGACGGTTGATGACAATCGAATCGCATGACGTGTTCTTCAATGTGCTACTCTTCTGCGCAATTTGAAATTTGATATTTAATTTGGTCTTGATTAGGTTGGGGTAAGGTAAAACAGCCCATTACGGACCTTTTACCCATTGCGGAATGCGGACTCCTATGAATGAGCCCATTACAGTTTTCTTTTAGTTTTTGAGATTTGGGCCACATTCAATGTCTTAGCTAACTGGAATGGAGTAATTAGTGACCACAATAGGAAATTTCAGTTTTTTAGTGTTAGTTCATTGCAAGAAGTGTCTGTTTCAGGTCTTCTGTGTTAGAAAATATTGTGACCGCAATAGGTGAGTAAGAGGAGTGTTAAGGATCAGTTTTTGTTGGTTTTGGGGTAGTCTACAGGCTGTGATGGGCTGAACACTTGAAAAATTCATAACAAATTCACACTTTGTTGAAAAAATATAGTTTCAAATGCTCTCGCCGTTTCTATCACTTGACTTTCTCTGGAAAAAAAAAGTAGGAAATTTCAGAAATGACAAGAGGGCAAACCCCCCATTTGGTCCGTTATGGGCTGTTTTACCTTAGTGGCCGGGATCGTACTGCGACACCAAGAAGGGCTGTTGCTTCTCTGAAACTGGTGAACTGGGCACTGTCTTCGGCATCCATGGCCTCTGACCCAACCACAACGACGGCACATATGCAACGAAATGCAGGAACATAGCGTTCGATCCAAACGAGGGAAAACTAATCCCCAATTCCCAGAAAAGAACGCAGGGTGTCGTAACCTTTGTTTTAGGGTTTATTGAGCTAATTACGGTTAGTATTGCAGCTTGCCCAAGGGATGGATCACTTGCAGGAGACCTGGGGCACCTAAGCTTGCAAGTCGAGATGCAACGAAGATTTCTGGAAAAATGAACGGTCCAAGCACGGCGCGTGCTCGGGTCTCAGGTAGCGGCGATACTCCCAAGCCTCCCTTGACCTCTTCAACCAATACGACGTCGCCGGCGCTCTTCGCGACCAAGGCATTCTTCCGGACGACCGTCACTACCTGATGGCGAACATCATCAACGCACTCACGGCGCTTCTCGGGTATCCTCCTCAAATCGCGTGTAACAAGGACCCCTACGGAACCCAACAGCTCCACGGAGTCCGCGCCTGCGTTGATCGAGTGCCCAGTTCAAAAAATATGTAGAGGTTTGGTCCGATTCCCGGTTTACGACGGGGTTCCATCCAGATCCACTGTCTCCACTATAGAATCCCAAGCTTCTCATGTAGCTATGGATTCCTCCGACGGTGAATTCTAGTCTTCGACGATGTCGGAAGATCCAGTACGTGCAATTGGAGCCATAGGAACTTTGGATTGCCTGGCCAGTTTTTGCAGGGGAAGGCATTGTTGGGAAGGTACGTGTCATTGATCGCGGAAGCCTCGAAACGAGGACTCTGTCAGTACAGGGACCTGTGAAGCCTTAAATCCTGGTCTCGCAACTTTCTCACTTGCGGCGACCCGTCATGCGCACCCCTGGCACGCGCCTTTCGAGTTCCTGCCGTGACTTTTTTCAAGCTTTTGTTCGACTGGAGTTGCATCCCAGCCCTTGAGCTCTCATCACTGCACTGCTGCAGAAACTCAATCAACTCAATAACTTAGTCGCCCGTATGGTACATTACATCTGGTTGTGTTCCAGCTGAGTGCTGCTTCAATTTTCCTGTTTTGGGTGAGCTGGTTTTCGGCACTAGCAATTTGCGAGTGAACGCAATTTGACGGAATATGTAGTAAGAGTTTGCTTCGAAGGAGGGTGCTTTGGGATTCTCACTGTTGCCAATCATCTAGATGGTATTTTGGAGGCTGTTGTGTTGTAAAAGCGTCTATCACTTGACCTGCAAAAACTGTTGTTCCAGTAAAGGATGGTGATGGCTTCGGCGTTCCAATCGTGGATACTGGTTGTTTCGCTGGTTTTGGGCTTGGAGGGAGCAATTGCGCAAGATTGCAACAAATCGTGCACTGCCAGGAGCTTCACGAATTGCAGCAAGCTGGGGTGACTGGGTGCCTCTCTTGCCTAGACGTTGCACTCGTCCAACCAGACCGTCAACTTCACATTCACAGGTATGGCATATGGTCCCATTCATTTGTTGAAGTCCCGAATGCCATTGATTGCACAATTCTCCTTCTCTGCGTACCAACCACACACCAGCCGCGTGGAATGATGGCAAGAGATTTTCGTTCATGTGGTAAGAAAGTTGGTTCCCTTTTTGTAGCTCCGAATTATAGTCCGTCCCTTGTCTAGTTGTGTGTATCTACATAATCGTCCATTGAAGAATTGCAAGAAACTCTCTTGTGTGAGAAACTTTTACTCTTTTACCAAGTGAGAGTAGTTATGTGCAATGGATTTGCGGTGAAAAGGAAGCACTTGTTTGGCCAGTTCTCATCAGTGCATGCATCTTTAACCATAAGAACCACGTGATTCTAGAGCCATCTTTCTTTCGGACATTTTGAGACTGAAATTGAAAGTTACTGGAAGTTTCAAATCAACTTGGGATTCATTTGCTAAGCCATGTGAACCCTGGGTTCTGTAGTAATTGGCATGTCTACTATATTTGGTGTGAAGCGAGAGTTTGTTTAGTTGAAAAACAATTTCTCTATTGCTAAACTATCTATTGCTTTGTCATGCGGAAGTGAGCAATGTGGTGGTTTGGGTGGGCTTGGGTCAACCCACCCCTCCACATTTTGTGCAATTGTCCAATGCTCTAGTTTAGAGCATTGCGCATTTGAACCTCACAATTTTGATGCTTTGACTCATGCCATTTCAACAAAGATGGCGATGCCAAACTTTGCTCATGGCGTGTATTGGTATGAGGAGAGAATTGGTGTTCTGGCAATGCAATTGTTTTCACGTCTAAGCCGTCCATGAATTTGTCAGAGGATGCGTTTTATTCTCTGTGCACTTGAACCTCACGATTTTGGTGCTCTGACTCATGCCATTTTAACAAATATGGTCATGACGTAATTGCTCAGGACTTGTAGGGAGAATTGATTTAGTTGCAAATTAAAGCAGTTGCTTCCACTTCTAAGCTATCCATTAATATGTCACAGAGGATGCGGACAGTGTGGTGGGTTGGTTGGGCTGGGGCATCAACCCCACGAGAGGCTTGATGCCAGGAATGCACGTGCGTATGGCGTTTCTGGACACGGCGTAGGCGAAAGTGGTGATGGGGTATGAGAACAGCTTGACAGTGACTGTGGCGAACCACCTAGAGACTCTACCCTTACCCCGTCTCCAATTTGAGCGTGATGTACAGAGACACTTCTGTAGAAGGGGCTGGCACTTGGTCACCATCTTCACCACTTTGCACTTGGCCTCCAACCAGATGGCGTCATTGAACCAAGTGTGGAACAAAGGTCGACTTCCGTGTGGTGCTCCCCACGCTGAGCCCTGGTGGCCATCACCTCACGGCCGAGAATCAGGCCTCCTGAGTGAACAACGACATGGTCACCAGGGCTTTCACCTCCATCATTGACAACGAGCACCTCAAAAATGCAAGCTTTTTGTTCCCGTTTTCGAGAGGGTTTCAACGCAATTAAAAACATATCACTCCCTCCGTCCCAAAATAAGTGTCATGTTTGAACCTCATGTTTTTCTTAAGGTTGTTTTGAGTAGGTCGTATGGAGGCTTTTTCTGACCCATTTTATTGAGGTTGCAATGAACTCATGCAATGCTCTTCATTGATTCTGGTGACATCAAATTTGGGCCCTTTGAATTCATCTGAAAGTTTGAAATTGTGTTCCAGAGCAGTCAGTGAAATGTTGAATTTTTTGTCCATAATCAGGAATCTTGCAAATCTGCAGATTCAACCCAGGAGCAGGTCAGTTTTTAGTTTGTTTTTTTAATTGTTTGGTAGGGATCAAGGGCATACAGTATCTGACTTTTGTCAGTTTTTCATTTAGGGAATTGTCAACATGGAGTTTGTGCCCATATGCCAACTTATTGATGGTTTGGTTTTGCTATTGATGTGGGGATGTCCAGGCCCATGGGATTATCAATGTGATTTCAAACAGGAATGTTGATTTCACTGGAAGTGATGGTTGCACAGTATTTCCAAGGTTTAGATCCCTTGTGGTTCCACCTTCACAGAGTATGCCAGACAACAGTGTCCGTCTTTGGGTGAGGTGGGCTTTGGCATGGGCTTGTGCTGCTTTATCATGAGCACCAAGACCTTGGAGTCACCATCTTTGTCTTTGCCACTCCTTAGGTAGGATCAGCCCTTGGCTCTTGCCGAAATCTGGATCCCCCGGGGTCTAGTTCTCAGCTTGTGCATGTGCATTTAACATGGCTTTGATCAAATTGAACTTTTGTACATCAATCATGGATGGAAGTAGAGCCTCATTATGAGAAGTATCAACTTAGACCACTGTTGAATGGTAATTCAAGCAAATTAGTGGGTGTCACCTTGCATTAATTGTGTTGTTTGATATGGATCATTCTTGCTTCATTCTTACCCCTTTGTTAAGTTATGGCATGTTGGTTGGTAAAGAAACAAATATGACATAGTTTGAATTTGAGACAATTGTGCAAGACATTTTAATTACAAGGAGATTCTGAAAACTCTTATTCCAAGGTGCTGGAACATGAGAGTCTCAGAACTTTGGCTACTGGGTGGGGTTTGCAATTCCCATTGTGACTCCCCATTATGACTCCCATAGGGCCTCCTCCTTACATGTTGGGTGGGTGGGCAAATGCATTGTTGCACAAACTTGGTGGGGAAAAAACTCACCCCATCTAGCCATTCCAAATAACAAATATTTATTAACCCTTAAAGGACAGACTAGTGACCACGGAAATCAACTCTTTTGAAGCCATGTGACATCGTCTACATTAAAAAAAAATACTCATTAGAGGTCAAAGTATTGTAGAAGACCTCCCCTTTCCATACAAAATTTAGAGGATAAATAGTTGCAATTTTGTCCTACATAGAGAGAATCTTTGTCATTCATCAGACACAAAACATCCGCTTCGACATTTAAGGGTTAAGTACAAATGAACCTCTAACCTACCAATTCAAGATGTGTTATTAATTAAAACCTTTTTTTTGGATTACCATTTAGACTTGTTGGAACAAAAAGTTCAAATTTTTTGCTCCTTCTAATGCAATTCGTTGATAGTGTTTGACATCCAAACCTAGGCTTAAAGATGAACTATTTATATGTCAATGATATTTTTTGAATCCTGTAGCATGAAGCATATTCTAAATCATTTGTCAATTGGTGTTCATTACGTGGATAAGATTCTTGATAAGATACTTGCAATGCCAAGAGGTTTTCTTAGCTTGTTGGATGCCATTAAGGTATTGTTAGGTTGTGAGTTATTACATTCACTTTTGATATGATTTTGTTTGCTATTGAATATAAGTTAATTCGATTGCAACATGAGATTGTGACTGTGGTCTGGGCCCTTGATGGATGAGTAGATGGAACTATCCTAAGTTTAGAGGTGGGAGTTATGTTAACCCCTAAAGGACCAATATGCTTTTTTTTTTTTTGCTAAATAGTAGTTTGGGGCAAGTATGTGTGACTAGAGATTTCTATTTTTTGGCCCAAATTTTAATAGAAGGTGGGGACGAGGAATATCTTTTATATGCACTAAATTTCATGGCATTTGGAAATATTAGTCAAAAGTTATGGCCTAAGATGTTACTTTTTTTCATAAATGGGCAATTTGGGCAGATTAGAAAAAAATCATTTTTCTCATAAACAAAAATTTGAAATTGGTTTTCTAGAGGTATATATACATGGAAAGCTTTGAATCATTCCATTTTGGTCAATGAGTCCAAAGTTATGACAATTTATTGTTTGGGGGCAATTATGGATTATCTACTCTAAAACAAACTTCGAAGTTTTTTATCTTACCTAATTTTCAATATTTTTGGAAAATAAAATAAAATCATAGGATGTAGATGGTCTATTGCAATCATTGGGATTGGCATTTTTCAATTCCATAATTAAATTCTTAACAATTCAGTATTTTGAATCATTTTCTAATACTATCTACTTATTATTTGTTTCCTATATGTTGTACAATTCTAAATGATCTAAAATTTTTCAAGCATGTTTCCAACTTGTCTAGGAAAAAGAATCCAAAGAAGTACCACCATTTTGGAAATTTTTTCATAGAAAAGTGAGCTTGTGAAGTGCAACTGCCTTGTTTTTCGCAGGGCCAAAAAAATGATTTTAGTGAATTTGAATGCTTATATCTTGCAATCCACTTGGTGGAAATTTCTGAAATTTTTACCACATGTTCTCAAGTCAACATACTACATGATCCTATGGTTACATCTGTTAAAACAAAATTCAAAAATTTGGTACTTGCACTAAAAATGGCAGGTTTAGAGCATTTTCGGTCAAAACATAGTCATGGAACTTTAGGGGTTTAGTTATTAAGTTACATGATTCTCCCTGTTCCATCACAAATCATGCCCAAGTTGCAACTGCACTTGCCCTAATTTCTTCAAGTCTCTGATCTATTCTTCTTCCACAAACTCTGTTCATTTATTATAGAACCAGAATTTAGCTCCTTCAGAAGGACCTCATCAAAACTCATGAACTTAAGTTATTATTTGGGCATATCTCATGCTTGATTGTCTCACTGGGATTCTAAATTCTATTTTGCAACATGTGGCCAGAAAAAGGAAAGGACCTCAATACAGCAAGTTGAACGAATATAATTTGTCAGTACAATTTGTTTGTCATTACTGAGTTTTATTCCACAGAAGATGCAAATAGTCCATTTTGCAAATAGTCCGTTTCTGGTATTTCCATTTTTGCTTGCTGTGGCAGTTGCTGTGAACATCACTTCGAATAAGATACTGTAGTTAACGGGCAAGTGAAAATTCAATTCAAATTTTTTTTTTTCTTCTTGAAACACATGGACGATTTCCAATCAATTCAAATTTTGAAAACGTGAAAAATAATATGGTTTCTTTCTTCTTCTTTTTGCCGGGAGTTGTCCTGGCTTAGTCCACTGGTTTTGAATTACTTGGTTCACTTGGGAAGACCATCCTCTGTTTCAAAAAAAGAAAAAGAAAAAATGGGAAAATGGGAAAAATCCACAGTAGACCGACTGGAGGATTGATTCTGGACAAAGTAATTTAGAGTTAACCCCTAAACGTCTAGATTCATCTCCATAATTGACAATTTGAGAAAATTAATTCATTATAAAGTGCTATTTGGAAGCATATTTTGGAATTGCTATAGAAATAAAAGTTGTAGATTTTGATTTGTAGATTCCATCTATATGGTTGGATTCACCAATGCTATCACACATTTTTTTTCTATAAATTTTGAAAGAGAAATTGCAAAATTCCTTCAAAATTTGATTACAAGCAAAACATTATCAATTTTTGAGTAAAATTTGTTATAATGAATTTGAAATGAGGTTCTTTTCACATGGTGATTTTTTGGAATTTTTGTGTTCTTCAAATCTATGACCTCCTTTTGGCAAATCGAGTTTTGAACTAGAGTCAATGCAATTTGACCACTTGACATACTTGCACATTTGTAATTTTAGAAAAATATGCACTCTAATAACACCAAATCCAACCCTTAGATAGGACAACAACTTGATAATGTATCTCCACAAGTTAGAATAACTTTCATCCAATAACTTAGTTAGGAGGATGAAATTCGAGTTTCCATCTGTTCATTGTCTAGAAAATGGATGTCGGAGTCCTTAGGGGTTAATCATAAAGTGTGTGCATTGGGGGACCAAGAGTCAAAGTTTGGGAAAAATATACTACGAAACTCTTTAGAGCACCAAAACTAAGGTGTAATTGAGTTTGGTGTCTTGTTTTTTTTGTACCATTCTTAGTTAAACCCTCTTCTAACACCCTTTGATAAATACAAGACGAAATTTACGAGTAACTTTTATTTTTATTTTTATTTTCTTGTTGGTAGACCTATAGTACATGTACACTGAAATGCAAGTATGTAAGAAAAATATGGACGGAATCTTCCATTATCTATTGCTAGTGACTTTCATCCAAATATTTGTAAATTTAATTGTTTTCTGAAGGAGGATTTGATTCTTTCTTTTTACCTATTTCTTGAAGTGATAATGTATCTAGTAAGATTTGGGCTAAAATTTGCCAACTTACAAGTGGATGTTTCTTTCTTCAAAGGAATAAAAAAAACTTTGTTGATCCAAAATTTCTACTTTGAAGTATGGTGGAAGCACACAAAAACGTCAATATAAGCAATTCAACATAGTTGGAGGCACCTTTTGCTAGAAAAAATATTTTTGTATTATTAACAATTGAAAATCATGAATTTTCAAAAAATATTATAATTTTCGGATATGGCATGTACTTTCTATCAATTTTTGAAATTGCACCTCCCTAGACCATTGAAATTGTCACATAGGTGGACCTAAAATTGAAACTTGACAATTTTATTAGTCAACTAATCAACAATTTGTAAGGGGACAATTTAATAACATTTTACATGGACACTTCAATGAAAACCTAGGGACATTTCTAGAGAACTCTTCTATACATCAATGGGAACGGGGATGCTTTTGGATGTTTCTATCTTAACCCCTAAATGCCCAACGGTGCTAGTATGTGAGCCCAAGAATGCGAGCTTGTGAGCAGTGAGCCTACAATATAGGTACCTATAATATAGATACCACACACTATAGAAGGTGTATGTATCATAAACACCTATAATATGGGTATTTGTAACATATATACCCTATAATCATAGTTGGTTTTTATAGTATATACACCTATAACATAGGTGTGTAGTATTCTAGGCTCATGGGCTCACACTCCTATGCTCACATAATAGCAACCCTCCCTAAATGCCCAAGGCATGTTTGGAGCTTCTTGAAATTTGCTCTAAATTGAACAAAAAGTCAACATTTTCATAAGTTGTACCAATTTCTTTTGAATTGTAACCGTACAAACTCAAACTAGACATGTTAGAGATCAGATAGGAAAATAAAATATAACAATATCACTTACATATTGAAAGATTATAATGTTTGATCATGAGGGTGTAAAAACGATGAAATTTTTTCAATTCACTTTTTGCATGTCAACTCTAAAAAGTTGGTCACTAAAAAAATATAAGGTTGTAGGGCCTAGCATGCACAACCCCAATCAATTTACAGTTTTTCAAAATCTATTCTACAATTTTTTTAAATGAATTTCTAATGTAATTTTGCCTCCAAGATCTAGTGTAATTGAGGCTCATTTCCAAGAGCCCTCAACACTACGGGAAGTCAAGATTGCAATGGGTATCCTTGCACAAAATCTTCAATAGAAAAATCATAATCCTTTATTTTTAAGATCAGCTTTTTGATCCTAAAACTAGACTTCAAAAAGAATTCTCCAAAAATATAAACTAATAATAATAGCAATTTGGTTGGATTTTACTTAACTTCAAAGTTTTCCAAACACCACATTTAGGTGCCTTGGGCATTTGAAGGTTAATAAATTTTGTTCATTCCATTGAACACGGAAGGATGAAACCCTCTCTTGGAATGTTGTTATGGATATTGATGCAAAAGGATTGCCTATTTTGCAATTTGTTTGCTTCCAATTGTTGCAAAATTGCTCAAAGGCGAGTTTCAAGTGAGCCATCTTGTATCAGGCATGGCTCACTATGGTCTTTGGATTAGCATTCATTATAATTATTATGCCATCCTATGTGGTGTGGCACAATACATGTTGGTATGGCTCTTAGAAAATACACTACAAGAAGTATTTTAACAAGAAAAAGGAGTTAAAGTAGGTACAAAATCACTCCCATCCAAAATGCAACCTCCTTAGTGTCCTATCTTAATGAGATCACTCCTTACAATTTAAGGTATATACCGGTACTTGATTTAAGAGGGTATTTGATGTGGGGCTATTTATCTTCATTATTGCATTGAAGATGACCATATTTTTACATAAAAAGCTTAGAGGGTGTATTTCCAATAACCTATGGTTTTTTGTTAGTTTATTCATTCCTTTTTTAAGTGAGGCTATCTACTACATGCATGTAAAGGGGATACTCCATGAAACCAACAACAATCAATTCAATCCAAGTGTCATTGTCCAAGTGTCGGGTTTTAATAACAAATTTACCATTGAATACTTTAGAATCCCCACTAAAACTATCATGTAAACATCCCATTCAATATGAGTGTATTTAATACATATGGCTTCAAAGATTGAAGTTAAATGGACTATAAATTCTATCCTTGTATTGTATAGTTTTTAGGTCATTGAATCCACTAAGGTAAACCTCCCTATTTGTAGATTGTGACAATTTCTGTCATTTGTGGTCAATTTCTTACATTTATACTTAAATATTTTGATATATACACTATTAATATTGCAGCACAATTCAGTCAACTACCCTTCATTGTAGATTTTCTTAATGTGTCCATTTTATCATCCACATGAAATTATTTGTTCTTATCTATATTCACAACACTATGAAAAATTTGCACAACCCCTAATTGTTAAGTCTAACTTATTCATAAAAATTCCTACTATATGATATTTTTTTCATAGCCTAATTTATATATAATGGAGTATGTGGAATTTCATGAACCCTATAGTAGCCCTATATATTATATAAAATTTTCTCCCTTTAAATTATATGGACCCTATCTTTTAACTCACATAGTTTTCTAAAAACTCAAGAATAATCTCCTTGGATGCCCTATCTAGGTTTCTTGTGTGGGTTGGCTTCTATGGAATAATGGTTGTTGTAAGGCTTGGCTTTGTACTTGAAACTTACAACGGAATCTTTCATTTGTCCAAAAATACATTAAAAAAATATTCTCTAGTTACGAACATGATTTTGCCATGGTGCATTATAATATAGTGAAAATGTGTACAATGGTTTGCATTACAAAAAACTAAGTGTGGAATTAGGGTTGAAAGGAATGAAATTGTGTTGAAAAGTTATGATTTTATAAATTCAATGAACACCTCTAACCATGAATGTTCTACACATCGCAAAAGATACATTTGTTAATTCCACAATCTTGATGAACACTTTTAAATTACCATTGCAACTATGTAGAGAATGAAGAGAGCTATATAAGCAACCAAATGAACAAGAATACTTCCCTCTTAAGGACAACAATGGAAAACTATCTCAAGTCAGAAGCTATATGCTTTTGCATTGACCACCTATTATGTTTCTTTTCCCTCATCAAAAATAGAATGATTCAAACACATAAGGAAAAAACTCTAATTTTTTGTTTTATTGCAAGAAAGAATTGTAAATCAAATAAGTCTAAAATGTGCAATGACCAAAAATGACAACAATGCATCATACTAGCTAACCTTTTGAGGTTGAATTTTGCAAAGTTTGGTGCCACTATGGTGTCTACAATAGTTTCCATAAATTTCCTATTTTTTAGTTTCCTATTTCTAAGAAAATCATCCTCTAATTTTTAGTATGAAATTGGTTAATTTCTAAAGGACCAAGGTACATTTTAGGTATAAATTGTGAAAAACTACTACTTTTTAGGGCAGTGAGAACAAAATGATTTTCCTAAGAAATTCAACTACACAAATTTGTACTAGACTACTATGGGAATGTGTGGAAATTTTTTCAAAAAATTTGACCACATAGATTGAAAGAGTATAACAATTGAAATTAGAAGAATTTTTTTCCAACCTTACCCTAAAGGGCGAATAGATTTCAAGCCTCAAAAGTGAGATTTTTGCACTACACGTTATTTTTTTTTACCGATATTCATCTTACATCATGTTATTCATATGTTTCTTGAAGTAGCCTAAATTGCCCCAAAATTATAGGGTAGCATACCTTTTGATCTAGACCCCCAATTGGAAAAAAATATTGTATTCCCACGAAATGGGTACATGTTCACATCTTGTGTCAAAATTTCATGAACAATCAACCCAAATTGTCTTTGTGTGCAACTTTTGAAGATTCTTGCGTACGTTGAATAGTCACTTGGTCCTTTAGGAGTTAACTTAGATTAAGATTTGTATTGAAATTGTTACATAGATATGTGTCCCTATATCTATCACTAATTACAATTGACCGTAGCTACTATTATAAAAGATACATTATTTTTTATTGGATCTTATTTACAACCAAAAGTAGAATCCATCATACATTAGCATATATAATTTGGCCACTATATGAATAAATTATGAATTTTCAAAGTTCAATCTCAAGGTGTACCAAAAACCAATACTAGGCTTTCATAAACTCAAATTTTAGTTTGTATATGCCTTCTGTAATCAATATCTAGGTTTTGGTGACACTTTTTGGTCCAAATGTAGGTGCCAAATTTTGGGGCAAGGTTAAATTATGAATGTTTATGCCTTAGCAATTTTGATTTTGTTAAATTAGAAAGACTAAAATTGTGATGTTCAACTACTCATGGCTCTAAAAAGTATTACCAATACATTTTTGCTTTTGAAGTCACACTTGTTGAAAATTGCCAATGTTACAAATTCTTGCCAAGTTAACAAAATTGAAGTTTTGTTATTTTTTGCACCTTAACTCCTAAAGGACCAAATGGCATTTTTTGGCATCATAGTGATTGGGGGTAGCTCACTATGAATGGAATTTTTATTACTTCTTACAAAACATGTACCCGAGGAGTAGCTTTCAAGCCCAACAATTTTCATAACTTTTGAATACATGGTCAAAAAGTTATTGTATGATATGTAGTTTTCAATGCTCGGCGGGCAGCTTGGGCAACAAAAAAGACTTCTTGAAAAATCACTTTTTTTTTAAATAAAAATTTGAAATTGGTTTTCTAGATTTATATATAAGTGGAAAGCTCTAAATCATTCCATTTTGATTTATGAGATGAAAGTTATGGAGAGTTTTAGTTGTGAGTAGTTATAGAATCTCCACTCTAAAATAAACTTTGAGGACCTTTATTTAACTCAATTTTTAATATTTTTGAAAAAAAATAAAAATCGTGGGTGTAGTTTTTTTTCTTACAACATTACTACCATTGGGATTGGCATTTTTCAATTCCATAAATAAATTCTTAACAATTTAGTATTTAGAATCATTCTCTACATCTTTCTACTTACTAATTTATTCCTATATGTTGTACAACTCCAAATGATTTAAATTTTTTCAAGAATGTAGCTAATTAGCCTTGAAAAATGAATCCAAAGAAGCACTACCATTTTGGACATTTTTTCATAAAATTGTCACTTTGTGAAGTGCAATTGCCCAAATTTTTGTAGGGCCCAAAAAAGGCTTTTTGTCAATTTAAATGCAAATATCTTGCAATCTATGCTGTGGAAATTTCCGAATTTTTTTCCACATCTTCTCAAACCAATGTACTACAAGATCCTATGGTTACATGTGTCCAAAAATGTATTTTTAAAAACAAATTGATACTTGTACTAAAAATGGTAGTTTTGGAGCATTTTTGGTGAAAACATAGTCAAATACATTTATGGGGTAATTAAATGATTAGATTTTAAAGAATTGTTGTTAATATCAAAATAATAATTTTCAATTTTAAAGAATTGTCATAAAAGTTATGATGCCATAAAGGGAGGGGGGGAGGGGATGAGCAAAAAAATTCTCACAAGCAAATAAAAAAATTCAAGAGAACAATCATCATACGTATCGTTCCCTTCTCAATAGATGAAGTTGCTAAATTGCTACAAGGTCTTGGAATGGTATCACTCATATTTGGATGAATGTGTACATTTTTTAAAGAATTCATGAACTAGGATCCACATTTTGTATTTTACATCCATTTTCCATGGAAATGATTAGCTCCATTACTCAATTGAAAATCTTTTTTTTGCATTGATCAAAAGAAATAAATAAGTAAATTCACTAATCGCAAATACCTCCACCCAAATAAAATTGCAATTTTAAAAATCTCTTCTATATAATACACAATGCAATGAATTATTTGTATTGTCTTTGTTGATTGAAATATTCCTATATAACAATCCTAGGATACTATCATTTTAAAATAAACTTCACTTCCCAGTCCTATTGTATTAATTTCCATTGATTTTATTACATATTTCATTTTTTGCTTTCATATCTCTATTCCTATAACCACATGATTGACAACAGTTATTTTTAATACAAAAAATTTATACAATTTGGTGGATGATAGGCCCTCATATTGTTATATGCTATTGTTGCACTTTGTACTTGGCTCAATTTCATTCTAATGTCAAATTTCAAAATAGTGTAGAAACAAAACTTGTAAGACTTTCTTTTTTGGTTTAATTCAAGCTTAAAAATAGACATTTGGAAATCTAGAATTGGATTTGAACAAAGATCAAGCAATTTTTTGATGTGAGGACTTTTAGGGGTTAAGCAATGGTATTCACTATTTCAAAGTTCAAAAGTCAAATTAATTTTTTCAAATATGTATTTATGTACTCAAAACTTTAAGATCTTATCAATCATTGATATAAAGTATATATATATATATATATATATATATATGAATATTCAGCTTGATAGTTTTAATATGACACCAAGAGGATGTAACTTAGAGTGTATTGTTTTTAATAGTCAATAAAATTTTACATTTTTCTTCATTATTCATTGTTATAAGAATTTTTTTAGATTAATTATATTATATTGTTATATCTATTACTATATTTAATTTAATTTTAATCAATAAAAAACATTTTTGAATGAAATTGATAAGGATTTTCAAGATTGATTTATAATTTTTTTAAAATAAAAATATATAATTAAAATTTGTATATAACATAAAAGGTATCTAGGAGTGTTTTCTATATCTTTAAGCATTTAATGATCTAAACTTCTTCTTTTATGAAAAAAAGATTGCATGTGATAAAAATATGTAACATATACAATATAAAAATAGGTCCCACTAAAGAAGGGTGATGAATTAACCCCTAACTAAATTCAAATTCTTGAAATAGAATTTTGAAATATCAAGCAAATTTCTAGGATATCGAATTTTATAGGGATTTTTAAAAACTTTTTAGAAGGTAAGAATGTGTACTATATTTTCAAGAATAAATTATTTATTTATAAAAATTCCTACAAGAAAAAAATTATACCTTCCTAAGCCCGAAAACTTGAAACAAATTTTTTCATATTTTCCTCATAGAATATAGTTATTAAACTATGTCTTGAACATGAAAAGTTTTGATTCATTTCAGTTAGGAGAGCCTTATTTTGTGGCAATTAGGACATCATCTTCAAATAATAATGTATGAAGTTTGATTCCAAACTCAATTTTTACAATTTCCAAAATAAAAAGGTTCACATGATATAGATTACATGCAAAAACATTTTTATCATTAGAATAGACATGTTTTAGTTCTATTTTTGAATTGTAAATAACTTAATTATTCCTTCCATCTTATATATATACTTTTACTTAACAAAAATTTCAAGAATGAAATCAATTTCTTTATTTTTGAATATTTTTTCCAAGGATTGCAATTTAGTTCTAAATTCTAAATATTTTAACCTCAAAACTTTGTGGTGAAAAACTTTTATGTTGAAAGGACTCAAAGTCCATAACCCCTCATATGGCAAGGTACAAGAAAAAAATATTTTTTCACTTTGAACACTAATATCTTACAATCTACTTCGTCACTATGTCTAAATATTTTTGCTAGTTTTCATATGAGGCTAATACAAGATCCAAATATTCTAGTTGGATATGCAAAAATAGTGTTTTTTTTTCATTGTAGCCTTCACCCCACCTCCATGGCAATTTTGTCTTGTTTTTCATAAAATCTAGTCTTCAACCCTTAAAGGTAAAAACTTGAGGAGATATGTTCCAATTGTTGAAATGCAAATTGCTATTACATCCCTCCAAGAAAATTCCTCCAAGATAAGTACTTCCACTAACCTAGTTTTGGGTGCACTAACATGTGAATAATCTTGAAGATAATATTCAATATGGTCATATGTCTAGGGTCCTCAACCCTCAAGCTATGAGTCATTTTTTAGTTTATTTAAAAAAAAAGGAACGAATGCATCGCAAAAGTGAATTAACTACAATACTACATCCCAAACCCAATGCTTAACACACATACAACAAGAAAAAAACAAATCACCCAATTAATTCATCATCATTGGTTGCAAAACATGGTTGCTATTTTGTGAGCTTGTGAGCATACAACTTTTTAGAGATTCCATCTAAAAATTTTGGCTAAAATTTCCTATTTCTAGTAAATTTTATTAATACCTATTGCCATGGACCTATTACCGTGGTCCCTTGAACAACCTTGATGTGCCATTAATTGGACTTCACTAGATTTTAAGAAGAAAAAAATTGGTGATTAATTAGGCTTTTTTTGAAATCAAATATGGTTGTTCCATTGAAAATTAGTTTTTTATGATCACTCCCCTCTTGCTACTTGGTACCCCTCGGCGCCAAGGGGAGCCGCCATCATGGAAAGCGAAAAAAAAAGAAGTTTTTTTTAACTTTTTTAATAATTTTTTGTTTGTAGGTGGCTCCCCTCGGTGCCAAGAGGTACTAAGCAAAAAGAGGGGAGTGATCAATCAAACAACAATTTAATCAAAACAAAAGAGATCAATTCCCGAGAGGTCCCACAAGAAGACAATGATCAACTAATCAACATTTGGGTGTAACTGAGTTCATTCCTGACACAAATAATCCCTATCAACCAAATATTTTCTTAAAATCTTTACAATCTTAACAGTATTTTTCTAAAATGTTAATAAGTCTAATTACTGAAACATTAAGACATAAGCAAAGGTACTTTCCTCATCGGCCCTAAGAAGATCCATAGTACTATAAGATAGTGATCAACCAAAATGAAACTTAGTATGGCTAAGTTCTTTCGACACATGTATGAAATCTTATCAACAATTTTTTTCTAAAATCTAAACAAATTCAATAATAGCAAATCAAGAAAAAATTATTGGTCTGTTCCCATTGACCTTGGGAGGATCCATGTTCTTATAGGACAATGATCAACCAATATTCTAAACAAACTTATTTCCATCTCCATTCATCTTTCACATCAATGGGATTCTTCATCTTCATAATGTATACTTCTAGATACGATTCAAAATTAGAATTTTCATTTGAATTCTACATATCCACGATAATAGGTTCATGGTAGTAGGTACTAAAATTTACTAAAAATATTAAATTTTGATCCAAATTTTGAGATGGAATCTATTTTTTGAAATATTAATAAGTTTCTAATGCTTTTTCAAATTTTTGAGCTCAATGCTCACATAATCCCTGCTCAATGCTCTTAGGCCCATGCTCATAGGCTCACAAAATAACACTATTGGGTTGCAAAATAAGGTTTCTATTTGGTAGTCTACTCTTCCTTTCCAATTTTGTTGGCTTCTTTTTGTCTTTAAGTGTGCCTTTGGATTTGACTTCTTTCAACCTCCTTTTCATTAGCTGGATCGATTTACTACCTTTTTATTTAAACCCAATGGGGATTTTAGTGTACTTTTCTAAAGGACTTTGTATGCTTTTCTAGAAACCAAAGACGAATCACAAATAGTTGATTTGAATTGTTTGAAGAGTTGTTTGTCCATCTTTCATTTTCACTTTGCGTGTTGTACTACATGTGTCCAAGAAATTTCTTCATAATCAATAATTGTTGAATCACATGTGTTGTGCAATGTGAATGATGTTGTAGGTAAGATTTGGAAAGTCTGATTGAGAATGCAAGGGTTAATGCCATAGTTAAATCCAATGAAAAATTAAAAAAATTTGGAAGACAATTTAGTAGACTCTACCCATTGTATCACTCAATGCATGTAATTTTTCAATTGGGCTATTATGACAAGAATGGTGTGACCATAAGGCTTTTTTTTTCCTTAGGAAACAAATGAAACTAAATTTCTTTGCAAAGACAAAGTACAAGGCCATGAGACACAAGTGGCTTGGAAAAAGGAATGATACGACAACAAGGAACTAACAGGGACATATTTGCCAAGTGAACAAACAAAGACCAAGGCCCTAGTGCAACACACGTAGTCATGTTGTTGTACCGATGGAGTCACTCGTGGAGGTTGGAACATAAAGCCAACGTGGGGGCCAAGGTTGCCCACCACAGCTACTCAACTTCCATCAATGCGAAAAGATCAGCCCTACACCTATGGCTCACGAAGGTAGCATGCAACTTATGCACCACCACATCCAATTGTTGTCTAGGGGGGTGATTGCAAAAAACACTTCACGTTTTTTCATAAAAAAAACGTAGTTTCTGGCCATAGGATTGGTAGTACTACGAAGAACTATCAATTTTGCACGACAACAGCATGCTTGTGAATTTGAACCGATGATTTTGGACACATGCAAATTTAAACCGTTGATTTAGTACTATGAAGTACTATGTAGTACTACTATAGACTACTACAGAAGCCACTAGCACTAGAAAATAGCAAAAAATGGGTCGGTTGACTTTTTCATTTTTAGTAATTAAAAAAAAACTCAAAAAAATTTCCATAAAAAAAACCATTTTGCTAGAGAAGATTGCACTAGCATTGCACCAAAGAATTCATGTAGGAAATTTTTTCCTTCTTTGTAGCCTTCACACAAAGGAAGGTCACTTTGACCCTATGTGTGCAATTGACATGTTTCTATTTTCAAAAAAACTCTTCGTCAATCCTTGAAAAGGTAGTATACCTCCAACATATTCAATTTGTGCCTTCCAATTTGCATTTTTGGATTGAAAATAGTACTATTGTCCCCCCCCCCCTCCCATGGCCAAAATAGACATCCAATCAAGGACAAATTAAAAATAGTAAAATCATTTGAAAAGATTTGGAAAAAAACATGAAATGTCTGCAACTACCACATCAACCTTCATTCCAAATTTCATGCCAAACAAACTAATGATGCCAAAGTTATGAGTACAAAACCACGTGTCTAAGGGCAAGAAGACAAGAAATAGGACAAGAGTTTCTTGCAATCACCTAGGGCTACTCACATTTGCCCACTCCACTCTCCCATAATCCATGAGCCCATTCCAAATGTAATAGAGAAAACGAATTGCCGGCCATGCTTGATTGTTGAAGACCATGTCATTCTTTTGAATCTAGAGGGACCACAAGCCACGATGGTTTGGATCTCCACCCAAATCCACTTGACAACATTGAATTATGTGGGATATGAACGGAGTAGATGCCTTGCCTCCATGCGAGAGGTCTGCAAGTAGTGAGGCTCTGTTCACTCCAAACCCAAACCCTAATCGCATTGTGCACCGTGAACGCCGATTGAGAAACAAGAGAGTCGATGCCATACGTCACTGGGGTCAACTCATCCGAAAGACACATGCCCGTTCCTGGACTCTTCTTCCTACCGCCCAGGCGCCGCGCTTGGTTGGGCGGGACTTGAATTCCGGCCTTCCGGGGCATTCACTTGAGGAGATACCGAATTACCGATCCTCAGATTCTTCCCCCAACCACGAGAAAGGAAACTTCAGGTTTTGCTAATTCAAGGCCCCTACCAATTCGGCCATTAACAAAATCTTGCTGGAACTCATAACTTATTAATAAGTGGGAGTTGACTGTTAACTTGTAGCTACTTGTAACAGTTGCCAGTTGCCACCCCAAGCCAGGAGGCTACTGTACCTTAATAATTGATTTCTCCACTTTACTAAATTTCTCAATTATTTTTGTCTCCACTAAGTTATTAAATGGACCTCTGGGGTCAAATCTGTATCCCTATCGAGGCACCAATAATTCATATGTAACAAACCCACCAAGCTCCGGCCCTTTCATTTTTTTTTTGGAAACAAACGATACGGGGTTCCATTGCAAAGAGAAAGAGTACAAACTTGCCAACCACAAGTGGCCTGGCAAGGTGAGAAACAGGACACGACCCTAGGACACCGGACGACGCAGGACACGACAAAGGCAAGGGAGGGGGAGGGGAGCTCCAGCCCTTTCCATTTTAAACCAAAATGTCCTCAAACCATGGCAAATGGTTAGTCATGACTGATTGGCTTCTTAACCCTTAAAGGACGGACTGGTGACCGTGGAAATCATGGCTTTTGGAACCGTGTGACATCGTCTACTTTAAAAAAACCAAAAATATCAATTAGAAGTCAAACTATTGTAGAAGATCTTCCCTTTCCACCCCTAATTCCGAGGATGAATAGTTGCACTTCTGTCTTGTATAGGAAAATTCCTTGTCATCCATCGGACACCAAAGATCTGCGTCTGCGTTGGCATTTAAGAGTTAAGGTATGGCCACACCTAGAGTATGCCGTCTGGTAAGTTTGTTTATTGAAAGATAATATTGTGTTCCTCTTAACAAAGACAAGAAGGCATGTTTTAATGGTTGAAATGCTGTTATTCAGTTGTTTTGGTAAACATTGAGTCATCACAAGCTACATAACGTTTAGATAAGCGAAAGAACTCCCTGTGCGAATTGCAAAGATTTGGGAGCAGTGTGCCTTGTGTATGACCCAATTTCTTTTTCAAAGTGATGCCAATGATTCCTTGCCCATAAGCAATGTGTGAAAAAATGCAAGTTGATGACTATTGTAGGTTCTCAAGCAACAAATGAAGTTGCTTTTCAACAAAGATTGGTAGACACTCTTACTTGATGGCACCTTCAGGGATTATATTATATAAAACTGTTATTGCAAAATACAAATGTACATTAATGATGGATTTGACTTTTCGATATTCTCACCTAATTTCTTAGAAAAGACTTGTTCTTATCTCTATGCCATGATTGCTCTTATAAACCTACCATATTTGATGCCAACTAGGCTTGGTAGTTACAAAAGAACACTTGTTTGAATTCTTATGCAATTATAAATAATTCAAAGACCAAAAGATAAAGCTAGGTTTCATCACCATAACTCCAAGTTTCATCATCTAGCTTGATGGGGATGTCACCCCCCCTAGTTATCATTGTTGTATTGTCGCAATGTTTGGAGTGCATCAGTTAGTTAGTTACTTCTAGCTATTGTTGGGTTGTGATTGCCAACAATATATATATTATTTTTTTTTTCTTATATATTTTTCAAAATGGAAAGGGCATGCCTAATGCTTAAAAGCAGGGTTGTCGTATCAAATGAGTCAGGGTGATTGGACAGGCGAATCAGATCGGACAGTTCAGACGCCTTTCATTTTGAAATTTTTGAATTGGCAAGTCGCTTCCACGTTGGCGGTCCACGTTGGAATCAGGGCGCAGACCTAGAAATCAGGGCGGTTTCGTCAGTGCAGGGCGTGGACTTCTTGTTAAGGCGCGAACTTCCCATTAGGGCGCAGATGTCCCACTCTTTAGCCGTAGTGGGGGGAAGTCAAATTCGCATTGAACTTAGTCATGGAATTCTTCTTTCCCATGGAGAGGGGGAATCCATTAATGCAGCCAACCCTTCATTTGAGTTTGGGGAATATCTTCAAGTCAATGGCTGCATTAAAAGGTCCAACTACTTTTTGAGTTCAAAGACAATGTATGGAACCATGTCGCTCCCTTCTTAGGGACGGACTTCTCCTTCTTGCCTTCATCAAGCACTTGAGAATTAGGACCCACCCAAAAAAAACTTTAGAAAATGAAACTGAACTTCCAAACAAGGACCAAATTTGTGTGAGTAGAATCCCAAAGGGTTTGGAGTCCTAATGAAAGACAAGGTACATATTTGTTTAAATTCACGTTGAAGGATTCATTTTTTATTCTTCTAAATAGAACCTATTTGGGATTTAGGGTTTGGAGTTTACAAATCAAATCATAACCAACTTATACATTTTTGGATTTTTTTTCAAGGCTTTATTTTTGAAATAAATAGCTACAATGGTTTGGATTGAAATCAAATACAAATTATAATGCATTGAAATATACTTGAAGAGTTTTGTTTTCGGAAAAAGAGGCTACAAGGGTTTGGGTCTTCAAGACTTGAACAATATATTCTTGTACTTGGGATACCAAAAGGGTTTGATATTGAAATGAAATACTAGTTATGTTATTTTTGAATTCAAGTTCAATAGGTTATTTTTGTAATGGGTAACCCAAACCGGTTTGGGTCTTTTGGAATTGGGATTGAAATGAAATACTAGTCAAGTTATTTTTCAATTCAATCATTCAACTAGAAAATTTTATTTCTATAATGGGATCCTAGAATGGTTTGGGATTGAAATCAAATACTACTTAAGTTATTTTTGAATTCAAGTTCAATGATACTTTTTTGTAATGGGGATACCAAAGCGGTTTGGGATTGAAATGAAATACTAGTCAAGTTATTTTGAGTTCAATCATTCAGCTAGAAAATTTTATTTCTATAATGGGATCCTAGAATGGTTTGGGATTGAAATCAAACACTAGTTAGGTTATTTTTGAATTTAAGTTCAACGGTGTATTTTGGTAATGGGATCGTAGAAGGCTTTGGAATTGAGATAAAATACTTGTTAAGATTTTTTTGGAATTTGCCTTCAATGCATTCTTTTTGTATGGGGCTATTAGAGGGTTGGGATTGAAATGAAGTACTAGTTAAGATATTTGTGTGTTCAAGTTTGTGAGTTCGCGTGGAGAAGTTTGTCATGGAGAGAGTTCAAGTCTATCAGTTGGATAAGGGCCTCTTCACACTATGGCCGTCCAAGTCGAGAGGCCATGGGATTGAGTGGCCAAACTTTGGTGAGAGTCCAACGAAATGAGCAATAAATAGGCCAAAAAAACTAGGAATTGGAGCCTTCGGCCGGCCATAGTGTGAAGCCTCCAAAGGCCAAAGTCCAAAGTCCAAGCCCAAAGTCCAAGCCCAAAGTCCAAGCCCAAAGTCCAAACCTATTCCATTTTTTTGACTTCTAATCCATCCAATTTCTGAAATTTTCAATAAATTGTCACCCATGTGACAATTTTTTCAAGCAAAAGGTTAAAAACATGAGAAAGGAGTCAAAAATGGCCTTGGAAAAATAATTACAGCACATGCTCTCATCATTAAACAAGGAATATGAAGGATATAAATGGAATAAAAAGGTAGCATTAAACATTGAAGGGAACTAGGTTCATAGAATGCAAAGACTCCCCATTGTAATGGTGGAGACTAGGGTTCAAACCCCAATGGGGACACAAATAAACAAATAAACAAATGGAGACCCAAATTCTAATCGAGAGCCCGTCGCCATGTAAGCATTTCGATGCCATGTGGGCTGCCATCAAGGCGACGGACTTTGGATTGTGCCACCTTGTGTGAAGGGCTGAGAGGCCAAAGTCCTGGGTCTCTGAAATCTGATTGGCTAAGACCGACGGACTCTCGACCTTATGCCGTAGTGTAAAGTGGCCCTAAGTTTCCACTCATATGCCCAGGTCAAGGCGAGGACGTCCTAGAGGGGCATAGACATTGAACATGACAACAAGGGGGAGTGGAATTCAACTTCAATGTTTGAAATTGGCATGGGATTCTTCCTTCCCATGGAGAGGGGGAAGCTATTAATGCAATCAGTCCTTAATATGAGCTTAGGGAATATCTGCAAGTCAATGGCTACCTGAAGAAGTCCAACTACTTTTTGAGTTTAAAGACAATTCATGGAAGGATGTGGCTCTTTTCTTGTGTTGTACTTGTCCTTCTTGGCTTCCCTAAGGACTTGAGAACTAGTCCCCACCCCCCAAAAACGAGATTTCCGAAAATGTAAATTAACTTGCGCACTTCTAGAATTTTTTTTTTGAAATTAGGTGCTAGAAATTTTTGGATTTATAATGAAAGACAAGGTACACATTTTTTTAAATTCAAGTTGAAGGATGCATTTTCGAATTCTCCAAATAGAAACTAAAAGGGTTTAGAGTTCCAAAAACAAATCAAACATGGATTATATTTTGTAGAGTTCTAATTGAATGGGTTTATTTTTGGTAATGGAGGCTACAAGGGTTTGGAAATTGGAATTCACATCATTAACATATTACAATGTATTCAAATGTAGTTCAAGGATTTATTTTTGAAAATAGAGGCTACGAGGATTTGGAAAGGAAACAAAATGCAAGTTCTAGTGGTTTTGAAGCAAGTTCAATGCTTTTGTCTTGTTACTCGATTCTACAAGGGTTTTGATTTCAAATCAAATAGAAGTTATATTTTGTTTAGTTATAGTTAAAGGCTTTATGGTGTTAATAATTTTTGTTCCAAGTATTTAAATTTTAAAATTGAAATCAAATACAAGTTAGATGTTATGTGCTTGTACTTCAAGGGCTTCAACTCCTTCAAGTTAAAGTACGGGTTATAAGGGTTTGGAAATTCCTTCAAATACAAGTTAATATTTTTGGGTTCTACTTCAAGGGTTCATTTGTATTAATAGAAGATACAAGGATTGGGATATAGGAATTCAAACCCTTGGGAATTCAAATCCTTTGGTTATTGCTTACCAATTCAAAAGGAATTAGTATTTTTTTGCCTACAATGCAAAAAAATAAGGTTCAATTGAATGAGGACCCCTTTATTGCTTCTTAATGGAGAATGAATTAAATTCATTCGCCTGCACGGAAAAAAAATATGAATCCATGGAGCAAGGTTTCTCTTCCTTTATTTTTAAATTTACAAGAAATTAGTTCCACTTGACCCCAATGGAAAAAAAAATATTGTTTGTTTGTACAAGGGCCCCCTTTCATTCAAAAATAAATTAGTTCAATTTGACTCCAATTTAACCCCTAAAGGACCAAAGCCTATTTTCTGCCAAAAACCACTCAAAATTGCCATTTCTTTAGCAAAGAGTAAAAAAAATTTTAATTTTTTCTCACATCTATCCATAAGATCCTACACCTGACTAGTACGAGAATGTGTGGAAAAAATTTCAGAATTTTGGACCACACAAATTACAAGAAATTTGCATTTGAAGTGCAAAAAACAAGTTTTTCAGCACATTGTGGGACAAATTTTTTTGACTTTGAACATTTTAAACTTAAAATTTTTGCACTACAAAGTTTTGAGCTTTAAATCTTTGCAATGGAGAATTGAGTTGAGAGTCTAGCAAAAACAAGAAAATTAAAAAAAAATTAATCTTCATTATTAACAAAATTGTTAAGTAGAAGTAGGTATGAGATAGTAGGAAAATCTAAAATATTAATATCTTTTATATGGAATTAAAATGCATTAATCACAATGGTGAGATTTTTCTAGCAAAAAATCTAAATCACAAGGAATTTTTTTTTTAAATTGTAAAAATTGCATTTGGAAGTGAATCCTACAAGTTATGTTTTTCAGGAAGATGCTCTAAGTGCCCAAAAAATAAGATTGTCTATATCTTTCTCATAACAAATCCAAATGGAATGAATCAAAGCTTCCTAGATAGAAAAAAATATAATCTATGGCAAGAAAACCTAAAAAGAAAAAAAATTTCAAGTTTCTGCAAATTTTTTTTTTTGAAACCCCTTTCCCTTGTTTTGAGCCTATTTGGGCATAATTTTTGTTCCTAGGCACTGATTGAAAAAAACTTATATTCCCACTAAGCTTATAAGTTTTTCTATTTGCATAAAAAGTTTCAAAAAATCAGGACAAAAATTCAGCCCGTAGGTACCTGCCTGAAATCCCATTTGTCCCCTGAGGGGACAATGGTCCTTTAGGGGTTAAAAAAATGTGGTTCATGTGAGCAAAGGTCCCCCCTTATTGCCTATAAATTCAAAAAGAATTAGTAATTTTTTTGCCTACTATGCAAAAAAATATGGTTTAATTGAATGAGGGCCCCTTTATTTCTTCTTAATGGATAATGAATTAAATTCATTTGCCTTCAAGAGAAAAAGATACGAGTCCATGGAGCATGGTTCTTTTCCTTCACTTTTAAATTCACAAGGAATTAGTTCCACTTGGCCTCAATGAAAAAAAATATGGTTCGGTTGTACAAGGACCCTCTTCATTCAAAAATAAATTAATTCAATTTGGCTCCAATTTTGAAAAAATCGTCTGCACCCCAACTACTTCTGTTTGCGCCTTGACTAACCTCTGTGCCCCGACACAATTTTGTCCTTGCCTTGACTTCCGTCCACGCCATGGCAAGATTACGTCTTCGCCCTAATTAAAGTCCGCACTCCTACTGGTGACGTCCACACCTTGGATCCTACTTGGCAGCCAGGTGGCGTCAAAGTGGTAGCCAAATCACTTGTTTTTTCAATTAAAGAAAGTCAACTTAGTGTTGACCACATCGGATAGGCATGACCTCTATTGGATGGGTGAACTGGACGTCTGTCCGGTATGACAACCTTGCTTAAAAGTGGGAATACATCACCACAAACCAAGGGCCAAATTGCCAAACAATAAGATGAGAACAAACAAATAAAAAAACTACCAAACTAAACTATTTTTTATTGAAGCTAGAGTTTTGATCAGTGATATTTTGGAGTTTCAATGAGATGAAAGATAGTGCATTGGATGATAAATCACTCAAATGGATGAAAGTTGTAAAACAATTTAAAATTTTGGCTATTATAACATGTTATATAGACTTATCACAAAGATACTTTGCTAAAAATGATTCAATTTTCAAACCAATAGTTGCATTCTTCATTTCTACAATAATCTTGAAAGTCATCCATTGGCCATTTTGGGGCTTCATCGTCCTTATAGGGTTAAAATCCTTCAACCATTCTAATTCCTTCATGACTTTATTTTTATAAAAACTTTGAGTGTCTCTTGATTTTTTCCCTCTCTAAAGTCCAACCATGGTTCATGGTTGTAGAATTTTGACATAAATGAAATAAAAATTGAGTAAAGTATAAATTACGAGAGGAGAGGAGTGAATGACAAAAGTTTGTCTTCATGCTAATCTCAATCTAATGACACATGGTGCTCCCAATTCTAATCATTGTTGTACTTTCTAGATGTCTCCAATTTTCGATTGTTGGATTGACAAGGTTTCTATTATTAATACAACAACAAAGACTATCTTTTATAAGTCATTATTGATTCGATAGGAGTTGAATGTATGATAAGCTATTGTATGCACTTTATTAGGGTTCTAATTAGTATTTTTTCCGTGTATAGCTATCATCACATTCTTACACATTCTCAATCAAGAATACCAAATTTCAATTTCAAAAAATGAAAAATCCATTTTTGGTGAATTTTTAAAGTTCATTTTCATGGTTTTACATGATAATTATTTTATTGAAAAAAATTGGTGATAAATTTTCAAAATTTGATTGTGGAGATATTTAGGAAACATCTATCTACACATCTTTCTTTAACTGATTTTTTTCCAAAAAAAATTCAAAATTCATACTAAAGAGTAAAGACCATTTGATGTTCAATTGTCGCATGTCCAAAATCCCAGATTATTGTAAAATAAATATCTATTTATTATAACTAAATTTTCTACTTAAACCTCATGCAATAACTAGTTTTGTACCAAGGAATATAATATACTTTTTGTGAGATAAAATTGAAAATTTTTAAATGTTTCCTTGGTTGTATTTGCACTGCTAGCCAAAGTCACATGACCAGGGTTTTTTTTTGTCCGTGTGGCAATTCGTTGGTTGTGCTGCACTGGTCCAAATTTGGAGGGATGATGGTAGAGGGGCCAATTTTTGGTGGGCTGAGCGAATTATTGCTCAAAACAAAAACGCTACAAATGACCCTTTTGAGACCCCATTTTTTTTTTCTATTGAGACCCCATTTTTTCTAAAGGATGTTGAGACCAAAAAGTGGTAGATGGATGACTTGACTTTTCAGTTTTGAATGCACCTATTGGTCCAATAATCCAAGTATTTTGGTGACTACCTTGGTCGGGGGCTGCGTCCTTTAAGAGCTAAAAAGGGACCGATCGAATGGGCTTCATTGGCCATTTGCAAGAAGTCAGAGGCCTTCCACTTCCAAAAGGATGTTCTGAGCCAGTGGCTCCCTCTTCCTCCTTCTGTGCATTCACAGTTACTGATTCTATTGGTTCCGTAACTCTTTCCCTCAAAAGTGGAATTTCTTCTTTTTGTATTCATCTAAGAATAGCGTCCACCTTTACTCCTGTCCTCACAGCAGGGATCCATCTTGATTTAGTTCGAACACTGCTGTCGTACTTAATACCATCTATACCAAAAGCAACACGACATTATGAATTCAATGACCCCAAAGCTACCATACTCCTGAGTACAGGAGTCAGATCTCCACCCACTCAAGATCAGATCTGCTGCAATCCTGTACCGGTACTGTACAGCAGTAGATGGGTTATTGGGTTTGAAATCAAGCACGAGGCTTTAGATTTTTTCTTTTCCTTTGAAAGCAGTTGGTGTTTACCAAGCTCCCCACTGCAGACTTGCTGTCGCTGTATTCCTTCAAGCATTTCGGTACAGTACCGGTACCGCAAATTGAGTGCACGTGATCTATCAAGTGGCACAACTGTCTGTAACATCAACCCCGGCCATTCTGAGCAAAATGCCAAGCCCGCGCGATTCATGTTGCCGCCACATATAGCGAGGAGCTAATTAATAACGTGGTTAGCTGGCGATCAAGTTTACCAACAAGGGGATCCATGTAGTGAGATTGCCAGGTAAGCGGGACATCAGAATACTGTGCATCGATTGCTGGGAACAGTATTACAGTACGTCTCAAGTTGGCTTGTAAGTCAAATCCCACCTAGTTGCAGAGGAGTCGTCACTTCTAGCAGCGCATTGCCGCTGAGACTCTCTCCCTGGAACTGAAAGCTTGCAGCTTTTCGCCATTGCTGCACAGCCTGCACCTGCACTACATTAGCAGCTTCGATCTAGATTAGAGTGCACGTCAAAATGCTGGAGGAATCAACTCTGGGATGCTTCTTACTTCCGGTACTAGTCTCGCTGCAGATCTACATTGTTAAGTTGACTGGTTGATGAGGAAGGATTTTTGTGAATTTCATCGCCATGAGTAGCTTGTGAAGACCAACTTGGTGGGTTTTTCGATGTACGATTAATGTGCAGCTTAGTATTTCTATTGTTCTGCAGTAAGCCATATAAGTCTCTGATCCGTAACGTGTAATGAACACTGGTTAACGATTCATCGACTGTAGGGTCGCGTTCGTTAAAATGTCATGTTCCAGAGCGTCAAAGCTGCAACATTGTAGTGTAGAGAGCTTTGAAAACAATGACTGGTGTAGCTCCGGGGCTCCAGACGAGCGACTGGAAATTGAAATGTCAATTTTTTGATATTCCTATAATTTCGCTCTTCATTAGGACAGGATTATGAACTTCCTAATCTGTAACCCACCTGACCTATCTGATTAAGTCTAAACCTATCATCTACTGATTATCCTTTGTCTAATATGCAATGCTTGCTTCTATTCGCTAGCTATAGTGGAAGAAATTTCTCGTTGGAAAACTACTTGGATAGTACGTTAGAAACTTAGAATTCGACTGTCTTGAGGTACCTAGCTTCAGTTGACACTTTCCTGCTCATGGGATGTCAACTCTGCTTCTTAAACAAGATCGTTTTTGCCATGATAACACGCTAATCTTCGCCACGGAATACTAAAGATCGCTGGTGTTCAGATCGAACCATTCATGCTAGTATGTTACATTTCGGGTTCATGTTTCATTAATTAGTCTTATGGTTATGATTGCTTAGTTTGACTCAGTTAATTCCAAGACGAGGGAACCTGAGAAGTACGTGAACGAAAGTCATGATTCTCGTTAGGGAACAGGCATCCAGGAATGAGTTGCTACTAGCACTAAATATTAGTTATTAAAAAGTTAGGATAGTGAGTGTGGTCAGAAATCTGATTACCGTAATCATCAAATGCAGCGAGACTAAAGTCACTAAATATACAGGGATTTTCTTACTAGTTCCTCATGAGTCATGACATATACATCGAGATATTGGATATTACTATTCAAAATTTCAAATGAATAAACGTGCCACGAAGCTGTGTATCTCAATGAAAGTGCCACGAAGTTCTATGGCTCTTCATGGATTTGTCATGTTAGTCAACTGAATGTGCATGAAATCCATCGTGAATCATGAGATAGGTTCGATCATGGCTGTAGTCGGAGCGCACATCTGGGTGACATTTGAACTTGAATGATTATATATTTGTTGATGAGCCGTTTGCAGTTGATGTTTTTGCCCCACAATCATGCTTCTAACGGAGTCGCTGTAATGGAATTGTAGGTTGGAGCTGAGATTGGAGTAATCGAATAGGGAGCCTGGAATTCCAGATGGTAGAGGGCGGAATGAAGATCCTGTTTTTCCTGGTAGTGACCTCTCTGGCATTACCGGCTGTCATCGATGCTCTGCTGGACTATGAGTTTCAGCCAGCTGATGCGTTTTTTGGGGTGGTTGATGGAGGAAGACTTAAGCCGAGAGCCCCACTGCCTTTCAGATCGACAAAGGCTAGAATCTTAGCCACGAAGAAGTCGCCCCCTCCACCACCGAAACCCAAGACGGTCAAGAAGCCCAAGAAGTTGAAGGCCAAGTCTCTACCACCTCCTCCCAAACCCAAGTCTCCACCTCCACCTCCTCCCAAACCCAAGTCTCCACCTCCACCTCCTCCCAAACCCAAGTCTCCACCTCCACCACCTCCCAAACCCAAGTCTCCACCTCCACCACCTCCCAAGCCGAAATCTCCACCACCTCCTCCCCCCAAGCCGAAGTCTCCACCACCTCCTCCTCCCAAGCCGAAGTCTCCACCACCTCCTCCTCTGAAGTCTCCCCCTCCCCCTCCTCTCAAGTCCCCCCCTCCTCCGCCTCTCAAGTCCCCCCCTCCTCCGCCAGTATCATCAAGCCCCCCTCCCCCTCCACTCAAGTCCCCCCCTCCTCCGCCAGTATCATCAAGTCCCCCTCCCCCGCCACTGTCCAGTCCCCCTCCACCGCCACTGTCCAGTCCCCCTCCACCGCTACTATCAAGTCCCGCTCCATCGCCACTATCGAGTCCCCCTCCACCAAGCCCGCCACCACCTCCTGTTAGTCGGAACGTTTCACGATGGGACAAATATTACATGAACAACTGGACCCCCGTAGACCCCCCTGGTGGTCTAGTCCTAACTGACGATCAGTTCCACGTCGACATGAAGATTACAAGTCGAAATCAAATCTGTAAGTTTGTAAACATTATGTGTTTTCTAAGCAGTTTCAAGTTGCTCGTAAAGGAGGACATTATTTTTCCAATTCTCTATATTTTATCACTAACTCGTGCAATATTCTTTCCAGATTCTGGTGATGTCAAAATTTGTATACATTTGAAGTACACGCTGCACAACAGGGTGAATCAAACTGATCATTTTAAAACCATGTGTCTGATATATATTGTACATGGGACTGTGAATGTGTTGCAGTTGGCAGTTTTTTGACTCAAAATCGCTTCGTCTTTGGATACTTCAGCATTTACATGAAGTTGATTCCGAGTGATTCAGCAGGAATCATTATGACCTACTACGTAAGTTTATTAGCGCATGTATATGCATGGCATGTGTATAATGTCATTTTCATTTTGCAAATAGATAGAATTGTGGCTAAATTTTAGGAGAATTGAGTATTTTTAGCATTCTGTGCTATGGTACCTTCGTATGATATATTTAGGGAACTGACTGTGCTCTGTACATGCCATGCCATGCAGTTTACGTCGCCGGAGAATCACACGCAGAGTGCGAACGGCACGGATCTGGACACGCACGATGAGATCGATTTTGAGTTTCTGGGGAACACGTCCGGGAACCCGATCACGCTGCAGACCAATATTTACTTGAATGGCAAGGGGAACAGGGAGCAGCGCCATTACTTCCCCTTCGATCCCTCCGCTGACTTCCACAAGTATTCGCTTCTCTGGAACCAAAACCTCATCATGTACTCCCGCTCACCTTATCTCTGCCATGCCTCTTTGGATTCCACATTTTCATTCAACCATCCAGTTTGTCTGCAATTGTGCGCTCAGTAAGGAAACATTCTGTTTTCAATGTTATGACTAGTATGTACAATCACTGTTGTATGTTAACATCCTCTAAGCATGTATGTGTACTTAAAGTATGTATCTCTCAAATAGAAATTGTGGAACAAAACAGTCCTTACTTTTGGAGCTTTCTCAAAAGTGAGTTTTAGGAGTTTACCATGCACATGGAGGAAATAAAACAGAGTGTACCATCTCACTTAAACCCTTACCATCACCTAAGCTAGTGGTGAACTCCGTTTCAATTCATTACCACAATGGTAAACTCTTAAACCTCCCTAGTGCTCACGCACGTGAATGTTTCGATTTGGCCCTCTTTTTCGTTATGACATAACGAAATTCAATGCCTCCGTTACAATGGCTGATTTCAGAGAAATAATCACAGTTCCCTGAGACCAATGGTACGGTGGGTTTTAGGGGTTAGACTGACACGGTTGTGCTGTACCTTTCCGTTACTGCAGATGGTACGTCGACGACTCCGTGATCCGCGTGCACCACAACAAAGGCGGGGTCCCCTACCCGACCTGGCGCCCCATGGCAGTGCAAGCCAGCTTATGGAACGGCAGCTCCTGGGCGACCCAGGGCGGGTCCAAGAAGCTCAACATCTCCGACCAACCCTTCGTGCTGCAGTACGAGGGCTTCGACGGCGTGGACGGCTGCGTCGTGTGCCCCACGAACAAGTGGTCCGACCCTTCGCCCTCCTGCCCCATGTCGCCCTCCAATCCAGCCCTCGCTGCCTGCAACTCCGGAAACTGGTGGAACACGCAATCCGAGCTCTCGGACACGCAGATCGCGCAGTTGACGGCGCACGAGCAGAATTACATCATCTACAACTACTGCTACGATTATAATCGCTTCGGGGGCGTGGCGAATATCCCGCCCGAGTGCGCATACAACGAATACACGTAATCAATTACTGGAGTGGATCGATATCGATGGATCTCACAGAATTTTTTTATACAAGAAATCCATACATAACATTCTTGGGTAACAAGGCTTGGTTCCCTTGTTTCATACAAGAATCGAAATCCATACATAACATTCTCGAGTAACAAGGCTCGGGTGTCCTTCTACAGTGTCATTAGAACAAGAAAAGGTCGTGTTTCAGTGGCCGTTTTGCATTCAAGATTTTCTGCAGTAATCGAAACGGACCTTGAATCATGGGAAGTGAAGGCTCCCCTGACGATCAAGAGTTTTACGTAACCCTTTCTCCATCGGTTTGTATTATTTTATTCTTTACTTGGATGCTGGAGGATTCGACTGCGAAGAGCGATCATGTCGATCGACGGGTTTCGAAGGTACCTAGCTGGCTTTCGTGTCTCTTCAAATTCATTTTAGAGCTTTGTAAATTAAATGTAGGTTAATTCATTGCTTCGCTGGAGGCTAGGGCGATCTCAAACTGCGTGTTGCGAACTTGCGATCGACTTGGAGGATGAGGCTATGGATGAGTACATGACGGGATTACTTAGAGGAAATAAGAAAAGTTAGCTCAGAATTAAATCGTTGTGATTCTGAGGACCATTGAAAATTGAGTAATAAGAATTGCTGCAGTGTCAATTGACACTGTTTATCTCCTTGCATGTTGATATATAGCTTCTATCTTCTGCCTGTGTACACATCGAATCAACTGCTTCAAAATTCAGTACGTTGGAACTAATCAAGGTGAAAGTTTGGAGTCTTGTCATCTTGTGTTGCTTCATCTTTAAATGCTTTATTCATTTTCGATTGATGATTCTATAGTTTACACTTGTTTCAATTTTCAAGGTTTGAGAGTCTGAGACTCCAATAATTGAGCTTAATGTTTCATTTGATTCACCCTACTTAATGAATTTTGGGTTTAGGGTTCAGGTCCGGTAAGCTTACCTCCCAACGAATGAAGAAGGTGGTGAATGAAGATTTTATTTCGAAGGTTTACTTCAGATATAAGTAGAACGTTAGAGGGTTCAATTTTCAGTACTTTTTTCATGCAAATGCTTTTTATTTGACGTCACTTACAATCTTCTGAGTGCTAATAGAAGATTGAAGGGCTCGAATTAGGCCTCATCAAGGTTGCTGCTAGAATATGCTTCATAATCTCATAGATTTTCGGGTAGTCTTCAATTTTCAGAAATTTCTTGCACTTCCTTTGGTAGTGTTGGGAACAAGCCAGAAATGCTCCAACCCTGCTGTATTATTCCTTGATAGTACTTTTATTTATCATCAGAGCTAATCATACTGTCCCATGTCTTTGAATAAAAACTAGAAAACCCCACAACCTTCTTCTATTTAAATATCAGTACGGTAGAAACATCCCAAACCATCAATGTAAGCTATTCAACATAGTATGAGGCATCTTTTGCTAGAAAAAATGTTTGTAGTATTAGCAATTGAAAATCATGAATTTAAAAAATATATATAATTTTTGGATATGGCACGTATTTTCTTTCAATTTTCAAAATGGTAGTTCCCTAGATCACTAGAACTATCACATAGGTGGACTTAAAATCAAAACTTGACAATTTAAGTGATAAATTAATCAATAGTTTGTAAGAAGACAATTTTATGACATAGTACAAGGACTATTTAATGAAAGCCTAGGGACATTTCTAGAAAACTCTATTATACATGAATGGGAATAGGAATGCTTGTGGATGTTTCTACCTTACTTATATATTGATGCCTCTGGCACTTAGACTGTATCCCAATGAAACTGCCTAATAGTAATGAGCCAGCTAGCCTTATGTAATCATGACATTCTATACCAACCATAAGCAACAATAGGGGAATTATAGTTCATAGAAAGCCAAATATAAATGTAATCATGGAATCCCCTGCAGCCCTCCCTTCCAACCTTCAAGAGAGTCCATATTTTCACTAATGATAAGGTATTAGTTTTGAGCCTTGTGAGCTAGCATGTCATTGTTAGAAAAGTGCCCTTCCTAATCATATTGTGTGTATTTTATTTATTTTTGTAGATAAAGGAGGTGAGACATGAGTTATATCACTCGAAGTTGCAAGAGTCCATGGATGTAGAAGTGGCTACCATTGAAGAAGTTATTTGATGGAAAAGAAGGGATCTCAGGTCATTGAAGTTAGAACCATCATTGTGATAGGCAAGAGAGCTACCATGGACTACTATCTATTCACCATGGAGCTTTTTATAGTTGGTCAAAATGATGAATTTCGCTATGTTCAACCTTTTAATATTGATTTAGCTTTAGTTGCATGGAAGTGTCTTCTTGTGAATAGAAAAAATTGGGTTTAATTTTAAAGGAAGTAGACAAATTAAAGTCTAACAATATTTATGTCCATTAGGCCTATATCTTTCACTAGAGGGATGTTATTCCATTTTTATCTTTAACACGTTTCCTAAACAATGCATCTACCTAAACTGCTCTTTTTAAGCTCCTTTTCAATCCCAAATCCAAATGCATTGACCAAATAAATCTTTGTTCTTGGGACATGTTTAAACACCAAACAAGGTGGTTAAGAAGGTTGGTTGTAGGTAGCAACTTAAGTTTGTTTGTTTCATAAGTATTTATACTATTTATGATGAATGTTTTGATTTTTTCCAATCAAAGTCAATCATTTCTAACTTCCCATGTTGACCTCACTAAATCACTACCTAAAAATTCCAAATTTTTTATATTAGTTTTCATAGCGAAAATTCCAAACAAAGTTCTTTAAATGGTTGGACAAATGTCTTTCAATTGACTAATATGAAGATAGAAGATAAACTGTCAAATGTCTTTTAATTGGCAATTCAAATAGAAAATATAAATCAAAATGTTGGTTAAATGTTGAAAGAGATGGGATTGTATAGAAGATACAAATGTATTTCAATTGACAATTAAGGTAGAAGATACAACTTGAGTTATTTTAGTTACTTCAAGAATTTGAAGTGTCCGACATATAGAGAGAGAGACAAAATTAAATTGGAGGTCTACAATGGATATGCACAACTTAATGTCTTCATCACTTATCGATGTCTCTTTCTATATATTTATATACATTGCATATAGCTTTCAACAAATGAAATGAAATATATATATTTGAAATGAATAACTTGAATGGCATCTATCATGGGACATCTATTTATAGGTTTGTGGTAGCACTCAAAATTTGATAACTTTAACACTATAAATTTGGATTTGGATTACCACATTGGTTATTTAGTTAGTATTATTTAAGAGAACTTTGAGCATAGGAAAAAGGAATTGAAATAGAATACAAACAATATAATAAAACACTAAAAATAATAGATTCTTTAAAATTCCAAGCCTAAAAAGAATTTATCTTCATATATAAAACACAAAAGGGAAATTATAGTCTATGGGTTCTATCAAGCAAAGGTTAGAAGAAAACTCTTTCTAATAACTTCAAATTCTATAATCTTTCAATCTGTGAGGTGAGAATTCTTCAAAAAAATTCATTCCTACAGTAGTCTCCTATTATTTTTTACAATTAAATTTCTTAAGATTATTATTATTATTTTTCAATATCCTAAAAGTAGCAATTTTTGACAATCTAAGCCCAAAATGTGTTCCTATCCTTACATTTTGCAATATGTAACATTAGAGAAAGAATGGGCCCTCAAAGGACTCTCTAAAGAGTTCCCCAAAAATTCATTAAAATGTACTTTTCAAGAAAATGGTGAAACTATTCTCCTATCTTTGTTCACCTTCATAATGATGACAAGTTTTAGGTGGGTCACATCCATTGGCTTTGGCAATGTACTTGTGAAGCCCCTATGATTATAAACAAGGCATACAAAACTATTATTCATCTCATATGATTATTTCACAAAAATATTTTATTATTTATATATAATATTCCTCCACTTTACAATTTTGAAGGACTTCAAAACTATTTTGAATTCAAGTTTAGGAATCAATTGAAGTTAACTTGAAGTTACTTCAAATAATTAGTTTTTTTAATTTAAAAAAATTCAAACATTAAAAAAATCAACTCTTTTTGAAATTATAATTTAACCCCTACAATGAGATTTCAACACTACACATGTTTCTCTAATATTTTTGATACTTGCATTGTGCCAATTAGGTACGCATGTACCAAATTTTTAGAGGTACAAGGGGAATTCACACATGCTACATGAAGTTGCTCACCATGTCCAAAACTTATAGGAACTTCTCTAAAATCAAGTTTCAATTGGTTTTTCAACAACCTCTTGGTTTTTTAATGGTTCAATTGAAAAAAATGAAAAATTTGATTTATGATATTTAATTTTTTTAAAAATTTCTTAAAAATATAAGTATAAAAAGAATTATGTATTTTCTTGAAATTTCCAATTACTTATTTTTGTACATAACTTCTAGAGATTTACATTCAACCTAAATTTTTTATTTTTGAATATTTGTTTTCAAAAATTTGTAGTACTCCTAGTACAATCCCAAGTGCAATAATATTAGCAAGTCTTTCTTGCAATCATTGCAATCCCTTTAGTCAACTTTTCACATTATTCATTAGGGTTTTCTATCACAAGAGATTTTAGCCCTAAAATGACAATTGCGATACAAAGTGTTTGATTGATGACTTCCTCTACTATTGTAGAAATGAAGAATGCATGTATTGATCCAAAAATTAGATCATTTTTCATTGAGTACCTCTCAACGAGGTAGTGTCCTTCCACAGTTATCAATATGCACTTATTACAGGAATTTAACTGCCCATCCCCAAATGAGCCTGAAATTTCAGATCGACCATATATGGTCAGTTGGGCAGTTAGGGGTTAATAAACATAGCATATTCAACAATAGGCCTGGGGTGTCATTTGAACAGTAATACCAAAAAAATTGACAACCCAAACTAAAATATAATTCATCTATCTCCTGGGCTTCTTCAAACTCTGATTCTTTTCAATTCTATTAACTTGACAATGCCGGGTTCTTCATTGGTTGAATTTTCAACCTGACAATGACAAAATATTTAACCTCTGCGATTGAACCATAAGTAGGGAACTTCCAAACCTGCAGAATACTGTGGATGGGTTGCTGTTGGTAGGCGATAAGTTGTTGGCAATAGATGTCAATATAGAAGACAGGATCGGATTCATAACGGGGGTTCCCATCTGCAACGGTGCGCTTATCCATCTGCATTCGCTTGGCCGGAGACCCCTCTAGAAGGACAAGTGTTATCTCTTTTCTTGCGGCTCTAAGAAACCCTTGCTGCAGTTAGAAACTAAACGCTAAGGAAATAGAAAGCAAAACGAAACACCAAAACATCTTGAGGCGAAGAATACATAAAAGAGCAGAAGCTAATAAGGGACAGAATCTTGACTGGAGATAAACAGCCAACAGACACGGCACGAAACAGAAAAAAATTGAAGTCAAATGTTCAAAGACTGCAAGAGAACTATGAGCAATCATGCTCGACAATCCGACATTCTCGAAGTACATTACAGGTATACACGCTTTGGATGACCAAACCATTCATGCTGACACACTACCATCTATTAAAATTGAATTCCAGAACAAAAAGCAGAGAAACCCGGAAGTTATCGTACACACCCTGATCACCTTTTAAACCCTAAACCCTTCTTACCTCTTAACATAAACCTCCGTGAATATGCTGAAACAACGCCAACCTAAAACTTCTTACTATACATATCATGAAATAATGCGATATCATTATTCACTTTAATATCTCTTCAGAATAAATTAAGTGCCCCTTCCCACAATCATGTTCTCATCCGTCACAGGATCTCCTCTTCTGGCTCCTGAAGCTATATTCCGTTCCTTTTAAGGTATTGCATTCCTGCGCCTAAACACCCCTATGTCTTGTATGCCCACCCATTCTGAGAGAGGAAACGCTGCACGGCTTCTTTCATTGCTAGGTTTGGAACCACTTGATCTGGATACAATGTTGCCCGTGTGAGCGGATCGAACTTTCCGACCTGCGTCAATATCGATCAATTTGTTAACTACCCACACTGAAACGGCAAGCAACAAAACACTCCAAATCTGAATAGCAAAGATGAGGTAGAGGATAAGGTAGAGAATACTAAAACCGATACAACCGGATCCCGTCTCCTATGCTGACCCCTTTTACCAACAGTAACTCATCTACTTATATAGTTGGTAGGACTTAGTAGCAAGTGATGTAAACATCATGTGGCTAAATACTAAACTGATCTTTGAAAGCGAAATGAGGTTGTCTACGGTGTTCTACAGCCTCCCACTTTGAAATTGCACAAGAAGTTCATAAATAGTGATCTCAGCAGATTAGGCTCTTGTACCCCAAAGATCTCTCCACAGACCTACAAATCTCCCAAAAATCACACAACTACATATGTTAAAATGCTAAAGGGGACGCAAGGGTATCCTCTACCTGAAAAAATTTCCCAAATTATCAGCCTCAGCGTCTTAAGTAGCGAGGCCAAATCAAGTGAGCTGTACAAGGCAAAACTATTTCAAATGCGTCACAAGTTTACAATGCTGTGGAAAGAATTGTCCTTACCCTGCGGAGATGCTCCATCAAAACCTCTCTCTCGTATGTCACGCCGCTTGGAGTGATAACGGGGTCTCGGAAAATATCCATGGTGATTTGACAGCACAAGTAATCAGGTACCTGCATGTTCAACATTCAGTAAGTTGTGAGTTCTAGCTTTGCAATCCACAACTCAATATCAGACATTGGAAAATCCGAAAATATTCGTCCAACAAAGAATATTACAATGAGGAAATCAAAATCTCAAGATAATCGTCTGCGTCCAAGACTAGCCCTGAAATCAGGAAGGGATACCCACATCACCAGGCCTGTCCTGAGCACCAGCCTTATCAAAAACTTCCTCCATCGTTCGAAGACGCGTTTGGAACTCTTCAGTGAGCTCGGAAACCTCCGCCTTGCGCCGCTCATCAGGAGTAGATTGCAATTCCATCGCTGGGAAGTAGGCATTTTGGATAGCACTAAGAACCACCTCATCATCGTTTAAATGAATTACACCATCTCGATCCTCTCTGTAGTTAGGTTGTGCATGTTCTGTCGATGCTCCTACTTTCAATTTCCTAAGCTTGTTTTCATAGTCTTCCTTGAGTAGAACAAATAAACGATCCCTGCAAAATTACTTATAAGTCATAAAACTCCCCTTAAGCTTCAAAAAAAAGCAATTCAAATGCTAGCAAAACAACAGTGCCTCTGTTTCCGTTGCAAAACCCTCAAAAACACCTAGCCTGCTAATATTATGGTATATTTCATCAGTTACACCAAGTTCAACTATGCCTATTAGAAACCTAGAACGTAGTCTTCTCCTTGCCTATATACTTCAACTGATAGAGTGCAGGACAAAAGACTGTAAAGTTGGAATTGCATGAGCATACACTGTACATGTGTGTGTGTGTGTGCCAATCAATTTCACTAATTACACCCCCAGTGTTCTAGGAGAAAACTCAGAATATCTTAGATCAGGAAACTGACAACTGATCTGTCAACTCAACTCCAAAAACTAACGCTTACCTCAATTCCTGTTGCTGGCGTTCCCTGATGGAGGCTTCAGCCTGCCACAGTCTATACAGAGATTTTGCAAGTTCTTGCCATATTTCTTCTACCATGTAACTACCTTGGTGGGATCCCCTTTCCAAGTCAAAAGCCTGAAATTCCACAAGAATATTATTAAAAAAAGACAAACTGCAAACGAATAATCTTTACCATTCGTTCCAAGTCGATTTATTAGATATGATACTAGTGTTGACATAAACTACACGTTATTGCTTTAAACATATGTAAAATGAATATATATAGTATTTCCTAAGCGTACCTTTTGAAGATGCTTCGTGGCATCATGAAGCTGTTCCCGTGCCGACAAAGCCAATCCCAGCATGTAATGTGCCTGCAGGTTGAACACACTCCAGTTTGATGAGGCAAATGTCAAAATCAGCAATAAGCAAAAGATCTTTTCAAGCTGATACGAGGCTCGCTGTTTGGTCCTAATTATGCAAGACCAGCAAAGCTAAATCACGGTCAAAACTCGAGGAACACAACATTCAGGGTTTCATATCAATCAATATCGAAATTGTTGACACTATTTGAGTAGTATGCTGAAGAACATGATCAAAAACTGCTCGCAAGACGACACAAAAACACCACTGCACTGATTTCGTGCCCGTGTCTCAATACTTACGTTACTACGTTTGTAAAGTAAATCATACCAAAAAGGAACACAATGTTTGCACGTACTTTAGTTAAGCTATTGTCAAGTTCCAACGCCTTCAAACAATCATTTTCTACTTGATGCCATTCACTGCAAAATTCACATGCACCCTGTACTTAATCATCATGAACAATACGATCATCAAGTTACCATATATCTAAGAGACATCTCCACATCCATGAAACAACTATTTTATACTAATGGCTAAACAAATTAAAGCACTACTGAAGAAAGATGCTGTGGATCATCAATGTAAGCGATAACATGCATCAAGTCATTTGCAAAGGGAAAGGGAAAAGGAAGAATAAAATGCGACTTACTTCCGTTTTTTGTGGCAAAGAGCACGATTCGTCCAATACACGGGAACCTTTGGGCATAATGTTATAGCCTGCCATGAACATAGAAAAGTCATTTGCGCAAAATTAGTATGTCAGCACAATACAGGGCGTCATTTGAAGAGATATCTAGAGACATCATTGCCGTGAATTAGTCAGATGACATTCCAAACAAAACTTCTCGAACACAGGACAATATTCACGTCGGAGCGCAGAGAAATATTTTCCGAGCAAGGTTCTGCAATTTCTGGCTATGTCGCTCTAATTGAAGCCCCGGAACTTCACAAAATCCAGCCCAGAAAACAACTGAACCAAAAGATATTTTCAAGTTAAGACAAAGTAGATCTCCCAAGCAACCAAAATTGGAGAAGTGGCAGTTGAAAAGACCTGCGTGTACGCTTCGATAGCAGCCCCAAGCTTTTCCTTTTTAAAATAGGAATTCCCCTGATCTTTAAGAATCTCAGCCTGATTCTCAGGACTTCCGTACACTGTCACCATCACCTCTGGTAACCGTGACCTCTTGAAAAGATAAGTATTACAGAGATTATCTCAAATTGATTCAAGAGTTTCTTAAATATAAAAACACTAAAAGGCCTCAAAGCTTGTTTGTTTAGCGCCTGGATTTTGATAACGACACCAACCGTATGAATAAAACCTATGTCTAGTTTTCTCGATTTTCTCCACAGTCTCAGGACTGAGAAATTTTTGCCGAATAATCTCTGAGGCCACTGCACAAGGCAAAAAAAATTACGGTTCGATTAGTTACTGTGATACAAACTGCGCTCTCTGATCCACATTAAAAACAGATAAGAGTTCACCAACCCCTCTACACGCCCAAACCATGCAATCTTCCAAAAGAGCAGAACATCTCATCCGACAGCACAACACTCAACAAATGAATTGTACAAGTGGACGTCACAGACGAACGCCCTTCATGTCGGGAGGATGGCGATGGCAATGGCAATGGAGCTGTGGTCATTCTCGAAAAGCGATACAAGAAAGCGCTTATTGTGTCGAAGGTCTAAAGGTGCACAAACGCAAAAAATTCACTAGTTAAAGCCCCTCGTGCCAAAGGGAGATTCAACACTTGCATGTACCAGATTGAGGAAGTTCGATGAAGATGAAGAATAAGAAGTACATAAATTCTCCAGATTCTTGCCAACCTCATTTTTCCAATATCTAAATCTTCTATCAGGTCTAAAGTTGTCATTGCGACTACAGAAGCTACATGTCTGTGACAGAAGGATTGAAGGACATTCTAGGCCACAGATAAACTACATCTCACAAGAACTTCCAACTTGCGCACATTTTTTGGTATTTTCTTAAAAAAGATCTGGATCGTCTGCATTCAAACAGTAGACCTAGGTATAAAAGCGCAGGAACTCGTCTGGAGAGTGCAGTAAAAACCTAAACGCATATCGAGACCTCCTCCCTCTAATTATCCTTCGCCAAGGATCTTCACAGTGAGAGTTGCATTTCGTAGCATAAAACAGACATGCAGACAATTAGGTTACTCTACGACTTCCAAGAAAAATCACAGGCTATGTCTTCATGATCCGTACACCACAACCACAGAGTAGGCAACGGCGCTAATAACTCTAAACCATAATTTAACCACATCGTAACCAGCTTCACAAACTTCACAAAACAACGACGTCAGAAAAGCATGAACATTTTATTCCTCTCACAGAATGCACGAATCATTCGATTAACACAAAGCCTAATGGTGCAAACAACGCTAAGAATTTCTCGACCATAAATTAGTCACGGCCTAGCTCAATTCATCGACACAAGCAGATTCAATCACCATAACCAGCTGTGCAAACTTTACAAAACAAAACAGCAAGATCAGGATACAAAAACTGTTCATTGCACCGAACAATGGTTTTCCACAAGCCAAATCGTGCCAAAGCATCACAAGAATCACCACTTCGCAACTCAAAACCTCCTCACTAAGCAGGACAAGAAACTCCTCATGCCACAACCCTAATATATGCACCACCAAATCACTCTTCCCTGCAGCGACTTACCAAAGAACCTCCACCAATCCGATCCAGGGCAAAGATCGATTACGTACCTAAAACCGACGGCGACACTGCAAACTCCACAACCAAGGGAGCGAAGCGCTCAAGTAACGAGGGAGCCAATTAAATTCCCTCTATCTTTCTCTTTGTCCTCTAGAACATTCCAAACTGAAAACACATCGGGATGAGTCGAATCGGCAAGCATGGAAAATTGGTGGCGCCACAGAAGCAATTGGAAATAACTTAGCAGGTGTTTCCTTGCTCGGTGGTTGCATCGGCAGAGGCTTTGCAGGGGAGTGGGGACAGAGCAGTGATGAGCTCGGGGTGCTGCTGTTGAATTTCCGCCCGCCCCGCGTCAGTCGCGTGCTTCGTGACATGTTCTTGAGGGGGAGAGAGACCGTGTTGGAAAGGAAGGTCCCAGAAGGTCCCAGAAGCTACCGACTGGCTCCCCCAGTTTCCAAAGGATTCCATGCTGGGCAGTGGAGACACGCAGGGAGAGAAATCCAAGTTTTTGAAAAGTATTTGTTTATACGAGACAAGGTGGTTTAAGTTACAACGTACGTTGGCTTCAGCGACATAAGATAAGGTAAAACAGCCCATTACGGACCAAATGGGGGGTTTGCCCTCTTGTCATTTCTGAAATTTTCTAGAGAAATTTTTTTTCCAGAGAAAGTGAAATGATAGAAATGGCGAGAACATTTGAAACTATATTTTTTCAACAAAGTGTGAATTTGTTGTGAATTTTTGAAGTGTTCAACCCATCACAACCTATAGACTACCCCAAAACCAACAAAAACCAATTCATAACACTCATCTTACTCACCTATCGCAGTCAAAATATTTTCTAACATAGAAGATGTGAAAAAGACACTTCCTACAATGAACTAACACTAAAAAACTGAAAGTTCCTATTGCAGTCCCTAATTACTCCATTCTAGTTAGCTAAGACATTGAATGTGGTCCAAATCTCAAGAACTAAAAGAAAATTGTAATGGGGTCATTTTTAGGAGTCTGCAATGGATAAAAGGTCCGTAATGGGTTGTTTTGCCTTAAGTTAATGCTTCTGCCCCCGTGTCACACTCCTACCTCCTCGGGGTGCCCGAAGTGCCTTAGTGAGCAAGGGGACCTTGGGGGTGACTTCCTAAGCCTTGCAATAGGCTAAGAAGGGAGAAATGAGAGACTCCCAATCAAATAGGGCGCAATAGCGCCTTGGTTATAAAGGGCATAGTGGCATGTCATACATGCTTGGAAAGCTCTTGAGAATACGCTTCTAACTGTTCAAAGAACGCATGATTTGGACTAGTAGGCTAGAAGTTATGGGCGTTCAAAGTTGGAGGTGTCCTAATGGCGCCTGAACACTCAAATGCTAGGTGTGAGGGGTTCTTAAGGAATCACTCAACAAAGCATGACATGTAGCATATCATTGGAAATCTAAAAATACAAGGAACCTAGAATACCAAGAATTACAAGGTTCTAAGACATGAGCCAAAAGTTATGGCCAAGAGAAGTGCCGTGGTGAAGGCGTGACGTCACTCCCAATGAACCCAAATCTTTGGAGGGCCATAACTTTGTGATAACTTGTTCAAATGGGACAAGTGAGCATTCCATCGACATCTACTCGTTGCGTAGATATCCAAAATGGTCTCGCATGTGGGATTTGAAGGCATAACAACAAAGTTACACCATTTGGAAGTTCGGAAGTCCAATCAGAGTGGGAATTGGGGGATTTCGGTTGGAAACGGGTGGTCTTCCAAAATGCAAGGGGGTTTGGGAAGTCCCTTTGATCCACAAGGGGGGGTCTACCGAAGACTACATAGAGTACTATAAGAGGGGTTGGTCTTACTGTTCACTCCCTCTTGGAGCCTTGGTGAGTCCCGGTGACTCATGAATGGTGATGCAACTTCACCACCGCCTTCAAGGCTCCTTAGGACACTTGTGTGTGTGTCCCAAGGTACTGGTTGGTTGGAGTCTCACTCCTTGCTAGGCCTTTGGTAATGTGTCCCAAGTTGTGAGTCCCGATTAGTGTTGGTGTGAGAGTAGCAAATGCACAACGGGCCTAGTATAAAGTGGGGTGACAACCAACGGCGGTTAGGACCGTGGTGTGTAGTGTTACTATGAGTCCTAGCACAATAAGATGGAAGTTCCACCCCATGTCACCAAGTGATATGCCAAGTGTCACGAGTGGAATGCATACTAGAACACCCGGGCACCAGGACTTAGCAATGTGAGTTGGAAATGGGAACTAATGCTATGAGTGCGAGGCATGTGCAGTGTTAGTTAGTTGAACCTAAGTCATACCCGTATTGGAGCGTGGTAAGCCCTGAAAGCTGTGAAGGGCTCTTGAAGTCTAGTTGGAACTATAAGATGTTATTTGGGCCGCAATACCCCGAGACGTTAATTTTCTTTGCTATTTTAGTATGACTAGATTTCCAAAATGAAAAGAAATATCTACAATCTATTTTTATAAATTGGCACAACTTAAGAATCTATTCATCACGTGTCCCTTGCAAAGATCCAACTAAGGATCAAGACATGTGCCTCTACGAAGAACATCCCCTATCCACTTCCACATCGAGCCCACAATTTAGTTCAAATAGCCTAACTTTCCAAATCCACACTCATTGCAAAATGGCTTGTTGATGATGTGAACCCTTGGAATTCATCTCTTGAGGTAGCTATATAAGTTGGATTTTGCAGAATTTTGACATGAGGAACATAATGGATATATTTGTCACTTTTGAAAAAAGCTAGATACATTCATGACTTTTGAAAAGTGCATACTTGAGTCAAGAATAGGAACATGCACAAAGAAACATTGTGTCCATCACCTTGCAACCTTAGAACTCATATGGATACTTGAACTCACATGAATTACTTTTTTATTGATTCATCTACTTACTTTGATGTTTTGGGGCCCTTGCCCTTTAGTTGCAAGGGATCTTTTTTTTCTTCATCCTAGTCATTTAATATAGAAGGTCTCAAAATAAGTTATCAAGGCTATGATATGGGGAGGTAGGTGGAAAATGGTTTTTTCAAAGGTCATGAAGTTGGTACTTTTGGATGGAGTTTGCAACCCCAAAAGATAATTAATATTGAGAGATCTTTAGGCAAGATGCCAATGCACATTTGATTCAATGCGATGTGACCACACAAGCTATAGTGGGACCAAAATCATTTTGGTGCTCATTTACTACAAATACAATCCTCAATTGTGACATTCAAAAAATTAGATTCAATTACATTGTTAAAGATTTAAATTCATTGATTAATTATCTTATTGACATTTGTGCCAATAACTTTTCAAAGTCACTATAGTACCGTAAGTTCAAGTAATATTCAACTCCTTTATGGCAAAAGAATGATTTGGGGGGATCTTAGGCATTTGGCACTTAGTAAGTTATTGAGTATTCCATGGATTTGTAAGAAGTCATTTCAAAGTTTTTAGCACTCCTTTCAAAGCTTCAATAATCTTTTGCATAATTTTAAAACTCTCTTTACTCTTCAAGCATTTTTGAAAATTGCATGTCTTTGGTGCATAATAATTTTTGCCTATGGAATTTCTACCCATTAACCCCTAAAGTTCCTTGACTATGTTACCACCAAAAAACCTCATAAACTACCATTTCTTATATGAGTACCAAAATTTTGAAAAATATCATTTTTGGACACATCTAACCATAGGATCTTGTAGTACACTAGGTTGAGAAGATGTGGAAAAAAAATTCAGAAAATCCCACCGTTTAGATTGCAAGATATTAGCATTTGAAGTGACAAACATCCCTTTTTGGGCCCTCTGAAAAAAACGGGCAGCTACACTTCACAAGGTAACATTTGTATGAAACAATGTCCAAAATGTTGGTACTTTTTGAGATTCATTCTTCAATGCAAGTTGTATACATGCTTGAAAATTTTCAAATCATTTGGAATTGTGCAGCATATAGGAAAAAAATAATAAGTAGAAAGATGTAGAGAATGATTCAAAATACGAAATTGTTAACAATTTAGTAATGGAATTGAAAAATCCCAATCCGAATGGTTGTAATGTTGTAATAAACAATCCACATCTAATGTTTTTATTTTTTTCAAAAAATATTGAAAATTGAGTTAAATAAAGGACTTCAAAGTTTATTTTAGAGTAGAGAATCCATACTTGCCCGCAAACTAAAAACATCTCATAAATTTTGACTCATTGATCAAAATGGAATGATTCAAAGCGTTTTATGTATACATAGATCTAGAAAACCAATTTCAAATTTTTATTTTTGAAAAAATTTATTTTTTCATAACTGCCCAGATTGCCCAAGTTGAGAAACAAACTACATATTAGGCCATAACTTTTGACTCATATTTTCAAATGCCCCGAAATTTAGTGTACATGAAAGATATTCCTCGTCCACACCTTCTATTAAAGTTTGGGCCCAAAATATGGAAATCTCTAGTCACATGTATTTGCCCAAAAAAGTTATGTTGCCAAAAAACATACCTTGGTCCTTTAGGGGTTAACATACTTTCCACAAATAGAGACACTTTAGACTCAAAATTTTATATCCATTGAGGAAAAAATTATTGAATTATCTCAAAATTTTAGACATTCTACAATTTGAATTTTTTAATGTACAAAAATGAATTGCTTATAGGGTATTGATAATGTATTGATAATTTAATTCAAGTTGACTATTGTCACTATTTTCATTATGAATTAGAAAAAAATGACTCTAATTCATTCATAGGATAAATCATTGTAGGAAACACTTCAGAAAAGAATTCAAAAAAATCTGAAAAATTGTCAAAGCATGTGTCCTTTCATTCAAGGAAGCTTTAATATATGACCTAAATGTTTGACAAGAGTTGTTGAAACTTTTCAAATAGCCTCTAAGGTCTTTGATATCCTACTGTGTTGAGGAATAACATTTCTTACTTAACCCTATAAAAGCTGAAAAGCTTACATTAGGCTTCATTCTTTTAAACAATTTTGAAGAATTGAAACATGGATTTTTATTTATTTAGTTATATTTTTTTGAATTAGCACATGCAATGTTCTTCACTCAAGCTAAAGACATAAGAAAATCCTCCATTTAGATTATACTTTCTACATGTGATCAAGCAAAGAGGTCAATTTAAAATTATGAATTCTCAATAATTAAAGGTTAAGCTTAGTCAACTTCATCCTTCATTCTACTTGTAAATTGTCAAATAACTATTTAAGAAAAAAATAGTAATAAAACAAGAAATTGAAGTTATTAATTTACTATAGAGTAGAATTTCATTATATATATATTTTTGGATAGAGATGGTAAGAGGGCTCTTCAAAATATAAATGTAATATTAGACTATATATCAACTCCAATATGTAAGGATAAAGATACTCAAAATAGGAATTAAATTCCTAAGAAATGCACAATGTTTGTCAATATATACCACTTTTCTATAAGGACAAAAATTCAAATGTCATATATACTCTACGTGTAAAAGAAAATTATTATTAGGAAAAGTATCATTTTTTTTTCTATTAATTTTTTATTACACATATAAAATGGAAATTACAATAATTATAAAATTTCCAAATTCTATAATAAATTTTTTTGTGTCTATGAATATTCAAAGTCAAATGCTTAAAATTTGATTTCACAAAATGTTTACATATATTTTGAAATATAGCATATGTATATTTTTCAATACAATTCTCACAAACAAAAGTATTGACAAACTTTATTTTTATCATTTGAAGTGAAAAAACTAGAGTTGAAGTGGAACATTAAAATTGTACATTGAACATTTAACTTGATTTAATAAAAACTAGAGTTGAAGTGGAACATTAAAATTGTACATTGAACATTTAACTTGATTTAATAAAAACTAGTGTGCCATGTGACGTTACTACATCCAAAATAAAAGTAAAAAGTGTTTTTTTCATTTTTTAAAATCTGTAAATAACTCCAAAATTCAATATCTTTTATGCACGAAGGAGTGTGAGGGCTTTATTTTTATGGCATTTGGATATGCGATGTAAAAGTTATTGTGTTTCCAAAATAAAAGATAATTTAATTCACTTTTATGATTCATAAAAACTTTGAAATTCAATAACTTTCACACCATAGGTCCAAACGCCACAAAACAAAGTCCATGCACCACTCCTTGCAAAGAGCTTTCTAATGGTACCAAGAACGTTATGGGACACTTCATAGTTTCTTAGGTCTCAATGTATCAACTAAACCAAACCAACAACCAAACGACAAACTAATTTAACGTATAGATTCTAAAATAAAATTTTAGGAATGAAGAACATCTATTAAACATTTTGATATATAATTGTCTATGGTGGATTTTGTCACTAACTAATTCAACAAAAAAAATGTACAATTTAGAAAATTTTACCTTGATTTTTCCATGATTTTTTTCAATCTATAAAGTAATGAAAAGTTTTGAAACTATAAAATTGCATAACAAAACCTATTTTCCAAAAAAATCATAAAAATTTCATAGACTAGCAAATTCCAATACAAGCAAAGGTGTAAGATACTAACACACCTTATGTGACTATTAAATTATTATTGACACTTCAGAAATGGATTCATTATAGCAATGGAAGAAGCCTAAGTGAGTCTTTTCTAATGTCTTCTTCTTTGTAAAATTGATGTAACATGCAGTCTTAGAATGTGATAGTCACTTATTTAAGAATGCATTAGTAGTTACAATAAGATCAAATATTTTTTGGGATTAAAACAACCAAGTAATTTGGCTATTTAAGGAAATTGAAATTATAACTATTTTTGAAAATATTGTAGTTCATTTTGTATAAAAGTGCTATGAAGGTGTTTTTTTTCTCCATCTTCTCTAAAATTGTCATTTTATAGGTCCATACATGAATATACAAAAAAGGGCATGTTTGATTTATGTCAATTTAAACATCACTTTTTTAAAATTTAGCATTATTTGTTCCAAAATTACTATAAAGTATGAAAAATCCAAAAAACCATAATTATTTTAGAGTCCATATATTCTAAAAGAATTGACTATGTTTAGATTTTGAATTAATAGGAATAAATGGAATTTCAATAAAATGTGATATTACTTATAAAGTAAATATATTTAGCTTAAATAATGAGCTAAATGTGATATTATGTATGCACATTATTAATAAGTAATTTTTTGTTTTTCTATTTGTGATATTTTCTTGAAAGTCTCAAATGCACCTAAGTATCTATAAAAACCTCATGTAAAAAGTGATCTCAAAGAATTATTTTGAGAAATGATCTAATTACTTAAAATAAAAAATGGGTAGAAATACATATATAACTATTTATTTTACTTGAATACCTTAAATACTCATTCCTTTAAAAATTATGATGAATTCAAATACTAAATTTTGAAATTAGAAAAATAAATGAAACTACCAATTTGGCCTAAGTATATAATATGTTATCATATTATTTGACTATGCTTTCTATCAAATTACTTTATTTTTTATCATGTTCATTTCATTATAGAAAGGGAATTTTTTGCATAAGGAGAATGCACCTATTGATTCAATAGGTGCATTCTTTTATGCTATATATATTAGAATTTTTATTTTTATTTATTTTTATTGTGGCAATGGCACAGGGCACACTAATACCCTTTGAAAGGCTTAGTTTTCAATTTACTTCTAAAAGAAAGTGGGCTAAAATTTTGAGGCTTCTTCATTTGGCATTGAAAAGTCTACTATTAGATGTCATGACCTTTGGATTGGGTGTAAACTGCCAAGAGGGCATGAAATAGAAAAAACTCATTTTAAAATATTGAATATTTCAAAATATTTTAAAATATTTTTTTATTAGTGAGGACCCTAGAATTTGAATGAGACCTTTTTGAGGTGGATCTACCTATAATTTAGTTCAACATTTGAGCACTTTTATTACTACATAGGAAAAAAGTGTACTCCACAGCATTGGGGCTTTTTAAAGACTTGCAACCTCTCATTTCATTGTATAAAATCATTTTCCAAATACTTCCCAATTTCAGCCAATCAAAACCTTCCAATATTGGACCCCTCTAGAGTAAACTTGCCATTTACTGCACACATCCAAAAACGACACAACAACCTTTGCCAATTACCATACACTAACCACACGATGCAACTACCAATTCAATTGCTATAAGAACAAAATTTTGTATCACCGCCTAATGACTGCACACCGTGTGGTGAAGGGTTGCAAGGAATTTTTAACTAGACTTTAGCTTCATCACCTTTAGATTGCAATAAAATTTGTTGGAAGAAATTTTTTTGCATTCTATTTTTTGAAAGTGAATCTCAACATGACATTTAATGATCATGTCAAATTTCAAAACGTGCAAGTCTCTATATTTATATGGAGAAGGATTTGAATTTTGTCCGTGCGGTGATCGGCAAGTTTACTATACCTAACTTCTTGATTTGACGTAACCCAAGTCTAATTTGAATTAACTTTGCAAAGACATTTTTGTTCCCTGGGGGCAACGTAAAGAATCTACCACAACTATTTCAGACTAGGCAAGCAAGTGAACCGGATTTGTAGGCAAGTAAGAAAACTGCATTGAATGAATAGTCTTACTCTCAATTCAAAGCCATTGCTCCGGCACCCTTAGCAAACAACCACCCCGACCAACCCTTTTTTTTTGGCACCACGGAGCCAGATTGCACCATTCCAAAATAAATGTCTACTTTCTGCCAAAAAAATTAATCTTTTTTTGCCAAAAATTTTCCATTTCTATTTAAAATGTGGATGAATTTGCCAAATTTGGCTAAAAAAGTCTACGAACATGATTGAAAAGTATATTTTGGTCCAATAGATGGATGAATGTAGAAATACAATACTTCACCAAATTTTAAGTGATTGCCACTGTGGCACTTTCTCAAAAAGTAAAAAAAAAAAAGGCTAACCCCAACCGACAATCAAGAGTGCTATCCAAACCTCCAATGATCAGTACTTCACCAAAGGAGAATCACATTCAATGCTTGTGAGGAGGAAGAGAGAACTGCCATAATTTTTGAAAGAGACATTCATGATAGCTCCTGCAATTCTATAGAAGGCCCAAGGGCATGAAATTGTCCAATTCAACCTCTAAGTGCTCCAACGTCCACTTTTGGGACAATGAATAGATTGAAACTAAATTTCATCTTCATCACTGCTTGGATGTAATTCGTCCTAATTTGTGGAGATGCTTTCATCAAGTTGTTTTCCTATCTAATGGTTGAATTTGGTGTTATTAAAGTACAAATGTGCAAGTATGTCAAGTGATTGACCAAGCCAAAATTGCATTGATTCTAGTTCAAAATTGGATTTGCAAAAATGAGGTCATGTATTTTATAAACACAAAAATTTCAAAAAATCACCATGTCAAGTCGTCAAAAGAACCTCATTTCAAATCTATTCCAACAGATTGTACTCAAAAAATGATAATATTTTGCTTAGGGCCTTAGGTAATTGAATTTAGAAGGAATTTTGAAATTTTCCTTTCAAAATTTATAAAAAAATGTTGGTGATGGCATTGGTGAATCTAATAGTATGGATGGAATCTAAAACTCACATTCTACAACTCTTATTTGTATATCAAGTCCAAAATATTCTTCCAAATAGCACTTTATAATGATTTCCTCTCAAATTGTCAATTTTGGAGAAGACTATGGACGTTACGTTTCTAGGGGTTGAGGGTTATCTTGAAGAATTGAGAAGCTCGCTGCTTCGCATTAAAATGACGTCAGCATACACTAGCCTGTTCTGGTTACAAAACAAGCTTTCAAAGATTTGCAGGTGCCCTGAAGGTTCCGAAAAAGGAGACTTTGTGCCTCTATTCAAAGCAGGACGTTAAATCCTCCATTCGAACTGGGCCCCACAGGGGCATTTTTTGTTTTATCGGGGGAAAAGTAAAAACTGCCCCCTATTTTGAGCCGTGTCCAGGGTATGTTCTAGACTTCTCCCAACTAATTTGGGGTCTCTGATTGCAAATATGAATTCAGAATTTGCCAAAAAAAGAATGTGCAAAAAATAAAAAATTCCTGCATTTTCCCCAAGGTAAATCTGCTCCTGTGGGGCCCAGTTCAAATACAGGATTTTACATCCTCCCTATTCAAGTCACCTTTTTTTTTTAAGTTTTTCATTTTCATTTTTTGAAAAAATGAAATGAAGCATTGAAACCTTTCTTTGCAAAAAGGAAAGTAGAGTAGTCAGTACACTCAACAAAGCCCAAGGCATTGGACTTGACGAGTACACTCTTCATTCTATTTAGAGTTGCTTCTCAAATAGAGTTACTCCCTTGAATATGAGACCACACTAAGTAGAACTTTATCATCAACTAGTGTGCCCTATGCCGTTGCCACAGTCAGAAGAAAAGTAAAAGTATTTTTCTAATTTTCTAATTTTTTTGATTCAAAAAAACTTCGAAATTCAATAACTTTCACATTGTAAGTCAAATGTTGTGAAACAAAGCCCGTGCACCCCTCCTCGCCAAGGGCTTTCCAACAGTACCAAGAACTTGACCGGAGGATGTATGGTTTGGGAGATTTCAACGTAACAAACAAACAAACAAAACAAAACAAACAACCTATCTTAAGGTATAGAAGATTACTGCATATTGGACTTACACACCAACTTTTATTTTCAACTTTTGGAGACTGTACTTTATAGGTCATCCCAAGTCAAGTCGAGAGGTTGTCAAGCACTTCCCAAGTTTTACACTATGTATGTAATTATAATACTATTCCAAAGAAAAAGAAATAATTGGCTATTAAATAGTATAGATTCCTTCAATCAAAGAAGCAACACAAAATGAAATTATCTCAAATAAAGTAACTACACCTAAAATCACACAAATAAGCAATTCAACATGGTTCCCACAATTATATTGAAACACTTTTATGGGGATGGTCAATTTCATTAAAATGGCGGTATTCAAGTGCCATTTTTCAAACCGTACAGTTTGAATTGTAAAACGACATCTAAGACTATTATAGATTTTGGACATCTAGGACTCTGAAAGATATCAGAAATCTAGAAACAATATACATTTTAGACTGCGTGGTCTAAATTATCAATAATATGCCTAGATTTTAGACATCTAGGACAAATCTAGATTTCTAACATCTAGGAGAAGTTTAGATTTCAGACCATACCAAAGTAGTGAAATGGACCACCAATTTACTAGAATACCGCCATTTTAATGAAATTGACCATGGGGGCTTCTTGGTAGTTGAAAGGAAATTCTAAATCTTCTTAGAATGCATTTTTTGGACATCGTATGAACAAACTACAAATTTTCAAAGTGCTAAAAATAAGTGTTTCTTAAATTGACCACGCTCTCATGAATAGTGGAAGTATATTTAGTTAGGCAAGAATCTAGAATGAATATTTCATTAAGATGGTGGTATTCTACAAACTTGGTACTTTCAAATTTGGATTGTGTGGTCTAAAATCTATACCTGCTCTAGAAAATGAATGAAAAAATGGCTTATGAATACTACCATTTTAACAAAATATCTGTTCTAGAGTGTGCAATTTTAGAAAGCGGTCTAAATATGGTGTAGTTACCTTAACCCCTAAATGCCCAAAGCCTATTTGGAGCTTCTTGAAATTTGCTCTAAATTGAACAAAAAGTCAACATTTTCATAAGTTGTACCAATTTCATTTGAATTGTAACCATACAAACTCAAACTAGACATGTTAGAGATCACATAGGAAAATAAAACATAACAATATCACTTACAGATTGAAAGATTATAATGTTTGATCATAAGGGTGTAAAAACGATGAAATTTTTTCAATTCACTTTTTGCATGTCAACTCTAAAAAGTTGGTCACTAAAAAAATATGAGGTTATAGGGTCTAGCATGCACAACCCCAATCAATTTATGGTTTTTCAAAATCTATTCTACAGTTTTTTAAAATGAATTTCTATTGTGATTTTGCCTCTAAGATCTAGTGTATTTGAGGCTCATTTCCAAGAGCCCGCAACACTACGGGAAGTCAAGATTGCACTGGGTATCCTTGCACAAAATCTTCAATAGAAAAATCATAATCCTTTATTTTTAAGATTAGCTTTTTGATCCTAAAACTAGACTTCAAAAAAAATTCTCCAAAAATATAAACTTCTAATAATAGCAATTTGGTTGGATTTTACTTTACTTCAAAGTTTTCCAAACACCACATTTAGGTGCCTTGGGCATTTAGGGGTAAACCCTGTAAAGATAGGTTGGTCACCATGGAAATCATGCCTTTTGGAACCGTATGAATCATCTACTTTAAAAAAACCTCAAAAGTAATCATTGGAGGTCATACTATTGTGCAAGACCTCCCCCTTCTTGCACAAAATTCCAAGGATGAACAATGGCATTTCTGTCACACATGCGAGAATTCTCTGTCATCTATCGGACTACTTTGGTCCGCAGCGTCCTTACTGGGTTAAATGGGGTCTGTCCGGTCTGGTTAGCATGTGGAGGTAAACTACACCCTTCATTCTATTTTGTTCGGGCCACGCTAAACAGATAGCAATACATTAACCCAGTAAGGACGCTGCGGACTAGAGTGATCCAATGGATGACAGAGAACTCTCGCATGTGTGATAGAAGTGCCATTGTTCATCCTTGGAATTTTGTGCAAAAAGGGGGAGATCTTGCACAATAGTATGACCTCCAATGATTACTTTTGAGTTTTTTAAAGTAGATGATTCATATGGTTCCAGAAGGCATGATTTCCACGGTGACCAGCCCGTCCTTACAGGGTTAACTTAATTCTGAGTGCATGCAATGGCAGTGATAGTTATCAAGCACAACTTAGCGGAAGTTTCGACATGCCAGGTTACAAGTCTTTACAAGGACAGACTAAGTTATAGCAACCCAGGTGGCTGGCTGAGAGCAATTTCAGACTAGGGATCGAATAGCACCGCGGAGATGGAATCTCCACTTCCACCAGACATTCCGCAACAATTCGAACATTTAATATTATTCAAGTTGGATCCATAATGGCTCGGCGTGGGGGACCAACTTCCTATCATTTGTCGAAATTGATCTCGAGCTTGCACTCTAAACACCGTCAGATGACCGATCACCTTCAAATTCCTTTGGAAATCTTCACCTGGTGAGTTATATCTGTCTGATCGACAACTTCGATCTAACCCCGTCGACCCTTGGTTACTGACTTGTCAGTACCCCAAATTTTCGTTAGGGATTCTCGCTACAGTTTAATGTCACTTGATCCTCTGACATCCAAACTCTGAAATTCAAATTACTCAAGTGACGCTCTCAGAAAAGAATATTAGAATTAGGTCGATCTCTCGTTTAGAATTCGTTTCAGTTAGGACCAGTTGTGAAACTTATACTGTATATCCTTGTTTGTGACTTGAGTTGTTCTCACGGTTTGGGGGATTTGGTATACAGGAATTGGGAGTAGTCTTGTACAATGACGACACAGGGAGGCGCTGTCTGCCTTCAACAAGGGCAGTTTTCGATCGGGGAATTCGCCTCAAGGGCAGTGCGGAATGATACATTGCAGAGGCAGCGTCCGCTACATTTGCGAATGCATTTGAAAGGTAGGCAAGGGTTCCTAATTGTCTGAATTTGAAGATGAGAGCTGTAAAACTCGCACATCTACGGTACCCTAGATGGAGTAGATGCTGGCTATGGCGTTTTTTCTAGGATTGCTTTCGATCTGACTTCGAGTTTGTGTATGAATGCTAGGATTTCGGAATTCTGAATTCTGATCAGAGCTCGTTGTGAGATGCTTTGCAGGGCAACCAAGCTTCTTAAAACAGTGTTCGTGGCGGCAGGCAGGCACTTCTTTCAAGACCCTTGGTAATAATTGGCTTTGCGAATTCTATAGTTTGGTGTACTTCTAGTCTATTGCCTTGACAAGTAACTCGTTTGAAGGTAGGTATATTCTTTGCGTCACTTTAAACCTATTTACATATGCTGTTAAGGGTGTGATTCTTGGTAGATTATTATAGAGCTGTGGAAAGGTTACGAGAGCCAAATCTTTTACAAGTGTGTATGAACTTCTAGAGATGATTGATAATCCCAGTTCTATTCAAAGATTCTATTCTTGGTCAAATTATACGTAGGTCACTTGTTGACCAACCTTCTTAAGTGTTTAAATAGATGAGTTGCTAATAACAAGGGTCACTTTTAGGAGACAAGATGACGTTCCTAACAATGTTGACTTAGATAATGTTGTGAATGTCAATTTCTTTATATTGGCAAATATTCACAACATTGTTACTTTTCAAAACATGTATCTTATATCCTAAATCTCTAGCAGTTTTAGTTTTTAGAGCTTTTTGTGGTTGATTGACACAATTTTGATTCTATAAATGGTACCAATATGACAAAATGGACCTTGGTTTTGAGTATATCTTTATACATCCAATTTTGCTCAAATATCTTTTGGTTGCCATAAATTAACAATCATGAGTGGATTTGAAGAGTTAGGCTATGGCAAGATGCCACTTAGAAGAAAGCTTCCCACTTGCTGCGTTGGGGCTGCAGACAACAATAAAAAAGCACATGAGGTATGAACTATGATGATTCAATACTTCATTTCAAATTAGTTTATTAGAGACAAAACTATTCAATGTTCAATACTTGCAATGCTGGAACATTTGGGAAGATGAACTTGTAAATAATGATAATGATAATGGATACTTTGAATGACATCTCAAAATGTCAAGTCTTGTACTTGAGGCAACTATCTCACTTCCTCATTGGGAAGTTGAAAGAGGCTTATCATCCTATAACCCTTCTCCTCTTTCTAAACCCTTAGATCAACCAAAAAGTACAAATATGAACCTTTGTGAGCTCTTGTAATCATTGTAATCATGCATGGCATCATTTCCAATAATGCTTTCGAACCTCTTCCCTCTCAAATCATGAAGATGAGTTCATTTTTTCCCTCAATATTCTACAAGAGGATGATCTCCATTGTTGAACCCATGAAGATGAGTTTCCAATGTTCATTGAGAGGCGTTACCCACCTCACTTTCAGTTGAGTATATGATTTATGTAGAATATATTGGCATTTGGCATGGCAGGTACCAGGGTTGAATGGATTGAAGAAATTGGAGGATGTCTTGAAGCATGTCAATGTGTTCATCCCCCACTCTGTACTGGCCAGCACCGTGCTTGCACTTTCTTACCCTCCCTCTTTCAAGTGGTTCACCACCAAGTAAGCCACAAGCCCTCAAATTTCAAATACTATTATCCTCCCTTGCCTCAAAATGATAGTCCACAATTTTGTTGAGTTTTCTTATGCCAATTTCATTGATCATGTTGTGAAAAACATAAGTAAGAAAGGTTCCAAATTTTATATCATTAGAATCAATGAAGAACATTTCATGTTCTCATTGCAACCTAAATAAAATTAATCACAAGGAAGTATTTTTTCGACCTACTCAAAATAACCTTAAAAAAACATGGCATTCAAAGTGGACAATCATTTTAGGACAGGAGTATTATTTAACTAAGGTAGACCAGCCCATTCAAGACTCAAATATTTGGGCAAGCCCATCGTGGAATTCTTTCTTTCTTGTGCTGTAAATGTGTGGTGTGAAATGTACATCACAAGAAAAAATCTGCCTCCAAACTTGTGTCCAGAATGCTCTGCGCATTATTTCAGTTAGACTAGCGGCCTGGTTCTTGCGGAGTCTCTTTGCCTCCCACAATGACAATGAGAACGGCTAAATGAGGAATCCTTTTGATTTTTAGACATCGATGTTGCTGCAAGCTGACTTGATTTGTTCTCGACACAAATGATTAATATGTCCTGCTATCAATGTTACGAGATGTTCGGAGATGCTGTTATTGAGTTTTTGTATCTTATTTTTTGCAGGTATTATGCACCTGCTTTGGGTTTCCTCATGTTTGCAGTGGGTGTGAATTTGAGCATTGAGGATTTCAAACATGCTGTTGAACGACCTGGACCAATAGCCCTGGGTTTGGCTGGCCAGTACATCCTGAAGCCGTTTCTGGGGGTTGTCGTTGCTGCCCTTGCTGTTCGTTTTCTTCAATTACCGGAAGCAATTGGTAAGGCGGGAGAGAAATAGCTACGGTTTTTCGCAAAATTGCAGTATTTGAGTATGGAATAGATAACATGTGACATTGGGAGGCTCATGCAGGCTCTCAACCTAATGCCAAAGTCGTCGTATTGAATAAAAGGTTCACAATCAGTAGTTATGGTTACATTTTGATCTCATATAAGTTAGACAAATTGCAGTTGCAGTTGTGTGCAGTCTGAGATCAACACTCAAGTACACTATGCAAAAGTTATAAGAAGAGGTCAAATTTGAATAGTTTTATTTTTTTGGAATCTTGTAATAATTTTAATGTCCTTGTTGATCATTGATCATTGTGCATCAAGAATCTTCTTCTTTGGATTTTCTAAGGACATGCTTTGAGAAAACATGCTTGGTTTTGGGTGATCCTACCTTAGTCCAAGAAAATCATAACGAAAATGAAGAAAGTCATAGAGTTTACCTTTGAAAGGAGTGACACCTAAGGTAGGACTTGCTACTTATATCTTCATGACACGATTGAAAAAACTACCCTAATAGACTAAGACTCTTCATTTGTGCTGGCGTTTTTTCTTCTTCTTCTTCTTGAAATGCAAATGTTCATTCGAGTTCTAAAAAATTACGTGAATCTATACCTTGCTACTATTGTTGCAGGTTCTGGGTTGATCTTGTGTGCATGTGTGAGCGGAGCGCAATTATCCAACTATGCAACGTTTCTCACAGAGCCTAAATTGGCTCCTTTAAGTATAGTGATGACAGCTTTGTCAACAGCCTTGGCAGTTGTGGTCACTCCTTTGCTGACTCTCTTGCTTTTGGGCAAGCGCTTGCCCATTGATCTTGTGGGGATGATCACCAACATTAGTGAGATCGTTGTGGTTCCTATTGCTGTCGGTCTCTTCCTTAACAGGTACACAACCATTCCATATTTCCATTGTTCAAATGAGCAATATTTGCATGGATCTTTATGTCATGCTTAACTAGAAAACAATCCACTCCCATTAGTATCTTGAAAAATTTAGCCAAATTACAATTGGCAAGGTTTTTCTAACATCAATTTTGTTATGCAAGTGCAATTCAAAGCACCAAAATTGTGACACTCAATTGCTGAAAGCTTAGGATTGGTGTAGAGTTAGATTTCAAGATGCCAGTCTTGAATAGTGTCATTGTTGCGCATATTTGCCAATTTAATGAAATTGATGTTATTTTAAGAGAGTATGCGGAACCTGTTAACCCCTAAGTAGCCTGGTAAGAGGGGCAATTTTGATTTGGAGTTTTTAAAGCCAAATCAATTATGTCAAGACAAGAATCTAAACATTAAATCCTCCTTTTCAATAAATTGAGGTAGAACCTGTCTGATTGTAGAAATTTCATGAAGCATGGAGTGACCAAGTAGTCACAGAGCTGATGAATAGACAAAATTTGCTCTTACAACATACTTGGCTGCACTTCATCCGTTTCATATACGGTTGCTCCTGCGTAAAACTCTTGGAAACTTTCATCGTCCACTGGATGCTGGCTCTCCTAGGGTTTTCTAGGAGGATCTTCTCCTAGTGAAATTTTCCAAGGAATTTGCATGAATGTGAAGCTGAAGATTGGCGTTGAATTGCAGATTTGTGCCCAAGGTCACAAGGGTGATACGCCCTGTGTTGCCCTTGCTGTCTCTGCTGACAACTTGCTGTTGCATTGGCTCGCCACTGGCAGTGAACATCCATGCCATTCGCTCTCCCTTTGGGCTTGAGATTCTTCTGCCCGTTGTTGCGTTTCACACCGCAGCTTTCATTGTGGGGTACAAGGTGACCGAGGTCACGTTTCCGAAAGCAGCTGATCTCACTGCGCTTGCCAGAACCATCTCCTTTGAGACAGGTGCTGATCACTTCCATGTTGAACCAGGGTTTAGGGTTTTGTATTAGTGGTCACCAAGGTCAGAATCATGTATTTCGATTCTTCAAGAGTAGGAAAGAGAAAGAGTTGTGATTGGTGTCTGCAATGATCTCGATTTTCTTGACTACATTGCGTGTGGAGCAATTCATAGAATCGTAGTGTCTGGATGTCGGTTTGGGTTGATGATTGTGGGTGATTATTGCATTCTAGTTCTGGAATAATCTATGGCAATTGCAAATAGGCGAGCCAAAGTTCCGTGACAGAATCCTGAGGAATGGGTGGTTGCTTTTAGAAAGAATCACTTTATCACCCGTAGGTCTTAGATCATGTGCCCATTGAGGATTGATATCCCCTAGTGAAATTGACCGTGTTGTGGTTCCAGGCATGCAGAGTAGTTTACTGGGTCTTGCTTTGGCGAATAAGTTTTTCCCAGATCCGAATGTTGGCCTGCCTTCCGCCATATCTGTGAGTCCCCTACGTACCCAGCTTTAGTAATTAGCAATAATATTGTGAACACTAAATTCCTGGTTTATTGACATGTCTTATTGTTGCTCCTACTGTGGAAACTGTTACTGAACCGCATTTTTATCTCGTCAGTAATGATCTTGTACATGTTGAGAACCACGATGGTGACGGAGGCAATTGAAAATGTGTTCGCAGGTTGTGATCATGTCGTTGATGGCGTTTGGCTTGGTGATTTATTGGAATAAGCACAAACATCCTTGAATTCATTTCGAAAGTGACATTACATTACATTAATTGGCGACATTCTCTAGATCGGAGTATTCTCCTATGAAATTCTTGTTGTTTGAAACTAAAGGTTGGCTCATCCGGATTCAACACCTTCAAAACCTCACACAAAAGGACAGGTTTACACTTGCAACTTGTATATCTTTCATTGTAGATGGTCGTCTTCATTCTAGAGACAAATGTTTTCATGGTTGATGCTTGTTTCATTTCGTTCTTGACTGCATGATGTTGCTTCCTCTTCCCCCATTTGCTTGTTTACCTCTGACCCAAACTGCAAAATATTATGCCTCTACTTTGTATTCAATGGAAGTCAAAAGCCTTGCTGAATGATGTTATGCAAATAATGTTTACGCCGTTTTTAGGGTTTAGGGTCTTCAAATCACCCATTGACACTAAGACCATGTCCAAGCAATAGCTTTTTGTTGTCTCCTCATCAAATTGGATGATGACAAAGAAATGCTCTTCTAAAAGTCCTACTAACGCCTATTACCTCACGACCCAAAAGAGTGAAAGCCCCACTTTTCATGATGCCATGAAGGACATCACCTGCGAGCTTTTTGCCAAGTTGTTCGGCCCCCAGCATCAGATTGCCTGGTTCTCGTTGTTTTTATAAAAATTCCAGGAGAATTTTTTTTTAAATTCCAGAGAGAACAAAAGCGCGAGCAACATCAGGAGCCAAACCGTCCTAGGAGAAAGCACCAAAACATGCCAGGTCTTTCTTGCTGGTCTTCATACTCTTTGAATTTAGGAATTAAGATCTATACCAGTCCTGCCAGTCCTGCCAGTCCTGTTTATGAGAGATTTGTGCCCTTGAATGCATGTCACAAGTCTGTTGCTCTGAATTCTGAAACACAGCACATGTGACCACTAAAGGCATTAAGTCCAGTTATACGCGTTCGTGAGAGGCGATGTTTGAAAGGTGGAACTCTCACTAGAGCGAACCCCGTCGTTTTTCATTGAGGAGATCCGGAGCTGTGTCGCTTCTCACTGAAAATGATCTATTGTTAGTATCCCAGTCGGCCCCACGATTTGTCCTTTGTGACTTTTTTCACTCATCGCTCGTTTTGTCGCTATTTCAAGGAATGAAAAGCGACGGGTTTCGCAGTAGTGTCTTTTTGTGAGAGTTCAACCAACACCCCAGGAGCATTAAAATCAAAGAAAACGGCGTGTTTTCTTTAGAGATCACCAGGCTTCCAGAAACTCAAACATTGCGAGCGCTTGCTAGCTTGTGCAAGCGAAGCTACTACTGTTGAATTTCTAAAAATTTCTGGGCTGTGGTGTGGAAGTTGCTCGGGGCTGTGCACATGCGTTTCCAGGTATTCAACCGACAGCAGCTGCGGAGTTCCTAAAGCAGACGACTGAGCTGAAAATGGACACTTCCATGTGTACGTGTGGGCACGAATCAACTGACTTGAATGTGAAACCAGCTTTGGAAGAAATTTCCTCGGCATTTGCGAAGGTAAAGACTCTTTGTTCAGTGTGTTTCAATACCTGCAGAATTTTGGTGCAACTCGATGATTGACTATTGGACTACGTGACAAACAATACTTGGTTGGCATACTCTGAATCTTGAAAAAGTGTTGGACTTTTTGACATGTCGACGGTCAACAATTTGGGAGCTAAGGGCCACAACTGCAAGTTTACTTCTAATGGTGAAGAAAATTTAGTCTATGGTGAGTTTGTGCACTTCAAGCTTATTACGGAGTAGTAGCTTATCTTTAAGTAATTTTTTAAAGTTAATTACAGGCTTCGAACTTTGCCCTCCCAATTTTTGAGACTCAATCACATTAGCTTCACAAGTCTCAACCCTACATTGGCATAATCGACTTCCTCATTGGGTAGGATTTGGCTTGATTTATGTGTTAGGGATCTTAATTAGATCCTTTTACTCCATTATGGACTTTGTTTTATATTAAATATGGTTCAAAAAGTTTAATGAGGTTACTAGCAACCTCAAAAGAAATCCAGCACAAGTTGATTCATAATTGACACTCAAATCATATATTAATTGTGTGAATTTTAAAAGTGGAAAGCATAAGATACTACTACACATGCCACTAGATTCACCTTAAATTGCCACAAAATACTTAACCCTGGACTGCCACCAGCGCCATTCTGTGGCGTTTGGATGACAGTCCAGGCTCCTATGAAGAGATTAAAAGCATTTTTTTCATCCTTTTTTTGTTGTTAACCTTTGATGTTGAGTTACGAAGAGTATCCAATTGAATTTTTTGTTTAACTAGTGTTTGTTTTCATGTAGTTGAGAAGTAAGTTAAAAAGACAGATGCCAAAATTTGCTATTTTAGTGTATTTTGAGGAGTTGTTGCTCCTTGCTCCAAATCTGAAATTTCTCAAACAAAATGATATTTTTTGAGTTTGAGACCAACTAACGAAATGAAGTTCATCTACTCTAGTTTCTACTCCAATTCGTAATATTGAATATTTTATTGTAGTTTGAACTGTGGATGTATTTTCAATATCCATTGTATTCTAATTATAGAATGACATGGAATTGAGTTTACACCATGATGTTTGTCACTGTAATTTACATACATGGAGAAATTTTCAGATTTTTTGAAATAACTTTCTATTTAATATGATTTTTTCTTCATTCTTTTTCAAAAATTCTCACAAAAATCAATTTTCCTCAAAAAAATCTAATTTTTTTGGGAAGTGGAGAAGACATGTAATATCATCTCTGAAAAATAAACATAAATTTTTTCATCCATATCTATTCCAAAATGGAAACAAACTAAGTGATGAGCAACGAAGCTCTGAATCAGTGGGGGTAGGTCCGTCCTTTAGGGGTTAAACTTCCATTCATTGCCTCTGTCAATAAAATTTTCAATTCCTAATGACTGCTTCCTCACAACTTGTGGTGGTTTGGGATGAATGTAGTTACCCTCAAATTAATGTTGGTGGTTGAGAACAGTGAGATTATAGCACTACTACCTTATATTGGAATGGTTCTTTTTTTTCATGAGGGCGACCCCACCCAAAATCTAAGTCCAAACTGGGTGGCCACATGACAACAAAAAAAAAGAACCTGATTTCCAAAGATGGCACACCATTTCAGCCTCCACATAGAAATTTGAGTTGACAAACCTACCTTCTATTGCAGGACGCTTAGTCATCCACAAGGCATTATTGCATGAGATCTTTCTTGACTTTTTCGCTTAATTCCATGTTTGGCTTCTTCTCCAACAGGCATCTACTATTCCCAGAATCCCAGCAGGGAGGTGGGGTGCCCTCATTGGGACTGACCTAAACAACATTATTGCTCTTGTGCGGTCCAATCTGTGATCATGATATATATGCTTCATTTGCTTTTGAAAATTAAAAAAATTAACAGCAGACAGTTTAAAGATCCACCCTTAAACTTAAACGACACGCAAATCACGTAAACTTAACATGCAAAGCCGACTACCAGCATGATGCAAATGATACTTGTTGATTGCAACAAGCCGGTGCTCAAATTTGAGGTAATATTACAGGCTTCCGTACATTACAATTGAAGGTCTCACTCACAATCTACAGATTCTACAGGTATGCTTCAGACCATTTTGCTGCAACACTACAGAAGTCGACCAAAGTTGCTCAAACCTAATGTAAAATCGGCGAGCACAATTATCTACAGTTGATGTTTAAATTCATAAAGAATCATCGAATTGACTCCAGCAAAATTCGTGTGCGGCTCAATTGGTCGCATCAATCTGCACGCAACACCAATTTCAGTCAAGGTCTAGTCCTTGAAGATGTGCATCCAAACCCTAATTATACCTCAGAGTTCTTATTATGCCCCCCAAATCACCAATTTGATACATTTTGGGGTCATTAGTCATCACTTCTTAGCCAAACGTACAGCCAATTAGCTGCTGCTCCTCAATGAATGACACTAGCCAAACGTACACTACTAGTGCCCTAAAATTTACAGTTACAACTTGCTACACAATCGTCAAAAATTTTTGGAACACTTCACCAAAACCTATCTTCATATCTTGAAGACTCTTGCAACTTTACCCTACACAAATAACATCATACCCTGATTTCAACTCCAAACCCTAATTCAGAAAAAGAAGCACATTCATAATAGAACGTGATGTGCAGGATTAAGAGGAGGGATTGAAGGAAGTTCAAAGGATATTGTGCATAATTGTGATCTTTCAAACTCCACACAATCCCTCGGCACCACAAGCGTTGAGCATTCTACAAATGAAGGTCTAGAGTCTAGACGTGAAGTTGCAGAGACCGAGCTTCTGCTGACCTTCAGATTGGGCGGCGATGGCGACTAGATTAAACTCCTGGCGAGGCAGAATTGGTCGTGCGCTCATCGCTCATGAGCACTTGGTGTCCAGTGCGAGAGAGACGGGTTGGTGGGGAGCGACCCGGGCGTTTCCGGCGGCGACCTTTCAATCTCAATCCCCGGCACTTCCTGTCGAATCTCCTCATTCCTTTGATGCGTGCTCAAGCTCGTCCTCAACCTCACCGATGAGCTTCGACTCTTGCTCCCCTCCTGCGGCCTCGTCTTGATATGGTTCAGCATCTTGAGCACTTCAGTAATGTAAGGCCGTTCCACGGGATCTCCCCTCGTGCACAACAGCGCCACGCCCAGCACCATAGCCATCCGCTGCTGCTGCGTGCGCATGTCGCTCATCAGAATGGGATCCAACACCGTCTGCAAGGATTTCGAGTTCGAGATTGTTCCTCGGATCCAATGCGGCAGCTGTTGTCCGTCTTCCAACGATTGCGGACTACGACCTGAAATAATCTCAAGCAGGACGATACCGTAGCTGTACACGTCGCCTTTGATAGTACCCCCCTGAGGCATGGACTCGGGGGCCGTGTACCCGGCGGAGTTCCCGATTCCCAGGCCGTGGATCTTCGCCAGTGCGAAGTCGGTGAGTCGAGGCTCCCGGAAGGTATTGAACAGGATGTTGCTGGGTTTCAAGTCGCCGTGGACTGTGGAAGGTTGGCATTCGTGGTGGAGGTACTTCAACCCTTCGGCTATGACGATCGCTGCGTCGAATCGCTGCGCCCAGTTAAAATCCCGCACGGAGGAGTCGTTCAAGGGGGGATGCAAAATCGAATGCAAGGTGCCGTTCGGGAGATACTCCATAACTAAAGCTTTGATGTCGGGGCTGCTGCAATACGCGAGCACCTTGACGGATGCCCAGTGACGAATGGGACCCAGTGTCTCGAACCCGCTGGCCAGCACCTTCTCCGCGGCATCGTCAATTTCACCACGGCCGATGCCGAACCGCTTAACAGCCACCACGGTCGCATCCGCCAGGACGCCGCGGTAGACTGTGCTCTTGCTGCCCACTCCAATCGGGTGTGCGAAATTCTCGGTGATGCGCAGGATATCTTCCGGACTGAGCTCCATCTGCAGCTCCACGGAGACAGTCGCTGAGCTTCGCCCTTTCTGAATGCTGCGTCGCCTGCGACATAGTACCAACAACACCAGGACTGCCACGGCCGCCACTGAAGAACCCACTGATATCGAAATTACCTTATTCGAAGTGCCCGAGCTTCCACAATTCACCCCAACAAGATCCCCACAAAGGAGTAGATTGTTAAGGAAGCTGTTCTTGTTCACACTGTCGTGCGGTACAAACGTCGGCACTTTACCACTGAGTGCGTTATTCGAAACATTGAGATACTTCAGCGTCGTAAAGTTCACGAAGTTCTGCTGAACTGGACCCGAGAAGTTGTTGTACGAAGCGTCGAACGTCTGTAGTGATGAAAGTCCAGCGAGTGTTGGGAGACTACCATTGAAGCCATTGTGGGAAGCGTTGAATGATTCTAAAGAGGTTAAGAACATGAGATTCTGCGGAAGTGAACCGTTGAACCGATTCTCACTAATATCGAACTGACGCAGGGAAGTCAGTCCTGAGACTTGATCCAGTAAGCTCCCCGTCAACTGGTTCCCCGAAAGGTCGATCCTTTGGACGAGCGCCAAGTCTCCGAGCTCATTTGGGATGGTGCCATTGAGCTTGTTGCGTCGGAGGGAGAGCTGGGTCCTCAAGGGTAACGTTCCTATCAACGTCGGAATGATCCCGTCCAGATTATTGTTCGACAGATCCACGTCGCTCAATTGTGGAAACGTCCCCAAATTTGATACAAAGTTCCCCTCCAGTTGATTGTCTTGCAAATGAAGCACCGTCAGATTCGCGAGGTTTAGAAAAGGAACTCGACCTTGGAGACCATTCTTGCTCAAGTCCACAGTTGTGAGACCTGTGCTAAAGTTCAGCTCCACGGGAATCGAGCCAGTCAAATTGTTTCCCGACATGTTGAGCGTCGTTAGGAATTGCAAGCTGCCGAGTTGAGAGGGAATGGAGCCACTGAAGCGGTTGTTGCCCACCAAAACAGACGTCAGGTTGCTTACATCGCCAAGGGCTTGTGGTAATGGGCCCTCCAGGCGATTGTTGCTGAGGTCTAGGGTTTCCAGAGCGGACGCCATTCCAGGCTCCAGTGAGATCGGCCCGGAGAAGAAGTTGTTCGACAAGTTGAGGAACTGCAAACGACCGAGTTTGCCGAAAGCCGGACTCACGGTGCCGTTCAAGCCCATGTTTGAGAGGTTGACGGCGGTCACGCGCCGGTCCTCGCCTTCGCTGCAGTCGATACCCGGCCAGAACTGGTTAGTGCCGTTGCGCACCTTACAGGGGTTCAAAGCACGGTTCTTGCCTTGGGGTCTCCACCAGTAGGTAATGTTCTTGGGGTCGGAGAGGATCGCTTCTTTGATGCGGAGGAGCGCCTGGGCGTCGTCAAATAAAGTTTGGGTGGAGTTCGGAGGCGGACCCGTAGATTGCTCCTGTGAGGGTCAGAACTAGATCAGTAACTAAATTCACACAGGTTATATTCACAGCAACCGAGCAACCGAGAAACCTCACCGAAGGTGTTAAGATGAGGGCAAGAGAATCAGGCACGTACCAGTAATCTTCTGGCAGAAGAGGTTTGAGCCAATTCTAATTCATCCATGGAAATGTCTGCTCCTACTCTTACGGCTCCGACGTGAATCGACAACAACAATAAGCAACTCGCCAAAAGGAAGAAGCGCGGGTGTGAAGTTATGCTCTTGTGCCTTCGTGGTCTCGAGGTCATTAAGTCTATCGTTGAACATCCTGGCGCCATGTCAGTTTCGATAATCCTGTCTGCCGGCAAGCTTGATAGAAAAAATTTAGAACTCCGGAGTACCCGACTGGAACCAACTGCTAGAAATATATCAAGACGGTATCTATTAAGTAACGCGTGCTGCCTGTGACTGTCAAATCCAAACAACGCTCCTAATGCCCAATTGTCGGTATCGCGTCCAGTTCTCGGCTAGCTAGCCTTCACACTTGATGCATGCACGAAAAATTCAGCGTTAGAACTTCAATCTCCCGCTCTTGGATGCACCTAGCTTCACCCCATCTGCTCATTTGCACTTACTCACACATACACACACACTCTCACTCGCGGCCTCCTGCAGCCAACTTATCTTCTCACTGTTCGACAAACCCCCTTGACCAATTCTGAACGAGCTGTCGCCTTCAGACGAATTCGCTACCTGATCGAATCCCAAATATGCAACAACGCAGGCTTAAATGAGGTGTGAACCACAGTCGCGTCGCACGTTCCTCCTCGTGTCGATCAAAATCTCCCCACCCGTACTCGGAGGAACTTAGACTGGACTGAATATTGAATTGAATCTAGCAATAGTTAGCGACGTTCTGACGGCTTTCTGCCTCCAAGTTGACGTTCTCCGCGTTCAAGGACTCACGGACGGGACTCTAGATCTCGCATTAGTTGCCAGAAGTGGCTTCCCAACTATCAATAGCGACTGAGCAGACGACCATACAAGCGACCCCGACTGACTTGAAACCCAGCCCGGCCAGCTACCCGCCGGAGGTTCCGAACGCGAAGTCGATCCGAAACATGGGTAAGTTACGTCGCGTCGGAGACGAAAACCAGGAACGACCGCTGACGGAAGCACCCAATTTCAACGCTTGTCAACTGTAGGCCTCCCGAAGTAACGCCGGCGAGGTGAATTTGGGACTCACAGGGTGTCACAGCAGTCCTTGGGGGACTCGCCGACATACGAGATTTTTCTTTTCTCGTGTGTGAAAAGGGTCAAGTCGAAAGTAGTTACATGATTTTCACACGGGTACACACTCATTTTCATCTCGTGGGGGTTACCCTCGTGGCCTTGATTTCGTACGAAGTCAATGTTTGCGATGGAAAAGGTCCACATAATTGGAGACTTTGACGGACTCTGGGGATGGGCAGGGTTCGAACGCGGCGGCGACGCGGGGGACGGAGTGAGGACCGGGACTCTTCTCAGTTTGCGACGGACGACCGGATCAGAAGCGATGTTGATGAGACAAAATTAAGGATAATAGAAATTAATCGTAAAGTTCGTATTGTGTTTATAAGCGGATGGCGGAGGAAGGCTTAACTAAGAATAGTACAAAGTACAAAAGAAAGACTGCACCATACTCAATCAGACCTAAGTTTTGGTGCTAAGGAGTTTCATTTCATGTTTTCTCCAAACTCCAGCTCTTCGTCCAGCAATGCACACACTTTACAATTAACTGTAATGTCCATGAAGCATCTAGATTAGTATGGGCTAATTTTTGCCAGGTGGCAACTAGGGGAGAAAATGATTGTAAGACTCTCTTTACAAATTACAATCAATTCATACTTAAAGAGGAAGGGGGTAGTATATTTGATGCAAGTGAAACTCTGAAAATCAATTTATTGCAAATAAAAGTTACAACAATATGAAGATAAGTGCTACAATGCTACCCATAATCAACACTAATAGTAATTTGTATACGTACAATTAGCAACCCATATTTACACAAGGGAAATAGGAGGGGTTACCATGTGGTCCATTACCATCTTCTAAGTAATAAACTCATACTCCCTCTGTCCCAAAATGATCTTCACACTTGATAAAATGTTTTGGATTAAGGTCAAAAATCAATATTTTTTAATTTCGTTTTGAAATATAAATAAAGTACAATGCTCTCCTATCATCTTCAAAATTTGAATTTTGGATTCATTTTCAAATGAAAGTTGTAGAGTTTTGAAATGTGTCATTTTTAGTCATTTTTGAAAGAGCAATGCTTGTCAATCATTTCTTGAGTTCCCGCGCACTTTGTTTACGTCAATCTTTCTTCCTGCATCCACAACATACTCTCATCAATCACCAAACAAAGTCTTGCATTCCTTGACAAGTAGACAAGGTGAGCAATAAAAGGACCATGTGCAAAATTTATGCAATTTATACAAAATAGCCCCTCATGCAAACAAGTGGGCACCAATTAAAACACCTTGATCACCAAGTGAATAGTGTCACCCCACAAAGTATATAGTGAAGGTTCCTTGTTAGGAGGGGGGGGATTTTGATGTAGCCACTATGCAATTTGTTGAAAGTCCTAGAATGATTCGTTGAGCCCTTCTTCCACATCATAGTACAAAGATCATTCTGGGATGGAGGGAGTAGTAGTTTACCACTTAGGCCGAGTTTATATTAGGCCTAGGGCCAGATGGAAGGCTAGCCGGATTTGCCTTCAATCCGGCCTGCAATCCGGCCCCAGTTAATGTAAAGCCTTTGGGCCGGATTTTAGGGCCCAATTTCCAACTCATTTGCTCTTGGATTTTCTCAATGCTCATTTAAAAATAAATAATAAATTATATATATATATATATATATATATTATCTTTCTCTTCTTTTCTTTTCTATTTAAAAAAATTCTTATTATTCTTATTATTTTTTTCCCTTTCTCTTCCTATTTATTAAATTTAAAAAATAAATAAATAAACGTGAATTTCCACTTTTCTTTAACTTTTTTCATTCTCTTCCTATTATTTCTATTTGGAAAAAAGGAGTTTATTTTACTTCTTTTGAACCTTTCTGTTTCACTTGATGTTGAAACTAGAGTTGATGTTGGAACTAAAGTTGAAGCTCTAGAGTGGTTGTCATTTATTTTCATGATGATTTCAAGAATTTCAATAAATAAATAATTTTCGTCTTGTCACTGTAGGGGTTTGAAAGTAATCACACAACTAAGTACAAAATTCTAGAAAACATCTCTTTTCTATCTCTTTTTTAAATCTATATTTTCAATTTTATTTTTAACAAAGTATGAAATTTGAAATTATGAGAATTTGAATGAATTCAATGATAAATGTAAATCACATTTTACCGTACATGTTAGTTCTAGTACCATAATCTTTCTTAATTGTATTCTTTTTTCAAGTATCTATCATTAGAATTGGCAATTGAATTGAAAAAATTAATTGAGGAGCTAAATTGACTTTAAAAGCTAGTCAACCAAGGAGTTAAAATTTGCTTTGGTAATCTAAAAGGTCTTCAATCCCTAAAGGACTATGACTATAGTTTCACCAAAAACACTCCAAAACTGCCATTTCTAAGACAAGCACCAAATTTTTGCACACATATAAGCATAGGATCTTGTAGTACTCTAGTTTGAGAAGATGTGGAAAAAACTTCATAAATTTTCATCATGTAGATTGCAAGATATTAGCATTTGAAGTGACAAAAATCCTATTTTTGGCCTAGCAAAAAATTATGCAGTTGCACTTCACAAGATGACATTTGTATGAAAAAGTGTCCAAAATGGTGGTGCTTCTTTGGATTCATTCTTCAAGGCTAGTTGGGTACATGCTTGAAAAATTTCAGATCATTTGGACTTGAACAATATATACAAAAAAAATAGTAATTAGAAAAAAATGGAGAGTGATTCAAAACACTAAATTGTTAAGAATTTAATTATGGAATTGAAAAATGCCAATCCCAATGGTTGAAATGTTGTAAGAAATAATCTAACATCCTCCAATTATACTTTTTTCAAAAAATCTTGAAAATTGAGTAAAATACAAGACTTCAAAGTTTATTTTAGAGTAGAGAATCCAAAACTGCCTGCAATCTAAAATTCCTTGAAACTATTGACTCATTGATCAAAATGGAATGATTTTAAGACTTTCTACATGTATATAACTATAGATAACCAATTTCAAATTTTTGTTTATGAAAAAAGTGATTTTTTTAATCTACCCACATTGCCTATTTACGAAAAAAAAGTATCATATTAGGCCATAACTTTTGACTCATATTTCCAAATGTCATGTGTGCATATAGAAGATATTCCTTGTCCCCACCTTCTATATGAATTTCAGCCTAAAATATGCAAATCTCCACTCACATGTATTTGCCCAAAATTTCTATGTTGCCAAAAAACACATATTGACCCTTCTAGGGGTTAATATACCAATAAATAAAATATATGGTAGAACTATTAGGTTATTATATCAGGTTTTTATAATAATAATAATTTCTAAAAATGTGATTTATGATTTATGATCATAAATTTTATTTTTAATTAATTTTATAAAAAATAATAATTTAAATTAGAGCATCGCATGTCAGTCACAGATCAATAGACATGTCAATCAGACCAAGTAAACATGTCATGTCAGCATAACAATTGAACATAACAGTAAGTATATATTAAAATAAACATTACATGAACATTAAGCTAATAACTGGCAAGCTTCTTCCACTCAACCTCAATGATTCCAAAAATCCAACACAGATGGATGGGAGGAAGTTTCTTGATCTCACATGTAATAAACATGTATCAGAACATAAAATAAAAGACTTTGTATTGATAGACAGTGGAGATTTCTACAATCCAACAGAGGAGCCCAATCCAGCCCCAATCCGGCCTTAGATGGGAGTTTGGGCCACCCAAAACCTCATCCCGATTGCTCCCTTGGGGCCGAATGGCTTGGTGCCAAAACCATGCCACCTAAGGCGACATGTAGGATGAGTTGTAGTTCTGGCCAATCCCAAGTATAAAGCTCTTGGGCCGGATTTGGAGAAATTGAGATATCCTATTGGCTCAAACTTGGAGAGTTCCGGCCGGCCTTCAATCCAGCCCCAAGTATAAACCGGCCCTTATTAGAGGTGGTAACGGTCCAATTTCTCCACCCTAAACCTTTTCTACTTTCTTTGTGTTAACGAATTCTAAACTTTTTGTTTAATTATGGATGTTTTTTGTAACTAAGAAAGTATCAATTGGCAACCAGCACTTGTCTACTGTTTCTGTTTTCTTGATCCAAATCGATGGTGATTTTGATCCATTTCTAAACTTGAAAGTCTACATCTTAATTGGGTGATTGCAAGAAACATCTGCCAATTTTGTTGCGTTTTGATTTTGGAACACTATAACTTTTGAATCATGAATCCAATTCCAAAACCAAAATATCAATTTCTAGACTTCTTTCTTGTTATTGTATCCCTTATTTTTCAGAAATTTTTAAAAATTATTTTATACTTAAAAGTCAATTTTGTTAATTTGTCATACTTCAACATTTAGGGTTTTTTTATACTATTGAGTGGTTTAAATTAGTGATTTTCAACTGAAATTTCTATGGTATTTTAGTATAGTACGCACTAGGCACACATGTGTCTACCAAAGGGAATTTGAAAATTCATTATTTTATATCCTCCACGTTCATGCAAATAGGCCTCTCTTGCACATGCAATTCTAAACAATAGAGATAGTTTTGAACTCATTTTTTTGCTCAAATCTCATCATCAAGAACTCTTCCCAAATGGCCAATTTTTAGTTTTGTTGAAATTTTTTTTTCCTATTTTTTACAAATTAAAATGCCAAAGTATGTATTTTCCACGACATATTTTCATCATTTGTTGATGGATGCTATATTCTTATGATCAAATGATAGAAATTCCATTTGATAATAGAGCATAGACATATATGAACCTATCCTTTCATCATTTTCCACATTGCTTCCACTCATAACTCATCAACATAATCATGGGAAAAATATTGTGAGTGAATTTATATCTCTTCACCTATGAAGACCACTTTAAAACATAAACTCTCTCAAGATTCTTCAAAATCTAGAAGTTATTCAACGAGGAGCTAAAAGGCAAAGATCAAAATTAGTAAAGTTCTCATCAAATTTCAAGAGTTACTATATTGGCCATAAAGTCTACTATGTCATAAATTTTTGGTTTGAATCTCTTTTTTTCATTCTCGAGTATTTTAGGAAGCCCATTAGGTAGTTAGTTGACAAGTAGAGACAAAATCTTTTACCTACAAAATGCCTTACACAAGGTAGCTTTACCCAATACCACCCAAATGTACGGTCCTCATTGATTCTAGAGTGAGAATGTAAAACTATAATATATGTCTTGTTGTGAAGTTAATGTGAGTTAAGGTATGTACTACTATCATAAATTCTCGTCATAGGATCAACGAGGGCCCTACATTTGGGTGGTATTGGGTCAAGGGGTGGTAATGGGTTTGTCTACCCTACAACAAACATTTGAAGTTCTCAACCTCCTACTTCAGGTAATGAGACATTTATGAGGGTTGGTTATATATGAACCCTTATACTATTATGAATATAATTGATTTGTAATTATTCATTGAAATTTTATCTTAAAATTTTTCATTTATAAAATAAAAAAAGTAAATTGGCTATCCACTCAAAAGAGAGCCTCCATTTCCTGCTCAATTAATTAGCCCCCCCCCTCCCCCAAAAAATTAGTAGCCATTGATTGTTTTTGAAAAAAATAAAAACACCTCCTTCCCTGTCGTTGATCTTGATACGAATTTTATGATACCATACGTATACCATATGTATACGGATATGAAAAACAGATACGGATTATCCCATATCGATTGTCAAACAACTTTTTTTTCAAAAATACAAGAGTGAGGGGGGTACTAGGTTTTGAAAAATAATTTGATTGCCTCAACATGCTTTCCTCACTATCCACTCACTATCCACTCAAAAGATAGCCTTCATACAAATGATGATCACTTGAGAGATGTATAGGTGATAATAATTGAAAAAACTAGAAGAATTGGACGCTAATAGAATATTAATGAGTCTATTTTTTTCAAGAATGATGATTCAATTTTGCACCCTTTGACAAATTCCAAATCCTATTTCAAAAAAAAAATTATATTCCAAATTATGTTTTCACATTCTAAAATCACATCCTTTTGTGTTACACAAATTGACAAAACACTAGGAAACAAATGTATTCAATTGAAAAATCACTTGACAAATTTTTATTTTGGCAAGACATGGAAAACAATTGATTTTTACTTGTTTTACATCAAAATATTTTACCATGTATGTTGTTTTATTATTAAAAAATTACATGAAAATAATGTGATTTTCACATTAAGTATATGTCAAAGATGTCTAAAATATGTTCTTGATAAAAAGAAACTCATAAACTCTTCTTTTATGTATTACATATTCTCAATTTAGTGATTTATGCACATATTACATGTATGTAATAATTATTCTCTTTCAATAAATTATTTATCTAAATAAGATAAGAACCTTCCTATCTAATTTATTATTTTCCAAAACAAACAAAAACCTCTTATCTAATCAATTTTAACCCCTAAAGGACCAACATGTGTTTTTTGGCAACATAGAAATTTTGGGCAGGTGCATGTGACTAGAAATTAGCATATTTTAGGTTGAAATTTTATTATAAGATGGGGATGAGTAATATCTTTCATATGCACTAAATTTAATGACATTTGGAAATATGAGTCAAAAGTTGTGGCCTAATATTTTAGTTTTTTCCCAAGGCGGGTAGTCTAGGTAGATTAGAAAAAATCACTTTTTCAAAAACAAAAATTTGAAATTGGTTTTATAGAGTTATGTAAATGAGAAAAAGCTTTTAATCATTCCATTTTGATCAATGAATCAAAAGTTATGAGAAATTTTATTTTGCAAGCAGTTATAGATTCTCTACTCTAAAATGAACTTTGAAGTTCTTTATCTTATTCAATTTTTAATATTTTTTGAAAAAAATAAAATTTTAGAATGTAGATTTTTTATTATAACATTTCAAACCTTGGGATTCTCATTTTTGAATTCCATAACTAAATTCTTAACAATTTTGTATTTCGAATCATTATCTACTTCTTTCTACTTACTATTTTTTTCCTATATGTTGTACAATTCCAAATAATGTGAACTTTTCTAAGCATGTACATAACTTGTCTAGGAAAAAGAATCCAAAGAAGCACCACCAATTTGGACATTTTTTCATAGAAAAGTGAGCTTGTGAAATGCAACTGCCGTATTTTTTGCAGGGCCAAAAAAATGATTTTAGTGAATTTGAATGCTTATATCTTGCAATCCATGTGGTGGAAATTTATGAAATTTTTACTGCATGTTCTCTAGTCAGCATACTACATGTGTAAAAATATTCAAAAATTTGGTACTTGTACTAGGAATGACAATTTTAGAGCGTTTTTGGTGAAAACATAGTCAAGGAACTTAAGGGGTAAAGATTCATAGTCACTTCCATATTCAAATATAATAAAAGAATTTGAAAGTGTAATAAGTTGCTTGGTCAAAATTTATAATAATAGAATTTTATTATTATTTTTAAGATATGATTAATTAATATTTCATATGTGTATAAATCACTAAATTGATTAATACATGTAATTAATCAATTTTATAATATTTGTATTTATAAAATAAAATAAAAATATATTGATAATAAATGATTAGATATCATTAATGAAATTTATAAGTTTATATATTTTAGGATTTTAAAAGCTTGAATTCTACATAGTTACAATTCATCATGTTTTAGATGGTATGAAAATATTAAACCCTTAAGTTCCTCGACTATGTTTTCATCAAAAATGATCGAAAACTGCCATTTCTAGTATGAGTACTAAATTTTAATAAAAAAAACATTTTTGGACATGTGTAACTGTAGGATCTCATAGTAAGTTGGTTTGAGAAGATGTCATAAAAATTTCAGAAGTTTTCACCGTGTGGATTGCAAGAAATAAGCTTTCAAATTCACATAAATCCTTCTTTTGGCCCTACAAAAAATTGGGCAACTACACTTCACAAGCTCACATTTGTATGAAAAATGGTGGTGCTTCTTTGGATTCATACTTCAAGGCAAGTTTACTACATGCTTGAAAATTTTCAGATCATTTAGAATTGTACAACGTATAGGAAAAAAATAATAAGTAGAAAGAAGTAGAGAATGATTCAAAATATAAAATTGTTAAGAATTTAGTTATGGGATTCAAAAATGACAATCCCAATAGTTGAAATGTTATAATAAAAAAAATCTACATCCTATGATTTTATTTATTTTTTAAATATTGAAAGTTGAGTCAAATAAAGGACTTCAAAGTTATTTTAGAGTATAGAATCCATGACTGTCCACAAACTAAAACTCCTCATAACTTCAGAATCGTTGATCAAAATGGAATGATTAAAAAGATTTCCACGTTTACATAACTCTAAAAACCAATTTCTGATTTTTGTTATAAAAAAAGTGATTTTTTCTGATCTGCTCGGGCTGCCCGCATAGATAAAAAAGTAACAAATTAGGTCGTAACTTTTGACTCATATCTCCAAATGTCATGAAATTTAGTGCACATGAAAGATATTCCTTTTCCTCACCTTCTAGTAAGATTCCAATCTCAAATATGAAAATCTCCAGTCACATGTACTTGCCCAAAATTTCTATGTTGCCAAAAAACGCATTTTGGTCCTTCAAGGGACAACTTGGATTTCGGGTAAGTACCTATGGTCTCAATTTTTATTATGATTTTTTTAAACTTATTTTGAACATAGAAAAATTTATTATCTTCATGGGAATATAATTTTTTTAAATTGATGCCCAAGAACAAAAGTTATGCCTAGTGTAGATAACCAATTAGGATTTTTTGTTGTAAATTTTTGGTTGATTCTGAGGTGTCTTTTATTATTTTTGACCTGTTGTTTATGAATTGTTTGTTTGAATTTTGTATTTTAATGGGCTGATGGGATTATATTTGGTGTGTTCTGGAATGGTGAATGATTGTTGAATGTATATGTGTTGATTTGGGTGGTTGGTTTCCTAATTGGAACGGTCTGGCTTTCCAACCAAGTTTTGAATGTTTGAAATCTGTGTTCCAAATTGGGTGATGATTCTACCAAGTTGGATTGTATGTGGGTGAGTGTCTAGTCCAGTTGGCTATGTGTAAGCAAATTCCAATTTGGAATTTTATGTGTAACTGGGGCGGTTGCCTTTGCAGTTCCAATTTGGTGGTTAGATGGTAGTTGGATTGTCTCTTCCAAATTGGTAACCACCAAGTTTGGAATTTCTATTTGGTCTGATTTTTCTTTCATTTTTCTTTATCCACTCATGAGAGTTCCAGTTGGAGTCCCAACCAAGTAGTGCTATGTATTTTCGTTTGTTTATGTGTACGTTTGTGGTTATGAGTGATGGAATGGTGATGTCTAAGTGTTGGAAGTGTTTCCAAGTTGGTTGTGTGTGTGTTATTTGATTGGATGTGTGATATTGGAATGTTTTGGGATTGTGTGTTTATGTCATGGTTGGATGTTTGTTATTTGGAGAAGTTTGTGTGAAGTGAATTGAGAAGGCAAAGTGAAGATAGATGGAAGTTGTGAAGTAAGTGAGAATCCAATTGGAAATTTTAGAGTGATAGAAAGTAAGTATTTTAATTAGGAAAGAAAAATAATAAAATTAAAAAATAATATGAATGTAAGAGGGGAAGAAATGAGACATTGAGTGGAAGAATGAAGAGAAAAATATTAATTATAAACGGTGATTTGTTCACCAGTTTAATTAAGTTAATCAGAAATTACATACAAATTGATTGTTTGTGTAAATGTGTGCAATGTTATGTGCTATGATCTTTGATGAATTAAATTGTGAAAGTGTGATGTTGTAATATTGGAGAATTATTTGTGACTGTAGTCCAAGTTGGATTTGATGATGATTTATGTTATGTGGATGTTTCTAAATGGGGAGTCTGTTGGATGGAATGTGACTTGTACTAATTTAAGTCAACATCCAAATTGGTTTTGCAATGTCGTTGTAGTTATGTTTTGGGGTATGGAATTCCAAGTTGGGTTATTGAATATAAGTCAAGATATTTGATTTTAGATATAGAACCTATTAACATAGAAATATCCTACTTGACCATCTCCCTTGGAACGAACTAATTATACTAATAGGATAATTTGATTAATTTCCAAATTAGTCATTATCCTTCTTCAACACCTAGAAAAAAAAATTATGCTCAAAATCGGGGAGACTGGGCAACAAAAAAAATATCAATAATGAAATTTTTTTTCTTGTGGATTATATTTTTGTCTAAAGGAGGCAACTCATTTTTTACCACTTTAGCACATACATGTATCTGCAAGGGAGGTTTCAACAATGGGGAAATTTTCTTATATGCAGAAATAGAATTTATAAGGTTTCCATAATTTTTCAGATTTTTATTTCTCAAAACATAATTAATATGAATTTTTTAGCTGAAGATTTTGTTCCACCCATATTGGTTATATAGACCTTCCTAATTTTGACTAAGGTTTGGTTGCAATATTGAGAGTCTTGTAGCCAATCATTATGTGCCACAACTGCGCACGGAATTGTACCAGCATTAATCATTGTTAATCATCTTCTTATCAAAATTACTCCACCTTATGTTGTCAGAATGGGGTTATCATCAAGAATGGGTTTCTTCTCATACATAGAAAGCTTTGATTCATTTTATTTGGATAAGTGATGTAAAAGTTATGGACATTATTTTTTTCAAGCAATCTTAGCATCTTCTTGAAAAAATAACTAGTAGGATTCATTTATAGATGCAATTCTTACAATTATAAAAAAAAAAGTTCCACATGGTTCAATTTGCTTCATTGAACAATCTTACCATTGGGATTAGAGCATTTTAATTCCATTTGAGAGATATTAGTAATTTAGATTTTCCTTCTATCTTGTACCTACTTCTACTTAAAAAAATTTTAAGAATGAAAATGAAGTTTTTTTCCTAGACTCTCAACCCAATTCCCCACTATAAAGATTAACCCCTAAAGGACCATTTGTCCCCTCAAGGAACAATTTGGGTTCGGGCAAATTCCTATTGTCTCAATTTTTCATGATATTTTTTGGAATTTTTTGAGGTTGTGTATTTTTGCAAGAGCTTTGTGAAAATATATTTTTTTAATTTTAATCGATGCCTGGGAACAAATGTTATGGCATAATAAGCAAAAATGGAGTTTGGCTGGCAGCACCAAAAAAATCATAGAAAGTCAGAATAAATTGTTTTCAATTTTTTTTCTCAAAGATTATATTTTGTCTACATGTGAAGCTTTGTTTCATTCAATTTGGACTAATAATTAGAGAATGATGGACAATCTTAGTTTTGGGGGCAATCTAAGCATCTTTTTGAAAAAATAACTTGTGGAATTCATTTTTTAATGCAATTTTTAGAATTTTTCTAAAAAAAAGATAGACAAGGTTAGATTCTCTTGCTAGAACAATCTCATCATTGGGATTATTGTGATTCAATTCCATCTAAAAGCTATTAACAATTTAGTTTTTTCTTCAATCTTGAACCCACCTCTTTTTAACAAATTTTTAATGAGTGAAAATTAAGTTCTTTTTTTCCTAAATGTTTTTGGTAGATTCTCAACTCAACTACTTAACTTAAATAAGTAGAAAATCAAAATCCTTAGTGCAAAAGATTTGAACTAAAAAGATTCAAAGCCAAAAAATCTAGTCAAGCAAGGTGCAAAAAAACTTGTTTTCTTCACTTTAAATGCATATATCTTGCAATCTGCATGGTCAAAGTTTCTGAAATTTCTTCCATATATTCATATACTAGTCAAGTACAAGATCTTATGGTTGGATATGCAAAAAACAAACAATTTTTAATGTTCTTTTCTCTTTTCAATAGAAATGACAATTTTGAGTGTTTTTTGATAGGAAAATCACCTTGGTCCTTTAGGGGTTAAAGCCTCAAAATTTTGTAGTGCCAAAAAATTTAAGTTAAAAGGGCTCAAAGTCAAATAATCTAGTCCCTCAACTTGCAAAAAAACTTATTTTTTTCACTTTAAATCCAAATATCTTGCAATCGGTGCAATCAAAATTTTTGAAATTTATTCCACACATTCTCATACTAGTAAGGTGTAAGATCCTAAGGTTAGAGGTGCAAAAAATAAAATTTTCAAATTTTTTTACTCATTGCAATAGAAATGGCAGTTTTGAGTGTGTGTTTTTGGCTAAAATAGGTCTTGGTCCTTTTGGGTTAAGTTCAAAATGTTACAATAAACATTATTTATAGTCATTTTTGAAGATTTTCCTTTTCCTTTTCTTATTCAAGTTGTTTCTAAAGGTCATTTCTTACATTGGAAAATTTACTTTTTGAAGCCATGCATATTTGTACCCTTTGAATTGTAGAATATCCACAAAGCCAGGGCTTCAAAATTTATATTCTTGATGGGAATTTCATGCATAAATTATTTTTTTTTAATTTGAGTAAAACTAATGAAATAAATCTTATCAAGTTCAGTTTTTACTCCACTTGGAAATTTTGAAAAAATAATAACTTTTAATATTTTAAAGCAATATGAACTTTGGACCTATAACCATGGTTTTGTTGATTTTCTAATTTTCTTAGAGTAACACAGTAACTTTGGTTTATACTATGATGTTATACACTAAACCATTCCCCTTTGAAAGAGGAATAATGCTTCCCTATTTGCATAGGAGTGAACTTGGTTATATTTTGTAGAGAATTGTTGGTTGGTTGGGAAGTTACAATGCTAGTGTCTTTGGACGACAAAAAGTTGCAAGAGAGTCATTGTATAACTAGGAAGTTGCCATGCTAGGGCTCTTGACTTCTTGTGGAGCAAAAGAACCCCCAACGTTGGTTAACATTGTTATCTATGCATTAAGTAAGGTTGGTTGTTTATTTTTTTATGTAGCAATCTTTGGGCCTGTGCACCCTTTGAACATGTTCTTAGTATTCTCATAAATCTCTTAGCAAGGAGGGGTGCATGGGCTTTATTTCATGGTGTTCAAACCTACAAGGTCAAAGTTATTGAATTTATAAGTTTTTATGAATTAAAAAATTATGAAATTAGTTTATTTTTATTTTGTTGTGGAAACAACACATGACACACAATAGTAGTGAGTATGATTTCATCTGACATAAGTATAGAATTGATTTTTTCATTCATAACTAAATTTAATCCTTGAACACCAAGCTGGTGACCGTGGAAATCAACCATTTTGGAACCATGTGACATTATCTACTTTAAATAAACCAAAAACATTTCTACTCCTAATTACGAGGATGAATAAGCCATATGACCCATTTGCAACCATTTAAGCAACTACGCATACATGGAGCTTGGGATTCTTGAGTGGGGAAATTTTCCTATGTACAGAAATAGAGTTGGAAAGGATTCCATATTTTTTTCATAATTTTATTTCTCAAAATTTAATTACTATGAATTTTTTAGCTTAAGATTCTGTTCGACCCATATTGGTCATATAGATTTCTGTATTTCCAACCAAGGGCTAGTTGCAAAATTGACCAAGGGTTGGTTGCAATATTGATAGTTCTATAGCCAATCGTAATGTGCCACAACTACATTTGAAATTGTACCACAATTAATCACCACTCCTGACTACTTGATCAAGAAGAACTGTAGTCTATATGGCGGAAATGGGGGAGTGATGCGAAAGGGGTCGCCTCCCTTAGTTGCACTTTTGTCCTACACAAGAGAATTCCTTGTCATTCATTGGACAAAAAACGTCTCCCTCATCGTTGAGGGGTTAATGTAAGTTAGTTGCAAATGGCAGCAAATATTGAGGTTTGAAATCAATGGTCATGGGCCGGCTGTCCTTCTAAGGTCCTATTGGTGCAGCTAGTCCTCCATATATCATATATCAAGTAAAGGATGATAATGTTTATACAGTGTCGGTCTCGAATTAAATTTAATTAACCCCTAAATGTCGACAGTCATCTCCAAAATTAACGATTTCAGGATAATCATTATAAAGTGCAATTTGCAAGCATATTTTGGAATTAATATACAAATGAAAGTTGTAGATTTTGATTTTTAGATTCCATCTATATGGTTAGACTCACCAATGCTATCACTAATATTTGTTTTATAAATTTTGAAAGGGAAATTTCAAAATTTCATCTAAATTCGATTACAAGCAAAATATTATCATTTTTTCAGTAAAATTTGTTGGAATGGATTTGAAATGAGGTTCTCATCACTTGGTGATTTTTTGAAATTTTTGTGTTTTAAAAATCTATAACCCCATTTTGACAATTCTAGTTTTGAACTAGAGTCAATGCAATTTTGGCTTGGTCAATCACTTGACATACTTGCATATTCATAATTTTTGAAAAATATGTATTCTAGGAACACCAAATCCTTAGATAGGACAACAACTTGATAAAGGGTCTCCACAAATTAGAATAATTTTCATCCGAGTAGTTAGGAGGATGAAACTCAATTTTCAATTTGTTCATTGTCTAGAAAATGGGTTAACCCTAGAAGGATTCTATGGACCATAGTGGTTTGATGGATGACTTTACTATCAATGATTGTAGAAACAAAGACTACACCTATGGGTCCAATAATTAGAGGATTTTGGTGACTACCTTAGTTATAGGGGGTTGCATCCTTTTAGGGTTAAGGTGGACTAGTCATGGCTCAATCTTGGTTTAGCTAGTCCAATTGGCAAGGATCCAGGCCATGCTCGAAATGAAGGATAACTTAAATTTGGTCTCAGAAGCCTCTGAACTATTGGATGATGGTGGAAAGTTACCCAAACCAAATGCCTTGGTTGTGGGTTCAATACTTGGCAATGATAGGTGGTTTATTTGGTGTGAAATCAACTTTTCTACGTGATGAAAATCCCTCGCAATATAATGCTCAGCACACTAGTGTTAAAAAATAGACAACTTAAATCCTAAAACATCAAATTGTGTTTTTTGGCAACATAGTGATTTTGGATAGCTCTACTCTAATATAAACTTTGAAGTCCTTTATTAAATTCAATTTTCAATATTTTTGGAAAAAAATAAAATCATAGTATGTACATTGTTTACTACAACATTATAACCATTTGGATTGGCATTTATCAATTCCATAACTCAATTCTTAACAATTTAGTATTTTGAATCATTTGCTACTTTTTGTACTTACTATTTTTTTTCTATATGTTGTACAATTCCAAATGATTTGAAAATTTTCAAACATGTAGCCAACTTGCCTTGAAGAATGAATCCAAAGAAGCACCACCCTTTTGAAAAAAAATTCTTACAAATGTGACCTTGTGAAGTGAAGCTGCCCGGTACTTCGCAAGGCCAAAAAAAGGATTTTTGTCCATTCAAATGCTACTATCTTGCAATCTACAAGGTGGAAATTTCTAAAAAAAATTCCAAATCTCCTCAAACCAACATACTACAAGATCCTATAGTTACATGTGTCCATAAATGTTTGTTTTTTCTAAAATTTGGTACTTGTATTAGAATTGGCAGTTTTGGAATGTTCTTGGTGAAAACATAGTCAAAAACCTTTAGGAAGTTAAGGTTAAGTTATTTCCACTTCATTTCAGAATGAGTAAGTTAAGTCAAGCTTCCGTAGAATTTTTCCGTGTGGGATCAATCCTTTGTTGTTGAAGTTTTTGAGGGATCCCGGCATATTCCTGGACCAGGTTCCAGACTTTCCGTTTCCCAGAATTCTAAGGCCTCGCATTATTATTGGGATCTACAGTAAAATAACGTACTAGGACAAAGGTATAAAGACTGGTAGTTAACGTAGTTTATGGAAAAAGGAAGCTGAATGGACACGAAACGCGGCGATACCGGCCCAGGCAAAAGGGCCGGGGCAGCATTATTATTGGGATATACCTTAACTGGAAATGACGGTACCGTTACCAAGATTGAACCTGCTCCACCACCCATTTACAAACTGTAGCTACCACTGTATCACTGCAATGCTTTCTAGAAAAAGAAAAAGAAAAAGAAGGTCGTAAGACTCTTTCTCCTTCTGTAGTGGATGAAAATCACCAAATTGATATAATTCTATAAGAAAAAAAATTCCTAGTTGATGGAGTGGCTCCCAAACACTCCTGGATTTCAGATTCATTTGGCATCACTAGATTCAGGAAAAATACGAACAAAGAAAAATGTATATAAAAGAAATGATATTTCATATATAGTTTACTAATGTAAATAGCTTCATCGCTCCAATAAAATTATATACTATGACTCTTTGAATGAGCAAAGAGGTGTCAAAGTGGAATTTTTTTCATTGAATTTTGATAGGTTTATGTCACCTTGTACCAATCACTAAATGAAACGTGGCACTTTTTATATATGTAAAAAGAATGACTTGATCTATGCCAAAACTAACCCTCCCATAGGATTCTTGGATTTGGCAAATGGAGGTTCATATGGTAGTTGCTAATCATTCCATCACCATCATCCAAGACATCGATCATGGGGCTACTACTACAACCTAATGTAGACCAAATCTCATTTATTGAAATTTGTTTGTCATGGGTTCATGCAAGACTTTACTAGATCATTCCCTATGTTTCTATGACGGGTCTTTTCTCTATGATAGGCCTTGTTTACCTTACTTTAGATATCCCTTTGTATGAACCCAAAAAGTTCGAACTTTAACCCTTCACACTAACACCACCAAAAAGTGGCTTGGCTATTCATTGTAGAAACAAAGAATGCACTTATTGATCCAATAATACAAGCATTTTAGTGACTCTCTTCACTTTAATATTGAGGTTTCTTCCACTTGGTAAATAAAATACTATTAAGAGAGATTGCAAGTTGTGATGCTCGGGGGAATGGAAGTGGACTGCAGCATCACTGAAATGTTTTTTTTACTTACTAAGAAAAGTTGGGCCAGATTGTTTTGATGCCATTTTGACACCAAAGGCAGCATATAGGTCATTTTAGTGTCATTTTATCCATACTAGGTTGGTATGGAGGTTGGCACCAACTTAACATAATTGCACTTCAATGCACCATTGTGGCACCATGTTCACATGCCTTGAAGTTCCTGATGCATCAGGAACTTTAGGGCATGTTAATAGGGTGCCACAATGGTGCATTGAAACTACATATTGTTAAGTTAATGTAGGGATTAATGTCAATGTGATGTTATGTTAACATGGACTAGGTTAATGCAACCTGGATTCTATAAGGGCCTATTATTCTAATGCTAAAATGGCACTCAAACTGTTAGACATTGTTTCCATGCTAAAATACATCAGGAACTTCAAGGCATGTGAACATGGTGTCACAATGGTGCATTGAAGTGCAATTATGTTAATTTGGTGCCAACTTCCATACCAACCTAGTATGGATAAAATGACACTAAAATGACCTGTATGCTGCCTTTGGTGTCAAAATGGCATCAAAACAATCTGGCCCAACTTTTTTGATGTAGATCTAGATGGACTAATGCTAAGTAATTTTGATGTAAAAGTTGTACCATTTGTGTTCTGAAATGACAACATGCAGCTTAGACATATATAAGATGTCAAATTGTGAGAATGATAAATTGGCTCCACAATTACACTAATTTGGTGCTCACTTGTAACAATGTTAGATCGATGATAACTCTAACATGATGACTTCTTATGTGAAAATGGCAACACAATTGTACTAAAATCAAACTATATTTTCTACAAAATGACACTCATCAATGTATTTTTGATGCTCAAATAGCTATGAAATGTCAATATAATAGCAATATGTAATTGTAACACTGACACCTAACCATCACATGTTTTTGATGCTAAAATGATTCCACAGCTTTATTAAAATGAGATATGCCAACATCTTGAACTTTTGATGTTGAATTACTATACAAAATAATACTAAAAAACCTTCAATGCTAATGCTATAGTAGTGCAAATTATAGAACAATGTAAATTTAAATATAATGCCATCAATGTAAGTTTCATATTTAAACATCTTCTATACTAACTGAATGTCAAAATGGCATTGAGTGGTCAATCACTTTATCATCAACAAGACATTAATACACCTTCAGTTCTAGTAATGGTAATGATTATGGTAGGAAATTTGATATACATATAGAGAGAGAGAACAAGTCAATGTTGAGTGCCAAAAACCATTTATTCAAGTTTATATAGCATATATTCTATAGGCTGACATTACATAGTAGCAATCAACACCTAATACAATAGATGCCTATATGTATTTAGTACCCAAGTATTTACAACTGTAATCAATACTACAAAGCTAAATCTATTTAGTTGTCTTCATCATCATAATGAAACACAATGCCTGACAGATGGACTGAGTCCTATTGTATGAGTGGTGAGTCACTATTCAAAGGTTGAATGTCATACTAAAAATACAGAAATACTAGCTCCATCTAAATTTGGTCAATACAACCATTGAGTGATCTTTGGTTATACTAAAAATGGAGAAGAACATCTACTTGCCTCCATCATGTGCTACCATCAATTCCTAATACTTCCAAGTATGCTTTTGTTTTCACCTGTAGTAAATAGATATTTTATTAGTCTATGGTACCAATATACAAGATACATACAATAATCCCAAGCAATAATCTAATCACTGATGGCCCTACCATTGTTTGGAAAGGAATAAAAAATATATTAAATGAAGACTTTATGAGTAAATAACTAAACAAGAATTTCAATTCCAAAAAGGAAATTTAGGAGAAGTTATCCAGTTAGGTATACATACCTGATCTAATGTAAGATACATAGAACACCCAAATAGGCTTTGAAATGGTTGAAGTCTGTTGTATTCAACAATCCACACATTAGTTGTAGTAAAGCTATCTAATACTTTACTTTGAAGAAAAATGAAATGTGGAAAATATTAGTATTCAGAACTAAAACATTTCCAATATGCAATGATATACAAGCTTAACACTAGATCTAATACATAGTAATGTTACAGATAAGAAATAATACATCTTCAATGCAAGTAACAAAACATACCAACAAGCAATATAATTCAATCTATACATTTTTGAAATATGAACTATACTTGATCAATTCAAGGAAGATGTGGCATTGAAGAACCTAATTTGTAGAAAAGATTGCCCCAAACCACTTTGCATCATTTGTCATTAGGTTGCCAATCTTTGGTCCAAAATCAAAAGGGGCCCATCCAAAAAATTATGAACTTATCACCAAGGGGAGTAGAAAAATATATTGTACATACTGTCTATTACAATATACAAAATATAGACACATCTAATGCAGAATCAATATGTGATTTTCAAACCTTTATGGTAAGAACTTTCCTTGTAGAAATTGTGCAATATAGAAGGGTTGCACAAGATGCTTCATAAATATTGCAATAACATGGCTAAGTTACAAATTTTCAAACAAAAAAATAAAATAAAATAAAAGTAAAGTTCAAATATTATTCTAAACAATACAATTTTAAAGTTTAAGAATGACCAGCTACATTAGCCATAGTTGCTGGTGATGGATTGATTATGTGAATTCATTTCATGTTGTTGACCTCTTCCAATGCCACACATTCCCAACGTGCCATCATCCTACGATCTTCCATAGTTTTTTGTGTCTCAAGGTTGTTACCTCCCATTGCCAATGAAAGAATATGAAACAACCATCCTGCTTGTTCCAATGTTATCTCAACTGGTGCGTCAATGTCATATGTCTCACCATATATGGCTTTTGCAATAGCACCATGTATAGCTTTACTTCCAAAAGGATCTCAAGATCCATCGTCATTGACCTTCACCCTCCAAGCATCACCTACAGAATTATGTCCAAATCATTAGATTGAGCAATGAAATATGGTTGATCAAACTATTATAATCAAGATGGAAATTGCATAGGCACATACTATACCTGCTTTTAGTTCTTCCATCTTAGCTCCCCGAAATGCAATTTCTTCCAAAGTGACATTACTCAACAAAACTGGAACACCCAAGAGCCGAAACATCTATGTTTTTGCTATGCCTCCAAAATTTGATCTCCGATTAGAAAATGTCCTAATAACAATGGATCTAATGCTCCTTGTTGATGGTCTAGGCTCATTCCATATTTTTGAAAATGAAGCACGGGCTTCAACATCTTCATCAATCTCAAAAGACATAAGAACTGCTTCCATCATCATATCAATTGAAGGAAATATTGTGGAAAAATCAAAAGCACCAAAAAGAACTTTGTTGATGATCCTTGGAAGCTTTGCCTATAAAAAATGAACATAGAATTAAATTGTCAAAAACCAAAGAAGTCATTATAATAAAGTTAATCAATAAAAGATGTTTTTAAATGAGAAGCATTTGAGTACAACAATCAAATTTTAAATTGTCTATTCAACATTACCTTGATCTTGATAATGTCCAGGTAATCAGGGATTGACTCATTGTTTTGGAGGGTTGCTTTCAAAGCATCTGTTGCTACTTTTAGAGATGATTGATAATCCATAAGGGAATCTTTGTATTTTTTGCATTGTTTTAGTATTTTTAAATTCTGAATCCTATAGTAGGCTTCAGTCCTGTCAACAGTGGTTGGAGCTACACCAATTGGAGAAGCTTCAAGTACCCTTCCCACACTAGGTCCACCAATGTTTCCATGTGTGTTTGTTGGATGTGGAACATTGATTGCTTCATTGTCATGTCTTGTATGTCCAGGATTTAGAATTCCTTGCTCACCATTGTTGGCAAAGTTTAGGTCATCATCTAACATCAATAAAATCAATACAAACTGTATTAAAACACTTTGAAGCAATGCTCCAAAAAAATTAGTATTAATAAACATCTAGTCACTACATTTTATATAAGGATAGGTAATGGGAATGAAAACTTACATTCTTGTAAAGTAGGTGATGAGGAAATTAGATTTTCAGTTTGGAATCCACCACTTCGTAGTCGCCGAGCTTCCTCCAACAAAGATGTTGCATGCTCTTCAACAACAAGACGTTGGCTTGCAGTTCTTGGGTGGGGCAATTGTTGCCTCCTACCATTGCCAACTGTTTTAAATGTAGCCCTTGCTTCTTGTGACATCCGCTAAGCCATTCCAAATTCTGGAATCAACAAATTCACTAACTTATGGATAACATCAAAAACAAAAATTTCTATACCCTAATAATATAGGAGTGGCAACCACCATCACTACTACAATTGTTTGGAGCTTTTCAAAAGGAAAATAGTCTAACCATCCTATACTTGTTCCAATGATGAGTATAAAAAATATTACAAAAATGATCTAATAATTTCTCTAGTATGAAGGAAGTTCACTAAATATGGTTAAATTGATAGAAACTCCTTAAATTCATATTCAAACTACATTGTTAAATATACATCACAAAAATCATTCAAGTAAAAAAATGAATGTGCAAAAACAATAATCTAAGTAGCACAAACAAAATTGTAAGAGATGGAATTGCTACAATGGAATTTATGTAATTGACAAATACAAATGTAAATTATTCAAAACATCCAATGATTTCCAAATAAAAATGCCATGAGATGTCTGAGATGTACCTAATTCCAAAAAAGGAGAACCAAAAATCCATTACTAATTATGAACTTAAGAAATAATTCAAATATGAGGTGAAGATTAAACAACAATAAGTCACTTATACTAATCAAGCCATAATAAATGAAGGTGTACATTAAATTACTTGGAGATGATAGAACAACTTCTATATCCTCAGTTCTTGTTGCACTAGCATGTCGTTACTCGTTAGTATGAAAAGAAGGTTTCCAATGTGAACAAACTCACCTAAACAAAAGTAGATGCCGAGCATTTGCAATAAGAATGGATTTTTTAACAGACAATAATTAGTACATGATCTTCCTACTGTAATAAATCTCTCAAAGTTTCACAATGCAAAAGAGTAAGAGATATGTTTTTGTTCTATACTTTTAGTGTTCTTGCATATTTTGTTGAAGCTAGGCAATGAAGTTTGTAATCAACACTTAGATTCGAAATACAAACAATTGAACATTCTTTCTAAAACTTATACAGTTGGTGGATCAAATCATTTTGATATTCTATACATTACATACATGTGCTAAAACAAGTATTGGATTGCATACGAAGCGCTTAGACTTACCACGTGAATGAGTCGCACAATTGTGCAAGAAGAATACAGTTTTGCACAAAGAAATCCACAAGTGACAATGGCGGAAGTTGGACCTTCCTAGCAAAAAAAACTTTAGTTAGAAGCTTTGTGAAAGTGTATTTATTACGGTGCCGCCAATATTCAAATCTTGCAGAAGCAACCTTTTGACACGTGTATAGTATAGAAATACACTACTACCTATATCGTATATAAGAAATATTGTATACAAGAGGTATTGCAGCTATATTGAAGTTTGAAATGGATCACTTACCACGATAGATTACATAACAAAGACTTCCGTTACTTTATATTTAGAATACAGTTTAGAAGGCTTCTAATATCAAATTCTAAACTCTAAAGAAAATAATAAAATTCTATATCACAGTACTACTGTACAATACTTTTTAATGCATAAACTTTTGTAGTAGCTCATTATTGTAAGGAGGGTGTAAAATAAAGATTGAGGAATAAGCTACAATTCTATCAAATTGTGAATTGTAGGATTTTTATAATAAATGACTCAATATATGTTTTTACAATGATGGACTAAATACTCATTTGAATATAATTATCAACTAAAAGTTGCAATTGTAATTAACCCTTGAAAGATCATTTGTTGTATTGAGTACACTAAAGGGACAAATTAGATTTGGGTAGGTATGTATCATGGTCTAATTTTTATTTTTTATTTTTTGAAACTTTCTTTGAATATAAAACAACTATTATAATTGGCTTTGTGGGAATATAATTTTTTTCAATTGGCATCTTGAAGCAAAAATTAGGCTAAATGGGATGAAAACAGGGGAGCTTATGTAATAAAAAGAAATTCACAAAAATTTGAATTTTTGTTTGTATTTTTTTCTATCAATTATATTTTTCTCTACATTAAAGTTTTGATTCATCTCATGTGGATATGAGATCTGAGAGTTATTGGGCATCTTACTCCCTATGCAATTATATCAACATTTTGAAAAAATAATTTATTGGACTTCTTTAGAGAGATCAATTTTTCATAATTTGACCCTTGAAGGACCATTTGTCCCCTCGGTTAGGTTCCTATTGTCTCAATTTTTAGTGATAGTTTTTGGAATTTTTGGAGGTTGTGTATTTTTGCAAGAGCTTTATAAAAAAATATTTTTTTAATTTTAATCGATGCTTAGGAACAAAAGTTATGGCATAATAAGCAAAAATGGAGTTCGTTGGGCACTTGGGCAGCACAAAAAAAATCACAGAAAGTCAAAATAATTTTTTTTTGAATTTTTTTTCTGAAGATTGTATTTTTGTCTACATGTGAAGCTTTGTTTCATTCAATTTGGACTAATAATGAGAAAGTTATGGATAATCTTAGTTTTTCAGGCAATCTAAGCATCTTTTTGAAAAAATAACTTGTGGAATTCATTTTTGAATGCAATTTTTAGAATTTTTCTAAAAAACATGCTAGATAAGGTTAGATTCTCTTCCTAGAACAATCTCACCTTTGGCATTATTGTAATTCAATTCCATCTAAAAACTATTAACAATTTAGTTTTTTCTTCAATCTTAAACCCACTTCTTCTTAACAATTTTTTGATGAGTAAAAACTAAGTGCTTTTTTCCAAAAAAAAATTTGTATATTCTCAACTCAACTACTTAACATAAATAAGTAGAAAATCAAAATCCGTAGTGCAAAAAATGGGAACTAAAAAGATTCAAAGCCAAAAAAATCTAGTTGAGCAAAGTGGAAAAAAACTTGTTTTCTTTACTTTAAATGCATACATCTTGCAATCTACACAATCAAAGTTACTGAAATTTCTTCCATGTATTATTATACAAGTGAAATATAAGATCTTATGGTTGGATATACAAAAAAAAAAACAATTTTTCATGTTCTTTTCTCTTTGTAATATAAATGATAGTTTTGAGTGTTTTTTAATTGGAAAATCACCTTGGTCCTGGAGGGGTTAAACTAAAAAATCCACATAGTTTAATTTACTCATTCAAATAATTCCATGATTGTAATTAGTGTAATTCAATTTCATCTTAGAGATATCCATAATTTAGGTTAATGTCCCTCTATCTTGTACCTATTTCTATTTAATAATTTTTTAAACAATAAAAATTAAGCTTAAAACTTTTTTTTCCTATACTTTCAATTTGATTTCCTATTATAAAGATTTAAAATTTGAAACTTTGTAGTATAAAAGATTTAAGTAAAAAATGTTAATAGTCAAATGATGTAGTTATACAAGGTACAAAAAAACTAGTTATACTTCACTTTAAATACAATCAACTTACAATTTGTTTGATTGAATTTTTTAAAATTTAGTACATATATTCTTATATTGGTAAGGTATAATATTCTACATTTAGATATGAAACAATTGTACAATCTTCATATGTTTTACTTTTTGCAATAGAAATGGTAGTTTTGAGTGTTTTGGGGGGAAAAGAGGCCTTCCAGTTGTCTTTTGAGGGTTAAGCTATTGTAGAAGAAATACACAGAAGACAATCATTGTAAAAAAAGGCATATGTAGTAAACATTCAAATGTAAAAACATAATCTTGATAGTTTCAATTGAGCTCTACACATAGCTTTAACTAAATCTATACAGAATAATTGCCACTAGAAATTACAAGACAATGTAAAAATAAAAAATATCATAATAGAATAGAATAATAGAATTTTTTTGTATAAATTCAAAATACATCAAGATCGAAATACTATACTATTGGGGTATAAAATCCTAATCATACTCTTCATTACAACTCCTGATCCAGCTCAAGGTGAGTTTATCATAAATACCACCTGACATTGAGCTTTTCAGAATGGAATACCATCTAAAAAACGATGCCTTTTGATAAAGCGCAATGCCAAACTGCCCTCTATTGCCAATAGTTCTAGTACAATGCCATAGCTCAGATGCTTTACATAGCATAACATCACCAATGTGGGGGATAGTGAACAATTTGACCCCTGGTAGATGAAAATTTACCTCATTTCCGTGTTTGTCTTTTGTACCTGTAAAAAAACACTAAATAAATCAAACATAGTTCAAAGAATAAGAATATAATATATAAAATGATAAAATATAAATTGAAAAAAATATACATACCATCTAAGCCAAACCAAATAAAAAATCCATAAGACGCATCGTTAGTGTCGGTATGAATGTTGCAGTGGTAATTTTGTATAACAGACATCGTAGTAAATGGAGTATTCCCAAGGGTAACATTATCTTCTTCTCTAATGCCTTCTTCCTGTAGAATCTCTTCCAAATGTTTGAAGACCCCTGGAAACTGTATCTTCAAATGATCACTGATCATAGTACATAAAACATCAGCACGACTGTAACAACCACCAACATTATGCTTAAACCTGAAAAATCAACACACACCATATAAGTATAGAATATAGAATGTTAGAAAAACATAGAATACAAAAACATAAAACATTTGAAAAAGTATGCTTCAATGTGAAAGTGAATGTAGTCAATGAACTAACCTTCCAATCTCCCCATAAGCATATCGAAAACCAAACGTCACAATTCAAGAATTAAGATCCACCCTCTTCATTTCCCCACGTTTGGTAAGGTTTCCATATGCCTCTAGAAATGTTGCTTGCTCAGTCATCTCCACGAGGATACTTTTGCTGAACCGTCCATTTACCAATAAAAAATGAAATCCACATCCTAAAGAGTCCATACATAGTGTTGGAGAGCTAACTCTATCAAAACTATAGCACTCCTCCTCCAGCTCATATTCCTCAACCCAATAAACTTTGGGCCTCACCCTTTGGACCCTGTGTATGACATTAAGGTTTTCACCTCCAGAGTACCAAAATTTTGCATCCGAAGTCAAATTTGGATACTGTTTGGTGGGGCCAATGGAATGGATGTTGTAAAGATGAGCTTTGAGCTTCTTTACATCAGGTGGAATGCCATTCTTACCACACTGTCTACACTCATAAGTTTTTTTACCAATGGTAGGAAAAATACCATGCTCTTCAAAAAAAAGAGTGTACAGGTGGAGCTTCTCTAAACGTCTATGTGTTCTCCCAGTATAGTACTCATTCAGAGATTCCTTTGAATTTGATATGAAGCACTTACAAAACATGCAGCTATGTTTGTTTGGATCATCTTCACCGGCCTCTCTACGCTCCCATGCTTTATTTTTTCTCACATTAGACCTAGTTTTCTTCCCCATTCTATATAACAATATGAAACACTAGATTAAAATCCTGTTACAACAAAAATGAATGAAAAAAAAGATTCAAAGCATACTAAAGCTATGAGAGAGAAGGCTCAAATTTTAAAAGTATGGAAAAAGGTGATGCATCAAAGCATCCTGTGATGCTCCTAGCTAAGTAGAAACACCACACAGCTGACACACCAACCCCTTCCTATACTTGAACAACAACATCATTCAAAGAGAGTCTCAAAGCATCCTGTGGCGATGCAAGACTAAGTTGCAGTGCCACATAGCCAAGACCTCTAGGAATGTACAGCCATTGTCCCGAAAGAGCAAAGTGTATCTAATAAAAATTCCAACATTTGAATGGAATAATAATAAATGAATAAATACTTCAAACATTCAAAGACACAAAAGGAATTGAAGTACGTACCTCGAATGAACGACCTGTGGATCCATTTGAAGCTGACCCTCTAGATGTTGGTGGTAGTGTGGAGACGCCAGACATGAGTGGGGCAAACAATCTTCCAACTGCCGATGCCAATCCTTCCAGAAACTGGATATGGAAAAACAATTCCATTAGTGCCTATCACAATCTTAGCAAAATATGCAACTGAACTACAAATATGTTTGAGGTGGCTATCTTTTCTGATTGCTTCCAAGTTTGAAGGGTCCAAATGCATCATGAAGACAATTTATTGGGGATTCTGAGTTGATTTTGCATGAGGAATGCAAGATAGTTCAGTGCTCCACTTCTGCACCAAGAGAGTAGTCATTCAGAATCCAGTAAGCACTAGTGCTACATGGTCCCTTTTGAACACTCAAATACTCGGGTTAATGCCACTGTACACATTTATTGATTTTGTTCATGAAAAGAATGTGACATTGTAGTTGTATGGGGCGGAATTCCCCCCCCCCCCAAAAAAATGAGAATGAACTTGGATTTGGAAATGCTCTTGTACCCCTTGTTACTTTTCCAGTAAGAGTTTCGGTTGTGACTGGATCGTTGGAGCAGGAGAGGTAGACCTGTAATTGCACATTCCTTGTACATACCTCTTCAAAACTTGCAATTGTTGTAAGTTGTTTTTGCAGATAGGATCTGCAATAGCCTGTAACAACACTTATTTGAGCATATCTTTTCAAGTTTCAACACAAATTTTATAAAATAAAAAAGCTTATACAGCACTCATGAGAGATATGCTTCACTTCTAGTAGAAGACCTACACACTCTGTTCAACAATACAATGCTGAGCTAGTTAAAGTGAGAGGCAAACCACGACTTGAAGTTTGAACAGTGGTCGTTAATAAACAAAAAATCTTTTCGCTTACATCTTTCAATCACTGAATGGAAATAGTCGACAACATCACCGATCTACTACTGCTGATCTTGAGAGTTGAGCTGTGAAGGCTAGAGATCGAGAAGCTTGAAGCTCGAATCGCACCATAAAAGTGTCTTCACAAGATTCTAGTGTGTCTTCAAAATTAAAAGTGTCGTGCCCGCTGCAACCATCTCCTGCAAACTCGGATTCCAAGAAGCAAGAAGCCCGATATAATTCTCCCACCTTCAAGAAAAGCGAGAGACGTCTTCCGCAATGAGGACCCAAACCCTAAAATTGGCAAGCACTGACGACAGCAAGCGCCGCAACTCCAAGCTCACACTCACAGAGATAACTTAGGTTGCGCCTTTGAAGGTTTGTTGTGAGTAACTTATACGTCCTGCTGTTCAAATCTCCCCTCGCGCTCAGGCAGACAAACGTCCGCAGCGTGCTCCATGTCTGCGCAACTTGTTCCTGCACAAGCACAAACGCGCATGTTCACACCCAAAATCTTTCAGTCCATCTTTCCTAATCCCAAACTCTTTTGGCCTGTCAGGCGATAAATGCAATTGGAGGTCAAACGATAGAGCTCCCGAATTCAAGTAAGGAAGAAGCCCTTCCTGAAGTAGGTGTTCCAGCATTGCGTAACAGACATGAACATTGACGCAAAAACAGAACAATGTGTGCAAATAGAGGTAATGCGGAGACTGAGCACATGTAGAACTGCTGTACCCCCTTCTCTACACTAGATACCCCTTCGTAGCTTTCACTATTAAGTAGATTCGAGATGTGCACTTCGATGACGAGGTTTCTCTAATTCTGTAATTTCTAAGCGCATTGGCTTTGCCATGGGAACAGATGCCCACGCAACCAAAAGAAGGGGACAATTTCAAACTCGAGTTACTACACTCTGAGGAAGAGCTTCTACATAGAAACAGAATAATGCAAGTAGCAATTTGTGGAAGTAGAGTGTACCTTGCAGACCCACTATAGGGCCAACGTATCAAGCCCGTCAATAAACATCTTGTGCACTGTATGGGTGTTGCATCCCCTGCGCCTCCTCACTCACTCGCACACTCGACTAAAATCATCCACCACGTCTCTTCACTTCTCTTCACTCCGCTCACCTCATAACATCATCGCCACCAGCTTGCTCCACTTGCACTCATTAGCAACTTGACCACCCCATGCCTTTCCTCAGCTCGCACAAATCCAAATGTAGCACCTTTGGGGAGCTTAGTAGACCAATGCGGCACCTGCATAAGAGCCTACACGCTACTGATTGTCCTTGATCTTAAGGACAACACCGACCCGAGGGAGAAGAGCTTCGAGCGCAAGCAGGATGTGTAATTGTTGGCTTCCTTACTTGGTGCCCTACTTGTGTAATTGCTTATTCAATCGACTGTGAGGAGTGTTCTAATGTGGTCCGAGGGGAGTCTGAAAGCTTAGACTAAGAATGCAAGGAAGTGTAAGAGATCAGATGCAGGAGACGAGGATGGCGAGCAGGCTAGCGAAGAGCGAGGGGAGGGGAGGGGGAGGGATTGACCGTTTGGAAGTGACTGGGTAGGGTGTACCAAAAGGGCCACATTCTGTATTACTACCAAAAACCTGGGTCACCTACGGTGGAGGCTGGGTCACCCGTGGTGGAGGCTAGGTCACCCGTAGTACCGTGTACTCTCGAAATTTTAACCTGCCTGCCCAACGGATTTTATCATTCATTGTCTTTTTTTTCATCTATTCGAGGAGCCGGTGAAACTCTGACTGCGGCACTCTGTGTCTTGCCTTGGCACACTAAATGCTCTTTTCTGCTTGCTGTTGTGTTCATCGTGAGGGTTTTGGTTGTAAATCTGAAACTTTTCGTCAATCAATCTCACTTAGACCATCGGTGAACTGAGAAACGGCTGATTTGAGTAATGCTTGTGAATTTACACCTTGTGCATCAGTCGAAGCTGGTAGTGCGAGCGAGGCATACTATAGCCATAGCTGTTGCCTTTTCTCTCAACGTGGAAGTGAAAAGCTTGAAGCTTGAAGTTGGTGTCAGAGTAGTGCTGGAATTCTCTAATTGAAGCACAATTATGATTGGAGTGGAGACTGGGTGTCTCCCGAAGTTGCAACATTCTTGAATGTAGGTTAGTCTCTATTTTGTGAATACAACCAATTGGCAGTTAGGCTTCACAAATTGGTTCAACCTTGGTTAGCTCGCAGTTCATGCAAATTCACTATTATCAGAGCCTCTTCCTCTTACAATTTCCTCAACATATCGCGGAAAGGAACAATAGGACAATGGAGCACTGCTAATCTAATGTTGCTTTGCTGGAAGCCAAGTTCAAGTTCAAAAACATCATTTTGATTTCGAAAGTTTAGGAATGATTGAACGTTTCTTTTGGGAGAATTGACTCTGGGTTTTGGTGCGCTAAACAGAAGAGGAGTTTCCTTTCATTGATATTACTGGTCAGTGCATCAATGTATCAGAGCACTGCATCAACGTAATCGTGAAACAGAGAAGCCATCTGGCAACATGCAAAAGCATCCGTTGCATTTATGAATGAATACTTCGTGCTCTTGCTGAAGCCAAATTGAAAGCCAATTTTTAGATGTTTGGTATTAAGAAATTGACTTGGCAAACCATCCAATAATCTGTGCTAGTCTAGTCTTGGCTGTGTGGTCGTGAGTTTGAGTAGCAGACTATCAAAGACGACACTCGGTTGATTGTGAGTACTCATTCATGTAGAAGCTTTGAGCTATTTTTATGAGTGAACCATGGTCCCTTGTGCTCTAGAATTTGGAAATCTTTTCTCATTCTAAATCCCATTTGAAATATGTACTACTTGTGACTTTTTATACGATTTTTAGTCTAGCTTACGATTGTCCTCCAATGCTACCTCCTCTGGGTTCCGTCTCACAAGCTCGATCTTCTGTTTTCAACGAGCTGTGTTTCATACAGCCTCACTTACCACTTCTAAAACACTAATCCCAGTGGCCAAAATCACCTGACAAGGAAAAAGAATCACATGATGGTTGAGATGCAATACCTGACTTCCACTAGCCATACTCGAGAACTTTCACTTCATTAGTGATTCAACGTGGGAAGCCACAGAGTGCCACTCGCAGCAACTTCTCTTAGATGATAATTGAATGAATGACAAATCGGAGTAGGCAGGTGAAAAATTCCAACAAAAAATTGCGGTGCCCTGGACTGCAGGTACCATGAGCTCAATCACATGTACCCCGTGGTAAACCCCAGGTGACCCGGGCTTTTGGTACTAATACAAAGCATGGCTTGACGGATGGCCCTTTTGAAAAGAGAAGTTTTGTCTTTAAGCATTTGAAAGAAAGAGTCAAGCATGTGTGCAAGTTTGTAAATTCTAGTCAACATGTTGCAAATTAATTTGTAAAACATATGTAAAGAGTTTCATCCAAAAAGCCTTTCTATTTCTATTTTTAAAAACTATATAGTACAAGGTGTTCCTAAATTAATTGAAAGATGAAACTAATTCACTAAAAGCTTTTGGAAGAATTTGGTCTTGGACAATTTTCCTTTAGTTCAAATCATCTAGTCAAGAATGAGTATCATTCATTTTCATTATTGTTCTTTATTTTGAAAATTGGGAGTAAGAATTAATTGTATATGTGTGTTTTTTGAGTAAAAGGCAAGTAGATGTGAATAGTATGTCATATAACAAATTGAGAGTAAACCAAAATTTTGTAGGAGGGGACAGATTGAGAGAAAATGAAACCTTTATAAGAGCATTAAGGGGAATGGTATATGTTTATGAATTTTTTTTAAAGAGAGACTGACGGAGGCAGGGAGTATTTAAGTTTCATTACTTTTGTTTATTTGAATTTTTCAACTTGGATAGCTGAAGGACGTTTCTATTGCCCTAAAAGTCTTTGTGTGTACCACTCCACCTTCTACATTTTGGAATGAGTGGCACCTTCATGTCATTGTACAAAGTTAGCAGAATTGATGTGTTAAGTTAGGATTGTGTAGGTATCTTGTGTTGTTTTAGTTGTTTGGCAGTTTTGTTTGTAAAGGTTTTAGGTTGTGTCCATTACAATTTTGAGATTTTAGGGTATATTTTCTTTGACGACCTTCATTCAAAATCCTTGCTATAGAAAAGGGTCTACTTCATGAGTGATGCATTAGTATTGTTGCTATAGTTGAATTTGAGGGTCTAGAATAAGTTTAATAGGTTTCATACTGGCAATGTAGAGCAAACAAACAAGGGTTTTTTCCAAGTTCAATGTAAGATAGCTATCATCAGATTCTAAATGCAAGTGACTTACTTATTAGAAGTTGCACAAAGTTAGAGTATTGTAACCATTAGAAAATTGTTGGGGTTCCAGAATTTTGGTAAATATGGATAAAACATTGGGTTGTACAAGATGTGGCCTTTTTAGGTTTTCAACGATGGCTAGCCTATTTAGTCACCAAAGGTCTCGATGTCAAGGAAGGCAGATAGTTGCTAATTTGTCTACTTCTAGACCTCTAAGTACAAGTGCAGTGGGTGAAGCTCATGTGGTTCAAATTCTTGAGGTTCACGATGAGACTTATAGTAGAAATGGCATTCCAATACAATTGCAGGAAGGATACCAAATGGGAGGCTCTTCCTTAAACCCTGATATGTCCGGATCTCCAAGTATGCCAACTATGGAGGACAATGGTATACCTTTACAACCATTTGATTCTAACTTTCATCTTGTTAGCTTTATCCGCAATTGTAAGAATAAGGAGGGTCTATCTGGACAAGATATCAAAGCATTACTCGATTTACTTTTTGATGATCGATTTGATCTCAAAGTTGTAACAATCAGAAGCTTGGATGACATTGAAAAGTACGAAGACAAGGAGTTATATCCTATTGCAGATGTAAGTAAGCATCCTAACAATTTTGTTTTCAATTTCACTATTTCAATGTTTTGATTATTGCTAAAGGATTGTTGTACTTTTTAAACTTATTGAGTGGAATGTGAATTTCTCACAGTGAATGTGGCAGGGTTGGACAAAATATACATTTCCAGAGGTTGACAATGGTAATGCCAATTTGTACTTCAAAAATCCCATTCATGTTTTGACATCTTTATTCTCAGCTGTCGAGAATGCTAGAGATTTCAAACTAAAGGCAACCACTACCCTATCAGGTATTGGAGAACAAATTTATAAAACGCCCGATACTGGATCTTGGTGGCATCAAATGCAAGATTTCATCAATTTACAATGCACAGGAGCTGTGATTTCACCATTGATTTTCTATTCCGATCGGACTTGTTTATCGAATAATACAAGAATCTCTGGATATCCTTTGGTGATGACAATTGGAAATATCTCCCTTGAAAATAGAAGAGAAGCTACTGGACATGAGTTGCTTGCTATACTCCCTACCTTTCAAGGATCAAGTAAGTAATTAATGGTCAATATGTTAATATGCTCAAAATATTTTAAATAATGCATAGTTTGAAGTATTTGAAGTTGTTCAAAGTGCCTTGATATAATTTGTATTTCATTATCTAATGTTAATTTTTTGAAATTTATGTATTCATGAATATATTAATGATGTATCCAGATTTGTCATCCACCAAGAAGATGGAGTATCTACACCAAGGTCTTGAAATGATTTTCAACTCTTTGAAAGAAGCAAGCTTTGCAGGTCTTCCTTTACTTGATCCCAAAGGAGAACCACAAATAGTCTACCCTCTACTATTTGCATATATATGTGATCATCCAGAGTCGTATAAGGTAACTGCCACATATGATACCAACCAATGCCAATCCCCTTGTAGTAGATGCATGTGTGGAAAAGAAGATCTTAGTAATATGGGCATGCAACACCATGTCCGCACAGAATCAAAGATGGAAGAAATATATAGAATCATGGAACGTGTACACTCAAATTTAGCCATAGAGATTGGAAGAACTTGGTCTCTACATCCTATTCAAGTAAGTTTTTTGACCTTGCTCAAAATTGGACATGGATTTAGTTTGTATTTAAACATGGATGTGTATAGATTTGATAACTGAAAGTATAATTGCATTTGTATGTGCAGTGTGCACTTTGGGGCTTTAATGGTGGTGATACAGAACTTGGAAATCCTTATCTCGCAATACATGTTGATACCTTGCACCAAAGTGACCTTGGGATGTTTAAGATGATTGTTGGCATCCTCCGTGAAATAGCTACTATTCATCCATGTCAATCCAAATTGAAGGAGTTGGGTAGAAGACTCCTCTTTATTAAGAAGAATTGTCAGTTTCCATCCTTTCGAATTCCTGGCAATGAGCAAGGAGGGTATTTTGTTTCACAAGCCAATTTTGTTGGATTCGAACATCGAGCTGTTATACAAGTATAATTTTCAAAATAAAACTTTATTATTTTTTAGTACTAAGTTAGTTCAAGTTTTGAAATCATTAATGTCATGACATTGTCAATGATTGTAGGTCATTGTTCTATGCCTAGTTGGCTTGTTTGATGAAAACATTATATCGGCAATAGTGCTATTTCTAGAATGGTATGGTGTAGCATGTCGAAGCACTTTCCACACAAGTACAAGTCTAAAGCACATGGATGAACAAATGTGTAGGTACATTGTCTATTATAGTTAGTTATTACATTCCAACTATTTTTGCATTTTTCATTTGAAGCATTATACTTGTTTTTCATTTTCATTTGGTAATGTATTGTATTAAAAGGTGAATGTTATTTTTTATTTAGGGCTGTGGAAGCTTTAAAAGGCTCTATGTTTCAATGGCAAAGGTCTGGATTTAATACCTCAAAGGTTCATATGATGAACCATTTCAGTCAATGTATTAAAAGATTTGGATTACCATGGGAGTATTCAACAAATATGTATGAGCAATTCCACATTGCTCTTATGAAAGCAGCATACTGGAGCAGCAATAAAAGAAATGCAACACCTCAAATTGTGCGGCACAATCAAAGGTTGCAATCTTTGAGGAGAGCTGCAAAGCAAATGGAAGGACTAAAAAAGCACAAAGAAGTTGTTGACACAACATTAAAAAAGGTGTGAGTTCAAGATTTCAAATAAAAACATAGTGATGTCAATCATGATATATTTTGAATTTTTATGAAAGTTTTGGAACTAAGCATATATTTCAATATGGACAAATGTAATTAGCAATTTCACATTTTTCTTAACAACTTTGTTTGATGTTGTATATGTAGGCTTTGAAGACAGGTAAAAATGTTATGTCCCCCATCTACTTGAATCTTCACTGCATTTGGTTGCATGGAACAAGACATGAGTTTGGCCAAACACCAGGGGCTACAGTTGGAGACCTTTGTATGGGAAGACAATATGAAGTAGCTCAAGTTTCTATTGCAATTGAGAAATTGTTAGTGGATCAACCCGAAATTCCCCATGAGTTTCTTCAAGCTCTACAAATTTATGAATTACAATTAAATGTCACTTTATCACAAATTCTCGGTTTGTCTTGATGTTTAGCAATTCCTCCTAGTGCTGGAGATAGATATGGGGATTGGCCTATGTATGCTCGAGCAACAATTAATTTTCACAACAATCCATACTTTAGCAATGTGGCATTTGAAGTAGAAGAAGGTGGCATTCAACAAATTTACTATGGGCAAGTATGACTTTTATTTCAGGCAAGTAGCCAATCAAATACTGGTGGTGAAAAAAGTCAAAGACAAATGGTCTTCCTGAAGTTATACACAGAAATTCCAAATGATGATTGGAGTGCATTGACAAAATACAAATGTCTACGATGGAGTACACAATCTACCTTGAGAGATGTTCAAAACAACGTGCGAAGGAACTCCTAAGTGCAATTGAGGGCACGTTATGTTGTAACAAATATCCAAACTATTTTGAAGGTAGTACACATCATTCCACATTTTGTTACACTAGGACGTTTCTTCATTAATTGTTGGAAGTTCTAGGTAGTACTACTTATATGTGAAATCCTAGACATTAGATTACAAAGTATTATATTTTGTTGTATATGGAGAATTCTCATTGTTGTCAATAATCAATTTAGGCCTATTTATTGTTCCTTTCAATAATGTATGCAAGTAATCTTCTTATAAAGATGTGGTAGACAATTGTTTAAGAATTGTTAAGCAATGTGTAATATTGACATTGCTAACCCTGTCAAACAACTATATTGTACTTTATTTATGTATGTTTATGATATTTTCTACATCCATCATGTAAAATGAATATTGATGCTTGAATATTACACATTAATACTCTATGTGAATAATACACATTGTGAAGATGATCTTCGCTTTGTGTATTATTTTCATAGAATATTAATGTGTTCTATTCATGTGTCAAGATGGCAATATCAATTATCAATTTTAAAAGTATATACAAAAAAAAGAACAAAAAATTTGTACTATGAGAGCTTGCATTACTTCTATAATCTCATTGAAATGCCAAGTGCATGCATTTCAAGTACCATATGACAACTTTGGCATTGATGTAAAGGCTACAATAGGGAAAATTTACCTACTTATACACTATATTTGTGGTAGGATAATGGAGCAAATTGCTATTGTAGTATTATACCTCCATCTACCAATAGGTATGCTAATTAGTATCCAAACTTCATTTACCTAAATTCTACATACTATATAATTACAATGTGATACAAATTATTTACTAACTAAGTCTATGTACTAGAAATTGTTAATTTTAGATGCTCTTTTAATAAGTAGACATCAATTTGTAGGATTGTTCCTATTGTAAACTCAAATCCATCTTTACTCGTTGAGTTTCAAGCACTAGGACACAAAAGATGATACAAGCCTATGAAGAGAAACTCTATAGGAAGCACTTCAGTTCTAGCAAATTGATGGCTAGTAGCAACTATTAGCAAATTATCATTCAAAGTACTACCAACAATTTGCACCAATATGAAATTTATTTAAAATATTTAAGAAAAATGATGGTGCCAAAATGATAATTGAATCAAATAGCTTTGAAGTTTGAAATGAGCCCAAAAATATGTGAGCATCAAATTTGTGAGAAAATGATAGTGAAATATTGTTACTTACTACCGTACTGTACATACTATGTCTTCTAAAGTGGCATTGAAATTGTGCATATGAAAATTGTAGTTCAACTGCACTGAAATGGCATTGAAGTAGGGGATGTCAAATTTGCTCGCACATAAAGTTAAAATGTTATTGTCATGATGCAAAAATGGCATGACATTTGCCTAAAATGAATATAAAATCCTTTCACATTACAAAGGTGTCAAAAAAGGCATTCAAATAGCATTAGGTAAATTGGCTTGAACATTGTCACGACCCTCATCACTAGGCGTGCTCGTGCCACCTTGGTGAGCAAGGGGGACATTGGGGGTGACTCCCCAAGCCTTGCAAGAGATGAGGTGAGGGGGACTAGGAGTCCCGAGCGATCAGAGCGATGTAGCGCTCTGATCCGGACGAATTTGGGGGCGTGTGATACACGCTTGGAAAGGTCTTGAGAAGACGCTTCCAGCCGTCCAAAGAACGCGTGATTTGGACTTGCGGGTCAAAAGTTATGGGCGTTCAAAGTTGGGAGTGTCTCGGTCGCGCCGGGAGTGCCCTGGCCACGCCGGGAGTGTCCCGAATCTTTGGAGGGCGATATCTTTGCGAGTACTTGTTCGAATGGAGCAAGTGAGTAGTCCATCGGCATTTACTCGTCGCGTAGATGTCGAAAATGGGGTCGCATGTGCGATTTGGATCCCGTACCGCAAAGTTATGCCGGGTGGAAGTTCGGAAGTCCCAAACTAGTGCGAATCGGGAGAAACGGGGTGGTCTTCCAAAACCAAAGGGTGTTTGGGAGTCCCCTTTGACATACAAGGGGGGGGGGGCTACCGAATCCCGCAGAGAGTACTATGAGGAGGGGTGGTCTCCCTCCTCACTCCCGGATGGTGCCATGGTGAATCTAAGTGGCCCCGAGTGGTGAGGTTAGTGTTGGAGCCTCACCACCACTTGTGTGTTACCATGGAGTGCTTGGGTACTCCTTGATACCGGTTGGGTGGTGTCCCACTCCACACTAGGTCATGGTGTGAGTCCCGATTAGTGAGTCCCGAAATGAGTGGGGTTGAGCCTAGTGGGGAGTTGGGTCCCATTCAAGGGCGGTTAGCACCGGTGGGAGTAGTGCCTCACCGAGTGCTTGGACATCAATGGAAGTTCCGCCCCATGTCATCAAATGACATGCTCAGTGTCTTGTGGGAGTTAAGTATTGCAAGGAAAGGATTGGGAGTCACGGAGGAATGGGAAACCCCATGACTTGAGTTGGAACCTAACATTGTGGGTGCGTGGCATGTGCAGTGTTAGGAGAGCGTGAACCTTAGTGGCACTAAGGTGTTAAGTGTTTGGAAAGTGAGCTTAAGGTGGTAAATGTTACTAAGGGGTGCGACAAACATTGCATTAAAAATGTGCATGTCAACAATGCTCTAATAAAACAACAAAATGGGCTGCAAATAGTAAAGGAATGGTGCATATATAGACTTGCATTAAAGTAGCATGAAATTGACATTAAAAAAATACATTGTAAATTGACATGAAAGTAATAGTCAAATAGTTCAATCACTATAGCATAGGACTAGTAAAAAAATTGCACTAAAGTGTTATATATATGACATTGCATTATTCCATACTCTATTATTGCTACAATAATATTAGAATAGTTAATGTGAAATTGGCATCAAAAGAACACAATAATAATCAATCTCCGATTTGGCATCATTTTGACCCTCAAACTAATGCCAAGTTGACATTGAATTAATGTACATCAAAATGACTTTAAAATGGCTCCACAGTGATGTGAGGATGACAATGTTGACTTTACATTGAAATAATATTAAGATAATTTGGTGCAACCTTAGTATCAAAGTAAATCCCCAAATGGCATTGATCTGGACTCTATGATAGATTGCTGTCAAAATGGCACCATAACAATCTGGCCCAACTTTTCTGATGTCATATTGCAGTAATAGCAAATTAAGGTAGAGCTCGCCTAGCCTGTTCACTTTCTATGGAATTGGAGCAGTTCTTTTTTGTACTTACAAAACATTTTGTATGTAAATTAAGTTACTATATGTTCACAATTATGAAGCCCTCTGCTACCTTGGTGGGGACTCTACCATTTTGACAATTGTAAAGTAGAGGTACCTATAACGGATAACTTAAGCATTTGAGCATGTATGTAGGATATGGGGAATTTATTGAGAAATTGAGCTCAATGTGTGCAGAAATAAGGATGATTAAAAAAAAAAGAATTTTTTTCCCTCTAGAATGAATATTTTATTCCATATAAATGTGGATATTTCATTCGGATCCATCCCAATCTCATAGACTCACTTGGAACAATTAGCTTTGGATGACCTACCAATGACAATATTCACAAGTTTTTATTATATACAAGTGAAGAGTTCGTGTTATTATTTTTTTCACTAGGAATGCTTTAAATAAAGTAGAGGAACTTAATTCTTGTCCTTCAAGAATTTCTAATTGTGAAAATTAATGTAAAAAATTTGAAAATTTTAGGTAGTATAGGAAGCCTTAAGAATGTTTGATTTTCACTCGAATTTTTAAAAATTTATTGTGTATGCATATTTTTGAATTTAGAAACAGAAATTTGAATTAATAGATATAACTGGCTTTCTCAATTAACTATATGGGGGGTCTAAACATGTTCCCCAAACAAGAATTTGATTGGGAAATGGAACCTCAAAGAGAAAACCTCAAAAGCTAAAAGCCCCCCCACAATTAGATTAATATGAAGTTCCTATAAAATTTGTATCTAGTGTAGTATTGAATTTTATACACTTTAGGCAATGTATATAACATTTATCAAGGGCTTCTTTTTTGATGTTTAGAAGATTGGTGACTTACTAATCCTACTTGTGTAACTCAATGTACTAACTTTTGGTTACTTAACTTGAGACAAGGAAAAAATTTCATATCTAGTAAAACTATGCAAAGATACATTAATGCCTATTTATAAGAAGTAAAATTTTGTAATATGATTCTTACTACATATAGAGAGAGTTTAATTAATTAGATCAAACAAGTCAATTATTTTTTCAATTTCAGTTTTTTAAATATTCACAAATATTAGAGCAATTTTTTTAAGAATTTAAGTCATTATAAAGGCATTAAAATTTTTCTATAGAATTTGGACCAACAAAGGATCAAATAATTATAATTAATAATTTTTCACTACTAATTTAATAAATGCCTAAATGGTCGATTCTTCTAATCTTAGAAAATGTGTTTGAATTTTTTATAATGTTTTGATAATTGTAACAATTGCATTCAAATAAAATAATAAATTTGAAATGAATTTCAATGCAACTTATTAAAAAATTTGAGATATCATCCAACCCTTTGAGGCTTGGAGTTTTTTTTATTAGAACATCCCTCCTGCATAAAACAACTTAGCTCCCAATGCTAGGCTATCGTGTGGGCGTTCTCACAAAGAGGGCAATTACATGACAACATGGAACTAACACAATGGGGCTACAAATGCAGAAAGTCAAGTTTAGCAACAAAAAAGTTATAGATGCCTTTTACACTAATTGTTTGTTGTTGTCAAAGGCCAATTCATGGTTGGTACATTGACAAACAAAACTTAGTCTTTTTTTGAAATGTTTTCATTCAAACAACCATACCATATGCATCAACAGACAAAATCCAAAAGTATATACACAAAAGTTTTAGTGTGAAATGTACTACATGTTACCATGGATGTTTGAAGAAAAATTAGTTGTGATTTGAAAGAAAATTAATTTCAAAGTTAGCTATGTCTAAAACTCAATTTTGTTCCACATGATTTGGAACTACTTTATCTTTTGTCAATTTTTTCTTAGAACTCTAAAAAAACTTTTTTTGCCTTAGCATGTTGGTAAAATAAATTTGCCATTTATGGCACACATCCCCAAAACACACAAAAACCATTGCCATTTACCAAACACTAACTGCATGATGCAACTACCAATTCAATTGCAATAAGAACATAATTTTGTATCACCGCCCTATCATCACACACTATGCAATGAAGGGTTGCAAGGAAGTCTTAACTGGATTTTAGCTTCATCACCTTTACAATGCAATAAAATTTATAGGAAGAATTATTTTTGCATTTGATTTTCACATGTGAAACTTAACATGACTTTTAAGAATGATACCAAATTCCAAAACATGCAAGTCTCTATATTTTGGTGGAGAAGGATTTGAATTTTGTCTATGTGGTGATTGGCAAGTTTACGATATATACATCATTTCAAATTTTTGTACACAAAAATTTAATGAAATTGACACTTATAGAATTTAAAATATCAACAATTTGACAAACATGCAAATGATGTTGGTTCTCACAATATTTGATAATTTTTTTGGAATTGAGGGCATGGGATAGAATTAGCCATTGTAGAGAGAGTAAATGTTGCAATATGGACCATTGTTACATGCCCTTGCATCTGAAATATTTGTTGAATTGGACAATGCATTCAATTTTTATTTCACAGCCATAAGATGTGTTTTTAGTTCAATTTTTTTGTCCAAAAACTAGAGTTATTGATGCACATAATGGGTCTAGAAAATCCAAAAAAAATTAAATGATCATTGTCAATTTTGCCAAAAAAATTCCGATTGCCAAAAATTACAGTGACTTTCATAAACTTTATGAAAACATTATCCAAAATCACAAATTACTACAACAAAAATAAAACGAAAAATAATTATATGAAAAATATATTTATTTTTAATCTATTCAAAAGTTGCATTGGTTTAGGTCTTAACTTTTGAGGGATGTGACCCTATCACCAAGGTAAAATTAACAAATATATGGATGAATAGGTGCATTGTTAATTTCTACAAGTCATTCATTGGACATTCTCAATTTGCTTACTATGTTCCTCCATCCCATAATGCTAGTCTCTTTTGTTCTATTCATTAGTCCTAAATTACTTGTCCCCTTCACTTTAAATTTAATTTTAGGATTGAAGATGATTTAAATTTTTTTTGATAATAACTAATGAAATAAATTCCAAAAAGTCTAATTTATTATCTAATTTACTAATAAAAAAAATCTACAAATTGAATTCTTCATATATTAGAGGACAATTAAGGGCTTCAAGAGCCCGTTTTAGGGTTGTTCCTTGCATTGTTCCTTGTGCTGCCAGAAATTGGGAACCAACCCATAATGGGTTGAATTTCCGAATTTTCTGAAAATTAAAAATCCCTGAAAGTTCTAAAAAGTACTAAGAAACTTCAAATATTATTTAGAAATATTTTTAAAATTTTAAAATAATATGATTTTCTGACATAGCAGTGACTATGCCACATAATGATGATGTGGTGAGTTCCTATAGCTTGGGAACTTAAAATAACTCATAGCCTCTCCATGCCCTAAAATTTCATCTAATGGCAATTTGAAGTTGATTAGGTCAAAGACCAAAAGACATTAGAATTGTCCACTAAATCTATTGAATTCCAAGCTATTATTGTACAAATCTAAACACATGGAAAGGCCAATGTAGTTGCATAGAAAGTCTTTCTTCTTTATAAAGCCTACCATTAGTTATATGTAGTATTTTGTATCTATTGTGACCTCTTACTTCCTTGATCTTTCTTTGATTGCAATTAATAGCCATATCCACTTGTTTTGGACTTGAAAGGATGCATTGCACATTGACTATAGAATCATTTGATCATAATATCCATTTATTTTTGTCAAATACTTAATACTTTTATTACTACAAAAACGACTAGTATTACATGGTAGAAAGAACAAATGATTTACTTATCTATAGAGTATATGACTCATTGAAGTATCATAATACTTTTCTATTGATCAATTGAAATTGAAAAATTCATTGTATAATTATTTATGTTATCTTATTTTATTAATTTTCACCATACTTTTTTGAAATACTAATTTTGAAAATGACATAAATTTTGTGCCCTCACTAATGTGATTAATTCGTTTAGTCATTGATTATATTGATGGTAAGGTAGCTATATCCATCCCTAATCATGTAAACTATTTGTTGCCAATAAATAATTACTCTAAAATCTTAGGAATTTGATAAGTATTGTATGGTAAAATCTAATCTCAAAAACTTATGTGAACATTATATTTGTTGTTGGCACAATCTTCCAATTAGGTACTTTTGGCTTGGCTAGGCTAGTAATCCAAATATTGGCATAGCTAGCAGTAGACAAAGCTTACTCCTCAATTTAATTCAATTAGAGCAAGATATCCTAATTGTTTTATATTGCATTATTTTTTTCAGAAATAAATTTAATTTAATTTTTATGGTAGTCTAGTGGTTGCTTCAAGAAGAGAAAAATATTCTTTGTCCCCAAGCAAATGAATTTTGAAAATATATTTTGCTCAATTAGAAAAATGCAATACCAAACAATTGGTGTGTTTCACACTCACCAACTGAATATGAAATTAAATTAACTTGAATATGAACTTGAATAACTCTAGACAAATTTTAGAATTCAAGCTACACTTATCACATATGCCCATTTTAAAGAAATGATCTATTATACCTAATGAGTCAATTTTCAAGCCTTCTATGAACTTGCCTTTTACAAGTTATAAATTGACATAGCCAATCTTAACCCCCTAAATGCCCAAGGCATCAAATGTTGGTGTCGACAATACTTTAAAGTTAGATAAAACCTAACCAAGTTGTTATTTTTAGTAGTTTATATTTTTGAATTTTTTTTTGAAGTCTTGTTTTAGCATCAAAAATCTGATTTAAAAAATGATTAATTATGATTTTTCTATTCAAGATTTTGTGCAAGGGTGTTTATTGCAATCTTGACTTTATGTAGTGTTGGGGACTCTTGGAAATGAGCCTTAAATACACTAAATCTTGGAGAAAAAATCACATTTGAAATTCTTTTAAAAAGATTATATAGTAGATTTTGAGAAGCCATAAATTGATTGGAATTATGCATGTTGGGCCTTTTAACCTCACATTTTTTTGGTGACCAACTTTTTAGATTTGACATGTGAAAAGAAGATTGAAGGATTTCAAATCACTTTTGCAATTTTAACACCCTCATGATCAAACATTATAATCTCTCAATCCATAAGTGATATTGTTGTGTTTTCTTTTCCTATGTGATCTCTGACATGTCTAGTTTGAATTTGTACAGTTACAAATTTAAAAAATTGATAAGGCTTATCAAAATGACGGATTTCTGTTCAATTTAGAGCAACTTCCTAAAAGCTCAAAAATGGTCTTGAGCATTTAGGGGTCAATGCCGCAGATATCTCCACCGACGAACGAAGAGCACTGGATCGGGACCTATACCCATGACGGTAGTATACTTGTAAGCCCCCTACTCCAATAATGTGCTTTGGTTTGGAAGTTAGCACCCACTCAGATGATCAAATAAGTTCGAGTCTCAACGAGAGGATCAGATTCAAAGAAGAATTCTTTCTACAAAAGCAATGATATTGTAATGCTCGGGCTTCGCACTGGACGGAAAGCCATGGTTTAGGGTCATTTTGTTTGAAGGACTGCGTAGGTGATTGCAATAAACATACCTCTGCGATCACGATCATCATATTGCGAAAAAAAGCGTCAAGCCGAGATTGAATTCCGTCAGCGCTGCTCCCGAAGAGTGTTATGGGTAAAAGCATCGCTGAATCAAATAGCAATCAGGTTATTTCCCAGGAATCCCTCAGATTTGCAACCCGAAGTGCAGTCTCCACCAGATAATTTTTTACTAGCCAAACGAAAGGACTAGTGTGACAGACTTGTGTATCGTAACGATGGTTTCATCTGCGAGCCTTGAAATTAAGACCTGATCGAGTTATCGTCCCTTTCTTCGTAAGTTGAGGAGTCCGACCAAAAGTAAATACAAACACTGAGCTACAAATACATACCGGTAGTAGAAGCATAACAGCCCCATAAATCAGCAAAGAAAGTCGGAGATCTCAATCTTGTCAGATTCCACAAGAAACTCTCCATCTTGCAATCAGTACATGAGCAAACGACATCAGGCAACAAGAGAAATAAGAGCGTGCTTCTAAGAACATATCATAATTAGACACGAAGCGCACCTGGATCTCCCTGACTACATTTTTGGAAAAGGAGAAAGCGTTCAAATGTTGCCCGAGTCTAAAAATAGTAGATGATATTAGGGGGATACGCAAGTCAAACCTGCAAAGACGCGTAAAGCCAGCTAGAGATCACTCGGCAGAGTCACAGTCAAAGGTCTTGCAAGCCTGGTCAACGTCAAGAGAAAGATCTCAAATATAAAGCTGAGCCACACGATGACTGCAAATCAACGATGGAATTTATGTCAGATTCCGAGTGAATGCGGCTTTACAGAATTGTTACCAAATTACGTTAAAACTTATGATTTCTAACGACTGCGGTAGTGCATAACATTGTTTACCAATGAGGCAGGGTACCCTTTTGCACCCTTGAAAAGCAGATCCCTACAGTGAACAAAATCGTCTTACATGACTCCTCAGCCAACCCCAATCCTTGAATTAACTGATAAGTCCCTCCCAGGTATCTAGCAAAGCATATTACCTGGCTTCCCAGCATGGTCTGGTTATACAATGTTATGTGCAGCAGGAAACGAAACTCCACACTGAAGACTGAAAAGACTGTGTGATGCTTCAAATTCATGCTCAAAACAGTCTCACCTACTTACCTAGGGCGATGTGAATCTTCACAAGAGTATTTCATTAGTGGAGCATATCCTGCCTAACTTCAGCTGTTCAACCCCAATCTCAACAGCTTGCGACGGTTGGGCACAGTGATTGGGACCGCCTCAACTGTCCAGATCTTGGGTGTCCTTAACTCTTCAAGCCGCCAGATTCTTCCGGCCGCCAACTTCAGAGAGTTGGTCGAATCTCTAACACACAAAGGGTCGCATACTGAATCCCTTCACATGATCACTACTGTAAGCACCTGCAGAAATAATTGTGCTGCAGTAATGAGCTCACTGTCGCTGCGACGATGTCACTGTAACTACTAGTTCAGACAGCTAGAAACTAGCAGCAGCTCTTGCTGTCACAAATCCGGCACGTCAACACATAGTTGCATGATCGTGATCCAAAAAATTGAGTCTGTAATTTGAATTCAAGAGTTGGAATTTGAGTACCTTCCACCATGAGAGAATGCATTTGTATCCACATTGGTCAGGCCGGAGTTCAGGTTGGAAATGCCTGTTGGGAGCTTTTTTGCCTTGAGCACGGTATCCAGGTGAGCATTCAGAGCAGCTTCACCGCTTGTAATCTTGACAAACATGAAATCCCAGCTCTCATAATTAGTTGATTTGTACTACTCTAATCTCGATGTACTATAAATTGTACAGCCAGATGGTCAGATGCCAATAGACAAAACAGTAGGAGGTGGAGATGATGCCTTCAATACCTTCTTCAGCGAAACTGGGGCCGGAAAGCATGTCCCTCGCTGTTTGTATGTCGACCTAGAACCCACTGTTGTAGATGAAGTGCGGACAGGCACATACCGCCAACTTTTCCACCCTGAGCAGCTCATCAGTGGCAAAGAGGATGCAGCCAACAACTTCGCTCGTGGACACTACACGAGTACGTCGAGCTAGATACTCAAGTCTATAATTTATTTCATTGACCAAATGCCCAGCTATCCTGTTAATCATCACTAACTTCACTATTCACAACTACCCTGTTTTAGTCCATGTTTGAATAATCACCGGATGTAAAAATTTATTTCATGAACTGCAATTGCAAGATTCATTGGTAAAAAGAACATCTCATACAACCATGCTATCCTCGCTATTCAGTTGGGAAGGAGATTGTGGATTTAGCCCTCGACAGAATCCGAAAGTTGGCAGACCAGTGCACAGGTCTTCAGGGATTCATGGTATTCCATGCTGTTGGTGGCGGAACTGGCTCAGGCCTAGGCTCCTTGCTGTTAGAGAGGATGGCTGTCGACTATGGAAAGAAGACCAAAATTTCCAAGTGTGTTTTCCCCAGTCCACAAGTTTCCGGTGCCGTGGTGGAGCCTTACAACAGCGTTTTATCTTGTCACGGGCTCTTGGAACATACGGAGGTGTCCACAATGTTCGACAACGAGGCCATTTATGATATTTGTCGAAGAAACTTGGATATTGAGCGTCCCACCTACACAAATTTGAATCGGCTTATTACCCAGGTCCTTTAATTTCAAATATTGTGCATTGTTGTATGCGATAAAATGACGCTGCTTCATGTTTCATCCGTGAAACTTGTACCAATTCCACAGGATGCTCCATAATTGCTAATTGCAATTTATTAAGATATTACTATAGTCTAATTCCGCATGCAGGTGGTTTCTTCACTCACAGCCTCCCTACGCTTCGACGGCGCCTTGAACATGGATCTCACAAATTTCCAGACAAATCTGGTGCCATATCCCAGGATCCACTTCATGCTCTCGTCCTACGCACCTGTCGTATCGGCAGAGAAAGCCTATCATGAGCAGTTGACAGTCTCGGAGCTCAGCAACAGCCTGTTCGAACCTTCTAGCATGATGGCAAAATGCGACCCACGGCACGGCAAGTACATCGCCTGCGCATTGATGTACCGTGGCGATGTCGTCCCGAAGGATGTCAACTCTGCAGTTGGTAGTATCAAAACCAAACGCACAATCCAATTCGTGGACTGGTGTCCGACGGGCTTTAAGTATGGAATTAACTACCAGCCTCCTACAGGTAATTTGTAAAAGCATCAAAACAATTGATAAGGCATACCTTCATTTCCGCTCGATATGTGAACTTACAAGATCACACATCGTGGTTTAACCAGTTTTGCCTCCTACAGTGGTTCCAGGTGGTGACCTGGCTAAAGTGCAACGAGCCTGCTGCATGGTTGCTAACAGCACCAGTGTTGCTGAGGTGTTCGCACGCTTGGACCACAAGTTTGATCTGATGTACGCCAAGCGCGCATTTGTTCACTGGTATGTCGGTGAGGGAATGGAAGAAGGGGAATTCTCGGAGGCACGAGAAGACTTGGCTGCCCTTGAGAAAGACTACGAGGAGGTTGGTGCAGATACTACAGAAGGTGATGGTGAAGGAGAGGAGGAATACTAAGTTAGATAAACGACACTCAGCTCTCGCACATCAGACCTTGTCAGATGAATAACTCGAAATTCCACCATAAGTGGAAAGACTCGAACTTGAACTCAGTAGCTTCCTCGAATCACAAACCTCTTTCTCCACTGACTGATCTCTCATCGGAAGGTGCTGTAGTTGGACTAGGAACTTGTGACCTCTCTTATCCCTAAAATTTTGTAAATTAGAAAATTTCGTATCATGAAGTTTCTTTGTTGCAATTGGTCACGATTCTCAACAGTCGACGGGCCTCACAGTTTCAGATATTATTCATGAAGGAGATTACAATGGCAACTATTCGCGAAGGAGCGTACAATTGGGACTACAGACATTGAACAAACTATCTCGAGTTTTATATCTCCAGATTCTGCATTAAATAGCTCGTCATGATTAAAAGCAGAAGTGAAGGCTTGACATGAGATTCCGTACCAGTTTAGATGGCACGACTCTCCTACGACATGGCCATAAGCATGTTATCTCCAGGTCTGTAAACACTCATTGTCTGTTGTTTAGAGGCCAAGTATCTAATGAGATTTCATTTAAAGCACGTGGAATGGTATAAGTGAAATTCATGCAGAAACTACATCAAGCTCTCAAATTCGAAGACAACGTGTGAATTACGCGAAACTCAAGCTGATAGATATCCCTCACGAGAAGTTATATGGAGATTTTTTACCTACAAATTTAGCAATCACGGGATGTTCTGCAAAGAAGCCTAGAAGGCAGAAGGTTCAGTGCTAATAGATACGTACATTCATCATGTCTCCGGCTCGACCTGAATATCACAAGCCTTTGTCCATATCGGTAACACGAACTTTCAAGGCTGCTAGAAAATGGATAAGCTCCATGTTATCCTACAAGAGAGAATGAAATGTAAATTTTCTCAATTGATTATTATTTCGAAGATGATCATTTCTAGTGGAATAAGAAGGTACTTATCAATTTTTCTGAATCATCTAGGACATTTCTCTGATCAGTTCTTGAGTTTCTTGGACACATACACTCTAATAAATCTCAAGAGAACTCTGGCTTTTGAAAGAGGAATGTCAGAAAAGAACAGAAGAAATGTAAGAAAGACATCGGAAGGATACAGCACCGAAAATTCCTACTTACTTCGCAACAAAACTGCGCTTTAACTTCAAAAGTGAATAACCTGCGTAGTGTCCAACATCTTTAGAGCCGGTCGCATATGCTGTATTTTCTAGCCCTGGAACATTCGCTGGACCAAAATCCTCTTCAGCTGCTTCCGGCACGTTACCTAAAGAATTGATAATGCGTTCAGTGTAATCAGGACTAGTTCAAATAGGACAACTAACTCAATGGAACTCTCGCAAATCTAGCTGCTTCGACGGAGAGCTCTTCTTACTTCACCAAGTATCATGTGTGTTCACTTGCTCCCAATTGTGAAACCAGAAATATTTTCATGATTTGTAAAATAAACCTGACACGGATCGGCCTAAAATTTCTTTCAAAATGTCAAAAATTCTTGGTCATGAAACAGAGCAAATAAGAAAGCTTTAGAGAGGTACCAAGGGAGCAAATAGAGAAGCCAGGGTAATAAACGACGAAACTAATAAAGGTAGGTTAATCTTTATCCGAATCAATAGATGTCCAAAAACTTAGTCCCGTTGTTGATTCATAGTTCCTCACTGCACAGTGAATACAAGCCCTAAAATGAACATATTTTATATCTATTTCACTTTCTATTTCTATGGAGCTCTCCCTCGAAATCCACACCCGCGAGATCAATACCTTCTATTTCGTGCTTACATTTTCAATAATGCTATTTGGTGAAGTAGAAGAGCAATTCTCGACCGTACTATTCTAGAGATGCCTAACACGTGCACTTCAGAAATGGGCGGATAAAAGGATCACCTAAAGGATAGCAAATATCAAGACCTATCTAGTTTGCTGCATTCTGGTTGCCATTCACTTGCAACACTGAACAGTCACCCGTTCGTCTGTCGTATGAAATCGATGCACTCTTGATGCCTTTCCCTTTGCTATTGGAGTCTCCATAAGACCGACTAATCTTCTGCACACTCTATAACTTCATACCTGCATTCGCTTTTGTCATTCCAATTGAGCTGCTTCTCGACGATCAGAAAAACATCTCTCAACCGAAGCTGTGTAGTTCCACTACAATTGGAACCTCCGCTACGAGAAAACAAAATTGATCTCAATCTCCAATTCAGCAACAATTTCTAACGTTAGCGAAACGTTTTTCAATCTTTGTATTTGGACTTACAGCTTCATAACAGAGTCTCTGAAAACAGAATCGTAAAAAACCCGCAGAGTTAAGCAATCAAAAACGCGATCGAAAGTTGTGAGAACGAGAATACTCTGTTTTCCCGTAACTAAGAAGAAAACACAAAAAATGCACGCAGAGAACGGCGTAAGGCCGAATATATCTACTAATTCCTGCTCCCTCGCCATGTCCAACCGAATGACTCGCCATAATGGACTCACACTTGAATTTCTGCGGTTTCCACTATCTTCCACCGCCAGCAATTGCACAAACCTCCATCCCCTTCAAACGAACAATAGAAATAAATTGAACGTCTGCACGATGCCTCTATCGGTCGCAAAAACAAAATCCAATCAGCACAAAAAAACTGAGTACACATGCCGTCCGTCGGACAAATCTAAGAGCTCTAAATAAAAAGAAGCAAAACATAAACAATCGACCACAATGAACATGAAGTCCCATAACGACAGCAAGGGAAGTCCTTCCAGGCTCGAAAGGAACTTCGGTCGACGAACATCTTCCAGAAACTGACGAAAGTCTAACGAAACGTTCAGTTTGGAACGAACGAGATCGATCCGTCATTTTCGTTGACGGACTCCACCTAGTGATGTTTTAGGTTTAATACGGGTCCCTATAGGGTCACACATCATGTTCGAGCTAAATTTAGACTTTTCAGTTGTGTTCAAATGTCAATATTATTATGTTTTAATTATGTGATATTAAGGAGTGACTATCACTGTAAAAAAATTCAATATGTTTTTTGAAAAAATTTCTTAGTTATAATTTTTGTAGCAAAAAAGTGAAAATAAATTACTAAATACAACATAAATATTCCAATTAGTTAAAAAAATTTTCAAGAGGTTCAAATTGGTGTGAAGATTTATCAATTAGTTATTTTATTTTTTACGACCAAAACATCCTTGCCAATACCTTCAAGGTAAATTCCACTATCAAGCTAATTTTTTCTTTTCATATCATTGATACATAAAATTTTGTTTTCTCTTACTTGTGAAAAGATGCATTTTCTATTGATATTCACTTTTTCAAAAAATTTGATGGAAAAATAGAATTATTGTAACTTTCTTATATGAAAGGTGGAAATAAAGTTATATCAATTATTCTATATAATATATATTAGAATAATTTGGAATTTTTACCTGAAATGAAGGTTAGAATGAAAAACATAATTTTATAAATTAAATTTTAGTGCTCCAACTAATGTAGTAATACCAATTTTGAAAATTATAATAAATAATAGTAATCCCTTGAAAATATCCACATCATTGATTCATGTAGAAGTGTTTTTTTCTTTCCATTGAAATACTCAACAATTTTTCTTGGAGCAAGCCCAATGAATATTAATTGAATGAAGTGCACTCTTTAGAACATTTGTCATTTTTGTAGTAGATAGATGAGCATTTAGGGGTTAACAATTATACTCAAGCTTGTCATAGTACTTAGCTTTTTTAATAGCTTGTTTGTATAACATGTATTATTTTTAAAACCTATTTTATATTTTCTCTTTGTTTTAAGCTGATTTTTCATTGTATATGGTTTTTTGAAAAAAAAAAAAAAAAAAAGGTTAAATTTATACATTCATCAATTAATTTTCAATACATACAAAAGATGGATACATAGAGAAGATGGAGCTGAAGTTTTTAAAACCAAAAATTAATACATTCATCCCTTCATAAAAGCTTTTGAAAAATATTGAAAACACTTTAATTTGTAGTATGGTGTATTCCACACACATCTTCCTTTTGGGCTACTTTAATAAACCATTTAAAGTTTCTCATGACAAAATTGATTAGAAATTCAATGTCAATCTCCTTGTAGGTTAAAAATTGTGTGAAAGCATAATAGTGTATTGACTACAATAGTTATTATATTTACTATAATATCCCAAACCATATAAATTCCATTAGTAGCTAAACAACTATCTACTTTTTTTTAATAATGATTTATCTATTTCAGTAGTTTATGACAACCAAAATGCTTAGAAATTTGATACCTTCTTCTTCTTTTATGTTCAAATCATGTAAAACCTTGAATATAAATCCTTTTTTCTTCGAAAATTGACATTATAGTTTTAGTTTCAAAATGTGACTTACAAAAAGGGTGCTTTGAAGCTATGGCATAAAGATGTTATAAAATGAAATTTTGTAGTTTACTTTTTACAAAAAATAATATTAGAATTCACATAAACCACCTAAAAGTAAAACATGATGAAGATCACTTCCTCAATTGGACTTAAACTCCAAAAGTTCATTTTAAGGTAGACCATGTTTTGTTGATTTTTGTCTAAAATGTGAACTTTCCATATTAGTACTCCTAAAAAATTTGTGTAATTTAAAATTAGTATAACTTAGAACTTTGCTAGTAGTCCATGAAAATTTCACCATGGAAATATATAGGTTCATAAACTTAGGTGATGGATTACTTGTTTGCTCTATCGGAGCACCACTTTATTTAAGCTTTAAACGAATTACAAGTGCCTCAATGTGCTAAAAAGCACTACCTAACAAAAATGAAGTAAAATCATTTGTCTTTTAGTGTCATTACTACAAGGTGCACTAATTGAATTAACTTATATGGTAGGAGATTATCACACACACCTCTTTAAACAAACTTGGCAAGGTATGAGAGCAATAGAGAGAATCTCTATTGTGGCAATGTCTTGGCTTTAACTTCAACCAGATTAAAAAAATATTCCTCCAGACTCTTCATATTTAGATCCCAATCATATCTTTGAATGCCTACATCTCTCCCCTAGTTATTTTTTCTAGTTGTGGTTAAATAAGACATTAACCAATTTACAAAAGTATCAACAAATTAGAAGGAATATCAATCGATTTGAAGTTTATTTTTCCTTTCAAGATTGGGACTTCATGTTGTTTATGGTTGTAATCATATTTGACATTGTCCAATAAGAAAACAAAAATTTGAAGAGAATATTTGTATATTTGAAGTGTATTTTCTTTTCTAGACCCTAGACATAATGTTGTTTCTTGTTGTAGTCAAATTTGAAATTGTTTAATGAGAAAACAAAAAAATTGAAGAAAAGATAGTTTTCTTTTTAAGATTGTGACACAATCTTACTTATGGTTGTAGTCAAATTCGAGATTGTTCAATATAAAAAAACAAAATTTGAAGGGAATATGCATAGATTTGAAGTGTCATTTGTTTTCTAGACTTGGATCTTGATGTTGGTTCTTATCATGGTCAAATTTGACATTCATTTGTTGAACAAGAAATGTAAAAATTTGAAGAAAAAATTTATTTTGTGGATTTAAAGTGTGTTTTCCTTTTCTAGAATAGAATATATTGTTATTTCTTAGCATAGTCAAATTTATCATTGTTTAATGAGAAAAACAAGAATTAGAAGAAAACTTCCAAGGGTTTGAAGTGTTCTTCTCATCTAAATTGGCTCATGATGTCATTTTGATGGTTTGACATTGTTTAATGAGAAAACAAAAAATATGAAGAAAATATCCGGTAATTTGATGTGTTTTTTCCTCTTACAATTGTGATACAATGTCGTTTTGGATTGTGGTCACATTTGACATTGTCCAATAAGAAAAAAAAAAGAGAATATTAGAAAATTTGAAGATTTTTTCCTTTCTAGATAAGGACACAATTATAGAGGCAATGGCTTGTTTGTTACAACTTGTTTGACAAGCCTGAGTGAATACTTTTTTTGGTAAGTACCCAAACATCACTAGCTTAAATTTTGGAAGAACCTTACCAAATTGCTCAAATGGTAAAAATTGCTCAAAAACACAAACAATGAGACTTCCAAATGCTAGGATGAGTATTTTTTATACATGCTTTTTTGCCATCTAGCTATAATTATTCAAAACATGGTGGCTATAGTTTTTAAAGAAAACTTTAAAATATTATGTCAAAATAGCTAAATTCTTGTTGTACTTTAAGACCAACTAGTGTACTTTGTGTCATTGCCACAACCAAAATAAAAGTAAAGGTAATTTTTTAATTTTTTAATTCATAAAAGGTTTGAAACTCAATATCTTTCACATTGTAGGTCTTAACACCACAAAACAAAGTCTTTGCACCCTTCCTTATACAAAACTTTCCAACAATATTATGAACACTATGGAAGGATGCACAATTTCAGAGATCTCACTGTAACAAACAAAAAAACTCATTTAAGGTATAGACTAATGTGTCTGGTGTTGTTGGCACAATATAGTATAATAAAAATAAAAGTAATTTTCTAATTTTTTAATTCATATAAACTTCAAAATTCAATAACTTTCACACTATAGATTCAAATATTACTAAGCAAAGACCGTGCACCTCTCCTTTTCAAGGGCTTTTGGATTGTACCAAGAATGCAACTAGGGGACAGATAGTCCATCTCAACATAAAACAAAAACAAAACAAACAAATAGTCTAATATAGCCAAATTTTACTAAGGTTTCATCTAGTTCGGGAAAGCATCATCCAAGTATCACATGAGTATTGAAGAAATACCAGTAGCTGTGTCTACTTTTCCAAAATAATAATAAAAAACAACTCTGGCTATAGGATGCCATGATGAATGATGACGTTTTGTAGCATTGGTAGAGATGCTTTCTTGCCCCTCCATTGTACAATACCTAACAACTATCAATTGTCCACCCTATTTTGCCATTCAAAAGAATTGTGCATACTATATAATATGATTGACATTTTTTTGTCTTGCATAGTCAACATTCAATTTTTATGCAATTTCGAACAAACACACCAAATTTGGATTTTGGAAAAGCAAAACTCCATTTTTGGTGAATTATTTTATTTAAAATTCATAGTTTTACATAATAATTGATTGAAAACTATCGGTGATGAATTTTTTTACTTTGATTGCAGCAATATATAGGAAACATTCATACACATATTTCTTTCAATAAGCATTTCCAAAAAGTTTTAGAATTTCCTTACGAAGGTTTCAAAAGTTGGGGTGAAAATGTCCAAATTTTGAAAAATAGATATTTCTTTATTGAAATTAGATTTTAGCAAAGCAATAGTACCTTTATGGTCACATGTACAAAACTAATAACAATAGGAAGGTCAAATAGCAAAATCTAATTTTAGTAAAGAAATATCTATTTTTTAAAATTTCAAAATTGTCACCTCAACTTTTGAAACCTTTGTGAGGAAATTCTAAAACTTTTTGGAAATGCTTATTGAAGGAAATATGTGTGTATGGATGTTTCCTACATATTGATGCAATCGAATTTTAAAAAATTCATCATCAATGTTTTTCAATGAATTATTGTATAAAAGCATTAAAATTTGATGAAACAATTCACCAAAAATGGAGTTTTGATTTTCTGAAATCCAAATTTGGTATGCTTGATCAGAATTGCATAAGAAATGAATTTTAATTATGCAAGATGAAAAATGTTAATCCAGTAGGGGAGATTTGAGGGCTCTACATGCCTGTTTCACCTTGCCTATTCCTTGTGCTGTCTGGGAACGACTGGCTGTGGTTAGTAAAATAAATATAAAAATAAATAAATAAATAAACAGAATAGTTCTGAAATGCTAAAAGAAGTTGCAAAAAAAAATTCAATTTTTTTTTTTTGACGTGGCCTAGTCTCGACTACGTCAAATTGTAGTAGCCGTGCAGTTCCTGTGTTCCCCACAGCTTGGGAACTCACAGGCATGTAGAGCCCTAAAATCTCCCCTAATGATACAATACATTCTGCAATTTTCTTCAGAATGGCAGAATAGGGTGGACGATTGAGAGTTGCCGGGTACTGTACTGGCACCCCCAAAAGTGCCCCAGTTCAGGGTCCAACAAACCTGGAGCACTGTAGTGTCCGGGGCGAACCGCAGGCGGACGGTCCAAAGTCCCAATCCAAACAACAGTGAACGACAACAGGCAAACGCGACAATGAGGCCCCAGAGCAAGAGCAACAGCAACAGCAAAAGCGAAAGCCAAAGCAAACCCCAAGCCCAAGCCCAGGGCCCTTGACCCAAACCACAAGGGGGCCCTAGCGGGGAACCCTTACTAAACCCCGGTTGCTGCATAACGGTGAAACGCCCTATGCGTCTCCGAATCTTCTCAGTAATCAGCCTCTATAAATTCGCCCGCACCGTTCATCTCTCCCGATCCACGAACACCAACCCACACCACTCTGTTTTGCTAGTTTCGAATTTCGCACAGTTTCGCTGGGACAATTGGGCGAGGGGTGAGCGATGGCGGCTCTTCGGCAAGCTGCCACTCTCTCCCACGGCACCTTGCGTGGGAGCTTCACGAAAGAGACCAAGACGCCGCCGGCTGTGGTTTCGGTGGGAGGCAATGGACGTCTGCATCGGCAACATCGAATGGTGGCGGTGCGCGCTGCAGTCTCAGGTTGGGAGAATTTGGGAATATGTCGAGGTTTCTGTGGGTAGGGGTTGTGTGCTGTAATCTCAGTATGGGAGAATTTTGGAATGTGCTGAAGTTTTGGTGGGTAGGGGTTGCGTGCTGCAATCTCAGGTTGGGAGAATTTGGGAATGTGCCGAAGTTTGGTGGGTAGGGGTTTTGCGCTGCAGTTTCAGGTTGAGAGAATTTTAGGAATGTGCTGGAATTTTGGTGGGTATGGATTAAAGTTTTGGGTGAGTTTCTGAGAATTTTGGTGGGTTTTGTGTGTAGGCGGGAAGCCTGCGACTCAGAAGGCGTCGAATGTGGAGACAAAAGAAAGTGTTGATCGGGGGGTGACGGATGATGTGACTCCGAAACCGGGGCTCTTGAATGGGAGCGCTCTGTCGACAGAGACTACGGTTTCGATTACTGTTGTTGGCGCTTCGGGAGATTTGGCGAAGAAGAAAATCTTCCCGGCTTTGTTTGCTCTCTACTACGAAGGTTGCTTGCCCAAGGTATGCTTGCTCAATTACTGGTTGCCATTGGAACTGGTTTGGTTTTATTGTTTACATTTGAATTCATTGCCTGGGAGCTTGTATGGGACTTGCTTAGGAGCTTGTATTGGGGGTGTTTTGTTTGCCAATTGAATGTTATGGTTCCGAACCTGTTTGGTATTGAGCTATCGACTAAATGAAGTGTTTCACTGATTGTTGCAGCACTTTACTATTTTTGGCTTTGCCCGGAGCAAGATGACCAATGAACAGCTGCGAGATTTGATTTCCGGAACTCTTACTTGTCGAATTGATCAGAGGTAGGCTACTTGACTATGATTGGAGATGTTATATTTAGTTTTTTGTATCCTAAGGTTTTGGTGCTCACTGTCATGACGATCAAGTAATAGGTTACCCCCCTAATATTGCAGAGAGAATTGCGGCGACAAGCAAGAGGAGTTTTTGAAGCGGTGTTTCTATCATGCTGGCCAGTACAGCTCCGAGGAAAGTTTTGGGGAGCTTTCAAGAAAACTGCATGAGCATGAGGTTTGTAAATTGTATTTTGGGCTTGGTTTTAGAACAGAAGGGGTTAATTTGAATGCCACTGCTCCGTGAAGCTGTATTATATGTAGGACTTAATAATGGGTTTCAGCAATTTTCAAGTATGAGTACCCATAACATTCTAGAGAGCCCTTGTTGAGCACCCTCTGAATTGGTATGAAAAAAATCCCTAACACATGAAAAAGAATGAGCTCAATATGAATACGTGCGAGCTCCTCAAGCCAATGAGCCATAGTCTTCAAATGTAAAAGTACATCAAAGCTTTAGTTTCACTTCTTTGCTCTGATTTGGCATGACTTTGATATTTATAACTCTTAGTTAGTACTGTTTTCAAAAGGTGCGTCAGTTAGAATGTTACGTCAGTTTGTCCTTCTTTGTGTCCAGCGTATAAGTTTATCCTCTTTCCTGCTCGTACCCAGAGTTTTTGCCCTCAAAACAGAAAAAATCACCTCAATGTGAGTATGAGGGTTGCGTCTTCGTTTTAGGAGGAAACCTCTAAAAGACTGAGTACTCTTGGTTTCAATATGACCAATTTGGTTTATCACATTGTCAGAAATATATTATAGATGTGGTGAACTTTAATATCACAGGAATCATTGAAGGACATTGCATGTGTTTGTCAAAAAATAAATAAAATTGGACTAAAGAAAGACCCCATATGAGCCACTCAAATCTGATAAGAGAACGTGAGGCGTCTTGATCCTTTGGGGGTTAAGCTTGGAGGTGGGGTTTGTTGTTGTGACAGGGCAACAAGGTGGCGAACAGGCTATTTTATCTCTCTATTCCCCCTGACATTTTTGTCGATGTGGCTCGGTCATCAAGCTGTGCTGCATCCTCGACAAATGGTTGGACTCGTGTCATCGTGGAGAAGCCATTTGGCCGGGACTCGGAATCGTCAGCAGAGCTCACAAAGGGATTGAAAAAGCACTTAAAGGAAGAACAAATTTACCGGTATGTATTTACTAAAACCCTTAACTTTTAAGGTATTTTTCATGTGATCATTACCGCACCTGACGCTTGTGTTGGCTGCGTTTGAACTTTGCGTGTTTGCAACTATTTTTGTATATATTTTCTGAAGCTCGATTGTGTGCTGGCATTCATTTTATTTTTATTCAAAATGCAGAATTGATCATTACTTGGGAAAGGAGCTTGTGGAAAACTTGTCAGTGTTGCGGTTCTCCAACCTTGTCTTCGAGCCGCTGTGGTCACGTCAATACATCCGCAACGTGCAGTTCATCTTTTCTGAAGACTTCGGGACTGAAGGACGCGGAGGGTATTAACATAACCTTAAAGTAAAGCTCGTAGTAGTCAAGTGCAATAGGAACGTGGTTGCAAATTAGAGAGTAAAGTTGCCTACAGTCCGTATTTGTTTTAGATTGTCGTTTTTGACGAAATGAAAGAGACTAAATTTGAGTGCTAGCCTTTTCCAATCTGATAATTTTTTTGTGGTATTTTTAAGTGGGTGGCAACGGTTATTCTTTGATTGGATGGCTAGTTGAATTTGTGTCAGATTTTTCGTAGATTTGGATGATTGGTCTCTAATTTGGATTTGTTGTACTGGGTTTGCAGGTATTTTGACAATTATGGCATTATCCGGGATATCATGCAAAATCATCTTCTGCAGATTCTGGCTCTGTTTGCTATGGAGCCTCCTGTGACTTTGGATGCCGAAGATATACGAAATGAAAAGGTAATTTCTCCTTCTCTTATCCAGCTTCAAACACTGAGCTGCTTTTGTTCATATGTCTTAAGGGACTTTAAGAGATACTCGGTTTGCCTTGCTAGCAGCTGCTGTTTGTTGTTTTGATGTCTCTGTAAGGATAATCAAAACAGTTGATGCCTCTAAGCAATCTATGTCTCGTCCAACCTCTAAAGGACCCTTGTACTTTTGGATACTGTATTATTTTACTGAAATAATGAACAGAAGAAAAATATGAATAAGTGCATACACCCGAAAAAGGCTCCTTGGTCATTTAGGGGTTAACTCCCAATTGCCCAATGAAAAATGGAAACTCCACTTTGGAAGCCAGTAGTCTTTTATAGTAATTTTCATAACGTATTTCCTTTGTTGAGGAATGTAAGGTTTGGTTTATTCTTTGTACCTTGGAAGGTTCTCTAAATCATTTATTTCTACTCCTACATATATGGAAACTGCCATTTTGGGCACTAATGGGCAAATGAATCCCCGATTCTTGTTGTTCTAGTTTGTTTCTATTGTTTGCTGGAAACGGATTATCTTTTTAGTTGCGTAATTCCTGTCCTGGTAATTTTGTTAGATTGTACGCCTTGCTGAGATAGTGACTCTTTCATTTGCAGGTGAAGGTTCTGAGATCCATGAAGAAACTGGACATCAACAACGTGGTAGTCGGTCAATACAAAGGGCATGTCCGTGGCGGCGTCAAGTACCCTGCCTACGTGGATGACAAAACTGTTCCGAGCAACAGCATTACGCCCACCTTTGCTGCAGCTGCTATCTTTATTGACAATGCCCGATGGGATGGAGTTCCCTTTTTGATGAAGGCCGGAAAAGCTCTGCACAAAAGAGGGTAAGCAATTGAAAGCAGACTAAGTTTGTGCATGCATTTTTTTCTCGTTTTTGAGGGTCATGTTCACCTCTATGATTGGGTTCCTTACAATACTTGTTTATGGAAATTACAGTGTACACCAAATTGAAGCCAAAAATATAAAAATTTCGTGAGTTCAATAGATTATTGAACTTTATAATTGACTCAAAGTAGGTCATAAAAAAACAGATATCCAAACCTAGTTTTAGTTTTCTTGTTTGAATTTCAAGATGAATCTAGAATTGCATTACCATTGGATCACTTGCATACAAACATGCTTTTGAAGCACACAAAATGAGAAATTATCACAACTGAAGGAAAAAAATTGTGTATTTATGGATGGTCAAAGTTTTGTTGACTTCTGCTAACCTCCAAATTCGGAATACTCGTATTCCACTTGATATTGGTCATTTTGACATGTGTCTGAAATGTAAATGGCTCTTCTGGCAGGGCTGAGATTCGCGTTCAATTCAGGCATGTGCCGGGCAACCTCTACAAGCGGAGTTTTGGAACTGATCTGGACCAAGCAACAAATGAGTTGGTGATTCGTGTGCAACCGGATGAGGCTATCTACTTGAAAATCAACAACAAGGTGCCTGGCCTTGGCATGAGACTGGACCGTTCAAATCTCAACTTACATTATGCCGCAAGGTACAGACTCCCCTTGAAGTGTTCAAACTTTTCCGAAGTCCCACGGAGTTGTTATTCATTAGTCTCAATTTCCGATCTCCTGGACAGTGCTCTTTGTTTTCTGTCCTTTTCTGAGTGCGTGAACTAAAAATGGAGTGTCCACTTTGGAAGAGAATATCGAAATTCGTCAACATATTTCTGGCTTCCAGTATAGTTAGTATGTCTTATTTCCTTCTTCCAATATTTTTTTTAAGACTACCCTTAATGATCCATTTCAACTCAGTTGGCCACTTAGGCACCAAGGGGTTAAGAGCAATGGCATTTTGGACTAAATTGTGTGACACAGCTGAGTCATGTTTTGGGAAACTTGTGCATATTTGCCTTTTTAGTCGTTGGGTGTTCTATACTAATGTGAGTGCCCTGTGATGATCAGGTACAATAAAGAGATTCCTGATGCCTATGAGCGGCTCATACTCGACGCTATTGAGGGTGAGCGGCGGCTGTTCATCAGAAGTGATGAATTGGATGCTGCCTGGGCTTTGTTCACTCCTCTTCTGCAAGAGCTGGAGAAGCGGAAGGTGACCCCAGAGCTTTACCCCTACGGCAGCCGAGGTCCAGTGGGTGCTCACTATCTGGCTGCCAAATACAATGTTAGGTGGGGTGACAACAGCTTCGAACCTACTGAGAATTAAACCCTAAACCCGTAACCGTAACCGTAAGCCACAAAATCCTAAACCCTAGAAACCTAGAACCTAGAACCTAGAACTTAGAACCCTTAAGGTCATCAATTTGAACCTTTAAAGCACGTTTCTGGTGGCCTTAGTTTACTTCATTCATAGATTATATACTCTCATTGCACTGGGCTAGTTAAGCAGCTGGAGCACGAGGCTCAGGTCCCATATTCTCATACCGATCTTGTCGATACACCGAGGTGTTCCTGGTGCTAAACCCTAGGTCTCTCTGGCAACATTAAAGGGGACAGGGCATTTAGGAGGCAATGGTATGTCGAAACCGAGTATGGTAATTGCTGGCCATCCTACGTGACCCTCATGTTTTTTTAACGGTTTATGTTACTGCATTGCTAACATGCCATTTTGTACATTGACAGCTTGCTTCTAGTCTGAATTGTCCTGTATATTTCGCCATTGGGGCGGAAGTCAGGTTAATAAAAGCTTGGAGATCTTGTAACCTGCTTACGTTTCATTCTTATTAATGGAACTGCCTCCAGCGTGGATTTGATTTTACTTGTTGTGAAAGTCACGAAGGACTGGGCGGGGGCGCGAAGCCCCCTAACATTAAACAACAGCAAATTCCCATCAAAGAGTTCAGGACGTTAAAGTGCCATAAGCTAAGTCCAGGGTGACAGAAAACCGGAGACCACAGACTCATGAACTGCCCATGAATGTTTTCCAGATTCTCTCTGTTTTTAATTCTAGTTTTAAAGTCCTGACTAATCGCCATACCAGCGTGAATGGTTGAATCCCAAGTAGCTTTCATAACTTTTTTGGAGCTGAACTCCAGGGTGCCATATTTGGCGTTACGTCTTCCCACCTAGATATGCCAAATCAAAGAAGACCTCAATATATCCCAAGGCTGCAAGGCATATACGTATTTTCCTAATTTCCTATCTCTGTCTAAGCTAATTCTGCCTAAAAGGGCTGCCTGGAAGCTCCCTGGTCTAGGCACATTGAACATAACACTATACGCTTTAAATTTCTGCCACAGCTATTTTGCCATTTTACATTCCCAGAACAAGTGGGACGCTGTCTCGAGGGCTGGGGTGGATTGACCCCCTCGCTCATCCCCAAGTAGAAACCCTGAAATTTTTTATTTTTCACACATGATAAAATTTGCAAATTTTGAATTCATATTTGCAGTCTGAGACCCTAAATTAGCTAGGTGAGGTAGAGAAGATGAATTAATGAAGCACAAAATAGGGGTCCTTTTTCTTACATGCACCCCTGGAATGACTTTGGGGGGATGAGCGAGGGGGTTAATCCACCCCGGCCCCCTTGATCTTCCAGCATGTGTGAGAAAATTCTCTCCGCTTGGAGCCACGCCACCTTCTGCCTATGTGGAAACGCCCTCGGGTCCCACGGTATGTGTAAAATCACGCCGGTAAGTCTACGCAGGGTTTGTTTTTACTTGCTTGCTGCAGGATTGTGATATTCTTATCACTCTGAAATGTTGCGCTTGTTTTCCCTTTTTCTAAGTTAGATGGGTCTCCTTGCAATCAGTGAAAGCTTTGAAGTTGAAACTACACCGAATTCTTTTAACCCCTCACCACCCAAGGACTGAACAGGTTCAAAAACAACATTTCTTTTGAAGTGTTATAAATATAATTTCACTGAGTTATAGAGATCTCAACCGTACAATATTATAGTGCAATTGTTGCAAATGACGGACATCAAATTTGGTGTCATTTGACTACACAGATTGCAAGATTATAATGTTTTAGTGTTGAAAAAGGATGCTGAATTTTTCCTAAAAATACATTTGGAGGCAAAATTTTGTTTCTAAATCTACTCAAATGAAGAAACTTTAAACTATAAAGTTATTCAAAATCAGCATATAAACACATTGATGAAAAAAAATATCATTCATTTGACTCATTGTGTCTACAAAATGGCTTTAAAATGTCAAAAAATAGCAAGAAAAGTTGCAAAAAACACATCAAAAACTGAACCTCCTTCTACTAAAATGTTTCTCAGTCACTCATAACTTCTTGGATTTATATGAAATTTTATACACACAAACTAGACTAGTATGCACAACTTTTACAAGAAATATTATTGGAAATGAACATTGTATGAAGAAGAAACAAGCTATCAAAGTTCATTGTAATCCAAAAATGTTGGGATTTTGAACTTCGAATTGCTCCTAGACATTCAAAACAACCTAGATTGATATGAAAATTCTACAACAATAAATAGACTTCAAGGGGAACACAAAACAACAAATTTTATTGAAAACGAACTTTGGATGAAGGAGATACAAGCACCCAAAGTTGCAGCCATCAAATGGAGTTTGGAGAACTAAAATTGAACTTGTGAACTTTGATTGGCTTCCAAAAATTCATTAAATCTTAGATTGATCTGAAAATTTTACCAAAAAAACTAGAAGAGAGAGCGCAAATTTTTCAACAAATTTTACTGAATTCAGAGATCGGATGAAAAAGTTACAGAACTTTGAATTTGACCTCAGGACACTTTTGGCCCCCTTGGGCGGTGAGGGGTTAAGATCTGGTCAAATAATGAACTCTGAAACAAGACTGTCAGCTAGAAAAATTTCCTGACTCATAGCATTCTTAACCCTGTAACCATGTAATAACTCTAAATTCTTCTATGTAATCCTTCTATGTAAGACATTCAGAAGTGTAAATATTCATCCTTGGAATTTAGGGTGGAAAGTTGGAAGGTCTTGGACAATAGTTTAACCTCTAATGAGTGTTCTTGGGTTTTTTAAAACAAATGATTCACATGGTACCAAAAAGGATGATTTTCATGGTGACTAGCCTGGCATTACAGGGTTAACCTCTCATGTTAGGTTTCTTTCCCTTCCTAACAAACATGCATTCTTAATAATAAAATAATATGGTATATGGTATTCCAAGTGCATAACATTCTTGAATATGAAGAAGAAATCCCTTCTACAATAGCATTGTCACACAAATATATTCATACTACAATGCTATAATCCCTTAATTCAAGAGAAATTTTGCATTCAAGGATTTGCCTAGGACCTATCCGACACTCCAACCCATATTCTCTTCCTTCATCCCTTCCCAACCCATCCAACTACATAAGGTAGGCAACTGGTTTGACAAGTCAAACTAGTTGCTATTGACTTCCTTTGATAGAAAGAACTTCAATGAATCCAACAAAAAAAAATCATAAAAGTCAATAATAGGCATGGAAGTAAAAGGGTTCTTTTAGTGGTTGTTCAAGAAAGTTATGTGACCACAATCTTAATATACATGCCATTCTATGTATCTAGCAAAAAGATATACTTTATTTCCTACAATCTTAGGGTGGGATCAATACAAGTGAAGAATACTATGTCGAAGCATTACTTGTTTCTACATATTTCTATAGAAACTCTTAAAAATTCATTGTTCACTTTGAGTCCTTTGTAGCCCATTGTAGGATTTAGCTGCTTCATAAATTTTGCAATCATGCTCAAGTGATACATTTTGTTTAATCCTTCTGAAGGTAAAGGATTTGTGATTTCAAAGTGAGCATTCTGATTGTGCATATCATGGAATGTGTAATGTTAATGGAGAAATTTTTTACATCTTTCAATTGAGTGAAGAACATTAATTGCATCTATTAGTTCAAAAAAGAAATTATTTGAACTACACAAAATCCCAATAAAAACTCTTCAAAATTGCTGAAAATAATGAGGCCTAGATTAAGCTTGATTGTCCTTTCAAGGCTAAATGTTCACAAGGGTTTGTAAATAAAAAGTAGCTACACTACAAGAAACTATCCTTATAACAATGACTCACTTTTCAAATAAGGTCCTATTTATAAACTGCAAAGCCTCTTTTTTTCTTTAACCTACAATCAATGTAATTGGCAATTTTTAATTGAACAATTCTAGACACGTGGCGTTTATCGAAGTTACATAAATTGAAGTGTACTATATTGAAAAAATTATTTTCATGTTACACCGAATCAATGACATGCAACTTTCCTAATTTGAATCATTATTGTGCATCTCCAATGTCTCACAATCTTCAAAATCGTCACTTTTTCTACAAGATTGATGTCACATTTGAGCATTCATAAGGTTAAGATGTCAACATGTGACTCAAATGAAGATGCTAATTGTTGAATTATAAATCCAAAGGTACATGTCTTTAGGAGTCAAGTACAATAGCATATGAATGATTCCCCAAACCTTTGAGGGTTTAACCCCTAAATGCGCAAGGCACCAGATTCTAGTGTTTCAAAAACTTTGAAGTTAAGTAGAATCTAACCAAATTGCTATTATTATTAGTTTATATTTTTGGAGAATTCTTTTTGAAGTCTAGTTTTAGGATCCAAAAGTTGATCTTAAAAATAAAGGATTAAGATTTTTCTATTGAAGATTTTGTGCAAGGATGCCCATTGCAATCTTGACTTCCTGTAGTGTTGAGGGCTCTTGGAAATGAGCCTCAAATGCACTAGATCTTGGAAGCAAAATCACATTAGAAATTCATTTTAAAAAATTGTAAAATAGATTATAAATAACCGTAAAGTGATTGGGGTTGTGCACACTAGGCCCTATAACCTCATATTTTTTTAGTGACCAACTTTTTAGAGTTCACATGCAAAAGTGAATTGAAAAATTTTCATAGTTTTTACACCCTCATGATCAAACATTACAATCTTTCAATCTATAAGTGATATTGTTATATTTTCTTTTCCTATGTGATCTCTTACATATTTAGTTTGAATTCGTACAGTTGCAAATCTGAAGAAATTGGTACAACTTATGAAAATGTTGACTTTTTGTTCAATTTAGAGCAAATTTCAAGAAGCTCCAAATAGGCCTTGGGCATTTAGGGGTTAAACATTTGAACCTCTTAGCTCTTTGCACAATCCGTAAGCATATAGAAGTTGTAATAAAATGAACCAAGTTTGCTGAAAGTTAGGAAATTCATTTCAAATGAAATCCATACTTGCAACTTTCCCAACACTATGAATGAACTGGAGGTCTATTGAAGGTGGAATCTGTACTTCTAAGCTACCAATGGTTAGATCCGGATTATGAGACATGAGAAGTATATTCGCTGCACAGAATCATTCTCCTAATTTTCACATCTACAGAATTGACTCCTAAATTTTAGGAATGCGTTTCTCGCTGTGACTGTAAATTAGTATGGGTCTTTCAATGCAAAATTTGATAAGATAGAATTGTGGGAAGAGACGTACGGTAGTTATTCAATCTAATCCTGCAATACAAGCTCCCCCTCCACGAAGTACGAGAGTTCGGCAAGAATATAGGTTGAATACAATCGATGCAAGTGTTTGATGATGAGGAAGGAATTCTAACATACATCACAACGGTACAAATCTAGTAACTCTGCTGCTGTGCTGCACAAACATTCTGGATCATGCAAATCAGACCAAGTCAAGGGAATGAATTGTATAACATTACGGTTTGTATAATAAATCGTTCACAACATCACTGAACCAAGACAGAAGTAAATGATATAGGGATATAAGCCATATCCCAGCACATTGATCCAGAGTTTTGGGTATCCAATGAATATTTACACTAGATTGCAACGACGGGGAGGGGCTTTAATACTATACCACCAAAGAAGCTTTAATATTCGGCTACAATACAGGAGGACTCCAGAACATTACTCGATACAGTTGTTGATGCTCCTCTTGAATACGACAGACAACATCACAACTTCACACTGCAGGCAGCGCAAAACGAAGACATACCATCGTCGCAAGAGTCGCCAAGCGGAGAGGAAGTTGCTCGAATAGTGCTCTGGGAGAATGAAGCAAGGGCATTGTGTCTCCGCCACCAAAAATAACAAAGATCATTTGTGCCTGAATTAAGCCCAACAATGGAAGATTCCTTAGAGAAACCTTTCCGAATGCCCCACCATATATGCTGGATTCTTCATCCACACCTTCACATGACAAACGGTTGTCTGTCCACCAATAAAAATCCGGCAACCCAATTTTCGGAGCACCGCGGAGGCTACTTCCACATCCGCAGTCAACTGTCTGAGACTCCCCCTCGTCCCACAGTTGACCATTCCACAAGAATACAACCTGAGTTATCTACTCCCAAACAGTTCACGTTTCAATCTGAAATATTCTGTGAAACGCTGCTTCGAATATCCCAAAAAATCGAACTCCACATCCTGATGGGCAGCCTGCCACAAATTACCAATCATACAGTTAAAACACTGCGGAAATGACGGCCAAGAAACCATTTTCATCACGACCCAGGAAAAGGACATAGTAGATGGTTAATTATCCAAATGAATTTGCTGAAAAAACCGTGTTTCGAGGTGCAGAAGTGCTTTCCTTGTCTATGCATACATGGTGCAGAAACTAATCAACAAACCTCAAAATTCAACATAAATATCAAACTAAAACAAATATGATGAACACTTACCGATAGCAAACCCCAAAGAGCCCAGTGTAGGTGGCTTGCAAGTACAAACTCGTCCACCTCCTTCACAAGCTTCTCCACATCTGCCTGGGATACTGAATCCTCTGTAATCCAATACAACAAAAAATCAGAAAAATAAAATAAAGGCCCCTCAAAACATGTTCAGAAAAAAAGCAAACAGACTCCCACCACTATAGGCATATACAGCTTACACGTTACGTATCATGAAATTAACAACACAACTGGTGGATTAAAAAAGATATGAACGGTCTACAAAACACTCTTCAATGGATACCTGAAGCTTCCAGATACGCCCGTGAAAACATGCTTCGTTCTTCATAGTCTGAAACACATTCTGCGTTAGAAATGTAGACATGAATCATGATACAACATAGAGTTCTATACTAATTCATCTCATTCACGTTCATTTAGAATATAAGACACGAGGACAGCAAAGTATAAACAAACTCACCAGGGAACGCTTCTTGGTGTAATAGATGAGGCTCGTCACTGTGATAATCCGCAGTCATCTCACAGAAATGGTTGGCAATATCAAACGCAACAGGGTTGTAACTTGCATACTCGTAATCCTGCTCCAAACCGGGTTTAAACACATAAGTAGTATTCATTTATCAGAATTGCACACAATTGCTCATAGAAATTAACTACCTAAGCAAATGCCTTCCTTGCATACGCAATATCAACTAAAAGTTAAGTTGTTCTAAACAGCTTCTGCAATAATTGACAATAATTCAACACATCATACACTTGTGCTCCGGTGATGAGACGGGTGTACATGACATGTTCTCAAACCAACGTCTTCCGGGTACGGCACCAAAGAAACTCTGGAAGCTCGACCGATGCAAGAAAGCATGAGCGGGAGAATACATACTATGAGCGTAACAGAGTCGTCCTTCTCCGAAAGCATGATGTTGCCATATTGCAAGTCGTTGTGGCAGAAACCGATTTTAGTATCAGGTTTCATCAGCCGCCGCTGCAGATCATTGATTTCATCATCCAGTTTATTCAACCCAAACTCAATCACTTGACTGGAATCGGAGTGCTCCAGAATCTTCACCAACCAATCCCTGGCAAGCACCGCATTTTTCAGAAACTTTTGTAACCACAGAGAAACGTCAAGCATCGCTGCAATGGCGCTAAAAATTGCAAGTAGGAGGTGAAGCCAAAGAGTAGAAGCCTGTTTACCGTATCTGGTAGCCAAAATGTGACCAAAATAAGAGGACACACAAGGAAATAATTCAGATGGAAAATAGAAAAATAATAAAATAAAATAAAAAATGTTGGTAAAGCCGTCACTGCAGATACAGCAAAACTACCCACAACATTTAGCAACAGAATGCTTGCATGAAAGGCCAACCTGAGGCGTTCCCATATCTTGGCTTTCCGCGGACCTGGCATGTCGATCTTATTGAAGTCCAAGAGCTTCACAGCAATTTTTTTCGAAATTTCTGGATCACGAAGGTCGTGCTTCTCGAGGGTCTGCATTGACGAGACTCGGTGAAAAAACATTCAACTGAAGTGACGGAATATACACAACGCGAAGCAAGGGCAAAACCTGTCCCACTAGTCTTGAGAGACCAAGAGTTGTATAAACATCACCTCTCCCTCTGCCAAACGTCTTGGGAAAATGTATACACAATATTCGAAAGAAAACAATAGAAGAGACACGTAATCAGAGCAGATCCACCCCGTCAAAGTAGTCTCTGCTAAATTATTGTTCTAATTTCTAACTCGCTACGAAAGTCAAAAGCTTAACACAAGACAGAGACAAGCTAGGATAGGAGCAAACCCGAGCTCGCAAGAATTCCTCCACACGGCCATTTGGAAACCGGCCTAATAGTTTTGGGCCTTGATCTTTGTGCGACATCCGCTCAAAAGTAAGGACTTCGTCATTTCTGTCAAAGAACAAACCCGAGCCTTCTCCATACACCCGCACAAGAACTTTCTTAGGGCGGTTCCCATTGTTTCTTTCCCAGTGGCACTGATAAACATTATTTGTCATAGCACCTTTGAGCCGCGTCAACGTCAGATTCACAGGGTCCAAGATGTCCGTCCATTTCCCCGCCAATTTATGGAGCACTTTGTAAGCTTCAACAGGAAGCTCAATTGAAGATGTAGGAACCAAGGTATGGTTCCCTTCCGCTTCCGCTGCTGGTGGCCCTGCTGCGGCCTGCAAAGCCTCAAGACTACATGCTTTCACAAGGCTGCGTGAAGTGCTCGTCGGCTGCAAACCATTGTCAACTAGCACCATCCTGACTCCTGCGTATGTTTTCAAAACGCTTCCCGACTCGTTGTGAGATTATAACCTGCAGAATAGAGGAACGTGAGAAATCAGTTAGGGAATACTCCATTTAACCAGGGAAATAGACGAAATTAATTAATTTTTCTTAAAAAACAAGCAAGAACAAGAATGATCTAAAATACTCTATAAAAACAGAGCAAGAAAACTCTCACGCACTCTTCAAAAAAGAGTCTCACAATGCTTAACTCAACGCCACAATTCCAGCAACAATGTTTTTAACGAAAATAAGAAAGAGCAAGACTGATCTTAATACTCATAAAAAACAGAACAAGAAAACTACTCTCGCACTCTAAGTGAGAAATCCCGTTGCGCATGCTCGATTCAAGCTACGATTCCAGAAATAATTTACAAAACATGCAAAAAAAAAGCAAGAAAATGGAAAATTCTACACCACTCTTACAAAAGAACAAGACAACTCCTCTCGAGATCTGAATCTCTTCCATCGACCACAGCCAAGAACCTCCCTATCCAAATGAAGAAACCCTACGACACTCGGCACACACAAGCAACCTACCAAGATCAGAATCCGTCGTCTGTTCTCGTAATCAAAAGGCACTCCACAGAAAAGCGATCTCGCCGTATGTTAACCCCGAACCACTACAATACTGCCTCTCTCCTCAACCGTTGGCCCTGAAATTTTTTGTGGGAGGACGCGTGTGCCTGACCTGAACGCAAAAACAGCGCGAGAAACGTCGGAAGTGAAGAGAATGGAAACGATGATAATAAGTTTGTCAGGTCGGCGGAAACGAACTTGTACTTATAAGTTGACGGAAGGATGCGCTGGGAGAAATGAACGAGGCGAGGCAGGGAAGGAAGTGGGAAAAAGGATGGCGATGAAGAGCGCGTTCGTGATGGAGTGGCGCCAGCACGACAGGGGAATCTTGCCCTAATTTTTTATTCACCGCTCACAATCTTAGGAGCCAAGGCCCTAGACAAAGGGGTTTTATTCTTCAGAGAAAAACACTTGGTGGAGGGATCACCGTACCTACTGTACTGTAGGTACTTAGAATTATTTGTAAAATTGAATGTTGGAATTTTGGGGAAATTATTTGTAGCAACATTCTTTGGCAAGATTTTTGTTAATAATGAATCTTGACCAACTTGATGTCTTGGAAAAGATTAAACATTAAAGAAAAGATGGAGGCCCGGACCTTCAGGTAAGATATTTCATGATTTTGGAAGGAATGTCTTTAGGTCCAAGGAGAAGTGAAGTGACTCCTTCCTTCTTTGTTTTTTCCACCCATGGAAAAACACAAGGATTTATTCTTTACCATAAATGATTACTTTTGGAAAACTTTGAATTCCTATATAGAATCAAAGACTTGAATTGAATTGGCAAAGTTAAGAAATACAAAAGTAATAATCTTCGAAAAGAAAGGCAAATTTTTACATTGTAGACCTATTTCAATTTCAAAGCAGTTTCAACTGAAAATTTTTCCTATAATATATATTATCTATTTTTATCATCTTTTTTCTTTCTCGTAATTGGTTAAAACTACAGTTTCAATTGAGTTATGCAAAAAAGTGATCAATTTATGGATGATAACATCAATATTTTTCCCTAACAATAAAACTTAATACAAAGCAAATATGATTCAGCTTGTCATATTTCCTTAACTAATAAAAATTGAACACAGAAATCTCACTCAATTCGCAAATCGCAACAACAGAATTCAAAAAGAACCCCATCACAAGTATATACAATAATATTTGAAAAAGAAAAAGTCCTCCTGGAAAAGGGGGACGGGATTGTAAGTTTGTTGTAACCCATGCCCGACTAAGCTAGGTGGCACCCGTACCCTAGCCGAGCGTTCTCTCCCGTGCTCTCTGTTCCCCATGACGTTCCCAGATGATGACGAGCTGCGATTGGCTGCCCCGTGTTCACTAGGCGTGTGTCCGTCTGGCTGGCTGTCTTCAGCGCGTGGGTAAGGTAATTAACTAATTACCTTTCCATGCGGCGAGGTAAATAAGACGGAAACCACCCCGAACGCGGGCCCCAAGCCCCAGGGACAAGCCTGTGAATCTAAATCTAATCTACAGCTCCATGGAACCTAACTTACCTCTACTTCCCGGGGATCCTGGAAGAGCGACACGTGGTCCTGCTAGAGTGGCGGGAGTGGGGCGGAAGTCAAAGTGACGTGTCCGCAAGACTGAATATTCACGAATCCACTTGATTGGTCCCGACTGCCACCAACTTCTCCGGCGCCCACCTGTCCCTGTCGAGTAAGTGTCGCCCCACGCCCAGCCCCATCCATCCAACTCCCCCCAACTCATCACCCCCACTGAACCTCTCATTCAGTGGTCCCGCGAAAGGCTGTCACTGGCAGCTTCAAAAAAGCTAAAGGAAAAGGAAGGATTCTAAAAAAGCTGAAGGAAAAGATTCTAAAAAAAGCTTAAGGTCACCCTCAGAGGGCCGGGGTGAATTTCCCCCCTCACTTGTCTCTGAGGGAAAACACTGAAATTTTTTATTTGCCACACATGATAAAATTTGCAAATTTCTGAATTCATATTCGCAATCAGAGGCCCCAAATTAGATTGGAGAGATATTTGAGATAAATCAACCAAGCACAATACAGGGGGTCTTTTTTTTTAATGCCCCCCTAGAATGACTTGGGGGGACGAGATAGGGGTCAGTTCACCCCGACCCCCTCAGAGCATGGCAAGGCTCGCTCAATTTCCACCGACCAGGGGGGAAGGAGAATAGACCCCCTCGTTGCCCTATAGAAGGGTAATTGTAAAAAAAATTGCACCCTATTTTGTGCCACATTTTTTGGTATTTCTTCATCTCAAGAACCTAATTGGGGACCTTTGATTGAAAATATGAATTCAAAATTTGCAAATTTAAAAAATTTAGTATTTAAACTACATCACAATGAGGGGGTTGCCCCAGGTATACAACTTCCATATTATATGGCCCTGATTATAATGTCTTATAATGCATTTTAATCCAGTCTTAAGGGATGTAATTTGTTTTAATGTAGAATAATCTTGTATCCCTTTTAACAAGAAATCCAAAAATATACTTATGTACATGAAATAAATATTTTTGAAGACAATAATAGCATTAAAAAACTAATTATATGAGTTTTTTAATACATGTATCACAAGCTGAGCTAGGCAACTTTGGGGGCTTTCTAATAAAAATTTAATTTTAACTAGACCCAACTTCTTTGTATATATTTTTAAAAACTATGCATAGGTGTTTCAATTCTTCATATATATTATGAGTTTTTTTCTAAAATGTATGCAATTCAACATTTTTTACATTTAATTTCCTTTTAATTTGGTCTTCACCTAGCTTTTTGGTCTTTTTAATTTGATATAATTTTAACAAAAGCCGTCCTCTAAGTTGTTTTAATGCCGATGACCCCTTTATATAATACAAGAGTTGTGTACCCAGGGGGGTTGCTTCATCTTGGGCACCCAAAGATGGGATTGACCCCCTTATTATCCTTGCCAAGGTTAATGTATGCGAAAAATTGCCCCATGTTTTTGTGCCACATTTTTTGAATTTCATCATCTCTCCTACATAACTTGGGGGCTTCTAATTGCAAATAGGAATTCAAATTTCCAAATGTTATCATAGGTGGTAGATAAAAAATTTGAGTGTTTTTTCCAAGGATAAATATAGGGGTAATAAGGGGCAATACTTGAGGGGGGCAACCCTAAAGCAAATATCCACATTGCCCAAGAATATGCCCGCCTTAAGCAACCCCAATATTAGTCTTGGATTTGAAATGCCAAGTGGCTAGAATCCAACAATTTCCTAAAAGCATCAACTACATATTTACCTTTCATTTTTTCACATCATTTGGTTTCAAATCCTACCAATTTTTTTGTCTGGTTTTGGATCCTCCATTTCTGATACTCCAACCGGTTATTTTCCCCTAAGCACAAGCTAACAACGAACTAAGCAACCAGTGATTCTATCCAAACATTGGTTTCTATGGGGGAAATTTCCACTTTTTCCCACTTTTCAGTATCAAATATGGGGTACTTTCAAGTATTTGGTACTATAATTATGAGAAGGTTTGATTTGGAAAGTGAGGACTGAAATTGAATTTCCACATCAGATTCTCAATAGCCCACATCACCTCAAATCATTCACAAGATGACAAGTGGCATTTTTTTTTTACAAAAATGACTTAATTATTTGCCAAATTTGACCTTCGCATAGGGTATTCACATACAAAGGTTTGGTAGGGTTGAATTTGAATTTGGGGATTGTGTTGCAGTTTGTCAACCAGGTGTTTGGTGTTTTCAACAAAATTTATCATGGACTGCATAGGGGGTGGGGGTGGTTGGGGTTCAGTTGGAAGTGGGTTGAATTTTCATCTTCATTCAGATGAAAATTTGGGAATGCAGGGGGTACTATTGAATGAAGTACCGGTAGTATCCTTTTTCAACCCAATGAGAGAGGGACCACAAAGATGATAGTGTGTTTTTCAAGGAGGGGGAACACTTTGGAAAAAGTCTCCATTGCTGAAATAAATCTCTTTGAGTGGCCTTCACTTGAAGTGATGTTGAACTTTGAAACATACTAATTTTCAACCTTTATTATAATAATAATGATATTATTATTATTATTATTTATTTATTTATTTATTTATTTATTTATTTATTTATTTATTTATTTATTTATTTATTTATTTATTTATTTATTTATTTATTTATTTATTTATTTATTTATTTATTTATTTATTTAGAATCCCTAATGCATCAAGGCCTTTTTTCAGTCAAAAAACACTCAAAATTTTTATTTCTATTGCAAGGTATAAAATTATTAAAAAAAAATTGACATATTTAATTGCAGGATCTTGCACTAGACAAGTAAAAGTGAATGTGTGGTAGAACTTTTAGAAACTTTGACTGTGTGGATTGCAAGATATCCGCATTTAAAGTGAAGAAAACAAGATTTTTCTCTATCTTTTGAGACTAGATTTTTGGACATTGAATCTTTTTTAACTTCAATTTTTTGCACTACAAACTTTGAATTAAAAAATAAAAATTGTACCGAAAAATTGAATTAAGAGCAACAACGCTAGCATGTGAGCCTAGAAATGAGAGCCTATGAGCATTGAGCATAGATGTAAGTAGATATTCTACAACTATGGAAGGTGTTTATAATATACATACTTATAATATGAGTAACCTATAACCATAGAAGGTGCCTATAACTTAGGTACCTAAAACATAGACACACATAATATAATCAGGCACTTATTATATAAACATCCTATAACTATAGAAGGTGCCTATAACATAGGTACCTACAACATAGACACCTATAACTATAGAAGGTACCTATAATATAGGTAGCAATAACTTAGGGGCCTAGGCTCCTAAGCTCATGGGCTCAAGATCCTAAGCTCACATACTAGCAACCATAGAGTTAAGAGTAAAGGGAAAAAAATTCAAAAATATACACACTTGACTTTCATTCTTTAAAAAAATTATTAATCAAAAGTAAGTCTAAGATTGGATGAAAAACTAAATTGTTAATAGCTCTAAGATCAAATTGAAACATTATAATCCCAGTGGTGAGATTGTTTGAACAAACAAATTTAACCTTGTCAAAAAAAATTTGTGGAAAATTGTGAAAATTACATTAAAAAATGAATCATATAAATTATTTTTTTCAAGAAGATGTTTCGATTGCCTCCAAAACAAGATTGCCCATAACTTTTTCATTGCTAGTCCAAATGGAATGAATCAAATCTTTCCATATAGACAAGAATATTTTCTATGAGAAACAAAATTTTGAAAAATTTATTTGGAATTTTTGTGAATTCTTGTGTCTACCTAGCAAACTACTTTTTGAGTTTAGTGTGGAATAACTTTTACTACATGTCATTGATTGGAAAAAAAATAAGTTTTTTCCTAAAAAAACTAATGCATTTTCCTATCTTCAGAAAAAGTTTTAAAAAATCATATAAAAAATTGAGATCATAGGAACCTAACCAAACCTTATAGAGTCCATTGAGGCAACACTTGGTCCTTTAGGGGTTAAAATAGTCTTCTTGTAGTAAGTCAAATAGAATGGATTGGATATACACTACATATGGAACGTGTGGTTTTTTTTCGGGGGGGGGGCATCTCCAATTTATTGAACTTAGGTCCCTTGAAAATTTCGTAACATTTTAATTAACCTTTAGAATCCACTAAAGCAAACAAATATGTAAAGACTATATAGTTCAAACAACTAATACAATGAGATCATCCAAATGAAGTAAGCACAATTATATTAGGTTCGGAGTATTTGAGACTTCGAGTATTCTAAAGCCTCAAGGTCTTAAGTAATATGTTAAATTATAATTATAATTATATATATTTGTGTGTGTTTGATGCTACAAATAGCATTTAAAATGCATTGTACTTCGAAGGATTCAAGGTGTTTGATGAATGACCTTCAATATTCCTATCAATTTTGTTTTGTTTTCATTTTTTGTGAAGTGTCACAATGGCGATATTAGATATAATAGTGGTGCTCCAAATTTCAACATTCATCCACATATTGGATAAAAAAATCACATTAGCACATATCACATATCCATAATTCTATTTTCATCCACAATCTAGCAATTTCATCCAAAATTTTACTATTTATGTTCTATAGGCTTGGTGCAGGGTCTAATATTTTGGTGCAAATTGACGACAAATCTCTGGAAAAAAACCCCACTGATTCCTACACAAACAAAAAATGTACTTATCCATCATGTCTAAAAGATGACTACAAGGCCAATTACCACAAGTATGACCTATTGTTTCAAAGTTAGTCCAATTTTCCTTTTAGGGCCTTCGATATTCTTTTCTGACTCCATGATGATGCAAATAGGCTCTAGCAGGTTTTAGGCTCCTCGAAATTATTACAAATCAATATCATGTTAAAGTATGATGGACTAGCATGAATGTTAGAACCTTGCTGACAAAGCAAGAGATCCCCTAAAGCATCCATTTCAAAACTGATAATTAATTTGGGGAGGTTTGACTCCTTGCAATATTTTCCAATAAATTTTTCTTGAGAAAAAAACAAATGGAATTGGCATCTAACTTACCCAGAAGTTGTCTCATATTTTTTGGAGCTTCATGAAATTAGTTATGAATTTTTGGAGTTAAAACCCAATCAATGTCCACCTCGTTAACTGCACAATATTTGTACGTTGCTGGTGCAATGAGAAAGCAAAATGTACCCGTGCGTTAGAGGACGGTTTTTTAGAGCCCAAGTGCTTCATGGACTCCTACTGTACCTAAGTTGTTGCCAGGTAGCCTGGTAAGGGTCATGTTTGATTTGCATATGCTACTAAGCAAGTCACCAATGGGGAGCTAGATTCTTGGCAGCAACACGGAAATCTCACTGATACCAAAAGTTCAAATGTTCAGCACACGACTGAGTCAATAAGTTAAGATAACTTACAGTAGATTCATCCACAAAGGCCCCACAAATTCCTAATGTCCCACAAATTCCTAATGGATTCAAACTCACCATAGTTTCTTCATGCTTTCATGGAGACTTTGGAGTAAGCTTACAGAGGTCCACATAAGTTAACTTATTTCAATGTAAAAAAATGGTCGTAACGTAACTTGATGTGCACGGAAGGGACAGAACGGCTGGTTTTGAATAGCCTTCACTTCACCAATGGGCAACCTAACTTTGGGGTATATTGTGTGTCAAGCAAGTGTCCTTCTCTGAACAAAGAGTACATTGGACTATGATGTTCAGGAGCCAATGGCTTGCCAAATGCACATAAGTTAAAACATGTACTTGTACAGTACACAAGATTTCTGTCTATCACACTTAATTTATTTATTATAAACATAAGGAGAAGGAAAAAAACTGGAGCATCTCCAAACAATAGGTAATATTGAAGCCCATAAGATAAGAATTATGATGTTCTTTGAAGGCCCTTTAACCCTTAAACTTTGAAGCAGACGTTTTGTGTCCGATGGATGACAAAGAATCTCTCCATGCATCGGAAAAAAGCCCCCCCATTGTTTCAATATTGTTTCAAAGAGCTCACAGTCCAATATTAAAAGTATATTGTTGCAATATTACAAATGTATTGCAACAATACATTTTTCATATACCTATTGAAAATATATTGTTGCAATACATTTGCAATATTGCAATAGTATATTTTCAATGTTGGAGTGTGAGCCCTTTGAAACAATATTGAAATAGTACTGAAGCAAGGAAGGGTTACTTTCTTGACGTGTAGAATAGAACTACGACTATTCATCCTTGGAATTTTTTGAGAAAAAGATAGGTCTTCTATAGTAGTATAACTTCCAATGACTATTTTTGATTATTTTTATAGTAGATGATGTCACATGGTTCCTAAAGGGTGGATTTCCATGGTCACCAGTCCGTCCTTTAAGGGTTAATCCCATAAGGATGAGTTGGTCACCATGGAAATCAACCTTTTGGGTGAGGTAGAAACACCCAAAAGTGTTCCTAAACTCATTCATGTATACCAATAGCTTCTTTTTCTTTGAAGTGTCCCTAAACTTCCATTAAAGTGTCCCTAAAAAATTTCATTAAATTTTCCTCTTTTTTAACTATAATTAGTTTATTGTTAATTTTGTCACATTTCAGTTTTAGACCCAACTATATGAATGATTTCAGTAATCTAAGGAGCTTCCACTTTGAAAATTCATAGAAATTACATATCATGTCTAAATTTTATTTTTATTTTTTTAAATTCATGATTTTCAATTGCTAATACTAAAAAAAAAATTTAGAAAAAGAACTAACTATGTGGAATTGCTTATGTTGATGGTTTAAGTGGTTCCACTGTAGTGAGTGAATAATTTGCTTACAAAAACCCAAGAGCATTCATTGGAAGTCAAACTATTGTGCAAGACCTCTTTTCACACATAATTCTAAAGATGATCTGCAATCGTGTGTCCTAGACTCCTAGTACATGGAAGGATTCTCTATCATCCTTTGGACACTTAATATCTGCAGGGTTAAGAGTCAATATCCACTATGTCTCACACTATGTGCATGATGAATTGACAATTTAGTAAAAAAACCCCATTACATTCATTGTATCAAATGGATCCTGTTCTTCCAATTTTTAATCAAATCAATACTGACGATACAAGTGTACTTTTCATTGGTGTTAGAGGTTTGCAATGGTTATTGGTTGCTTGCATTTCTGAAATCTTCTTTGCATCTGAAGCATCTCACATACAATACCTGTTGAGGTCACTTGAGAAAAATCACCATAATTGTACAGCACACTCTTTTTCAGAATTTCAAATTTGAATGTCAATTTATTTTTGGAATTCCAATTGATCAGCATGCTCTCCAAGAGCAAGAGCCAGCCTGAACTATCAGCAAGGGAATCTGATTGTTGTCATTATAATCCTGGTGTCCTGACTTGAAATTCGCATCCAGAACTTACCGAATGGTACTCATATACTAGTCACTTGATTATATGCATTTCAGTCGTAACAAAATAAATCACTCAAATAATGTTTACCCTTGGAATTCCATTACGGATATTATCCTTTTGGGTACTGCATGAATCATTTGCTTGAAAAAACTCAAGAACACTCATTGGAGGTCAAATTTTTGTACAAGACCTCATGCCTTTCCACACAAGATTCCAAAGATGAACACCGATCTGCAATTCTATCTTCTATAGAAGGATTCTCTGTCATCCATGTTTGTGCTTTACTTGAGTTAATATCATGTACGTCTTCTTCATTGCAAACAGGAAAGATACCCATGGCTGTTGTCAATTTCAGCTACAGCTAGGTGATGATGATTCCAGTTCCAGGGAAAATGCGTTGAATTGCACTTGCGTCATCCAAATCCTAAACAAGTGGGATTGTTCAAGCTCTCATTGATCCAAACAAAGACAAATTAACTGGGTCTCTCATGGAACAAAGTATCAAACTGATTCCGACTTGGTATGTCTGTGGGTTTGTGGCAGATGATCTCTAACTTGTGTCCCATCCAACTTCACACAAATTCATGAATATAACAGACTTTCAGCCACTCAGGTGTATGATACTTACCTTTCCAAAACTAAGTCCAAACTGAATAAGTTATGTACATAACTTCAAGTTGTTGTTTTTTGACACAAGTACTAACTTCAAGGTTCGACAGTCATGGCAATCAAGCAGCTTCATCATTTCTTTATGTGAGAGTACTGCTAGAGATAGCATGTCTTGCCATGAATTTCTATTTCTTTTCTTTGATGAAAAATGTCGAGCCCTAAAGAGCTCACACCAAGAGGTGAGATTCTGTGATTCAGTATGTCTCAAGGAATGTACATTACATGCTCCTTGCACCACCTCTCCATGACTTCCACTGCCCTATCTTTCTTGCACTAGAATGAAGGAGATTCAAGCACAAAATTTGCTGTTTTGAGTTGTGCACTGGCTTCATTCAGCAAATGCACATTGGGGCCCTTGGACTTGATAAGGAGGACATGAAACAAAAGCTCTCCACTTGGCTTGTTCGGATGCTTGTGCAGGCTGTTTTATGGCCCCCATGTCAATTGGAGTTGCCCTTGGCTTTGATTACTTTAATTTTGCTGTTGTGTGCCTAAAGGGTAGGTTCTATAGAACAAAAATGTTCAAATGAGTGTTGAATTGGAAGCAGGATGGTAAGAAGAATGACTGGTTTGCTTGCATGGCATTGTTGAAAATATTATAAAAAAAATTCATATAAAGATAGATGTGAGAAATAAGGAGACCAATTGATTTTTTTTTTTTTTTTTTTTGACAAAGTATGAATTTGTTATGAATTTTTGAAGTTTGATGCCCAATTGGCCCCAAAGAGTCTCTAGACTACTCCCAAACCAACAAAAAGTGTATCTATAATGGTCATCTTACTCACTTAAAGGAGTCACATTATTTCCTAATTTGGTGACAATGTGAAGGCCTCAAAAAATCACTTCCTATGATGATTTTACACTTAAAAAGGGTGGAAGTTCCTATTGCAGTCACTAATCACTCCATCACCATCACCCAAGACATTGATTGTCGCCACTAACTCAACCTAATGTAGCCCAAATCTTGTTCATTGAAACGAGTTTGTCATGGGTTGATGCAAGATTGTAATGGATCATTCCCCAAGTGTCTGTCCATGCATGGGTGGTTCACCTTACTGGGTCATCTAGTCCAATTACCAAATCTGCCATTACCATGATTAGGGCAAGCGACCCATTCTATTCTAGATCACCCCCCCTCATTTACACCATGTAGGGTTGCTCTATTTCCAATCAGCTATGCTTTAGGTGAGCTGTCACGATGTTTCCCTCAGCAAACCCATCCTGCAGCTATGCTCAATTCCTTGCGTGGTTGGAAATGGGTCGTAAGCTTCTAGCTGCAGCAAACTGCCAGATGAGAAGAGCCCCCAACTTCCATTCATGAGGAGTTGAGGACCATCTCTCCAAATCAACAGAATTTAGTCACTTCTGGTCCTGAGAATCAATTGAAGACTGAGCTACCTGCAGTTATGTTCTGTAGAAATGACTATTGTTCGTAGCTCCTGTAGGATTTCCAGTGACATATTGGGCTTCTGCCTTCCAGACCATATTTTTCAGTCGCTAGAGTATTGTGCGAGGGTCGATCTGATCTTCAATAAATTTAGCGTGTGAATGCTTGAACAGGGAAGAGCCAGTACCATCAAGCTTAATTTATATATGAGACTCCTCTTTGATCTTCTGGCTATGTGGTATCGATCATGTTATAGATTGAACCTGAGAATTTTCCGCAAGCCATTATAGAACCCATGTGCAGTTTCTGCAGTTCCTTTGCAGGGATGTTCACCGTGTCGTTGTCGTTCTCCGCCACAAGCCCGGCATCGATTACAATTCCATTATGGTGCCAGACCTTGCGATTCCTGCTCCACAATTTCTAGGGTTGTTACCAAATTGGAGAAACGAGAAATCGTTCGATCTGTGCCTCTTCGTAGAGTTTTGGAACGTGACTATGAAATTGCTTACTTCTGCAGTCCATTTCTTGCATATCCTGTTGCGAGGCCCTAATTAATTATGGAGTGATTTGAACTCTCCGCGATCAAGAGGCCCCGCCCTCCAATACTTGGCTTCATGGTATGCATGTTCACATCTCTTCATGTGCTTGCTGGAATTCCTATCGAAATGCTGATGCTAATGAATTAGGGCATGGATCTCCACCCCTGTGGGTCTACTGAATGGTAACCAAATTTCACGGGTATGATCATGATGGCAGTTTATGAACTCTAATCCAAGATGAGGCGTGTAATCACTGGTTTACAGATCATTTTAATCGACTGTGCAATTTATGGGCCAGGTTCTGTAGGTGCTCAATCAATTGTGTGACATCTTGAGGAGCAGTAAATGAGTTTGAGTTATGTTCTTTTCTGTACGCATCGATCTTTCCTGGCTGTGTTTATTGAAGCTGCTGCCCTTCTTTTGCATCGTTACGTGTAGCTTAAATAAACACTGCTGGCAATGTCACAAACCTAAGTACCAGGTTTAGTGAGAACCAGTTGCAATCAACAGCTCTCACAATTAGACTTCTAGAGCTGCCTCGTGATGACCAAATATATGTCTAGATTACGAGCAGTTGTTTAACACGAGAATCTTCCGTTGCAAGCTGTCACATTTGGACTTCTGCCTCGTGATGACCTAATTTTTTTCTAGGCTGACAAGCAGTTATTTAACATGAGAATCTTCCGTTGCAAGCCATTGCGGAAGCTACATTGCAGGTGCAGCAGTTGTTTCTGCCTAGGGACGACCCTCATCGTCTTCGTCGTTCTCTGGAGTACGCCCTTCACGGTTGTTTTTGAATCCATTGTGAAGGAGCGATATGAATTACTCTCCGCGTATTTCCAGTCGCCTGGATCCACCATCAACACCCCCCGTCCTCCAAAGCGCGCCTCCATGGTATGTTTTACAGCATGTTGGTTGGTATAACAATTCGGATTCAGAGGTTGGAATTAGGATTTGGGAGTTGGTGGAATTTGAATTGGGGTAATGTTGGTTGCAGTCTCCTTATTCCCCCTTGCGGACCAGCACAGTTAGATCATATATTCAAGGCACGTCGCTGCGAGGCAAAGAGGTTCGCCACTTCTGGTCTCACCAGGATTGCTTCAGGTTAGCTTAGCCTCGAAAGGACTATAATTTCTTGGCTTTATGATGGCGAATTTGATTGATCATATTGTGGAAATTATAATTCAGACGCAGACACATTTTACATCACTAGGATCACTGAAGGGCATTGCATGCATTGGTCAAAAAACAAAATAACAATGCAAAAAAGAGAGAGACTCATTTGAGTCTCAAAAGTGCTAAAACACGAGTCCCAATTTGGGACTCTTGGCTCTATGGGATTAAAATCCAAATGCAGATGAATTGGTTGTGGATGGCCCCAACTTTGACAACTGAAATCGATTTCTAAGTGGTGCATATTCCTGGGCAGTCAAACAGGACGATGGGTGCTGGACGGAACACCGAGAGCCATGTGTTGCAAGGTGAAAGTCTACCACACAGCGAACTTTACGAGGTGTGATTATGCCCTTCGCTATTGCAACGCTACATCTAGCGCTGTTGTTGTCTACGGGAGTCCCCTGCCTGCCTCTTTTGCAGCCCAAATTCAACCATGGACTGTAAGTAATTCGAGTGCCACTGCTTATCATTCCATTACATACGCTCCATGATCACTGTTATTTCTTCTCATTAATTCTGTTTTGTTCACTGTCTTTGGGAATGGCAGAACAGTCAAGGAAGGAACTGAAATGGTTCTGGCAAACTTCACCGTCTTGTCCCATGGTCCCCTTTGATCGAGCAGACTTTTGCAAGTGAGTATATAATAGTGTTTCTATCAAGAAAATAATTAGGGTTAGCTGGCAGGGGAAATTAGAGAGAACATCTTGACTATGCATTCGTTTGATTGTGCAGACGAATTGGTCGAGGAAGGCATTTCATGATTTCCGGGGACTCCATTAGCTACCAGATTTTCATCACGTTCTTGAATTTCTTGAGATCCAAACTCTCAGAAACACAGTATCCGTTTCACGGGGTAGGATATGAGCCCGTGTGTGTGGATGTGCTAGGAGGCGAGGGCTTCAACCTTGCATGGGTTTGTAGCCCTTTGTTGAACACCACCGAGGTCACGCAGTACATCGAGGAATGGAACATTGAGATCCTGCTCATGAATCGAGGAGCTTGGTTCCGATCCGACCAATCCTTCGTCACTGAGCTCCATCAAATCGTGCAGGTTTTACAAGCGCGGTACCCTCACCTTCTGGTCGTCTACCGAAACACGTCTCCAGGTACCTAACTGTGAACACAGGCAGGATCTGCTTTTCCTTGTAATTTAGCGCTCAACGTTTACATCTTTAGAATGAACAGAATGATTTTTAAATGTCCTTGTTAGCAACTCAAAGCGGACTCCAATGCTCCAAAGATGCATTATTTGGATGCCATGTCTCAACGTTGTAAGGATTCAATATTTATTGGTAGCGAACATGAAAACCAACTCAAGTTCTGATGTTAATGTGGTGACTACATTCTCAAAATCAGTAAACATTCTCAAAATCAATATCCACTCATTGTGCAAGGTTTTTGGAGTACCGCATTTAGGCAGGTGTTGCAATTAGATGTGATTACTTTAACATTCTATAAACCTCACTCTCTTTCATGTGAACTATCCATCTATGTCAAACCCCCAGTCAACTTTCCTTCCTTGAAATTCTAGAGTAGGGAATATAATCGAAGTCACCACCCTCGGTGATCACCCCTTGATGATAACCATGGAAAACATGGACCGGTGTGGTCTCACTTATTTGAAGTTTCACCTGGTAGAGTCCTGTTTTTTTGGAGATAAAAGAGTCCACTAGGTCTGGTAGACAGTGTTGCATGTGGGTGTGAGCTCTAACACAGAGTTTGATCCTTCTCATCTGCAGGGCACAAGGGTTGTGTAGATCTGCATGACCCTCTGGAGGAGCCCCAGGAGAAGGGTCCTTTGCCATACCATTGGGGTGAATTTGCGAGGCAGAATGCAATGGCTCGAAGGATCATCCACCGAGCCCACTTCGTCTTCATGGACGTCGACACCATGCTGAGCTTGCGACCGGATGGACACATGGGGCCTCCAAGAGACTGTTTGCACTACTCCATCCCAGGGCCTCTAGATGTTGTCTTTTACCTCTTTTACAACACATTGCTACTCCTGCGGTAGCATGCTATTCAACAAACAAGTGCTCCAATTGGACAGCTGCGCATATGGTGTGTACCCCTCAACTTTTGTTGTCTGAGACGAAAGTTAACTATGTACAGTACAATGGACCGTCATTTATTGGCTCTGGACTGAAGGGGAGGAGATGCAGCTTTGCATTGACATCTGCAATGCAGGAAGTTTGAGTAGTCTGGTGATACTTGAAAAGCAAGCCAATGCTTTAGCGTGCTACTTGATCGAGTGCTTGCTTTCTAGAATGAAGGATATATTTTGCTTGGTTAGCTGAAGTTGAGCAACTGTTCAGATTTAGAGCCACCTACATTAACCTACAAGTCAATTGAGCTTCTGTTCGAACATGCATGATCAGAGTTATCTCAGACAAACTATGACTCATTGACAAAAGGAGGAAAAGGTTTAACAAGGGGCCAACTTTGCAGTGAAGGGGCCAACCTTGCCTCCTATGATCTCAATTTCCATAGTGATTTTTTAAGACATTTTTTGAAGATAGGAAAGCACAATAGCTTTCTTGGAATGTAATTTTTTTTTGCCCCAAAGCAAAGTTTATGCCATCTGAAGACGAAAATGGGGATCAATGGGTAGCACAAAAAAAATCACACGAAGTCATAATAAAATATTCAATTTTATTTCCCCAAATTTTATATATTCTCTTGCATGTGAAGCTTTGAAGCTTTGATTCATTCTATTTGGACTAGTGATCAAAAAGTTAAGGCCAATCTTGTTTTTTGGGCAATCGGAGGAATTTCTTGAAAAAATAACTCATAGGATTCATTTTATAATGCAATTTTTACAATTTTTCACAAGAAATTGCTTGACAAGGTTAAATGAGTTTGCTAAAACAATCTCATTGTTGGGATTATTGTGTTTCAATTCCATCTTAGAACTATTAATGATGATTTAGTTTTTTTGTTCAATCTTGGATTTACTTCTACTTAATAATTTCTTAAGAAAATGAAAATCAACAGTGTTTTTCCTTAAAAAATAAAACATTCCCAGACTTTCAACTCAATTCTTTAACATAATTTTTTTAATTCAAAGTCCATAGTTCAAAAAAATTCCACCAATGGCAATCAAAGTCATCTATAATTGCATGTTGGCATTCAAGAAAACTTTTTCAACTTTGAATGCTAATACCTTTCAATCTGTATAGTCAAACTTCATGAAATTTTTATCACATGATTTGAGAAAAGTGAAGTATAAGATTCAAAAGTTAGATTCTTGAAAAAAATCAATTTTCTTGGGTGAATGCAACAGAAGTGGCAAGTTTGAATGTTTTTTGATAGAAAAATGACCTTGGGACTTTACAGGCTAACTCTACAAGAATGAAGCCCTCCATAACCAAGGTAGTCACCAAGATACTCCAATTTTTATATCAATAGCTTCAGTATTTGTTTCTACAATTGATAGTGAAGTCATCCATTGAACCTTGTAGATCCATAATATTTATACAAGGTTAACCTATAAAGGATGCTAAGGATAATTTTTGTCCTCTAGACGACTTTAGGTGGGATTGTAGGATGGAAAAAACATTTTTTCATCCAAGTTTTTGGAGGGAGTTGCTTAAATGCATTCTCAAAGAATAATATTCATACTCCCTAATTATGGAAGTATTGACTTTTTTAAAGAAGATGCCAAATCTGTAGATCCTCTTATAGTGTATTTTCACCAATTCTTGCTCTTTATTTATTATGTGAATTTTAGCAATAAAAATGATTTTTTTTTTTATTGAATTTGAGTTCAACTAATGAAATGAATTCTATCAAGTTTAGTTTACATAACGAATATTTCGTTAAAACGGTGATATTCCACAAACTTGGCCCTTTGAGGTTCAAACCACGAGGTCTGAAATGTATACCTCTCCTAGATTTCAGACCATGTGGTCTGAAATCTACACTAGTCCTAGAAAATAATTGGAAAAACGGCATATGAATACCTCCATTAAAACGAAATATCTGTTACATTCAATTGAAAAATTTGAAAAAATCTTAAAATTCAATGTTTTATTGCAATTTGAACTTGAGGCCTATAACCAAGGTTTGTTGATTTTTGAATTTTCGAATGACTTGGTAACTTTGGTTCATACCATGATGGCCTACACTGCAAAATACAGGCCTATGCTGAAAATTTCAGATTTTTTGAGCATTTTTTGTTTACTGTATTGGATATCAATTTTCTTCACTTTTTCCGTACAAAATTCATGATAGTTTCAAATTCTCACAGAAAGATCTGAAATTTTTAGCATTTCTAGAAGACATGGAATTTCATCTCTTGAAAGTAAATGTGAAAAATTTCATTCGTATTTAGTTGCAAAATGGCAGCAAACAGAGAGAAGGATTGTGAAACTTGAATCCGTTGGCATAGGCCCATCCTTCTGGGGTTAATTGTGCCGGTAACTCCCACAATATTGATTTGCTGATTCTCTATTCAGCTCTAATATGCAATTCAGGAATACACGAGCCTGATTGTCGGTGATGATTTCTCCGGGCACTTCCAGGACAGCGAGGGTGAAAGTGAGGATTTCTCGAAGCACTTGGGAGAACCATGCTCAAACTCTTAATATTTGGATGACTATAAGGTGCCGTAATTTTCAGAAATGACAGTGCAGTGACACCACGATCGATACGGATGGCAAAAATGATCATAAACGGATGTTGGATTTCTCAGCGTTCGTTTTAGCGTTTCTCGAGGTTCTCTGAACTTCAACGTGAATTCAGTTTGCAGAATGGATCAGAGATTGCTTTGCATTTGCACCTGATCTGACTTCATTATGCACTGAATAGATTTGCATTCGTTTGCTAGGTTCCAGCCATGCGGCTAAAACAGTTTAGATCATTGCGTGGAGTTTTTTTTGGGTGGATTGACTTGCAGTGACAGGTCTTAGAGTCTCCTTAAATTATGCGTCATGTATGGGAGGTAGAAAATTTCTGTGCCACTCAATTTGAGTTGATACAAGGAGGAGATCTTGTCATAAACCCTACACCAATTTCTTGCTACTTAGAGGAGCTGTGTTGTGATCCAGTGGTTGATTCGGAGTTTCTAGTATGATTTTCCTTCGTGATTTGAAGTGGCAATTTTAGTACATGATCTTGTCAAAATTGGGAAGAGACTTTTCGTTTATCTTCGTTGCAAGTTTCTTAAAAAGATTTCATTGCATGCTATTGTTCTACTTTGCTCTAGAAGTTTGTTGAACTTCTCATTTCTTTCTTCTAGTGTTTTACATCTGATGAAGAACATTTTGAATGTCTAATGGCCGCGTCGGCACATGTTTGTGATCACATAAAATTGCACTCAATCCGTCACGCGCTATGAAAACGAAGCCACTTTAGAAGCATTGAAACCCATACCGAGAGAAATTTCCCATTCAGAGCATTAAGTCTCACCTCTTGGGTCCCTTGAGTACATAACTTCAGATTCCCCGGAAGCAACTCACTTTTACATCGAGTGTACGGACGAGAGACAATTTCTCGGCTTCGCATCCCTGGCCCCGGGAATTTTGACTGCAGTTGGTTCTTTCCCTGAGTTGGGATCCATTGCGTTCTAATTTCCTGAAATCGAAGGAGCTCCCGGTTACGATTGATTGTCTGAGAAGGGTTCTGTGGAGTTGGGCTCGGATCGGAAATCTGTGTGTGCAAGTATTAAGTTTTAATATTTCCTACCCTCCTGGAGTAATTTCTTTATCGAATCTGACAACAACTGTTCTTCTAATGCTACTCAACACACCTCTAATCAGAGTGTTCACTTGAATATAATCCCAAAATATTATCAATTTACTGGAGGGACGACTTTCACACTTCGCGTTCACATTTAGCTATACCTGTTCTGGTGTTTTTTTTGCTGAAATGGAATTTGTGGGGTTTCTTTCCTTGAAGATAATTATCAAGTACCTAGTTCTCTCGAATTGCTTGGGTGCATCAGGGATAAGAAAGATGAGGACGGGGTTGATTTCGAGAGGGACGATGAAGTGATTAGAGGTTTCTACTTTCACCCTTACCAAGGACATTCCATGTGGCACAGATTATCGTTAATTACCCGACAACCACTAAAGGTAAAATTCTCTGCCTAAAACAAGGAAAAACATTACTCAGCGTAGCATGCATACCGTTTCAGTGGGTCAATTATGCTGTTCGCAATTGGTCTTTCCTTTTCCAAGGTTGCCACAGCCTCATGTTGCAACTGCTGGAGTGTCTTGCAAGTACCTAGAATATTGGCTGACATCACATTCCTTTGCAACAAGAAAGTTTGTAATACGATCCAGACCTACATAATTTGAGCGCTGGGTTACAGTTTTCCTAGAATTTGAACTCAAATAATCTAGCACTAGACGAGCAACATCAGAGTAATAACTCTTCGTCACTAAATGCCAGTGACCGAGGGTTGCATTAGAGATGATAATACCCTGAAGGGAGTGTTGGTGTTTATTAAACACCGTCGGGTTTGGCCCTGGTTTAGAGCAGAGTCTCATTGACCAAGGAGACGCGTTGTTGGAAATGAAGCGATTGAATAACAACATTCATTATGTCCTCACCACTAGCCGCACAAATAAGTCGTAATCATATTTGTCAAAGTGGCCAGAGAGTCAAAATTGTGACATTCAAATGCGCAGAGCTCAAAAAGTAGGTCCGATAGAGTTCGAAGGTTCCAGATTTATTTACCACTAACCGCTCAAGTAAAACCTAATCATATTCGTTATAATTGCCAGAGAATCAAAATTTTGACGTTGAAGTGCACAGAGCTCTTAGACCGACCAGCATATATCTGAGGTTCCAGATGGGCGACTAGGAAGGTGCAATTCCTTGAAATTTTGCCATTTCGAGGAATGTGACTACGACTCCTTCGACAAAATCACATATTTCCCGGCTTTCAAAAATGGCTTTACACTAGTTTATTTACTCACATTATGCGCTTCACAATTATGTGATGATAAGTTACAGATATGTTGATGTGAATACCGTGCTATTGCGAAGTGTCATGCAGATGACGTCGCATCAATCAGAGGCAGATCGTTGCATGCACGACGATCACATCAACATATCTATGACATTGAATTATATCAAATGGAACCACTGACATTTCGGGTTGATGTAATACTATACAAATGAAAAGAGTATGATACGTACCTGGTCAAGATCTGATGCCAATATGGTCAACTGAAATAATTCCCCAAAAGAGCAAGACGGCTCGGACCTTATCGAATTCTTGTCAAGGAATTCAAGACACTCCCAGCTTCCTTGGTCTTGGCTTTGGAGGATGTCCTCGAAGATTCTGGATTTCCAAACACCTTCCAGAATCTAAGGGTCTCATCTCCCGCTGCCGACGCTACCGTGTATCCATCAGGACTCTGCAAAGTTAAGAACACATTTTAATAAATTCCAGCATAAACTCACGTATTCTTGTGTAAACATTAGTAACCTCGTAAGTGATCCAAACGGCCAAACGTGTCACTTCTATATCTGTAGTAGTTGCAATAAACCATCCAAAACAAGATGTTCAAATATAAAAAATAATTCATAATCCTCGTAATGATGATAATATGTTCTGAAGTTGCTATAATCGACTGCTGGTTCCGAATTGAAATTGGAAGTTTGTTCTGACAAGGTTCCATGAGAAATAGGAACCCTGCTAGTGAAGTTTGTGTAGCCACTATAATTAAGATCCCTCCCTAAGAATGCCAGGTAGGGTTGTTAAATTCTCTAGTGAAGTGTCACAAATCACCTAAAGAAGGAAAGCTTTAGGTTAGAGAATGATATGAAGCCATTTGGAAACGATACCTGTGCCAAGTGAAGAACCCTTGATGTGTGACCGGTGAGTTCAGCCAGCTTGACCATGGAGGGGTACTTCCACAAACAGAGCTGGTTCTGGCTGAAGCCATGAGAACTCAGAAGCTCACGCTCATGCTTACTCCATTGCAATGCACATACCTGGATTCAAGCACAATGAGAAAACTGGTTAATGAGAACACAAAAAAACAGTTACAAAATAGAAATACACCGTGAGAGAGATCGACATTTTATTCGCACGGTTTGGAAAGATAGAGGCCGGCGATAAATTCAAATAGGTTCATCTCGACATCGTTGGAACATAAACATAGAACTTGCTGTGAAAATAATTAAGGATCCATGAAACGATCTCTCAAAGCCACTTAAACCTCTTCAATATAACACCTGTACTACAAACCTCCTCATATGTCATATTCTTAAAAAAAATATCCCGAGTCCAAACTCTCGCTATAACCAACACGTAATCTGACTTGGAGTTGCATTCAATCGGAGTAGAACATCTGTAATAGAATAGGAAAAAAATTATGGCGAATAAGTCCTACTAAAGAATACACCCCTGGAGGATGAGCCAGTGCCAACGATACCTGAGATTGAGTATCAATGCTGTTGAGACAAGCCCCTGTGTGCGTATTCCAGAACTTGATGCAGCGATCGGCAGTTCCTCCTCCAGAAGCCAGCAAGTTACTTTGAAAGGGGCACCATGCCAATGCCTTCACGGCAGCTCTGTGGTCGTCAAGGCGGTGGAGGTAGGGGCTTGGACCTTGCGTTGAAGCAGCCGCTGCATCCCAAATGTGGAGCAAATTGTCATTGCCCCCGCTGGCCAGCTGTTGTCCTGATGGGGACCACTTCAGCCCACACACCTCCTGCTCATGAGCCTCCATCGTTCCAACTATATGGTCCCGTATCCTCACTGCAAACAACAAATGACTTTTTAAGAGAGTATCATATGACACTAGCAGACTAGTATCTTGAAACTGCATCGTTCAGGATGTGATGTCACAAAATGATTTCGAAAGCGTCTCAAAAGGTCTCCTACTGGATTCACAAAGTTGTTCATGGTAAGTGAATGTTAATCTAATAACTCAATAGAACAATATTACCATAACGCTAAATAAATGTCAAGTTTATGTTGCCTTAATATTGCCTTCATGTTGTCATGATAGTAGCCAATGTGACCAGATGATGCCAATGACACTAATAGCACACTAACAATAGCACACAAACTCAGCATGAGGAGACTCATGAAAGGAACAACAACATTTGCTAGTAACTCACAAAAAACATTTCAAATAAAAATCCCTACGTGTAATTAGCCTTCATCATACACAAGAACTACTTTAATGAAAGCATGAGGTGTTCTAAAAATTGGAGGGTAACGAAGATCTATAGGTACCATCATGGTTTATGATGAGATTGTCGCGGCTGCCTGTTGTGAGAATCGGGCCATTCCATGCCAAGCTTCCGACGCGTGCTGAATGACCTTTCAATGACCTCAACTGCAAGCGAACGGATCAAGATACAGCGAGTATCGTTAAGCCATGAAGGACTGAGCTGGGTCTAATGCTTTTAGAAGGTTATGAGGAGATTATACACTCACAATAAGGACTGATGATTACTCAGAATGTCATGTTCTCGACACAATGCGCAAATGGTCAGCACATATATTATAATTATATGTAGAAAAAAGTTGAGATAAGACATAGAAAGAAAAAAAAATTGATCATCCCCAGTGGTACACAAGAATTATAATCAGCACATGGCATTTGAAATATACTAATTAAATAAGCATGCAAGCGTGGACACATGCGCTTCAACTCAGCTCACAATCCTTTTCATACCTGACGAAGCTCATGCGAGTCCCACAACTGAACATCAGCGTTGTTGAGTCCCACAGCAAGGTACCTGCCATCGGGTGCCCACTGGACACTAGTCACTGGCCCATCCTCTTCAGCAGTCAAAAGCTCAGCTATAGAGCTTGTGGTCGCATCCCAAAGGTACACGGTATTAGCCAGGGCCACCGCGAGGACGTTATTGGCACTCCAGTCGAGCAGGTTCAAGTAATAGTCATCCAGAAGGTCAGGGGCGTCGAGCGTTCGTTCAGCTGTTTGGGGAATGTGTCGAAATAGAGCTCGGGGCTTGGCTTGGCCTGGGGCTGAGTTCTGAGAGTATAGGAACGTGCGGTCATTCACAAATCCTTCGGGAGGTGGGGGCGGTTTGCTCTTGAACGCCAGAATGCGGCTCTGCCTCTGACTGTTGTCGACACGCAGCAGGTTCTCAGCGAGTTGTTTCTTATATTCTTCCTGCACCAAATCAATTGGATTCGATCCTTCATTACTATTTCATCAAGTTTCCCAGTTCTAGCTCTGCATCATGCAAGACTTATCATTTTGTTCGATGAACATGAAACATGTTCCAGTATTCTGAAATTCAGCATTTACTTATATTGACCGCTTCAAGACCAAGGACTCATGCTTAGAAAGTGTCTTACTTGATTGGTCATATTGTGAAAATCATAATTCAGATGGAGCCAAATAATATATAACCAGAATATGTGAAGAACAAGTCCCCTTACGATTTACTCAGAACTACTTAAGAATCCTTGAAGCCCAATGGGAGCCTCTTGGTCCTGTAGAGCTTAAAGCAGGAGTGTAATAAGACGCGAGAGATTGAAATCTAACATGGTGAGGTTAGATGATTTTATAAAAGATTCTACATTATTGTCAAAATGAGAGAACCTTTACAGAGGGGTGAACTGCAGAAGCTAATTTGAGTTGCGCTAGAGCTGCACTTCAACACTTACCTTCGAAGGGGAATGAACTGCGCCATTGTTCATTGAGTTCTCCTTCACACTTGCAAGCATGTAGTTTGCAATGTTGAAGTCCATGGCGCTCCGGTCGGTAATGAATCTATCACTCTGCTGGGATGCAATGCAAAAGAAATTCACTCAAGTCACAAGAAAGGAATACGAATGCTGCTACGATCCCCAACGTTCACTTTTCAAGCCTGGAATAACCATAGAATCCGGAGTTTACAAAGAGGACATCACTGCAGTCGATGTCGAGTGGATTGGATCTCTAAAAATCACTGCAGTGGATTGAATGATCGGATGTTGCTATTTACGGCTGTGAATCAAAATTGACACCGGCAGCTGGATTGTGTTCATTTATTACAGGTTTAGGATACCCTACAAGAAGCAACTACCTAGATCTCTAGCAGGTGGTTACAAACCTGATATTTCGAGGTATTAGAATATAAAGCAAATTCATGTATTGAAATTTGAAAATCTACAAGAAGAAAAGACTTGAAATTTGCCCACTGTGCCTCCAATGCAAAGATATCTTACATCGAGTTCGAATATCAAAGTTACCATTACAAGGAATACTGTTTCACATACGATCAGAGAATGGACGACCACGTTACCAGAGGAGAGCTTCTGCTTAAAACTTTTAGATAACAACAAAAGTAAGCAGAAGTCAGAGTTAACCACATGACCTCGGAAAAGGTGCGAAAGTTTACCGGTCTTTTGGGAGTCTTGCTCCGTGGAGTCTTCCTGCCCGACGGTTCCGGGGAGAGCTGCTCTTTAAGAGGATACCTGTCACTCCTGCCATCGCTTCTCGTGGGTGTGTGGAGAATCTTCGCCATAGCCTGCAATTCTGAATAATCCCACAGAAGACACTCCCACACAACAACAATTCTCCAGCTTGACTACACTTCGTCCCCAGTCGCAAACCATACAAGCTCAAACCAAATCCCAGACCGAATCGAAGACACTATAGCCAAATCCGAAACCCAAGCACTTCAATCGTCATTACCAAAACAATGCATGCCCAGAAACAGGTTCAAAACCAAAATTCGATGACAGCCTGCATCACGAGAAACTCCTTCACAAATGCTTGCTCTTGAAAGCTCGAGACACGGAACCGCAAGAGACGAGTAGGTAAGTCAGAAGAGAAGTTCCGTGTCCAAGCTACAATGTGCGCTTCAGAAGGCTACTCAACAAGCTTTAAGAATCGATTTTCGCACAATTTCTAACGTCCCAAACACACCAAATTAGAACGGACAGAAAGAGCCGAATAAAGAAAACAGAGCAAAGTTTCTGACTCCATTTGCCAATGTCATGAGATGCGTCCAGAGTGGGATTCAAACTTCAGGAATTCTATACGCAATTGACTTCGGTAAAATTAAGAGGTGGCTGCATGTTGGAACGCAATTAAGAAGATTCGATAGCGGAAGAGTCTTCGGGGACAGAGCAGATTACTAAGCTTACTCCACTTGCGAGTAAGAATTATGAAAGTAGAGGGAGATTGTTGCAACGCTGGAGGCAGGAGCAAGAACTGGACGCAAGCTGCTCGCGAAGGCGAAGATGGGTTCTAACGGTCGAGTTTTTCCATCTAACGGTCATTTTTGAATTCTGGCACGTGGCTTCATCGTCGACGATTTGTTCTCGAAAGCGTTCTCGTAGCGTTCCCCGTGGGGCGAGAATTACAGTAAACGACTCTCGTCGTTCTTGACAGGAAGGAGGATGAAAACTGGAAAACCCTCAAATGGGAAAATGTAATAAAAATCGGTTATCCCCTAAACGTCCAGAGTCTTCTTCAGAATTGACGATTTCAGGAAAATCATTATAAAGTGCTATGTGGAAGACTATTTTGGAATTGATGTACTGAACAAATAAAAGTTGTAGATTTTGAGTTTTAGATTCCATCCGTACTATTAGATTCACCAATGTTGTCACCCATATTTTTTTTTATAAATTTTGAAAGGAAAATTTCAAAATTCCTTTTCAATTTGATTATACGCGAAATATTATCATTTTTTGAGTAAAATTTGTTGGAATGGATTTGAAATGAGGTTCTCTTGAAGTGGTGATTTTTTGAAATTTGTATTCTTCAAATCCTTTTTTGCAAATCCCATTTTGAATTAGAGTCAATGCAATTTTAGCTTGGTCAACTACTTGACATACTTGCACATTTGTAATTTTAGAAAAATATGTACTCTAGTAACACCAAATCCAATCATTAGATAGGACAACAACTACATAAAGTACCTCCACAAATAAGGATGACTTTCATCCAAGCAATAATGATGATGAAACTTGATTTTTCTAGTTGTCATCCAAAAAGTAGACGTCGGAGCGCTTAAGGGTTATATGTGAATGTATAAGCTAAGATTGTTTGTAAGGGAGGCTGAGGGAAATTCTTGAGTAAACATTCTTAATTTAGCAAGAAGATTGTGCATGAAATTTCATCTAAATTTTGGATGGATTACAACTTTTTGTTCTTTGAAAGCGGATTTTTCATATTGACATACTTCACTAGAACAATTTTTTTCAAAATACATTGTGGAAAAAACTATAAAAAGTTTCAACATTGTAATACAATTTTTTGTTATTTTCTTTTAATTGACCTTTTATGACCTTTTTTAAATTAATGATGTATTATAAAAGATTGTAATAGTGATTCAATTTCTTTTAGATTAATTGAATGCCAATATTAAATGTTAGTGTTATTGTATATTATAATTGTCAAAAAATTTGCAAGTCCCTGATTCATACTTCATCATTTTTATATATTTATATGCCAAAAGAGATATCATGACACTTTTTTGTTTACTTTATTGTTCTTGCATTTGTATTATAAGTCAAATGCCAATTTAAGAGACATCTTCTTTTATGGTCATTCTTGTTTCTAGGACTACTCTATTTTAGAGTCAAAATGGGCACCATTATCCTAAGATATTTTATTAATTTTAGAATATCTTAAAAAATTTCTTCAAAATAGGCAATGCAAGGATATAAATCTAATTTTGGTACCAACTAGTGGAAGCCATTTGCACGAAAATTTCAACAACTTGTATTATAATTTCTCAAAAGTTTTAAGAATTAATGAAAATACCATTTTGTAGTCAAATTTGAGCAACAAGTAAGATCCATAAAATCAATATTGAACAAAACTAGGTGAAATGATATTTGAAAGTCTTTTATCTAAGCTATCTAGTTATAAAGTGGTCTTAAGACTAGTCACAAATAGTGGAGGCATACATTCAAAAAGAGTAGTTGCAAATAGTAGGAAAACACATGCAAAGCCTCTTTGAAATTGCAATAATATGACAACTATTATAAGAATTCCTAGTACTTCATTTAGTTTGTTGCTACTCACATAAAAATATATTCCGACAATATTTATTAGACATATACTAGCCAACTATAGAATCAGTACTAGAATATACCTTCTAAAACTAAGCCTATATCCAACAACAAGAGAGACATTCTAAATTTTTTTCCTAAAGTTAATTGAATATTTTCTTTGGAAATGGTATTACACATCTAAATGTAATTTTGTATACAAGAATTAGAAGGATTCAAACTTTTGGATGAATTTTAACTATTTCAAATTCATCCATCTAGTTTTTTGTGAATAACAACTTGTTATTGGGTTTCAAAGTAGATTTTGGAATTCTAATCTATCCCTCTATTTGATTCCTCACTCTATCTAATTATGGAAATCTTGACTAATTTTTCATCCAAAATTTGAGTAATTTGAAGTTCAATTTCATCTAGAATTATCTCTAAGAGTTTGTACTTGTTTACCTAATTTCTAGAGTTTGGAGAAGTTTGAATATGTTCTTAGAGTATTTAAAACCAACTCTTATAGTTTCTTATGAAACTGATTTTCACTAGAAGAAAACTATGTTTTAGTTAACAAAATCTAGGTGACATTTTCTGTAAACTCTGTTCACTAAAACGTAGTTTTCTGAAAACTGCATTTTAGTGAATGGGGTTTACAGAAAATGTCACCTAGATTTTGTTAACTAAAACATGGATTTCTACTAGTGTTTATATGCTACTAGTCTTTTATACTTAGTATTATTGATAGTTGAAGTTTTTTATTTATTCCTAATTTTTAAATGTCAATTGCCAAGATTGTGTTGTTAAGGTTTCAATAAGATCTCACTCTCCCTAATTGGACATTCCTAACATGAATTAGAGGAGTTCAATTAAAGTTGCGGATGACTTTTGTTCATTAAAACTTCATCCAAGGTTTTTCCATTGTTTCTTTTGTTTTATTTTTTAAAAATTGATGTAGTTGTGCTTCTAATTCTTAGTTCTTTTTGAAAGTTGCTTCTTTCCTTAGTTGCATTCTACTTTATATTTTTTCATTTGAACTTAGCTTAAATAAAGGTCAAACTTCATCCTACTCTATCTTCTTTAACAACACCTTTGAAGTGCTTGTAGATCGCCATGAATCCATCATGAGTGATGCCATTGCCATCCATGGTTTTGCATACATATAATGGTTTTACGTTGGATCCAATCTATTTAAGGTAATGGTTTGCCAATCTAACTCCCACAACATTCATCTTAGTTGACTTGCACATTGTAGTGACTTTAGCTGTCGAAAATGTTGATGCAAGAATCTTTCTAGTCTTTGATTGTGTTGTTTGATCTCCACGAAGATGTTGTCGGCTACCGAAGTTCTTGTTTCTATTATGAATCTCAATCACAATTGTTGGAAGCAAAATTCTTCTCGCTAGTTGTAAGCTTCTTTTGGCTTGTCCACCGCTCGGTGCCAAAGTGTGGACGTCTCACCTAGGTCAGAGACTGCTACGATATCCAAATGCCGTCTTAACTAGTTTTTCTAATCTAACTTCATGCCACTTTAGCATTGCTTTTGTTCTCCTCAATTAGGTTGAAATTGATTTTAGTTTCTCAACCTGCTTCTTTTTTAAATTCTCGATCTCTATTCAAAAATCAATTTCTAATTGAAGGCGACTGTCTTCACTTTCAACGGCACTAGCATTAAAGCATCTCATTTCCTCTTTGTAGAAAATTTTAGATCCTTTAAGATCTTCTTGAAGTTTCAAAGTCTCTCTTTTCAATGTTTGAATCTTTGATAACATCATTGTATTTAACTATTGCAATTCCTCTCTTTCATGTGCCTCGACTTTCATAAATTCTAACAGACAATCTCTCTCTACTCTAGTATTCATAACTTCTTAGAGTTTCTCACATAATTTTTTAACCTCTTTGAATGACTCATCTAACTTAAATTGCATCAAGTTATTAGGAGTGCAAAGGCTTTCAACATATCCTAACAATCCATTCTTTCCCTCCCCTGTGAACTCTAAGAATTCACTCATAGTGTGAAATCGAGGACATGCACCTAATCCAGGATAATGCGGATAGATTCTCCCATCTACCCATGTGTCAATATTGGTTGCTCCTTCATCCCATCTATTGCCTAATTGCACTTTTAGAGTTTGTTCATGAATTGGAAGGCTTCAATTGATTAGAGGAGCATATTTTCGACCTACAGTTGCAGATAGTTGTAACCACAATTTGCCATTTTTTAAACCTATTATATAATATCACTTGCATCAACGTACAATTCATGAGTACAATTAGAGCAACACAAAGATATTGAAGAAGACAAAGAATACTAGGACAAGTGCAAAAAATGTGCACTTCTGATCATCCCATACTCCAATAATCAAATGGTTGAGTAGTACTCTTCAAGTATTGTTCATAATCAAATTCCCTTGAGAGCTATCTATGGAGACTTCATTCATATTTGTGACTCTTTATTAAATCATACAAAGATCCGGAAGGCAACAGACCGAATGGAGGAGAGTACCCGGATACTATCGGGAGCAACCTGCTTTCGCGGTATCCGACTCTCGGATATCTCTCTCCCGGATTCGTTCCCGGAAGTGACGGCAGGCGAGGGGAAGGATACGACCCCCAAGTCCAAGAGAGCGACCTAGGCCGGCACGCCTGGAACCGCCATCGACTTGGACTCACCGCTCGTGTCCACAGAAGGCAATCTGGTTCCTCGACCTCAGGAGATTGAGAGGAGTCGGAATCTAAACGAGGTTTTTGAGCAGATGGACCCGGGAGCGGACAACGCGACCATCGGATTGCGGATAGGGACTTAGGATGTGCAGAGTAGGTAGAGTAGGAATGGATACGGAACCTGTTCCAGTCTAGTGGGGAGTAGGTAGGACCGGAAAGTCTGACCGAGATGGTGGCGGAACTTTCGCGAGTTTTCCCGCCCATTTGTAACTTTTTGAAATGTATATAGTCAACACCCGCGAGGGACGCTGGGAGTCTTTTTTTTGCAATTTTGTTGTACCTTTGTATGCGCTCTCTTGTCGTGTGTGTCTCCCAAGCTTGGCAGATTTGCATGATGTGGAGTTAGAAAGGTGTAAGGTAGAGCTGTGGTTAGATTTCTCCCCTTAGTGCGATAGTTTCCGATTCTAAGTGTGTGTGCAGGTTGTGTAAGTGTTGGGAGTGTATTTCAGTGCCTCAGCAAGATCTAGGGTTTTAAAGTTCTGGGTGAGATAGCCGCTGTTAGGCTAGGCGGATAGGGAGGGTATCCTTAGTCACGCTAGAACTCCTGGACGGGTAGTCCGGTTGAGTGTCCGACCTTTTGAGAGGTCTCATCACCGTAGTTCGTAAACGGAATGATCCTAGTTACTGTTGGAACGGACGAGTACACTTGTAGCCACCTAGCTTCGCACGGGTAGGAGCTGGCATTGAGGTCGTTGTAGTAAGAACGGATCGTATGGGGGATCTCTGTGTGACCTGCATTCCGGATTGCTATCCGGATTGCTGTGAGGGATCAAACCGGATTCGAGTTAGTTAGGAAAGGAGGGGAGAGAACAGTGGGTCTTCAACCACTATAATCCGCAGAAGGAGTGGTGGGCCTACCACTCAAAAACCTAAGCGGCGAACCCTTTGATGGTCCAACAGAGGCAAAACTAAACCGGAAGAGTGTTGAGGAGATATAGGAACTAGTCGGAGCGGATTGGTTCAGAGTAGCACCAGGACTGGAATTGTTTAGGTCCTGGAGATTGGGAGAATTGGATTTAACGGAGGATTTATGAATCGGGTGGGAAGTAATCTGGTCTTGATCCTCTGGGTGGTTGTTTGTTTCCGGTTTTAGATCTAGGACCGGAAAGTAAGTTTTAGAGGGTGAGAGCGCTTACTCGCCCAAATCAAATAAATATTTCACAGAATCTCGTGGGTTCGATCTTTAGAGTCACTTTGTTATGCTCTAGAGTGATTTTTGTGAGCATAATAGGGAATTTACTTATCCTGTGCTGCAACAACAGGGCTTATGGACTTCCGCTTTCCGTGCTAGGTGTTTCTATAGAAATTTGGAGTCGATAGTCAGATAACTCCACAGTCGACATGCCGTATGTTGCGCGCATGGTGTCACCCAGATCGCCCCGTCAGGGCTTCTCGATGCTCCTTGAGAGTAAAGTTCTACAGTCAGTGAAGGTAGAGAAACTAGAATCCATCATAGAATTGTCGAGTGAATCGGAAGGGAAGTCACCTAATGTGATGCTTGAAAAGCAACAACGCCCGGTCCCTTTTCAGTCAAGGGAAAAGGCTTCTACACACTCAGAACCAAACACCCCCTCCAATAGTCCAACCCCATCTCTATTGTCACGTCCTCCAGTGCCCCCATCTCCGACTCACCAAGTCAGTATAATGGAGTACATGGAGAGACTGGCGACTGTACGGCGTTCGCGGAATGAACTATCCAACATGGATGTTGACGCCATGAAGCATCATCGTGTGCAGTACCTGCCGACTGATTTCAACGGGGACGTCATCTTCGAATTGCCCTTGTGTCGATCTACATCCTCCTCCTCAACGGCTAAGAACCTCGAGGGAATGGACAGGCGGTACGACGAACACCCGTGGTGTAAGCTGATGACCACAAACATTCACAATTCCGACAATCTCAAGTTCCATAAGTCATACTGCGCTAGATACCTTGCTTGTCAAAATCCTGACTACGATTATGTGAAAAGGGCTTCCAAAATGAATGAAACGGAGTGGACCGGTTACACGATTTGCCCTTTTGCTAAAGGGGGGAATCCTCCCAAAGATTGTACTCTAGTATGCAAAGTTTGCAAGAGCCCCCCTCTGTGCTTGAATACATGTGATGCTAGAATATACTATGTATATTGCGAGAATGAAAAAATGACCAGGGCCGCTATACACTTCGGAGATCATACGCACCTTGTAGCGAAGGGCGTGTACAGAGACTCCGCAGAGAAAATTTCAGGACTCATTGCATAGCAGGTGGCCAAAACACCCAGGGCCACCAACTCTACAATTGTGCTCTCTGCCAACAAAGAGTTCCTCACGAACTATTTGTTTCACAATGGTGAAGGGGAGAAAGAGATGTTGAAGGGAGAGGAACTAGAGGAAGTCATGGATCGATTCCAATATCTTAGCAATCCGAACATTAGGAATGTCATTTCATCGTTTCGCTCCAACAACAAGGGAGGGGTCATCGACAACATCATGACAATGAAGAAAGAGTCAAAGTTCGAGTTCATACATGATAGTGTCTTCCCAGGACAGGGAAAGGAGAAGGTCTACCTCTTCAAAATGCTCACAGAAGGACCCGGAAGTGGAGTGGACCTTGTCAAACGAATGCAACCAGGAGGGGATTTACAAAACGCATGGATAATGTTTGACCACGTCAGACGTGTCAACGAGTGGAGCACCATGGCATGCCACGTGTATGATGCGGAGTACAAAAAAGTCATGACCGTGGCCACCTATGACATGCAATCGGAGAACACGGAGATCCAAGTCCAATTTTGGAGATCTCTAAACACGGTCATGGCAAGACATGGAGTGGAGCACACCAACTTCAAAGGATTCATGGCAGATAGCGCGATGGCCAATTGGAATGCAGCGCGGATTGTCTATGGAAGTGGCTCGCCCGATGAGAAAATGGAGAATCGCAAGAGAACGTGTTTGCTGCATTGGAGTAGTTCGCTCCACAAGCATACCCAAAAGCACATCAAAGAAGCATTCCAACAACAACACATTACCCTCTGCAAACAATACAAAGAATCCAAGACTGTTGAAGAAGCAGAGACACGGTACCTCGCAATTCGATCCTAGTGGTTGTCATCGGGTGCTGCAAGTGAAGAAGACCTTCACCACTTGGACCACTGGCTAGCCTTTTGGCATTTCCGATACCTACAATGGGGAGGCTTCATGACTATGGTACGTGACTTCCTAAGTTGATTTTGAAGTATCCATCCTCTTCTATCTAAAGCGGTTGTTGAAGAATAGTGGTGTACGCTCCAAACTTAGAGGCATGTACATGGCGACTTTGATTGAGAATATTCCAGTAGGAATTACTTTTAACTTTTACGAAATTATTGATGAGCATGTGAGGGGGGACCCAAGTGGGCGGTTCAAGGATAGGGCACCTAGACCTTCGTCGGATCCAACTGAAGGTTCTAGGCTCAAATATGTTACTCTTTTTTAAAGGACTCCCACTCAAAAAGGAGCTCTTGGACCCCCTCCTTAGAATCTCATGTCAGTCTTTTTCCTCCAAAGTAGACCTCCCGTCTAGTGCTCATTCATAGAGAGAAGAATCTCTTTCATATTTTTACATTCACGAACATCTTGGTGTGTAAGCAAATGAGGTTCATACATTTGCAATGAGTCCAGGATGATCACATGGGCTATTAACCCTCAAATATGAAATTGGATGTCCTCACTCATGTATTATGGATGGATGGATTTGTAGAAATTGAGTTTGGAGGAGATGACCGACCTACCTTTCTGCAATTTGTCTAAAATGGTTCACAACAAATGGCTTCAAATGTCGGGAAAGCGAGGAAACAACCTCTTTGACGCAACCTGCGATGACAGCATTCGTGCATGGATGCAAATGACCAACTACCAGGCATACCTCAGAGGACATGCATCTGGATCGGGGCCGTCCAAGGGGGAGCTCAAACTCAGAGTTGCGAGACGAAGTGGATGTCCCAAGAAAATCGCTAAAGCGTTGAACACGTTGCCTAGAGTAGAGGGGGGGGGAACAAGAATACCACACTTGGAAGGAGAGGAAATCTTTGGGAGCACAAAGAGGAAGTTGGACATACCCATCGGTGATGCCGGAGATTCACATAGACCGAACAAAGTGAACTTCTCTCAGCCGCGTATGAGAACCAGGTCCACAACGGCTTCTCTTCAATCTTTGGAGAGCCCAAGTGAACAACCTCAAACCCAAATCCCTAAACATGTCACAACGGCATTTGAAAGTGATTGTGACACCTCCAAGTGGCACATTGCTAGGATCAACCACAAGTCCAATGCAAAATGCCATGCTCAACAACAGACCACCAACATTAGGTGCGCCTCCAAAATCGCAAGGGGAAGGAAGGGAACACCGGCTCCAACCTATCGGGGTAGAAAAGAAGATTATGGGAGCAAGCGGGAGGTGGTGGTCGATTTCTGGTTCTGTTGGGATGACATTGAACGATGTGTAAAAGGTACGAAAAGCAAGTGGGTCATTGATTAGCCTGAGGTACCAGAGTTGTGGCCCGTTCTCAGTGGGACCAACCTCAATAGGGAGGAGACTCTATTGCTACAATATGTAGGCTTCCACCTTCAAGAAAGGCCGACATTGTCCCCACGGTGACTCTTCACGATGTCGAATGTTTTCCAAACTGTCTCCTACGACCAACCACCGCCCAAGAACCCGGATGCATATCCAACGGTTAGGAACAACCGAACCATTCGGAGGATAGCCAATGCACCAACTACGGAACAACGGAACAAGTGGGAAAGTGCGGCAAATGTTAAAGGACAAATAGTGGGAGTCACCTTGCTCCCCTTCCCCGGCCTTGGTGCAATAGTGGCGCTTGAGATAGGGACAGACACAAATAGAAACATCTATTGAATTACAGTGGGTATGTTCCCCACGTGCACATGCCCAGACTTCGTGAATGTGGTTGTTTCAGCTATTGGAGGTCGACAACAATACGTGAATTGCAAACACCTATACTACTTGTATAGGTACTTTTGCAAGATGGACATCCATGAAGACAAATTCATTCATGCACCTAGTTATAGCTTCAATGAACTGAAGCTACTCCTAGTTTGAGTAGGAATCATTACAGTTCCAAAATAGGCAACCCTACATTTATCCATGTACTTCAATTACATAGTATTCATTCACATATATTGCGATTGAAATGATTTGCAGTGTACTAAGGGAAAATGTTAATGCATTCATGAAATATAGAAGCATGTTTTATAAGTGAAGTGCTTTGTTGCCAATTCATATAGATGACTATATTTCCAAGTATTTTTCCTAGTTTCAAAACATCTTCATAGTCTTTTTACTTCCCATGTGTTCCCATTCATTTTCCCATTTTTTTAATTTCTATTTTTATTTAGTTTCTCTGTCCCGAGTTTTCTTTTCCCAACTTTCATCCTTTCCCCATTTCTTTTTCTTTCCCCATTTTTTTCCTTTTTCCTTTTTCTTGGCTTCATCCATTTTCTTATCTTTCTCCCATTTCTCCCTTCTTTCCCCATTTTTTCCCTTTCCTCTTCCTTTGGATTCCTCTTTTTTTTTCCTTTTCACATTTCGTTTATCTTCTCCATTCCCTACAATTAGGGGGAGGATGTCAACATTTTGGTAGTTCTTACAATTATGAAGAGAAATGAATTTTATGATTGTAAATTATGTAAACGACAAAAACTAAAGATTCGAGTCAAATGCCGACCCTTAATCCACCATGGCTTCTACTCATCAGTTCACACAAACCTTGAGGTTTTCTACTCACCCTAAACATATGCACTTATACAAACTCACATGACAAATCCCAATTGTTTGAGGAAATTCAAACACCAAATCCTATGTATTCAAATTAGCTAGTGAAAACATCACAACTATTTGTGTCTAAATGGCATCTATCTATAATACTAAAACCATCTAGCATATTTCCCATTGTAATCATTGAACTAAGTGCTTCACCTTCCAATAAAATTTGACAATCTTTTCCCATCGCAATAAACAATTTCAGAGGAATAAAAAATAACTCATTCCAAAGTCCACGGATTTAGGGGACACGGTCATAGGTCACAATATTCACTTAAAATAGGAAATTTTTGTCTATTTTGGGAGAAAAAATGAAAAAAAAATTTGGGGGCAAAAAATAGCCCCCAAAAAGTTTTGGAGGCTCTAGGCTCACATACTCCATGCTCACAGCTCACAAGCTCACGACTCTAAGCTCACACGCTAGCGTCGTTGCCTTAATTTGTATTGGTTGTGGGTTATATGTTTTCATTTGAGGCTGTTGATATACCATTGGTTGGTAAATAGGACATTGCATTCCCATTTGTGAATATAATAAATTTGAGGGATAAAGGCTAGGGTCAATGGTACCCATTTGTTCTTTGCCTTTTCTTGCTTCTTCATATTGTTTTGCATATAGAACAACGTTAGCCAGATCTACAAGATTCTTTTCTTTTATAGCTATTTTAAATTCTAGAGGGTATAATCCTCCCACAAAGATGCCTATTAGATATGCATCTGGAATTCCGTAACCTGTACACCGTTGTAGAATATATTCCATTCTACTATAATAATTATTTACACTTTCCCCCATTGCCATTTTATGGTTCTTAATCTTTCTTGTAAACTTTCCCTAAAGGCTAATGGTCTAAATTTGGTTTGGAAGGCTTCTCTTAGTACATTCCATGTTTGAAAGGGACCATTAGTTTGGTACCATTCTTGGGCAATCCCTATTAGGGTGGAAGGAAAATTAGTGAGGTAACTAGCCTCAAGAATCATATTAGCTACACAAACTATGCTAAAACAATTTAAATGGAAGTCAAGATTTGAGCATGCTTGACGATTATATTGTGGTAAAGTAACTAGATTTAAAGGACATGGTTGTGCCATGTTATAGTCTTCCAAGCACATTTGTTCTTCAAATTTTGAAGTTTCTATTTCAAAATCTAAAGTGTTTGATAATATAGGGAAAGGCTGATATAGTACTTGTGGTAGAGGTTGGTAAGATGGATTAGGTTCTAGTTCAGGTTGGTATGGTGGGGTTTGAAAACTATAAGGGTTAATATTTTCATCAAGATTATAATTTAAAAATTGTTCAACCGATATTTCTAAATGTGGAAGTGTCAATGGTTATGTGTTAACTGAATTGGTGGAAGACCCTCTTAGACTTTCTTGAATAGGAGATGAGTATTCTTCTAATCTTTGTACCACACTATGGCCATGTTGACTCCATATTTCTTTTAAATAATCTGAGATTATAGCATTGGTTTTATAATCTTGCGCTCTAGGTGTAGAAAATAAGTATTCTATAGGAGTTGAAGTTCTTTGGGGACTATTAGAAGTTTCAGCTATTATAGGAGAAGTTTGCCTTAAAGATGTAGCAATATCTAAAACAAGTGTTTCTTGTCTTGCTATCTCTTTATTGATAAAGTCTTCAAGTCCTAGATTTAGCGTAGAACTTAATTCAAGATCAGTATTTGACTCAGCTACTTCACTTTGAGTATCATTTTGGTTAGAATCGATAACTAAGTGTTGAAATTGTCTTATAGATGACTTAGTTGTGTTTGGATCAATTGGACTTGGAGGCAGTTTTAGTGGTGAAAAACAAGGATTAAAATAAGTAGCAACTGTCCTTCTATGGGTTGGTCTTCCCTCTTCTTGTATTCTACAAATGGACATTTTCAATAACCGATCAAGAGTTTGGCTAGACATTTAAAGTAGCCATAGATAATATATTTAATTTTTAAAAAATTCCTTTCAAGGTTTTTACAACAAAACTTGACGAGGATTAGGGACCATTTATCACCAAACATGTGGTAACTAGTACCCAGTGCTCATCAAGTTGTCCGTTACTATACGCTTGCTACTCTTATACTTGTTAATCCTCGAATAGATAAATGATATGGAATTATGCCTCTCAGTCTGACGTCTTCTTTAACTTATGGATATATCAAAGTAAAAGATAGGCTTAAGGTATTGCATTTTTCACTACACATAAATTTAGGGATGAAATGTGTCCTTGTTGGATTGACTAGACCATAAGTGAAAATATAAATTTTTTGTTCCACTTGATGTCCAGTCCAACCAACATAAACCCTAGGAACTTTTGGTTTGTTAATATGTTTTAATTTCCCAAATTGGACAAATAAATAATTTAATGAAAAGGGTAGATGTAATTTTCCAAATTTCACAACTACTCCCTTAAATTGTTTTCCCTTGTCCCAAATTTTACTAAGAATGATTGTTTTAATGTCTAAAGGTAATTTTTCTATATGAGCTTTAAATTCTCTATCTTTGACGTATTTCCCACTTAAATAGAAACCTTGTCCAAAGTATGCCCCTTTATAAAATCTATATAGGGCCATAAAAAGGCAAGGCCCTGAATAATAATCTTCTAATATCTTTGGAACTTCCCATGGGAATAATTGACTCATTTTGTTTCATTTGCAAAGTTTAAATTGTTGATCAATGGAAGTTATTATTATTCCCGTGGTATTTGTTCTGAGATGGGTGAAAAGAAATTAGGGTATTAACAATAAAGGCCTTATTCGTTAAATTAAGACAAGATGAAGTCTCATTTTAATTCACTTCTATATTTAGAAAACAAAAGAGTTCATTAAATTGAGACAATTCAATAAATTGAGACTTGAAAATGTTGAAGTACATATTTAATTAATTTACTATTGCTATAAATAACACGAAGAAGCCGCATTCATCTTTTGAACATTTTTATTTCATTAAAAATATACATTTTAAATCATGCAAGATGTCATCAATTGAAACATTTCTTGAAATTGAGAGGTGCATCTATGAAATGACTAATCTTTAGGTTGTTGATACCAAACTTTAACATCTAAAACATCTTTATTACAAAAAATTCAAATGAATACACTTAATGGAGAACATCCGAGAAAAATGAGAAGATAAAATATACTATTAATAGAAATCAACAATTGTAACACTATCAGACTACCCTAATAAAATGGACAAAATATATTTCTGCAAACATCTCAAAACATGTAAATGCAAAGTCCATGCCACTTCACACCCTACAATAAAAACTACTTATATACCTACACACTATTCATCCTTCCGCCATAGACTTATCATCGTCTGAATTAGCCGTGAAGGCTTCCACTGATGCTTTGATGATGTCAATTTGTGGCTTTAGGATTGCCCCCCTTGGATATGAAGTCCCCTCTCGCATACGTGGCTTCCAAGCGGTCATGATATAGTCTGTGCTCGACCACATTGGGATTATTGCTCAATCTTCGTGCCACACATTCCCTTTTTTGTGTCCCATCCATCATATGTTTCCATGTTAATGTGTCGATCTAAAGCTGGTGTTCAATATTGGATTTGGATCATATTCATATGCCCTAGATCCGGATTTGGATTCGTAATGGCTCTTGCAAACCATAATGGCTTGGAGTCACCATTAGCAAGTTGCACCATGACAAAATAACCTGCGAATGTATCGCGATTAACACGGAAAGAAGCACAGGGATGATTGCGCCTTCGTCCAACAAAGGGTGCATCCTCTACATCCCCTTCACGTAGTATACCATCCTCTCTCTGCGATCTGCCTCATCACGAATGATCCTCAAAGCCACTCAGAATCCATGTAGTAATGTCTCACACAGCTCTAGAGGTGCATCGAGAGTTGTTTGAACACCTTTCCAATACTCTTTTATAGGGCCATTCTTCCTCCTGAATTCTCCAAATTGGTCATCGTTTGCCATTTCGCTGTAGTGTGCAATGAAACCATTCAAACCTCTCTTGATCTCATTGAGAGAACGCATCTTCTGGGGAACTAGAGGTGGTGGATCACTGCTTGGAACTATTGGACGCCCGTCTTTAGTCTCAGACCACAAACGAATTCCGTTGCTGTGCTCTAGCAACCATTTCCTATCCATGCACAGATTTTTATATTCCATCAAAGGCCATCCACTGGAATCCATGTAAAACTTGAACTGTTGGGACCTAGAATGACCTTCCAAAAAATCTCCTCCTATGCCCAAATACCCATCTACATATCGCTTGAAATTAGGAACTTCCTCAATGAAATGAGGAATGACGGGGTGCGTTTCGCAATTCATGAAAGATTTTATGAGTTTCGGAAGTGTTGGATAGTTGTTTGTCTTCAATTTAGTGCTCCATTGACCAAAAAGAGCGTCAATGTCTTCATGAGTGTGTCCAACAATGAGAAAATTGATGTACACTTCGTAGAAAATCCCTCAACGACGCTAGCGTGTGAGCTTAGAGTCGTGAGCTTGTGAGCTGTGAGCATGGAGTATGTGAGCCTAGAGCCTCCAAAACTTTTTGGGGGCTATTTTTTGCCCCCAAATTTTTTTTTCATTTTTTCTCCCAAAATAGACAAAAATTTCCTATTTTAAGTGAATATTGTGACCTATGACCGTGTCCCCTAAATCCGTGGACTTTGGAATGAGTTATTTTTTATTCCTCTGAAATTGTTTATTGCGATGGGAAAAGATTGTCAAATTTTATTGGAAGGTGAAGCACTTAGTTCAATGATTACAATGGGAAATATGCTAGATGGTTTTAGTATTATAGATAGATGCCATTTAGACACAAATAGTTGTGATGTTTTCACTAGCTAATTTGAATACATAGGATTTGGTGTTTGAATTTCCTCAAACAATTGGGATTTGTCATGTGAGTTTGTATAAGTGCATATGTTTAGGGTGAGTAGAAAACCTCAAGGTTTGTGTGAACTGATGAGTAGAAGCCATGGTGGATTAAGGGTCGGCATTTGACTCGAATCTTTAGTTTTTGTCGTTTACATAATTTACAATCATAAAATTCATTTCTCTTCATAATTGTAAGAACTACCAAAATGTTGACATCCTCCCCCTAATTGTAGGGAATGGAGAAGATAAACGAAATGTGAAAAGGAAAAAAAAAGAGGAATCCAAAGGAAGAGGAAAGGGAAAAAATGGGGAAAGAAGGGAGAAATGGGAGAAAGATAAGAAAATGGATGAAGCCAAGAAAAAGGAAAAAGGAAAAAAATGGGGAAAGAAAAAGAAATGGGGAAAGGATGAAAGTTGGGAAAAGAAAACTCGGGACAGAGAAACTAAATAAAAATAGAAATTAAAAAAATGGGAAAATGAATGGGAACACATGGGAAGTAAAAAGACTATGAAGATGTTTTGAAACTAGGAAAAATACTTGGAAATATAGTCATCTATATGAATTGGCAACAAAGCACTTCACTTATAAAACATGCTTCTATATTTCATGAATGCATTAACATTTTCCCTTAGTACACTGCAAATCATTTCAATCGCAATATATGTGAATGAATACTATGTAATTGAAGTACATGGATAAATGTAGGGTTGCCTATTTTGGAACTGTAATGATTCCTACTCAAACTAGGAGTAGCTTCAGTTCATTGAAGCTATAACTAGGTGCATGAATGAATTTGTCTTCATGGATGTCCATCTTGCAAAAGTACCTATACAAGTAGTATAGGTGTTTGCAATTCACGTATTGTTGTCGACCTCCAATAGCTGAAACAACCACATTCACGAAGTCTGGGCATGTGCACGTGGGGAACATACCCACTGTAATTCAATAGATGTTTCTATTTGTGTCTGTCCCTATCTCAAGCGCCACTATTGCACCAAGGCCGGGGAAGGGGAGCAAGGTGACTCCCACTATTTGTCCTTTAACATTTGCCGCACTTTCCCACTTGTTCCGTTGTTCCGTAGTTGGTGCATTGGCTATCCTCCGAATGGTTCGGTTGTTCCTAACCGTTGGATATGCATCCGGGTTCTTGGGCGGTGGTTGGTCGTAGGAGACAGTTTGGAAAACATTCGACATCGTGAAGAGTCACCGTGGGGACAATGTCGGCCTTTCTTGAAGGTGGAAGCCTACATATTGTAGCAATAGAGTCTCCTCCCTATTGAGGTTGGTCCCACTGAGAACGGGCCACAACTCTGGTACCTCAGGCTAATCAATGACCCACTTGCTTTTCGTACCTTTTACACATCGTTCAATGTCATCCCAACAGAACCAGAAATCGACCACCACCTCCCGCTTGCTCCCATAATCTTCTTTTCTACCCCGATAGGTTGGAGCCGGTGTTCCCTTCCTTCCCCTTGCGATTTTGGAGGCGCACCTAATGTTGGTGGTCTGTTGTTGAGCATGGCATTTTGCATTGGACTTGTGGTTGATCCTAGCAATGTGCCACTTGGAGGTGTCACAATCACTTTCAAATGCCGTTGTGACATGTTTAGGGATTTGGGTTTGAGGTTGTTCACTTGGGCTCTCCAAAGATTGAAGAGAAGCCGTTGTGGACCTGGTTCTCATACGCGGCTGAGAGAAGTTCACTTTGTTCGGTCTATGTGAATCTCCGGCATCACCGATGGGTATGTCCAACTTCCTCTTTGTGCTCCCAAAGATTTCCTCTCCTTCCAAGTGTGGTATTCTTGTTCCCCCCCCCTCTACTCTAGGCAACGTGTTCAACGCTTTAGCGATTTTCTTGGGACATCCACTTCGTCTCGCAACTCTGAGTTTGAGCTCCCCCTTGGACGGCCCCGATCCAGATGCATGTCCTCTGAGGTATGCCTGGTAGTTGGTCATTTGCATCCATGCACGAATGCTGTCATCGCAGGTTGCGTCAAAGAGGTTGTTTCCTCGCTTTCCCGACATTTGAAGCCATTTGTTGTGAACCATTTTAGACAAATTGCAGAAAGGTAGGTCGGTCATCTCCTCCAAACTCAATTTCTACAAATCCATCCATCCATAATACATGAGTGAGGACATCCAATTTCATATTTGAGGGTTAATAGCCCATGTGATCATCCTGGACTCATTGCAAATGTATGAACCTCATTTGCTTACACACCAAGATGTTCGTGAATGTAAAAATATGAAAGAGATTCTTCTCTCTATGAATGAGCACTAGACGGGAGGTCTACTTTGGAGGAAAAAGACTGACATGAGATTCTAAGGAGGGGGTCCAAGAGCTCCTTTTTGAGTGGGAGTCCTTTAAAAAAGAGTAACATATTTGAGCCTAGAACCTTCAGTTGGATCCGACGAAGGTCTAGGTGCCCTATCCTTGAACCGCCCACTTGGGTCCCCCCTCACATGCTCATCAATAATTTCGTAAAAGTTAAAAGTAATTCCTACTGGAATATTCTCAATCAAAGTCGCCATGTACATGCCTCTAAGTTTGGAGCGTACACCACTATTCTTCAACAACCGCTTTAGATAGAAGAGGATGGATACTTCAAAATCAACTTAGGAAGTCACGTACCATAGTCATGAAGCCTCCCCATTGTAGGTATCGGAAATGCCAAAAGGCTAGCCAGTGGTCCAAGTGGTGAAGGTCTTCTTCACTTGCAGCACCCGATGACAACCACTAGGATCGAATTGCGAGGTACCGTGTCTCTGCTTCTTCAACAGTCTTGGATTCTTTGTATTGTTTGCAGAGGGTAATGTGTTGTTGTTGGAATGCTTCTTTGATGTGCTTTTGGGTATGCTTGTGGAGCGAACTACTCCAATGCAGCAAACACGTTCTCTTGCGATTCTCCATTTTCTCATCGGGCGAGCCACTTCCATAGACAATCCGCGCTGCATTCCAATTGGCCATCGCGCTATCTGCCATGAATCCTTTGAAGTTGGTGTGCTCCACTCCATGTCTTGCCATGACCGTGTTTAGAGATCTCCAAAATTGGACTTGGATCTCCGTGTTCTCCGATTGCATGTCATAGGTGGCCACGGTCATGACTTTTTTGTACTCCGCATCATACACGTGGCATGCCATGGTGCTCCACTCGTTGACACGTCTGACGTGGTCAAACATTATCCATGCGTTTTGTAAATCCCCTCCTGGTTGCATTCGTTTGACAAGGTCCACTCCACTTCCGGGTCCTTCTGTGAGCATTTTGAAGAGGTAGACCTTCTCCTTTCCCTGTCCTGGGAAGACACTATCATGTATGAACTCGAACTTTGACTCTTTCTTCATTGTCATGATGTTGTCGATGACCCCTCCCTTGTTGTTGGAGCGAAACGATGAAATGACATTCCTAATGTTCGGATTGCTAAGATATTGGAATCGATCCATGACTTCCTCTAGTTCCTCTCCCTTCAACATCTCTTTCTCCCCTTCACCATTGTGAAACAAATAGTTCGTGAGGAACTCTTTGTTGGCAGAGAGCACAATTGTAGAGTTGGTGGCCATGGGTGTTTTGGCCACCTGCTATGCAATGAGTCCTGAAATTTTCTCTGCGGAGTCTCTATACACACCCTTCGCTACAGGGTGTGCATGATCTCCGAAGTGTATAGCGGCCCTAGTCATTTTTTCATTTTCGCAATATACGTAGTATATTCTAGCATCACATGTATTCAAGCACAAGGGGGGGCTCTTGCAAACTTTGCATACTAGAGTACAATCATTGGGAGGACTCCCCCCTTTAGTAAAAGGACAGATCGTGTAACCGGTCCACTCTATTTCATTCATTTTGGAAGTCCTTTTTACATAATCGTAGTCAGGATTTTGGCAAGCAAGGTATCTAGCGTAGTATGACTTACGGAACTTGAGGTTGTCGGAGTTGTGAATGTTCATGGTCATTAGCTTACACCACGGGTGATCGTCGTACCGCCTATCCATTCCCTCGAGGTTCTTGGCCGCCGAGGACGAGGACGCGGATCGACACGGAGGCAATTCGAAGATGACGTCGCTGTTGAAATGTGTAGGCAAGTACTGCACATGATGGTGCTTCACAGCGTCAACATCTATGTTGGATTATTCATTTCGAGAACGCCGTACAGTCGCTAGTCTCTTGAAGCACTCCATTATACTAACTTGGTGAGTCGAAGATGGGGGCACTGGAGGACGTGACAATAGAGATGGGGTTGGACTATTGGAGGGGGTGTTTGGTTCTGAGTGTGTAGAAGCCTTTTCCCTCAACTCAAAAGGGATTGGGCATTGTTGCTTTTCAAGCATCACATTAGGTGACTCGCCTTCCGATTCACTCGACAATTCTATGATGGATTCTAATTTCTCTACCTTGACTGACTGTAGAATTGTATTGCCGGTTAGCACTAGGGAGACTACACGAGGTGGAGTAGGTGACACCTTGCGTACAACATATGGCATGTCAATTGTGGAGTTATCCAACTGTCGACTCCAAATTTCCGTTGAAACCCCTAGCATGGAGAGTAGAAGACCATAAGCCCTATAGTTCCCGGGAGCTAGGTACCAGCAATGGCTATCTCCATCTAGACTCTTGACAACCGAAATAGATTGCACCAATTCACCTGAGTGGGACAACTTTTCCTCTTCAATGTAGATGGAGGACTCTACAAATCGAAAGCGAACGTGTAGGAGGTGACTCATGACTTTGGCACGTTCTCCCTCGTCTATAGGAAACACTAGTGGAACATCTTAACCATGCACTCGAATGCAAGCCATCTTCACAAAGTAGGGTCAAGAGGTGGTGGAATTCTGACGGGTTTAGGGTCTTTGAAAACAGTGAAGGCAACCAAATTTTAGTGGTCTTATGTATATTCTATTTTCATGAAAGTGAAATTTAGGAGAGCAATTAATAAATTGCAGTAGGTGTGTTAATTTTTCACCTTAATGGAGCAAGAGAATCCACCCCCATAGGAAATCGTAATTTGTGCACCACCATCTCAAGTTTCATTTATTACGTGTTGGGGACAATGGATGCATTGAAATGGTTTGAGCATTGAATTCCAACCATCCTCTCAAAACATGCTAGAGTTGCCGCCCCTCGACATTGGAAGTTGGGCTAAGTTAATTTTTGTGTGTGGTCTTAAAACCTCCAGTTTGATTTAATTGCCCTTTCCCAGGGCATTCAAAGGTGTATGATGAAGTGAAGTGAACGTCCTTGACGGTTGCGGGCAGAAATTATTTAATGGAATTCACATCTTAATGTCCCATGCCTAGGGAAAATTGTAGAAGACCTTGGACCATTTGACAAGTCTATTGTGGCATCATACTTGATCCAGTTTTAGTTTGTTTGTTTCACATACCTTGTGTAGAGGAGAGGGAGGCTGTATGTCAACTTCATTCACCCCATGCTTGTGAACACCCAGAGAGTGGAGCCTGAGTTGATTGACGTGAGGAGTAGAAAGAGGCGTCGTAGTTTTTATTTCTCATCCTCCAAGGCTTTGAAGAAGTCTAGGATGAACAAGAAGAAGGTAGTGTCTAAGGTTTCTCAGTCCACCCCTGGAGAGTTGAGGAAGTCCCTTCGCTTTGGTGGAGGAAGTAATGTAGAGGAAGAAGACTCTGCACCGAAGAATGCTGTTCTAAATCATGAAATGCCACAAAAGTCTGGAGGTGTCCAAAACCAAGAAGAAGACAATTGCATTGCCACTGTGAGTATTTCAATCATTTCTTGTATTTATGTTATTGACTCTCATCTCTTTTTAGTGGTCCTATATGGAAAAGAGTGATACGATTCCAAAAATCAAAGGGTCTAATATGTGCATCCAAGCAAATGATTAGAGTTGTCAAACAAAAGATTTGCAAGAATACAATTCTAGTTGGACCTCAAATTGGAACGAGGTCACTGAGATATGTCGGGATGGAATTAGAGATAGAGAGAGGAGTATACGAATAGGACTAGGAATCTAGAAAGATTAACTGCACCCAAATCAATAAGTTCTCCATGAAATTTCCTCTAAATACTTTCACATGCCATCAAGGACCATAGATGAAATTGTCAATTGGATTGTCTCATATCCACCACCGCTCGTAGAAGGGGTTCATGGGAATTAATCCAAGGTTGATTTTAAGAAGAATAATTCAAATTTAGCATTGACATCATGAAGATGTGAAGTAGAAACCTAGAGAAATTCACCCAAATCGCAGATGGTTGCGGCCACTGCGTGAGGTGGCCACATTCTCTCTCTGCCTCTGGATTACCTTGTAAACGACAAAGCATGGCACGCCTTCATTGCATCACGCGCTTGCAACACCGACAGTTCACCACTCTGACACGACGAGAGCACCATGCTTCACTGTCATGCATGGCCTCTTCCATTGGGCCAGTTCATGATCAACACAAACCCAAATAGAGATCGGTTCTTGTTGAAGCGGATGGACTTTTGAAATTGAAATGCAGGTTGAGGCAAAAATGATGGACGGAGGGTGGACCACCACGAATTTACCTTCTTCACTACTGGGCCACCTAAAGCATCCGAATTCGAACCTCCACACCTTGTCATCAACTGGCTCGCCATGTAATACTAAATACAACACCCAGGACTTGAGCACCCAATGGGTGACGAAGTCTGCTTGGGACAGCACAATGCACACTGCAATGGCCGTTAGGAAAGACTTTAGATCCCAAATTCAAAACAAAGACAAATTGGATTTTATTGATCAGCAGTTTAGTAGTCTTTGCTCCCCGGTATTCGGACACGGTGGACTTAATGTTTGGTATTTCAATTTGCCCTCCACTTCACTGTATTTTTTTTCTTTGCCTGTGGTAATTCGAAGGGGCCCTGAGCCCGAGCCCAATTGTGGGCGGCCATAACAGCAACTACCTCGCCGCCACCCTTTGCGGAATGACCTCACTACGCCCTTTACGGAATCCGAATTTGGAAGATTCCTTCCTCCTCTCCCCGCATGCCCAGGACACTTGTTCACTAATCACCTTCACTGGACATCGAGGGGCTCGGCCATCTCCAACACTAATCTTCCATACTTACAGCTAATTCAAACATCCGCGAGCTTGTAGTCCTCAACATCTAGATTGCAAAAATTTGGTACTTCAGTCACAAATTTGATCTAGTGATGAATGCACAAAGGGAGGAAGTGTTGCTCCAAACGAGGACCACGCGAAGCCGCGCGAAGGATGCAGACAGGCAAGAGGTGGAAAGCTCTACACCACAACCTCAAAATCTTGTTAGCATTCACAAGGTACACATCTTACGGAATCCTACAACTATTTTGAAAAGGCTTCATTCAGTTGATGCTCTTAAGAGTCACCGGACGCTCACAATGGGGGTGCTCACCCTAGCTCGCGACGAGTGCGAGGCTCGCGGTGGGCGCGGCCGGCCTCCCAGTGACCCGCGTTATGACTGTGGGTGGCGTCCTCGTTGTTGGATTCTTCCAAGCCTGTGTGTTTGGCTCCTAGGCTGCACTGGCGCACCCAATGCCACTGTGATTCTCGGTGACTGAGTTGACTGTGAATTCGCACTTGAGAAAAAAAAGGTTCCACTTTGAGGGGGTCAAGCCCAGAGTCCCGAAGGTCAAGTCGGATCTAACTGATCCCTGGGAGGCCTCAGCTCGACCCCCTCAAAGTGGGACCCCTGATTTTTTGTTCGCTTTCTTGAGAGTCACCGCACGCTCACAATGCGGTTGTGTATGCGCAAGTTCATTTCTTGACCAACTCTTCATCAGACCAAAATATTTATCCCTTATGTTTACTTTAGTATTTCTATCCTATTGGTTTTTTGTCGTACTTCTGAGTGTATGCCTTGATAGTTTCTTCGGAATCTGTGAAATTCTTGGAATTGATCGTTTTTGGTTTGGCCTTTGAATGTAGGGATTCAATGGATAGAGCAGTGTACCATCCACCTTGATGGAGCCAATTGTGCCAATTGGAGTTGGAGTTGATGGAGATAAGTTTGAGCCAAAGACTCCTCTTGATGTAGATGTCGTCGTATCGAGTGAATCCGAGGACGAGGATGAAGAGGACTTGGTAAGGATTCAAGATTCTAAGATCCCGATTTGTCCTCGTGTAGGTGCTTCCATGGACACCAAGCTCAGTCGCAACATTGACTGGCCCGGCCACCTCATAGTAGGATATTCTCGAAAGCGTAGGCACCCGGAATTTTCCCCCGAGAGTTCAGAGACCGAGTACAGCTCAGAGCCTAAGATCTCCATGTCCATTAATAGCCCTTTCTTTGAAATGTGCAATTGTAGTGATAGTGTGGGGTGGACTGGAGAGGTGATCATTTTGTTGAGCTCAGACTCAAAGAGTGATGTGGAGATTCTAGAGGGTTGAGTGGACTCTATTCAAATATGTACTTTTTCATATATGATGGTCGCAGCGACTGACATTTGAGTGGACTTGTTTTGGGAGAACTACCATCATATTAAACACAAGTATTGTTGGAGTTCTTGTTTGAAGTAAAACATTGACATTATTGTGTGTTTCAATTTTCATATTTGTCCTGCATCATTCTATTTGTTCCATGACAATTGTGTCATATTCTTCTATCGTTGCCTTGACAGATGGATGTCTCGCTAGTGAATGAAACTCAAGAAGAGAGAGTTGTTCAAACTCCGTGAACCGATGATACTACTCAACCAGAAATCGGAGGGGAGGAAGAAGGGCATGCAATGGAGATGGATGTGGTGGATGACGAGGAGAAAGACCTGTTGGAAGATGACCTCTGAAAGCTACAAAAAGTGGACTCCGTATCCACTATCAATTCCCTCAGGATGAAGCCGAAAAACATGTTCCGATTTCCGATTCTACTTTGCCGCCTTGTAGCCATGCCTATGGTGAGGCCAACACTTTCGTGTGATGTGCAATTTCTTGAGCAAGAGTTCGCGTGTGGATACCATGATGGGGCAACAGTCTTCTACGTTTCCACCACGAATGAGGCGGGCGAGACGTCAGAGTTCACAGTGGAGGAGATGGATGAGTGGGACCCTCTTTGGAAGGAAAAGAATGCCACCTTCGAGGAGTACGTGGATTTACAACCCGCTCTCAAGTTCCTCAAAAACTTGAAGTTCTTCGTCTGCGACGGAAACCACCGACGCTTGGCCTGGATGAACGTCATCTCCAGGATGTATTCCACAAATCCTGAGTGGCACTATGCAGTGGATTGTATTCTTCTGGACACCAAAGGCAAAATCGAGATTGTCATGTAGGTCATGCACGACATCAACAAGTAGGTTCACTAATCCCATTGGTCGTTCATACGGAGTTTGATTCCATCTCATGCCATCCGTGAAAATTGAAGTACTCACGAGATTGTTTTCTTCTCTCTACGCAGATCTATAGAGGACTCCCACGTAAAGACAAACTTAGTACACACATTGTACCGGGTGCAAAAGTATGGTCTGCTTCCCATGGAAAGGTTCAACAACATGTTGAGGCCATCAGAGAGGAAACAATGTGCTGCATTGCTATGAAGAAAGACATGGTACTCTATGCCAGTGGAGGTCTTCACCTCATTTGTCTTCAGGGTAAGAGAAACATTCTCCACATGAATCAATTGTATTATTTTCTGTTGTTCCAGTTTTGAGTGAATTATTGATTCAAGATCCTCGTGTATTTGCAGCAAGAGATTGCACAAGCGGCAGATGTAGCGCTCCGAAGATACCATGAGACCACACCGATGGAGGAAAAGACAGTGGAAGGGGCGGCTCAGGCCATGAGGGTAGGGGCCAAGGAAAAGAACATGAAGCTCTACATGAAGATGATCAAATTCCTCACAGTGGCCAATCCCGCTCATGGGGCAGGCTTCCTTGAAGAGGTAAGTTCTAATGTTCTATAAATCATGCGATGATTCACAAAAATCTTTTTCTTCACGTATGCTTATGACACATTTCATTTTGGCTAGTATAGGTGGAGAGACATTGGAGCTCTAACGAGGTGCCAGAGATGACACTTGAAAAATTGCAAATGGTGGCCACCTACAACACAACAGTAGAGCACCAGACCAAATTCTTGCAGTGGTGGAACTCCTCCATTCCATCGCGGGATGCGAGGAAGTTCCCAGCCAGGCCTATCTCCAAAACACACCTTGGGCCTTTCTTAAACAAATGTGTTTGGTTTGTAGGGGTAAGTGCCTCACTCAAATTCATTTGTTGAATTCTAGTGTTTCATAGAGGCTATCGACCATGACATAGGTCAATTTGTAATTTGTCTTTAATCTTCGTGATCGAGTGAAAATAGTACTTAACCTCGTCCATTTGTATAGGTTGAGGATGTAGTAGTGGAGTACTTCGAAGCTGTTGTCAGACATGACAACATCAAGATCAATATGAATGTCCCACTACAGCCGGAGACATTGCAAGAGTACATTGAAGGATGGAGGAGGAAGATCTGGGACCACGGATTCCATCCTTATCTTAAAGGAAGAAACTACTTCAAGAAGGGGGACTCCTTCTTGAATTCCGAGGGGTCTAACTTGGTGGTTAGGAGGATCCTCTACCGGTATGTTTGTGTAGTCTACAATACTCTTTGATTTTCAAAATGGTCTTCCAATCATATGATAGAGTATGCCTTGTTCTTCATTTGATTTGCATTCTCTACATACCTCTATTGACTATTTCTTATTCTCTACAGCTACTTCAAGTATGAGCTAGAAGCGAAGGGTGCCATTGAAAGGAAAGACCTGCCTCCCTTCCTCGCGTCATGGTTGGACCGTAGCTCAGGGGACTCCATGTTCTCAGCAAACCAACTACGCACATTCACCACGGCTCACCTTAGTGGAGGAGCGTGGTACTTGGATTGCGCACCAGCATTCACTCATCCATTAGAACTGCAGCTACGGGCATCTTTGGATGGCAAGGGCGCCATCAATTTGGATGTGGATGAGTTTGCAGGAATGACGGATAGGCAAAGGAGGAAGGCCATTGCGAGGAGGGAAGCCAATGACCGAAAAAAAGAGGCCCGGTTCCAAGTCCTTCTCACTGCCAAGGAGAAGAAGGAAGCGGAGAGACTTGCCAAGCTCGCGGAGAAGGAGAAAGACAAGGACAAGGACAAGGAAGAAAAGGCCAAGACAAAAGGCAAGAAGAAGGCCGAGGCTGGAGGCCAGGTTCCAGATTCATCAACGGTGGATCAAGGCTCAGAGATGCAAGTCGAATCGCAAAGTGGAGTGAAGAGGAAGGCCACTCTCTCTCAACTCATGGAAGAGGTCATCACTCATGTGACCAAAGCAATTGTCCTCACTGAAGACGAGTTCTCTAAGTCTAAGAATCTCGTTCTCAACATCTCTATTGATGACCTCGTTGATGACATGGAGTCCAAGAGAAAGACATGCTACAAAGAAGTCTTGGACTTCTTCAACAAGGTGTGCAGTTTTCATTTGAATTTGAACATGTGGATCTAAGTTCTCATTCAAATTATTGTAGTCTGAGTTTATTTATCATCATAATTGGATGCACGATTTGTTGGCAGGTGTCAGCGGGGAAACCATCCATGTTCCATGGTGTCCCTAAAGCTAGGCCAGGGGTGGACGTCATGTTCTTCGACTCTCCGGAGAACTTGCCCGTGCCAGGGCTGTCTTCCCCACCAGATGAGGTGCCGGAATGGAACGAGGACGTGGGAGATGAGGCTCTACAATCAGCATTCAGCTTTGCTTCCAATCATCTCCAAGAGCACGGCTGCGTCATTGTATTTCATTCGTGGAGTACCAAAGCAAAGTCGGATATTGTAGGATTGTGTGAAACGTACGATATGATAAAGAAGGAGTGGATGGGGATGAACCGCATGCACTTGACCTCAGCTATAGACAAAACAAAGACGGTAAATTTCATTCGCTTCCTCAAACTTCTAAAAGAACTTCAAAGTGCATTACATTCTTCTCATTTCTCATAATTCTACACCCATCTTGGATGCTTGTGTAGACATAAAAGTTTGGAATCACCCTTGTGGTGAAGGACTTAGGCATGAAAGGGAAATCCAATTTCTCTTTCAAACGCACGAACACGATGGTCAAGGCTGGTGTCAACATTGCATGAGACGACATGGTCATGAACTACACCCACCCGGATGACATGGCCATGAATGACGGAAAGCCTTGGCGCGGGCTCACGAAAAAGATCCAAGGTTCTTTCAAATCTTCCTTGAAGCTACAAGTGTTGAAGGAGATGTGATTCTTGACTGCACTACATCCACAAGTCAGGATTCAATTCATTCACTCTACCATCTCTAGGTTTGGTTGTAATCATTCTACCGCTTTCATTTCTCAACTAATGTACTTGAATTTCCTTGCCTCCAGGTGCATCCATTATCGCTTGTCATGGAACGGGCCGCCACATTGTGGCCTTGGAGGAGCACAAGGACATTTTCGATGCCATCTTGAAACCCATGCGGAAGTCCACCATGGCGAAGGTGGTGACACCTCCCCCACCACCAAGTGCAGTTTCTCAAGATCCGGATGAAATGCCCGTGGTGCCTCGAAAATTCACTCGGAAGGGAAAATTTAGTAAGTAAGTTGGAACTCTTTTAATTTTTTCTTTCTATGGTGACGTCCACGTAACAAAATTCTAACATGGTGACCTTTTTGTTTGCAGTCATCCAGCATTGAAGTTAGCAGATGCTAGCTTGAAGAAACAAAGTCTTCTATTCAGTCCGGAGAAGATTTATGCCCTTCCTCTTTATGCACAACAGATGGCAACGGCCTTTGCGGATTTCGGTTGCTCCAAACCAAAACACCGTAAAGACACTTATGCTCTAAATGTCTTACAGTTTATAGATGGATTTGCGTCTGAGGGTAGAGAGTCTTCGGGCTTGTCCGATACATCAGATTCCTTGACCGAGTCCACAGCCTCTTAGACTCATGAGATTGACATATCTCATGTGTCATGCTATTGTTTCTTGATTGGTATTGTCATTGGATTTGTGTGTTTTATGGCTATATTTTGGACATGCATTATATTCATTTTTATTTTTTATTGTATGAATTTCATCTATTTTGAATACATTTTGTTATGGGAAAACCCTAGAATCAAAAAAAAGTGTAAGAGCTTCAAACTTTGAAAAATAAACTCTACATTCTATGTACTTTTTACTTTCTTATGTCCATGGTCATAGGTCCCTGAGTCATTTTTCCTTGCAAAAAAACTTCCCGCTCACAAGCTCACAGGCTCATAGGCTCATGTTCACAAGCTCACATGCTAGCAACCCTAGCAGTCAGTGAAAGATTTGAACTAGAGTACAAGCACGTGAAGAAGCGCCTCCTATGTTGCTTTGGTTGTCCTTCCCATCCCTGCGTCGGGTCTAGGGACTTAGCATACTTCTTAACATCACTCACAAAATTGCCCTTCATGGAACCAAAAAGAAATCCCTGTACATCAAGTTCAATGGGTTTCTTCATTGCTGTTGTAGAATGATCCTTTCGTTGTCATGTAGGTTGTAAAGCTTCAATGGCATCATCGGTGTTGCAATCATCATCATCACTGTCGGAGGCTATAGCATAACCTCGACTACATAGAAAAACTCACCTTATGCATGAGGAGGGTGCATACTCATATTGACCTACGTAGATGTTTTTGAAGTTCTAATGTGAGAGGAGGCTAGTCCGCTTCGTTAATCAACTTTCTGACTTATTCTTTCATCTGCTTTGATGATAGTTACCACTACAATTGTAGGTGGATGCGTCCAATGCGAATGTCACATTCACACTATGGGCATTGTATTGGACGTCCAATACAATGTCCCAGGTGACGTCCAAAGTCATGTCCAATGTGACATGTATGACATGTGTGACGTCCTATATGATGTCCAATAAAATGTCCAAAGTAACGACATCTAAGTGCAAATATGACTTATAGGTACTACAGAAGACAACTGATGGCTCACTATAATGCACACATGCTATGCACCCCAGAATAAGCACATGTAAAAGACAAGGGAATTTGAGCATGACCTACGGACATGTCTCCAATGACGTCTTCCAAAACATATTGACATCTCCGACAACGTCTTCATGTCAATTGAGACGTCATTTGAAACATCCGTGGAGACATGGTCTACAAACATGTGTTGAATGAGACATCCACAAAGACGCCTAACTACGGAATCCTATGACGGAATACTCTAAATGTACACATGCCAATATGCAACTTCCCTAACACAATTGAATTGGGATTGAAAATAAGGGTTTCCTGCTTACCTCCATGACTGAGACTTCTCCGCCATGCCCACGCTCTGCTCGCCTTCCACTGGCTGTTGCTCGTCCTCCTCTTCTGACGGCAACTCAAGTAACCTCATTTTCTTCACTTGGTTCGATTGCTGTCGGGTAGTAGCTTTCCCTTTCGACAGAGCTCCACGTCTAGGGTCTTCATGAGACTTCGATCGATGCTCCCCCGCCCCTCGCACATGCACTCCGGGAGGTGCCAGCTCCTCCTCCGACGCAGCAGTGCACACTAGCGATGTTTCCTTCCGTTTCTATCTTGCCCGAGGCATGTCTGTAGCAGCACCTGTCCACTGGATGTAGAACTCACCTTCCTACTAGCCCACACAACTACTATCAAAACTTGACAAGGAATATCAATCAACGAAGGTGCAATTTCAATGAAAGCATTACTACGAACCCATGGGAAAAACGAAAGCGTGGAATTGAAAAGCCCTCATGCAAGTATTAGGCCATGAGCATCGCCCTTCCTCAATTTCCCTCACAATTGCATGGACGGCTCACAACAAGGCATCACAGAGCACCTACAATACCCACTTCTGCCGCACATCCGTTGGGAGAACGACACTTGAAAAACAAGCACAACTTAACATACAAGGGAGCAAGTGCAAGAGCTTCATGTTCCACAAAACAGATTAAGAAAAATGACAGCGGAATGTAGGTAAGCAATTGAAGACAACCACGTCAGCCTATACCCGCGCCCCTATAGTCGTGGCAATTCCTATAGCCGTGGCACCCTCTCCATCGTAGCAACCATCTTCACAACCATCGACACCGCCTTGGTAGCCATCGACACCAGAAATTTCGGAATCTGCACCAATAGTGGAGGAGCTGATTCTACAAGGAAAATCAAATCAATGAAGAAATAAGAGGTGCAAATTGTAGTACAGGCATACTTGTTCAACGCAAGGGGTTTCTTCACCGACGGCTACTATTGTTGCTTGATATTCATTGGACTTCAAGAAGTGTGAACTTCTTCGAGGCGCACTTGTTGGATATCCAATTCCACTTTGCTTCATACACGGTTGCTTGGAAGGCTTGCTTGTGCTATAGGACACCAAATTGGTCAAAACGGTAGCGGCGGCAGACTCGTCCACATTCAGTACTTGGGCCTCCCGAAATTGGACTACCCTAGCACGCTGAGGTAGTGCAGACACCATCGCCATATAGGTCAGTAATTGATTGAACTATTGTATTGCACATTTTGGAGAGAAGTGAGGATTCAAGTGCATGTTCAATTTCAACTAGGGTTTCCTGTACAATGTTGCTTTTCCAGCACACTGATGGGACACGTTGGAAAGGGTTCCTGAGAATGCACTCTACCTCAGCCAATACACTGCTTTGTTACCCGAGATGTCCTGTATGATGTCCCCTTTGACAATTTGACGTCTAAAATGATGACCAATACTCATAGAGAATATTATCGTCAACAACTACTAGGAAGGATGCGTCGTTGCGCTAAAACAAGTGATTTGTGTACGGATGCACTTTTTCACAAAAAGTGAGTCATGTATACTATGACGAGTAAGGGCAGGTTTACAAATACATGTTTGTTGGAAGCAGTAGAGCACCTTTGCTAGGTCACTCCCTCAGGAATTTCATGGGTATGCTAATAAGAAGGGTTTTAGTAGTTTATATACATACATTCCAATGATTCTCCCCAATGTCGATAGTGACTTCACAATGACGACTATGTGGAAGCAAACATCTAAGAAGATGTCTACTACATTTGAAACTGTCATCCATAACGTCAAAGTGGACGTACTCAATGATACTTTCCAGAGAAGCTAGGGTAGTAACAATGATTCTATTTCTTCTTGCAGACTCTTTTCAACAGGTATGTAATCTCATTTATTGATGACTGTGTGCATATACAAAGTAGGAAGCTGTGATGGCATATCGTGCCAATCCCGCTCGTCAACATGGTGCTACTATACGAATCACAAATGATAGACATACGCTTCGCCACATCCTTGTGGGTGATTTGATATTACACACTGAGTTGCAGGTGGCCACTGAAAAAAATGTACGCTCCTATCCATGTCCTTGTAGGGACTGCAAAGGCGGATGTTGCAAAACTATCCAAGTCATTCGACGACACCATGCAGCGGTGGGGTGTGATCCATTTTGGGACAAGTCCATGATTAGTGGAGACCCCCCCGATGGCTACCCCCCTTGGGGATTGTGGGTGGAAGACGTTGCATTTGACAATGACATTGTAGACGCTGTTGAAGATGACGCTACAACAGATGTCACCAATAATAATGCAGATGGCGCAAATGATGACGAGCGGGACAATCCAACTCCTTTGGATGAGTATCACGACATCCAACGCCAAGTCATGGAGGCCTTTGATAGAGGAGACGCACTACATGAAGAGGCTCAGGTAGATGACGGCGAGTGGATAGAACAGGAGGACAACATTGTGGATACTGTGGATGGATTGGAAGACTTGTATAGAGAGGCAACAACAGCACTGTATCCGAGTTCAAAGACAAGCATTGTCTCAGCCACCATCATCATCATGAACATGTGCACAGTGTTCCATGTGAGCAATAAATTCACTAACGAGTTGTTTCGCTTTCTGCATGTGGATTTGTTGCCCACGGGAAACAAGTTGCCCGGAACACACTATGAGGCATGGAAGAGCATCCGGCGACTGGGTTTGCACTACAACAATGTGCATGCATGTTCGAATGGATGTGTGCTTTTTGAAGATGAGTATGAAGGGCTGAATGCTTGTCCTAAGTGCGGGAAGGCACGTTGGATTGGTGGTTCAGACACGATTCCAACAAAGGTCATTCAGCACTTCCCACTGATTCCAAGGCTGAAACGGATGTGGAGGTCGTCTGAGATAGCACATATGCTAACAGGCTATACAAAACACATTAGCAATGATGGTGTCATGCGTTCCGTAGTAGACAATCCAGCATGGAAGCATGTCAACACAGATGTCGCTTTTGGCAACTTCGGATTTGAGATTCGCAACATGCGCCTTGCTCTAGCCTTGGATGGTGTGAATCCATTCAAACTCAGCAACACAAATTGGTTGACGTGGCTAGTGCTGATTCTAATATACAACTTCGAGCCTTGGTTTGTTACAAAGAAATTCTTCATTTCTTTGAGCATATTGATTTCAGGCAAGTAGTCACCAACTTCAAGAAACATAGACATCTTCCTACGTCCACTACTAAAAGAGTTGCATGAACTTTGGCATGGTGTTCCAACAATGGATTTCTCCAGACTTGAAGGAAGTCGCACTTTCCAATTGTGTGCGCTACTTTTGTGGACCATTTCAGATTTTCTGGCTTATGGGCTCATTTCAGGACTTTGTTGTAAGGGCTATAAGGGTTGCCCATGTTGTGGACCTGACACAGATGCACGCATGGCAAAAACATGTGACATACTTCCCAATGGAAGAATCAGGGGTTCTAAGATTGTATATGGTGGTGTCCGCCGTTATTTACCTTGCCACCACCCATACTGACGAAATAGAAGATTTAATGGAAAAGTAGAGCACCGTGAGAAGCCACGAATCATGTTAGGACAAGATGTTGTACGATATGCAGCATGGTGGCAATCTTACCTAGATCTTGGTGGGAAGGAAAATGGACCAGATGATCCTATACATGTAACAGGAGTGAAGTGCCTTAGTGCTTTATATGAACTCTCATATTGGCAGGTTAGTCGTCGCTTACAATGCATTGTACGTTTCCGCACAGTTTGTATGTCACAGTAGACATTACATCCAACATGTGAAAATGTGCGCATGCTAGAGTAGGCATGTTTCGTCTACAAGGATGTCAATGCATGTATCCTTCCAGACACGGGTAATTATTTTGGGACGCACATGAATATTTCAACATACAGCCAGCAAACCAAGGTCTGTCAATGTTGATGTCAAGTGAGTGGCTCCAATAGAGGTCTAAGTAAGTAGAAGTTTGCATCCTGACCATGGGTTCAAAGAAGCAGATATAGAATTCATTGTTTGACTAGCAAATGCTGACCATCTTAATTCTTTCCCATGTTTGTAGCATTTATTAGAACGCCACATCTTGGATCCCATGCACTGCGAGAAGAACTTATGTGAGAACATAGTCAAGACTTTACTTGGCATGAATGATAGTCTAGGGAGTTGGGTGGATGCAGAGGAGTTAAGCATCCACAAAGAGATCTGGCTGCAACCTCCACAGCGACAACAAGATGGATATTATATGCCACATGCCCCATTCGTATTGAAACCACAGGAGCGGAGGGAGTTCATGGGCATTGTCTCAAACATTCGAACTCCTACAAACTATGTGGGAAGCATCCACAAGCACTTGGTGGATGGGAAATTGCAATATATGAAAACACACGATTATCATGTCCTCATGCAGTAGGTGTGACCCACTGCCTTCCCCTCTGTCGCCTTCATTAATTTCTTCCAAATGACTATACTCCCAATCTACAAGGATGTCAGCATTGACGTACAAAGAGACACTTTCATATCTAATGTGATGCACGCTAATGTTGCTCTGGTGTTAGAGTGAGAGGAAGCAACTCTGTCTAACTAGACGTAGTACACAACCTGTTTTCAGTGGATCTGCCTTTGGAAAATCAGACGATTGGACAAGTGAAGGGCCTAAACCTTCAACCACTGCCTCTGTTGTAGTGTGATTGATGCCAACTTAATGAGCATTGAATTTTTTCTTGTTGTGCAATATGTTTCATAGATCCTCCCTATAGCGGTTCGCAATGTATTGGATGAGACTGTGCGATTGGCTATAATCAAAATGAGTAGAGTATTCCAACGACTGTGTGCCAAAGAAGTACGACAAGCAGAAGAGTTGGATATGATGCGGGATGTAGTCATGGCAACTTGCGTCTTGGAGAAGGAATTCCCAACTACATTTCTGAACGTCATGACTCATTTGCCTGTGCATCTTGTGGAACAACTATTCAAATGCAGTCCAATGCATTGTAGGTGGATGTAACCTATAGAGCGTCACATGAAAACATTGAAGGATTATGTCAAAACATTTGCACATCCTAAAGGCAGTATTGCGGAAGGGTACCCTTGGTTTTTGCACCAAGTATATGCGCTAGTACAGAGGAACATCCCAGCGTGTTTGGGATCCTCATGAAGATGCAACCATGAATGACGAAATTCTACGTGTGAATTGCCAAAAAAAGCGAAAAATGTCTGATGAGTTCTGCAACTATGCACATGCCTTCGTCTTAGACAACACAGCTTGCCTAGAGGAATGGCGCTAGTGAGTGACCCTAAACCCCCTTTTTGGTCATACTTCATGATTGGTTGAAGATGTAATCAATTGCATGTGCCAATGTCGAGCCCTAGTTATTGCAAGCATGGAATACTTTTGTGTTGGTTCAATTATTTACTACCATGTTCTAGTAGACTAAGGCACCAGAACGCATTCAATTCATTTGTCATGAATCATGTCACAAAAGACGTCCTCTGTGACGTACAAGGACATCCTCTGTATTGTACCTCTATTGAACCACATGCTACAAAAGATGCACGGCGTGTTTCACATGTTCTTGCAAAGGCTGTTTTATTCCACGTCCTCTAACACTATCTTACTGCCCGTGCATTGAATGCCTTGCAGGGAGTTCATTCTAGCAAGAGCACAGCGATGGCAACAAAGGGAGGCATTTCGAAGAACTTTTCGTCGTCAGCATCCATTGGTGGCTATGCGATACCCAGTTGATTTGTTAGACTTGCCTCCCTTTGCAACGTGGTTGACTGAAAAGTGAAGATTCTACTGGATGCATCTGAAGATGTCAATGATGATGTCTTGCAATACAGCCAACCACTGGAGCGTTTTGCTACTTCACATAGACAAATGTATGCATTTGGAATGCACTTGCGCATCCGTAGTGCCGAAGGAGGACTTGTCACACGTGATTCTGATGTTGTGGCATCCTTCACTTGCCAACTTCGATGGGGGCTTCACAATGGACGACCCATAGAGAGAACCGATGACTACGTGGGCTACATCAAAGAGATTCTAGAGTTAGACTATAGGAATCATTGCACTACTATCCTCGTTTGTGATTGGGTTCGGGCGACCCAAGATCCTCGCTTTCCAAACCTTCAGAGGGATCGATATGGCTTCACAATGGCAAACTTCAACCGCATGGACGGCCGAGTGCATGCTGATTCATTTGCATTCCCGTTACATTGCCAGCAGGTCTTCTTTTCAGACGATCCCCAAAGACAAGGTTGGAAGATTGTGTGCCGTACAGATGTTAGGGGTAGATGAGGGCAATTGGACATGGCCATGTCAATTCCTAGCGTAATAGATGTGGGGAACGACTCCGACTTCATCGGTTTGCAACCCCAGGTGCTAGAGTCTGAGCTTGTGCGACAACCTGCAGCATTGGGTCATTTGTTCATCCCCCAAGGAATGGAGCCTAGAAGAGAACAGGAGGCATTGCTAGAAGAGTAAAAAGTGCCAACCCGTTGAGCTTCAATAGGTAGGTATTCAGAATAGTGCTTGCATTGTCGCCCATGACATTGTCAATGACGTCCTATTATATATGACTTCGAAGACTACGGACGTCTCTTTCTCCATCTACAAAGATGTCTCTAGTGTCAAGAATTTGGTGCCTTCTGTTGGATACTCTTTGCTGCCAACAACTGTCAAAATTCTACCTATGTCTTCATTTTATTTAATTTTTTGAAGGGGGAGGACATCGAAGGTCATTGTACATAGTACTTGTTTTGGGGAGAGTTCAAAAGCTGATGTCTCCAAAGTCAAGAAGTATTTCAACATTGTAACATCATTTGTCTAAGATACTTCATTTTCCGTCAATTTTCATTCATGTTGTGCATGATGGACAATTCTTCTTTGTGGTCGAAGGTCTTACTTGCTACATGACACTTGAATTGTTCCGTTTCTTTGGTATTACACATAGTATATGACACCAAAATATTTTCTTGTGAAAGGCATTGTCCACCATCATAATGCAAAGAAGAAGTTTGTTTGGAAAAAAAAGTAGATATAGGGCCGTAGTGATGACCAAAAAAGTGGCTATTGAAAAAAAGGGGTAATTAAAAAAAGGGGTAATTAAAAAAAGGGGTGTGGTTTTTCTTAAAAAAAAATTAGGCAACCTTGTTAATGGCAAAAGTGATGAATGGAAAACAAAGGGTGCTCTTCTTCCCATCAATGAAAATGGTACACCGTACTTAAGTATGAAAAAGTTGGGTAGGTATTAAAATATGCATTAGTGTCCCTATTTAACAACTTTACGATTTATAATGTCTCTTATAATTAAGAAAGACACCTATTTCCATTCCTTCACCCAATTTTTTTCATCACCTATATATTTTCCAACATTTTTTATTATGAAAGATATGCCCTCCCATAATTTTTTTTTAATTTACCCAAAAACATAGATATAGGGCTATATTGGAGCCCAAAAAATAGAGAATGAAGACATGTGCGTGTTTTACAAAAACTCAATTTAAATAAATAACCTCCGCAATGGTAGAAGTGATTAATGCAAAAGGAAGCTTGATTTTTTTCCCATCAATGAAATGCAACAATGTATTGTAGAGGAAGGACATTAGATAGGCATAAGAATATCCATTTGTGTCCGTATGTCACGACTTTCTGGTCTATAATTTCTCTCATAATTAAAAAATACAACTATTTCCATTCTTTCACCCACTTTTTTCCTTTACCCATTTTTTTACTCAAAACTCATATTTTGCAACATATGCCCCACCATAATTATAGAGACAACAAGTTCTTAAGAAAACCAGATAGATATAGGACTGTATTGGAGGCCCAAAAAATGGGGAATGGAAAAATGGAGAATGGAAAAAGGGGTAGGCTCTTCTATACAAAAATTAAATTAGCACACTCCTCAATGCCAAAAGAAATTAATGGAAAAGGAAGGTTCATATTCTTCTCATGAATGAAATGCTACACCATACTATAGGAGAAAGAAATTGAGAAGATATAAGAATATCCATTGATGTCCGTATTTCTAAAATTTATGGTTTGTAATTTTTCTCATAATTTTCAAATACAAATATTTCCATTCCTTCATCCATGTTTTTCCATTCCCCATTTTTTTCCCAAATTTTTTAATTATGAAAGATTTGCCCCTCTATAATTATGGGAAAAAACATTTAAGAAGAAAAAATAGAAGAGCACCCTCTCTTTTCCATTAATAAGTTGTGGCATTAACCAAGTTTTCTATTTTTTTGAAGAGTTAGCACGCCCCTTTTTTGCATTACCCAATTTTTTTAATAGACACTTTTTTGGACATCAATAAAGTGCAAGATCTATGTAATAAAGGAAGCCACATTTGTTGTTTCCATAATTATGGCGGGGTAAATCAAAATGCACATGCATGTTTGTTATTTCTTTTGCCAATCTTTTTTTCATTTTTCCTTTCTATTTTTCAAGTCGAAGGCCATTTTACCATTCATTTCTTTATGAATATTCAAGTGGCTCAACCTTCTATGCTTATGCTCCAATAGAATTTGCTCATGCAGCACATGTCATGAGCTCCTTAGAAGGCTACAGATTTTGACTATAAATCACCCATACAACCACTACCAGAACATTCATCCAAGCAAATTTTTTTGGGGTCTACCCAAACAGCTGCCCATCCCTGCATTTTTTCCTTCTGGTTAGTGTTTTACCTCAGGCAGTAGTGACTTCTCAAAATTTACCCGCAATGAAAACAAACGCAGTGGCTGACGTGGCCTTCTCTAATTTTTTGTGATGTCAAAAGAAATCTTACCATGTTTTCTCTGACGTTTTCAGCAACAAGTACGTCTTAGCTGACGTTCACACATTTTACTACCAATATGAGTACGTTTTCCACAACATCCGATAGAATTTACAATACCCTGGTCGAAAACCAGAGAACGACTGCCGTCTCGAAAAAACACGACGTGTTTTTTGCTAACGACACCAAAAACATGCTTTTCTTATAGTGCCTTCCAAATTGCCGAGCCCCATGTTCTGGGCGCAGCCGACCTCCCCACTTGAAAACTCGATTCTCAAATTTCAAAGAGTGTATGCATTGTTGCCAAATTCTCACGCGGCGTCCACCATGACACGAGCGTAGAGGGAGGAGAGTGCGCTTGTGAAGCGAACAACACAAAGCCGCGCGAAAGATGATGCGAAGGACCTCGAAGGGACACCAACGTTGCAGCCACGCAAGCTCGGTGGCTACCACAAGGTTCAAACTTCATGCCCATTCCCACAGCACAAAGTTGACATTGAAGCCTTTGCTCTAGAATTCTGAAAATGCATAAAACCCTGTGGATTCTCAAAAAATTTGGATGCCGCTGTGGGCTTACGGTGCGCGGGCACAAGGGCTGTGGTGGAGGTATTGGCCTCGCGGTCCCCTCGTAGGGCCATGTCTCTATGTCTCAATTACAGTGATATAATGCAGGTCACCTGCTGCTGTGAGCGAGGTCCAGCCCTCCTAGCCGCCTAGGGATCCCCTTGCCTTTGAATTCTCGTTTCAATTGTCGCCTATGTTGTTTGAGAGTGAATGCGAAAAATTAGTTGGGGTCCCATTTTTGGAGGGTGGAGCAGACACGCCCAAAGGATCAGTCGAATCCAACTTGACCCTGGCAAGTACCAACTCCACCCCCAAAAAACGGGACCTTGTGGATTCTCAAAAAATATTTGGACGTCGTTGTGGGCTCACGGTGCGCGAGCACAGGGGCCGTGGCGGAGGTGTGGCCTCGCGGTACCCAAGTTGGGCCATGTCTCTGTGTTCCAATTACAATGATATAATGCGGGTCACCTTGCCGCTTTGGGCGAGGTCTAGCCTTCGGGCCGCCCAGAGATCCCCTTGCCTTTGAATTCTCGTTTCAATTGTCGCCTATGTTGTTTGAGATTGAATGCAAAAAATTAGTTGGGGTCCCATTTTTGGGGGGTGGAGCAAACACACCCAAAGGATGAGTCGGATTCGACCTCTTGGTAGTTCAATGCATCTTACATAATTTTGGTTTCAAGTTTTTGACGAAACTAGTAGATTACTGTCAGCCTTGTTGCAGTCAGTGACGCCTCGCACAGAGGAAGATGGTGGAGAGCAATCCGAGCCCAAAACTCCCGCGGATGAAGACATCGATGTATCAAGTGACTTCGAAGACGAAGGGGGCGAGGAGGAGGACTTGGTAAGGGCTCAAAATATTAGAAATGGTGCTTCTCTTCCACCTAGGGCTTCTCAAGACTCGATGCTTAGTCGAAATACGAATTGGCCGGGTCACTTGATTGCAGGATACACTTGCAAACACATGCGGCCGAAGTTTTCCTTTGAGAGTTCTAATACCGAATATAGCTCAGAGCCACAAACGTCCATGTCCATCCTTAGTCCCTCGTTTGAGGAATGTGATTGTATCGATAGTGTAGGTAGGCATGGAGAGGTCATCATTTTGTTGAGCTCGGATTCAGATAGTGATGTTGAGATTCTTGAGGGTTGACCAGACTTGATGTCATTTATAGTTTCAAAGTATGGTGTATGCTAGGTTTGACCTTAGAGGAAACCATATTTTGAACATCTTCCGAAATTTTATTACAAGTGATGTTTCAATTGGTCATACAAGTGATGTGTTGGGTCCATTGCCATGGAGTTTGGCCTTGGTATATCTCATGTACATTTATTCTTATCCATGCCTATTTAGTCATCCTCTTTCGTGGTTGCCTTGGCAGATGGATGTGTCGCCTCTGAATGTAACTCAAGATGATAGAATTGTAGAAACACCAGGGACCGATGACACTACTCAACCGAAAATCGGAGTAAAGGAAGAAGGACATCCAATGGAGGAAGATATGCTAGACAAAGAGGAGAAAGACTTGTTGGAGGATGACCTACGGAGGCTGCAAAAAGTAGACTCCGTGTCCACCATCAATGCATTGAGGATGAAGCCGGAACACATGTTCTGATTTCTGATTCTTCTTTGCCAACTTGTCGCTATGCCAATGGTGCAGCCGACTCTCTCATGCGACGTTCAATTTCTTGAGCAAGAGTTTGCATGTGGATACCGTGATGGGGCAACAGTCTTCTACGTTTCTACGACGAATGAGGCGGGCGAGACGTCATAGTTCACGGCGCAAGAGATGGATGAATGGGACCCTCTTTGGAAGGAAAAGAATGCTACATTTGAGGAGTACGTGGACTCACAGCCCGCACTAAAATTCCTCAAGAACTTGAAGTTCTTTGTGTGTGATGGAAACCACCGACGCTTGGCCTGGATGAATGTCATCTCTAGAATGTATTCCACAAATCCCGATTGGCACTTTGCGGTGGACAGCATTGTTTTGGACACCAAAGGCAAAATTGAGATTGTCATGTAGGTCATGCACGGCATCAACAAGTGAGGTCACTATTCCCACTATCATTTCATTCTTAGTTTTATACCTGAATCTCATGTTCCGGTAAACTTGCAAAATAATGTACTCAAAGCGTGAACTTCTGACCACTATGCAGATCTATAGAGGACTCCCATGTGAAGACGAACCTGGTACATACTCTGTACCGGGTGCAAAAGTATGGCTTGCTACTGATGGAAAGGTTCAATGACATGCTCAAGCCATCAGAGAAGAAAAAATGTGTGGCAATGCTATCAAGGAAGACATGGTACACCATGCCAGCTGAGGTCTTCACCTCATTCGTCTTCAGGGTGAGATAGACATTCACTATATACGTGAAGTACTCAATTGGAATCTTCTTTGGTGTTCTTGTGCTTCTTGCCCGTCCAATTTCCTCACAATATACTCTTGGAACTCCACAGCAAGAGATTGCATAGGCAGTAGATGCGGCGCTTCGAAGATACCACGAGACAACACCAACTGATGAAAAGAGTGCTGAAGGAGCAGCTCATGCTATGAGGGTAGGGGCCAAGGACAAAAACCTAAAGTTGTACGTGAAAATGATCAAGTTCCTGACAGTGGCCAATCCCGCTCATGGGGCAGGCTTCCTTGAAGAGGTGAGTCCTCATGTTCATCAAATCATGCCAATAAAGTATCTAGGTTCGGATCTGCCTGTATAAACATGACTCAATTCATTTGTGGTAATGCAGGTGGAGAGGCATTGGAGCTCCAATGAGGTGCCAGAGATGACACTTGAAAAATTGCAAATGGTAGCTACATGCAACACCACGGTAGAGCACAAGGTGAAGTTTTTGCAATGGTGGAACTCCTCCATCCCATCTCGTGATGCGAGGAAGTTCCCAGCCAGGCTAGTCTTCGAAACACACCTTGGTCCTTTCTTGAACAAGTGTGTTTGGTTTGCGGGGGTAAGTGCCTCAACCAACTTCATTTGTTGATTTCCATGGTTTCGTTATGACAATCGATTATAACATGTCTCAATTCGTAATGTCCCTTAATTCTTCATAGTGGACTGAAACTAATTATTGGGATCATCAATTCGTGCAACTCGAAGATGCCGCAGTGGAATACTTCAAGGCGGTTGTCAGACAAGACAACATCAAGATCGACATGAAGGTCCTGCTCTAACCAGAAACCTTGCAAGAGTACATCGAGGGATGGAGGAGGAAGATCTGGGACCAAGGATTCCATCCTTACCTGAAAGAAGGAAATCATTTCAAGAAGGGGGATTCCTTTACGAATTCTGAGGGGTCCAACTTGGTGGTTAGGAGGGTTCTCTATCGGTATGTTTTTAGACCTATGAGATTGGAATCGGTTTGGCAACAACTCATTTCTTCAAATTCTGATGTGTGCATGATAAAACCCTTCAAAACATATACTTCTATCACATTGAATGTGATGGAATGTGGATGGTTGTGAAACTCCATTGTATGTGTTGAGCTCGTAGACATTGTTGTAGTCATGTCTCTAATTGCCTAGAATGATTGATTCTTCTTTCCACAGCTATTTCAAGTATGAGCTCGAAGCGAAGGGTGCCATCGAAAGGAAAGATTTGCCTCCCTTCCTAGCGTCATGGTTGGACCGTAGCTCAGGGGACTACATGTTCTCAGCAAACCAACTACGCACGTTTACCACGGCTCACCTCAGTGGAGGAGCATGGTACTTGGACTATGCACCGGCATTCACTCATCCGTCCGAGGTGCAACTGCGAGCATCGTTGGATGGCAAAGGGGCCATACACTTGAATGTGGACGAGTTCGCAGGAATGACGGACAGGTAAAAGAGGAAGGCCATTGCGAGGAGGGAAGCCAATGACCGAAAAAAGGAAGCCCATTTTCAAGTCCTTCTCACCGCCAAGGAGAAGAAGGAAGCAGAAAGACTTGCCAAGATGGCGGAGAAGGAGAAGGAGAAGGAGATGGAAAAAGAAGAAAAGGCCAAGGCTAAAGGGAAGAAGAAGGCCTCGGGTGATGGCCAAGTTCCAACATCCTCCACGATAGATCAAGGCTCCAAGCTCCAAGTCGGATCGCAAAGTGGAGTGAAGAGGAAGGCCACCCTCTCACAACTCACGGAGGAGGTCATCACTCATGTGACAAAGGCAATCGTTCTCAGTGACGACGAGTTGGACACGTCTAAGAATCTCATTCTGAACATCTCCATTGACGACCTTGTGGATGACATGGAGTCCAAGACAAAGACATGGTACAAAGAAGTCGTGGACTTCTTGAACAAGGTATGCATGTCTCTTGGGATTTGAAAATACGGTCATAAGTTCTCATTCAAATGGTTGTACTTTGAGTTCATTTATTGTCATTATAGGCTCCACTACGCCTTTGCAGGTGTCGGCGAGGAAACCATCCATATTCCATGGTGTCCCTAAAGCTAGGCCAGGGATGGATGCATGTTCTTTGACTGCCCGGAGAACTTGCCCATGCCTGGGCTGTCTTCTCCGCCACATGAGGTGCCGGATTGGAACGAGGACGTGGGAGATGAAGCTCTGCAATCGGCCTTCAGCTCTGCTTCCAATCATCTCCAAGACCATGGCTGCATCATAGTCTTCCATTCGTGGAGTGCCAAAGCAAAGTCGGATATTGCAGGGTTGTGTGAAACATATGACATGGTCAAGAAGAAGGAGTGGATGGGGATGAACCGCATGCACTTGACCTCGGCCATTGACAAAACCAAGACGGTAAACTACATTCAATTTCTGCAATTCCAAATGGCAATTTCAAATGCATTACTTTCATCGCATTGCTCATGATTCTACACCTATTTTGGATGATTGTGCAGATATAGAAATTTGGAATCACCTTAGTGGTGAAGGACTTGGGCACGAAAAGGAAATCCAATTTCTCTTTCAAGCCCACTACCACGATGGTGAAGGCTGGTGTCGACATCGCACGAGACGACATGCTAATGAACTACACCCATCCAGATGACATGGCCATGGATGACGGGAAGCCTTGGCGTGGGGCTTGCAAAAAAGATCCACGGTTCTTTCAAATCCTCCTTGAAGCTACTAGTGTCCCAGGAGATCTGATTCTTGACTGCACCGCATCCACAGGTCAATATTCAATTATACTACTCTACCTCCCAATTGTAACCAAAGTACAATTTCAGTCTCTCATAATATATTTTTAAATTTCCATGCCTACAGGTGCATCCATTGTTGCTTGTCATGGCACAGGCCGCCACATTGTGGCCTTGGAGGAGAACAAGGACATCTTCGAGGCCATCCTCAAACCCATGCGGAAGTCCACTACTGCCAAGGAAGTGACGCCACAGCCTCCAACATTTGCAATTTCGCAGGATCCAGATGCCATGCTTGTGGTGCCTCACAAATTCATTCGGAAGGGGAAATTGAGTAAGTAAGTAGGCACTTTTTTAATTCTCTTTGTGCATGATGCCTTCTACCTTTTAAAACTCTAACGTGGTGACATTTCTATTTGCAGTCATCGAAGATTGATGTCACCTGATCCAATGATGAAGAAACAGAGTCTTCTATGTAGTTCGGAGAAGACATACGAGCTTCCAGTCTATGCCAACCAAATGGCAACAGCCTTTGTGGATTTTGGTTGCTCCAAACTAAAACGCCGTAAAGACACATACGCTCTAAATGTCTTACAGTTCATAGATGGGTCTGCATCTGAGGGTAGAGAGTCTTCAAATTCATCCAAGTCTTCCGAATCCGCCACCAACTGCACTATGACTTAGACTCATGAAATTGACATATCTCATGAGTTGTGCTATTGTGTATTGTTTTCTATTATGATTGGATTTGTGTGTTTTATGGCTATATCTTGGACATGCGTTCTTCTAATTCTTATTTCCTACTATAAGAATTTCATCTATGTGAAATACATTTTGTTCTAGAAAACCCTTCAATCAAATAAAGGGGTAAGCGCTTTGAATTTTGTGAAATAAACTCTACATTCTTTGCACTTTTTACTTTCTCATGTCCATGGTCATAGGTCCTTCAGCCATTTTTTCGCGCAAAAAAATTTCCTGCTCACAAGCTCACACTCACAGGTTCACATGCTAGCAACCCTGGTTTAGGATGTCCAATATGAGATTCTGTTTTTATTTTGCACTTTTAGGTGTGCACTTCATTAGTACTTTAGGGACATGTTCAATGACATTACAGTGCTAGGAACAACATACAAACGAAAGGCTAGAAAGTTTTTGTGAAGCACATGCAAAAATGGCATTTTGAGATGTTAGATTATTGTTTGTCCACGACCTGCTATGAAGTTCATAGTATACACCACAACCATAAATACATAATACTTTAAGCACTTCGATTGCTGACTTTATTGACATCTACATCTGAAGTATGTTATATTCAAGAATGAAAACTCAAATCTACAATCGTTTTTTGTTTAGTTATCCAGTTAGTCAATCCACTCATTTCAGAAATTAATCAAGTTGTAGCTTTCTACACACTAATCCCATTTCATCCTAATGGAAAGTATTCAAACTCTATTTTCTTTCTTATTTCAAAAAACCTTCTTTGCTAAAACCACATAAAGTCTTGAAGTGCTTGAAATTGTATGTTTCCTTCTAAAAACTTTTAAATGAATTCAACAAATATCTCTATGCATTTAGTGTATGTTTTGGGCCACAAGTTAAAGTATTTGTTAGGCAAAAGTACAAAAGTAGAAAATATTTGACAAAGAAATTTAATAAAACAAGTACACATGTAACACATGATTTCCTAAATTGACTACGGAGTAGTAAAAAGCAAGCTCAATTGAATCAATACTTCTTTAGCCTAATTTGAGAATTTACATGTAATTACTTGATGAAAGATTCATTGTGACCAATCCAATTTTGTTATTGTGAATTTTGAATTCTACAAGCATAAAAAAAACACGAATTTTTGTTGCTAGAGGAAATGGAATGAAATGAGGGTATCATAGGCTACCAAAGAGTATAAATAAGCTTATCAAAAAAATTCTCAAGGGTTCAATTGTTCTTTTCTATTGATAGAGGGTACCTAAATGATTATAGTTGGTTAATCTTTTAGAACTTGTAGTTTTCTTCAATACAGGTGGATTACATTGTAGTTGACAATGAATCCAAGAATAGTCTACTCCTTAATGAACATTTGTATTCTTAGACATTTTCTTTCTTAACAGCCAAGTCCACACTTAATTTAGTTATATAATAATAATGTAGAATTCTACAGCAAAGCAATAAGCATTGCAAAGAACAAAACTAAAACTTCAATATCAATTGCTCCATAAAGTTCTTATAAGTAATAGATAAAATATCCAAATTTAAATTGGCATCCATTTCATTCTAAAATGGGGGAAGATATGTAAATTAACTAAAGACAATTGTTGTATGCCTAGCGGGTGGTAAATACCATTTACAACACCTAAACGTGTAAACTAACTCGAAGTATTGTGTGGCAGCATGAAATCCAATTTTTTTGGTTTTATCTAGTAATACTAACTGGATAGCTAGATAAGGGTATCCAGATTTGGTTAAGAAACCATAATGAGCGGAAATAGAAGTGGAGAATGAGTTAGCGACAAGATCTACTCCATCCCGTTTTCAGAGAATAAACGGATAAGAGCGGATGTCGAACCGGATAAGTGACAGACCGGATACCTTAGGTCGTGCTGAGGTGGCAATGGGGTCCAGCCAGGTTAAAGAGGCTGGCTTGGCCAGTCGCACCTCTTTTCACTATTTCATTTTCCAACGTCTTCAAGCTCCTCGTGTCTGTCAGCTTAGGCGTTCCATGTTAGTCACTGTTGTGAGTGTTTTTTGCGAGTGTTATAAGTGTCCGCTACAGTATTAGTTTGATTTCCGGTTGAGATCGGAGAGTGAAGGAAAGGAACGGGACGTGCGACTAGAAGAGCGACAGTAAGGCAGGAACGGGAAGGGTTCAAAGTAGCTCGTCCGCAACTATGCCGCAGCTCAAAAGGAATAAAGGTTAGGCTAGCTCGTCGTCAGATGTCAAACTCCGGAAAGTAGTTCCAGTTATCCCCCTGTCAGAGGATACCCGAGCGGAACTCATGAACGACTTGAACTCCATGGGTTGTATAGGGTTTGCAACCAAGCCCTGGGGTTTCAAGGAGGAAGTCTTCGTCCGGGAACTCTTGGGTAAAGTGTCTAACGAGTTTGATAATATGCTGAGAGCGGTTCCGCCTCTCTGGACAGAAGAAGTCTGGAGGTCAGTATACAGCTTCCGGCCGAGAGGATTTGGGATGGCCAACCGGAAGGACGACTTCGTCCGAGGCAAGTTCGAGGGAGCGGTCAACTCGGAGGACGGATACGCCATCGAGGACTATAAGGATGAGCGGAACCGCCGACTCCTACAGTTCTTCGTTCCGATCCTCCATCCAGAGAAACCAACAAGGGTAACTATTACCCTTGCGAACACTATTTTCGGGGCTCTGAGAGGGGACCGGAAAGTCGACTGGGCCCGGATCATTTCCGATCTGGTGCTCCAGTTAGTTAGTAGAATCGGAAAGAGTAGGGCAACTCCAATAAGTCCCTACTTGATGCACCTCTATCCGTCGAATCAACTTGTGAACGACAGAGAGGACGAGGTGTATAAAAATCAGGAAGTAGTGCTCAGATATGGGGAATCAGGATCGGATCGGGAGAGCGAATCCGGTTCTGAACCGAGAGAGGATTCGGAGTCGGAAGACGAGGAGGCGCCAATACCGCCGGCCAAGCGTCACAAGACTACCTCCCCGAACAAACGGGGGATGCCACCTAGGCCCAACACTCCCGCTCCGGAAGGGAAACCGGAAGAGGAGAAGGCAGTGGATCCCGAGGATCCGTTCCCACCTCTGGTGAAGGTCCTCTGCGACATCCGGATGGACTGGGAACGGAAGAGAAGGATAGTAGTAGCCATCAGACAATTGGTGGGAGTAGCACCCAACTGGGAGCTACCGGAAAAGGTGGCGGCCTGTATTTCTGATCCGGTCGAGTCCCGGAAGCAAGAAGCAAAGATCCGCCGGCTACAAGAGGAGGTGGATCGAATGAAGACGGAGATCTCGGTGCACAAGGAGAACTTCGCAGCCACCAAATCTATCGCAGAAGACGCTCGGCAGATGATGGAGCAAGTGAAGGCCACGTTCGGGGAGACCGGAACGGCCCTCACCAAAGCCAAGTTGTTTGACGAGCGGGTACACGAGGAGAAGAAGCTATCCGGTTCCCGGATGGTGCGGATCCTCAACGACTTTGCCGAGCAGGTAGAAGCGGCAATGCAGGAGGCACGGAAGGCAGCGGACCGGATGGAGGAGAGTACCCGGATACTATCGGGAGCAACCTGCTCTCGCAATATCCGACTCTCGGATTTCTCCCTCTCGGATTCGTTCCCGGAAGTGACAGTAGGAGAGGGGAAGGATACGACCCCCAAGTCCAAGAGAACGACCCAGGCCGGCACGCCTGGAACCGCCATCGACTTGGACTCACCACTCGCGTCTACAGAAGGCAATCCAGTTCCTCAACCTCAAGAGATCGAGAGGAGTCGGAACCTAAATGAGGTTTTTGAGCAGATGGACTCGGGAGCGGACAGCGCGACCATCGGATCACGAATAGGAACTTAGGATGTACAGGGTAGGTAGAGTAGGAACGGATACGGAACTTGTTCCGGTCCAGTGGGGAGTAGGTAGGACCGAAAAGTCTGACCAAGATGGCGGCGGAACTTTCGTGAGTTTTCCTGCCCATTTATAACTTTTTGAAATGTATATAGTAAGCACCCGCGAGGGACGTTGGGAGTCTTCTTTTTGCAATTCTTGTTATACCTTTGTATGCGCTCTCTTGTTGTGTGTGTCTCCCAAGCTTGGCAAATTTGCATGATGTGGAGTTAGGAAGGTGTAAGGCAGAGTTGTGATTAGATTTCTTCCTTTAGTGCGATAGTTTCCAATCCTTAGTGTGTGTGCAGGTTGTGTAAGTGTTGGGAGTGTATTTTTAGTGCCTTAGCAAGATCTAGGGTTTTGAAGTTCCAGGTGAGATAGCCGCTGTTAGGCTAGGCGGATAGGGAGGGTATCCTTAGTCGCGCTAGAACTCCTGGACGGGTAATCCGGTTGAGTGTCTGACCTTCTGAGAGGTCTCATCACCGTAGTTGGTAAACGGAATAATCCTAGGTACTGTTGGAACGGACGAGTACACTTGTAACCACCTAGCTTCGCACGAGTAGGAGCTGGCATTGAGGTCGTTGTAGTAAGAACGGATCATACGGGGGATCTTTGTGTGACCTGCATTCCGGATTGTTGTCCGGATTGCTGTGAGGGATCAAACCGGATTCGAGTTAGTTAGGAAAGGAGGGGAGAGAACAGTGGGTCTTCAACCACTATAATCCGCAGAAGAAGTGGTGGGCCTACCACTCAAAAACCTAAGCGGCAAACCCTCTAATGGTCCAATAGAGGCAAAATTAAACCGGAAGAGTGCTGAGTAGATATGGGAACCAGTCGGAGCGGATTGGTTCAGAGTAGCACCAGGACCGGAATTGTTTAGGTCCTGGAGATTGGGAGAATTGGGTTAACCGGAGGATTCAAAGATTGGGTGGGAAGTAATCCGGTCCTGATCCTCTGGGTGGTTGTTTGTTTCCGGTTTTAGATTTAGGACCGGAAAGTAAGTTTTAGAGGGTGAGAGCGCTTACTCGCCCAAATCAAATAAATACTTCACAGAATCTCGTGGGTTCGATCTTTAGAGTCACTTTGTTATGCTCTAGAGTGATTTTTGTGAGCATAATAGGGAATTTACTTATCCTGTGCTGCGACATATTGTCCTAGGGGATTCTAATATGTTGCTGCAAGCCTAGGTTATCCATTCTATTGACTTAAGCACTCCTTTCTCTTACTTTCTCTCTTCCGGATCACTACCTTTCCAGAATCCAATTCGGATCTACTCCTATCTGGAATCTGGATCCGTCTCTTCAAACACCAACATTGGTTTTTGGTACCTCTGTTTTACCCTCAGAGGGTCCGCCTTTGATTGTATAGAGGGGTAGGGACTCACCACTCGTATTCCTCACATTCTCTCTTCTTTCAAAACTACACAACACACCCTTTAGACCAACTATTGCATTGGATCGACCGGAAACACTCTCACAACTTTCCAGATGGCCAATTCGGAAGGCAGGTCACTCAGAGCCGTAACAAGTCTTCTCCGCTACAACGATAGACCAATAGAAACCGGAATTGATACAGGGATTGTTAGTTGTTTGCTAGACTGATCCTAGGGTTTGGCTGACCTTTCGGTAAGTGGTATGGGGATTTCTTCCACTGGCAGTTGCTTATCTTCGCACGGAACCCTCCCTGGTATTCCAGATCTGCACCCACACCACTCCTAATCGGATTCCTGTTCGAGGAGTTTAAAGACACATGCTCAAGACCAAAATCACTAGTCTAGACTACGTCACAAACGTTCCTCACAACTCAACTCCAAGTTTTCCTTAGATCCGGATTCCTCCTTTCCTCCTCCTCTCTTACACTTCTATATACTCGCAAGACAACACTGGAAAGCTGGATATACGATAGATCAATTCCTAAGGGTCCACTTGGTGGCTCAGCTTAAAGAAAAGATGATAAAATACAAATCATATGGCTAGGATGGAATGAGAGGCAACAAACCTGCCCCTCCCTTAAAAACTCAAAACAACCAAAGCCAAAAAGGCCAAAAAGCTACCCAGAAATCCAGGTGACCAACCACAGACTTCCCAAGAAACCCGGAAAAGTTAGATCCTACAAATCCGGAACTCAGGCCCATGCCTAGAAACCCGGATCCGATTCAAAATTTTTAATCCTAACTAACTAAAGCCCTAGCTACTTCGCCTTCCGTGCTTTCTTCTAGTTGCTCCCACCTTGACTCGTTGGTGCCCTTGTGGATGACCTTGGAGTGGCTTTTGGAGTTGGCTTTATCGGTGTCATCCGTAATGTTGCCTAGGTTTGGATCTTCCGGATTTCCGAAGGGGAGTATTCCCCTTCTTCCTCCTCCTCGTCTTCCAATCCGGTCTGGTACTCTTTCTCCTCAGATTTCTCAATCTGAATTATCTCCCTCTCATCTTCCTCGCCTGAAGACGTCTCATCCAATATGATGGGATCCATCTCCTTCCTTGGTTGCTGCTGTTGTAGCATGTGTTCGAATCCTTCCGGATGGGTCCGGGCCGGATTCAACAGTCCTCCGATCCACTCCGTGAATTCACCCTGAGTTTGGATGCGAGGTGTCTGCAGTGACTCCTTCTCTGGAAGGTGGAACACTGGGACAAGTGGCGAGACCGTAATCTCCGGCGGCGCCAACTCCTATGTCGTATCCAGCTACATACTTGGCTCCGATGTTGTCTTTACACTCCCCCGGATTGTCTTCTCAAGTTGCTTGGAGAAGGGTTCTGTCGAATACTGGAGAGTTTCCCACAAGGCTTTCAATTTAGATGGCAGTGGCATCGAGGTAGTTAGCTTCACTGGAGTTTTCGTGTCGAAGTGGATGTCCGGAAAGTTAGAGAAGTCCATGACACGGTCAGGGTCGATCCGTCCTAGCAACTACCGCATTTCCTTCAACGTAGACTCCATCCTCGAGGAGAAGTCTACCAAGATCCGGATCACCTTAGATCCAGTAAGATGCCCTTCCTCTGCCAGTTGGTTCTGCACAAGAGCTGCCTTCATCACAAGGTCGGTTGGCTTGTCTACTAACCCAGATAGGTTCTTCACTAGTTGCAGGGCTTCCCTCTCCCTTTGCTTTGTTGCAGCCATCTCCCCTTGAGCCCAGCTCAGTCTAGCTTGAAGGTCCGCCTTCTCTTTCTCCAGGCCTTCAATCTGCTTGTCCTTCTTCACTGGCGCTTCCGGATTTGGAAGTTTCTTCAATGCGTCGAGGATATCTTCCAGTTTCGTCTTCAACTCCTAGCTAATCCTCCTCAACAGACCCACTAGGTTCTCGTGGTACTCTTGCGCTTATAGTACCCAGTTGAACCCGGTCTTGAAGAATCCGGATATGCCACCCTCTTCTTCCTCTGAAATCTTTTGTTGAGCTGGAAGCTTTCCTTGAGACGCCGGATCAATGGACTTCCGTCGCTTGCGATCTAGGAGTTGCTCCTCCTCTTCCGAATCCGCTTTTTCCTCTATCGACGGCTGTTCTACCGTCACTTCTTTTGTGAGGCCATATTGGAGGATGGTCGATCTGGTATTGTACTCTACCATTTCCGCATCACTTAAGAGCTCTATGTAGTGGTAGAGGTGGAATAGATACGGACCTATGGGGCTGGTCTTTGCTTTCCCTACGTTGGCGGCAAGCTTGGAGACTATTGCTCCAATTACTTTGCCCCAATTCACTGGTCTACCCTCCATGACACCAAAGATGGTGTTTGCTACCGTAACTATAACCCAGGTAAGCTTTTTCAGATAGAGGATGGGGATTAGGAACTCTAGGACATGCCTCTGCCTTGCATCTAGGCAGTCACTAATAGCATACCCTTCCTTAGAATGGGTTGCGTTTTTAAACTTCCCGACTATAAACTTGTCTATCCGAAAAGCTAAACTGGATCCCTTTTGGGGGAATTCGTAAACCTTGGCCCAGACTTTGTCAGTCCAGGTTGTAGGCCTCCCTCTTACTATCAACTCATACTGGTTCGAAGCACCTACAATCAGTTTCTAGATCATCCGGTTGTTCTTTACGGTCTATGGCCACAAGAACAGCCCGACACACCCTATCTCACGGAGATCATCCTCTAACTGTGACCGCTCTCTCAACCTTTCCGGAATGGTTGGACAAACCATCCGCCCCGCCACTAACGGTTTCCAAATATCTCCCTCCATCATCGCAAACTACACTGAAATCTGAACACGCAGTAGTTCCTCACCCGATCACTAACTCACCACTCTTTCACTCAACTACACACGCACAAAACAATTGTGGAAGAAAGAGGAAAAACAAATGAGAGTGGCGGGATTAAGTACCCGTCAACTTACCGACCGTTCCTGAAGCGGACCGTTTACCCGTAACGGATCCCTATTTTTCTAGGCCGGAAGTCTAGACTGTAGGCTGTCACTATCCGAGTTTCCGGTTCCGGTTCCATCTTGGATCCCGTTATGGATTACCTGGAATATCCTCTTAGTCTTAATGAGTTGTTTAGGCTAAGAGGGTTCTGTAGATGGGAATTTACTATAGACTTAATCTATTGAAAAATTCCTATAGTTTTAGTTCGTTCTTAGGGAGGTTTGGTACCATTGTAATTTTACAGGGTAAAAGATTTAATCTCTAACCCAGGGTTCTACACAATTGAAAGAAAAAGGATAAATATTCAATTCTACACTCCCAATAGATATAAGTTTAATTTATTATAATTAAACAATGGTAAAACTTACATCATGTATCTTCACTCCATAGCTTTAGCTTTCATCCAACAACTATCCAAGCTTTCAATTGAATTCTTTCTAGCAATTGACTTCAATAGTAATAGATCTTCTCTCCATCGTTCTCCAACAACTCCAATCTCACTATACTATAGAACCCCCAATCACCACTATCGATCTCACACCTTAGTCTCACACAACCAGAATTATAGATTCTTATAGAATGCGACCATATTCACTATGGAATTAAATTCCATGTTTAGGTTTCCTCAACTATAGTTTTTACTCTAAACACAGCATCTATAATTTCACTTCCAACAATCATTCACTCAAAATACTCTTCTTTGGCACAATTGAAGACAACAATTAAAACCCGATTTAAACATGCCTTCACGGCCAACCATGACAATAGAATTTCCTCATACAATTAAATCCATAGACTCATATCTCCTCACAATTACATTTACAATTGATACACATAATTTCAACAAATACAATCATTCACAGCTATAATCACAACACAATAGAAAATTTCACAACTCCATAACTCAATCATAAATCCACACATACACAATTTCCACTAATAATCTCCACATTGAATTTCATTAGACAAAATATTACAATTGTTCTTCATCTTCTCCAACTCCGCTCTTCAACATCTATCGGTCTAGCCCAACTAATACAGACACCAACACTATCGAAACTAAACTCTACACTCACTGCCTTCACACACTCTCGCAACTATAGACCTAACACATTGTTGGCCTCCACTGCCGCAAGAGCTCTGGACACCTTCTAGACTGAGAGAACCATCGTCCTCCTTCATAGGCTTCACTTGAATCAATTGAAAACCACCCCAACCACCACTATAGTTCGCACCCCATTCATCCTGCCTATTCATCCATTGATACAATTCTATAGTGAAAACCTTACTAATTGGTAATAACCGAGTATTAACTATTGAAATGCTATAGTACTACAAAAAATTGAAAAATTGTCAAAATTAATCTACTGTGCACCGCATCCCCAATAGATTCTATGACTACAGGTTCTAATCCTTTTTGCCTATTAGGAATTTTGAAAAATTCTATATAATTCTATACTCTTAAATACCAACATGGTGACTTCTAAGATTACGACTCGCGACAACAATTGATTCCAAGGATGAGCTAATATGACGGAGGAGGCTCTAGTAGTGAAAGACAAGTATAAGCAGCTTTCAATATCCGATAAGAGTTTCATACTTATAAGTATATTTAGTCCAAAAAAAACATGGGAGCTAAGACACTTCTTAAATAGATCCTTGTGCCACTAATAGCAGTTGCAAAGTAGCTTTACATATCTCATGGAATTTGAAAATCCAATATTCCAGAATTTTTCTTCTTAAAAATAGCTAATGCATTAGATTCCTTGAAACAATGCACCTGAACTCAATTCTTATAGTAACTACATGAGCCAGTCCTGATCTGAGCTTTACTAAGCAAAGAATGAGTTGTCGATTGTGGCAGTTACTTCAAGAACATGAACTTGAATTGAGTCACCAACTGCCATTTAACTCGAAGAAACAGTAATTGCCTAATTAACGTTCTAAAGCCTTTGTGGTTCACCAAAAACAAGGCACTGGAAGCTCAAATTCACCTGCAATACCCTTATCCTCTCGCAAATGTAATTGCAAACTCTAGCCGAAATTCAATCTCTCTGCTAGTTCTTTACATCTAAAGAGTACCTCACCCCCTTGTAGGAAGAAGAAGATCAAGGCGCCATGAAGAGGACGACAAGAAGTAAAGCTCGTGAAATTGGGATGGTGCCACACATTGTAGAAGTCGAGGAAATGCAACTTCTAGGAGAACACCAACAAGAGGTTTGCTTTTATCACCTTCCTCTATTGTCTTTGTCTGCAATGGCAACCACACTAGAGTGTGAGCAAGGAGCAATTAGATTTGAGCACTCACTATGAATTTTTTTTACTAAAAATAGATACGTCAAAGTAATAAATAGTGTTGTCAGATCCAAAAATGAAAGAGTTAGAAACCAAAAAATTTATTTTTAAAAGAAAATTAGCAATTAAAAAAAAATAATCAATTTTGCAATCAAATGTTCCATGGAAGGACATTCATTCATCTATGTACAAATGAACTTCATCCATGTCATCTGTCGCAGCATAGAGCAAGTAAATTCCTTGTTATGCTCACAAAAACCACTTTAGAGCATAACTAAGTGACTCTAAAGATCGAACCCATGAGATCTTGTGAAGTATTTGACTTTATTAAGTGAGTAAGCCTTACTAATCTCCAACTTTCCTTCCGGTCCTAGATCTAAAACCAGAAACAACCAACCCTAGATAGTCTTGGACCAGATTCTTCCCTTTCCGATTCCCTAAATATCCAATTGATCCAAATAAACCAAATCCCACAATCACACTACTTCTAGTCCTGGTACTCCCCTAGACCAATCCGTTCCGGATTGTCCCTATGTCTCCTCACTCCTCTTCCGATTTAGTTTTGCCTCTGTTGGACCATCAAAGGGGTCGCCACTTAGATTTGTGAGTGGTAGGCCCACCACTCCTTGTGTGGATTATAGGGATTGAAGGTCCACTGTCCTATCTCTTCCTCTCCTAGACTAACTCGAATCCGGTTTGATCCCTCACAACAACCCAGATAGCAATCCGGTTTGCAGGTCACATAGAGACCCCCCTGTATGATCCTCCCATACTACAATGACCTTGATGCTACTTCCTACCCGTGCAAAGCTAGGTGATTGCAAGTGTACTCGTCCGTTCCATCATTTATTGAAGCTATTCCATTTACCAACTAAGGCGGTGAAACCTCACAAGAGATCGGACACTCAACCGGATTTCCCACCTAGGAGTTCTAGCACAACTAAGGATACCCTCCCTATCCGCCTAGCCTAACAACGGCTTTCTCACCCGGAACTCAAAGCTCTAACTCTGTTGAGGTACTGAAGTCCACTCCCAACACTTTCCACAACCCGCTCACATACACTAAGGATCGGAAACGTACACACCAAAGGGAGAGATCTATTCACAAATCAATCCTATACCTTCCTAACTCCACATCATGCAACCTTGCCACACTTGGAAGATACACACAAAACAAGAGCGCATACAAAGGTATAAGAAATTTGCTAAAAGAAGACTCTTAGTACCCTTCACAGGGACTGACTTAAATACAAGAATAAAGTACAAGTAGGCGTAAAAGCCTACGAAAAACACAATATTCATTATTTTGGGAGGTTTAGACTCTCTCAAAATAATGTTATCCATTTAGATGCTAAAAACTGAGATTTCTTTTTAGCCAATTTAGGTTGACAAATGTTAAGTTTATTAATTCAAAAGTATAATTTCCATTAAAATGAGAGTTTTTAGGGTTAGTAAGCCCCGCATTACATTTTGTTCATTGTGAGAGGAGTGCTCCGATTCATATAAGTGAAGTTCATGTCCTAGACTAAACACCAAGTCATGACCTCTGTAGGTGGTTGTAAGGAGTTGTATATGTCAATCAAGCAGTCCGGGTTCGATTCCTATTGAATTTGTCTGAGCGCACGATCTGTACACATGACTTGGTGCTGCCAAGTGAGATTCGCAGGCAGGAAAGTTGTAACAACCAACCCAACCCCTACCCAAAATGTGACAAGTGCTTTACACGTTAACAAAATAAAAGGTGGATATACCCACTATCCTTTTGGTCGAAATGGATTTACAATTTCAAATGACATATACACAACAATAATTATCTAAACAACTTCATTGAATAATATAGAATACCAAACACCATAAGACAATACATATAATAATACTATATGTACTTGCAATTGTTCTATACACACATAATATATTCTTGCTAACATATATGCAATACCAAACAATAATATAAAATCAATCAAGTGAACCCTATTTCATGTACTATAAAATTTAAATTCCAATTACTACACGAATAATGAGGATGTGCTACTACATTATTACAAAATGTGTAGTACATATACACAACCATATCTTTGGTTATCAAGTATACGATGCCAAACTCTGGTTGATGACTTCAATTTGAATAGCCGGAATCTTGATCAAGCAATGGATGGTGTCCTTCCTTATAGTAGAACTCCATGCTGTCATTAGAGCGTTTGTGTGCTCCCAAACTGGTGGCTCAGTTTCATCGACCTTCCAACGCAAACCTCTATCGCTGTCCCATCCAGTGTAGTTGTCTTGAACTTTCCTACTTCTTGATGTTGGACGGAAATACTGAATGAAGATGCAATTCGGTTTCTCTGGATTACTCTTTGGATCTGACAATGCCCTTGCAATCCAAACAGGTCGACTGTCACCATCCGCGGGGCGAATTGCAACAAAGTACCCATTGTACAAATCATGCCCCACCCTAAATGATGGTTCTGGACGACCAGATCGAGGCTCAACGTACGCTTCATCTTCTGCAAACTCTTCACGGTCCTCGCCATCATCCCCTAATTGATCCACTCATGTTCGTTGAACACGTGTTTTGGGCCAAAAACCATCCCACAAAACTGTAGAGCTTGGTAACGGTCCTTGCATTGCTACCCTCACATCACGCCAATAGTGAACCAAATGCTCATATCACCTTCGGTATTCTCCAGTAACGTCTGCATTACACAAGTTCTCCCAGTACTTCTCAAATCCAGATATACCTTTCACAATGTCATTGGCACCTTTCATTTCCATAGGTTGTACTGGCATCGGTACTCCATGGGGCCACTGACTTTGCCCTTCATCATCTTCTTTCCACAACTTAATGGGCCTACCATTTTTCCCTTTCCAATCTACATCAGTGCACTTCAACTTGTACTTCATGACCGGAATTCCATCTGAATCTAGGTAGAACTTCACTTGTTGTGGCTTTGTGTGCCCAATTAGAATATCGTCACCATCAATAAATGAACCAGCAATGAACCCCTTGAAATCAGGCACCTCTTCAATTAGATGTGGGATAGTAGGAATGGATTCTACATCCATGAACGACTTCATGAGCGCAGGGACAGTCGGAAAACTCTCCTTCTTCAAAAGCATACTCCATCTCCCAAACAAGGCATCTATGTCATCATGAGTATGACCAACAATCATAAAGCTCACATACACTTCACAAAAGATCTTGTTCGCGACTAGTAGAGACCAGAAACAATATACATATCTATTTTTGTTGTCCCCGGTGGCATTGTCCATTTGCACATTCAGAATAGGCGGTAATGGCGTTGCTGGAAGTAAAGGTTCTGGTGGCGGGGGTAGTGATGCTAGGCACATTTCCTTGTCCTTGAGCACTGCTCTAAACAAAGATGTCGCCCCTACATTTTCAAACAATTTCCTTGAAGATGACTTTGGTGCTTCTTCAAGGTCTCGCAACAACTTTGCTATTGACCCAATGGTGTAATTTGAATCATGCTTAAAGAGATCCAAACCATAATGTGCATAGCGAACATCAACATGACCATGCGCAATCATGCCAGTGACGGACACAAACAACTTCGTTAAACCATCAAGATCCTTACTTTTATAAGAGAAGACTGGAGAAGCTGTTTTTGCATGATCCATCTTGTCATGCATGATTGTAAGACACTCATGTGGAGATGTTTGAGACCAATATCGGTTTGCATAATAGAGTTCCCTATGCGCGCGAGCCTTGGCAAGGTGTTTGTCCAGCCTCCTCGACCACAACAGAGCACTTTCAGACCCAGAAAGAGCACCCTTCACGAGCTCACGTAATTTGTCACAAACAACGCATCGAGCGAAGTTATCTCCGAGTTGCTTCACATCATACTCAGGGAACTTAGTAGACCTGATCTTACTCAAGTTCGATGTTGAAACCTCCTTCAGTCCGAAAGCCACATTCACTTCGTTGATTTTTGCCATCTGACCCTTCCATAGAAACGTAGCCGGCAGAATTTTGGACACGATTTTTTCTCCTGATTTGAGCGTGTGGGATTTATGTGGCATGTGATCTGCTTCCTTTTCCAAGATGCACTTCAAAGTTATAGAGGCTTGTTCCATATGTTGCCTTGGCTTCAACATTCCCAAATTACCATGGTCCCTGGCTTCCCGACCATCCTTCATGGCGTATTTTTTGTAGCGGTAGAATGTAGACTCTGGAACCCCAGCAATATGCATCCAAGCTCTCATGCACACATCTATCTCATCTATCGTGACCACCCTTCTCCCTTGTGAATTACGATGCATCTGCCTGTGAACTTCAGTCTTGAGATACGCTCTATGCTTGAACGTTGAATTTTGGTACATGTGAAGCCGGAAAGCTCGAATCTTCTCTCTTGGAAATGGCTGGACGCAGTTTTTACTACAACAAACTTTGCTCGACACCATATTGATGGACTCTTGACTGAGGAGGTCTTTCATTTTGATGCAGGTCTCGCGCGGCGGCTTTCGAATAGTACTTGTATATGGTCAGCTACTCTTCCATGACGGTGGATTTGCACGAATCGCTTGGAGACGGTTGTAATTATCCCTGATTGCATGGTCATGCAGACTTGCCCCACGACAGTGGACAAGCTTAATATCCCAGGCTACTAGAGCACGTACCCACTCTTGGGGGATGTCTGGTTCAGAATGAGTCTTTGAGATGTGTACTGCCACATGAGTGTCTCCAAGGGAACCATTAGCACCGAGGACTAGATCCGAGTTCACACTGTGGCAAATGCCCTCACCAACAAGAGTTCCCGCATTATTGTATAGAGTAACAACACTTGTATTCCAGCATCGTCTTGGAAATCCTTCACACTTTGGAATGTCAACCTCCATTTCCTCTTGCCCTTGCACTTCATCATCAGACCAAACAATACTGTCGAAGGGGACGTCTTCGGAACTCATTTTACCTGTACCTGTCCATACGAATAATGTACTACCGATTTAGACATGAATGCTCTCAAATAAAGAAAACAGAATAAGGTATTCAAATTGACTATAATAGGTAGAGTCACCCTAAATAGGAAACATTGAAAAGTACATTAAAAAGTCTAAAAACGAAAGTCTCCAAGTTATATTCAGATCTCTTAAGCTAGACAAATCGATTAATCTAGTTAGATCGACTCGACCTAATCTGTACAATGTCCGAATCAATACCCAGACAATAAAAATAGTAGATCATTATAAATGTTTCAAAGTATCATTATAACCCATATTCAATAATAAGATGATTAACACATCTGTGATTTATCCGGAATGTGTCAATTTCAAAATGGTTTTGTTCATTGGTTGAAAGCAACGTGAAGCTTAGGTCGGCTCGACCTAAAAGCGCACACTCCCTCTCTGAGAACTCCGTCCTTCATAGACATGAAGAATCTCGTTATTTGAAACTACCAACAATTCAATGACATCAGCTAAATCGATAAAGCAGGTTAGGTCGATTCGACCTAATCTGTACAATGACAGAATCAATACCTAGACAATGAACACAGTAGATCATTGTTAATCTTAAGCACAATTTAGAAAAAATATTCACTAATAACACGTTTGACACATCTGTGATTTATCTAGAATGATTCAATTTTAAAATAGTTTTAGTCTTTGGTTTCAAGCGACGTGAACTTTAGGTCAACTCGACCTAAAAACGTGGACGATGTTTCTGAGGACTCTGTCTCTCATTGACATTAATGTTCTCGTTTCTGCAATTAAATCAAATAAGTCAATAGAGCAGGTTAGGTCGACTTGACCTAATCTGCACAACGTTCATATGGAGATCTGAATAATAAATAGAAAATATCATATTTGTCAACATCAAGTGCTCTCATAACAACTCGATCTGAACTGTATCCATGAATCGAACTGTTCTAATGTGGTCATTTAGGTCGACTCGACCTAAAGATCCTGTAATATCTGGAAGGCTTGGTATTACTTCATTCTGTCCAAGTGTCCGCATTTTTCGGCGGTTTTATTGGGGCTATGGAATGCGAAGCTACTCACTCCAGTTTCAAATCTGGAAACTGCCACAATGATACAAAAAGTCCAGCAGTCATCGATTCAATGCAAAACAACATCGACATACAACACAACGAAACAACAGACGAACAATTCATTGTGATAGATTACTCACTTCGAGAAATGATAACCTGGAATCAATTGACTGAGAATCTCAATGCAGACTATAAAAGTGTCCATAGAACCTTACTAAAGACATTGAACTCTACCTTCACGCAGCTCTTTACACCTAGTATCCACAGGGAATGCAGCAAGCAACCTTCAAAAAATGGAACCAAAGTGAATCGAAAGGAACAAACAGCACGGAGAGGAGAAAACAGAAATCAAAAATCAGAGAAAGAATACCCTAACCCAGACATGCATGGAAGTGGACGACTTCTTGGCGGGAAAAAAGAAGCGGGAAGTGATGAAATGATGTTCGAATTCTTCAGCGGCTACCTATCAATATCGCTTGTTTACTAAAACAATCCACTGCGACGTTCACTTCTTTATTTATAAAAAGGCATGGACAGCTATTATCTATTTAAAAATCTATTACGCTCTTTCCGGTCAACAATGTTGTAGAGATTCATTTTCTAATTCGTAGAAAGTCCTTTTTGTTCTGTCAGTTCCACGATCACCCTTTCATTCATATGATCAGTGGGATCTTCTTCTTTCTTTAGGCAACAATATTTTAGGATATACTCAATGCTAATTTAAAGGTAGCATGGATTACACATGGTACTTAAAGCAGAGGAGTGTATTATGAATTTTTGTCATTACCCGGGGAAAAAAACATTTTCATCTCATGTACATATTCCATTCCTCTTACCATTACTGTAGGAACTCCAAATCTTTTTTAAATTAGAAATATGTTGGGACCACAACTCCATGGAATCCAACGCTACTTTTTCACTATTACGTGTACCTTTTACAGTTTGAGTTTGAGTTTTTTTAAATAGGGTTAGGGTTTAGGGTTTAGGGTTTAAGTGTTTAAGGGTTTAGGGGTGTAGGGTAAGGTTACGTAAGTTTTTAGGTCATGGATGGACATTTTTGTCTTAGAACTTTAAAGTCAAATTTCATGACGTGGATGATTACATTTTGTTTTAGTGTACTGGAGTCCTCTCCATGTAAATTTGAAAAGTAAGTAAGCAAATTCTAAATGATCCTCATTCCTATCATTGAAAAAATTTAAAACTTGAAAAAAATATATAGTAGTGCCTACTCTTCGGAATTTTTTTTGTTTGTAATATGTAGTATTCGAATTTGTATCTTAAAGTGATGATAGAATAGTAACATGTACATGTTTTAAAAACATAAAGAGTACTTTACCAAGTTTTATATCAGGTTAAGAGCTATATTGATGTTTTAAAAATATATTATGAAGATTCCTAAGAAATGAAAGATGCCCACACATACACTCTTATTATAGAGACTATACTTATAGGAAGCATATAGTTTTTGGAAATAGATATTCGACAAGAAAAAATTTATGAGTTACTCATAATTAAATCACAAATGAAGTGATTATTTTAAAGCTATTTGAAAATCTTGTACATATTTAAACCCTATTTCATGAAAGGAAAATGAACATGAAATTCATGTGTTCAACAATTGTAGGTAGTTGTATTCTCTTATGCCGATTAAAAAAAGAATTGGTAGCAATTAAGCAAAAACTGTTTACATATTGGGACATCCAAATTCTACATTTTTTAATTTATGTCCATTGGTGTAAACTTTGCACTCTTTGTATTGTTTCACTGTGCACAATGTAAAATGGTGGAAAAAATAGATTGTAAGTACTATTTATAATTAACAAACACAACTTATAGAAATGTATAATTTCAAGTAGAAACTGTGAAAGAAAGTCACCCAAGACATTAAAAATATTGACAATATCTAAAGGTCCTTCAAAGTTGAAGACTGTAGGTACTACTCTTTCTTTAAATTATATTGTGAAACAAATGACTTAGGCATCTTCTTTACTAAAAGAAAAAATGTTTTAGAGGACAAGACATAGAATTCATGCACACATTCAATTAATGAAGTTCAATTGTAGGTTCAAAATACTAGAATGAGTGAACAATGCTGTAATATTTGCGTTGAAGGTACAATAATTTGAAATGAAGCAAAGTAAATAACCAAAAAATTGTGTGAACAAATTTTGTTGAACATTAAGTTATTTCACATTTTTTTTTGCTAAATAATTAAATAGTATCATGAATTGAGATGCACATAGAAGATTAGGCTTCAAAACATTCCAGAATTAGTACAATTGCGAAATGCATGCTTACGTAAACCCAAAATTAGAATTTGTTGTACTCAGTAACACCCTCTTCTTCATACTCTCGGACATGTAAGTGGTTGCATGAGTAACATGTGAATCATGTTTTTAGAAGCACTATGGCTTTATATTATTGTTTGTTATTGCAAATATGTTAGCAAAACTAGATTCTACATTTACAAAACAATTGCATGTACATAGAGAAGGTTACATATGTTGAAGATAACATAAAATGAATCATTGCACTGCAATATTGCATTCATTCCATTAAAATCCAATCATTCATGGCTTTAGGTGCCACATATGTAGTTATGATGATTTATTGGAAGGACCATTTTGTATTGAGTGCAATATTAGAAAGAAGTAAATGACCAATTGAAATATTTCGAATTTTTTTTGTCTACGGTTTATATTTTCTTTAGTTTTCCCTTCAAAAATGTGCCACTCTACATCTTTCTTTTTACTTCATTACTATAATATCTACAAAATTCCTATTTCTAAATTTGTGTTTATTGTAAAAATTTACCTTACATTTATCATTATAGCGAGAGTGATCCTTTGATAGAAAAAGAACTAATCTCGTAATTCTTCTATTCATTTGAATGAAATAAAAATTATTTATTCCAAGGAAGTAATTATGTTGTCACTAGTAAGCTCTCATACTACCTTCAATATGGTCTACAGTGAACTTTGTATACTTTATGATGGGTAAGAGAAAGGCTATTGTAAATCTCTGCTGATTATCTACCACTTTTTCGTACTTTCCCCCTCCATAATTCCATGATGAATTCCATAATGAAAGAAAATGAAACTAGTAATTATTTTCTAATTCCTATAAAGAACTTACATGCATGACTTGAATAGTAACACTACAAATGCCCTACACCAAAGTGCACGCAACCTTCATGGATAAGCATTTTCCAAAATTACGTAGTACGGTGGAAGCGTGACGTAAGGGTTTCTTTTATTCACAAAATTGATGTAATTGCCTGTTTTTGAAATATATTTCCCATAATTCTTATTTCAATATGTTTCCATGTCTTCAAAAAAATATCAAGAATTATAATGCATTTGAAGATTGCTTATTATTTAAAGTAAATTTCATACCCACATCCTTTCAATTACACAAACAATATAGAAGATTGAAATTAGGTGACGTCACCCTCATATATTGGTTCATAAATGACAAAGAATTTGTCTATGTAGTAAGAAACGACAACTATTCATTCCTGGAATTTTCTATAGAAAGGAGAGACATTCTAATATGTTTTAACCTCTATAATAAAGCTTTAATTTTTTTTAAATGAGGTGATGTCATATGGTTTTGAAAAGGTTGATTTCCATGATGCACACTTTCTTCTTTAAATGTTCAGGCAACCGAATTTTAGTATGGTAGATGGTGGTAATTCTGTGCGTATTCTAACAATTGCCCTATAGGTAGAACAAAAAGTGTTCTTCTGACATTGTTAAAACCATGCCTTTGATGATGTCCTTGATATATGGACGTGATTTGAAATGGTATTGAACACTTTTGGAGTTGAGAATGGTGAAATTTTAAACCATACTTGGAGAATTTATAAATGCAATTGTAGAGTTAATGAGGCTCATATAATATTTTCATTTGAAGTTTAGGAGTTGTCGAAGCCGATCAACAAACCTTCAGATCTAATTTTATAATCTAGTTTTTGAAAGTTGGCATGTGTGCCAAGTTTTGTATGCTCCTAGGAGCATACATGAACCAAAGGGAGGCCACCTAAAATTAAGGCACTCACATTTGGTAGGTCTCATTGCACCATTCAAGGACAGATGCTTCACTTTTATTGATGTCTTCTAAGAACATAAATAGCACCCTATGGCAATTTTGTTTAAAAAATCATATTTAATTCAGCAAACTAGTGAAAATTATGAAAAAAATTGCTTCTCAATTCATTTTTTCTTTTCTTACTCTTTAAAATTCATCTAAATTGTTTAGACCACAATTTTGGATTGTGAAGCAAAAACGCTCTTAAATGAGCAGTTTTTGCACCATCTACCTTATTGAATGTACATATGTCCTATTTAGTATGGGGTGGGTATGTTTTCATGGGTATGGAAGCACGGGTATATTCTTCATGGATAAAGGGGCACTAGGTATATGGGGCGGGTATGTCGAGGGCGGGTATGGGTATGGCGGATATGGATTGGGCGGGTACGGGTTGGGGGGTACGGGTAGCTGGGTATAGCGGGTATGGGTATGGCGGGTATGGGTTGGGGGGTACGGGTAGCTGGGGCTTTCGGCATCGCCACTAGGGTTTGGTGCTCCCCCGTCGATGCGTTGCTGCTCCTCCCTCGTCGCGTTCCTGCTCCCCCCTCGTCGCACTCCTGCTCGTGTTGTGCTCCTCATGTTGTGCTCCTGCTCCTTGTGTCGTGCTCTTGCTCCTGGTGTTGTGCTCTTGCTCGCACCTGCTCTCATCGTGTTGTGCTCCTGCTCTCTTTGTGTTGTGTTCCTGCTCGTGGTGTTGAGCTCTTGCTCGCACCTACTCTCCTCGTGTTGTATTCCTGCTCGTGGTGTTGAGCTCCTACTCGCACCTGCTCTCCTCGTGTTGTGCTCTTCGCTCGTGGTCCTCTTCCTCGCTGTTGCTCCCCCTTGTCGCTCCGTTTAGGTCGCTGCTGCTCCTCCTTGTCTCTCTCTCCTGCACGCTATTGGTGTTGGTGTTGCTGCCGGTGTTGCTGTTGGTGTAGCTGCACGCTTTCTACGAATTGTACAGGTTTTTTTTTCCACTGCTTTTGCTTTGAATGTCATTGAAATTTCCAGTAATGCTTTAGTAAGTTTTTTTGTTAGTATTTGTGACATTTGTATCTGTATGTTTAGGGTTTAGGTTGAGGAGGTCTTATGAAGTCCACATTCATAGTTCTGTTGTTTTGGGTTGTCCTCTGAAGTTATGTACTATGCGTGATGGTGTTTTGGAGTATTGGGGGTCTCAATGTGTGTGAATGTCTACTTGAATGTGATAGCGAAATGCTTGAATGCAATTACATACGTTCAGAGTAGCATTGCATTTGGTGTAGGATTTTTGCAGTTCATTGTATTACTGTAGATTCAAGAATCTATAGTAGGCTTATAGTACTGCATTGTGCTATATAATGTTCGTTTGAATTTAGTGTAAAATGAGATTGCAAAGCACAGAGTGACAGAGTGTGTTTTTTAAGCATAGTGATCTGATTTCCCCTTCAATTCTCCACAATTTGACATCCACTATGAAAAACTTGCAGGACTATTTCACTTGGAAGCGGAATATTCAAGAACAAATTCAATTTCCACAGATTTACCAGCAAATCCACTTAGATTTTGCTTAGACTGAAGCAGATTGACCTTCACCAGACAAGGTAATCCTTCACCGATGTATTTCAGGTCGATGTCACTTTAGGTCGACTGTTGTGATAGAGGCTTAGTAAATTCATAGTCGTGGAATTTAATCACACAGTTGCAAAAGCAGAGTGTCATTTTAGGTCGGGTCGACCTAAAATGACACGAATCTCCCTGGTCATGAACATATGCTATCCATCATCCATCGTAAAAAAGAAGGCTGAGTACCATACCACCCTCAATCATGTTGACAGGGCAACAATTCAGGTCGAGTCGACCTAAAGTGACTCAAATGTACTTCCTCCCTCACAGTAATATCTTAATATCCGAAATACTGAGATTCGGCTAAACACAAATCATCCCAAATTAAACATAAACATTTAGCAACTCAGGTCGAATCGACCTAAAATGTCCTCAGAGAGACTTTAACAACGGAAATATTACTACCCCAAATCACTATATAGTTCTGAATAGACTGCTCAAATACAGTAAGATATAAAACTAATTGTTAAAAAAGTAACTTTTGAGTGCAAGTGTAGGAAAAAATCAAAAGACCAAATCTGAAATTTATTAGGTCGATTCGACCTAACCACTATGAATAGAATAAGAGGTACCATTCACACAGTCCAGAAATTCTATGACATCCTACCTAAGTCAACTCGATTTAGGTCGAGTTGACCTAAACCAGCGTACAACTAATTCGATATTTACCATTGAAAGCAGAATGGAAGAGCAGGTTCAGAAGCTTGAAGCCTTTTACAAGCGACTTGATATCACGTGGGACGAGGAAGATGGGGACGATTTCGAAAACGATGGGGATTACTGGGAATTCCAAGCACCAGAGAAGATGGACAAATGGAGCTTGAAGATGATTCCCTTCAAAAATCTGATTTGCTTCTCTGTGAAGTATAAGGATAGTGAACCATATTATCCAATCTCCTATGACGAAAAGATCAAAGACATCGCCCAGGACGTCGGATCAATAATCAAGATCCATTGTGTAACTGTGCAAACGGGGTTAAAGGGTTAAGAGCAGTACCCCTTCACAATTGTACTTGACTCAGCAAAGATTGATTTCAATATAACTCCTTTCTTGGAATCTCTGCAGCCAACGGAGTACAAAACCGAAATTCCAGAATTGGAAAGGAAGGTTGATTCAAACTTTTTTAAGAATGCTGCTGGGAAGCCATTTAGTGGAAAACAACTGTGCAATCGTTTGCGGACACTTTTCGTCGACTTTGCAGTATTGACAGCAAAGCTTGACCTCAAACAAAAAGAAATGGTCTCCCGCTCAATATCACACGACATGCCAAGCCAGGGAGAGGGCTAGGGATCTATGGGAACTCCGGGGACGCAGTAGAGTCGTGGTACGCGAAGAAGTAAACAAGCAGCAACCCCTCCCACGAGAACAAGGAAGAGCAACCTGGCTCTCTCCTTGGGGAGACGAGGGGGAAAAGGTGGCCCTTCAATTTCAGTTGCTGGAGAACAAAGCTTCGCATCCACTGTTATAGATGTGCCAGAAGCACATGACCCCAAGCGCAAGCATGACTACAAACAGTCAACAGAGGCCTACAAGAATTATTGGACCTCTTGTACAGATGCCTATATTTTTGAAATAAACGAAAAGAAGTCTATCTCCATAGACCAACTTATTCCCGCACCACCAGAAATGAACATCCGTAGTCACGAGCAAAGGCTAGTAGCGGATGTGTTGCACTATTTAGTACACATGCCAGATAAATCCACGAAGCAAACACTCTGTGTCATGCCGATAGACCAGACTGTGAAGCCGGGACCTACATCCTTGGACACTATAAAGAAAGGAGAGTTTTACCTCATCAATGGTCAGCATAGTGTAATCGCCAACAAAATGATGGTGGACATGAACCTGGATGAGGAGATCGTGAAGCACTTCCGGAACTGGGACTGTTACGTCGTCTGGTCAAATGACAACGAGAAGCTCAGGTCCATTTCCGCATACTATAATAGAGTAAATCATTTTGTTGCGATGAAGCCGTCTTGGTCAACGAACATCCTAGGAGCGAGAACTGTGTGGGAGAACATGGGGAGGCCCAGAAATCCCAAGGAAGCTGTACCTATTGGCACTCTCTCCAATGCCAGACGCAATGCAGAGAACAGGGCCAACTCCTTGAGATTCAAGGTAAGTGATTACTTTCTTGTAATATGGAGCCTGTAAATGCATTTTAGATCGAGTCGACCTAAGTTGGCTTTGGACTTATGAGACCTGATTTGCACTGTGTGCAGGAGTTTACAAAGGCAATGAACAAGTGCTTTGCTATGCTTGACGTCGTGAAGTCTCAAAAAGCCACTCGTGGGAAGGGTGGTGAAGAGAAGCTGAAAATCACGAATGAATTGAAGATTATCACAGCTCCTGATGATGTTTTCAATTTGTGGAGTGAGGTCATCTCCAGTGCTGCACACGGAGAACTCATAGACCTGGACACGCTCATGAAATTTAACGAAAGACCAGGCTGGAAGTTTGAGAACGGGAATTTGATGCATGAATTTTTCAAGTGGCTAGGAAATCTCTCGCTAGTTGATCTTGCGAAACTTGCGAAGCACATTCTTAACCAACAAACGGGAAAGCGAGACCAGCCATACCCGAAGGTGACGATAAAAATGATATCGTTAGTGCTTGAGAGTTGTTACACTTGCAAGGAGTGGGTGGAGCGGCGGAAGAGGAAATATTTGGTGAAGAAGGAGCTTCACCTTCTGGACCTGACACTTGGTTTGTTGAATGCCTTTGAGGAGTTGAATGCTGAGAAGTGGCGAGACTTCAAGTCTAATCGGAACATCACTAGCACCACCATGAATGTGCTCCTTGAGCAACCTGGTGATGATTACTAGAAGGAGGCCAAGTAGACGAAGTCGAAGAATAAGAAGGCCGAGGAAATGTCACCTTATGCTGCTGAATTCTTCAAAGTGTTTTTGGAGAGGAGATCGAACTTTGTGAAGCCGCTCTCCGTTGCTCATTATCGTCCATACGATATGAGCAATGACATGCATGCTGACTGGCCAAGAGGTGCATGGAAGGAGAATATAGTGGAGGATGTAAGGTTTGGAGTGATTGACTTTAGATACACTCCTAGCGTCCTCAACAAGCTGAAGTGCAATCCAACTATGCCGTACTTCTTCGCCGTTCTGAAGTCGTTTCAGGAGAAGAAGAAGCCATTGTTGGAGGAGGTTGGGACATGGCTCTTCATCTACGCGGATTTAACCGAGCAAAACCAAGCTCTACATTACGTGTAGAGCAATGAGGTGCTTCGAGAGTATCAAATGGACTACTCTGACTACTGGCCAACACGACATGAGAGGATGGGAGATTACTCTCCAAACAACAGTAAGGCTGTGGAGAAGGTTTATCTTACCTTCCTGCAGAATCCTAACAACACTGTTCTCATCACCCCAAAACCTGCTTACAGAGTACCGAATACTGATGTGTTCAATAAGCCAAGAGCCTACAATGAGCTACGTTACAGAATTAATAATACAGAGCTGCGGATGGAATTCTACCTCGGAATTCTGAAAAGGTTTTGCTTTGCGGGGAGGAGTGTTATGTCCTTGTTTGCCAGCGCCAAGTTCACCTATGCAGCAATGGTATAATGTTTTAGGTCGAGTCGACCTAAATTTGCATTCCTGATGTAGAATTGTCTTAGACTAAAACATGCTGATTCCATTACTATCTAAAATGGAAGGCTTTGATATTGTTTTTCTGATTGGTAATGAACATCGGAATCCGTCAATGGCATTCAATTATGGTTACCTGTTTAGGTCGAGTCGACCGAAGATGTGCTTCCTAACATGAATCCTACTATTTCCCTCTGTGTGATTTTCAGATGAGTGGCCTTAATGTGTACACTGTGGGAGTCTCCGATGAATCTGCAATGTGGATTGACATTGTGGAAATGGCCAAGTCGTTGGACAGTAAGGACTTCGAGCCAAACGGGTACTTCGTTGATGAATCCAGATTCAGTCGGAAACGTGTTGGTGTGTCAACACCTACATCAAGCAGGAGAAAGGGAAAGTCGGTGTGGGACCGATCCTACACGCCTTCGGGTCGGGGTGGTGGATCGCAACGGGAGAGTATGGATTTATCCTTCGATACAGAGGCCGATGACAATGATCTGGATGCGGACAACATGTAGGAGGAGCAATGTACGCCACCAGCACGGCTATCACAAAGCCTTCAAAGGTCGTCTGCTTCGTCGGGGCCCCTTGTGGAGAGGCAACCAACTAGCACTCCGCCTCCAACCATGGGCGAGAAGAAAAGGAAGAGAGCCACCTATCGTGATGTGGATCTTCAGGCTGAGATAGTGCAGCTTAGAGCGGACAGAGTGAAGGATCGGGCTGATTCTCTGGAATTGTATGCGGAAACAAATAAACGAATGGACATGTTCCAAAACTTCATCATAGCGGCAACAAAACGACAAGATGACCAGTTTTTGGCTATTCAAAATCAACTTGCAGGGATCAGGCCCCTTGCTTCATTGCCACCATTCCATGAATCTGGCCAGTTGATGATCCAGGGTCCCTTCACAGGTTCTATCAACAGCGGGGAATCCAGTCTCATTCATCCCAATGCTAGTCTTCCTGGTTTGGCTCCGACCTCCTTTGGTTTCCCAGCTCCTCCTCCTCCAAAGGAAGATCGCCCTGCAACTCCAGCTCCACTAGCAGAGCCTGAGGTTGAAGAGACGCAGGTGGATGCAACGCCCCCAACGGCCACACCTGCTGAAGGTGCGGATGTTGTTGTTGCCAAAGAAGGCTTGGCTACGAACCTCGATCAGAATGAGCTCTCATCCAGCACCAATGCACCAGCAGGTTGTAATTTATAATCACTCGATGTCAAGTGTATAGTTAGGTCGACTCGAGCTGTTTGTAATATAGATTTTTTTGTAGTCGAAGACATTTAGGAGCGGAGGGGCCTTCCATTTTGACACAGGACTTATAGTGGAAAGAATTATCGTTATGAATTCTTCATTTTGAACATCAATTTCTGAACATCAATTTTGTATTTTAAATTCCAATGCGATTGAATGGAAGTATGTTCTCGATATCTTACAAATGGCCTCTCTATATATTCCTCTGGTGCAGGCCTTGTCAATGTGTTGAAAATGCCTTCATCCTCTGTTGCCCCAACCCTTCATTCGCCTCCTCCACCATCACCTGTTCCCATTTCCCTGGAGATGAATTTATCTCCAACACCAGGTGCAGTGACATCGCAACCGGGGGATAAGACCGAAACAAGACCGTGTCCAAGAGATGATGACACCTCCATTCTCAATGATGTGCTCATGGAGGTTAAGATTCCTGATCCAGTCACTGTGGCGCTAGGAGATCAGTCAGAGCCGGAAGCGTCCTCTCGACAGCAAGTACATTGTGCTGCCTTCGATATTCTTGTGTACAGATGTCATTCAGCTTTAGGGGTGTTCCTTTCTTCTATCATTGGTTTTTTTATCCTGGATTGTGGGTTGCCATTTCGTTTTGCGTGAAGTCCAAAATTCGTCCCGTAGGGTAGTAATTGGCTACGAATGTAGCCGTTTGTTAGCAGGGATCGGATCCTCCATGTCGTCGTGGAGAATCGTCGAATGAAGTCAACGTTCCATTGAGGTCCAGGGTGACCGAGAAATGGCTCAACGTCGTCTTGGACCTGAATGGATTATTATGTGTTTGCGAGGATGCTAAAGTGAAGGGTTGGGCGAGGCACGTTGGTGACCCATTGCAGCCCCACTCCGCCACGATTCCTGCGGTTGTGGGGCCAAAGGCTGTGTACGTCCGGCCAGGGTGTGCACAATTCCTGCGTGACCTAGGCCAAGTAGCTTTCGTTTCGGTGTGGAGCTCAATGAAGAAGTCCACCACAGAAGAAGTCTGTGCATATCTCTTCCGGGATCTGGGAATGCCCTTCCTCGTTCTAGGACAGGATTCCTGCACAAAGCTCAAGTGCAGGGATGGTTCAGGTCAAGTCACCACGTTCAAAGAGCCAGGGACGAGCAAGGAACTTTTCCTGAAAAACCTTGATACGCTGTTCAATGGCTCACATGGGAATTTCACACCCGAGAACACCATTGCAGTGGATGACAGTCTCGTTAAGCATGTCATGAACAACGCAGAGAACGTCGTACTCCTGGACACTTGGAGTCACAGGGGAAATGGTCCGAAGGACTCATTCCTTTTGGACGTTCTTCTTCCTTGGTTTAGGCGTGTGCACGATGTTAGAGATCAAGGGCTAAAATCGTTCAGGGGGAATAGTAAAGGGAAAATGGGGCGGAAAATGCTCTGCGACGAACGGAGTCGTCGAGAGTATAATAGGATTATGGAAGTAGTTCGAGTGTCTTCGACTTTGAAATAGGACACTTTTGTTTCCAAAGATCAGGTCCATTTGAGCTACTAGGAAGTTAGATCGGTACATTTCATTCTTTGCGCATTTTAGGTCGGATCGACCTTATTTGTATATAGTCAGTAAGCGTGTTCATTTCAAGTTTGTCCAATCCAATTTGTGTAATAAATGTTGATTTGATGCTTGTCAATGGGAGACTCAATGTTGTCGTTCAGGTTGCTTCGACCTGATGTGTTTGTCTATGTTTATTGGATAAGTGCACTACATGCTGCTCGTTTGGATTACTAGTTGTGAATCCCTCTGGACTTCTTACGTGGAGAAACTCTAAGCGCCGCTTGATAGCAGAGTTTCGACAACACGCCACCTCCATTCCCATATGCCAGTCTTCCATATGCGGCATCAATGGACTCCGTCCTGGACTACGGCCAGAACGCTATTCTCAACACAAGGAACTTCCTCTACTCAGCGGCCACTGCCAATTCGACAATGGACTTCTCAATCGGGCCCATAGAAGACGGGGTCGTGGACAGTCCACCTAATGGAGCTCCCCGGCTGCGAAAATCATGCTCACCTTCTCCTTTGAAATTCAGAGATCCTATGGCTTCCAGAAAGTCGCCATCTGCCTCGGACAGATTGCCACAGAGAAAGTTGTATGAAGACGTGGGAATTCCAAATACAACAATGGAGACGAAGAATCCCCTACCAATGGAAGCATGCAAACAAGTTCTCCATGTCCGATCTCATGGGCCTCCTATTCCTCGTCTGCGACCACAATGTCTAGGTGTACAGAAGACCAAGATGCACGATGGAGTGCCACCCAATAGATATGCTGCACCGGTTTTCGACGCTTGGGATCGAAAGATCTTACGACTCCAATGGCTTCAAGGGCTAAGGGAATATAAGAAGAATGATAACGGATACAGTCGTGGACCCGAAATTATGAAGGCCATGGAATTGGTGAAGAATAAATCGGACATATAGATGTTGTTCATATTTTTGATACAGAGTCTATACATACATGTAAGCATTGTGCAGATATGCAGTTACTTACAACTCAATGATGGGGTGAATCATACTCACGGCTGTTATAGGCATTGTCATGATCCTTTTGTGAATAGGAACTCAAAATCCGTATAGGAGTTCTATCTGACAATCAAATGTGATTATACATACAAGAGTTTCTAAAAATAGAATCACCTTCTGCCACGTTCTTCAGTACTCTTCCATGAGATTAGAGGGGTCTTGCGTGAATTTGTATGTCAAAACTAGTGCTCCATACCTCTCATTTCATTGGAAATCTCTCATTTTAATGAATATTGTGTTGAAAGTTTTGCCGCCATCCCAGCCGGATTTGCAGTCCTACCTAACCTAACCAGATTGGAACATGATTCGAATCTGTTCCTATCCTTCCTACAATTTACACTTCTATGCCCCCACCCGAGATCCAATGGTGGTACTATCCGCTCCCGAATCCATCTACTCGAAGATCTCGTTCAAGTTCCGGTTTCGTTTGCCCTCCTATGGATTAGGAACCGGATTGCCTTCAGGAGTCGAAGCTAAGTCGATGGCAGTCCCGGGTGTGTCGGCTGGAGTCGCCCTCCGCTCCGATCTCCGAGACTTCAGAGTGACATCCTTCCCCCCCTGAGCTGCCGCATCCAGGAATGATTTCAGTAGTGAGAGATCTGAGAGTTGGATCCCTCACGAGCAAGTAGCTCCCAACACTAACCGGCTACTCTCCTCCATCCTTTCAGCCGCTTTCCGCACCTCCTTCATTGCCGCTTCAACCTGTTCGGCAAAGTCTATGAGAATCCGAACCATCCGGGAACCGGATGGTTTCTTCTCGTCGCACACCTTCTCATCAAATAGCTTAGCCTTGGTGGTGGCCATTCTATTTTCCCCAAAGGTGGCCTTCACCTACTCAACCATCTTTTGAGCTTCTTCCACCATCGTGCAAGCAGCCGCAGAGTTTTCCTTGAGTACAAGGAGTTCTGCCTTCAAACGATCCACCTCCTCTTGAAGCTTACGGATCTCGGCTTCCTGTTTTCGGATCTCGATCGGATCAGAGATGTAGCTTGCCACCTTCTCTGGTAATTCATTGTCCAGTGGCACTCCTACCAACTTTTCGATCGAAACTAGGATTCTCCTCTTTAGCTCCCAATCCGCTCTTACGTCGCATAGGATCTTGATGAGTGGATTGAACGGATCTTTGGGATCCGATTCCTCCGATACAGTCTTCTCGACTTCCGGTCTCTCTTCCGGGGCCGTCGTATCACGATTGGGCGGTGTCCCTCGTTTGTTAGGGGAAGTCGTCTTCTATCACTTGATCAGTAGCATCGCCAACTCCTCCTCCTCCGATTCGCTTTCCACTCCTGGTTTGGAATTGGATTCCGCCTCATCATCCATTTCCGATTCTCCATACTTCAGGAGGACTTCCAGAGCCCTCCACACCTTCTCCTCTGAATCGCTCAGGAGTTGGTAGGAATGGTAGAGATGGATGAGGTAGGGGCACACTAGAGTGGCCCTACTCTTCCCAACTCTTCCTACGAGCTGGGCGACTAGATCAAAAATGATCCGGGCCCAGTCGACTTTCCGGTCCCCTCTTAGGGCGCCGAAAATAGTATTGGCGAGGGAGATCATCACCCTTCTTGGCTTTTTCGGATGCAGGACTGGAACTAGGAACTACAGAAGCCAGCGATGGCGTTTGTCGACGCAGTCCTCAATGGCATACCCATCCTTCAGGTTGACGGCACCTTAGAACTTGCCTCGGACATACTCGTCCTTCCGGTTCGCCATTCCTAATCCTCCTGGCCGGAAACTATAAACGGATCTCCAGACATCCTCTGTCTAGAGATGCAGAACCGTTCTCAAGGTGTTATCGAACTCATTGGACAGCTTGCCTAAGAGTTCCCTCACCATCAACTCTTCCTTGAAGCCCTAGGGTTTCTTTGCAAACCCCAGGCAACCCATTGAAGTCAAATCCTCCATGAGTTGGGACTTGGTTGGTTCGGAAGAGGGAATGACCGGAATTACTCTCCGGAGCTTCACCTCGACCGAGGACGCACTAGCCTATCCGCCTCTACTTCTCCGGAGTTGCAGCATGGACACGGACGCAAGCTCAAAGCACCCTTCCAATTCTACCTCACCCTCTCCTAGCTGCATGTCCCGTTCCTAACTTTTCTTTCTCTCCAATCTCAATCGAAAACTAAAACTAGGGCAGTCAAAACTAAGCCCTCAAAGAAAATAATCTCACACAACTTCCTACATGGAAAGCTAAGTACCAGAGGCAAATAGAGAGCTCAAAGCGAGGGGAGCGTTGAGACAACTGAAAATACAAAAGAGGTTGGACTGGGCAGGCCAACCCTTATATAGTCGTTGGATTCCTCCTGTCGTCATCATGACCTATTCCAGATCCGGTCTTCTGATATCCGGTTCATCCTTCATTTGGTACCACTTCTGTTCTCATCCGTTCTTCTTGCAAAACCCGGATTAGAGTTGATCCATCCACTACCTCATTTCCCATCTCTATTTTAGCTTCTAACGGTTTCCTTAGCTAGATCCAAATACCTACTTATGGGTTTCCGGTTAGTTATCCTAGGCAACCTTCAAAAAACTAAAATTTAACGTTGCGACATCATCCATTCATCATCCCTCCTAAAAAAGCTTCATTTTCACAATACAATACGTGTCCTAAAAATAGGAGTGAATTTTTTATTTTTTTATTTTTCTGCAACCAAAAATTTACCAAATTCATTAAGATTTGCATTATCAACCACAAAACTCTCTTAACTATTTTGAAGTTGGTTTAGTGCTCCTCGAAACTGAATAGCATCTTCAATGTTCATTTGGGAAAATGTAACAATCAATTCAACAATGTTGTTGGGGTGTGGTTAAGTGTTCCTCGGAACCAAGGAGTACCTTCAAGATTCATATGCAATATTGTAATATTTCATCCCACACTATTTTTTGGCTAAATTGAGCCTTTTTTTATGTAATTTTTTTTATGTTTTTGATTTTACATATCATTTGAATGGTTTTGGGGGTGCCAAGACCTATTTCTACCTTGAACTAATTAGCCTTCAAGGCACATGGCAGCTACTCCATAGAACCAATATTTATCCACTTCTAAATATAAGTAGGTTCACTATCTATTGCAAGCAAATTATATATTTTATAGATTGCTACCTGCAAGTACTAGCTTTACCTCATCAAAGCTTAGACTTGGGGCATGCATATACTTGTCATCCTTTGAGTTTGCCTTGCAAAGAAACCTAAACACATAATACAAATGCTTGCAGTTCACCCATGATTTCCTACTACGAAGTGTAGTTGTACTCATGGAGATGAAGTCTTCACAAGTATAAGCAAGGAAGTCTGAAATTGTGATACGATAGACCTTATGGATGGGGAATATACCAGACTTTAGGGTTATCACTCTACCATAGCCAAGGTATGGGATAACCACTACGGATTCAACAACAGCTTTCAAGTTCCATGCTGTCTCCCATTTGTTATGGTGGTCAACAGTGGGTACATTAGGGTTACGTCGGATGGTCCTCCCTAGTTGCTTTGTTGGATGCATATCATCGTCCGATGGCTACAGATCACTATCATATTGCTTCGGGTGAAGTAAAGTCATACCATTAACTGTACTCTCTTCGTTAAAGACGTGGAGCGTGAGATTACCTACTTCCTCAGTTTGCAATTGGAACCGGCTTCTTCTAAAGAAAGTATCTCTGATTTTGTGAGATGGGTCCCACATGCAACAAGCCAAATATGCGGAAGAGGGGGCCAATCGTGAACCCACTTCACCTTTGAGCCACCTGCACATTGTACGAGGTCGTCTGCGCAGAACCAGAAATCAAAGTTGATGATGGCCTTTGTTCCATACTTTGTCATGTGGCCATTATAGGTGGGTGCTGTCGTTCCACTCTTCTTGGACTTGTTTATCTTTGCCCCACATTTTTTCTTCATCCCAATTTGAACTTGGTGACAAGTCTTTCCTTCTTTCTTGCACCTAGAAATGTGCCATAGAGAAGGATTACAATTAGTTTCAATTATTTTGGTAGCGTGAGGACATATTGTACTTGGGAGTCCTTTGCTTGTTGATGCTAGCGTTGATGTATCTGCTTCAGTGTGGGCTCTAGTTGAGTGAGTTTGAACTCTAGGTGCAGAAAAGTTCATAGTATTGTGGCGGTGAGAGTTTGCATCTGACCCAGGTGGCAAATCTAATATGCACTTTGCAGAGCCAAATACTTCTTCACCTTCCAAATGAGGAACCCTTATTGTCAAAAGGTCAACACCTAGTAGTTTTGCAATAGCCTCTGCAAACTTTGCTGGATTTCGTGTGCATCTTGCAGCTCGAAGGCGAAGTTTGTCTAAGTGTGGACTAGTGCTGGATGCATAACCTTGGAGGTATGCCCAATAATTGGTCGATTGTTGAATAGCCCGCATCATGTCATTTGTGGTAGCAACATACAAGCAAGTTCCTCTCTTCCCAAACATTTGCAGCCACTTGTTGTGAACAGTCTCCGCCAAGTTGCATGACGGCATTTTAGCTAGCTCCTCCAAGTTCAGTTTCTGTACAACCAAAAACAATTTCAAGTGACAAGGTAAAGGTTCATTGGTTTCAAAATGCCTCTTTTGAAATTAAAATGTTTTTGTCTTCAGCTAAAATTAGAGAAAATTATAAATATGCAAAGAAAATAGAATGAAGAACAACCACATACATTCTTGACACTTGTAAAACTTCTCCATAAACAGAAGAGTTATGCATTCAAAAATGGCAATTCGAGATCGAAGAGGCATTTTACTTACCAATTCTAGGAATCCACCCCACTATCGATAGCGGAAGTGCCAAAAACCAAGCCAATCATCTAATTGACGAAGAGAATCCTTTGACACAGCCCTCGAGGATAGCCACCAACCTTTGATTCCCAGGTACCTTTCTTCTACCTTTGCCATTGAGTTTGCATCTTTATATTGTTTACAAAGCCGCTTGTGAGTTTCTTGAAACTCTAGTCGAATAAACTTCTTTGTGTGTCTGTTCAGTGATGTCATCCAATGAAGTAGACAAGAGTGCTCTCAATCTTGCATTGGCTCTTGCTTGTTGCCACTTCCATACACCACACGAACAGAATGCCAGTTGGCCATGGCGTTGTCAGCCATAAAACCCTTGAAATTTGGAGAAGAAATCCCATGGCGTACCATCACGAAGTTAAGGGATCTCCACATTTGCTCTTATGATTGAGCATCCTCGCTCATCATGTCACATATACATATAGTTTGGACTCGACAAAACTCAGGGTCATAAACATGGGCAGCCATTGACATCCATCCCTTCACCCTCTTCACATGGTTGAACATGTACCAAGAATTCTGCAAATCTCCACTAGGTTGCATTTGCTTCACCAAATCCACCCCGCTTCCTGGACCTTCCTTAGACATCTTGAAAAGGTAAACCTTATCCTTACCTTGACCTGGAAACAGACTATCTTGAATAAAAGTATATGTACTTCTCATTTTCAATGAGATAATGTTGTCAATGGGTCTTGCACTTATACTATGGCGGAAACCGGAGATGGTATTTTGAATACTAGGTGAACTAAGTATTTGGAACTTTTCCATGACAGCTTCCAAGGCCTCTCCACGAAGGGGCTTTGGATCACTCTGCAGTCCATCCTCGCAAAATAATTTAGATGCAAGGAACTCTTTTCCAACAACAAGACTAATGGACAAATTCATGGTAGATGGTGTTTTAGAGACTTGCTGACTAATTAGAGATGTTGTCCACTCAATGGAGTCACAACAAATGCCCCTACCTATAGGATGTTCATGATGACTGACATGGATACAAGCTCTTGGAAAACCATTAGAGTTCGAGCCCCTATACATGCAACAAGGGCACATAGACTTGCAAGAAGGGGACACTTTACAAATCCGGCATACGATATTGGACTTTGCAAGAGATTGGTTCCCCACAGCAAAGATAACAGGTAATGACCCCTCCCACTCTATCTCATTTTGACTTCCACCTTGTCGAATTCTAGGGTGTGGCAACGTGAAACTCTAATTTTTTTGGATTATCTAGTAAAACTAATCGGAAACTAAAGATAGGTGTCTGGATTTAGCTAAGGAACCATTGAGAGCTAGAATAAAGAAGGAAAATGAGATAGTGAAGGGATTTGCTCAATTCGGTCCTAGGAAGAGAATAGATTAGAACGGAAGTCTGACCGGATAGGGAATGGATTGGATATCTTAGAGGAACCGGATCTGGAATAGGTCATGATGAGGTGGTAGGGGGTCCAACGACTATATAAGGACTGGACTACCTAGTTGAACCTCTTTTGCATTTTTCGTTTTCCAACGCTCTCCATGCTCTGAGCTTGATGTTTGTGTCTAACAATCAGCTTTCCGTGTCAATCTTTGTGTCAGTGTCTTCTACGAGGGTTGTAGTGTTTAGTATTATAGCTTGGATTTCCAGTTGAGATCGGAGAGAGAAAGTAAGGAACAGGACGTGCGGCTAGGAGAGAGTGAGGTAGAATCAGAAAGGGTTCCAAGCACTCGTCTGTGTCCATGCTGTAGCTTAGGAGAAGTAGAGGCAGACAAGCTCATATGTCCTTGGTGGAGGTGAAGCTCTAGAAGGTAATTCTGGTTATTCCCTCTACTAAACCAGCCAAGTCCCAACTCATGGAGGATCTGACTTCCATGGGTTGCCTAGGGTTTGAAGAGAAACCCTGGGGCTTCAAAGAGGAAGTGATGGTGAGAGAACTCTTGGGCAAACCGTCCAACGAGTTTGACAACACCATGAGGGCAGTTCTGCACCTCTGGACGGAGGATGCGTGGAGAGTAGTGTACAGTTTCCGGATAGGAGGGTTAGAAATGGCGAGCTAGAAAGATGAGTTCGTTCGTGGAAAGTTCCAAGGTGTAGTCAACCCGAAGGACGGATATGCCATGGAGGACTGCGTTGACGAGCGGCACCATCGGCTACTACAATTCCTAGTTCCGATCTTGTATTCGGGAAAGCCAACGAGGGTAACGATCTCCCTCGCCAATACTATATTCGGTGCTCTGAGAGGAGACCGGAGAGTTGACTGGGCCTAGATCATTTTTGATCTGGTCACCCAGCTCGTAGGGAGAGTTGGAAAAGTAGGGCCACGCCTGTATGCCCCTATCTCATCCATCTCTACCATTCCCACCATCTCCTAAGTCTAGCGGAGGAGAAGGTGTGGAGGGCTCAAGAGGTTCTCTTGAGGTACGGAGAATCGGAGACAAATGACGAGGTCGAATCCGATTCCAAACCCGAGGAGAACAGCAAGTCAGAGGAGGAAGAACCGGATATGCCGCTAATCAAGTGACAGAAGATGACCTCTCCCAACAAGCAAGGGATGCCACCCACTTGTGACACCTCAGCCCCAGAAGAGAAACCGGAGGTTGAGAAGACTATGTCGAAGGAATCGGATCCCGAAGACCCATTCAACCCTCTCGTCAAGATCCTGTGCGACGTGAGATCGGATTGGGAAGTAAAGAGGAGGATCCTGCTCACAATCAGGAAGTTGGTGGGAGCACCACCGGATAGAGAGCTACCAAAGAAGGTAGCCAACTGCATTTCTGATTCGGTTGAGTCCCGGAAATAGGAAGCACAGATCCGAAGATTGCAGGAGAAAGTAGATTGGGCGAAGACAGAACTCCTTGTCCTCAAGGATAATTTTGCAGCTTCTCGATCCATGGCTGATGAGTCTCAGAAGATGGTGGAGCGGGTGAAGGCCACATTCGGGGAGACCAGAATGGTTGCCACTAAGGCGAAACTATTTGATGAGAAGGTGCATGACGAGAAGAAGCCATCAGGTTCCCGGATGGTGAGGATTCTCACTGACTTTGCCGAGCAGGTTGAAGTGGCAATGAAGGAGGTGCGGAAGGCAGCAGACCGGATGGAGGAGAGCATTAGGATACTATCGGGAGCAACTTGTTTCACGGGATTCGACTCTCGGATATTTCTCTCCCGGATTCGTTCCCAGATGTAACGGCAGGGAAGGGAAAGGATGCCACCCCCAAGTCTAAGAGATCGGAGGCTAGGGCGACTCAGGCCGTTACGCCCGGAACCACCATCGACTTAGACTCAACCCCCGGATCCAAAGAAGGCGACCAAATTCCAAATCCTTAGGAGGGGGAGCGGAATCAGAACTTGAACGAGATTTTTGAGCAGATGGATCCGGGAGCGGATAGTGCTACCATCGGATCTCGGGTGGGGGTTTAGTTTGTAAATAACAGGAATGTTAGGAACGGATTTGGATCCTGTTCTGATCCGATTAGGAGTAGTTAGGAAGCGAAAAGTCCGGCCCAAGTTGTGGCGGAACTTTTGCAGGCATTTTCACCCACTTGTACTTTTTGACTTGTATTTAAATCAGCCCCTGTGAAGGGTACTAAGAGTCTTCTTTTCGCAAATTCCTTGTACCTTTGTATGCACTCTTGTGTTGTGTGTGTATCTCCCAAGCTTAGCAGGTTTGCATGATATGGAGTTAGGAAGGTGTAGGATTGATTTGTGACTTGATCTCTCCCCTTGGTGTGCAAGTTTTCGATCCTTAGTGTATGTGAGCAGGTTGTAGGAGTGTTGGGAGTGCACTTCAGTGCCTCAGCAGATCTAGGGTTTTGAGTTCCGGTTGAGATAGCCGTTGTTAGGCTAGGCGAATAGGGAGGGTATCCTTAGTCGTGCTAGAACTCCTGGGTGGGAAATCTGGTTGTAGTATCCGGTCTTCTGAGAGGTCTCATCACCATAGTTGGTAAACGGAATAATTCTAGTAAATGTTGGAACGGACAAGTACACTTGTAACCACCTAGCTTCGCACGGGTAGGAGCTGGCATCAAGGTCCTTGTAGTAAGAACAGATCGTACGGGGGATTTCTATGTGACCTACAAACCGGATTGCTATTCGGGTTGTTGTGAGGGATCAAACCGGATCCGAGTTAGTTTAGGAGAAGAAAAGATAGAAAAGTGGTCCTTTAGCCACTATAATTTAAGGAAGGAGTGGTGGGCCTACCACTCACAAAACCAAGTGGTGACCCCTCTGATGGTCCAACAGAGGCAAAACGAAACCGGAATAGAAGTGAGGAGACATACGGGCAATCTAGAACAAATTGGTCTAGAGGAGTGGCCAGGACCGGAAGTGGTAAAGTCCTGGAATTGGAGTAAGTGTGGGAACTAGATAGTTTGGGAATCGGGAAGGAAAGAATTCGGTCCAAGACTATCTCGTGGTTGTTTGTTTCTAGTTTGAGATCTAGGACCAAAAAAAAGGTTTAGAGGTTGAAAGAGCTCACTTGCTTAATTAAAGTAAATACTTCACAGAATCTCGTGGGTTCGATCTTTAGAGTCACTTAGTTATGCTCTAGAGTGATTTTCGTGAGTATAACAGGGAATTTACTTGCTCTGTGCTGCGACATAGGGCAATCTAGATTCTCACAAACTAGATGGCCAATACAGAATGAATAGCAAAACTTATCACCAAAGTCATTAGCAATGTTTGTAGTGTGTGTATGGGTCCAATTGTGGCCATCAAATCTTCGGTCCATGCCCTCTAGTTGTCGACCCACAGACAATGAAGATGTCGACCTTGACAAACCAATAGAAGGGGATGCTTGAGAGGAAATAGGAGGCAATTAAAAAAGAACGTCTCCGTTGAATGACTGAGGAAGATGTCGTACAAATTCGCAGCGAAGAGTATTCAAGTTCAAAAACTTCAACTCATTCTGTGCACATGGTCGACTTTGCATATCCCTAAGGCACTCTAAAATGCTTCGGAACTGCAATGCACTTTTGGGACCTAGAAGAGGCAATGTGCTACCATGAGCATTATTGTTCATCACCAAATTAGTGTCATCGCCCACCTCAGGTATGGAAGACAATTTTGTGGTTGCTTCACTAACAAAAGTAGCATCATCATTTAAAGACTTAATGAGATCAATGTGGCTGTGATCTAATGGCTCTCCTTTAACACCAGTTCCCGAAGACATTTGCACAATGGAAGTTGTAGACCCAGGAGTAAGAATATCTGCTGACATCGACCTATCAATTCTTGGAGTACCAAATGCATGGTACCGGCCAAGGGTGTGTCTCCAAACATCTCCTGCATCATTCTTGAACTTCAATTGCATAACAATTGATACAATTTCTACTCCTTCCGCATCAAATAGCTCTTGCTCCACCCACACAGATGTCATTTCTAGATTGAACCTCACACTAAGAATTGAAGCAAGTACCCATGCCACACCATCATCTCCACAAGGAAATGAAATAGGAATGCTAGACTTGTCACCATGAACCAATGCCATGTTTGTTCTTAGATGAGCATACAAACTACAAACTTCTGCTCAAACTATTGCAAGGTGGTACTAAAGTGCATCCTAAAGTTCTAAGATGCTAAGTTAAATGATGTGAATACATGTTTGATGCCATATTAATGTTTGAGTGGTTTGAACTTGATATTCAAGGGTTTTGGCTTTTCAGTTTTGAGCGCCACCATCAATTGTGTAATTATCTGTCGCAATCGTTACGATAGATATGAAAAGATGGTGCCATGTTTAGAGTTTATAGCATGTTAGAAGCCACCAAAAGTACTCCTTCAATTATGTAGGTTTGATATCTTCAAATCCAAGAATTTATAAGGGGTAGTTCATTAGAAATTGGCTGTTTAAAATGACCGTTCAGCACTACTTGTTTGAAATACGTTTTTCACTTGATTTTACTTCATTCTTTGGATGTGAACAGATTCATCACACTTCAGGAATGCCATATAGTGGAGAATTTACAAAGTTTCCAAAGACGAAGTTCATTTTGTTTGCTTATAGTGAGTTAGGGCGTAGGGATGCCAGAGGGTTCCCGTAGAAAGAGACGTAAGGCTGCTTTGCCTTTTTCTAGTAAGAAACAATTAAAGAAATCAAAGATGGTTAGACGCTTGCATAGAGCTAGTGGAGTTGAGATAAGTAGCATTGTTCGAACCTTGTCCTTTGAAGAAGATGGAGTTCAACTTGGGGATTATCAATCTGGGGAGAGTTCGATACAAAATAGTGATGGAATTAAGTCCAGCAAGCTTCACAGTGTGGATGAGAATGAAGAGAAGGTATGCCAATCAAATGCAACAAAGAATGATGTATCGCTAACAAGTGCAAGTTCTGTAAGTTCATCCTTCCATTGCTTCAATTGTAGTGAAGGACAAACAACTTTTACAAAGTAATTGCATGTCTACTTAAATAGGTAATATCTATTTCACTATTTGCATCTGAATAGTGCACCAAATGTTGTTCTTGTGTACATATAGTTGTACCCATTTGTTTGACAATATTGGACTCATAGGTTCTAATGCTTTCTAAGATGGAAAACCTATAAAACTATGGAAACTATCTATGACTTATGGAAACTGTCTATCACTTTGTTACTCCTTTCCAAAACCCTAAACCTATGAAACTATAGAAACTGTCTATTATTGATGATATGGTTGTTAGTCATTATGAGAAGGTAAATAATATTTAATTGGGTATGAAAATAATAGATGTGCATTGATTTAGATATAAAATAATAGACAATATAAATCTATAGTTGCCATGGCTTTAAATTTAATAATCATTAGTAGGATTTTAAGGAAAGCTTCTAGTATACTATATTTATTCCATCATACATGTAACATGTTATCGAGTAGTCTACATTGGATAGGTTGGAGTTAATTCCAAAAGTAGTCTCTAAAGATTTCCTAGAAAACTATATCATTAACTTTCTCAAAGAAAGGATAACACTACCAATACACACTCTAAACCAACCATGTTTATCACTAATTATTTCTTTAGTGCCCCAATTGCCCAATTTGTTACCCAATTTTTTAGACAAATTTCCATGTAATTTTTTTTAAAATCCTACAAAATCAAAATCTTTTGTTCAAGAATGGACTCTAAAATGAATAATGAATAATTCTTTTTTCCAAAAATTAAAATTTCAATTGCTCCCTCCATTTCACATTTTGTCTATATTGGAATAAAAATTAATTAACCGAACATAAATCCAACATGGCAAAATAGTTAGTTTTGTCAGTTCATCAGGACGACTAAGCTTACTACAAGGAGATTAGCCCCTAACCCTAAATTGAGGTTACTAGTGTATGTTTTCGGAGAACTATCAACATGGTTTAAGTCTTCCTACTTAGAAGGATCTAAAGCTTTCTGATATACTCGTACACAAAGAATGGATAACGAAGCTTCCAAATTGACGAGGGACATGGAACAGGAGGAGGAAAGAAGCGGTGGCAAAATATTTCCACAAGCTGACAAGCAAACTGCCTCTACAATTTCGGTAGGTTTTCAATATGATCTTGCCTATTTTGGAGAGGGTTTGGTATGTGGTTATAGAAATTCAGTAGGAAATGAAAGTCTAGGGTTTGGGGGCACAAAGTTCCTAAGCAAATTTAGCGTTAATTAACCTTAGTTTCAACCTTAGTTCTCTCACCCCTCCTCGGAACTCGAGGAGCCTGAGGGCATTTCCGAAGAGCAAGTCTTCTCTCCCAAAGAGCGATTCAAGATACCTGATCCCGAATCCAGATCTTGAATCTCAATCTAACTGCAACCTCCTGAGCGTCGCGACCTAGCTGCAACCTCCTTGGCGTCACAACCAATTTCCGAACTCTTTGGCATCACGACTAGTCTGCAACCTCCTCGGCATCGAGGAATAGACTAAGAGAGTTCCCTCAGGTTTCGACTTTCATTTAGGGTTGTGAACTATTGAATCTGAGGTGTGCTGGATGGGATCGGAGGAGCACCTCACAACTAAGGAATGTAGGGCAACAAAATCAATCCAAGTTTTCAGTTTTGGGTGACTTTCTAATTCTGCATCATCAGACTAGAATCTTTTGAAAGACTATCATTTGATCTTCCTCGTCGATACCTAGATTTCAATTTGATTGATTTTATCTTCAGTCTTGAATTTGTGATTGAGTGAGCTAGAGAGAGATGCATTGGCTTCCGACTGGATTGTCTAGATGCTTCTCTCGATGCAGCTAATCTTGTCATTTCAATTGCAGATTCTTGATTCCCAATTCACAACTCGTCCACTATTCTTGCATTTCAAATAGGGTCTATTTGTTTCCTTCGACACCAATCTTTGCGCGCTTTCAAGGAGATTTCTTCCCTTATTTTCTGGTTTAGTATGATGAACCCATCAATCTTGTTGAAGTCCTCTGGATTGTGCTACGTGGACTGTGCTACTTGGATACATTTTTTAAAGGCTTATTGGTTGCAACAGTTGGTGATAGGATCCCATTTGGCATCGAGTTATTACAGGAAATACTATCGAGACTGTTATGTTTGGAAAGCATTAGTTTTGGATTTTGGTTTCTCATGGCTACTAATCGTGTTTGTAAACGAATGTTCAAATAGAGAACAATTAATCTTACAACCTTTTTAGTTGGAACTGCTGAAATACTGCCTTCCTTTCTTTGAGTTATGACTAAAGATTTTAGCACCCGCAGAAGTTAGAATTGGTGATTGGGAATGCTTAAGTGAGTGAATTTTAGCATTGATTGATTCAGTGTACAAGTATCAAAGTTCTTATATAAAGATTGCTCCCCTAGAAGTAAAATATGATTCTATTTTGTAGAACAATAGTGTGGCAATTGCTTTTTTAGATCATTACGAACTCAATCTAGCTTTGATTTTCCTACAAGGATTAAATTTTAGGGCCTCTAGATTGCACCATGGCCGACTAGCTTGCAACCATTTTCCTAGCAACAATCTGTAATTCCCTTCCAATCAATCTTATAAACCAATTTGGGAAAGTAGTAGGACATAGTTCCATTGCTTAATAGTCAAACAAAATTGATTTAAGCGCAATCCCTCTTAACTTGGGGTATTAGATTTAATGATATTCAATTAAATATCAATTTGGGAATTTATTTAAACTCCCACAAGTATAGTTGGATTTTACAATATTTCAACATTTGAAAATACAGCATGCTATCATTTAGTCTTAAGAAGAGTTGCATCATCTCTCTACAAATGTTTGTTAGATTTGCAAGGATGCTTGAAAAATAATCTTGTCAATATTCGATATAATAATTGAGATTAGAGGGTTTCAAGTTGTTTAGATCTATGCTTATAAGAGCTTCATACTATGGAAGTGTTCCGGGAAGGTGCTTCAAGGTGAAGTGAAGAAAAATTAGAATTTCATCAAATACTCATTTGAATGTAGAAAACGGTTTAGACAACACTTGAGGGAGGGTTGCTATTATGTAAGCATAGGAGTGTGAGTCCATGAGCCTGTAATACTATACACCTATGTTATAGGTGTATAAACCATAGAAATCATCTATGATTATAGGGTATATATGTTACAAATACCCATATTATAGGTATTTATGATATATACACCTTCTATAGTATGTGGTTTCTATATTATAGGTACCTATAATGTAGGCTCGATGCTCACAAGCTCGCATTCTTGGGCTCACATTCTAGCACCATTGGCACTTGAGGAATGGAGTATTCAATTTTTTGGTAGACCAACTTGCCATATGGACTTGATAGTGATGCAAATAGGAATTGGGTCAATAACGTTAATATTCAAGACCATTATTACATGCAATCTTACATGCCTGATAAGTTAACCACACAATTGCCATGCTCATGCATTATCACTAACTTGGATGAAACTACTTATTGCCTTCATATTTTGTACATAGAACTTTGCAATTTGTTTTAAATTTTGGATTATTAGAGTGGAGCTATTCCTATGATTTAGTGTCTCTAGGATCTTCAAAGGCTTGTTTAAGCTTTTCTTAGAGTTAAGATAGTTTAGTAAATAACACTTGTATTGGAATTGGATTTAGGAAATAGGTGCTAATGTGGGTAAGGTCTTTGGTTAGTTGGATCTTGGTGTTGCAAAGGGTGTTTCAACTACAAGTGACAATGCAGCTCATAGTTTGGTAAGTTTAATAGTTTCCACTTGCATTTTGATTTCTAGGTTTTATAAGTCTATCTAAATCCCTAGTTTGTTGATATAGAATTCTGTAAAATGTGAACAATGTTTAGGGTTCTCCTCATCCAATTATAAATCAAACTTAAGATTCATAAGATATAACATGTGCTATAGCATTGAATGTGATTCATTTTTGACAAACGATTCCAAAATGCATATATCAGATGCCTAGTTATTTGGTGACTTGTAGCCCTCTTGAACCCTAGGAGTTGTTTTATGCTTCTTAGCTACCTTGGTTGCATGATTATAATCCTTTAAATGTATATAACATACTTCTAGAATTGCATAGTTAGGGTATTCTCAGCCCACCTCTGTTCCAAGAAGGACTACTAGGACTTCCAAATAGTTGTAGTGGATGTTCCCTTAGTAGAGACTTATGTAGGTCTAGAAGTTTGCATTTGCTATTCGGATTCAAGGACCTTCTACACATTTCCACTAGAGGTGTGTATGGATTTCAAAATAGGTCTTTTATGTGTTTCAACTATGAAAATTACATGCCCAAATCAAGGTACCTTTAATTGTCCTTGAATCCGAGGAGGCTCAACAAGATTTTGAGCATGCTCCCACCTTTCCCAAATAGGATTTCAGATTAGAAATTAGTATCAAGGTGGAGAGACAAAATCCCAATTTAGGGTATTCCTTAACCAAATCCCAAATACAACTTCCAGTGACATTTGATGTGGGGCGAGGACCGACCATTGTACATTCCCTCCTCGGACTCGAGCTACTTGTTGAGCATCTTGAAAAAACTTTAATTTCATGTGCTCATTTTCCAGATGTGAGGAGTTAGAGATTCCTCAAGTTGTTCTTGGGTTCCAAGGAGCTTAATTTCTCTAGCAATTGGGACTTGTATGTCTATTTTCTTTGTTTTTGTTGTCTTCAATGCTTAATTTTAGTGATATTTTGATGGTGAGTGACAAATGTTTAAAGAAACATGACAATCTTAAATTTAAATGGACCTTCCTGGGTTTCGAGGAGGCTATGTTAGGAATTTATGCTTCATTCCAGCTTTCGAGTCAATTGGAATATTAAGTGTTGTATCTTTTTGTATTTGGTCATGGCACCTATGTGCCAATAGAACAAAGAAGATCCTGCAACATCTAATAGTGAATTGCTAAAAACAATAGAAGGGGATCTCCAAGAAACTATAATGGATCAGGTAAACTTGAATCTCTCACTAGAATGCCTATTTCATCTTCAATTTTGTTTTTATATTTTTATACTTTTATAGGCCCCTTTGGGTTCCGAGAAGGGCATGCCTTGCCCCATTATCTTTGTTCCTCAGATCCCAAATACCCCCACCAAGGTTCCAAGGAAGCCCCTTTGGGTTCCAAGAAGGGGTTGCCAATGTAGTTTGGATTGTGCTAGATGTTCAAATTGATTTATATTTGGACTCATTGGTTAATGGGAGTGTTTTTTAAATCCAAGTAGCATGCTTATGTATTTGTGGTGTAGTATATTATAATTATTTTGAAATATTATTATTTGAGGTATTGTAGGATCCGCTTGAGATTGATGCCCTCATCATGCCTGAGTTAACACATGACAAGACTGTGAACGCCTTTCATGCCAAAGAAAAGCTGGACTTCAACACCATTATCCGCAAGTATTGTTTCCAGCCAACAAGGTGTGAACCACCATATTGGTTCACTATTTAAAAATCCAAAAATATAAACATTAGGCATGAATTTACAAATCCGGAAGTGTTAGTACTCTGGATTAAGCCATAACCATCAATTAAAGAGTTTTCCGCTAAATAGCAATGGAAACTTCATGAGGTTAGGGCAAGATGCTAGAAAATGCAATTAGGAGGAAATTAGGGGAAATGCTAGGGAAAAAATGGGAAGTTAAAACTAAAAAGAGGTTAAGCAAGATTTGGTAGAGTAACCAAATTAGGCTAATAGTAAAATGATGAGAAAATGAAAACAAAAAAGGAAAAAGGAAAATGAAAACAAAAGACTAGAAGGAAATGAAACTAAAAGTAAATTAAAAACCACAAAAATAATAAACAAGAAAAAACACAAAAGAGGTTAGTTAAACTAAAACTATGACTAAAACACTAGTGGAGTGAGTAAAACACTAAAATAGGGCTAGAAACACTAAAATAGGATTTTTCAGTAAGTTAGAGGGTTTTACAGTAATTTAGGGGGTGAAACACTAAAATAGAGCAATTTACACTAAATTAGAGGATTTACAATAACCTAGTGCGATTTGCACTAATTTGGCGCATTTTGCACCAAATTAGTGGATTAACAGTGAATTAGTGTAGGATGAAAGTAGTTTAGAAAATTAATCCGTCAGGAAGTTGGATATAGGCAAAATTAGGGTTTGGAACCCTCTCTCTCTCAACTCTCTCAATTTTCCCCAATTTTGTGTGCATGTGTGTTGGAGAGCATTCTTGGTGAGGAAGGGCGTTTTGAAAGCATGAGAAGCTAGAGATTAAGATGAGGGAACCAAAGTAGGACAATTTGTCGAGTAGGTCACCATTTTGTGAGAAAAAAGTGGTGAAGGAATGATGGGAGTGAGGTCAAATGGGAATTGGAGTGGAGAGAATTAGGTTTTTGTTGAATTGGGAGGGGACTGCCAACTTTGGTGATTGATTGCGGGAGATTGAAAGAGCGGAATGGGCTGAATTTTTGGGAGGATGGAGAGGGGAAAGTCAGCTTTTCAACAAGACCAGTCTCGACCAATTCTAAGCAAGGACGAGGACGGAGCGGCCGATTTAGTGCGAGGAGGTTAAGCCGCCTCCGCCACGGAAGACCGACGACTTTGGCGAGCGACTGTGGGAGTTCGGCGAAGCGGATCGACATGAATTTTGGGGAGGAGAAATATGGGAAAGTCAGCTTTTCAACGAGACAAGTCTCGCCTAATTTGGAGCAAGGACGAAGCCGGGGCGAGCATTTTAGTGGGACAAGGTCTGCTGCCCATCTAGCGGCAGTTGATTTTGGGTATTTCATCTTTTTTTTTCCCTTGTGATTCAGCTGAATCCAAATGTAATGTTAATTACAATATGATATTTTCTTATCCATCTTGAAGCAATAGTTCAATGACTTGCATGCACTGTTCTTGTGGGGTGTGAATGTGTAGAGGGTCGATGAGGATTTTTTAGGGTTTTAGGGCAAGTGCGGAAGAGCTACTCAAATCGGGGGTAAAATTAGGGTTAGGATATGGATTAGGAAATTGAAGGAAGAAACTAATTGGCCTAAAAAGAATGGGTGAATATGTTAGGGAAGGGATCTATGGAATTAGGGAAGTCTTGGGCATCAACTTAGGAAGTTAGTTAGGAATTGGGGTGGTTGTGGTGTGCTGGAATTTAATTTCAGGACACCAAATTGACCCATTTGGTGCCCAAAGGGCTAATTTTAGGCAAAATTAGGCCTAGTAGGTTGCCCTAACCTCCCAAAGTAGGTACTAGGGTCATTGGAGGATTTTAGGGTGCATATTAGGATGGTGTAAGGGTGTTGCCCTCATTCCACTTAGAGTAGTTTAATGTTAAAAAATTGATAAAAAAAGTATTTAGGAGTCCATTGCTTGGAAGGCAATCTAGGTAGGTGTCCCATACACTCCCCGCCGGCCAACTCTAGGGGGTTTCTTTGCCTTGCAGTGAAAAAGCCTCATGCAAGGTCTTGTTGCTTCAAAATCCCACTCTATCGAATGATATCATTGCCACTCGTAAGGCCAGTTTTGCAAATTGATGTTATTCGCCTTGAATCTAAGTTTGTTCATAGCTATAGAGAGGGTGACCGAGTTATGTATGTGTCACTTCACAATGACAAAGGTATGAGCCAGAAGATTATGGATGAGATTTGGGGTACTTGGAATGCTCATTGGGTGGCTGAGAACGAAGCTTTTGAGAAGGAGCTCCAAGGCCATGAGGATCGAGTTGTGCTATTAGGCTTCATGTTTTTTGTGTGGGATGGCAACCACCGCATGATGGCCTGGACAAACTACATCAACAGGATGAGAGCTCACGACCGTGATTGGCATTTCTGGGTGGATTCTATTACACTAGAGACTAAGGGATCCATGGGAGTATTGATGCATGCAATGAACGACATCAACAGGTAACACTTCTTCAATTGTGATGATGCAATAGAGAAGGTGTTCCTTTGAGAGGCGTTGCTGTAATTTATATTTTGATTATGAACTTTGCAAGTCCACGGAGAATGCCCATGTGAAGACCAATGTTGTCTACCGTCTTCATAGGATCAACACATACGGGTCTCTCAAGCTTCAAGATTTTAAAGAGTTACTATCGGAAGATGAATATAAAGCTTGCAAGACTCAGACCAAACTGTATCCTTGGCACCCTCCTACTTCAGATATCTTTATACGATTTTTACATCGGGTACGTGTCTTTCAAGTGGTTCCATTTGTTGAAATTGTGAAGTCTTTGTTTATGTCAAATTCTATATTTTTTTGGAGTGTGTTGTATTTGATGTTTATAGTTTCTTTTTATCTTCTCACTAGCTCCTCAAAATATTCACTTCTATTTTGGTCGATTGAAGGCTAAAAATTGATCTATTGCTATAATGGATGTTTGAATGATCTATGTTTTTTGGTAGTTGTAGAGTTCTATGCTATCGTTGCTTAAATTAGCCAATGTGATTCATCATCCACATGAACTTGACCTTGTTTTTTAATTTATTGCAGTAAGAGGTAGCTATGGTTGTAGAGGAGGCAGCTAGACTTTATGAAGAACGAACCCTTCCAATAGATAGGACATCAAGGGCCCTACAGGAGGCAATGATGGATGCTACTGATGCGAAGGTGAAATCCCTAAGAACTAAGTTCAATAAACTTAGCGCGGTTGGCAACCCCAAGCATGGACCTCGTTGGCTTGAAGAGGTTTGTTTTTTGCTACTTTGTTATTTAACCATTTGAAGTTCTTATTACATTCCTTTTTTGATCGATTTTTTGATTTTTTCTTTATTTCTCATCATCTTCTTTTGTTTTGTCAGATCATGATTCATTGGAGCAAAAATGAAAGGCCAGATATGATGTTGGGTAAGCTACAAAATATAGCTGCAAGCATTGTAAAGCTAGTTTATAAGAGCCAATGGTTGGCTTGGTGGAACTCAAGTGAAATGAATCGTGGAGCTCTTCGATTTCCCATTCCAATTGCAATGGAGGATAAACTCAAGTCATGGTTATCGAAGGCCACATTCTAGGCTAAGGTTGTTTTTTGACAAAGCCCATTTAATTCAATGATTTCTAGTCTTATTTACTCAAATTTAACTTTTAATGTACTATATTCCTTCCTTTCATGTAATGTTCCTTATTTTCTTTTGACATTTTAGTAGTTATTATTTAATTTTTCTAATTTAGTCCTTTACTTTTGACATACAGCTTGAGGAAGCGGCATCTACATGGGTGAATGCAACTTTAGAGTCAGAGCACATAGTTGTTGACTGGAGTGCTGATGATTCTATCGACAAAATTGGTGACTATGTGGAACGCTACAAGATTATACTTTGGGATCATGCTTTCTACTCTTTCTTTGTGAAGAGTGGAAAGTATTCCCGTCTCATACCATTCCTAGGGCAAGAGGGATGTGAGCAAGCAATGCAACGTTACGTATATAGGTATTTACATTTACTAGTTTGAATAATTTCACATGCAAATCTTGTGTTCAATTGCAAATATAGTGGTGTAAAGTGATTGTAGATATTTCTTTAATTATTATATGTCATTTACTATATTTTGGTGATTTCATTGTGTCTAATCTATTTTTTTGAATTTTGCTGTAGATACTTCTATCAAAAACTTGCCGCTAAGGGAGGAATCTAAAAAAGAGCAATACCAAAGCTACTTGGAACTTGGACTGACAAGAACCTACCTTCTTGTTTTTTCACCACAACTCAAATTCGTGGTTTCTCTCTTTCAAAGCTTATAGATTGCTCGTGGTACATTGAGTGTAGAAGGACTTATGCACCAGTGGAGGAACAATGTACAAAAGACGAAGGTGCAGCTTTTAAAGTTGTAGTAGAAGATTTGTCTTCCGAGGAGGATGAAGAGGAGGTTGCTCAACAAACTCCTGATTCCAAGAAGAAGTCAAGGCAGGGTCCAAAGAAGCAACTATCTCAGAAGAAAGTCCCTATAAAGGTCACTAGATCTTCTTCAGCACGTTAAGGTGTTGGATCTTTTGCTCGATCAGAAGTACCTACTTCAGGGTCTAAAGCTCCTCTTGGCATTTCTACTGTGGCACCGGAGTACTTTGTTCCTTCTCAGTGGCAAGCAACTAGCTCCCTTTGTTTTGAAACTATTGTCGGCAATGTAAATAGATTGATTCTTCAGTACTCTATTCGAGATGCTATTGAACACATGGTGAAAACCCGCACACAATCCCAAGAGCAAGTGAAGATTCTGGACTTTGCTAAGAAGGTACTTCCCAATTTAGTATTATATGTGTTACTAGTATTTAATCCATGATATTTCTTTTGGTTTCTAACCTTTTCTATTGATATTGTATAGGCGGGCAAAGAACGTTCTCATAGGCTTGGAGGTGTGGCCAAGCGTGAAGCGTGTGTAGACTTGATAATTGGAGACATGCCTGACGGCTTGCCTGTCCCCAATATTTCTCATCCTCCTCTTAGTGTTCCGTATTGGAACACTTATGACGATGAATTTGCAGAGTACATTTTCAAGTTTGCAAGTGGTTCACTTCAAGATGATGGGGTTGTGATGTTTTTTTTGCCGGATAATCCAAAGATTCGGCATATGGTTGATGAGGATGCTAAGTTGCATGGGTTCAAAATGCAAACCGATTGGTGGGGCATTAACGAGCTACGAATGACATCTCACAAAGACATGAATTGCACGGTAATGATATATTTTGAGTTATTGTAAATGTCTTTAAAGTATGTTTGTTTATATTTTCTTTTTGTTAACACTTTTTGTGCATGTTCAGACAAAGCGCTTTTGGATTGTCTTGTATGTTCGAGTTATGTTTAAAGGAACAACAATTCAATCCACTTTTTCTGTGGAGAAAAACCAAGAGCTCTTTGGACTGTCTATAGATATATTTGGTAACAATCTGGACACCTATGCCATTTTTCTTTATAAGCCATTTGTATATTTAAAAACAATTTTGTTCATTTAGGATTGGCATTGGCCATGTGCAATCCGGTTCAAAATTGGCCCTAATTGTCTAATGTATTATTTGAAGTTCATTTAGTACTAGTCATGTGGAGACCATTTCTAGATTCTATTTTTTTCCGACAATGGCTATACATGTTATAAGTTGATATGCCCTCTTCTAGTTTACAATCTATTTCATATATTGTATAGTTCATGTTATGTATTATGGACTCATTTTTTGTGAAATTGTTTTAGGAGAAGGCTTGTTGTACAATTTCACAACTGCCACCACTTAGTTGATGAAAGACGGATTTCCATGGCATGGATCACGTGAGAAAGATCCATTTTTCTTACAAGTTCTAATCGAGAGCTTTTCCAAACCCAATGATGTTGTATTGGATTGCACTGCTTCTACAGGTCTAAACTCTCTCCACTACTAGATGTCCATTTCATACTTGTGTATGATTTATATTTTTATGTATCATTTATGCCTTACAAAGCATTTTGTTTTGCCACAGGGGCTAGCATCCATGCTTGTCAAAGAAGTGGCCGACACATCATTGCGTTGGAGTCTGATACAGAGATCTTCACACACATCCTTGCTCCAATGATTGACTCACCTACGAAGGTTGAACCAGTCCAGCCAAAGCGGAAACGTCAAGTTTCATCAAGCGAAGAGGATCCTGATAGTCCAGTGAAGAAGGTGGCCCAAAATCGCTTGGATTCATAAGTCTAACTGTATTGCACTCTATTAAGTTTTTTACAAATGGTAATCTTCATGTCAACATTATAATCCTACAAGTTTTAATTTTTTTTTAAATTTCATGTTTTGGTGCAGGTTGGTGAAGTACCTTATTAGCCCTCCTAAGTCTTGGTCTTTGCCTTGTTATGCTAAGTCATTCACCGCAATCAATGTTGAGATGACATCATTCTCCACCTCTGAAGAAGCTAGCTCTAGTCAACATGTTCTCCAGTTTTTAGATGTAGAAGCTATGGAGGAGAATATGGATAGTGACTAGAGCCTTAGCTCTATAGGCATGAACTCTTCTGACTAGGATTCAAATGTTTCATTTGACACTCAATTTTTATTTTCATCTCATCTTATATTTTATTTTATTTCATGGATTGTGAGCTTCTTTATCAATTTAAAAATATCCATGGTATTCAATTTGTAATGACTAATGACAATTTTGAATTGCTTATTACAAATCCATGTTTAATATTCTTCATTTTCCATCTTGGTTCTTTTATTTCTTTTTCCATTTCAACCCCTCTTCATGTGCTTCTTTGGAACCTCATTGGTAATCAAGAGGCTCACTAAACTTATTGGGTTTAGTTGTTGTTTTATTATGAGCCTTTTTAGAAATTGACTTTCAATTCTTTAATGATGTTGGTTTATTAATGAGTTTCAGAATATGTACATGTTGTACGCATAGCGTGCAGTAAATACCATTTACAACACCCAAACGTGTAAACTAACTCGAAATATCGTCCCAAGGGATTTTAGTATGTTGTTGCAAGCCTAGGTTATCCGTTCTACCCACTTAAGCTCTCACTTTCCGGAACCCAATCCGGATTTACTCTATTTCCGGATTCTGGATCCGTCACTTCACTCACAAATACTGGTTTTTGGTACCTTTGTTTTACCCTCAGAGGGTCCGCCTTTGATTGTGTAAAGGGGCAGGGACTGGCCACTTGTATTCCTCACACTCTTCTCTCTCCCAAAACTACAACCACACACTTAGACCAAATGTTGCACTAGGTCAGACCGGAAACACTCTCACAACCTTCCGGAGGGCCAACCCGAGAGGCAGGTCACTCAGATTCGTAACAAGTCTTCTCCACTACAACGACAGACCAACAGAAACCAGAACTAATCTGGGGGTTGTAAGTTATTTGCTAAACTGCTCCTAAGGTTAGGCTGACCTTCCGGTAAGTGGCATGGGGTTTTCTTCCACTGGCGGTTGCTTATCTCCGCACGGAACCCTCCCTGGTAATTCGGACTTGCGCCCCTACCACTCCTAATCGGATTCCTGTTACAGTAGTTTAAAGGCATGTGCTCAATACCAAAGTCACTAGTCTAGATTCTATCACAAACATTCCCCACAAATCAAACCCAAGTCCCCTCAAATCCGAATTCCTCCTTTTCTCCTCCTTTCTCACACGTCGCACACTTACACGGAAACACAAGAAAGCTGGATATACGACAGATCAATCCCCGAGGGTCCACTTGGTGGCTCAGATTAAAAAGAAAGGATGTCAAGGTACAAAATATAGTGCTAGGATGGAATGAGAGGCAAACAACCCACCTCACACTTAAAAACACAAAACAACTCAAAGCCGAAAAGGCCAAAAGGCCACCCAGAAATCCAGGTGACCACTCACAACCTTCCCGAAAAATCCGGGAAAGGTGAGATCCTAGAAATCCGGAACCCGGTCCCACCCCTAGAAATCCGGATCCGGTTCAAAATCCAAATCCTATCTGCCTAAAAAGTCCTAACTACTTCGCCTTCCGCGCTTTCTTCTGGCTGCTTCCGCCTTGACTCGCTGGTGTTCGCAGAGATGCCCTTGGTGTTGCCTTCGGGGTCGCCTTCATGGGGGTCGACCGTAACGCCGCCCGGGTTTGTATCTTCCGAATTTCCGAAGGAGAGTAGTCGGCTTCTTCCTCGTCCTCATCCTCCGATCCGGTCCGGTATTCCTCCTCAGATTTCTCAATCTGAGTGATCCGCCTTTCAATCTCCTCGCCTGGAGATGTCTCATCCAACACAATCGGCTCGATCTCCTTCCTTGGTTGCTGCTACTCCTCCCCCATATGTTCGAACTCCTCCGGATGAGAGCGAGCCGGATTCAACAATCCCTCGAGCCGCTCTATCAGTTGGCCACAGGCTTGGACGTGAGGAGTCAGCAGCGGCTCCGTTTCCGGAAGGTTGAAGACTGGGACGGGTGGAGACACTGTAACTTCTGGAGGTGCCAACTCCTGTCTTGTCTCCGGCTGCTTGCTAGACTCGGGTGCTGACTTCACGCTTCCCCGGATTGTCTTCTCCAACTGTTTGGAGAAAGGTTCCGTGGAGTACCGGAGACTCTCCCTCGGAACTTCCGGTTTCGACGGTAGCGGCATCGAGGTGCTGAGCTTGACGGGTGTCTCCGTGTCGAAATGTATCTCCGAGAAGTTGGAGAAGTCCATTACCCGGTCGGGGTCGATCCGTCCCAGCAGCTACCTCATCTCCTTGAGTGTGAGCTCCATCCGCGATGAGAAGTCGACGAGTATCCGGATGACCTTGGATCCGGTGAGGTGCCCTTCCTCAGTCAACCGGCTCTAGGTTAGAGCTGCCTTCACCACCATATCGGCCGGCTTGTCTACCAAGCCGGATAAATTCTTCAGTAGCTGGAGGGCTTCCTTCTCCCTTTGCTTCGCTTCAGCCATCTCGCCCTGCGCCCAGCTGAGTCTCGCCTGAAGATCCGCTTTCTCCTTCTCCAGGGCTACAATCTGCTTATCTTTCTGCTCGAGGACTTCCGGGTTTGGAAGTTTCTTCAACGTGTCGAGGATATCTTCTGGTTCCGTCTTTAGCTCGCGGCCTATCTTCCTGAGCAGATCCGTCAGGCTCTCGTGGTACTCTTGCGCTTGGAGCACCCAGTTGAATCCAGTTTTGAAGAACCCGGATATGCTTCCTTCCTCTTCTTCCGTGATCCTCTATTGAGCCGGAAGCTTTCCCCGTGATGTCGGATCCATGGACTTCCGGTGCCTCCGCTCCAGGGGTTGCTCGTCTTCCTCCGGATCCTCCTCCTCTTCCAGCGGCAGTTGCGTTGCCGTCACTTCTTCCGTCAATCCGTATTGTAGGATCGTTGCTCCAGTGTTGTACTCCACCATCTCTGCATCACTGAGAAGTTCTGCGTGATGGTACAGATGGAAAAGATACGGGCCTATTGGACTCGTCTTTCCCTTTCCCACGTTGGCGGCAAGCTTGGCGACTACGGATCCAATCACCTTGCCCCAACTGACTGGTCTACCCTCAAATGCACCAAATATGGTGTTTGCTACCGTAACCGTAACCCGGGTAGGCTTTTCCGGATACAGGATGGGAATTAAGAACTCTAAGACGTGTCTCTGTCGGGCATCCAGACAATCACTAATCGCATACCCTTCCTTAGAATGGGCCGCGTTTTTGAACTTCCCGACTGCAAACTTGTCTGTCCGTGACGCTAAACCGGATCCTTTCTTAGGAAATCCGTAAACTCTAGCCCAGACGTCATCAGTCCAAGTTTGAGGCCTTCCTCTCACGGTCAACTCATACTGATTAGAAGCACCGACTATCAACTCTTGGATCATCCGGTCGTTCTTTACGGTCCACGACCGCATGAACAGACCGACACATCCTATCTCACTGAGGTCATCCTCTAGCTGGGATCTGTCTCTCAGCCTTTCCGGAATGGTTGGACAAACCATCCGGCCGGTGACCAAGGTCTTCCGAATATCTCCCTCTGCCATCTCAAACCACTCTAAAATCTGCACACCCTAGCACCTCTCACCGAAGCACTAACTCACCACTCTTTCACTCAGCTCTGCGCGCACAAAACAGTTGTGGGAAAAGAGGAAGAAGAAATGGCAGTGGCGGGGTTAAGTACCCGTCAAAATACCGACCGTTCGTAAAGCGGACCGTTCACCCGTAACGGGTCCCTATTTCTAGACCGGAAGTCTAGGTACTAGGCTGTCGCTATCCGGGTTTCCGGAATCCGGATCCGTCCTGGGTTCCGTTACGGATTACTTGGAGCATCCATCCAGTGTTAGTGAGATGTTTTAGGCTAAGAGGGTTCTAACCCTTTTTGCCTGTTAAGAATTTTTCAAAATTCTATATACTTATACTTCTTTTAGTACTAACATGGTGACTTCTAAGATTACGGCTCGCGACAGTACATTTTAGATCCAATGACAAATGAAGGACCATGTTTTGTTCTCTTCTCTTTGAACCTCCCCTATACTAAGCATCATTTCTAATTTCTCACTTGTAAAAATCTGTATAGCTTGCTAAATGTCTTCTAGAAATAGAAGAGGCTAATAGGTCCATATGATTTCGATCTTGGTGGTACTGAAAAGGCTCTTTGGAACCGAGGAGGTGTTGTACTGATTTTGTTCTTTCTATGTTTGCTTTTTAATTTAATAACCTACAAATAAGAAGATTGAATTCCAAATTGACCCTTGGGACATATTTATAGGATTTCTTAGGCATGACCTAGATTAATTCTGCACGTAAATTGTGGCAAGAGAGCACATTAACAAAATTAATGTATGAAGAAGATTGATTCTCAAGAAAAAAAAATTGGGATCAAATAAAAAAAATGGGAAACAAATTTGTTTGCTTGTTAATTTAATGATTTTATGAATACGAAAATTGGATTCTATATTGACCCCATGTATATTTCCTAGGGTTTGGCCATGACCTACATTATATATGCATATAGAATGTGGCAATAAATCATATCAATATTCAATAAGATTAATTAAACCATAAAGTGGATTACTTCTTTGGAAAAAAATGGAGAACAATTAAAAAATTGTAAAGCAAATTTGTTTGCTTCATCCTTTTATTACGGACTAGATATTCCAAAAAATTGGATTCAAGATTTGACCCCTCCATGTTTACAGGAATTTGCCATGATCTAGATTACTTATGTATACAAAATGCAACAATGTAGATTACATCAACAAATAACTTTTTAGAGGTATTATTTCAACGCAGTATAAAAACTAAAGATTGAAGCAATTGCCAACCACAATGATGCATGGTAGTCAATTCACGTTTGTCTTTAGCTTGCGTGCCCATCCCACACAAACTACCTTATATTAGTTTATATTAGCAATCCCAATTGTTATGGGATATTACCTTATGTTGGCAACCTCTCAAGTCATGCGCAATCAGTTATGTAGAATTTACATGTGCAAGTTATGAATAGAAGAAAGGGAAAGTTTTGAATCATGTTTTCTACCTCAAAAATGTTTCTGTAGATTATAGAACAATCTTATCTTACAATTTCATTTCGTAAAAAACAATCTTGAATAGATTATAATATTAATATAGAATATATTGGATTAGAATATATTTATTTATAACATTTTTTAACTTGTATTGGGTTCTATTTTAAAATCCAGTCACTTGTTTCTAAATTGTCATGATTTTTGTATCTCACTAAGAGCCTCCTCAAAACCAAGGAGGCCTTTAGACTATACTCGTTCTTCAATATCATCTCCCTGTGAGCCTCTTTGGAATCCCTAAGAAGCTCCTTGGAATCCCTTAGAGCCTCCTTGGAATCTGAAGAGGCCTTTAGGCCATCTTTGTTCTCTATCATTGTCTCCCTAGGTCCTAGGAGCCTCTTTGGAACCGAGGAGGCTCTTTGGAACCCCTTGAGATTGTTGTATGTACCCTAATATTTAAACACTCAATCCAACCTAATCATTATATAAGAGTATTTATAAGGACTTAACTCATCCCAACAAAATGAATGTAAATTTCGGACTTCACTAATCTAAATCATCCCATTCATGCTTGTAATTGTTATTTCCTACGAGCCTCCTCGGAACCGAGGAGGCCTTTAGACTTTATTTGCTCCTCAATATCATCTCCCTATGAGCCTCTTCGGAATCCCTTAGAGCCTCCTCAGAATCCAAGGAAGCCTTTAGGCCATCTTTGCTTTCTATCATTGTCTCCCTAGGAGCCTCCTTGGTTCCGAGGAGGCTCTTTGGAACTCCTTGAGACTGTTGTATGTACTCTAATATTTAAACCCTCAAACCTACCTAATTATTATAAAAGAGTATTTATAAGGACTTAGCTAATCCCCAAAAAATGAATGTAAATTTGGGACTTCACCAATTTAAATCATCCCATTCATGCTTGTAATTGTTGTTTCCTATGAGCCTCCTCGGATCCGAAGAGGCCCATAGGACCTCATAGGAGACTAATGTGTGGACATTACAAAGATAACAATTTACATTACTTGTATCCAAATCAATTGAATGCACCTTATCTATTTATCAATTAGATGCTTTATGGTGCCATTAACTTCATTTAATCTATAAAATTCAAGGATGGAATTTTTTTTCATCTACTAACTTTCGTCTATATTCATTTGTCATCATCTTCATCCATCCAAAGCAATGGATGAAATAAGTGACCTCAATCCATATATTGATTTTTTTTCCAAAACATAATTTCTAAGTGTAGAGTTAATGATAATTACAAAATTCCTAAAACATAATAAATAAAAAGTTTACTGCTCAAATGCCACTACTCATTGCTCCCTCATACTTTAGCAACCTTGTCTACAATGGATTTCTTTCCCTTCACTACTTGAAGTAATAATGTACTCCTTGAGTAGGTGAGTGCTGTGAAATCAACAAACATGAACAAGTGACAACATCACCATTAGAAGTTTACAACAAGGATACTTGTAGTGTTCAATTCTTGACCTCTCCTCTCTGTCTCGGTAAAATGTATCTTAGTCTTCTCTCTATGAAAACAAGATTTCTCCTAGGTAGGAATGACTAAGACTCCATCTCTTTTGTACTCATTCCATTTTCGTAGTGTCTTAGCTATACTCAAGAGTACGTAGGGTTTGAACTACAAATACGATGTATGAGCTGGGAGGGTTGTAGTGATCCAAAATCAACTCATTTTATCTCTGTCTGCCTCTTTGTCTCGACAAATGTATCTCACTCTTCTCTTTGTCAACACTGGATTTCTCTTAGATCGGAATCACCAAGACTCCATCTCTTCTGTATTCATTCTATTTTCACAACGTCTTCGCTTAACTCAACAATACGTAAGGCCTGAACTACGAATACGATGTATGAGCTAGGAAGGTTGTAGTGGTCCAAAATCAATTCATTCTTAAGATTAGAGCCACCTTACTTGAGCGGGAGTGTGCATCTGTATCACGATTTGGTGTTCAATCCAATGTGACATCACCATCAGGACATCGCCGAAGCCAAGTTCCACTGTGGAGCTTGGATCCTTCACAATAGTGATGTTGGGCTCCTTGACAACTATGACGTTGGGCTCCTCAATAGTTACAATGTTGGCTCCTGTGCCACTATGCGAAAGTGTGCATTTAGGTTTCTGATTTTTTCTTCTGTCCATCGCGAAATCACCATCCCTTGATCCACTGCATAGCTCTACCGCAACTCCGACGTTGCTCCTCCAACACCAGTCCTCTACTCCTCCGACGTTGGATCTCTGCAACTATAGTGATTTTGAAGAAATAGTACCCATGTGAGATTTAGACGTCTCCTCGAGATTGATTATGTGGGTATTGCGAGATACCCACCAAACCATTGTCGGATCCAACAGTAGTTTCGAAGGTGCCTTGCAATATCCACATAATTAGTCTCCTGTACAAAACCCTAATTGAAATTCAAGAGACAAGAAGCTTACAATCTTACCTTCTTTAGTTTGCAGAGGTGAAGCTATCGATCTTGGGATCCATATTTAGCAACCGGCTCCCTCATGCTGTGGGATCAACAACTCGAGATTTGATGGAATTGCTTCATTTGTTTTTGAGAAATTCACTATGAAGCCCTCACGCAAACATTGCAATACATTTTTGAGGTTTTTATAGGATGTTCCGTAGGTGAGGGCAACGTTCTCCCCTAAGTTTGTGACTCGAATTTTAAAAACAAATAGAATCATCGATTGTCCCTTGAAAATGACCAATTTTAGGGGTAGTGTGAGCTCCCCCCCAAACCACCCTCGGATCTGATGGTGGTTTGGAGGGGAGCTCACACTACCCCCAAAATTGGTCATTTTCAAATGAACCTTCATCGCAAAATTTGGAAGCAAGTAGGATTGAGATTACGAAAATGTGTACCTTGGCGAAGCTCCTGAATTCTTGGCCTCTGATGTCGCTTGGATCCCTAGTCGACACTTACTGTCTTCCTCAACCTTATGGGAATCTCAACGTTGACTATCTTCCTTTGCTTCGAAGCCCTCGTTGATGCTTATAGTCTTTCTCTACTTTGGAGCCCCTGTTCAAGCTCACAGTCTTACTGAGGTCCCAGTTTGCATTCATTGACTATTGGAGAGAGTCACTCATTGTCGGAGATAGAGAGTTTGAACTTGAAGAGCTTGTTGAAGATTTCAAATTCTTGCTTTATCAACTACTATTCTCATACTACTACTTCAATATAAAGTGGTCAGAAGTCGCTCACCTTGAAAACCCTAAAAGAAAACCGTTTTGGTGGGTACTGGAAGGTACCCCCCAAACCATCGTCGAATCCGACGGTGGTTTTTAGGATATCTCCTAGTACCCCCCAAAATGGTATATCGTTTCTTAAAGGGTTGACAACAAGTTGTAGATGTTTAATTCCAATTCTATATTTATAGAATGTCTTTGTGTACTTCAATGGACATGTGCTAGGTAGGATCTTGGTTGTTCACTAATTGGCACTGAAAAAGCATTGAATATGTAGACATTTATATTCTCTTGCATTGATCTTGGACACGCGCAAGAAGAATAGTTTGAAATTGTCTTACCCCTTCTTGTTCTCATTGTTAAAGTGACATAGTTTAGAAATGTTTCGTTTTCCAATGTCATGTTTGTGGAAATAAACATGGAAGATATAAGGTCATTGAATTTGAGGGCTAGCCAAAGATATTGAGAGAACTTAGAATGCTCTTTTGTCTTTTAGGAAAGGGAATAAAGGTCCACCTTGAATTTTTTAATTTTTATTGAATCATTTTTGAAGGACTAGAAAATATTGTGTCTAATAACTTAGATGAGTACATATTTGGTTTCTGGAAAATGATTTGAATATTGGTTTTGTATTTCATTTTGGAATAATTGTCTAGAGTATGACGTCACCATATTTTCTTAATGATATTGACATGTAAGTCTTCACCAAACTATACTAAATCTAGCATGCTAAATAAGTTGTGTAATTGGTGAGTTACCTCAATGTATTTTATTCTATAACTTCGGTTTTGATACCACATGAACAAATGTTGGTGGCATTGTAGGGACAGAAAATTACTAATGTTTCATGGTCATGAGAAAAAAATGCATTGGAATGCCATCTATGTGTTTTATGATTTTTTGCCCTGGTAGCTTCACTTGGAAATTGTGTAACTTCAATTCTACTTCATTGCTTCTAGTATCCAATGAAAGTTAAGGTTTAATGGTTTAAATATTTTGTTTTAAAGATTAATTATATTTTCATCTAATTATTAGTTGATTTATATTCATTGACGCTTATGGTATTGAGATACATATATTTGAAGTTTAGTGTTTACTGTAATTCAATTATACATGACATTTGAAATGCTTACATGTTAGTTTTGACATGTGTAGATTGTAACGACCAATCAACACATTGGGCAAGCTTCTTTATTAGAGGTGGCAAGTGTGATGGCAGAGGTTCAACATTTTGCAAACGAAATGGTGCCATTGACTCCCATGCCCACGAAGGACAATTTGACCATGGAGGTCTTGCTAGAGGAGGAGAAAGAGCTGGTAAGCTTCAATGACATTATGGACGCTTGTGACCGTGCTGTTGATAATTATGAACAGCTACACCTAAGTTGCCATAGTGGTCAGCGGAAAAGAAAAAAAATTGTATTTTCACAAGAGAGATCTACCACACAATACAGTTCTAAATGCCATTCTTCAGTGTCCATTTCGAGCCCTCAAGTTGAGGAGTATTGTGATTGTGCATGTAGTGCACAATTGAACAACCACGAAGTGGTTATCATTCATCTAAGCTCAAACTCAAATGAAAGTGCTAATATTGATTGAATTTTAATCAAATCACTATTTTAGGAGAGTTTCAACTCTCACATCAATGATTGTGCCATCATCTTTAGTAGAGTTTTTTTAGAATTGTTGTGAAATGAATGCTTCTAACTGAAGAACATGCATTTAGTATTTTATTCACTCTCTGCATTAAAGTTTCAATGAATTTGAAGTTAATTTTTTTGATTGAAGATGGAGGACTCTACTATTGCTTGTACACAAGAAATTGTGCCTTTACAAACACTAGGTACTGATGACATGATGCAACCTGAGATTGGCGGAGAAGAAGAAAACTTTGAGATAGAGGACATTGATGATGGCGAGGTGGAGGAGTTATTGGAAGATGAGCTTTGCCGATTGCAGAAGGTGGACTCTATAGCAACCATTGCAAATTTAAGGATGAAGCCCGAAAAGTATTTGCGACTGAATATTCCACTATGCAAATTGGTGGCAATGCCAATGGTTAGACCCATTCTTTCTTCTGATGTCGACAAATTGGAGAGGGAGTTTGCTATTGGATATCGTGAAGGAGCAGCGGTCTTCTATGTTTCAACAACAAATGAGTCTAGTGAGAGTTCTACATTCACTAAAGAGGAGATCAATTCATGGGATCCATTGTGGAAGGAGAAAAGCGACAATTTCAATGCCTATGTTGATTTGGTGCCCGAATTGAAGTTCATGAAGAACTTGAAGTTTTTTGTGTGTGATGGAAATCACCGACTTCAAGTGTGGATGAATCACATCGGAAGGCTATACATGTCACATCCAACATGGTACATATTAGTTGACTACATCATTTTGGAAACAAAAGGAAAAATTGAGCTAGTCATGCAAATGATGCATGACATCAACAAGTGAGTGACTTTGAAGGCTTTCATTATTTTTTCATTTAGTATTTCCTTCTCTGTTAAGTTTTGAAATTAATTTCTTATCCAGGATTTGTGTTACTAACCTTTTTTGAAAAATGTCAGATCTACAAAGGACTCTCATGTGAAGACCAACTTGGTGCATACTCTTTACTGCGTGCAAAAGTATGGGCTTCTTCTGTTGGAGCAATTTATTGACATGTTGAGGCCCTAAGAGAGGAAACGTTGTATTGTCTAGTCAAGACGAAAGCATTGGTATTCAATGCTGATTGAGGTGTTCACGGCTTTTGTTTTCTGGGTGAGAATTTTTGTTGTACATACTTACTTTATTTTTTTGGTTTTAAATGATTTTGGTTTATACTTCACTTTGTATTGGAGGTATAGGTAATTTAAATGTTGTTGGATTTTTGCAGCAAGAGATAGCGCAAGTAGCTGATGCTGTAGTACGTTTCTACACTGAGGTGACACCTTTTGATGAAAAGAGCGACCAAGGGCTTGCAAATGCCATGAGACTTGGAGCAAAAGATAGGGCAACGAAGTTGATTGTAAAAATGGGGAAGTTGCTCGTAGTGGCAAATCCAACACATGGTCCAACATTTCTTCAAGAGATACATTATGTTTTCTAATTATTTATATATATTTGTTTCAATTGGCCTTTGCATTTTATAATAGCTATAAACAACATTACATTGCATTACGTAGATTGAAAACCACTGGACTACAAATGAGGTGCCTGAGATGACCCTTGAAAAACTACAACTCATTGCCACATACAATACGTTAGCCTTGCAGAAGACGAAGTTTTTGAAGTGGTGGAACTCCTCCATGCCTTCCCGAGATGCTAGGTAGTTCCCACCCAAGCTTGTTTCTAAAGAGAAGTTGTTGCCCTTCTTCAACAAGTGTGTTTGGTGGGCAGGGGTGAGTATTTTTTAAACTTATAAATCTTATGAAAAGTATATGCATTTCTTGTTTTCAATTGCCACATTATGTGGTTTTGAAATCTATTGGCTTTCCAACAATGTAGAATGAACTAATGAAGTCTTTGTGTAGATTGAGGAAGCTGCTCTAGAATACTTCGACAATGTGATAAAGAAAGACAACATCAACATTAACATGGACGCCCCACTTGAGCTGGAGACTCTACTAGAATACATTGAAGGGTGGAGGAGGAAGATTTGGGAGCAAGGTTTTGGCCCTGTTCTTAAAGGAGCCAATGCTTTCAAAAAATCTGACTCCTTCATGAGCTATGATGGATCAAACTTGGCAATGAAAAGGGTTATTTTTTGGTGAGTGTTTGATTTCTTTTAATTTCCTTCTTTTTTAGAATTGATTTTTATGTAAAATGAGCACTAGAAAATTGTAAATCATCACTCTTATGATTCATCAAAGCATAGAGTACTTTTGAAATTTTCTACCTTAAACCGAAAGTTGGAGTAACGTAAGGTACTCCGAAAGAACCATTGGATCCGACCGCTCTTTTGGAGTTACTTCTTACTACCCCAACTATTGGTTATGCCATCAATTTCAAAATGTTTAACATGTTGTATTCATGATTTTATTGCAATTATTGTACAATGATGCTTCTCATTGTTAGGAGGTCCTTTGTGAATGTTTACTAGTGTAGTACTATATTTTCATTTGATATATTATGAAATGTAGTTGCCTTTATATTGTACTTTCTAACTTTAGACTTTCTTGTTCTTTTATAATTGGCAGTTACTTCAAGCATGAGCTTCTAGCAAAGAACGCTATTGCTCGGGAGGATCTTCCTCCATTCTTGTCCACTTGGTTGGACCGGAGTACATCAGAGTGTATGTACACTCCGAGTCAGCTTCGAACATTTACCACAGCCCATTTGATTGGTAGAGGGTGGTACTTGGATTGTCCATAGACATTCACTCATCCGTCAGAGGCAGAGTTTAGAAAGTCCTTTGATGGACTTGGAGTTATTGATTTGGATGTACTAGAGTTTGCTGACCTCACGGATACTCAGAAAAAGAGGGCCATTGCGAGGAGGATTGTTGCTGAGAAGAAGAAAGAGGGCAAGGAACAAGAAGTTCTGGCGAACAAGCAAAAGAAAAAAGTAGAGTGTTTGGCGAAGTTGGCGGAGAAAGAGAAAGAGGCAGAGAAGGAGGGGAAGGGCAAGGGGAAGGGCAAGAAGAAGGTAGAAGGTGTGGACCAAGTTCCAACGACTTCTACGGTGGACCAAAGCTCTCAAATGCAAGTTGGATCTCAGAGTGGGTTGAAGAGGAAGGCTGTTCTTGTAGAGTTTACAGAAGATATCGTCACTCAAAGTATACAAGTCATAGTCCTTAATGACGATAAGGAGGTGAATTCGGAGGAGTTGGTCCTCAACATCTCTATTGTGGATGTCACGGACAATGAGAAAATTGACGGACCAAATTGTTATATTAAGGTTGTGGACTTCCTTAAGAAGGTAACCTAATTTTTTTCATAGTGCTCAAATTCATTATACTATGAAATTACATGAATATTTCCTTTTAGAAGTATTTATTATTTGAATGAAAATTTGTTTGCAAATTTCGGATGGGAAGGCTCATGTATATGACAATAAAGTCACCCGTCATCCATCAATGGACCTCATTCTCTTTGACTGTCAAGAAAATCTACCTGTACTAGGGGTGTCTTTTCTGGTGACTCACATGCCTACTTGGAACTCAGATGTAGAGTATGAGGCCATAGCAATGGCATTTTTTTGCAGAGAAGCATTTGCAAGACCATGGTTGTATCATTGTCTTTCATTCGTGGAGCACCGATGCGAAAGGCATCATTGCAGGACTATGTGAGTTGTACCCCACATTTGTGAAGAAGGAGTGGATGGGTATGAATCGTGTGCACTTGACCTTGGCTTTGGACTAGACTACTACGGTAAATTTTTCACAATTATTCACAATTTATTGGGCATTTGACATTGTCTACTTTTGTTCATTCATATCTAATGTGTATTTGGTTCCTATTCTTACAGACTTTAAAGTTTGGCATCACCCTCTTGGTGAAAGACCTTGGAAAGAGAGGAAAATCGAATTTCTCTTTCAAGCGCTCACCATCAATGTTGAAGGCAAAAGTGGACATTAGACGAGACAACATTTTGATCAACTACACCACAGAGGAGACCATGTTGATGAATGAGGCAACATTATTGCCATCGCGAGGGGCTCAAGAGAAAGATGCAAGATTTTACCAATTCATCATTGAAGGGACAACTGAAGAAGAGGATTTGGTTCTGGATTGCACAGCATCTACAGGTAAGTTTTGAATCCAAAAATTGTGAGCTTAAATTCAAATATGTATATAAAATCATTCAAGTAATAAATTGTTTGTTATTCATCATAGGTGCTTCTATTACGGCATGTCGTGGGATAGAGCGCCACATCGTAGCTTTGGAGGAGGATGAAGAAATTTTTGAAGCCCTTCTTTTGCCCATGCAAAAGACGATTCCTATTGTGGTGGCAGTTGAAGTCAATGATCCACCAATTGAGGTTCCGAAATCACAAGATCCAAATGCCATGAACGTGGTGCCTCGGAAGTTCATTCGGAGGGATAGACCTAGTAAGTAAGTTTAAAGATTTGTGAAAGCTTTGTGTGTATGGGACTTCTAATGTTTAATGAATCTAACAATGAATCATTCTTGTTTGCAATGCCAAGGGGTTGATGTCGATAGATGCAATGATGAAGAAGCGAAGACTTCTCTTGAGTCTAGAGAAGTCATTTGATCTTCCAATGTATGCCAAGCAATTGGCATTGGCGTTTGCCGAGTTTGGTTGCTCTAAACCTAAACCCTATAAACAAACATATGCTTTCAATGTTCTAGAGTTCATAAACGGATCGACATCTGAGGGTAGAGAGACATCAGATTCCTCTACCAATGAGGATTCTGCGATAGAGTCCACTGCGATATAAACTTATGAGATTGACATATCTCATGAGTCAAACTATTATGTGTTCATTTTCATTATGATTGGATTTGTGTGTTTTATGGCTACATCTTGGATAGTTGGATGGATGAGATTTATTTTTCTTTCCATTCTTCCATTGCTTGACATTTCTTTAATTGTGTGCAAATCAAAGTGTCCTAAACAAAAATATAGGGTGTAAAATGGGACTAAAAAATCACACCAACCAAAGTGTCTTCATAAAATCAATATGGTGTGGAAAATAGTATGTTCATACCAACCAAACTGTCTATCCAAAAAAATAGGGTGTCAAAATGAAAAATAAGATCACACCCCTCGAAGTGTCTTTTAAATATTATATGATGTTAAGAAAAAAGGTCCACACCAATCAAATTGTCTTAACCAAAAAAATAGGGTGTGAAAAAGAAATTCATGCATAGTAAAAAGCCCAAGTGTTGGGATCCTTGCATACAAAAATAAATTAACACCCCAAAGTGCCTTAACAAAAAAATAGGGTGTAAAAATGAAAAAACATTCACCCCAATCAAAGTGTCTTCATAAAAATAATATGGTGTGGAAAATAGTATATTCACACCAACCAAAAAGTCTAAATCTTTAAAAAAAAATTGGGTGTGAAACACAAAAACATTAGAGGAGTTTCGGGGGGTCTGGAGGGCTGTGGGTTCCCTTGCATTCCCAAACCCTGGCATCTGCCCCACAACAGCTGCCTGACGTAGCACAGTGACTGCCACGTCACTTTTTCTTCTTCTTTTTGAAATTTTTTTTCAACTTTCTTTAACATTTTAAAATTTTCAAAAAAAAAATAAAAATAAAAATCTGACAACGGCCATTCCCAGACTACTAGGGAAACATCATCGGAAACAGGCCCCAAATGGCCCTCCAAACCCCCCCGAAACTCCTCTAATGATTATTCACACCACCAAAAATGTCTTACCTAAAAAATAGGGTGTAAAATGGAGAAATAGATTCACACCCAGCAAAGTGCCTTAACCAAAAAAATTGGGTGTCTTACTGTAAATACAAGGATGTGAAATATGCTGCATATAGGGGGGGCTATAAAACATACAAACAATGACTCAATCAAATTCAAATGTTGGTACTTATTTTTTTTAAATATGTAAGTCACTTCAAATTTGGACAAAATTAACTAATATTTCCCAAAATTTAAAATTTTGTACACCCACAATCATAAGTCCGTCACACTTTTTTTTTGGAAATTTTTTCCCGCTCATAAGCTCGTAGGCTCACAAGCTCACGCTCTCAGGCTCGCCTGCTAGTAACCCTAGAACCCTAAATCCTATGTATTTAAATTAGGTAGTCAAAACAATGCAACAAAGTTGTGCCCAAATGACATCTATCTATAATACTTGCACTATCTAGCATATTTCCCATTGTAATCATTGAACTAAGTAGTGAAACTTTTCAATAAATTTTGACAATCTTTTCCCATAGTAATAAGCAATTTCAGAAGAATATAAAATAACTCACTCTAAAGTCCATAGTTTTAGGGGACACGGTCAATGAAGAAAAAAAATTGGGGGGCAAAAAATTGGCCCCCAAAAGTTTTGGGGGCTCGAGGCTCATAAGCTCCATGCTCACAATTCACAAGCTCACAGCTCCAAGCTCACACACTAGCGTCATTGGTTCCCAAGTCCTTTCCAAAATGTAGTTTTAGAGTATTCAAAGTGGGATTTTTGAGACATTTTTAAAGAGCACTGGAGACCAGGGTTGCTATTTTGTGAGCCTGTGAGCGTGAGCTTGTGAGCCTGTGAGCATACAACATTTTAGAGATTCCATCTAAAATTTTTGGCTAAAATTTTCTATTTTTAATAAATTTTATTAATACCTATTACCGTGGACCTATTATCGTGGTCCCTTGAACAACCTTGATGTGCCATTCATTGGAGTCCTCTAAATTTTAAGAAGAAAAAAATTAATGATTAATTAGAATTCTTTTTAAATCAAATATAGTTGTTCCATTGAAAATTAGTTTTTTATGATCACTCCCTTCTTGTTGCTTAGTACCCCTTGGCGCCGAGGGGAGACCTCCAATCGTGGAAAGCAAAAAAAAAAAAAAGGGGGTATGTGTGTTTCTAAAATTTTTCCATGGGTAGGTGGCTCCCCTCAGCGCCGAGAGGTACGAAGTAGCAAGAGGGGAGTGATCAATCAAACAACAATTTGATCAAGAGTTAGATCCTTGGGAGGTCCCACAAGAAGACAATGATCAACTAATCAACATTTAGGTGTAACTAAGTTCATTCCTGACACAAATAATCCCTATCAACCAAATATTTTATTAAAATCTTAACAATTTTAATAATATTTTTCTAAAATGTTAACAAGTCTAATTATTGACACATTAAGACATAAGTGAAGTTACTTCCCCCATTGGCCTTGAGAAGATCCATGCTTCCATAAGATAGTGATGAACAAAAATGAAACTTGGTGTGGCTAAGTTCTTTCGACACATGTAATGAAATCTTATCAACAATTTTTTTTTAAAATCTAAACAAATTCAATAATACCACATTAAGAAAAAATTATTGGTATGTTCCCATTGACCTCGGGAGGGTCCATGTTCTTATAGGACAATGATCAACTAATATTCTAAACAAACTTATTTCCATCTTCACTCATCTTTCACATCAATTGGATTCTTCATCTTCATAATGTATACTTCTAAACAAGATTCAAAATTAGATTTTTCATCTAAATTCTATATACCCATGGTAATAGGTCCGTAGTAATAGGACCATGGTAGTAGGTACTAAAATTTCCAAAAGATAATAAATTTTGATCAAAAGTTTAAGATGGAATCTATTTTTTGAAATATTAATAACTTTCTAATGCTTTTTCAAATTTTTGAGCTCAACGCTCATAGGCTCATGCTCACAGGCTCACAAAATAGCACCGCTACATTGGAGACCATTTAGTTGTCTAGGTTTTATAGCCCAAGACTAGTATTTTATTGGTCAATCTATGTAGATCAATACTAGTGCTTGTGGCACAAGACTTGACCTATCAACCTATAGTCCAAGACTATGTGGCTATTAACATGTAGCTTTGGACTTAATCAAGTATGGCACCAAGTATGGGGAATACTTTGAAGAATACACATATCTCACAGAGTACTCAATTATTCTTTGAACATTTTGAATCAAGATTTTTGATCAAGTTTATTCCATCACTCTAAAAACTACTCCCAAACCCTGCATCCCCCTTCTTTCTACGTCATAACATGCAACTAGAAGATCATTTTGAGACAAAAAATGAAGAGAAACTGAAAAACCATTTTAAAATGGAGGGAGTATTATTCAATTCTCTTTCCATCATATCAATGGCAAAGGTAGAAATATGGTCACATAGAAGAATTGTGGATTGTCATTAGGATCATGGAAAGGTTGCTTGAATCAATTAGATCATTCTTCCATGCCTATTTTTCCTTTGTAAAAATAGGCAATGGGGTTGAAAAATTTGTGAAATTAATGATGACACTTTGCATTTCGTAGGAAATAGTGGATGTTAGATAAAAGTATACCTAGTTGAACTATTTAGGGACTTACTTAATGATTTTGGCAACTACAAAGAACATCAAGTGGTTCTAAATACTAAATTATGACAAATAATGTTCTTTTGGAGCATGTGACAATGTTATATATTGCAACTTGCTTTGAATTGAAAAAGAGAGTTCCAAATGAAGATTTCATTTTCTATGCACTTGGAAAATGAGAGTATCATGTAGTTGGTTGTGTTCAACACTCTAGAAAGAAGAGAAAGGTCAAATCCTTTTCCTTCCCTCCTTATCATGATCGACAATAAATGCTTCTTAACATATTTGACATGCTCCAAGTATATTATTTTTTTAAAAATTACAACTTTGGATTTTGATATTTCAACATTGGAATTATAAATTTAGTCTACAAATATTTAATCTATATATTTACTACATTATCCTAAATATACCTAGATACAAAAAAATTGCATAAAATTTAAGACAAAAGGAGTATACTTTGCACAAATGTTATGAAAAATGTAAAACCTAAATAATGAACCAAAATTATGATTGCTCCGAAAATGCAAATATCAACAAAATTTATAGAATACAATCCTAACAATATCAACATCTCATTAATTGGTATGCTTTTATCTTCCAATAAAACATGTTAAAAAAACTACCAAAATCCTAAATAAACATTTGTGTCACCACTTCTATGAACAAACAAAGTACTTAAACACAAAGACCATCACTAAGGTATACATAAACATAAACATCGACAAAATAATGTTATTATACTTGAGCAATTGAATATGAACAATTGTGTAGGCATAATAATATTGAAAGAAAAGTCTTAAATATTTCACTATGAAGTCATATACTAGAAAGAAATATGAATCTTTTTTGTACAATACCACAATTTCTTCAATATTAACCCCTAAAGTTCCTTAACTACGTTTTCTCCAAAAACGCTCCCAAACTGCCATTTCTAACACAAGTACCAAATTTTATAAAAAGAAGCCAGTTTTGGACACATGTAACCATAGAATCTTGTAGTAAGTTGGTTTGAAAATATGTGGAAAATTTTTCAGAAATTTCCACAATGTGGATTGCAAGAATTAGCATTTGAAGTGACAAAAATTATTTTCTTGGCCTCATGAAAAAACCGGGCAACATCACTTCAAAAGGTCACATTTGTATGAAAAAATGTTCAAAATGGTGGGGCATCTTTGGATTCTTTCTTCAAGGCAAGTTAGCTACATGCTTGAAATTTTTTGAATCATTTGGAAGTGTACAACATATAGGAAAAAAATAGTAAAAGTAGAAAGAATTAGAGAATGATTCAAATTACTAAATTATCGAAAATTTAATTATAGAATTGAAAAATGCCAATCCAATGGTTGTAATGTTATAATAAACAATCTATATCCTATGATTTTATTTTTTTTTTAAATATTAAAAATTGAATTAAATAATGGACTTCAAAGTTTATTTTAGACTAGAAATTCCATAACTGCTTACAAACTAAAATTCCTCATAATTTTCATCTCATTGATTTAAATGGAATGATTTAAAGCTTTACCCATACATGAAAATCTAGAAAACCAATTTCAAATTTTTATTTTTGAAAAAAGTAATTTTTTTTATTTGTCTAGGCTGCATGATTTGAGAAACAAACAACATTTTGTATCATAACTTTTCACTTGTATACTCCAATGAAATGAAATTTAGCACTCATAGAAGATATTCCTCATCCACAACTTGTAATAAAATTTCAACCTAAATAAGTTGAATCTCCACTCACATGTACCTACCTAAAAAAGTTATATTGCCAAAAATACAAGGCCAATCCTTTAGGGGTTAACTAATCAAGAAAAACCCATACTTGTACAAAAACATTAATTCTTCTAGGGAGTTTATAACTGACAAAAATCTATAAACTAAATATTAATACCAATGCTTACCTTTCTAGGTAACATCATTTCCAACTTCTAGTAGGGTTAAGAAGGTCATTTACAAATAATTGAATGAACCAAAAGATAAACAATGAAAAATCCAATAATATAAAAGCAAAATTAAACTAAAGATCATAAGCTTTACCATTATCCTCTAAGCATATGTATACTTGCCTAACATTCTTTTCACTTCCACATTGTTCCTTCAAGTAAAAGCATCATTAGCCTCAAACTCATCAACCTCATTCAAATCTTCCACTAGCCCATCATCTCCTCACTATCCCACGATTCCTCAAAGTAAATGCATCATTAGGCTTTAGTTCATCAGCCTTGTTCAAGTCCTCCAATGCATCTCCATAGTTGCCCATCATTCTCTTCACTACCCCACGCTCACTCAATGTCCAAGCATCATTAGGCTTGAGTTCATTAGCCTTGTTGAAGTCCTCCAATGCATCAACATAGTTACCCATCATTCTCTTAACTTCTCCACACTTACTCAATGTCCAAGCATCATAAGGCTTGAGTTCATCAGCCTTGTTAAAGTCCTCCAATGCATCTCCATACTTGTCCATCATTCTCTTAACTAGCCCACGATTATTCAAAGTGAATACATCATGAGGTTGAAGTTCATTAGCCTTGTTGAAGTCCTCCAATGCATCTCCATAGTTGCCCATCATTCTTTTAAGCTCCCCACGATTCCTCAAAGTAAATGCATCATTAGGCTTTAGTTCATCAGCCTTGTTCAAATCCTCCAATGCATCTCCATAGTTGCCCATCATTCTCTTCACTACCCCACGCTCACTCAATGTCCAAGCATCATTAGGCTTGAGTTCATTAGCCTTGTTGAAGTCCTCCAATGCATCAACATAGTTACCCATCATTCTCTTAACTTCTCCACGCTTACTCAATGTCCAAGCATCATAAGGCTTGAGTTCATCAGCCTTGTTAAAGTCCTCCAATGCATCTCCATACTTGCCCAACATTCTCTTAACTAGCCCACGATTATTCAAAGTGAATGCATCATGAGGTTGAAGTTCATTAGCCTTGTTGAAGTCCTCCAATGCATCTCCATAGTTGCCCATCATTCTTTTAAGCTCCCCACGATTCCTCAAAGTAAATGCATCATTAGGCTTTAGTTCATCAGCCTTGTTCAAATCCTCCAATGCATCTCCATAGTTGCCCATCATTCTCTTCACTACCCCACGCTCACTCAATGTCCAAGCATCATTAGGCTTGAGTTCATTAGCCTTGTTGAAGTCCTCCAATGCATCAACATAGTTACCCATCATTCTCTTAACTTCTCCACGCTTACTCAATGTCCAAGCATCATAAGGCTTGAGTTCATCAGCCTTGTTAAAGTCCTCCAATGCATCTCCATACTTGCCCAACATTCTCTTAACTAGCCCACGATTATTCAAAGTGAATGCATCATGAGGTTGAAGTTCATTAGCCTTGTTGAAGTCCTCCAATGCATCTCCATAGTTGCCCATCATTCTTTTAAGCTCCCCACGATTCCTCAAAGTAAATGCATCATTAGGCTTTAGTTCATCAGCCTTGTTCAAATCCTCCAATGCATCTCCATAGTTGCCCATCATTCTCTTCACTACCCCACGCTCACTCAATGTCCAAGCATCATTAGGCTTGAGTTCATTAGCCTTGTTGAAGTCCTCCAATGCATCAACATAGTTACCCATCATTCTCTTAACTTCTCCACGCTTACTCAATGTCCAAGCATCATAAGGCTTGAGTTCATCAGCCTTGTTAAAGTCCTCCAATGCATCTCCATACTTGCCCAACATTCTCTTAACTAGCCCACGATTATTCAAAGTGAATGCATCATGAGGTTGAAGTTCATTAGCCTTGTTGAAGTCCTCCAATGCATCTCCATAGTTGCCTATCATTCTTTTAAGCTCCCCACGATTCCTCAAAGTAAATGCATCATTAGGCTTGAGTTCATCAGCCTTGTTGAAGTCCTCCAATGCATCTCCATAGTTGCCCATCATTCTTTTAAGCTCCCCACGATTATTCAAAGTAAACGCATCATTAGGCTTGAGTTCATCAACTTTGTTGAAGTCCTCCAATGCATCATCATAGTTACCCATCATTCTCTTAAGTTCCCCACGATTCTCCAATGTCCAAGCATCATTAGGCTTGAGCTCATCAACCTTATTCAAGTCCTCTAATGCATGTGGATACTTGCTCATCATTTGATTCACATCCCCACGCCTCTTTAATGTTAAAGTATCATTAGATTCAAATTCATCAGTCTTCTTCAAGTCCTCCAATGCATCTGTATAATTTCCCATCTTTCTTTTAATGGCCCCACGATTCTGCAATGTTAAAGCATCATTAGATTAAAGTGCCTCACTCTTATTCAAGTCATCAATCCATTGAATTACATATTACTTTTCAAAGTGTTAATAATATCTCAAAAAGGATTGTCAATCTTGTGAAAATGTTCCAATTTGATATCTTTTACCTTCTTGTAAGGTCAATTTTGTTTTCTAAGGGTTCCTATCAAAAGAGTCTTGATTCTACAAATCGTACAACAAATATGTATTCCCTTTCTTCCACTAAAAGCCTCCCAAAACCTTCCCCTTGAAGTATTAACTATATTTTTAGTTATAGTGTCAAGAATACGTACATTCAAGAACCATTAACCCATCCCCAATATCTATGCAAGATCTCCAACTTAGATGTTGTCATTTATACACCCAAAATCCATGTGAAAAATTTGATGTTGGAGCATAGTTTGTGATTACTGCCAACTCTATCATTTTAGATGACTCAAAGGGTGGTATCAACAATGGGATTCTAAAAACATGTTCCCCAACCTAAATATCCGCAACAAGGAAACTTGACCCACTTTATGATCAAATTTTTATAGCACCGAAGTTGTCACTAAATGCATCTTCAATACTTTTTCTTAGGAAGCAACAAGTATAAGGTGCCTCATATGGGCAAGGCTAAACTTGTTAGGCGAAGGAATGCTCCAAGATTATTTCACTTGCCCCCACAAGGGCGTTCAACGTGGTGAACACTTATTCAACTATCAAAATAAAAAAATTGAGATTTTTCGTGGATTAGAAATTGTTCTTGATTTTGAGGTTTCTAGTAGGATAGAGGGAATACTAATTAATCTCCATCTAGATGTACTATGCCCAATAATGCATTTCTAATTTATTTAGCATGAACTTGTATCCAAATCTAAAGTACATTTGGACCATATAATTCATTCAACCAAAGCAAGGAAAAAAATCACTTGAGTTTTGAGATACACAAACTACTTTAAAAGAAATCTTGAAATTTTCACTAAGAAATTGCAATCATACCTTGGATGTAGAAGAGGTATCTGCAATTTCCAAAAATATTGAAGTTACTTCCAAAATTTCACAATAGTTGCATACTACAAAGCTTTCAAATATATCTTAAAATACAACCATTTGGATTTAAAAGTGTCGTGTTACATAATTCAATTTTGTTTGTCATTTTAAACAAAAACAATAAAATGATACACTATAATATGCTACATTTGAAAATTCAATGTTAAATATTTAATAACATTCGACAAGGATATCATGCATTCATGTCAACAACAATAAGAAACTATAACCAAATGTTCACAAACTAAACATTTTCCTACAAAGCAACATAAGAAAAATGTTTAGAGATTCAAAACTTTAACAATCCACATACTAACCTGTCATTAGTAAATACTTCACATACTTCAACTCTCGACAAATGTCATCAAATGTTGGACGACTTTTCGGATCTTGATTCCAACATTTCTCAATCAAAGCTCTCAATTGAGAAGGACATTGAGTAGGTAACTTTGGACGATCACCCTCTAATATCATTGCCTTCATCTTCTTTGGATTGTCAATGTCTCCATAAGGCAATTCTCCAGTCAATATTTCAAAGCACACCATGGCAAAGCTATAAATATCACACTTGTGAGGATGCTTTGGTATTACTTGATTGCTTGTTCCAACATTCACTTGATTGCCCATGCTTTGAAGTCGGATTAACTCAGGTGCCATCCAATTGTTGCTTCCAACATTCATTGTTTGTGCCGTATTTGTAGTGCTTCTTTTCTTGATTTTGGATACATTAAAGTCCGCCACCTTGGCTTGTATATAATCCAAATCAATACCAAGTGTCTTCACACTTTTGATAAGAATGTTCAATGACTTCAAGTCCCTATGAACAATTCCTTGTTCATGGAGGTACTTTCCCCCTTCTACTATTTGGTGCATGAGGTCAATTGCTTCCCAAATATTGAAAGGAGAAGAATTCGGATTCACTTTGTGTCTTTGCTCCATCAATTGAAGGAGGTCTCCATCCATCAACTCCATGAAAATAGAACACTTTTGCCTTTCTTGTGTGTAACAAAATATAGATGTAATGTTGAAATGGCACAACCTTGAAAGAATATCAACTTCTTTTTGGAACTCCGGATTATTTTTCCCATAGAAAACCTTTACTGGAACTTCCATTCCCAACCACATGGCTTTGAATACAGTAGCTGAAGCTCCTCTTCCAATGGACACCCCTTCTTTAACCTTTTTAGAGATACTTCTCCAAAAAGCTAAAAATTGAATTAAATCCCATTTGGGTTCTGGTAAAGGTATGCTTGGAATTGGAGCCACCCTCAAAAGTCTTTGAAGCAAATAACTTGCCAAATCCTTCTCATCCCCATGCAATGAAGGCAAAGCCAATGAAATTTTCTTCAAGAGGTCTTCTTTGTCCATAGAAGCCTTTTTCTTGACATTTTCATTGACACCCTTGTTAAGGTCTTCCACTTGATCCAAGGTTAGACCTCCGAATGCTCCAAATTTCTTAGATAAGGCAACTTGACACAAATCCAAATGAAATGCCATGGATGAAACAAACTCTAACACGTTTGTCAATGTCATTGCAATTGGTACCCATGCATCTTGGCTACACCCATTGATCAATCTTTCAATTTCAATAGCCAACATAAGGAGAATCTTGAAGCTTAAGAGATGTTTTCCAATCTCCATATGTGCACATGATCCAAGTAGTGCACCTTGTGGTGTCTTTAGAAAAACACTGGAACTATTAATGACCTCTTTGAGTTTATCAACAAGATATTGACATTACTTGTTGTTGAATTCATGTGCATGCATCAATTGCACACGTTTGTTACAAGCCACTAGAAGTTTTGAGTATGTATCGAATTCCCTTTCAAGACTCGTAACATCTTCTACACACGTTCATTGCATATTGTCAATATCTTTAGCTATGAAGAAGAAAATAAAATCAAAATTTGAATATACTTTTAGGGTGTGGCAATCATTTATTAACAATCATCTCTATCCTTTAACATTAGATGGTAATCATATATTCCTTATACAAAGTGAGTACATATAAGTGTATCTTCATGAAAGTAGAACTAGTAATGGGAAATAGAAAGATGAATTGAAATAGTAGGAGAAATACCTTCATATAACCTTGATGATGATGAAGAAGGTTGGCTATCCATGAACTTTTGTTCAACCATAATTTAAAATGCTCCAAATGTAGTCTCATCAAAAGTTGTTTCCAAACTACCACAACCACCTAGTCTTAGTACTTAAATAATATAACATATCCACAATTGTAGCAACGTGTGTTCAACCATCTAAAATCAAATAATGATGGACTATTCAAGAAAACAAAATTGAGCAACTTAGTGGATACACTAAAGAATATAAGAATGCAATCCAAATTCAACCAATAGTTAACACCTGGGTATATAAAATACAAATTGTTAGATATTGTCAAAAAAAACTAAAACAATACATTCCTAAAATTACTTGAAAGAAATCCCACATTCAGGCATTAAACAAGACTAATAAAAGAGTTCTCTTAGAGACAAACCTATGCATACATTAAGTTAGGTTGTTTGCTTATTTTGTTTTGAATTATGCAATCCACAATCACATTCTTGGTACCATCAGAAAGCACTCTTCAAGGAGGGGTGCATGACCTTTGTTTAATGGTATTTGAACCTATGGTGTGAAAATTATTGAATTTTGAGATTAATTTTAGTTTTAAAAATTGAGAAAATTACTTATACTTTTGTTTTGGCTATGGCATAAGTGACATAGTCCTATCTAAATTCTAAGCAACTAGTACACAATGGTTTTTCAATGCACTATATTACTGTCAAAGAGAATATGTCCAAATTTGATTTGCTACCATGAAAACTTTGAATTTCTTCTACTTCAATAAAAATTTTGAATTCTTCCAATATATATCAAAATTGATAAAAAAGAAATTCTTTCATTTTTTATTTAAAGAAATAAAAAAATCTTTTCTTTATTCAAAAAATCTCAAATTTTTATTAGCAATAGAAAACACATCAATTACACCAAAAAAAATTTAAGTTAATAATGGAATTTGACTTGAAGGTCATTGGCAAGGGTGTTTTGGATATACAATAATTGATTGATAAGTCTTCACACCAATCTCTATTTCTAATTGTACCTTATGAAAATTCAAAGTAATTGGATTATTGTTGACATAGTTATTAATTTATTCACTTTTTCCTTCAAAAATCACAACAATGGCAATGTTACATGAAACAAATTAAATTTACAATGATGGACAATCCATAACAGTATGTGCTAAGAATGTAAGATTAATGTTAGAACACAATGTAAAAATCTAAATTTAGATCAAATAGAATGTTTAACTATTTTTTGATGGATAAGGTCCTTCAAGGATTAAAGAAATTCTATAAAATTATACTAATGCAAATTAAGGTCACAACACCTACAAGCTACGATTTTCTAGTCATTCTATCTCAACAATTGAATGACCAGAAAAATTTGATTATATTATTAGAAAACTCTAGAGATATGCAATCCAAATGGTTTCATAGCATCACTTTACTACAAATTCTTAAGGTTTAAAACATAGGATAGCCTATACTTAACATAGAATATCCTAGATTCATCTAAAGTAAGTCCAAAATTTCAATGGTTGCTTTAGAGAAGTCATACAAGTGGACCATACAAGTGTTCATTCAAGGTCCTTTAGGTATTGGAGAAGGAAATGTGTTACAAATAGATGCTCCTACCTTATTAAAGAAAAGATATTATCCAACAATAAAAATAACATTGAATATTAACAATGCTTCATATGTAATAGTGGTCCATAATTCAATTTCATAGTAAATTACTCTTATTATATTACATTTCATTCACCAATATACAAGGTTATTGAATTTCAAACAATAAAAGGTCAAGTTTTTTTGCAAATACCATAGTTTTGACCATCTATTTTAAGATTTTTGATAATTTTGATTACAAAGGGGGTGATTAGAAACAATTTTTCATTGAAATCACCTAGTGCAATTTAATTACCACAGGATATGGATATATGTAAACACAAACTACATACTCCCATGCATTCCATATAGAGTCTACTTAACAATGTTGAATGAGAATCCCTAAAAAGCCAAACACTCCAAATAAACAACTTGCAAAAGATGGAAACATATCAAATGCAATCAAAACTTACTTCAACTCACTTCAAGTAGAATGTGCAAAATGCCAACAATGCTAAAACCAAAACTTGAACTTGAGAACTTGAATGATGCATTGCTTGTTTCCTTCAATACCTTCACAACTCTACACACAAGAACATCACCTCAAACAAATTGTAGAGACCACACTCGATTCTCTAACTATACAAACTTGGTCTATCTAGTGAAGAAGTGATTAGCCCCACATACTTTAGCCCTTTGCTTTCACAATTGAAGAGAAAGTAATCACCCCAAGATCTTGTTGGTCAAGGCTTACAACTAAACCATATGGCCATGCATGATAAGGCTTACTTCAATCACAAACTACCCACAAAAACATGATTGGAAAATCCTTGCTAATTAAGACCACCTAAATGGACAAGGTGCAAGAGATGGAGACATAAGAAGGGAAATGAATTGGCTTCAATCAATTTAAGGCAAACTCATCCCAAGATCAATATTATACTCACAATGCAAAGACAGATGCACATGGTGTAACCCACATACATAGGTGAAAATTTGAATTGTGCAAGGCTTTAATCCCTCATTCCCTTGATAACATCATGGATCTACTAGAAAGATCATCACCACACTTGAGAAATTGTGAGTTAAGCATGATCACTTCTACAGTTCAAAATTGAAATCTCAAACCACAAAGACCTAGGCAATGTGATTTTTAACAACCAAGGAGACATGCACATTTTGTGCAAACCAACTCATAATACAAGCTACTCATGTCCAACATGCTAACAATGCTACAAATGCTGCAACCAATACCTAGATTTGAAGACTTACAATATAAATAACATTATTCCCTCAATGCTTTCACAGATCAACACACTAAAACACCACAACAAGAAAATTATGAAAGACCAACCACAATTCTCCTCTCAAAGCACCACACTTGTCAAAGCATTGTTCCTAGTACTCAAAACAAATGCTCTACACATAGAGACAAGAATGTAATTCAAGACATGAACCTTCCCCAAGAGAGTCCAATGGACGAAACAATGCAAAAGTCTCTTTACAAAACAAAGCAAAACATATCATATTCTAAACTTTTAGAAAGAAAGGAAGAAAACACTAGAGCTCAAGGCTTGGAGTGTCAAACTTAAGCAATGGTGTTTCACAAATCAAGCCAATTCATGCCATCCACAATGAAACCTTCGTACTTAAAATACCACTCACTTGTCCAAATACATTTGCCAAAGTTGGTCTAGACCCTATGCAAATGATTCACCTCACACTATCACCTAAACAAATATTTCTAGAGAGACCAAGAACCCAAGGCCATTGTTCTTGTGCACAACATCCAAAGTGATCCTGCCATTTACCATACAAATCCAAAAACCGAACAGCTACCGTTCCTATTTCCTCACGACAAGCAAACCCTAAGAACAAACGAATTATGGAACACCACATTAGTCACAGCAAGCGAATCCTGGTAAAAACAGCAAAGTTTGGAGCACCACATTAGGAACAAATGTATTTTAATTGGATGATTTATTGCCCAAGTTTCATCGACATCTAAAATTTGGATGAGGAAATGGAATTTCTTGCTTATGGATGAAAACCGAATAATCTTTGAATGAATAATTGGAAGATTTCAAGAATGGATGAAGTGTTTAATGAAAGACTAGTGTGCTGTTTTCAAGAATGTCATTTTGAACACATCGAGTTAAACACGAGCTGCGTCTTGCAGAAGAATTGTGGAGCTCATTTTGTGCTGTCCAGCTACTTCAAAGACTTTCAAGTGTTTGGGGCTTCATCAATAAACAAGGTAACTGTTGCCCTCAGCTTAATATTCCACTGACATTTAGCAAATTCTCTGAGTCACTGATAAGCAATCAGACACGCAATTCAAATTCCAAATCCAGTCAAGTTGAATCTGCCTATTTCAAGTGCGCAAGAGCAAGAGGGCACCAATAGTCCTGCAGGTCGATGATAAAATCACAAAATCACAAAATGATAAGGAATTTGCCATAAACCGCGAGACTTATATTGGCAAGGAAGTTTCTCGACTTATGAACTGTTCCAGGGACGGGATTTGAATCTGAATCAGTGATCAGGAAATTAAAGCAAACATGTGTATTGGACCACACCACCCCCACTCTCATTCCAGGTTCAGCACGTCGACATTACTCAGCAACCTAGAATATGCTAGTCTCGTAAACCCTGAGTCAAGGACATTGTGCATGAAAACTTACCAGCAGCAGGACCTCTTCCACTTTGGGCCATCCAGAAAACGACTGCACAGAAAAAAACAAGTGCAAAACAAAACTCTAAGCCTTAAAGCTTGAGAAACAGAGTACAGAAGTCAGCGAGGCTGCACAATGCGGCAGCCCCGCACAATACTGCTAGAAAGTAGCGAACAAACGCACAATCACCTCGCAAAAAAACCAAAGACAGAAAGCTTGAAGCGAAACCTAAACTACTAACATTATAAAAGACAGCACAGCACACTCTTCGATTATCACAACTAGGACACTCGTCAACAGAAGAGCTACTTCCAAATCACAAGGCTCTTGCTTCTTCACACTGGAATCCAGAAACCCAAAGCACTAAAATGACACCAAAAAACCTCCAAAAAACGCCAGAGAAAGAACAAGACAACAACAGACTTCCACAAAATTGAAACGGAAATTCACCATGATGAGCAGCGGAAGGACGACGCGATCAGCAGCAGAAGAACATACCAGGCTGCAGAATCTACTCAACTAACTACAACAACGGAGATGAAGAAGTTGCATAACAACCACTCAAAATTTGCTTGCCCCAATGCCAGGAAAACTCACTTCTCAGCAAGAAGCAATTGATCAGGACAGACATCTCAACCCCAACCATACCGACAAAGATGCAAATGCAGACACTAGTACCTTGAGGTGAGAATTTGCACGGAGCTTGCAGCCATTTTCCCCTCAATGGCTTCACGGCTCTGCAAGAGAGGAGATCGCCACGGATTACTATCCAAGATCGAACCTAATACTTCCGCACACTTAAACCGAAACCCTAACTGAGAACTCCCTCACCAGCAAGACCTAGTGCCCAGAGCGTGATGCGTGACGCATGACGACGAAACCTGTGACAAGTACTGCAACAACTCACAACACAAGCTGCTCTCGTGCATTCATCTCGAAGAGGGCTTCAAATTGTCGGTAAACCCAAGAAAGCGAAGACTTCACCTCGATCGGCAAGCATCCGCATGACCCACCAGTCGAAATTCGGAGGGGAGCCTGATGCCCTCCTTCGCGAGCGGAAGCAGCGCCCAGTTGGATCCTTGAGAATGCCCCGGCCTAGTGCGTGGAGTGGCGACGTCGGAGAGCACGGAAAGGGTTTCCTTCGCCCTCTCGGGAAGCTCGGCGTGCGAAGGACGGCACCACCACTGCTAAGTAACAGTTGTGCGTCATAAAGGCAAGACGTTAGCCCTAGAAGGGCCTGAAGCCCTTTGCGGCCGAATAGTATATTATGTATTTAGTGGTAAGTAAATTAATGACCATGATAGTATGGAATTAAAAATGTATCATAACTCATCTATTAAACCACAATTGAAGAGTTATAAAGCGAAATACGGGTCATAGATAGGAATCCCAAGGGTCTTTCAAGGGTTAAACACCCCCATGGAGCTTTTTCTGTGCTCAACTAGCAGTCTTCAGAAGCGTACGTGGTAGGGGGGTCTGTTGGTTGAGCGCTCTACTGTCGTCTTTGAACTCTCATCCACACTCCCTTCATCCGTTCGGAGCATAGCTCGTTGTCCCAAAATTTCAAGCATCTTCTTCCAATGATGTGGTTTGCAATAAGGTGTTAGAAACTCCTCTTTTTACGAAGCTTGAAGTTGATCTAATCAGATGTAGGGTTTACAGGTGCGACTTTTGCTCTTGGAATTCCTCCTAATATTACCCTAAGAACCCTATTAATCATTTTAATCATCATCATAAAAATAAATAAAATTAAATCAAAACAATCATCATAAGAATGAGAATAAAAATTAGTGGTCTATTGACCTTATGAAGGCAAGGAAGAAGCTCAATTTTGTAAAGCCCCAAGAATTGAAAGTGAATAAGTTAGAGGAAGTAAAAGAAGAGATCCAAGGATTTAGATAATCTTATTTATATTATGCAATGTGAGGGACTCAATCAACAGATTTAGTTCCATATTTAATCATGAAAAAGGCTAAGGCATGAGGAGGCCAAAGTGGGACCTCATCTTCTTTTATCACTTTTTATCACTTTTAAGTAATTCATTTTGAAACATTGTGGGGGTTAATTTTATTAATTTTTTACTAACCCATGCAATGGACTTCATTGATTTTGGGGACCTAAAATATAACTCATTTGAAAGATATATTTCACAATTTGATTAATTATTTTTAAACCATCAAAATAGAGGAACAAACCATGCTTGATTATGAGTTGTCCTACCCCAAAAGCACATTTTTGTTTGAAGTAGATGTTTGTTTTCAAGAATTGGTGTGCTAAGGTTTGAAATCCTTTGAGTTTGTCAACCTAAACACTTAAAAGCTCTATATCACATCAAAAACAACTTCACTTGTTGGAGCAGATGAGTACCAATGCTTTGGGGTTGTAGTTGCACACAATGCAAGACTTGTGGAAGATTTGTCACATACATGAAACATAATAATCTGGCTACCAACTCAAGTTTTAGGCACAGGTTCAAAGACAGGTTGAGGGATAGGTTCACCCTTCACATAGACATGTACGCAAGTTAAGTAATATACATTTTAATATGTCATGGGTAGATTCACCTACCACAAGTTTCGAAAGGGCACTTTTCTAGTAGTTTTTTCTTTGCAGCCTCTCTTTGTATCTTCAATGTTGTCGAGCATGTCTCCAAAGCATGTGCAATTTAAAATCAATTATTTCGAATTTTAAACAATGTATGAGGTAGCACCACTGTCAACAACTGACCTAAAATAAGTTAATGAAAGAGTAGTTTGGAGCTCCAACAATTCCAGATCTCCTTTGCATGGAGCTCTCCTCTATGTTTCTTCTTCTTACCTGGACAATTCAAGTGACAACAAACATCACAACTAAGCAAAACTAGAATAACAAACGCAAAAACAACACAACATTTGTACATTGTAATGCACAAGTTAGAACAAAAGACGCATGTGTAAACCCTAGATTTGATCAGCTTAGCTTCAAGCTTCATAAAAAGAGGAGTTTCCACCACCTCACTGTGAACCCCATCGTTGGAAGAAGACGCCTGAAATTTTAGGACGACAAGCTGCACTCCGAATGGACAAAGGACGGAAGGGGAGATGGACAAGAGTTCGAGGATGAGCTCTCGACCAATGGACTCCCCCACGCAGACTGCCAACTGGGCACAAAAAAAGCTCAATGGGGTGTTTAATCCTTAAATGTCGAGGTGGACGTTTTGTGTCTCGTGAATGACAAAGAATCTCTCTATGTAGGACATAATTGCAACTATTCATCCTTCCAATTTTGAGCCAAAAGGGGAGATCTTGTACAGTAGTTTGACTCCCAATGGGGATTTTTTATTTTTTTGAACTGGATGATGTCACACCGTTCCAAAAGGGTTGATTTCCACAGTCACCAACCCGTCCTTTAACCCTTGAACGCCGGACTGGAGACCGTGGAAATCAAGCATTTTGGAACGGTGTGACATCATCCACTTCAAAAAAATAAAGAATACCCATTGGGAGTCAAACTACTGTAGAAGATCTCCCCTTTCCACCCCTAATTCCGAGGATGAATAGTTGCAATCTTGTCCGGACAAAGGCTTGCTGCCCTGGGAAGCATAGCATGCAACGCTCCTTCTGCACAGAAATGTCGCAGACTCTCCGCCCTGTTCTCCACGCGCGTTCTAGCTTCCCTTACAAAGAGCCTGGATTATATGCAATCCTCACAACAGAAAACGATCCCCGGCATTCCAGCAACTGATGACAATCACACTCGAAGGTTAGCATAATTCTCTTCGTGAACTCTAGTGAGGCCTTGGATCGATTCCAAGCAACAAAGCTCTAGTTCGGGTTTGCTTGAATCACAGACAAGTCCATTGATTTCCACACGACCGTAGGATTTGGAACGCCAACCACCTCAGTAGTAGTCACCCCAGACAGCCGCTCTGAGCCCTGCGAATGCTGCCCTTCCCAGGGGCAGCCCAATGTGGAGCATGAAATGGAATTTGCATTTTAATTTGCAAATCAACAAGCTCCTCATTCACTGGAAGTAAACCCGTTGTTCTCTACCGAGGGTTGCTTATTGATTTGTTGTATGCGACCGGTTTCCCTCAATTTTGTTTTCGTGACCCCATATCATTCAGTTTCGTGTTAACCTCATGTTCGTTAAAATCGTGGATATCAGTGACATTAAAGCAGTTTGAGTCGCCTGTATAGTGAAAGCTCAGATCAGCACCTGTCCTAGAGTTTGTTTTACAGCTCTGGGCACTTCAATGTCGCATTTTTGTCACTCTGAAACACGCAATCTGTTACAATAATATGTTTTCTCATTTTTATGTAACCGATTGGTCCTATTTTATGTAACTCTTCGCTAATCGAAACTTGGGAGGAGCAATTCCTGCTCTATTGATTTCAGGCTTGGCAGCTGCCGAAGAGAGCATACTCTGCTCCCAGGGTGATAGTTACAGGAAATTGAAGTATATCAGTATTCTCTGTTTACTTTGTGACAGTTGACTGAAGTGAGAAGTTAGACTGCCCCATTGTGCATTATGGGAGGCATCATCTCTATGCATATGTTGACCACCAATTCGACCTCCAATCAAGCAGAATTGGGGGGTACTCTCTTCCACGTCGCATCATGAATGAGTCTGTTAGGTAGGATCACTCCGTTGAAAGCTAATTCTGTCATCATGTCTGACCACTTGCCGATTCGCAATTCTGCCTCTGGTTATATTGGCTACTTGCAATTAAACTGCGTGACACTACATCAAATGAAGTCTACTCCATGCAGTCACGTCAGAATAGACCGTTCTAAACCTTCTTCTCATGGAGTTGGCCACGACTACGGATCCATGACTGAAGCATGGTGTATATGTCAGGTTTGTGTTTACAACATCAATTTTGTTTCTTCGGTGGAATTCCACGACTTAGGCACCTTTAAGGCGTAACTTAAATCTATACAGACCTGATTTTTAGAGTTTGGTGTAGATGAAAGTCGCAATTTTAGACTCCTGGAATTGCACCAATTTAATGAAATGGACGATTCAGGTCATGAACAATTGCACGTTCTACCACATGCAAAGATGTTCCTGAATTGTATTACGAAAAAATGACTGGCATTTTTTGAATGTTTGACAAGCGCGCTAAACATAGCCTATGATAGTCTACAGGAAAATTTCAGTACTTGATGTCGTTCAAAGAGGTCTGCCGAGTGTACATAGACATGCAAAACTTTCCTGAATTAACTGGAAGCCTTCAATCCCCGCTGCAACCCACTCTGACACAAACAACAGCCTGGAAAATCATGCAATTGATGCAAGCCAGGAACAAATTCTAGGTAGCATTCGGGAATAAATTGATTGATTGGGTTGTTTGTACACCAATTCCTCCTGCCAGCTCATGATTTCTCAAGACTTCTCTTCCTCGCCCGGTACATTAGCAGCAATCACAAGCAGACACCAATTCCAAGCAAGTTCCCTCAAGCTACAATTCGAATGAACGCTTTCACATGGCCACCTCTTTTCAATGCCTTCGCAACTGGTGATGAGACTCAATTACCTCGCCATTGCTACTTTCGAATATTGAAGTCCAGGTACTAAAGGTGATGTTGGCCGCACCTGAATACATGGAAAGAGCAAACAAAGAAACTCCGCCATCCTGAATGAGAGAGGCGCAAGGAAAGAACTCTTGTCGTGTCCCCCCGCTCCCCTCGCTGAACGAGTGTATTAATAAATAAGTCCCTTTCATGTCAGATTTGCTTGTATTATCAGCTGAATTGTTGGTGCGCTTGGAAAGATACCATTAGAAGTATCCTGCAATTCACTCGGGGTGACTCAATTCAAGACTTGTGCCCTGAGAATGGAAGCAATTTGGGAACTGTGATCAATTTGGAAACCTCTATTAAGGGCGAGTACGCAGGGGTATCAAACTCTCGATGTCTAGTGCGAGATTTCATTCATTTTTATTACCTCATAGTTTAATTCTACTGCAAAGGAACCAGAGTTTTAATTTAATTTTTTCTATTGCATTTTCCACTCGGTGCAATGTAATGATTTCCGGGAGCAGTCCATTGCTCTGGATCAAAGAGAATGCATTGTCACAATTGCTCTACGCTGTAGGAAGCTAATATTCACAGCGCGAACAATTTACCCAGTTTTCATGGGGCTCAAAATCACACGGGACCGGACTTGGAAACGAACAACGTACACCATGGCACATCTGATCGAAATCATGAACCTGGCAACCTTCTTCATCTGATGGCAGAGGGTCAGAGTGTAACTTACACTCATAGCATTGCCACTTGTTTTCCTTTACAAAATAACTAGACACTTTCTCAACCCTAGGAAACTACTTGAAGTTTTGGTCTTTTACCAGCACATGAAAGTGTATCTTGAGGCACCTATGTAGAAGAACCTGCATCTCTTTCCGATACTCTTTCGAAGGTTGGCTTCATTATGAGCTCATTCAATTCAGATTCCAGAGCAAGTCTGTTGATAGCAAACTCTGGACAAGACTGTACAAGTACCAAATTGTGGACCACAAACTGTCGCTACAATATCTCGCACAATCGTTGTCGTTCCAACCGCGACATCCACCCAGGACTCCGCATCAGACCATCGTTTTCATTGGGAATACCACATCCGTTTGCCAATCTCATTGAGGAGTCATTCAGCATAATATTTAGGAGCATCAAAGTGCAAGACTGGCGTTTCGATATAAGAACCAATTCTCAAACAAGACTCGAAAAATCGAAATCAGGGCACTGTTGACAAGAATCTGGAACGGATATTTCCTTAAAAAGGCGGTATTCCACAAACTTGGCACTTTGAGGTTCAGACCGCGCGGTCTGAAATGTATACCACTCCTAGATTTCAGACCGTGCGGTTTGAAATCTACACCAGTCCTAGAAAATAAATGGAAAAATGGCGTATGAATTCCGCCATTTTAACGAAATATCTGTTCTGGGCTAAAAAAACCCGGACGGTTCAAATGGAAAGAAATAAAAAAATCTTGCAGTTGAAGCCAAGCACTCAAGTTCACTCATACCCCCAATTACTGCTGCTGATCAAACGTTTGCAACTTCAACCTGATCCAGCTGACACTAAAAAAATATTAAAGAACAATTAATAGTTGAAAACCGTCACCCTTCACTGAACGTAGCAGGATCTGAGCGCAGCTAACCAAAGATATGTACTTTCCACGTGCATATACCGAACTAAGTACACAACAAATTTACACATCCACATCCTTCATGTACTCAAATATTGCTCAGAAAAGACGCATTGTCAATTAACCAATATTAGCATAAGTGACTTAAAGTTCAAGTCACAAACAGTAAGAATATTAGTAAGATTAAGAAAAGTTTAAGCCTCTAAAGCTCCTAGTTTCTACAATGAAGTCCCGCAGCACCAGAGCAGCAGGAATTCCAGTGCTTCAGCGTCGAGGCAACCCAGAAAATATGGATTACAAGATTGCTAGTTCAATTGTTAGAACATCATACCATCCGTTCAATAACTTGTACCTGTACTCGACAACACATCCTTTGCAGATCCCCAGTCAAGTCTGAAGACTTCCGGAGCTCCATACACTTGAAAAACAAGAAGAGAAAAGGTTGCCCATCGTTTCATCGAAAGTAGGATTTGCGTGAGGTTCACTTGAGAATTCTTCGTTTGGCTTCGTATAGGTAGCTCAGGACAACAACGAAACCTGCAACTCCCACACCAATTGCAGCTTGTCCAAGAATGACGGCGTTACTTTGATAGGCGTCTGCAGCTGATTTGCTATTTGCAGACTGTTGCAAATGCAGGCGAGGTATGGACGCAGCCCAGCTCTGACAGCTTCTTATGACTCTCAGCGTAATCACGGAAGAAAACATCTTCATCCTATAAAATAATAATCGCAATTAGTCATATTGACATATCTGTGCAAACAAATATCGCCACTGACACATACACAACAACATCTCTTCGTCTTAGAAGAAACTCTGAGTACTGAAACAGCCTCAGGCCTACGCAAAACAGGATAACAATGACCCACAGAAATTCATGCAGACCCATCGCCTACAGAAAACTGGAAAAGGGAAACAATAGAGTTCACAGCGGCTCACCCTGGCATAAAGCTCCACAAACGGTCTAAAAGCAGGGTCCTCCAACAACGCCTTGTCTGTTGGGAGGAGCAAAGACCATCTGACTCTCCCTTCAGTAGTTCCCTACAACCAACCATATAAAAGCCAATTACAGATTTAGACCACAATACAGGATAAACTGGGATAAAATGTCATGTGAAATCCAGACCCAGCATGTATATCTCATAATCCGTGTGCACTATTAAAAACTTCTTCGACGCTGGGTTGAGTTTTATGTATAAGGCGATGGTACACCTAAACACCAATACATTGGGAATCACAGCACGCCTCACAAGTCGCTTTCGAAGACCATGAACGAGAAAATTCTAGTCCCCAACGTAGAAATTTAGCACGCTTCAGGCGAGCATGGACAAATGCATTCATGTCACTACCATAGACTACACTGGCCATTAACTATCCTGCACTCGACGGTGCCAAATCGCTTACAGAAAGTAGGAGTTGTCAAACTTCAGTGGGTTTGCCATCCTTGGACCTTCAAAGCCAGACCTTTCCTTATGCGCTCTTCCATGCTCATCCAGTATTAGCATACGAAGTATGTCGCATGCAATTGTATCGATTTATCTGAAGAACACAGATCTTATGTTTGTTGATCCTAGGAGCACAGAGAAAACCTTCAAGGTAGAAATCTAATCTGTTGATAAAGTGACAATGTGACTTACCAGAGTGTGGGCGCCAGACAAAGCGACAATTTCTCTGTCCGACAAACCCATCCAGTAAAAGATGGCTTTCAGATGTGATGGTCCTGCTCAACGGCAGAAAGGAGAAACGTTCGTAAGGCAGAAGGAAATGACAGCATGAACGTGAAACAATGCTGGTGCATTGCACTCGCCTGTCAGCAGGGATATTTGTTTAAACTAAAAACTAGAAAGACAAATGTCCTCGCTAGTTGAGTCAATCGAAATATCACATACCTTTTCTAGCATCGGGCAATCTTCCCTCAGGTGGAGTAGCCACTGAATCCTGCAATTATGAAACAATGCAAATTCATATTAACCCCTAAAGGACCAAGTGTCCGTTCAGCGTACGCAAGAAATCTCGGGTAGGCTCCTATGAAGTCATTTGTAGTCGGATGTTCATGAAATTTGGACATGTATTGTATCTATGTATCCCTTCCTGAAAATCTAATTTTTTTTCCGATCGGGTGCCCGGATCAAAAGTTACGCTGCCCTGAACTTTGCGGGCAGCTCAGGCAGCTTCGGCCAGCATGTGCAAAACTCTTCCTATGATTTTGAAATTTGGCAGGTGTGTAGCTTACATGATCCAAGTTGAAAATGTCAAAAAAAATAACCCTATTCAGTGTAAGAATCTCATTCTAGAAGCAGTTAAAGTTTGTAAGCCATGTCGGGCAAGGTTGGAAAAAAACTTTTTCACCTAACTTCAAATGTTATAATCTTTCAATCCGTGCGGTCAAAGTTTCTAAAAAATTTTCCACATATTCCCAAAGAAGTCTAGTTCATATTTGTACGGTTGAATTTTGAAAAAAAAACTTTTTTTTTCATTTTTTTCTTGCTGCCCTAAAAAGTGTCAGTTTTTGACAATTCTTGTCCGAAATGTGCCTCGGTCCTTTAGGGGTTAAAATGTTCATACTGAGTCATTTGCTATACTTGATGTTTTCAATTCTTCAACATTCGTGGACCATGAAAAGGAAACTTTCAGATAGAAGGTAGCCCCCAAATTGATTACTTTTGTGAGAGTTGCTTTCTCTTTTTGAGTTCCATTGAGGGTTGCAAGTGGGAGTGAACTTGCTAAAGCAATAGCAAGTTCATTAGGATCCATATTGTAATTGCTTATTGTGAATGGGACTTGGTATTGGATTTAGGATTTTCTTGTTCATTGGGATTTTTCTGTTCTTTTCACAAACATTTATTATAGCTAGAAGCCCCGTGCACTTCTAGATAGGTAGATATACGTCACAACAGCATGAAGATGGTAGGGCATCAGGAATGTTGAAAAACCTTGGTAAACATTTTTTTATAGAGTTGGCAATGGCTATTGTGAAGGATGTGAATAAGCAGAGAGATCAAAGAGGAATTAACTTTGCTTGAAAGGTCATGATATGTATAGGCCTAGCACGTAATATTCTTGGTGGAGGGCATGTCATACAATTGACTATGAAGTTTCAAAGTATCATTGCAAAGTATTTTGATCATTTTAGAGGAGTAAGGTAGGAGGTTCTTAAAGCGCATAGGCTCTAAAATCGTCCACCTCTATATATGTACAATATTTGAACATGTTACTTTTTCATTGAACCAGTGATGTACAAATAGTGTACATTTGAGGATGTGGGCAATTTTAGAGCCCTTTGCCATTTCAACTCCAAAAAATTTAGAATTAATTCTACAAAACTCCAAAAAACATGAAACAACTTGGGTTAGATGCTAATTCCACTGGTCTTTCAAAGAAAATTTATTGAAAAATATTTCAAGAAGTTTTACCTCCCCAAATTCTAGTTTCTACTCTTAAATGAGTGCTTCATGGACCTCCTGCCTTACATGTTCCTATCCTTCTTTGATGGTCTTATCTTCCAAAGCGTGTCTTTTTCTTTTCTCTTTAATGGTCTCATCTTTAAGGAATAAATTACATTGATTTTTGCAAATGCTTCCAAGTTTGCAACTTCATAAATATTTCAATTCCATCAATTTGATTACTAAATGTTCTAGTGGGATTTGTTAGTAGAGTTTTAACAAAATAGAAATAGATTGTTTAAGCTAAAATAGAGAAATCTATATTGTTGTTATTTTAGTTCAAGGCCTAGAATGATTAGGTTTGAAGATGCCTGCTTAACCTTGTGTTTTAAGAGTACAAGTTGATATCTGACTACATTGATGTGATTGTGCCTTGAATTGTTAAGTTTGTTGATTATTTTGAATTGTTGAATGAGGTGATCTATCATATTGTCTATTGTGGTATATCCAATCTTGTCTCATGCTATTGTTATTTGGTAAGGCTTTTTATACATTGATAGATGTTTTCATTACTTATAGTGATGGTATTTAATTTTTTTATCACTTGAGGTGCACACAAATATGTGTGCGTTTCCATAGACATTATCTTGTGAGAAACAACATTTTTGTTGTTTGTTGCAAAGCATCAATCAAAAAATGAGATTGTATTGTTTTACATCTTATGGTAATTGTATTTTTGCCAAAATCAGCAAGAATTAATTCAAATTAGTGTTTGCTGATTTTATTAATAATTTTTTTATTGTAGTAATTATCAATGAGAATTACTATAATACTAGTAAACATTTATATAGTATAAAATGTCGAGAAATTAGTGAGGGGCAACCTAATTTCACTATTTAGTGTAGGTGCTACATAATGTCAATGCAAGAGAGTTTCGCCATCATGCCATATTTTGATTGATTGTGGAGAGGTAGATTAAGACCAATAACACTCACTCCTTGCCTTGAGCAAATGTTGAACAAGGTGGGTATGAAGTAAAAATGTCATTGGTCTAGTAGTGAGAGGAATCTCAAGCAAATCTCTACTACTATCAACCAATATTAACTTAATGAGTGTGGATCCTCCTAACATAATCTAAATGCAAGAGACTTTCGCTATTGTGACAAGTTTTCATTGCTCAAGAAATCAAAGAAGTCAAATGGCTCAAATTTCTTGCATTGACATTGTGTCCGGTGACTTCAGAAGAAGCCAAATAAATAAAAAAATAATCACCAGTCAGTACCAACCTTGCCACCCAGTGACTATGTAGGTCCTAACCAATGATTATTTTTGAGAACTTGGCCAACTTTGCAATTACCTAGTCTGTAATGATTTCCAGAAGCAATCCATTACCCTGGATTGAAGAAAATGCATTGTCACACTTGCTCTACGCTATACGAAGCTGATATTAGCAGTGTGAACAATTTACCCAGTTTTCATGGGGTTGAAAATCACACGGGACCAGAATTGGAAATGAACAACACACACCATGGCACATCTGAAATCATGAACCTGACTACCTTTGTTTGCTGCATTTTGAATTCCATTCATCTGATGGCATAGGGTCAGAGTGGAACTTACATTCAATGGTGGAGTCTGGAGGAATGGAAAAGCCCACAAAGCTTATCATGGCCGAAATAAGCTTATGGTAGTATGCTCTTAAAGTGACCATTTATGGGCTGGTCGGCCTTTTCGATGGTTCTTAGATGCATGGAATTATTTTTCCTTATTTTTCACTTGAAGAAAAATTGATGTGGAATCTAACCCAAGTGGTTTCATATTTTTCGGAGCATTTTTGAATTACTTATGAATTTTCAAAGAATTCTGTGATAGGCACCTATTTGTGATCATAGCCTTGCAAAAATCACACACACAGTTTGAAAAAAGATATGGCTTGACCAAAAACAATCACTACAATATTCTAAAAGTAATACACAAGGTTCTTAAATGCAACCACTACTAAACTTAAACTGACCCTAAATTCTTTTAACATTTGTAAGAAGGCGATTGGGCAATCAATTTTCATCTAGAAAAAATAAGTGGACATACCCTAGCTTTGAAATGGATCCTCTCTAATTCTTATTCCATGCATTGGCAAAGTTTGAATCATTTCCTGACAAATCTTATTATGCTTTAAAATTTATGGCAGTCCATTTTAGAACCATTGACTGTCCATTTCAAAGGGGCCTACTGCGTTGTTTGAAGAAGATGGTCGCAATAAGTGCACACTACCTTAGTGTTGTAGTATGGTTGATGGTATGTATCTTTATGTAGTACTAATAAATATTCTATTTTTGTAATCCGTACTAAGGTAAACCAGCCTATTATAGGCAGATTGATTGGTTTGCCATATTGGCACTTTTGAAAATTAAAATTTTATTTCCATAGAAAGACAAACATGAGAAATGGAGAGAGCATTTGAAATTTCATTTTTTTGATAGAGTATGAATTTGTTAAGAATTTTTGAAATGTGCAACCCGAATGGTTCAAAACAGTTTGTAGACTACCCCAAAATCATCAAAAAGAGTGTATGTAAAGGTCATTAGATCATCTAAAGTAGTCACAATATTTCTTAATGTGGTTGCAACATTTTCTAACATGGACATGACATGATAGAATAAAAAAGTTAGTTCTTATAATGACTTTACACTGGAAAGGTAGAAGTTCCTAAATTCAATCTCTAATAATTCCATCACCATCATACAAAGCATTGAGTTTAGCCATTAACCTACCTAATGAAGTCCTAATGTCATTAATTAAAAAAAATCTCCCATGGATTGATAGAAAACTGTCATGGGTCATTTTGTGGATGTTTGCATTAGAGAGTTGGATTGTCATGGGCTAGTTTACCTTACCGGTAGTTTTATTTATTGCAATGTGACAAAATGTAGAATATTACAACAATTCTTTTCAACACATTGATGTAAATGTTGATTTTGGTACGTAACTTATTGATGCAATATAGTGAAAGAGTCTACTCTGAATCAACATTGCAAGAATAGAATTTCAATACTCCATTGTCTCCCTTCCAATTGTGGTTGTACTAATGGAGTTGATTCTCATAGGATTTTTTTCCAATGCCTATTTCAAACCAAGTGTTCCAAACCCTCAAAGAAAATCAACACATTTTCTATTATTTTTCTCTTCAACTAGACCCCATTTCTCTAGTAGTTTTGACTCATAATAGTATAAGAATATATGATATGACATTTTTTCATACTACTTCGTAGTTCAAAAGCCTCTTCTTACTAATAGATTCCTTTATAGATTTGAGAAGCTTCTTTTAATCCCTAAAGGACGGTTTGTCCCTTTGGAGGACAATTTGGGTCTAGGTAGGTTCTTATGACCTCAATTTTTAGTGAAATTTTTTGGAATTTTTTTGAAATTGTGTGGTTTTGTAAGAACTTTGTGTGTGTGTGTGTATATATATATATATATATATATATATATATATATATATATATATATATATATATATATATATATATAAATTTTATTTCAATCAATGCCTAGGAGAAAAAGTTATAGAACAATGAGTCCAAAATGGAGGTTGGTGGGCAACACAAAAAAATCACAAAAAGTCAAAATAATTTGAAATTCTTTTTCCCTCAAATGTCATTTTTTTGGTACCTTCAAAGCATTGATTCATTCTATTTGAACTAGTGATAAGAAAATTGTGGAAAATCTTATTTTTTCAGGCAATCTAAGCATCTTCTTGAAAAAATAACTTATAGGATTCATTTTCTAATTCCGTTTTTACAATTTTCCAAAAACAATTGTTAGAGAGGGTTATATTTGCTTGCTAGAACAATCTCACTATTGGGATTATTGTATTTCAATTTCATCTTAGTGCTATGAACAATTTAGTTTTTCCTTCAATCTTGAACCTACTTTTACTTCACAATTTTTTAATGAGTAAAAATCAAGTTTTCTTTCTTGAATTTTTTTCCTACATTCTCAACATAATTATTCAACATAAACTTTAGAAAATAAAAATTCATAATACAAAAATTTTAAGTTAACCCCTAAATGTTTTCAACTACGTTTTCACCAAAAACGCTCCAAAACTGTCATTTCTAGAACAAGTACCAAATTGTAGGAAAAAAACATTTTTGGACACATGTAACCGTAAGATCTTGTACTAAACTTATTTGAGAAGACGTGGAAAAATTTTCAGAATTTTCCACCGTGTAGATTGTAAGATATTAGCGTTTGAATTAGCAAAAATCCTTTTTTTGGCCCTGTGAAAAAACGGGCAGCTGCACTTCACAAGGCCACATTTGTATGAAAAAAATTCCCAAATGGTGGTTACTCTTTGGATTCATTCTTCAAGGCAAGTTGCCTACGTTCTTGAAAAAATTCAAATCATTTGAAATTGTACAACATATAGGAAAAAGAAAGTAAGTACAAAGAAGTAGAGAATGATTCAAAATACTAAATTGTGAAGAATTTTGTTATGGAATTGAAAAATTCCAATCCCAATGGTTGAAATGATATAATTAACAATCCACACCCTATGATTTTATTTTTTTCAAAAAATACTGAAAATTGAGTGAAATAATGAACTTCAAAGTTTATTTTAGAGTAGAGAATCCGAAACTACCCGCAAACTAAAACGCCTCATAACTTTCATCTCATAAATCAAAATGGAATGATTCAAAGCTTTCCATGTACATATAAATCTAAAAAAACAATTTCAAATTTTTATTTCTTAAAAAAGTGTTTTTTTAAGAAATTTTAGGGCTGCCCGCTGAGCAATGAAAACCACATATCATGCAATAACTTTTTAACCATGAAGTCAAAAGTTATGAAAATTGTTGGGCCTTAAAGATACTCCTCGGGCACATGTTGTGTGAAAATTTCAAAGAAAAATAAGAAAAACTCCATTCGTAGTGAGCTGCCCAAAATCGCTGTGTTGCCAAAAAACGCAGTTTGGGCGTTTAGGGGTTAAGATGATTTGAAGCTAAAAAATCTAGTCAAACAAGTTGCAAATAAACTTGTTTTCTTCACTTTGGATGTAAATATCTTACAATCTATGTGGTCAAAATTCTGAAATTCCTCATATGCATTTACTTATACTATTCTATTATATAAACCTATGGTCAAATATTCCAAAAAAAATTAATTTTTTTGCTCTTTACAATAGAAGTGGTAGTTTTGAATGTCACTATAAGCAACTTGAGCTTTTTTGGATGTCGTAAAATGCATAATAGGACATTGACTTTGACATGGAAGTAATCAACTATGACGTCATGTAAAATTTGTTATAATCGACAAGCCAAAAATGTGGAAAAAACATCCATTTTGAGCTTGATTTTTTCTAACATCACAAGTAACGTGATCTTTCAAGCTTCCCCAAATGCACCATGTGGATGCTATATAAGCGCCATGTGGGCAACGAGAGCCACATGGTTGGGTTTTTTTCATCCAACTCGTCTCTGACATGGCAACTAATATAGTAGAGGAAAAAGTAACGTGGCATGTCTATCAACAAACTTTTATGTTGCTAAAATTTTTTGGTGCTGCTTGTTGAGATATCAAACTAGACATTTTGGAAGACATCAATTGGTGCTTACCCTATTCATAAGGCAAGATCAACATAAAATTAATTATTTAAAATCAATTTAAAAAATAAAATAAAATAAAAAATAACAAAAAAATTACCATGTACCATCAAGAGATTTTTTGATGGTAAAATGAACAAATTACTTCTATAAAAGTTAGTGAGAATGAAAGGTAAAAGGGTCATATTTATATCCATTCTCCGTCTATGGTGAGACAAAAGATATGGGATAATTAAAATATCGGAACTTGATCCTTATACATGTCAATGTTGTTTTAGACGTCTACATGTTGTTTCAAATATTTGGATGTTATTTTAGACATCTTGATGTTTTCGGAGACATCTTATATGAAACACAATTCTTGTTTTCCATATCCCATATGGATTGTACAGGTTGCACTTCCTAAACCTCCCCCCCCCCCCCCCCCCATGTTTATAAAGACCAACTCTTTTCATCCATGATGCACATCCATCCATTTTCCTTTTTCCACAAAACATGCCATGTGGCTGCCTTTTCCTAAAAAATTTCACATATGGTCAAAGTTTTACTATAGACTATAGTGATTTTACCAACTTACCAAAGTCAAAATAGAGCTACTTGGTGACATGGCAATCTATTTTTTGGGGATGTCATAAGAAAACATGACCATGTTTTTTCTAACATCACTAAGAACATGTCCGTCTATAATGACACCTACTCATTTTTCAACTTATCCACTTATGTTTTCGTCAACATCAAACCAAATTCACATTCGTGTAGATGTTTATCATCCAACATAGGGTGTTTTAGAAAACATATTACGTTTTTTGGAAACAATACCAAAACTGCAATTTTCTTATAGTGTGTGTTTTGAAGGAGAAAGGTCTCAGTCCTTTAGGGATTAATTAGGAAGCTCTTCAAGAGACTTCATGTTGCTTACATGTTCCTATCTAGATCTAGAAAGCCTCTCAAGAAGCATCTTGCTACTAACAAATTCTTTCATGGTTCTCAGAAGTTTCTCAAGAAGTTCTTCCTAATTAGAAGGTTCCTCAAGAGGCTTCTAATTACATATATGAGGGTTTATGTTTGTAAGAGTCAAAGAGAATATTTGGATTTTTTAAGATGCATTTTTTTGAACTTTAATTATAAGTTATGAATTTTCAAAGCTCTAAATATAGGTGTATTCAAAATTACCAAAGGCATTAATGAATTGAGGTTCTATATTTTATAAAAGAATCTAAAATAGAAAATTTGTAAATATGAGTCATAATTAAGGGCAATTATTATAACTTCAATGGACCCTATTTGAATACAAATGGCACCTTCTTATTGATTGAAGAAAGATATGATATTTTCAATAACATGCTATAATATTAAGTTGCCTTTTTAAAAAACCTCTGTTGACCAAGATCCAACCATTCAATAGTTGAGGTTGATCCAACTGCTATCTATGCTCAATGCAAATGACCACATCAACATGATTGTCTTCAACAACACATGAACCAATCAACTCAATCATGAAGTAGTGACTCATTCATCCACCCTCTCCTAGTTACCATTGTTGCATTTGCAATTCACATCTCTACAATGACAGTTTCTCGGCAAAAGGTGATTTGATAGGCGTTGTTGGAATAATACTCTACCTCGAGCTAATGGGCAACTTGACAAATCCAGTCAATAATGCCTTGCTTAGTAGGGTTATAGGATATAGTGTTCCTACAAAGCCAATCATATTGACTACTGTAAATTACACCTTATTAGTGGGCAGCAATCATATCAAAAGCTATACTACCCAAATTAGCCACATTGATGATTTTTTAGCTCTAGACTCCAAGGGGGAAGAGCTACATCTTGAGTAAGAGGTCCATTATCACTTGGGTTAATTAAATTGCCAAATGCTTATCATTGCTAGAGTATTGAACACATGTAAGCAGAGACAAAATGAAGGTGAAAAAGTTTGCGTTTGTTCTAATGTATTGTATTTGTTTCCACTTCCAAGCAAAATCCTCCGTACTATGAAGTACTCTGTAATGTCTACTTTGGAATTACATTAAGAAGCAAGTTTCAAACTAAGCCTCTTGTAGATTTTTCATTGCTCTACTAATTAAAGAGACAAAGCCTCTCCTAGCGTAGCTCTTTATTTCCTATTATAATGCTTGCAACTTCTTTGTTGAATAACTTTGTTGTTTTCTAACTCAAAATGAAACAATCCAACCATGTGGAGCGAGCAACGAATATTACGCAACAAATGGAGGTCTCTGTGAGAAAACAAACTTGACAAGCACCATCAAAAACCTAGCTTGTTGCGGAGCATGTAGTGTGTTGAAAGCGGGTTTGAAAAGTCCCAACTCCCAACTAAAAGGTTTTATTATTGGGTTGAGTGTGATAGGACTACTTGTGGTACTGTTGGGTTTTGGAGTGAGTTGTTGCCCATTTGTAAGAAGTAGAACATTTGGTAAGGACATATTCAAATTTCCAGGGCCTTCAGAAGAGCACCACAACAATGCAGATTGTACATCCACTTTATAAAATTAATTGAGTTAACCCTCTAAAGATACAGCCCTCCATGACCAAGTTGTAGCTAGTCACCTAAATTGTCCAATTATTGGACCAATAGGTGCATTCTATTTTTCTATAGTTAACAATGAAGTCATCCATTGGACCATTTTGGTATGCAGTGTCCTTATAGGGTTAAAGTAGGGATTTTTTGGTGTATCATATGAAGAGTCTATTTATTTAGGGTCCTGCATTGGGCTCCAAAAGCTTGTCCATCTAACACCTATAATACCAATTTGCAATACCAAGTACTTCACACCACCTTAGGTGATTTTAGTCAAGCCAAGATCACCTTTGAATGGAGTTTCGTTACTTCATTCTATTGACAAATTTCTATTTTGTGCAAAGATATAATATTTTGCCTACATAGATAGTATATGGCTTATATAAGTGCTCTACCATTCTCTTTGAGCCGTTTGATTTCTTTCATAATCTTCTTTGGTATTCGTGTCTTCGTACTTATAGTGACACACAAGCCCATGCATGGTTCAATCTAAAAAGATGGTCTTCCAACTTGTTGAAGAATGTTAACCCCTATAAGTCCCTACATTTAAAAAGTGGATGTGCCTTGGTCAAACTTGATTGTAACTTTCAAAATGACCATTTTTTATATTTGGCTTAACTTGAGAATGTAGGCGATTTGGGAAATATAATCAATTTGGAAACCTCTAGTAAGGGCAAGAACATAGGGGTATCAAGCTCTTGACGTCTAGTGTGAGAATGATTTCATTCATTTTTATACCTCTGGGTTTAATTCAATTGACTACATAGGAACCACAGTTTTCATTTCATTTTTTCTATTGGATTTTCCACTAGGTACAATGTAATGATTTTCTGGAGCAGTCCATTACCTTGGATCAAAGAGAATACATTTTCCCAATTGCTCCAGGCTGTGAGAACTTGATATTCACAGTGTAAACAATTTACCCAGTTTTCATGGGGCTCAAAATCACTTGGGACTGGATTTGGAAACAAATGACTGAAGTTACCTCATGGCACCCCTAAAATCATGAATCTGGCAACCTCTGCTAGCTGGCTGCATTTTGAATTCAATCCATCTGATGGCGTAGGGTCAGAGTAGAACTTACATTGGACAGTGGGTTGAATTGTGGAATCTGGAGGAATTAAAAGCCCACAAAGCTTACCATCACCAAAATAAGCTTCGTGTTGCAGTATGGTTGATGGTATGTATCTTTATGCAGTACTGATAAATATCCTATTTTTGCAATCCAGCACCACTGGTAGTTTTGTTTGTTGCAATCTGACAAAACATAGAATATTTCAGGAGTTCTTTTCAATACGTTGCTGCAAATGTTGATTTTTGTATGTAACACATTGATGCAATGTGGCAGAAGAGTCTAGTGTGAAACAACATTGCTAGAATGTAATTGCAATACTCCATTATCTCCCTTCCAATTGTGGATGTTCTAAGGTAGGAGGCTCGAATTGTTAGCGGACATTTAAAATCAAGTAGTAGAACTGTCATGAATAGTGCAGAGAGTTTCAAAAATGGATCATGGTTCCTTCAATGCACATTTTGCTTTTTAATTGTGTTTTCAAATCCCTTTCAGAAAAATATACATTCAAGTAAGGCTAAAATAAATGTAGGCATGATGTGGATCATTCTATGCTAGAGCCAAAATTATAGAAACTTCTTAAGTTTGAAGTCCTCCATTCAAAGACTGCTTTTGATTAAGATTAGTCCAATCTGTGAGCACCAATAGCTACCTATGCACCTTTCACTTTGAAAATTCATAATTAACTCATTCTAAGTCAAAAAATTACAATTCAAATTGTGAATGAAGTGTTTCTTTTTCCTCTTTCTACCAAAAAATGTGAAAAATGCTATGCCGTGCTGATTTTTGTACAGAGGTCCATTATCCCTAAGATGCTCAATTTATGAGCCTCCTACCTTAATGGAGCTAATTCTGATAGTATTTTTTTTCAAATGTCCGTTGAGGAAAAGTGGAGGCAACAAGCAACCTCATAGAGGAGCAGGGTTCATTCCTTCGTCACATGCCTAACATTTGGTCCGCATTGACTGGATATATAAACAACCCTATATGTACACCAAATCTTGTGGAGCACTCATGTTTGTGCTTTTTATTTAATTATGCTAACTAAAGGTAATTGCTCCTCAAAGTATTCAAATAAGCATATGAGCACAGCTCTTCTCATTAAAAAAATGAATTTATTGGCAATTGAAATGATGATTTTAGATTCTTTGTATGTTCATTCTCTCAATTTTGTATGAATAAATAAGACTATTAAGAGTGTTAATTTTTGGTGAATCTAAAACGGACCCTTCGAACCTAAGCTTTGATGATCAAAAAGTATACATTTTTTCAAGGATTTGTCAAGGTTGTTTTGGGAATAGGTTTGCAATGTGGTGGGGTGACTTTAGACAACCCTTTCAACACATATTTCAATGATTTTAATGAGGCCAACAAGGCTCATGGAGCATGGAACACTAAACTAGACTACCATGGGAATTTGTAGAAAAATTTGAGACCATTTCATCCTATGGTTTGCAAGATTATTGCATTTGTAGTTCAAAGAAAACATTTTCTATGGACATGTGACAAGGTAAGAAAATTTTGAATCCACTTGCAATGACATTTGGGCACAACATATAGTTTTCCTTGGTTACCAAGGCATGATACATCACATGTCTTAATTAAATAATTGTAACTAAAATTTTAGTATTCTACTAATGAACACCAAACATATCCTAAGTATGAACACAATATTTAGATTTTTCTCGTGAAGAAAATTTGACATTCCACTCTTTTCCATTCTTGCTTAGAAATAATCAACTAAAACAACTTTATTGATTTTGGACTAAAAAAAATGAAGTTTTGCATCAACAAAAGCTACATGTGAGGAAGTGTGAGTAGGGCCTTACTCAAAAAGCAAACTTGTGCACCAAGACATAACCTCTTATAGCATTGCCACTTGTTTTCCTTTATTACAAAATTAGACACTTTTTCAACCCTAAGAAACTACTTGAAGTTTTGATCTTTTATAAGCACATGAAAGTGTATGGAAAGGCAATTGTAGAGAAGAACCTGCATTTCTTTCTGATACTCATTAGTTGACATTTGTAATATGAAAATATGATTCTTAACCCCTAAAGGATTGAGGCACATTTCACACTGAAATTGTGAAAAATTGCCACTTTAGGGCAGTGAGAAAAAAACGAAAAACAATTTTTTTTCAAAATTCAACTGTTTAAATTTGTATTAGACTACTATGGGAATGTGCAGAAATTTTTTCAAAACTTTGACTATACAGATTGAAAGATTATAAATTTGACCGTATGTTCAATAGTCATTTAGTCCTTGAGGGGTTAAATTGAATTTTGACACTTATGTCAAAAATTTGTGCAATTTCTCACATTAGGGGACATTTGAGGGCTCCAAGAGCCTGTTTCAGGGTTGTTCCCTGCATTGTTCCCTGTGCTGCCAGAAATTGGGAACCAACCCATAATGGGTTGAATTTTGAAAAAAATTAATTAATTTTTTTTTTCTCCAAAATTTCTAAAAAGTGCTGATAAACTTAAAACTGAATTAAGAAAATATTTTTGAAAATAATTTAAATTTTTTAAAAATATATTAATTTCTAACCTAGTAGTGACTGCCCCATGTCATATTGTTGTTCTGTCAAGTTCCCACAGCTTGGGAACTGAAGGTAACTCGCAGGCTCTCGGAGGTCTCAAATTTCATCTAATGTGTGATTACATTGTACAAAATGACAATTGCAATCCAAAATAGTCTAGAAGATAGAATTTTTCATTATGAATGGTGAGAGCGTAGGTGTAACTGGAAACTATACATCCACTTCCTCGCATTCTTGCTTAAACTAAAGGAGACACAATTTCTTGACCCTCATTGTGACAGTGGGACTATCACAAGAAGAATAAGAAACTTGATGAGGAAATACCCTGCTTCAGCTTTCATTTGGTCAAAAAAGAATTGGTGCACGAAGCAAGAGAGGAAAGTAGTTGTTTCACAACATCCAACATGTAAGGTGGTTATCAAAGAAGTCATACACAAGGCAAAATATGAGAGGAGTATTGTTTTTTCTCAGCAATGAATGCTTGTAAACTCCAATGAGCCTTCTCTATGCATTTCTTATACTCATCGTCAACAATAGGAGCTAGCATCTTGATCGTATCGTGTTACAATGTGGCCAAAAGATGATTGTAGCCCCTATTCCCTCCAATTTCCTCCCCTACCCCGGGTGAAAAAAATGATAGCTGTTGATCTTGATACTGAAAAAATCCCCCCCCCCCCCCGCCTCTCCAATGCCGTCGATTAGATGATTAGTTGGAAAAAAGGTATCCGTTGATTGCACCAACAAGTAGATCTTGGCCATTGAATACTTGGGGTTTGGCGCTCATGCATTTCCCTTCATTCAGCGTTCTTGTGTTTGCTAGGAGGAGTGCAACGCAAAAGGTGGAAATTCAGTTGGAGATGCAATTTGTTCGATGCATGAATTCTATTTGTGTTATATGTTTGCTTCAATGAACCCTAAATTGAAGAAGTTTCTTTGCAAAGTGGTCATATTGTGAAGCAAATGGTTTGTTTTTTCATGTTTAGGAAGTTGTGCTGGCATAGAGTAGATTGTACTTAGCATGCTTAGTGGTGGCGTTTAGGTTTAATATATCGACATTGAGTGTGCTTAGTGTCGAATGTAAAACAATCAGAATTACTCCAAGCTTGATCAATCAACATGTTTGTGAATTGCAGCTAGTATGTGGATTTGGTTACTTGTTCACTTTTGTTTATGAACTCTAAATTGAAGAATTTTCTTTGCAAGGCAGTCCTACTGCAAAGCAAATGGTTAGTGTGCATAGTGTACTTAGTATCAACGATTAGTGTGCTCTACATTGAAAGATTTAGGGTTTGGCGTTTAGTACCTTATATGTTCCTTTGTTTGTTGCAATGCAATTTTCGTAATAGGGAGTGTTCGTTGCAATGGTGAGCACTGTGAGGCAAATTCATGAAAGTTGTCCATAACAAAAAAATGATTTTTTTTGCTCAATGATGACACTCTAGTTAAGCTAGTCTTTTAGGTATGAGCTTCTGATCTTCACCCTTATTGAGCTTCAAGTTGTTAATCTTCAAGAATTAACCTTTGTGGAAGAAATCAGATTTTTGTTTTTTGTTTTTTGGATGTTGTGGCGTGCCAGGAGTACAATTGGTATGAACTTAATGGAAGAAATTGGATCATTCAATGTGTATTATATTACAGGGATTGACAATCATCACCTTAGAGATCAGTCATTGTTTCAATGCTCATTTGTAGTTTCTTCCTCAATCTTCTGTTTCTATCTTAGGGCTTGGGATTGAAGCTGCAAAGATTTTAGCATTGAAATGCTCATGGATTTTTGTAAGAGAAATTTTGAAATCTTTTTCCAAAAAAACATACACATGTACCTCTTTGAAATTTTTGTATGTAAAAGTTTTGCAACCAATAAGGAAAATCACACATGTACCCCTTCCAAATTTTTTGTAAAATCTTTGCAACTAATGGGAAAATGACTTATGTACCCCTTGTGTTAATGAGGAGTGGTTAATACAAAAAACAACACTTTCATCACAATGTGCATCTTGATCGTATCATGTTACTATATCTGCACAACAACCCTCATTAAAGATACGAGAATCTTCAAACATTAATTGGTCACACAAAAGCATACTAAAAGATGTCTAGACATTAAAACCAAACACACGAAGCTTTTTCAATTCCAAAATATGCAAACCCAAATATTAAAGTTCCAAATTTCTAGACTCAAAGTCCAATCCTACAATAATTACAATCACACAATTCTCTACAGCAATTGAAACTACTCAAATGAAACCCCTCGATGCAATTACCTTTAGAATAAGTAATACAAGATGAGTTAAATGAAAACACCTAGTGATTGAGGGACACGTGTCTGTTAGTGTCTGGGTCCCCTTTCCATGAACAACAACTTCATTTCCAAAAGCTAACTACAAGTTTTTCCAAGGCCTAATTGTAGTTTTCACCAAGGGAAGTAAATTGGAAAAGTAAGGTTGGTACCCCCAAATTGTACCTTGTTTAAAACCGTCATCATCACTCTATATAGATCTCCAAAATCAATATGTATGTATTCTGAAAAAACAATGTTAAAACTTCTACCCAAAAAAACTTTGTCCCTTCATAATTTTTGCATATGGTATCTTGATGTCGCATTCTTTGGTGCATTAGAACCTCCTTTTACTTGAATATAAGAAAATATGAACTTCAACAAGGTTTTCTTCTAGTGTATATTACTAGTTCTACAATAGGAAAAGGGAATCTAACTTGTGATGACATTGTAGTAGAGCCTTGTAGTTCTAATAGTTTTCTTTTCTTTTGTCTATTTGGCCTTGCAAGTATAGATAGAGTGAACAAATAGCCTATTTTCTTTTATAGTATGTGAAGTGGCCAAATATTTTGTAGATAAATCCAAAAGACATATGAATAGATTTGAATAGGTCTAATAGGCTAGGATTCGAAGCAAGTCAAATAGATGAAGGTACCTTCTAATGAATAGTCACACTTTTTGTCAAATTTTCTTTTGGGACTATAAGTCCAAATGTCTATTTGCATTTCTTTCTCTCTCTCTCTCTCCAGTGAAGAGCACCAGTACTCCAGTATGTCGAATTATCTAGTGTTGTACTACTTGCCGAAACTTATATGAATTAATATATTGAAAATTATTCTAATTGTCTTTGAGCAGTTAGCTCAATTGCGTGAGTGTATTTTGAAATTGTGTGGAGCTTCTAGTTGGTGAGTAATTGTATTGTCAAGTTGTGAGAATAATTGCCGGAGCCAAGTCAAATAGTAATCGCAGACTAATTTCTAAGTGGTCAAATTGTGTGAATTGTGGATGTTGTGTTTGAAGATCAAATTGTAAGAATTGAATTAATTTGTGTGAATCAAAGTGAATAGTGAGTACTCACAGTGGTGAGAATTATTGAGTCAATTTGTGCAAGAAGTTGTCGTGAACAGGAGGTTGTGTTATCCAGTCAAATTGGAATTATCCGAGTACTAATTGAATGAGGTTAATTAAACAATAGCGTATGTCAAATTTGTGGGAGATTCCCCGTGTTTGAATTGTCATAAATATGTGCTTGGCTAATAGAGTAGTCAAATGGTGTAGATTAACTTAATTGTGATATTATGTGAGAATTGTGCAACAATTGGTTGATTGCTGGATGATCAAGTTGGTGTGAAAATCTGTCTAGTCGACTGCAATTAAAATTATGTATATTGAATTGTGAAGCTATTCATTTAAATTTGTGGAAGCTGTTGTGAAGATTAATTTAACCATACTGAATTGTGGAAATTATGCAATGAGTGTTTGAAGTAGTCTGAGTAATTAGTTGAATAAGTGGCAGAACTTGTATGTGTGATTTGTATTGTGTGTATATGTCAATTTGATGAGATAATCAAGTTGTGTAAATTTGAATGTGACCTAACGACAATACTAATTTGTGGATTGTGATCTTGTGTTAAATTACTTATATGTGTTGGGATAGAATTAGGAGTTGTTCAAATATGAATTTATTTATAAAATAGTCCCAGCATGTCGAATTCCACATAAAACAATTCAAAGTCAATTTAGTTTAGTCCTGAGTTATGGCCAATTGGTCAATTTGCAAGTCCATCACTGTCAAATAGATAATATAGCATGGGGTTTCGAGCTAATCGATTGAACTATAGCCAGTAGACAGAGAAGCATGGTATTAGGTGCTAGTCTAGTAGTCATATAGTCGTATGGTCATTGGTTTATAGTCGTGACAAATTGATTAAAGTAAAGCATGGATAAAGCTAAAGACAAATCGATTGGAAAAGCTAAAGCTATGGGCTGACGTGAAGAATAAATCGACTAAACGAGGAATGAAATTCTAAACTTTTCATACTGTGCATACTGATCAAATGGATAGAAAATACGGATTTGATATTTGCATATTAAATTAGGAAATAGGCTAATAATATAGCACGGATTAGAAGAGGGAAAATAAAGAGGAATTAAAGTAATAAATAATTTCCCTAAAAGTTTATTGTATTTCAAATATATACCTTGGTGCATTTGATTAAGTTGATAGTGCATACATTGTCAAGACAAATTGATCAAACCTGAGGAATTGACCAGAGGATTTGCCATGAGCCAAAAACATACTATATAGGAATGGGACCGCATACATGGAGTCTATTATAAATAGCATTTGGGATGGATTGAGACTATTTGACTAAGAGTGTGGGTTTCTTTGTTAAAATTCTAAAACAAAACGTAAAACAAAATAGATAAATATTCAAAATACGAAAACGAGTGACCTTAGTCACACAAACGTTAGATTTATCGACCTTTCCTTAGGAATTACCTTCCCTATACTATATTTCCCTCGGGTTTTTAGAAGAGGCAAAATCTACATTACAAGCCCATTTTGAATAACCATTTGACATGGCAATAACTAATATGATTGTGCTAAAGTATGTCGGATAGTAGTCATCCTAATCAATTCTGTGGAACTATAGAGGCATTCTAAATCTTTGTTGAAATGGATAGTGATTTCTCCAATAGTGATAGTCTTATGATTAGTTCCGACATAGATAGCGAGCCTTTTGCTTTATGAATAACATTGATTATAGTTCAGGAAATTGGAAAGTCAAATTTGAAATTGCACTTCGGAATTCCTTGATTCATAATAATCTAAGACCCAATTTGTACTAGCCTTGGGGTTGAATGGAAGGTCAGCCTAATATACCCCCAATCAGGCCCTCAATCTAGCTTTAGTTCTACACTCTAGCCCTAGTTAATGTAGAGTGTTAAGGCCCAATTTTATGACCTAATTTACGATTCATGTTTTCTTGCATTTTTTGAATGCTCAATTAAAAAAATATAAAACATAGAGTTTTTTCTTTTTCTTCCTATTTTTTTTTTTCAAAAATTAAAGAGAAAGTGTTTAAACTTTTGTGAACCTTTTCCTTTTTTTCCTATTATTTATATTTCTTGTACTTTTCAAAATCATATTAAATTGAAATTTAACTTCATTTATAATTATATATTTTGTGATTACGTGTTTAATCAATACACATTGAGTTTGTTTTCCTATTTCAGATAATTCTTTTGCAAATGAAGAACATTGCAACCACAATAGAACTTCATACACACCAAAATAGAACTTGGAAAATGACAAATATAGCATGTAAAATTTTAGAGGAGTTCATGAAGTAATTTCTTAGCACCTTCCTCCATATCCATCAAGCCTCTAATGATTTTGTCATTGCACCCAAAATTGTGCAACATGTATAAAAATAAAAAATAAAAAATTATGCAACATGTAAATATGCACGCATAGTAAAATTTATGATCCAAATACAAGAGATTGGTTCAAGTTAGGAATGAATCCATCTTTGAATACTTGCAAACTACTAAATCCTAGGAAAAGTTTGACATTGCAAGTTCAAGAATTGGTTATTGACATACCTATAATAACCTACCTATATTCAACCTAGATTTCAGGCACTATAAAAATTAATCAATTGAGGAGCTACATTAATTAAGGAACTAAAGTAAGTGTAAAAATTGAACAAATGAATTGAGGGATCAATTAAAGTTTGTACAAATTGAGCTAAATTAAGTGAGAAACAAAATTAATTGTAAAAATTGATCAAATGGATTGAGGGCTAAATTGAAGTGTGTACAAACCTAGCTAATTAAGTGAGGAACTAAATTAACTGTCAAAATTGATCAAATGAACTAAGGACTAAATTAATCCTAACTTAAGGACCAAGGCCTTTTTTCTACTAAAAAAATACTCAAAACTACCATTTTTAGAGCAAAGAGTAAAAAAACTTGAAAATTGTACTTTTTGAATATCTAACAATAGGATCTTATACCTAATTAGTATGAAAATGTGTGGAAAAAATTTCAAAAATTTTGATTGCATAGATTGCAAGATATCTGCATTTAAAGTGAAGAAAACAAGTTTTTCCACACATTGCGGGACTAGGTTATTTGACTTTGAACCTTCTTAACTTAACGTTTTTGCACTACAAAGTTTTGAGCTTTAAATCTTTATGGTGGAGAATTGAGTTGAGAGTTTAGGAAAATAATAAAAATATAAAAAAATTTAATTTTTATTCTTTAAAAAATTGTTAAGTAGAGGTAGGTACAAGAGAGAAGGAAAATCTAAATTATTAATATTTCTAAGAAAGAATTCAAATGCACTAATCCCAACTATGAGATTGTTCTAGAAAGCTAATGAAACCATATGGACCTTTTTTTTAAATTGTAAAAATTGCATTTAGAAATGAATCCTATAAGTTATTTTTTTGAAGAAGATGCTCTAATTGCCCGAAAAATAAGATTGTCTATAACTTTCTCATAACAAATCCAAATAGAACGAATCAAATCTTTCTGTGTAGACAAAAATATAATCTATAAGCAAAAAAGATTTCAAAATTCAAAATTCAAATTTTTGAAACTTTTTTTTGCTGCCCTTTCTCCCCTATTTTGAGCTTATTTGGACATAACTTTTGTTCCTAGGCACCAAATGAAAAAAATATATATTCCCATGAAGATAATCAATTTTTATATCTTCATAATAAATTTCAAAAAATCAAGACAAAAATTGAGATTGTAGGTACCTACCCGAAATCTCATTTGTCCCTCGAAGGGACAATGGTCCTTTAGGGGTTAAAGCAAGTACAAACCTAGATAAATTACGTAAGGACTATTCTAAATTAACTAAAAATTGATCTAATTAATTGAGGGTTAAATTAACTATAAAAATTGATCAAATTAACTTAGGGCTAAACTAACTGTAAAAATTGAACTGAATTACTACAACGAAGTGTAACTGAACTATATTAATTAAATCAATTGAATTAAAGGTGAAATTCATAAACTGAACTAGAATTAACCCTTCAATGTATAGATGGCCATAATTGGCCTACGATTTGTAGTATTCATGTAATAACTCATTGAGAATGGATGTATTTGCAAATACTTGAAACTTGAATATTGTCGGCATCAATGTAAAGAAAAAATAGGAATTTTTTTTGAAAAATTTAGAGATTTGACAAGGAATCTTTGCTTACTGGAAGATAGTCAACAATGTATTTCTTGTATAATCGCATCTCTAGTGAAACTATACAATTTGAATACATAGTTGTGGGGTGTTAGATTGTAACAGACCAGTGACAACTTTAGCTAGTTTAATGTGGTCTCAGGGTGATTGCAAGAAACACCCATCCTATTTTGCGTCACACTTTCAATGCGGTGGTTGTTTTGTGCCATAACTATTGGAGAAATGATTGAATGAACATGAAATTCAAAATGTAGGTTCCTCTAGCACTGATGAATGAATACAAATTAATCTGAATTTTTCAAAATTATTTTAGGGTGTGAAATTGAATTTCATTTACATGTCACATTTGCGGTTTTGATAGTTTTTAGTACTATCGAGTACCTTTTTTGAAGGATTACATCGTCAAAACTGGACAGTGAGCTGCTGTAGTGGAATTACAACTTTTGTGGAGAGGGATTTGCAAAATCATGTTTCAATTGCCTTTGGCATTGCTCCAATGTGTGCGATGTTTACACAACATTTTCTAAGTAATACAAAATGTTTTCCAATTTCTTCTTGCTCCATTCAATAGTTCTCTCAATTGCCAATAATGGCCACTTTTAAATATATTTTTCCAAAATCATTAACTATTTTTCGAAAATGGGAAAGTTCCAGCTTCATTTTCTGGGGTAAATCGAAGACACTGTCAAAAAATAGTAGTCCAAGGTATAGTGTAGGACTCCTTAGTACTGGGCGGGGCCCACTACGCTTGCAATTTTGCCAACGTGGATGACAAGGATTGTCCCAAAACATCAGCCTTCCTTGACATCTCCTACTATCATCTACTACCATGCGGCCATGCATCTTTCCAGTGTTTCATCTCGATTCCAATCAACGGTCTACGTTTCATCTCCCGTACCCTTCATAGTACTCGCAAGACTCGTAGTACTAATAGGACTAACGCAGCAAAAACTGAAAACGCAACAAATAGGACAAGTGTTTCTTGCAATCACCCCTCACCATAATGCTCACCTTAGGGTTTAGGTTCGAATGCATTTGCAGATTACCGTAGGGTTTTCTCTCAAAATTTGTAGCTTTGCTTTGATCTCATCTTCTTTGAGTTATTTCTTTTTGCAATTGTAGCTTACTAGAGTTTGGAGTAATTTGGTGAGTTGCAATCGTTTTTTCATTGCCGTCAATTTGTGATGTTCTTGGATTGCATCTTCTCTAAGTACGTAGTATTGGTGTATCGAATGGATGTTCATCGACATACTTGAGCAACTTCGGGAGATTTTGAATTGACAAGAAATGGTGAACTTGTAGGTTTAAGTAAATATAAGGAATCTGGAAGTTCTAAAGCTCTTGGACTTACAGGTTCATGCAAATAGGAATTCGGAAGTCTGACAACTTCTTGTGCAAGAGCTTGCTCTTTCTATTGATCAATGTTTGTAACCTAGTTACTTTGGGCAAGAGAGAAGTGAAGAAAGGGTGCCTGCTAATAGGTTCAAGTGCATGTGTTATATGATACATTGGGAATGGAAGGTGAATCTATGGGTGGATCAATAATTTTAGTGGCCCTAGCTCGGTCTACGAGAAGCTCTAAAGCTGCACATGACTTGATGGTTAATACAATTTGAGAATGCTAGGAGTAACGGTCATTGATCTTGGCGTCTTTGCCCTCACAATTTGTTTGGGAAGTTGGGTGACAATGTCGATAAGCTTTAGTGTCATCAAAGTAGTCAACTACAAAGTACAATGTACTTTGTAGTTTTGGGATCCAACTTGGTTCACTTTTCATCTACAATATGAGCAAAGGCAATACCACTAGAAATTCACAAGTGTGAGAGATTTGGTGATTGGTTGTAAAGTTTTTGCCTAGCTAACTATACCACAAGTGATATTTGCTAGCTAATCCGCAAGTGACAATGTGATTGGGAAACCTGTACTGCGCTCCACTTCAACTTGACATTGTGTCTAGAGTAGTCATTGATTACATGAAGTACCGTATGAGTATCCAAGATCCTTGACAAAAAGACCCCAACCAACCCCTGCCCATGCTAACATTTTTCACGAATTTTTGGTCCTCAGATTAAGTCCACACATTTCGTCGTGTTGTTCTAGCCGTGACAAAAAAACTCAAGCAAAAACTTTGGGCTCTAGAATCTACTTCCTAGAGATCGAAATAATGCTCTATACACCAAGCTACCTCAAAATACGGTCCAAATGTTGTCTGTATTCTCCAAGCCAACATCGTGAAAGGGTTAAATGAATTAGAATGTTCAGTGTTCAATGTTTCTAGTAATTTTAGAGCTCAACAAAATTATTGTCTTAGTTCAATTTATGAATGGCAAGATGTTTTGGAATTTCATTAAGGATTGGAGTTGAAATCTGCTTTCCCAAATGACTAGATGTACTTGAATTTAGGTGTGTACAACCATTTTTTGTTATTATGCCTTTTCACTATTATGAGATTGGTCAATTATTCAATTTTTCTTGTTGGCAAGTGAAAGGAGATTTCAATGCACTAAACAACATGACATTTGGATATATTATTCAAAAGTTATGAACAATGAAAGTTTCAAATAAGAACTTCCATTGATTCATGCTAGAGGTGTTCATGATCTAATGGAGGAGCCCAATCTAGTCCTAGATAGGAGTTCTCGCCACCCAAAACCTCATTGGATTTCTTCCTTGGAACCAAAAGGTCTGGTGCCAAAACTATGCCACCTAAGGCATCATGTAGGATGAGTTGTAATTTCGGCCCAGCCCTAGTATAAAGCCCTTGGGCCGGGTTTGGAGGACTTGAGTGACTTTATTGGTTCAAACTTGGAGAGCTTGGGTTGGCCTTCAATCCAGCTTCAAGTATAAACGGACATAAGACCATATGGTATAACATCATTCGATACTACTCCCTTTGATCCAAAATGATCTTCCTATTCAACATGCAAAATGTTCTAAATTAAGGTTATTTCAACCTATAAGTAGAGTTTGATGCACTCATAATTATCATTTTAAAACTTTTGAGTTCCCAAGTCCTTTCCTAAATATAGTTTTAGAGTATTCAAAGTGGGATTTTTGAGGAATTTTTAAAGAGCACCGGTGAGCATTCAATTGCCCAATTTCTAGAGCCCATGACTAGTGCTTGTGGTTCAACACTTGACCTATCAACCTATCAACCTTTAGCCCAAGACCATGTGGCTATTGACATGTAGCTTTGGACTTGATTAGGTATGGCACTAAGTGTAGGGAATATTCTCAAGAGTACACACATCTCACTAAGTACTATGTTATTTTTGGAACACTCTAAATCAAGATTCTTGATCGAGTTTCATTCCATTGCTCCAAAAACTACTTTCAAACCCCTAGCTCCCTTCTTTCTATGTCACAATATTCAATTGGAAGATCATTTTAGAACAAAAATGAAGAGGAATCGGAAGATCATTTTAAAATGGAGGGAGTATTATTGAATTCTCTTTCCATCATATCCGTGGCAAAGGTAGAAACATAGTCACATAGAAGAATTATAGACCGTCATTGGGATGATGGAAAGGTAGCTTGAATCAATGGGATCATTCTTCCACGCCTATTTTTAGTTTTTTACAAATGAAAAATAGGTGATGGGGTTGATAAATTGGTGAAATTAAGAATGACACTTTGCAATTAGTAGGAAATAGAAGATGTTAGATAAAAGTATACCTAGTTGGGCTATTCAGTAACTTTCTCAATGATTTTGGCAACTACAATGAACATCAAGTGGTTCTAAATACCAGAAAATGACAAATACTATTATTTTGGAGCTTTTGACATTCTTATAAATTACAACTTGCTTTGAATTGAAAAAGAAAGTTTTGAATGAAGATTGTCAATTTCCATGCACTTGGAGGATGAGGGTATCATAGTTGGTTGTGTTCAACATTATTGACAGAAGAAAAAGGTCAAGTCCTTTTCCTTCCTTCCTTATCATGATCAACAATAAATACTTCTTAACATATTTGACATGCTCCAAGTATATTATTTGAGAAAGAAGTTACAACTTTAGATTTTGACATTTCAATATTGGAATTATAAATATAATCTATATATGATCTAGATTTATTCAATTATCCTAAATTTACCTAGATACAAAAGAATTGCATAAAAACAAAGATAAAAGGAATATACTTTGCACAAATACGAGCACAAATGTTATGAAAAATGTAAAACTTACATAATGAACCAAGATTATAATTGCTCCCAAAAAGAAAATATCAAGAAAATTTATAGAATACAATCTTACCAATATCAACATCTCATTAATTGGTATTCTTTCATCTTCCAATGAAACAAGTTAAAAAAACTACCAAAATTCTAAATAAACATTTGTGTCACCATTTCTTTGAACAAATAAATTAAATACCTAAATATGAAGACCATGATCAAGATATACATAAATGTAAGCATCAACAAAATCATGTTATTATACATGAGCAGTTGAATATGTACAATCCTCCAAGCAAAATAATATTGAAAGAAAATTATTGAATATTTCACTATGACATTGTATACTAGAATTAAATATGAATCTTTTTTAGAGAATATCAAAATTTTCTTCAATATCAACCTAATAAAAAAAACCATACTTCTACAAAAGCATTAATCATTCAAGGAAGTTAACAATTGACAAAAAACTATTAACTAAATATTAATACAAATAATTAACTTTCTAGGTGATATCATTTCCAACTTCAATCATAGTTAAGAAGGTCACTTAGACATAATTGAATGAACCAAAATATAAACAATGAAAGGTTCAATAACATAAAAGGACCACTAAATTCAAGATCATAAGCCTTGCCATTGTCCTCTATACATATGTATACTTGCCCAACAATCCTTTGACTTCTCTACAAGTCTTTAAATTGAAAACATCATTAGACTCAAGTTCATCAACCTTCTTCAAATCTTCAACTTGCCCATCCTCCTCTTAACTTCCGAAACTCTTGAAAGTAAATGCATCATTAGGCTCCAGTTCATGAGCCTTGTTGAAGTCCACCAATGCATCTGCATCCTTGTCCATCATTCACTTAACATCTCCACGACTCCTCAAAGTGAATGCATGAATAGGCTCGAGTTCATCTGCCTTGTTTAAGTCCTCCAATGCATCTACATACTTGCCCATTGTTCTCTTAATTTTCCCTAGGATTCGTCCAAGTGAATGCATTAGTAGGCTTGCATTCATCAACCTTGTTTAGGTCCTCTAACGCATTTGCATACTTGCCCATCATGCTCTTAACATCTCCACGACTCCTCAAAGTGAATGCATCATTAGGCTCGAATTCATCAGCTTTGTTTAGGTCCTCCAATGCATCTACATACTTGCCTATCATGCTCTTAACATCTCCATGACTCCTCAAAGTTAATGCATCATTAGGCTGGAGTTCATTAGCTATATTTAAGTCCTCCAATGCATCTGCCTACTTGCCCATCATTCTCTTAAATATCCCACGACTCCTCGAAGTGATTGCATGATTAGGCTGGAGTTCATCAGCCTTGTTTAAGTCCTCCAATGCATCTATATACTTGCCCATCCTTTTCTTAACATCTCCACGACTCCTCAAAGTGAATGCATCATTTGGCTTGAGTTCATGAGCTTTGTTTAAGTCCTCCAATGCATCTACATACTTGCCCATCGTTCTCTTAACATCTCCACGATTCGTCAAAGTGAATGCATTATTAGGCTGGAGTTCATCAGCCTTGTTTAAGTCCTCCAATGCATCTACATACTTGCCCATCGTTCTCTTAACATCTCCACAACTCCTCAAAGTGAATGCATTATTAGGCTGGAGTTCATTAGCCTTGTTCAAGTCCTCCAATGCTTCTTCATACTTGCCCATCCTTCTCTTAACATCTCCACGAGTCCTCAAAGTGAATGCATTATTAGGCTGGAATTCATTAGCCTTGTTTAAGTCCTCCAATGCATCTACATACTTGCCCATCGTTCTCTTAACATCTCCACGATTCGTCAAAGTGAATGCATTATTAGGCTGGAGTTCATCAGCCTTATTTAAGTCCTCCAATGCATCTACATACTTGCCCATCGTTCTCTTAACATCTCCACGACTCCTCAAAGTGAATGCATCATTCGGGTCAAGTTCATTGGCCTTGTTTAAGTCCTCCAATGCTTCTTCATACTTGCCCATCATTCTCTTAACATCTCCACGAGTCCTCAAAGTGAATGCATCATTCGGGTCGAGTTCGTGAGCCTTGTTTAAGTCCTCCAATGCATCTGCATACTTGCCCATCATTCTCTTAACATCTCCCCGATTCGTCAAAGTGAATGCATCATTCGGGTTGAGTTCATTAGCCTTATTCAAGTCCTCCAATGCTTCTACATACTTGCCCATCGTTCTCTTAACATCTCCACGATTCGTCAAAGTGAATGCATTATTAGGCTTCAGTTCATCAGCCTTGTTTAAGTCCTCCAATGCATCTACATACTTGCCCATTGTTCTCTTAACATCTCCACAACTCCTCAAAGTGAATGCATTATTAGGCTGGAGTTCATTAGCCCTATTCAAGTCCTCCAATGCTTCTTCATACTTGCCCATCATTCTCTTAACATCTCCACGATTTGTCAAAGTGAATGCATTATTAGGCTGGAGTTCATTAGCCTTGTTCAAGTCCTCCAATGCTTCTTCATACTTGCCCATCCTTCTCTTAACATCTCCACGAGTCCTCAAAGTGAATGCATCATTCGGGTCGAGTTCGTGAGCCTTGTTTAAGTCCTCCAATGCTTCTTCATACTTGCCCATCATTCTCTTAACATCTCCACGAGTCCTCAAAGTGAATGCATCATTCGGGTCGAGTTCATCAGCTTTGTTTAAGTCCTCCAATGCATCTGCATACCTGCCCATCCTTCTCTTAACATCTCCACGATTCGCCAAATTGAATGCATCATTCAGGTCGAGTTCATTAGCCTTATTTAAGTCCTCCAATGCTTCTTCATACTTGCCCATCCTTCTCTTAACATCTCCACGAGTCCTTAGAGTAAATGCATCATTCGGGTCGAGTTCATCAGCTTTGTTTAAGTCCTCCAATGCATCTGCATACTTGCCCATCATTCTCTTAACATCTCCAAGATTCTTCAAAGTGAATGCATCATTAGGCTCAAGTTCATCAGCATTGTTTAAGTCGTCCAATGCATTTACATACTTGCCCATCATTCTCTTAACCTCCCCACGATGAGCCAAAGTGAATGCATTATTAGGCTTCAGTTCATTAGCCTTGTTCAAGTCCACCAATGCATCTAGATACTTGCCCTTCTTTTTTTTTTCTACCTTATAATTCTGCAATGTCGAAGCACCATTAGGCTAGAGTGTATGAAACTCGTTGAAGTCATCAATGCATCTCAATACTTGCCATCATTCACTTGAATTACTTACAACTCCTCAAAATGGTTACAATATGTGAAAAACATTGTTAATCTTGTGAATATCCTCCATGTTCATATCTTGAACCTTACTATAAGGTCTATTTGTTTTTCCTTCTACAAGTTTTTTTCAAAAGTGTCTTGAATCTAAATATCATGCAACAAATGTGTACTAATAAATCTCTATCTAGATGTATTGAGCCCAATAATGCATTTATAATTTGTATAGCATGAACTTGTATCCTAATCTAAAGTACATTTGGAGCACTTAATTCAATCAATCAAAGCAAGAAAAAAATTCACATGAGTTTCAAGATGCACAAACTACTTATAAAGAAATCTTGAAATTTTCACCAAGGAGTTGCAAGCATACCTGCGATGTGGAAGAAGTATCTGCAATTTCCAAAGTATTGAAGTTACTTCCAAAATTTTACAATGGTTGCATACTACAAAGCTTTGAAACATATCTTAAAACGCAACTATTTGGACTTGATAGAATCATATTACATATTTCAATTTTGTTTGTCATTAGACCAAAAAACAATAAAATCATACACAATAATATACTACATTTGCATAATGAAAATTACATTTTTTGTACTACTCGACAAGGATATCATGCATTCATGTCAACAACAAGAAAAAACTATAACCAAATGTTCACACACTATACATTTTTCTAAAAAACAAGACAAGAAAAATGTTTAGAAATTTCAAAGCCTTGGCAATTCAAATACTAACCTGTCACAAGTAAATACTTCACATACTTCAACTCTTGGCAAATCTCATCAAATGTTGGACGATGTTTTGGCTCTTGATTCCAACATTTTTCAATCAAAGCTCTCAATTGAGAAGGACATTGAGTAGGTAGCTTTGGACGAGCACCCTCCAATATCATTGCCTTCATTTCCCTTGGATTATTGATGTCTCCATACGGCAATTCTCCAGTCAATATTTCAAAGCACACCATTGCAAAGCTATAAATATCACACTTGTGAGGATGCTTGGGTATTGCTTGATTGCTCGTTCCAACATTCACTTGATTGTCCATGCTTTGAAGTCGGATTAACTCTGGTGCCATCCAATTGTTGCTTCCAACATTCATTGTTAGCGTTGTGTTTGTCGTGCTGCTTGTCTTGATTTTGGATACATTGAAGTCTGCCACCTTCGCTTGTATATAATCCAAATCCATACCAGGTGTCTTCACACTTTTGACAAGAATGTTCATCGACTTCAAGTCCCTATGTACAATTCCTTGCTCATGAAGGTACTTTCCACCTTCCGCAATTTGGTGCATGAGGTCAATTGATTCCCAAATATTGAAAGGAGGAGAATCATGATCTACTTTGAGTCTTTGCTCCATTAATCGAAGGAGATCTCCATCCATCAACTCCATGAAAATAGAACACTTTTGCCTCTCTTGTGTATAACAAAACATGGACGTAATGTTGAAATGGCACAACCCCACAAGTATATCAACTTCTTTGTTGAATTCGAGGTTATTTTTCCCACGAAAAACCTTCACTGCAACTTCCATTCCCAACCACATGGCTTTGAATACAGTAGCTGAAGCACCTCTTCCAATGGACACCCCTTCTTTTACCTTTTTAGAGATACTTCTCCAAAAAGCCAAATATTGAGATAAATCCCATTTCGGTTCTGGTAAGGGAATGCTTGGAATTGGAGCCACCCTCAAAAGTCTCTGAAGCAAATAACTTGCCAAATCCTTCTCATCTCCATGCAATGAAGGCAAAGCCAATGAAATTTTCTTCAAGAGGTCTTCTTTGTCTATAGAAGCCTTTGTTTTGACAATTTCATGGACACCCTTGCTAATGTCTACCACTTGATCCAAGGTTAGACCTCTAGATAATTCACATTTCTTTGACAAGGCAACTCGACACAACTCCAAATGAAATGCCATGGATGAAACAAACTCCAACACATTTGTCAATGTCATCGCCATTGGTACCCATGCATCTTGGCTACATCCTTTGATAAATCTTTCAATTTCCGTTGCCAACGTAAGGAGTATCTTCAAGCTTAAGAGATGATTTTCCAATTCCATAGGTGCACATGATCCAAGGAGTGTGCCTTGTGATGTCTTGAAAAACCCACTTGGACTTTCAATGACCTTTTTGAGTTTATCAACAAGATATTGACATTGTTGGTTGTTGAATGTTGGTTCATGCATCATTTGCACATGTTTGTAACAAGCAACCACAAGTTTTGAGTATGTATCGAACTCCCTTTCAAGACTTGTAACGTCTTCTGCACACATTCATTGCATATTGTCTTTAGCTTTAGCTATCAAGAAAAAGAAAATCATACCATCCTTTGAGTACACTTGTAGATCATGGCATTCATTTACTAACAATCATCTCTATTTTGAGAGATCAAATGGGAATCATGTATTCATTGTAGGAAGTGAGTACAAACAATTGTATCTTCATGAAAGTAGAACTAGTCATACAAAATAGAAAGATGACTTAAAATAGTAGGAGAAATACCTTCAAAGAGCCTTGTTGCCAATGAAGAAGGTTGGTTGTCCATGAACTCTTGTTCTTCCATAACTTAAAATACTCCAAATATAGTCTTGTCAAAAGTTGTTTCCAAACTACCACAAACACCTAGTTTTAGTACTTAAAATAACATATCCACAGTTGTTTGTAAGATGTGTTCAACCTTCTAAAATCAAATGATGGTGGACTATACACTAAAACAAAATTGAGAAACTTAGTAGATATGCTAAAAAATATAAAAAGGCAACCCAAATTCAACCAAAAGTTAACACATCCATATATTAGAAGAAAATTGGTAGAAATTATCAAAAAAAATTAGAGCCATAGGATTCTAAAATTACTTGGATGAAATCCAACATTTTGACATGAAATAAGATTGATGGAAGAATCCTCTAAGAAACAAAACTATCCTATTTGAATTCTACACTAATAGCATACAAGGATTATCCAATGCACCATATTGGCATCAAAGAGATCCATTCAACTTTGATTTGTTACAAATATAAAATTCAAATTTCTTCTACTACAATCACAATTGCAAACTATTTAATGTACATTAAAATGGACAAAAAAATTCTTTCATTTCTTGTTTAGAAAAGTAACAGTACTTTCTTTTCCAATCTCAAAATCTTGAAATTTCAAGAGCAATAAAAAACACATCAATTACCTAAAAAGACAAATTTCACTTAATGATGGCATTTGTCTTAAGAGTAACTGGCAAGGGTATCTTGGGTGTACAATAATTGATGGATAAATCTTTAGAATAATCTCTATTTTTGTTTGTACCTCATGAAAAACTCAAATTAATTGGATTGTTGTTGCAATAGTTCTTAGTTTATTTACTTTTTCTGATAAAAATCATAACAATGGCGTTGTTACATGAAACAAATTGAATTGACAATGATATACAATCCATAATATTATGCACTAGAAATATGAAATTGACATTTGAACACAATTTAAAAGGCTAAATTGAGATCAAGGATGAAGTTTAATCATTTTGCAATGGATAAGGTCCTTCAAGGTTTAAAGAAATTATGTAAAAAGATGATAATCTAGATTAAGGTCACAACACCTACAAGCTACAATTTTCTAGTCCTTCTACCTCAAAGGGTTTAAGGTTTAGGGTTTAGGGTCCTACCTCAAAGGTTGAATGACTAAAAACTTTGATGACATTACTAGTGCACTCAAAAGATATGCAAACCAAATGATGTCATAATGAAAATACTCTAGTACAAATTTTCAATGAAAAACACTAGATAGCCTAGATTTATTTGAAAACAACACATAGAATAGCCTAGATTCATTTGAAAACAATTTGAGCTTTCATTGGTTGCTTTCATGAAGTTATAGTTTGGATTATAGAAGTGTTCATTCAAAGTCCTTTTCTAAGTATTAGAGAAGGAAATGTGTCACAATTAGGTACTTCTACTTTATAATATGAAAGAGATATTATGCAACCATAAAAATAGAATTCTTAGTAACACAGTTATTAAATAATGCTAAATACTAACAATGCTTTATATACAATAGTGGTTCATTACATAATTCAATAGTAAATTATTATTATTATATTATATTTCATTAACCAATAAACAAGATTATTGAATTTTAGACAATACTATGTCAAGTTCCTTTTGCAAATACCATGGTGCCGACCATCTATGCTAAGATTCTTAAAGAATTTTGGATGCCAAAGGTGTGATTAGGAAGAGTTTTTAATTGAAATCACTTAGTTGAGTTTAATTATCACATGAAAAGGGTATATGTAAACACAAACTACATTTTCCCATGCATTCCATGCAAAGTCTACAATGTTCAATGAAAACCCTATAAAGCCAAACACTCTAAATAAACAATTTGCAAAGATAGAAACAAAACAAATGTTATCAAAACTTACTTCAACCAACTTCAAGGGGAATCCCGGATTGCCAACAATGCTAAAACCAAAACTTAAACTTGAGAACTTGAATGATGTACTTCTTGAATCCCTCAATGCCTTTGCAACTTTGCACACTAGAACATCACCTCATGCAAATTGTAAAGACCACACTCAACACTCTAAATACACAAGCTTGTTCAATCTAGTGACAAAGTCATAAACCCCATGTTTTACAACCCTTTGGTTTTTCAATTGAAGAGAAAGTAAGGTAAACCAACCCATGCTAGACAAACTCTCTAATGCAGTCATCTAGAAAACTACCCATTAGAGTCTTAAATCAACTCATGGCAGATTCTTTTCTAATAAATGAAAGTAGGATTACATTAGGCTAATTTGTGGCCATAATTTTGTCTTGGTAGATGGTCATGGAGTCATTAGTGACTATTATAGGGCACTTACACCATTCTAGTGTATATTTATTATAAGAACTAAATTTTTTATTCCTTTATGTCATGCCCATGTTTGAAAATATTACAACCATATTAAGAAATATTGTTATTGCTTTAGGTGGTCTAATGACCATCATGGGTACACTTTTTGATGGTTTTGGAGTAGTCTACAAATTGTTTTGGGTTAACTAGGCAATACACTTCAAAAATTCATACTTTGTCAAAAAAAATAAAATTTCAATTGCTCTCTCCATATCTCATGTTCATCTTCATAAGGTAGAAGAATTCAAAACTTTCATAATTGTGAACAATGCAAACCAATCATTTTCCCTATCATACGCTAGCTTACCTTAATCAGCCCAAGATACTATCTACAAAGGTTACAACTAAACCACTTAGCCATGGCTAGGCTTTATTTAATCACAAATTGCCCAAGAAGACATCCATGGAAAATCCCAATTAATTAAGACCACCTAAATGGACAAGGTACAAAAGATGGAGATATAACAAGGGATTTGAACTAGCTTGAATCAATTTAAAGTAACTTTATCCCTAGATCTATCAAGAAGAAGAATGTACTCACAAGGCAAAGTAAGGTGTCGTAATTCACAATTGTAGGTGAAAATTGGCATTGAGCAAGGCTTTAATCACTTATTCCGTCCATAGCTTCATGGATCTACTAGAGAGATCATCACCACACTTCAAAAATTGCAAGTTGAATATAATCACCTCTATAATTCAAAATTGATTGGGAAAGGAGAAATGTCAAAGTCTCTTTTCAAAATAGTACAACACATATTAGGTTTTAAACATTTCATACCTTTAGAAAGAAAAGAAGAAAACAATAAAGCACAAGGCTTCAAGAATCAAACTTAACCAATGGTGTGTTGCAAATGAAGGTCAATTGGTGTCATCAACAATGAAACCTTCATCATTAAAATACCAATCACTTGTCCAAATACATTTGTCAAAGCTAATCTAGACCCTAAGCACATGATCTACCTCAAACCATCACCTACAACAATGTTTATGAAGAAATCAATAACCCAAGGCCATTGTTCTGGTACACAACATCTAGAGTAATCCTACCATTCACCATACAAATCCACAAACTGGATAGCTACTATCCCTATTACCACACAGCAAGCAAACCGTAAGAGCGAACAAATTTTGGAACACCACATTAGGCACACCAAGCATATCTCGGTTAAGATAGTGAAGTCTGGAACACCACATTACAAACGAATGTATTTTAATTGGATGATTTATTGCTCAAGTTTGAACAATATCTAAAATTCGGATGAGGAAATGGAATATCTTGCATATGGATGAAAACCGAATTATCTTTGAATGAATAATTGGAAGATTTCAAGAATAGATGAAGTGTTTAGTGAAAGACTATTGTGCTGTTTTCAAGAATGCCATTTTCAACACATCGAGTTAACGACGAGCAGCACAAAACAAGGAGCCGCGGCTTGCAGAAGAATAATGGAGCTCATTTTGTGTTGTCCAGCTACTTCACAGACTTTCAAGTGTTGGGGGCTTCATCAATAAACAAGCTAACTGTTCCCCTCAGCTTAATATTCCACTGACACTTAGCAAATTCTCTGAGTCACTGATAAGCAATCAGACACGCAATTCAAATGCCAAATCCTGTCAAGTTGAATCTGCCTATTTCAAGTGCGCAAGAGCAGGAGGGCACCAATAGTCCTGCAGGTCAATGATAAAATCCCAAGATCACAAAATGACAAGGAATTTGCCATAAACCGTGAGACTTATATTGGCATGGAAGTTTCTCGACTTATGAACTGTTCCAGGGACGGGATTTGCATCTGAATTGGTGATCAGGAAATTAAAGCAAACATGTGTATTGGACCACATCACCCCACTCTCATTCCAGGTTCAGCACGTCGACATTACTCAGCAACCTAGAATATGCTAGTCTCGTAAACCCTGAGTCAAGGCCATTGTGCATGAAAACTTACCAGCAGCAGGACCTCTTCCACTTTGGGCCATCCGGGAAACGCCTGCACAGAAAAAAACAGGGGCAAAATAAAACTCTAAACTTCAAAGCTTGAGAAACAGAGTAAAGCAGTCCCACACAATGCGACAGCCCCGCACAGTACTGCTAGAAAATAGCCAACAAACGCACAACCACCTCGCGAAAACAAAGAAGACTGAAAGCTTGAAGCGAAACCTAAACTACTAACATTATAAAAGACAGCAGAGCACACTCTTCAATTAATCACAACTACGACACTCGTCAACAGAAGAGCTACTTCCAAATCACAAGGCTCTTGCTTCTTCACACTGGAATCCAAAACCCCAAATCACTAAAATGACACCAAAAACCCTCCAAAAAACGCCAGAGAAAGAATAAGACAACAACAGACTTCGACAAAATCGAAACGGAAACTCACCATGATGAGCAGCGGAAGGACGACGCGATCAGCAGCGGAAGAACATACAACGAGGCGGGAGAGCTCGAAACAACAAACATGGAAACCTGGCATGCGAAGCCGCCACCTTGGAAACCCCAGTCGTCTACTCGTTGCCAGTCCTCACCTGAAATATCATTCAAAAACGGAAAGTTCATCCCGACATTTTTGGGAACCAAATGGAATGCGATGGGATCAAAATTTCGTGCCATTGCACAGTTATTGCACACTGTGCGGTATAGGGCTACAAGGAATGTTTAACAAAATTTCAGCCTCATCGCCTTGAAGATGTAATAAAATTTGTAAGAAGAAACCTTTTTCCATTCTGTTTAATGAAGGTGAATCTTGACAGGACATTCGATAATCGTGCCAAATTTCAGAGCATGCAACTGAAGTCTGTATTTTATTGTGGACAAGGATTTGAATTTTGTTTGTGTGATAATTGGCAAGTTTACTCTAAACCATTTGCCCATGGCAAGGCAATCTGAAATCGCAAACTGGCTAAGTCCTACCAGGCTGCAGAATCTACTCAACTAACTACAACAACGGAGATGAACAAGCTGCATAACAACCATTCAAAATTTGCTTGCCCCATGTCAGGCAAACTCAATTGTCAGCAAGAAGCAATTGATCAGGACAGACATCTCAATCCCAATCATACCGACAAAGATGCAAATGCAGCCACTCGTACCTTGAGGCGAGAATTTGCACGGAGCTTGCAGCCATTTTCCCCTCTATGGCTTCACGGCTCTGCAAGAGAGAAGATCGCCACAGATTAGTATCCAAGATCGAGCATAATACTTCCGCACACCAAAACCGAAACCCTAACTGAGAACTCCCACACCACCAAGACCTAGTGCCCAGAGCGTGATGCGTGACGCCTGACGACGAAACCTATGACAAGTAATGCAACAACAACTCACAATACAATCTGCTCTCGTGCATTCATGTCGAAGAGGGTTTCAATTTGTCGGTAAGCCCAAGAGAGCGAAGACTTCACCTCGATCGACAAGAATCCGCACGACCCACCAGTCGAAATTCGCAGGGGAGCCTGAATCCAGCCTTCGCGAGCGGGAGCAGCATCCAGTGCGTTCCTTGAGAATGCTCCGGCCTAGTGCGTGGAGTAGCGACGTCGGAGAGCAGGGAAAGGGTTCCCTTCGCCCTCTCGGGAAGCTCGGCGTACGAAGGACGGCAGGGCACACATCTCAGCACTAGAGGTAGTCACAGTTCCTCCATCCTCTGGATTTTCCGTGGAGAATGGAGATGTGCCTGTTTGCTGTTGGCTATTAGCATGCGTTGCGGAAAGGAATATTCTTCCAAGAAGAATATTCTATTTTGGACTACGCTTTGGCTCCATTGGCTCCCATCAATTCTCCACATCTCATTCTCGACATCTCATCGTCTAAATGAGTAAGGGGTGTCACACTTCCTTCACCTGCTAATGCTTCCCATTGGTTCCTATTACATCTCATTCTCTACGAAAAATTTTGATGGTAGAAGAACTGTGACTACCTCTACTAAGTCCCAAGGGGACTCAAGGATCCGCTTGTCTGCCTGCCTTGGCCAAATTTTTGCCCCCAACCTCGCCCGCCTTGAGGTTCTCCCTAAGGTCACAACCCACAACCCTTGGTGGGAAAACCCTGACGGACTTCCAAGTGGAAACTCCAAATGCCTTGGGACTTATTAGGGCCTCCTAACATGTGAGTTGGGCCGGTGGAAAAAGCACTCAAAGACAAGAAGTAAACACTGATTGTCTTGTCGGCCTCAGTGAGTGGAGAAGTTGGATTGCAAGGTTCATCGATGATCAGTGGACAGGCTCATTGGTGGAGATTGGCCAACTTGATGGGAATCATTACATGTCAAATTTTCACTCGATCTCTCCCCACCCACCAGGTCCACATAGCAGTACAATTTCTTTTTGACACTGTAGCTTCCCCGGGGAACTTGGCCGGCCCAATTTACATGGCAGGAGGCCCTCAGTGCTGAGGGATGGGACCACCACTGCTACAGTAGTGCGTCAAAAAGTCATCCCATGGCCCCATCGAGCAATTCACGCGACCTGGGCCCCGCCTCATCCCAGCTTCGTCGCTGCCCGAACAAAGGCTTGCAAAGCTGCCCTGGGAAGCGTAGCATCCAACGCTCTTTCTGCACAGAGATGTCGCAGACTCTCCGCCCTGTTCTCCACGCGCGTTCTAGCTTCCATTATAAAGAGCCTGGATTGTATGCAATCCTCACAATAGAAGACGATCCCCAGCATTCCAGCAACTGATGACAATCACACTCGAACGTTAGCACAATTCTCTTCGTGAACTCTAGTGAGGGCTTGGATCGATTCCAAGGAACAAAGCTCTAGTTTGGGTTTGCTTGAATCATAGACAAGTCCACACGACCGTAGGATTTGGAACGCAAACCACCTTAGTAGTAGTCACCCCAAACAGCCGTCCATTAGAGTGAACCCCATCGTTTTTCATTGAGGAGATCCGGAACTGTGTCGCTTCTCACTGAAAATGATCTATTGTTAGTATCCAAGTCCGCCCCACGATTTGTCCCTTGTGAATTTTTTTCACTCACCCTACGTTTTGTCGCTAATTCAAGGAATGAAAAGCGACGGGTTTTGCAGTAGTGCTCTGAGCCCTGTGCATGCTGCGCTTCCCAGGGGCAGCCCAATGTGGAGCATGAAATGTAATTTGCATTTTAATTTGCATATCAACAGGCTCCTCATTCACTAGAAGTAAACCCGTTGTTCTCTACCGAGGGTTGCTTATTGATTTGTTGTATGCGACCGGTTTCCCTCAATTTTGTTCTCATGACCCCATATCTTTCAGTTTCATATTAACCTCATGTTCATTAAGATCGTAGATATCAATGACATTAAAGGAGTTTGAGTCGCCTGTATAGTGAAAGCTCAGATCAAGACCTGTCCTACAGTTTGTTTTAGAGTTCTGGGGACTTCAATGTCACATTTTTGTCACTCTAAAACACGCCATCTGTTACAATAATATGTCTTTTCATTTTTATGTAACCGATTGGTGCTGTTTTATGTAACTCTTCGCTAATCGAAACTTGGAAGGAGCAATTCCTGCTCTATTGATTTTAGGCTTTGACAGGTGCCGAAGAGAGCGTACTCTACTCCCAAGGTGATAGTCAGTTACAGGAAATTGAAGCATATCAGTATTCTCTGTTTACTTTGTGATAGTTGACTGAAGTGAGAAGGTAAACTGCCCCATCGTGCATTATGGGAGGCATCATCTCTAAGCATATGTTGACCACCAATTCGACCTCCAATCAAGCTGAATTGGGGGGTACTCTCTTCCACGTCGCATCATGAATGAGTCTGTTAGGTAGGATCACTCCGTTGAAAGCTAATTCTGTGATCATGTCTGACCACTTGCCGATTCGCAATTCTGCCTCTGGTTATATTGGCTACTTGCAATTAAATTGCGTGACACTACATCAAATGAAGTCTACTCCATGCAGTCACGTCAGAATAGACCATTCTAAACCTTCTTCTCATGGAGTTGGCCACGACTATGGATCCATGACTGAAGCATGGTATATATTTCGGGTTTGTGTTTACAACATCAATTTTGTTTCTGTGGTAGAATTCCACGACTTAGGCACCTCTAAGGCGTAACGTAAATCTATACAGACCTGATATTTAGAGTTTGGTGTAGATGAAAGTCGCCATTTTCGACTCCTGGAATCGCGCCAGTTCAATGAAATGGACGATTCAGGTCATGAACAATTGCACATTCTACCACATGCAAAGATGCTCCTGAAATGTACTCCATGTCACGAAAAAATGACAAACATTTTTTGAATGTTTGACAAGCGTGCTGCACATGCATAGCCTATGATAGTCTGCAGGAAAATTTCAGTACTCGATGTCGTTGAAGGAGGTTTGCCGAGTGTACATGGACATGCAAAACTTTCCTGAATTGACTACAAGCCTTCAGTCCCCGTTGCAACACACTCTGACGCAAACAACAGCCTGGAAAATCATACAATTGATGCCAGCCAGGAACAAATTCGAAGTAGCATTCGGGAAATAAATTGATTGATTGGGTTGTTTGTACACCAATTCCTCCTACCAGCTCATGATTTCTCATGATTTCTCTTCGTCGCCCGGTACATTAGCAGCAATCTCAAGCAAACGCCAATTCCAAGCAAGCTCCCTCTAGCAACAATTTCAATAACCGCTTTCACATGGCCACCTCTTTTTAATGCCTTCGCAATTGGTGACGATACTCCATTACCTCGCCATAGCCTCTTTCGAATTTGGAAGTCCAGGTACTGAAAGTGATCTTGACTGCACCTGAATACATGGAAAGAGCAAACAAAGAAATTTTGCTATCCTGAATGAGAGAGGCGCAAGGAAAGAACTCTTTTCATCCCCCCTGCCCTAGTTGAAAAATTCTATTAATTAATGTGTATCTCTCACGTTACATTTGCTTGTATTATTAGCTGAATTTGTCAGTGCACTTGGACAGATACCATTGGAAGTGTCCTGCAATTCTCTAGGGGTGACTCAATTAAAGACTTCTGCTCTGAGAATGGAGGCGATTTGGGAAATGTGATCAATTTGGAAACCACTAGTAAGGGCCAGTACGCAGGGGTGTCAAGCTCTAGACGTCTAGTGTGAGATTTCATTCATATTTATACCTCTGGTTTAATTCTACTGCATAGGAACCAGAGTTTCAATTAAATTTTTTCTATTGCATTTTCCACTAGGTGCTACGGAAAGAGAATGCATTGTCACAATTGCACTACGCTACAGGAAGCTGATATTCACAGTGCGAATAATTTTCATGGGGCTCAAAATCACACAGGACCGGATTTGGAAATGAGCGACGTACACCATGACACGTCTGAAATCATGATCCTGGCAACCTTTGCTTGCTGCATTTCGAATTCAATTCATCTGATGGCGTAGGGTCAGAGTGTAACTTATACTCTGAGCATTGCCACTTGTTTTCCTTTACAAACTAACTACATACTTCCACAACCCTAAGAAACTACTTGAAGTTTTGATCTTTTACCAGCACATGAAAGTATATCTTAAGTCAACTATGGAGAAGAACCTGCATCTCTTTCCAATACTCTTTCGAAGGTTGGCTTCATTATGAGTCCATTCAATTCAGATTCCACAGCAAGTCTCTTGAGAGCAAACTCTGGAGAAGATTGAAAAAGTACCCAACTCTGGACCGCAAACAATCGCTACAATATCTCGCACAATCAATACCAATCTTGGCACCCTGCGACTCTATAGATCTTAACGAATGATTATTTTTGATAACTTGGCCAACTTTGCAATTACCTGGTCTGTAATGATTTCCAGAAGCAATCCATTACCTTGGATCGAAGAAAATGCATTGTCACAATTGCTCTACGGTATAGGAAGCTGATATTTGTAGTGCAAACAATTTACCCAGTTTTCATGGGGCTCAAAATCACACGGGACCGGAATTGGAAACGAACAATGCACACCATGGCACATCTGAAATCATGAATCTGCCGACCTTCGTTTGCTGCATTTTGAATTCCATTCATTTGATGGCGTATGGTCATAGTGTAACTTACACTCGACAGTGGATTGAACAGTGGAATCTGGAGGAATTGAAAAGCCCACAAACTTATCATCGCTGAAATAATCTTAGTGTTGCAGTCTGGTTGATGGTATGTATCTTTATGCAGTACTAATAAATATTCTATTTTTGCAATCCGTACTAAGGTAAATAAGCCTATCATAGGCAAATTGGCTGGTTTGCCCTGTTGCCACTTTTGAAAATTAAATTTTTTTCCATAGAAAGACAAATATGAGAAATGGAGAGAGCATTTGAAATTTCATTTTTTGATAGAGTATGAATTTGTTAATACTTTTTGAAGTGTGCAATCCAAATGCAAAACCATCAAAAAGAGTGTCCATAATAGTCATCAGATCACCTAAAGTAGTCACAATATTTCCTAATATGGTTGCAACATTTTCTAAGATAGACATGACATGATGGAATAAAAAAGTTAGTTCTTGGAATGACTTTACATAGGAAAGGTGGAAGTTCCTAAATTAGTCTCTAATAATTCCATCACCATCATACAAAGCATTGACTTTGGCCATTAACCTACCTAATAAAGCCCTAACCTCATCAATTAGAAAAAAATCTCCCATGGATTGATAGAAAACTATAATGGGTCATTTTGTAGATGTTTGCATTAGAGAGTTGGGTTGTCATGGGCTAGTTTACTTTACCAGTAATTTTGTTTATTGCAATTTGAAAAAATGTAGAATATTTCAACAATTCTTTTCAACACATTGCTGCAAATGTTGATTTTGGTATGTAACTTATTGATGCAATACGGTGGAAGAGCCTACTCTAAATCAACATTACAAGAATAGAATTCCAATTCAATAATCTATTATCTCCCTTCCAATTGTGGTTGGACTAATGGAGTTGATTCTCATAGGATTTTTTCCCAATGCTTGTTTCAAATCAAGTGTTCCTAACCCTCAAAGAAAATCAACACATTTTCTATTGTTTTTCTCTTCAATTGGACCCCATTTCTCTAGTACTTTTGACTCATAATAGTATAAGACCATATGATATGACATTATATATACTACTTTGTAGTTCAAGAGCCTCTTCTTACTACTAGATTCCTTCATAGATTTGAGAAGCTTCTTTTAACCCCTAGAGGACGGTTTGACCCTTCGGAGGACAATTTGGGTTTGGGTAGGTTCTTATGACCTCAATTTTTAGTGAAATTTTTTGGAATTTTTTTGAAGATGTGTGGTTTTGTGAGAACTTTGTGGATATATAAACTTTATTTCAATCAATGCCCAGAAGAAAAAGTTATGGAGCAATGAACCAAAAATTCTTTATCCCTCAAATGTCATTTTTTTTGTACATTCAAAGCATTGATTCATTCTATTTGAACTAGTGATAAGAAAGTTGTGGAAAATCTTAGTTTTATGGACAATCTAAGCATCTTCTTGAAAAAATAACTTATAGGATTCATTTCCTAATTCCGTTTTTACAATTTTCCAAAAACAATTGTTAGAGAGGGTTATGTTTGCTTGCTAGAACAATCTCACTATTGGGATTATTGTATTTCAATTTCATCTTAGTGCTATGAACAATTTAGTTTTTCCTTCAATCTTGGACCTACTTTTACTTCACAATTTTTTAATGAGTAAAAATCAAGTTTTCTTTCTTGAATTTTTTTTCCTACATTCTCAACACAATTATTCAATACAAAACTTAGAAAATCAAAATTCATAATACAAAAATTTTAAGTTAAGATGATTCAAAGCTAAAAAATCTAGTCAAGCAAGTTGCAAATAAACTTGTTTTCTTCACTTTGGATGTAAATAATTTGCAATCTATGAGGTCCAAATTTCTGAAATTCCTCATATACATTCTTATACTATTCTATTATAAGAAACTATGGTCAAATATTTAAAAAAAAGATTAAAATTTTTTTTGCTCTTTGTAGTAGAAGTGGTAGTTTTGAATGTGTTTTCATGGAGAAAGGTCTTGGTCCTTTAGGGATTAATTAGGAAGCTCTTCAAGAGACTTCATGTTGCTTACACGTTCCTATCTAGATTTGGAAAGCCTCTCAAGAGGCTTCTTTCTACTAACAGATTCTTTCATGGTTCTAAAAAGTTTCTCAAGAAGTTCTTTCTAATTAGAAGGTTCCTCGTGAGGCCTCTTATTACATATATGAGGATTTATGTTTGAAAGAGTCAAAGAGAATATTTGGATTTTTTAAGATACATTTTTTGAACTTTAATTATAAATTATGAATTCTCAAAGCTCTAAAAATAGGTTTATGCAAAATTACCATAGGCATTAATGAATTGAGGTTCTATATTTTATACAAGAATCTAAAACAGAAAATTTGCAAACATGAGTCATAATTAAGTACAATTATTATAACTTCAATGGACCCTATTTGAATACAAACGGCACCTTCTTATTAGTTGAAGAAAGATATGATATTTTCAATAACATGCTATAACATTAAGTTGCCTTTTTTTAACACCTTTGTTGACCAAGATCCAACCATTCAATAGTTGAGGTTGATCCAACTGCTCTCTACACTCAATGTAGATGACCTTGTCAACATGATTGTCTTCAACACCACAGGAGCCAATCAACTCAATCATCAAACAATAACTCATTTATCCACCCTCTCCTAGTTACCATTGTTGCATTTGCATTTCACATCTCTACAATGACAATTTCTCCGCGGAGGGTGATCTAATAGGCATTGCTGGAATAACACTCTACCTGGAGCTAATGGGCAACTTGACAAATCCAGTCAATAATGCCTTGCTTAGTAGGGTAATAGGATATAGTGTTCCTACAAAGCCAATCATATTGACTACTGTAAATTACACCTTATTAGTGGGCAGCAATCATATCAAAAGCTATACTACCCAAATTAGCCACATTGATGATTTTTTGGCTCCAGACTCCAAGGAGGAAGAGCTACATCTTGAGTAAGAGGTCCATTATCAATTGGGTTAATTAAATTGCCAAAAGCTTATCAGTGCTAGAATATTGAACACCTATAAGTAGGAACATAATGAAGGTGAAAAAGTTTGCATTTGTTCTAATGTATATATATTTGTTGCCACTTCCAAGTTGAATCCTCCATACTATGAAGTAATCCGTAATGTCTACATTGGAATTACATTAAGAAGCAAGTTTCAAACTAAACCTCTTGTAGATTTTTCATTGCTCTACTAATTAAAGAAACAAAGCTTCTCCTAGCGTAGCTCTTTATTTCCTATTATAGCACTTGTAGCTTCTTTGTTGAATAACTTTCTTGTTTTCTAACTCAAAATGAAACAATCCAACCATGTGGAGTGAGCATCGAATATTACACAACAAATGGAGGTCTCTTTGAGAAAACAGACTTTATAAGCACCATCGAAAACCTAGCTTGTTGTGGAGCATGTAGCATGTTGCATGCGGGTCTAGAAAGTTCCAACTCCCAACTAAAAGGTTTGATTATTGGGTTCAGTGTAATAGGACTAATTGTGGTACTGTTGGGTTTTGGAGTGGGTTGTTGCCCATTTGTAAGAAGTAGAACATCTTGTAAGGACGTATTCAAATTTCTAGGGCCTTCAAAAGAGCACCACAACGATGCAGATTGTACATCCACTTTATAAAATTAATTGAGTTAACCCTCTAAAGATGTGCCCTCCATGACCAAGGTAGTCACCTAAATTCTCTGATTATTGGACCAATAGGTGCAATGAAGTCATCCATTGGACCATTCTAGTCTGTAGTGTCCTTATAGGGTTAAAGCAAGGATTTTTTGGCGTATTGAACGAAGAGTCTATTTATTTTGGGTCCCACATTGGGCTCCAAAAGCTTATTCATCTAACACCTATAATATCAATTTGCAATACCAAATACTTCACACCACTTTGGGTGATCTTAGTCAAGCCTAGATCACCTATGAACAGAGTTTAGTTACTTCATTCTATTGACAAATCTCTATTGTGTGCAAAGATATATTATTTTGCCTACATAGATAGTATATGGCTTATATGAGTGCTCTACCATTCACTTTGAGCTGTTTGATTTCTTTCATAATCTTCTTTGGTATTCTTGTCTTTGTACTTATAGTGACATACAAGCCCACACATGATTCAGTCCAAAAAGATGGTCTTCCAACTTGTTGAAGAATGTTGACCCCTATAAGTCCATACATTTTAAAAGTGGATGTGCCTTGGTCAAACTTGATTGTAACTTTCGAAACAACCATTTTGATATTTGGTTTAACTTGAGAATGTAAACGATTTGGGAAATGTAATCAATTTGGAAACCTCTACTAAGGGCAAGTATGTAGGGGTATCAAGCTCTTGACATCTAGTGTATAAATGATTTCATTCATTTTTATACCTTCGGTTTTAATTCGATCTACTGCGTAGGAACCACAGTTTTCATTTCATTTTTTCTATTAGATTTTCCACTAGGTAGAATGTAATGATTTTTGGAAGCAGTCCATTACCTTGGATCAAAGAGAATGCATTGTCCCAATTGCTCCACGCTGTCAGAATTTGATATTCATAGTGCAAACAATTTATCAAGTTTTCATGGGGCTCAAAATTAATTCACACTGGACCGGATTTGGAAACGAACGACTGAAGTTACCTCATGGCACGTCTGAAATCATGAACCTGGCAACCTCTGCTAGCCTGCTGCATTCTGAATTCAATTCATCTGATGGCGTAGGGTCAGAGTGGAACTTACATTGAATGGTGGAATCTAGAAGTTTTGAAAGGCCCACAAAGCTTATCAGCTGCAATATGGTTGATGGAACGTATCTTTATACAGTAAGGTAGGAGGTCCATAAAGCGCCCATCTAAGAGCTGAAACTGAATTTTGGGGAGGTGAAACTTATTGAAACAATTTTCAGTAAATTTTCCTTGAAAGACAAGTGGAATTGACATCTAATCCAAGTCGTTTCATAATTTTTGGAGCTTTGTGGAATTAGTTATGAATTTGTTAAGTCGAAATGGCAAATGAACACTATTGGTACATCCCTTTGAAGATGAAAAAAATCCATGTACAAACAATGTACATTTGAAGAGGTGGCAAATCTAAAGTACATGCGGATTTCGAGCCTCCTACTTTATTGGTAAATATCCTATTTCTACAATCCAACACTACCAATAGTTTTGTTTGTTGTAGTCTGACAAAACATAGAATATTTCAAGGGTTCTTTTCAACATCTTGCTGCAAATGTTGATTTTTGTATGTAACACATTGATGCAATGTGGTAGAAGAGTCTAGTGTGAAACAACATTGCTAGAATATAATTGCAATATTCTATTATCTCCCTTCCAATTGTGGATGTACGAAGGTAGGAGGCTCAAATTGTGAGCAGGCATTTATAATTAAGTAGTAGAACTGTCATGAATAGTGCAAAGAGTTTCAAAAATGGATCATGGTTCCTTCAATGCACTTTTTGCTTTTTAATTGTGTCTTTAAATCCCTTTTAAGAAAATATGCATTCATGTAAGGCTGAAATAAACGAAAGCATGACATGGATCATTCTCTAAGAGCCAAAATTATAGAAACTTCCTAAGTTTGAAGTCCTCCATTCAAAGACTAATTTTGAGTAAGATTAGTCCAATCCATGAGCACCAATAGCTACCCATGCACCTTCCACTTTGAAAATTCATAGTTAACTCATTCTAAGTCAAAAAAATTACGATTTCAAGTGTCAATGAATTGTTTCTCTTTTCTCTTTCTACCCAAAATATGTGAAAAATGCTACACCCTACTAATTTTCATACAAAGGTCCATTATCCTATAGATGCTTAGTTTATGAGCCTCCTACTTTAATGGAGTTGATTCTGGTAGTATTTTTTCCAAATGTTTGTTGAGGAAAACTGGAGGCAACAAGCAACCTCACAGAAGCACCGGGTTCATCTCTTTGTCACGTGCCTAACATTTGGTCCACATTGATTGGACACAAACAACCCTACATGTACACGAAATCCTATGGAGCACTCACGTTTGAGCTGTTTTTTTTAATTATCCTAAGGTAATTGCTCCTCTAAGTATTCAAATAAGCATATGAGCATGGCTCTTCTCATTAAAAAAAACAGATTTTGTTGGCAATTGAAATGATGATTCTAGATTCTTTGTGTATTCATTCTTTGGATTTTGTATGAATAAATGTGACTATTGAAAGTGTTAATTTCTGGTGAATCTAAAATGGACCCTAAGCTTTGATGATCAAAAAGTATACATTTTGTCAAGGATTTGTCAAGGTTGGTTTTGAAGTAGGTTTGCAATTTAGTGGGGTGACTTTAAACAACCCTTTCAACACATATTTCAATGATTTTAATGGGGCCAACAAGGCTCATGGAGCATGGAACACAAAACTAGACTACCATAGGAATATGTAGAAAAATTTCAAACCATTTCATCCCATGGTTTGCAAGATTATTGCATTTGCAATTCAATGAAAATATTTTCTATGGACATGTCACAAGGTAAGAAAACTTGAATGCACTTGCAATGACATTTTGGCACAACATATAGTTTTCCTTGGTTACCAAGGCATGATTCATCGCATGTCTTAATTAAATAATTATAACTAAAATTGTCGTATTCTACTAATAAACACCAAACATATTCTAAGTGTCAACATAATATTTAGATTTTTCTCTACTAGAAAATCTTACATTCCACTCTTTTCCATTCTTTCATAGAAATAATCAATGAAAATAACTTTATTGATTTTGGACCAAAGAAAAGTAAACTTTGCATCAACAAAAGCTACATGCAAGGAAGTGTGAGTAGGACCTCACTCAAAAAGCAAACTTGTGCACCAAGACATAACCTCTTATAGCATTGCCACTTGTTTTCCTTTACAACATGATTAGACACTTTTTCAAACCTAAGAAACTACTTGAAGTTTTGATCTTTTACCAGAACATGAAAGTGTATCTTAAGGCAATTGTGGAGAAGAACCTGCATTTCTTTCCAATACTCACTCAATCATCAATTGACATTCATAATATGAAAATATGATTCTTAAATTGAATTCTAGCACTTAAATTGAATGTCCCAAAGTTGTGCGATTTCTCATGTGATTACATTGTATAAGGTAAACCAACCCACGATAGGCAAACTACTTAATGCAGTCATCTAAAAAACCACCCATTAGAGTCTTACACCAACCCATGGCAGATTTTTTTTGATAAATGAGATTAGGACTACATTAGGTTGATTTGTGGCCATAATCTTGTCTTGGGAGATGGTCATGGAGTTATTAGTGATTGTCATGGGGCACTTACACCATTCAAGTGTAAATTGATCATAAAAAGTTAATTTTGTATTCCTCCATGTTATGGCCATGTGAGGGAATGTTGTAGCCATGTTAGAAAATATTGTGACTGCTTTAGGTCGTAAGATGACCATTATGGAAACCCTTTATGCTGATTTGGGGTAGTCTACAGACTCTATTGGGCTATCGGGCTATACACTTCAAAAATTCAAAATTTTTTCTTACTTAGTCGAAAAAATAAATTTTCAATTGCTTCCTTCAATTCTCACATATGTCTATGTATGGAAAAAAATCTGAATCATCTTGCTAATGACAACAGTTCAGACCACTCATTCAGCCTGTCATAGGGAGGTTTACCTTATAATGACAATCACAATCCAAAATAGTCTAGAAAATATAATTTTTCATTATGAATGGTGAGAGTGTAGGTGTAATTGAAAACTATACATCCACTTCCTTGCATTCTTGTCTAAACTAAAGGAGACACAATTTCTTGACCTTCATTGTGACAGAGGGACCATCATAACATGACAAGAAGAATAAGTAACTTGATGAGGAAATACCCTGCTTCAGCTTTCATTTGATAAAGAAAGAATTGGTGCACGAAGCAAGAGAGGAAAGTAGTTATTTCACAACATCCAACATGTAGAGCGGTTATCAAAGAAGTCATAGGCAAGGCAAACCAGAGAGGAGTACATTTTTTCTTGGCAATGAATGCTTATAAACTCCAGTGAGCCTTCTCTAGGCAATTCTCTTACTCATCGTCAACAAGAGGAGCTGGCATCTTGATCATATCGTGTTACTATATCTGCACAACAACCCTCATTAAAGATACGAGAATCTCCAAACATTAACCCCTCACCGCCGAAGGGGACGAAAAGTGTCCTCAAGTCAAATTCAAAGTCCTGTAACTTTTGCATCAGATGTCCAAATACAATAAAACTTGTTGGAAAAGTTGCGCTCTTTCTTCTAGTTTGTGTGGTAAAATTTTCAGATCAATCCAAGATTTATTGAATTTTTGGAAGCCAATCGAAGTTCACAAGTTCAATTCAAGTTCACCAAACTGCATTTGATGGCTGCAACTTCGGGGGCTTGTATCTCCTTCATCCAATGTTCGTTTTCAATAAAATTTGTTGGGTTGTGTTTCCCTTGAAGTCTAGTTATTATGGTATAATTTCCTTTCCAATCCAAGTTTTTTTGAATGTTTGAGAGTAATTCGAAGTTCAAAATCCCGACATTTTTTAATTAGAGTGAACTTCGGCGGCTTGTTTCTTCTTCATACAATGTTTGTTTCCAATAATTTTTTTGAAAAGTTGCACATACTTGTCTAGTTTGTGTGTACAAAATTTCATGTCCATCTAAGAAGTTATGAGTGACTGAGAAGCATTTTAGTAGGAGGAGGTTCAGTTTTTGATGTGTTTTTTGCAACTTTTCTTGCTGTTTTTTGACATTTCATAGCCATTTCACAAACACAATGTGTCAATTAAATGATATTTTTTTTCATCAATGTGTTTGTATGTTGATTTTGAATCACTTATTAGTTTAAAGTTTCTTCATTTGAGTAGATTTAGAAACTGAATTTCGCCTCCAAATGTGTTTTAGAGGAAAATTTCAGCATCCTTTCTCAACACTAAAACATTATAATCTTTCAATCTATGTTGTCAAATGACACCAAATTTGTTGCAAGCCATCTACAACAAGTGCACTACAAGATCGTATGGTTGAGATGTCTATAACTTATTAAAATTTATAACACTTCAAAAAGAATGTTGTTTTTGGAGCTGTTTGGGCCTTCGACAATGAGGGGTTAATTGGTCACACAAAAGTACACCAAAAGATGTCCAGGCATTAAAACCAAACACACGAAGCTTTTTCAATTCTAGAATATGCAAACCCAAATATTGAAGTTCCAAATTACTAGACTCAAAGTCCAATCCTACAATCATCACAATCACACAATTCTCTAGAGCAATTGAAACTACTCAAATTAAACCCCTCGATGCGATTACCTTTAGAATAAGTAATACAATATGAATTAAATGAAAACACCCAGTAATTGAGGGACACATGTCTGTTAGTGCCTAGGTCCCCTTTTTGTGAACAACAACTTTATTTCCAAAATCTAACTACAAGTTTTTCTAGGTCCTAATTGTAGTTTTCACCAAGGGAAATAAATTGGAAAAGTAAGGTTGGTACCCCCAAATTGTACCTTGTTTAAAACCACCATCATCACTTTGTCTACATCTTCAAAATCAATATGTACATATTCTGAAAAAACAATGTTAAAACTTCTACCCAAAAAAACTTTGTCCCTTCATAATTTTTGCATATGGTATCCAGATGTCACATTCTTTGGTGCATTAGAACCTCCTTTTACTTGAGTATAAAAAAATATGAACTTCAACAAGGTTTTCTTCTAGGCAACAAGGTTTTCTTCTAGTGTACATTACTAGTTCTACAATAGGAAAAGGGAATCTAACTTGTGATGACATTGTAGTAGAGCCCATTTTGAATAACCATTTGACATGGCAATAACTAATATGATTGTGCTAAAGTATGTCGGAATGAAGTCATCCTAACCAATTGTGTGGAACTACAGAGGCATTCTAAATCTTTGTTGGAATGGATAGTGATTTCTCCAATAGTGATAGTCTTATGATTAGTTCCAACATAGATAGCGAGCCTTTTGCTTCATGAGTAACATTGATTATAGTTCATGAAATTGGAAAGTCAAATTTGAAATCGCACTTTGGAATTCCTTGACTGATAATAATCTAAGGCTTGATTTGTACTAGCCTTAGGGTCGAATGGAAGGTCAACCTAATATACCCCCAATCTAGCCCTCAATCTAGCCTTAGTTCTACACTCCAACCCTAGTTAATGTAGAGTGTTGAGGCCCAATTTTATGCCTTGATTTATGATTCATGTTCTCTTGCATTTTCTTAATGCTCAATTAAAAAAATATAAAACATAGAGCTTTTTCTTTTTCTCCCTATTTTTTTTTCAAAAGTTAAAGAGAAAGTGTTTAAACTTTTGTGAACCTTTTCCTTTTTTTTCTTATTATTTATATTTCTTGTACTTTTCAAAATCATATTAAATTGAAATTTAACTTCATTTATAATTATATATTTTTTTATTATGTGTTTAATCAATACAAATTGAGTCTCTTTTCCTAATTTCAGATAATTTTTTTGCAAATGAAGAACATTGCAACCACAATAGACCTTCACAGTTCACACACACCAAAATAGAACTCGGAAAAAGACAAATGTAGCATGTTAAATTTTAGAGGAGTTCATGAAGTAATTTCTTAGCACCTTCCTCCATAACCATCAAGCCTCTAATGATTCCGTCATTGCACCCAAAATTGTGCAACATGTATAAAAAACAAAAATAAAAAATTATGCAACATGTAAATATGCATCCATAGTAAAATCTATGATCCAAATACAAGAGATTGATTCAATTTAGGAATGAATCCATCTTTGAATACTTGTAAATTGCTAAATCCTAGGAAAAGTTTGACATTGCAAGTTCAAGAATTGGTTATTGACATACCTATAATAACCTACCTACATTCAACCTAGATTTTAGGCACTATAAAAATTGATCAATTAAGGAGCTACATTAATTAAGGAACTAAAATAAGTGTAAAAATTGAACAAATGAATTGAGGGATCAATTAAAGTTTGTAGAAATTGAGCTAAATTAAGTGAGAAACTAAATTAATTGTAAAAATTGATCAAATGGATTGAGGGCTAAATTGAAGTGTGTACAAACCTAGCTAATTAAGTGAGGAACTCAATTAACTGTCAAAATTGATCAAATGAATTGAGGGCTAAATTAATCCTTAAGGACCAAGGCCTTTTTTCTACAAAAACATACTCAAGAGTATCATTTTTAGAGCAAAGAAAAAAAAATTTGAAAATTGTATTTTTTTGAATATCTAACCATAGGATCTTACACCTAATTAGTATGAAAATGTGTGCAAAAAAATTTCAAAAATTTTGATCGCATAGATTGCAAGATATCTGCGTTTAAAGTGAAGAAAACAAGTTTTTCCACACATTGTAGGACTAGGTTATTTGACTTTGAACCTTCTTAACTTTAAGTTTTTGCACTACAAAGTTTTGAGCTTTAAATCTTTATGGTGGAGAATTGAGTTGAAAGTTTAGGAAAAATTGTAAGGTAGAGGTAGGTACAAGATAGAAGGAAAATCTAAATTATTAATATTTCTAAGGTTGAATTAAAATGCACTAATCCCAATTGTGAGATTGTTCTAGAAATTTAATGAAACCATATGGACCTTTTTTTTTTAAATTGTAAAATTTGCATTTAGAAATGAATCCTATAAGTTATTTTTTTGAGGAAGATGCTCTAATTGCCCGAAAAACAAGATTGTCTATAACTTTTTCATAACAAATCCCAATAGAATGAGTCAAAGCTTTCCGTGCAGACAAAAATATAATCTATAATGGAAAAAAATTCAAAATTCAAATTTTTGAAACCTTTTTTTGCTGCCCTTTTTTCCCTATTTTGAGCTTATTTGGACATAACTTTTGTTCTTGGGTACCAAATGAAAAACAAATATATTCCCATGAAGATAATCAATTTTTCTATCTTTATAAAAAATTTCAAAAAATCATGACAGAAATTGAGACCATAGGTACTTGCCCGAAATCTCATTTGTCCTCCGAAGAGCCAATGGTCCTTTAGGGGTTAAAGCATGTACAAACCTAGCTAAATTAAGTGAGGACTATTCTAAATTAACTATAAATATTGATCGAATTGACTAAGGGTTAAATTAACTATAAAAATTGATGAAATTAACTTAGGGCTAAACTAACTATAAAAATTGAGGTGAATTACTAGAACCAAGTGTAACTGAACTATATTAATTAAATCAAATGAATTGAGGGTGAAATTCATAAATTGAACTAGAATTAACCCTTAAATGCATAGATGGCCAAAATTAGTCTACGATTTGTAGTATTCAGGTAATAACTCATTGAGAATGGATGTATTTGCAAATACTTGAAACTTGAATATTGTGGGCATCAATGTAAAGAAAAAGTAGGAATTTTTTTTGAAAAATTCATAGATTCGAGAAGGAATCTTTGCTTACTGGAAGACAGTGAACAATGTATTTCTTGTAAAACAAAGTAGTCAACTACAAAGTACAATGTATTTTGTAGTTTTGGGATCCAACTTGGTTCCCTTTTCATCTACAATATGAGCAAAGGCAATACCACTAGAAATTCACAAGTGTGAGAGATTTGGTGATTGGTTGTAAAGTTTTTGCCTAGCTAACTATACCACAAGTGATATTTGCTCACTACAAGAAAATGGGTGTTTTATGACTACAAAAATATGACTGAGGATGACTGGCGACTATTCGCAGTCATATTTTTGGAGGCCAACTCTTTGAAAAAAAATATGACTACAAATATGATTGCTAGTCATGTTTTGGTCTTGTACGTTGCAGGCGTATAGTATATGTTCGTTGGGAACTCCAAAATACTTCATAGAGCTTAATAGGGAACATGTTTGGGGAACGCACAGTCATATTTATTAGTCATATTTTTGCATCAGTCATATTTTGTAGTCATATTTTTATGATAGTCACATTTTTTTCTTTTGGGCAGCTTGAAGAAAATTTAGGTGGGAAATACATTTGGAGAGTGCTAAATCATATTCGCTAGTCATAATTTCACTTTAGTCATATTTTGCAGTCATATTTTTGAGTCAATCATATTTTATAGTCATATTTTTATAATAGTCACATTTTTTTTCTTTTGGGCAGTTTGAAGAAAATTCGGGTGGGGATTATATTTGGAGAGTGCTAAATCAGATTTGCTAGTCATAATTTCACTTTAGTCATATTTTTGAGTCAGTCATATTTATTAGTCATATTTTTGCATCAGTCATATTTTGTAGTCATATTTTTGAGTCAATCATATTTATTAGTCATATTTTTGCATCGGTCATATTTTGTAGTCATACTTTTGAGTCAATCATATTTATTAGTCATATTTTTGCATCAGTCATATTTTGCAGTCATATTTTTGCATCAATCATATTTTGCAGTCATATTTTTTTCTTTTAGGCAGCTTGAAGAAAATTTGGGCGGTTTATATATTTGGAAAGTACTAAATCATATTTGCTAGTCATAATTTCACTTTAGTCATATTTTGCAATCGTATTTTTGAGTCAGTCATATTTTGTAGACACATTTCTTTCGTAGTTATTTTTTGTTTCTTTGGTGGCAGCCGAAGGAAAAGGTTAGCAATCTAAGATGGGTCTTCTATATTTTGTCCCTACAGGCCATTCCTTGGGATGACTTTGTTTAATACCTATTAAAAAAATTATTTTCTTTTGTACGATGTGTCTATTACAGAATTAATATCCAAATAATTTGGGATGGCACATATTTATATTTCAATTAATATATTTAAAATTTTTATAGGAATTTGAAAAAAAATAGAGAGGAATAAAACAATTAATAATAGGAGATAATCAATTTTTATTTGAGTATTTAAGAAAAAATTAGAGAGGAATAAAAGTCTATAGACAAACCAAAGCACCAAGGTAGGACTAAGCTTGAGAATCCAAGATAGAAATCGGGCCTACCTTGATTCACTATTTGAATTTGCTGTGGAATTGGCTAATTATGTTAAGTGATTGTCATGGCTAATGCGAAGCGAAATCTAATGCATTTAAACTAGCAATGTAGATTGAAGGCTATAGAGTTTAGAAAAATTTCTTGAAGATTGGAAAAAATCTAATCCAAAGAGAAGAAAGAACAGTGTGAGAAGAATTCATGCTTGAGTGGCTATGGAGCAAGAGTAAGTGAGGAGTGCGATTTGTGTTGAGAGTCTCTAAGTGTTTGAAGAAGAAGCGTAGGTTCCAAGTTGCTACTCCAAGCTTTAGACATGGTTAGGAGACTAATATGACCCTCTTATAAGGATTTAACTATGTATTAAATAAAGATTGTTGATTATAATACACGTAGTTGATGAAATGAATTTTTCAAGTCTTAAGTAGATATTTAGTTATCACTTACGAGGTTGATGTTGTTACAATTGTTTGATTCTTAGAATAATTAGAAATCAATTAATAGTAGCAGAAGTTAAAGATTGCAATTCTAAACCATTTCAAAAAATGAAGGAAAAAACAAAAAATGTTGAAAATAATTCGAAGAAAGTCAAGAAGGGAAAGTAGAAAGAAATAGGTTGAAAGAAAAGAATGAGATCATATATCTAATTTATACTTCTTGTTGTAAAAATTGTTATTTAAGTTGTATCCAAAAACACAAAAAATGTAACAAAAATGGATTAAAGCAGACTTCATGATACAATTACAATATACATGTTGAAGAATAGGGATGTTGTGGAAACAAATTCCAAGGCATGTCCTTAAATTTAGCACTTAGTTTATTCTCTTCTTGTAGAAACTATAGTTGTGCTAGAAATTAGAGGTTTAAATCAAACCTCTAAGAATTTATTAAATCCAATGTGGAATTCAAGAATACTTTGTTAATTTGTAGAGGATTCTAGTAACATATCACACTTTAAAAATTAGAGAAAAATTATGGAAGATAGAGTATGATGAAATTGGATTATTTATGGCATTAGTTTTGGATAAAAAATACCAAAGTTCATTTAATTCAAGTGGAAAAGGAAACTTGAAATTTAATGACATTTAGAATTCAATTTTGAAAGTATGAATGAATTTGAAATTATAGGCTAAGAAAAAATGTTAGATGAAATCTTGAAGGATAAATTAAAAACAAACCTTCATCCATCTATATTTTTTTACTAAAAATATTTTTCCTTGTAAATATCTTTACGATTTTAGAATAAGCCTGCAACGTTCTACAACTTAAATTAACAAATTTTAAAATTTCTCAACTAGAATTTGGAAGTCTAGAGTTTTGACCTTGATTAGCCAAAACCATCTAAAACCTTTAACTTTTATAGTTTGAGTGTGTTTTAGTTTAGATGTGAATCACTTATAGTTTATCATTAGAAAAAAATTGTTCATTGCTTAGAATACCCATTGAACAATATTTAAATATTCAACTTAGGATTTGAAGTTCAACAACAAAAAATATAGTTGTGTTTATTTTGTCTCAAGGATATAGATAAAACACTCATATATATCATGTATTGAAGTTTGTTTCTTTTTTAGAAAGGTTCTCTGTAATGTCATATAAGCCGTATTTATAAAGAATCTCTAGACGGTTGTTTAGAAGTTATAGAATTATTTATATGAAGATTGAGGCTCATTGTGATATACATGGTTGAATTGCAATTAAAAAATGGTTGTTTGGATATTTTTACAAGGATACAGACTATAAAAACATAATCCCTTTTAAGAAATTCAAAAATATTTTTCACTATTGTCTTTATAAAATACTTTTGCTCTTATATACTTAGTGCATGGACGTAGATAATTTGATTCATGCATGACTTTTTTTTGCTATAACTATAGGTGCTTAAGGCCTTGTAACTTCCCTCTATACATTTTGTAGAGTTGTATTGCAACATACATACACTTTGTAGCAAATTTTGTTGTTAAAATAACTTAATTGCTTAGTATAGTCATATTTATTGACTTGCATGACTACGTCAAGTCGCATAACTAAAACAAGTTATGTGCATGACTAGAGTTTTAAAACCCTAGCCGCCATTTCTTCTTCTTCTTCCTTGTTTTTTGTTGTCTCTTATGTTTTGCTTCTTGTTGTTTTCTAGCTCTTGGTTCTTCTTGCCTCCTAGTCCTTACTTTTTGTTTCTTTTTAGTTCTTGATCTTTGCTTCTAGTTTCTTCTTGTTACCTCTTAACTCTTGCTTCCTAGTTCTTACTTTTTGTTGTTTCTTAGTTCTTGATCTTTGGTTTTTAGTTCTTGATCTTTGCTTCTAATTTCTTTTTATTACCTCTTAATTCTTGCTTCCTAGTTCTTAATTTTTGTTTCTTTTTAGTTCTTGTTTCTTCTTTGTAGTTTCTTCTTGTTACTTCTTAATTCTTGTTTGTTAGTTCCTACTTTTTTTGTTTCTTGGTTCTTGATTCTTGTTTGTAGTTTCTTCTTGTTACATCATAATTCTTGCTTCTTAGTTTCTATTTTTTTGGCTTCTTAGTTCTTGATTATTGCTTCTAGTTTTTTCTTGTTCCATCTTAATTTTTGTTTCCTAGTTCTTGTCTTTCGTTGCTTCCTAATTGTTACTTTTAATTTCTTTTTGATTCATTTTAACATGTGTTTCTTGTTTTTTTTAATTCTTGTTTTTTTTTGTTATTTATTGCATTTGATTGCATCTTAAATTGTGTTTTTTGTTGCTTCTTGTTGCATCTTAGTTCTTTCTTCTTCTTGTTATATATTGCATTTTAAATCATATTTCTTGTTGCTTCTTGTTGTCTTTTAGTTCTTATTTTCTCTTGTTATTTGTTGCATTTTATTGTATTTTATTGCATCTTAAGTTGTGTCTTTTGTTTTGTTTTGTAGCACCTTCATTCTTACTTCTTATTTATTATTACCTCTTAACACTTGCCACCTTCTAGTTCTTGTTTCTTTTATCACTATTGTTGTTATTTCTTCTTAGTTATTTATGTTTTCTAAAGATATAGTGGTTATGAATTTTTCTTACTTTAAACTTGTGCTTCATATTTTTTGTTGCCTTAAATCTTTGAAGGTTGAGCTATATTGTTCATTTACTAAAAAATTAATCTCCTTCATTGTATATTTAGGCACTTAAAGCTGGATTGAAGTTATTGGAGGCTACTTACAACAATTGAGAGGCAACTTCTTCAAATTTCAGTAAGAAATATAGATCCTAGAGCTTATAGGAATATACACTTATTGAATGTTATTGTCATATGTTTTGTGTTAGTGACTAATAAATGCCATTGAAAAGAGTCACATTTTTTATGGCATTTTCTCTCTTTAATATGATTGTCTCTTATGCATCTCAAAAATCATATGTACTCAATTTTTATTTGATGGAGTCATTTATTTAGCTGCTAAACCTTGTTGACGCATGATTGCAATGCCTCAAGTTGATTTAGAATCTATGGAATGTGATTGTAGTTTATGACAAAAGCTACTATAAACCTCAAGTCACCCCAGTTACAAATATTACTTGCTTGAGTCATATTTTATAATATATCTTAGCCAAAATATGACTTGTTGTAGTTATATAATGCTCACAATCATATTATTAATGTGACTCTATACTTCTAAAATTATGACTACATTCAATCATAAAATTACAAGTAACATTTTATGTGAACTATTACATGAACTAAAATATGACTTACATTAGTCATATTTCACATCAATAAAATTATGACTCATGAAGGTTATATTCCACATCAAGAAAAAATTATGACTTTCTAGAGTCATTTTTACATTAACATGTAGAGCATATGACTCATAAGAGTCATTTTTCATAATCACAAAAAATATGACTCACGAAAGTCATTTTTCACATCAACCAAAAATATGACTCATGAAGGTCATATTCCACATCAACAAAAAATACGACTCACTAGAGTCATTTTTACATCAACATATAGAGAATATGACTCATGAAAGTCATTTTTCACATCGACAAAAAATATGACTCATGAGAGTCATTTTTCACATCAACCAAAAATATGACTCATAGAAGTCATATTCCACGTTAATAAAAAATATGACTACATAGAGTCATATGCCACATGAACCAAAATATGACTCAATGTAGTCATATTCCACGTCAGCTAAAAATATGACTACATGGAGTCATATGCCACATAGACTTTTTTTTCTTTTGCCCGAGTAGTTCAAGGAAAAGTCAAGACTCCAAAGATAGTCAACATATACGCCACATAGGCAGTATACGACTAAGTATACCCCCAATACAAATGACTACAAATATGACTCATGAAAAATTTGACTAGTCGGTAATGACTAGAGCCAGTCATATCGCGCGTCATCTACAGTGTTTTCTGTCCAAGTCATATTTTGAGATTTTACGACTTATTGCAGTCATTTTTTGCAGTCATAAAACACCCGTTTTGTTGTAGTGGCTAGCTAATCCACAAGTGACAATGTAACTGGAAAACCTATATTGCGCTCCACTTCAACTTGACATTGTGTCTAGAGTAGTCATTGATTACATGAAGTATTGTATGAGTATCCAAGAACCTTGATAGAAAGACCCCAACCACCCCCCGCCCATGCTAACATTTTTCACGAATTTTTGGTCCTTAGATTAAGTCCACACATTTTGTCATGTTGTTCTAGCCTTGACAAGAAACTCAAGCAAAAACTTTGGGCTCTAGAATCTACTTCCTAGAGATCAAAATAACGCTCTATACACCAAGCTACCTCAAAATACGGTCCAAATGTTGTCTGTATTCTCCAAGCCAACATTGTTAAAGGATTAAATGAATTAGAATGTTCAGTGTTCAATGTTTCTAGTAATTTTAGAGCTCAACAAAATTACTCTCTTAGTTCAATTTATGAATGGCAAGATGTTTTGGAATTTCATTAAAGGTTGGAGTTGAAATTTGTTTTCCCATATGACCAGATGTTCTTGAATTTAGGTGTGCACAACCATTTTTTGTTATTATGCCTTTTCACTATTATGAGATTGGTCGATTATTCAATTTTTCTTGTTGGCAAGTGAAAGGAGATTTCAATGCACTAAAAGACGTCACATTTGGATATATTATTCAAAAGTTATGAACAATGAAAGTTTCAAATAAGAACTTCTGTTGATTCATGCTAGAGGTGTTCATGATCTAATGGAGGAGCCCAATCTAGTGCTACATAGGAGTTATGGCCACCCAAAACCTCATTGGATTTCTTCCTTGGGACCAAAGAGTTTGGTGCCAAAACTATGCCACCTAAGGCATCACGTAGGATCAGTTGTAATTTCGGCCCAGCCCTAGTATAAAGCCCTTGGGCCGGATTTGGAGGACTTGAGTGATTCTATTGGTTCAAACTTGGAGAGTTGCGATTGGCCTTCAATTCGGCTTCAAGTATAAACGGGCATAAGACCATGTTGTATAATATCATTCAATACTACTCCCTCTATCCCAAAATGATCTTCCTATTCAACATGCGAAATGTTCTAAATTAAAGTTATTTCAACCTATTTCAAGCTATAAGTAGAGTTTGATGCACTCATCATTATCATTTTAAAACTTTCGAGTTCCCAAGTCCTTTCCTAAATATAGTTTTAGAGTATTCAAAGTAGGATTTTTGAGGAATTTTTAAAGAGCACCAGTGAGCATTCAATTGCCCAATTTCTAGAGCCCATGACTAGTGCTTGTGGTTCAACACTTGACCTATCAACCTATCAACCTTTAGCCCAAGACCATGTGGCTATTGACATGTAGCTTTGGACTTGATTAGGTATGGCACTAAGTATAGGGAATATTCTCAAGAATACACACATCTCACGAAGTACTATGTTATTCTTAGAACACTCTAAATCAAGATTCTTGATCGAGTTTCATTCCATTGCTCCAAAAACTACTTCCAAACCCCTAGCTCCCTTCTTTCTATGTCACAAAATGCAACTGGAAGATAATTTTGGGACAAAAATGAAGAGGAATTGGAAGATCATTTTAAAATGGAGGGAGTATTATTCAATTCTCTTTCCATCATATCTGTAGCAAAGGTAGAAACATAGTCACATAGAAGAATTGTGGACTGTCATTGGGTGATGGAAAGGTAGCTTGAATCAATGGGATCATTCTTCCATGCCTGTTTATAGTTTTTTACAAATGAAAAATAGGTGATGGGGTTGACAAATTGGTGAAATTAAGGATGACACTTTGCACTTAGTAGGAAATAGAAGATGTTAGATAAAAGTATACCTAGTTGGGCTATTCAGTAACTTTCTCAATGATTTTGGCAACTACAACGAACATCAAGTGGTTCTAAATACCAGATAATGACAAATACTATTATTTTGGAGCTTGTGACATTCTTATAAATTACAACTTGCTTTGAATTGAAAAAGAAAGTTTTGAATGAAGATTGTCAATTTCCAGGCACTTGGAGGATGAGGGTATCATAGTTGGTTGTGTTCAACATTATTGATAGAAGAAAAAGGTCAAGTCCTTTTCCTTCCTTCCTTATCATGATCAACAATAAATACTTCTTAACATATTTGACATGCTCCAAGTATATTATTTGAAAAAAAAGTTACAACTTTAGATTTCGACATTTCAATATTGGAATTATAAATATAATCTATAAATATTTAATCTATACATGATCTAGATTTATTCAATTATCCTTAATATACTTAGATACAAAAGAATTGCATAAAAACTAAGATAAAAGGAATATACTTTGCACAAATGTTATGAAAAATGTTAAATTTACATAATGAACCAAGATTATAATTGCTCCTAAAATGTAGATATCAAGAAAATTTATAGAATACCATCTTACCAATATCAACATCTCATTAATTGGTATTCTTTCATCTTCCAATGAAACAAGTTAAAAAAACTACCAAAATTCTAAATAAACATTTGTGCCACCATTTCTTTGTACAAACAAATTAAATACCTAAACATGAAGACCATCATCAAGATATACATAAATGCAAGCATCAACAGAATCATGTTATTATACATGAGCAGTTGAATATGACCAATTGTGCAAGCAAAATAATATTGAAAGAAAATTATTGAATATTTCACTATGACATCATATACTAGAATTAAATATGAATCTTTTTTAGACAATATCCAAATTTTCTTCAATATCAACCTACTAAAAAAAGCCATACTTGCACAAAAACAATAATCATTCAAGGAAGTGAAAAGTTGACAAAAAACTATTAACTAAATATTAATACAAATGATTAACTTTCTAGGTTACATTATTTCCAACTTCAATCATAGTTAAGAAGGTCACTTAGACATAATTGAATGAACCAAAATATAAACAATGAAAGGTTCAATAACATAAAAGGACCATTCAGTTCAAGATGCTAAGCCTTGCCATTGTCCTCCATGCATGTGTATACTTGCCCATCAATCCTTTGACTTCTCCACAACTCCTTAAATTGAAAACATCATTAGACTCAAGTTCATCAACCTTCTTCAAATCTTCAACTAGCCCATCATTCTCTTAACTTCTCCAAGCCTCCTCAAAGTGATTGCATTATTAGGCTCGAGTTCATCAGCTTTGTTCAAGTCCACCAATGCATCTACATACTTGCCTATCCTTCTCTTAACTGCCCCACGATTCACTAAAGTGAATGCATTATTAGGCTCGAGTTCATTAGCCTTGTTCAAGTCCTCCAATGCATCTGCATACTTGTCCATCATTCTCTTAACTATCCCACGAGTCCTCAAAGTGAATGCATTATTAGGTTCGAGTTCATTAGCTTTGTTCAAGTCCACCAATGCATCTACATACTTGCCCATCATCCTCTTAACTTCCCCACGATTCACCAAAGTGAATGCATGTTTAGGCTTGAGTTCATGAGCTTTGTTGAGGTCCTCCAATGCATCTTCATACTTGCCCATCATTCTCTTAAGTTCCCCACGACTCCTCAAAGTGAATGCGTCATTAGGCTTGAGTTCATTAGCTTTGTTTAAGTCCTCCAATGCATCTACATACTTGCCCATCATGCTCTTAACTTCCCCATGATTCGCCAAAGTGAATGCCTTATTAGGCTCAAGTTCATGAGCTTTGTTGAAGTCCTCTAATGCATCTTCATACTTGCCCATCATTCTCTTAAGTTCCCCACGACTCCTCAAAGTGAATGCATGTTTAGGTTTGAGTTCATGAGCTTTGTTGAAGTCCACCAATGCATCTTCATACTTGCCCATCATTTTCTTAACTTCCCCACGATTCGCCAAAGTGAATGCATCATTCTGGTCGAGTTCATTAGCTTTGTTGAAGTCCTCCAATGCATTTGCATACTTGCCCATCATTCTCTTCACTTCCCCACGACTCTTCAAAGTGAATGCATTATTAGGCTTGAGTTCATCAGCTTTGTTGAAGTCCTCCAGTGCATCTGCATACTTCCCCATCATCCTCTTAACTTCCCCACGATTTGCCAAAGTGAATGCATGTTTAGGCTTGAGTTCATGAGCTTTGTTGAGGTCCTCCAATGCATCTTCATACTTGCCCATCATCCTCTTAACTTCCCCACGATTCGCCAAAGTGAATGCATGTTTAGGCTTGAGTTCATGAGCTTTGTTGAGGTCCTCCAGTGCATCTTCATACTTGCCCATCACTCTCTTAAGTTCTCCACGACTCCTCAAAGTGAATGCGTCATTAGGCTTGAGTTCATCAGCTTTGTTTAAGTCTTCCAATGCATCTGCATACTTGCCCATCATGGTCTTAACTTCTCTACGATTCTTTAAAGTGAATGCATGATTAGGCTCAAGTTCATTAGCCTTGTTCATGTCCACCAATGCATTTGCATACTTGCCCATCTTTCTTTTTTCTGCCATACAATTCTAGAATGTGAAAACACCATTAGGCTAGAGTGCATCAAACTTGTTGAAGTCATCAATGCATCTCAATACTTGTTATCATTCACCTTAATTACTTACAACTCCTCAAAATGGTTAGAATATGTGAAAAACATTGTTAATCTTGTGAATATCCTCCACATTCATATCTTTAACCTTACTATAAGGTCTATTTTTTTTCCTTCTATAAGCTCTTTCCAAAAGTGTCTTGAATCTAAATCTTGTGCAACAAATATGTACTAATAAATCTCTATCTAGATGTATTGAGCCCAATAATGCATCTACAATTTGTGTAGCATGAACTTGTATCCTAATCTAAAGTACATTTGGAGCACATAATTCAATCAATCAAAGCAAGAAAAAAAATCACATGAGTTCAAGATGCACAAACTACTTATAAAATAATCTTGAAATTTTCACCAAGGAGTTGCAAGCATACCTCGGATGTGGAAGAAGTATCTGCAATGTCCAAAGTATTGAAGTTACTTCCAAAATTTTACAATGGTTGCACACTACAAAGCTTTCAAACATATCTTAAAATGCAACCATTTGGACTTAATAGAATCGTATTATATATTTCAATTTTGTTTGTCATTAGACAAAAAAACAAAAAAATCATACACAACAATATACTACATTTGAATAATAAAAAGTATATTTTTTGTACTACATGACAAGGATATCATGCATTCATGTCAACAACAAGAAAAAACTATAACCAAATGTTCACACAATATATATTTTTCTAAAAAACAAGACAAGAAAAATGTTTAGAAATTTTAAAGCCTTGGCAATTCAAATACTAACCTGTCACAAGTAAATACTTCACATACTTCAACTCTTGGCAAATCTCATCAAATGTTGGACGATGTTTTGGCTCTTGATTCCAACATTTTTCAATCAAAGCTCTAAGTCGAAAAGGACATTGAGCAGGAAGATTTGGACGAGCACCCTCCGATATCATTGCCTTCATTTCCCTTGGATTATTGATGTCTCCATACGGCAATTCTCCAGTCAATATTTCAAAGCACACCATTGCAAAGCTATAAATATCACACTTGTGAGGATGCTTTGGTATTGCTTGATTGCTCATTCCAGCGTTCACTTGATTGTCCATGCTTTGAAGTCGGATTAGCTCTGGTGCCATCCAATTGTTGCTTCCAACATTCATTGTTAGCGTTGTGTTTGTGGTGCTGCTTCTTTTGATTTTGGAAACATTGAAGTCTGCCACCTTCGCTTGTATATAATCCAAATCCATACCAGGTGTCTTCACACTTTTGACAAGAATGTTTAAGGACTTTAAGTCCCTATGTACAATTCCTTGCTCATGAAGGTACTTTCCACCTTCCGCAATTTGGTGTATGAGGTCAATTGCTTCCCAAATATTGAAAGGAGCAGAGTCATGATCTACTTTGAGTCTTTGCTCCATCAATCGAAGGAGGTCTCCATCCATCAATTCCATGAAAATAGAACACTTTTGCCTTTCTCGTGTGTAACAAAACATGGACGTAATGTTAAAATGGCACAACCCTACAAGTATATCAACTTCTTTGTTGAACTCGAGGTTATTTTTCCCACGGAAAACCTTTACTGCAACTTCTATTCCCAACCACATGGCTTTGTATACAGTAGCTGACGTCCCTCTTCCAATGGACACCCCTTCTTTTACCTTTTTCGAGATACTTCTCCAAAAAGCTAAAAATTGAGGTAATTCCCATTTGGGTTCTAGTAAAGGTATGCTTGGAATTGGAGCCACACTCAAAAGTCTTCGAAGCAAATAACTTGCCAAATCCTTCTCATCTCCATGCAATAAAAGCAAAGCTAATGAAATTTTCTTCAAGAGGTCTTCTTTATCTATAGAAGCCTTCGTTTTGACAGTTTCATTCACACCCTTGCTGATGTCTACTACTTGATCCAAGGTTAGACATCTAGATGCTTTACATTTGTTAAACAAAGCAACTCGGCACAACTCCAAATGAAATGCCATGGATGAAACAAACTCCAACACATTTGTCAATGTCATCGCCATTGGTACCCATGCATCTTGGCTACATCCTTTGATGAATCGTTCAATTTCCATTGCCAACATAAGGAGTATCTTCAAGCTTAAGAGATGTTTTCCCAATTCCATAGGTGCACATGATCCAAGGAGTGTGCCTTGTGATGTCTTGAAAAACCCACTTGGACTTTCAATGACCTTTTTGAGTTTATCAACAAGATATTGACATTGTTGGTTGTTGAATGTTGGTTCATGCATCATTTGCACACGTTTGTAACAAGCAACCACAAGTTTTGAGTATGTATCGAACTCCCTCTGAAGATTTGTAACGTCTTCTGCACACATTCATTGCATATTGTCTTTAGCTTTAGCTTTAAAAAAAAGAAAATCATACCATCCTTTGAGTACACTTGTAGATCATGGCATTCATTTACTAACAATCATCTCTATTTTGAGAGATCAAATGGAAATCATGTATTCATTGCAGAAAGTAAGTACAAACAATTGTATCTTCACGAAAGTAGAACTAGTCGTGCAAAATCGAAAGATGACCTAAAATAGTAGGAGAAATACCTTCAAAGAGCCTTGTTGCCAATGAAGAAGGTTGGTTGTCCATGAACTCTTGTTCTTCCATAACTTAAAATACTCCAAATATAGTCTTGTCAAAAGTTGTTTCCAAACTACCACAAACACCTAGTTTTAGAACTTTAAATAACATATCCACAATTGTTTGCAATATGTGCTCAACCTTCTAAAATCAAATGATGGTGGACTATACACTAAAACAAAATTGAGAAACTTAGTAGATATGCTAAAAAATATAAAAAGGCAACCCAAATTCAACCAAAAGTTAACACATCCATCTATTAGAAGAAAATTGTTAGAAATTATCAAAAAAATTAGAGCCATACGATTCTAAAATTACATGGAAGAAATCCAACATTTTGACATGAAACAAGATTGATGGAAGAATCCTCTAAGAAACAAAACTATCCTATTTGAATTCTACACTAATAGCACACAAGGATTATCCAATGCACCATATTGGCCTCAAAGAGAATACATTCAACTTTGATTTGTTACAAATATAAAATTCAAATTTCTTCTACTACAAAAACAATTTCAAACTATTCTAATGTATGTTATAATTGACAAAAAAATTCTTTCATTTCTTGTTTAGAAAGGTAACATTACTTCCTTTTCTAATCTAAAAATCTCAACATTTCAAGAGCAATAAAAAACACATCAATTACCTAAAAAGACAAATTTCACTTCACAATGGCATTTGTCTTAAGAGTCACTGGAAGGGGTATTTTAGGTGTACAATAATTGATTGATTAATCTTCAGAATAATCTTTATTTTTGTTTGTACCTCATGAAAAACTCAAATTAATTGGATTGTTGTTGCAATAGCTCTTAATTTATTTACTCTTTCCTACAAAAATCATAACAATGGCATTGTTACATGGAACAAATTGAATTTACAATGATATACAATCCATAATACTATGCACTACAAATATGAAATTGACATTTGAACACAATTCAAAAGGCTAAATTGAGATCAAGGATGAAGTTTAATCATTTTGCAATGGATAAGGTCCTCTAAGGGTTAAAGAAATTATGTGAAAAGATGATACTCTAGATTAAGGTCACAACACCTACAAGATACAATTTTCTAGTCCTTCTACCTCAAAGGTTAAATGACGGAAAAATTTGATGACATTATTAGCACACTCAAATGATATGCATACCAAATGATGTCATAATTAAAATACTCTAGTACAAATTTTCAATGAAAAACATAGGATAGCCTAGATTCATTTGAAAACAATTTGAGCTTTCATTGGTTGCTTTCATGAAGTTGTGGTTTGGATTATAGAAGTGTTCATTCAAAGTCCTTTTTTAAAGTATTAGAGAAGGAAATGTGTCACAATTATGTACATCTACTTTGTAATATGAAAAGATATTATGCAACCATAAAAATAAAATTGATAGTAACACAATTATTAAATAATGCTAAATACCAACAATGCTTTATATGCAATAGTGGTTCATTACATAATTCAATAGGAAATTATTATTATTATATTATATTTCATTAACTAATAATCAAGATTATTGAATTTTAGACAATACAATGTCAAATGTTTTTTGCAAATACCATAGTGTCAACCATGTATGCTAAGATTCTTAAAGAATTTTGGATGCCAAGGGTGTGATTAGGAAGAGTTTTTAGTTGAAATCACTTGGTTGAGTTTAATTATCACATGAAAAGGGTATATGTAAACACAAACTACATTTTCCTATGCATTCCATGCAAAGTCTACAAAAATGTTCAATGAAAACCCTATAAAGCCAAACACTCTAAATAAACAATTTGCAAAGATAGAAATAAAACAAATGTTATCGAAACTTACTTCAACCAACTTCAAGGAGAATCCTAGATTGCCAACAATGCGAAAACCAAAACTTAAGCTTGAAAACTTGAATGATGTACTTCTTGAATCCTTCAATGCCTTTGCAACTCTGCACACTAGAACATTACCTCATACAAATTGTAAAGACCACACTCAACATTCTAATTGCATAAGCTTGTTCAATCTAGTGACAAAGTGATAAACCCTATGTTGTACAACCCTTTTGTTTTTCAATTTATGAGAAAGTAAGGTAAACCAACCCATGCGAGACAAACTCTCTAATGCAGTCATTTAGAAAACTACCCATTAGAGTCTTAAATTAACTCATGGCAAATTCTTTTCTTATAAATGAAAGTAGGATTACATTAGGCTGATTTATGGCCATAAATTTGTCTTGGGAAATGGTCATGGAGTCATTAGTGATTGTCATAGAGCAGTTACACCATTCTAGTCTATATTCATTACAAGAACTAAATTTTTTATTCCTTTATGTCATGCTCATGTTTGAAAATATTACAACCATATGAAGAAATATTGTTACTACTTTAGGTGGTCTAATGACCATCATGGGTACACTTTTTGATGGTTTTGGAGTAGTCTATAAACAATTTTGGGTTGATAAGGCAACACACTTCAAAAATTCATACTTTGTCAAAAAAAATAAAATTTCAATTGCTCTCTCCATATCTCATATTCACCTTCATAAGGTAAAAAAATTCAAATTTTTTGAAATTATGAACATTGCAAACCAATCATTTTGCCTATTATAGGCTAGCTTACCTTAATCAACCCAAGATACTATCTACAAAGATTACAACTAAACTACTTGGCTATGGCTAGGCTTTATTTAATCACAAATCGCTCAAAAAGACATCCATGGAAAATCCCAATTAATTAAGACCACCTAAATGGACAAGTTGCAAAAGATAGAGAGATATAACAAGGGTTTTGAACTAGCTTGAATCAATTTAAAGTAAACTTATCCCTAGATCTATTAAGAAGAAGAATGTACTCACAAGCCAAAATAAGATATCGTAATCCACAATTGTAGGTGAAAATTCACATTGAACAAGGCTTTAATCATTTATTCCCTCGATAACTCCATGGATCTGCAAGAGAGATCATCACCACACTTGAAAAATTGCAAGTTGAATATAATCACCTCTATAACTCAAAATTGATTGGGAAAGGAGAAATGTCAAAGTCTCTTTTCAAAATAGTACAACACATATTAGGTTTTAAACTTTTCATACCTTTGGAAAGAAAAGAAGAAAACAATAAAGCACAAGGCTTGGAGAATCAAACTTAACCAATGGTGTGTGTTGCAAACAAAGGTCAATTGGTGTCATCAACAATGAAACCTTCATCATTAAAATACCGAACACTTGTCCCAATACATTTGTCAAAGCTACTCTAGACCCTGAACACATGATCTACGTCAAACCATCACCTACAACAATATTTATAGAGAAACCACTAACCCAAGGCTATTGTTCTAGTGCACAATATCTAGAGGGATGCTCCCATTCACCATACATATCCAAGAACTGGATAGCTACTATCCCTATTACCACACAGCAAGCAAACCCTAAGAACGGACAAATTTTAGAACACCACATTAGGCACACCAAGCATATGTTGGTTCAGATGGCGAAGTCTAGAACACCACATTATGAACGAATGTATTTTAATTGGATGATTTATTGCTCAAGTTTGAACAATATCTAAAATTCGGATGAGGAAATGGAATATCTTGCATATGGATGAAAACCGAAGTATCTTTGAATGAATAATTGGATGATTTCAAGAATGGATGAAGTGTTCAGTGAAAGACTATTGTGCTGTTTTCAAGAATGCCATTTTCAACACATCGAGTCCAGGACGAGCAGCACAAAACAAGGAGCCGCGACTTGCAGAAGAATAATGGAGCTCATTTTGTGCTGTCCAGCTTCTTCAAAGACTTTCAAGTGTTGGGGGCTTCATCAATAAACAAGCTAACTGTTCGCTTCAGCTTAATAGTCCACTGACACTTAGCAAATTGTCTGAGTCACTGATAAGCAATCTGACACGCAATTCGAATTCCAAATCCTGTCAAGTCGAATCTGCCTATTTCAAGTGCGCAAGAGCAGGAGGGCACCAATAGTCCTGCAGGTCGATGATAAAATCCCAAGATCACAAAATGATAAGGAATTTCCCATAAACCGTGATACTTATATTGGCAAGGAAGTTTCTCGACTTATGAACTGTTCCAGTGACGGGATTTGCATCTGAATTGGTGATCAGGAAATTAAAGCAAACATGTGTATTGGACCACATCACCCCACTCTCATTCCAGGTTCAGCACGTCGACATTACTCAGCAACCTAGTGTATGCCAGTCTCGTAAACCCTGAGTCAAGGCCATTGTGCGTGAAAACTTACCAGGAGCAGGACCTCTTCCACTTTGGGCGATCCAGAAAACGACTGCACAGAAAGAAACAAGTGCAAAACAAAACTCTAAGCTTTAAAGCTTGAGAAACAGAGTACAGAAGTCAGCGAGGCTGCACAATGCGGCAGCCCCGCACAATACTGCTAGAAAGTAGCGAACAAACGCACAACCACCTCGCAAAAACAACAAAGACAGAAAGCGTGAAGCGAAACCTAAACAAATAAAATTATTAACGACAGCATAGCACACTCTTCAACTAATCACAACTAGGACACTAGTGAACAGAAGAGCAACTTCCAAATCACAAAGCTCTTCCTTCTTCGCACTGGAATCCAGAAACGCAAAGCACTAAAATGACACCAAATAAACTCCCGAAAAAACGCCAGAGAAAGAACAAGTAAACGACAGACTTCTACAAAAGCGGAACGGAAACTCACTATGATCAGCAGCGGAAAGACGACGCGATCAGCAGCGGGAAAACATGCAGCGAATCCTAACATGCAACGCCGCCACCTGGGAAAACCCTAGTCGTCGAGTCGTTGGTCCTTACCTGGAATATCATCCAGATACGGAAAGTTCATCCAGATATTTTGGGGAAGAAATGAATGATTCTGTAAGGTAGGGTTCCATTCCATTGAAAGCTAATTCCGTGCTCATGTCTGACCACTCGCCAATTCGCAATTCCGCCTCTGGTTATATTGGCTATTTGCAATCAAACTGCGTGACACTACAGTAGATCAAATGACGTTTACTCCATGGACGTCAGAATAGACCGTTCTTAACCTTCTACTCGTTGAGTTGAGTTGGCAAAGACTATGGATCGAGGATTGAAACATAAGGTAGGAGGTGCAGAAACTGCCCATTTAAGAGCATTTTGGCTTAGGATGCCTTCGATGCTGATGAAAGCATTTTCTAACAAATTTTCAGAGAAAGTAGAGAGGGAGACACATCCATCACAATTTGATTTGTAATTTTCAGAGTTAAACTGAATTAGATATGATTTTCTAAAGATTACAATAGTAGGGTGCTTTTTGAGTCCATAGGTACTGCCATAAAATGTTAAACACTTGTCCTTTAACCCCTAAACACGTTGACATCCATTTTCTGGATGGTGAACAGTTTCAAACACCAATTTCATCCTCCTAACCACTTGGATGAAAGTTATTTTAGGTTGTGAAAATACATTATCAAGTTTTTGTCCTATCTAAGGGTTGGATTTAGTGTTACTAGAGTTCATATTTTTCTAAAATTACCAATGTGCAAGTATGTCAAGTGGTCAAATTGCATTGACTTTAGTTCTAAACTAGATTTGTCAAAATGAGGTCATAGATAGAAAGAACACAAAAATTTCAAAAAATCATCATGTGAAGAGAACCTCATTTCAAATCCATTCCAACAAATTTTACTCAAAAAATAATAATATTTTGCTTGTAATCAAATTTTGAAGGAATTTTGAAATTTTTCTTTCAAAATTTATAAAAAAATATTGGTGATAGAATTGGTGAATCTAACCATACAGATGGAATCTACAAATCATAATCTACAACTTTCACTTGAATATCAATTCCCAAATATGCTTCCATATAGCACTTTAAAATGATTTTTCTCAAATTCTCAATTTTAGAGATGAATCCAGACGTTTAGAACACCGAATTAGGCATTTTTGCACTTAGAAGGTGCAATATTGCACTTGGCTTGTACACCATATAAAATAGACAATTTCAAATATTAGGGGGGGGGGGTGTTCCAAAAAATCAATTCGTGTTCATAAAAGAAGTTGTTCAATGAAAATTCATCATTTTGCTCCAAACTTTTCAATTACTTCATGAAAACCTCATACACTTTTCACTCCATGCTACTCATTATGCATATTATTGTGCACTTCACATTGAAGTACTTCTAAATGCCTACTACTAGAAGGTCAATAACACACTACATAACATGATACTTTTCGAATACATATTCAAATCATTTTGTAGACGTTCGCCATTGAGGTCTCCCATTTGCATCGCCATGTACTCCACAAGATGTGGTTTAGCCTTTGTCGGAATGATCATTGTCTCCTCCGTTTATACACCATGCACTATATTGTTGGATACTATTGTGTGACTAGTTCTACCCTAATGAGGGACATCCATCCATGAATATATAGTTGCATCCTTCTCAATCCAAGCAAACCTCTCCCCAAATGGTTCTCATGTGGATTCCATGCAATTTGTGTACCTCACTTTGTTACTACTTGCTTCTTCTTCTACTCCAGATCTCATAGAAGGCCAATACCACAGGACTTTCATCTTTGAGGCCCACCTCCTCTAATCAAATTCCAATACCTTTCCTATGTAAAAAAGTACTCCTCTTCTTACTTCCCTCAACTCCACAATGAGTGCCACAAATTGGCCTACAACAGTGCCATTCTCTAGATTGAATAGAGGAAAAGGATCTTCATTTGCATCTCTTACTACTTCTATTGCTACATGATGACTTCCGACTTTATTCCTCCCTCCAATCAATCTTTGGGATACTTCTTGTGAAGGTCTAATCCTACGGGGTCCAAAATATCCCCTCCTCTTTGGATTAGGCATTGTTGCCATGATCAAGTCTACAACTGCAATCCTTGTTGTGTTTCCATCTACAAATACACTTGAAATTATACCTTCTTCTACATTTGGAACAACATTGCCATCCTTGCTCTCGTTCAAGATATCGCTGGGCCAAAATGGTAAATCATGGGCCCCTTCTCTGGACCATTATGGAAAATATTCCAGATAATTCTTGAATTCATTTGTTTTATCTATATATACGTTTGCATACATTTCCATATTAATGTACAAGAAGTACATTTATTTGAAATAGCATAAGAACACTTTCCAAAATTAACTACTTTCAAGCATTGTATAATATAGTCAAATGTATACTTTTTTAGCTAGTGATTCTTTGATCACTACATTACTTTCAAAAAAATAAACTATGTGAAAATTTTATAGTATGGATAGGATTTTTTGCCACAAGGCCTTTTTTATCTCTCAAGGATTTAGGTCATTTGCTCTACAAGTGACTAAGCTTTCTTTGCGATCATAATTTATAAACTTTTTAAATTTACTAATATACTATAAGATCAAAGTTCATTGCTACTAGATTACACTACCTTTCAAATACCAAAAATTCGAGCTTCATCTATGGAGATCCAAGATATATAAAATTGGAACTCCTTTCCTCCTAATTTTATTTTGCAGACTACAAGAACATTTTGAAATTCTTGTTCCTAAGTTCTTCAAATACGCTCTCAACTTTAAGTACAAGAAAAAAATCCAATTATGCCTACTTTTTTCAATTAAATGATTTGAAGTTCATGTATGACATGTTAGTCTAATAATCTATTTTTTACTTACTTATTCTCAAAAATTGTTCAAACTACTATTTGATATGGAACTCTCATGATAGCATGATAAGTTTTACAAAACTCTACTTAAGCAATTACTTCTCTCGCATTTTTTTTTGATGTCATGTCTAAAAGAACATCAAGTACAACATTATATTTGTTCAAGCAATTTCCTTCAATTTCGTACATATGAGTTAAAACTCAAAGCATTTTTTTTCATTTTTCCAATTTTGTGGACATATTCTTTTCCCAAAAAGAATTAATAATGTGTATAATTTGAATGTTCAAAGTAAACTAGAAGACAGGTTTCAACAAATTAGCATATCATATGCCCTCAAAAGGAAAATTTGTTGCACATACATCACCAGATTATAATACCACATAAAATAGGCTTAAACCCTAAGTGTCGAAAATGTCGTCCACAATTGTTGATTTGGTCAATACTTGCTTACAATACTTTGTGCTAGAAGAATTAGGATTTCATATATGAACATGAGTTTTAAAATTTGATTTTAAAATTCTATGCATTTGATGCAATTGACCACTGCTTATACCTACATTTTCCTAAATCCAAACTCTATAGGGAAAATTTTAGAATTTTAAAAATTATAGTTTTGAACAATAAATATTTGAATTTTTTTTCTAGATTTATATATATGTAATAAGCTTTGAATCATTACATTTTGATTTATGCAATGAAAGTTGTGAAGAATTTTAGTTGTGGGTAGTTTGTGGGTACTTATGGAATCTTCACTCTAAAGTAAACTTTGAAGACCTCTCTTTACCTTAATTTTAAATATCATTGGAAAAAATAAAAAATGTTACATGTAGATTGTTTAATACAACACTACAAGCTTTGAGGATTGGCATTTCTCAATTACATAAAAAAATTATTTTCTATTTATTATGTTGAATCATTCTCTTCTTCTTTTTAACCCCTAAATGTTTTCAACTATGTTTTCACCAAAAATGCTCCCAAACTGTCATTTCTAGAACAAGTACCAAATTTCAGGAAAAAAACATTTTTGGACACATGTAACCGTAAGATCTTGTACTAAACTTATTTGAGAAGATGTGGAAAAAATTTCAGAATTTTCCACCGTGTAGATTGTAAGATATTAGTGTTTGAATTAGCAAAAATCCTTTTTTGGGCCCTGTGAAAAAACGGGCAGCTGCACTTCACAAGGCCACATTTGTATGAAAAAAATTCCAAAATGGTGGTTACTCTTTGGATTCATTCTTCAAGGCAAGTTGTCTATGTGCTTGAAAAAATTTAAATCATTTGAAATTGTACAACATATAGGAAAAAGGAAGTAAGTACAAAGAAGTAGAGAATGATTCAAAATACTAAATTGTGAAGAATTTCGTTATGGAATTGAAAATTTTTAATCCCAATGGTTGTAATGTTTTAATAAACAATACACACCCTATCATTTTATTTTTTTCAAAAAATATTGAAAATTGAGTGAAATAAAGGACTTCAAAGTTTATTTTAGAGTAGGGAATCCAAAACTGCCCGCAAACTAAAACGCCTCATAACTTTCATCTCATAAATCAAAATGGAATGATTCAAAGCTTTCCATGTACATATAAATCTAGAAAACCAATTTCAAATTTTTATTTCTTAAAAAAGTGTTTTTTTAAGAAATTTTTGGGCTGCCCGAGGAGCACTGAAAATTACATATCATGCAATAACTTTTTAACCATGAAGTCAAAAGTTATGAAAATTGTTGGGCCTTAAAGATACTCCTCGGGCACATGTTGTGTGAAAATTTCAAAGAAAAATAAGAAAAACTCCATTCGTAGTGAGCTGCCCAAAATCGCTATGTTGCCAAAAAACGCAGTTTGGGCGTTTAGGGGTTAATTACTATTTTTTCCTATATGTTGTATAATTCCAAATGATGTAAACATCTTTAAGCACATAGCCAACTTGCAATTAAGAAATGAATTGAAAGAGTTTGAACCATGTTGGACATTTTTTCATAACGATTTGACTTTGTAGAATGCAATTACCCCAATTTTTTTAGGGTAGAAAAAGGCCTCTGGTAAATTCTAATGCTAATGTCTTGCAATGTACACTGGAATTTTATGAAATTTATTCCATGTCATATCAAACTAGAGATCTATAACATCCTACGATTACATGCGTCCAAAAATGTATTTTCTCTAAAATTTGGTATTTTTACTAGAAATGACAGTTCCAAATTTTTGTGGTGAAAACATAGTTAAATACATGTAGGGGTTATGTTCAATTTGTTGGAATGGCTTTAACATGAGGGTTTTTTTGCATGGAGTTTTTTTGGGAATCTCTATATGATTTAATGTGTATGATCTTATTTCTCGAAAAATGTTTCTCAATTGAACCCCTTGCAATTTTGACTTTGGGAACCACTTTGCAAACTTTCATGTTCGCAATTATGTGAAAATATTAATTGTGCTAAAAAAATGAACACTATATGCAACCCTTACATAGGAAATCAAAATCTAGAATATAATTAAGGTAGGAGGTTCTAAAAGCGCATAGGCTCTAAAATAGCCCACCTTTGTAAATGTACACTATTTGAACATGCTACTTTTGCATTGTACCAATGTTGTACAAATAGTGTACATTTGAGGTGGTGGGCGATTTTAGAGCCATGTGCCATTTCAACTTAAAAAATTCGGAACTAATTCTACAAAATTCCAAAAAATATGAAACGACTTGGGTTAGATGCCAGTTCCATTTGTCTTTCAAGGAAAATTTACTGAAAAAAATTTCAAGAAGTTTTACCTCCACAAATTCCGGTTTCAGCTCTTAGATGAGCGCTTTATGGACCTCCTACCTTATGGAGTATTGACACTTTCATTCCAGTATTCTTTAAGAGGAATACATAATGCAAACATTTGGACAATTAACAGCGCAAAGACTAGAACCATTCATCCGACCCATTCGCATGGAAATTGAAGATAACGGCAACATTCAATAAATCAAGTAATGCCTAGCAGCGTGCACTCTGATGCGTCCAGGAAACCCGAAGTCTCCACGCTTTGTTTTCACCGTCGCTCACGCTCTTCTTTCACCGCCTCTCCAGCCGCAAGAGGAATGTGAGTCTTGTTCCGAAGAAGTTGCTCGGCGCTGCTTCCCTACGGCAATGTGCTTGAGTTCTGATTGCTACTAACGTGGACATCAAGGTGGAGTTCGCAGCATCGAAACGAAGACAGCAAGCAACAGCAACCAGGTGCGTCCAAAGTGGTTTTCTTCAGCAGGTCAGGCTTTCCTACAGCGATGTTCCCGTTTCTCGAATTTCCTAGTCGTTCTCTGTTTCCGGCCCCCACATGTACGGCGATGTTCGCGTTTCTCAAAATTCCTAATTGCTGTCTGTTTCCGGCCCCCACCTCTACGGCGATGTTCTTATTTCTCGAAATTCCTAATCGCTGTCTGTTTCTGGCCCCCACCTGTATGTGCTTACGTGAATACTTCGAATCCTAATGATTTTCTAATTGAATCGCAGGTACAGTCTTCATTTGAGGGCCGAAGCTGCATCTGTGCATCTGGATCTCACAACTCATTGGTGCAGCACTGCGAGTGCAGGAGACTGAGAGAGCCAGAGAGGAAGAGGTAATCTAAACGGAACCGATTGTTTTGCGACAATTTTTTTCTATGTCTCCTAGGTCGCAGCTCGCAAATTCTTCTTTGCAGTCTGGTAGGTTTGAATGGAAGACCCCAAGTGAACAGTGACCCTCCGCGAGCGCGGAGGGTCACTATTCATTCATGAAATGTTTTTTTGCGTAGTGGCCTACGCAAGTTGCGTTGGGGATTGGCAATTTTGTCGCAAGTGCCGAACAGTGTTGTTCCTGGACTTACAACAGGAGTTTCGGGAAGGAGGTATGTGGTCTTACCTCCCTGTTCATTTCGAGTTTGACTTGTCGACTTGGTTTGGTGACCTCCAATTCCATCGCGCACCGCTGTCCTCCACTTTCTCCGGTCTACTTTACATGCCACGTGCTTTACAGAGCGTGTAGTCGCAGCTACCTCGCCACGCGCTGGAGGCAGCGTAGATTCTCCTTCATACTTCCTCTGTCGTGACGCCACCTAGGCCTAATCTCTTTCCGCCTTGCCTGCCCTGTAGACAACAATTTCAAAGTGAGTGTTGCGCCGGAAAGGATACCCCAACAATCTCTCTCCAACGACGCTGGACTGGAAATTCCGAAGTTACCCAAGGTTTGACGTTCATCAACTTTAGCTCGCCAACATCTCATCCCTGAAACTTGAACTCATAAGCTCTCTTGAACTAGCAGCATCGCGATTTTCTTGTTTGGAATTGTACTGAGGGCAACGTTTAGGATTCATCTATCAATGAGCAGACTTCGATTTGGCTTAGTTAGTGGACTTGGATTTGGCTGATCGCCCGGTCTGTTGCTCAATTCCGGTATCCTCAGTATTTGGTGCTGCTGCGGTTCTTTGTGTTTGGTGCTGCTGCAGACCTGCGGTGACATCATGAATCGGAGAGACAACTAGATTTTGGTGAATCATGTGTGTGCACGAAATTACGAACTTGGTCAGAACAGTAGGTGTGAAAGAATATTGAATGTAACAAAGTGGTTCAGTACCTCAGCCATTGCATACAGTCATCTGTAAACACTTTGTCTTTCACGTCCAAGATATTGATTCAAGAATAAGTTATTAACAATTTGTTTGAATGTGCACATTACAGAGCTCGAGTAAGTTGCATTACCTTTCTGTGCTGTCCCGTCGTGTTCGTTTTTGAAGAAGATGCGGTGATGACTAGCACATCCTTCTGCTCCTCCTCTACTGTAGAACAAGCATCAGTTGTGAGAGAAACATCTAGAGAATCAAATGACTTGCAATGCGACTAAAATTTAGTTACAAGAATGACCTGCACAGGCTACTAGTTTCCCCTCATGCATCGTGTTGCTGTGATGTCTTCTGTAATTTCTACTTGACAAATGGCATCTTACATCTAATTTCAGTGAAACCCTGTTTACATCTAATTTTAGTAAAAATGAACGGAGACTTAAGTATTCATTCAATGGATTACCAATTCATCTGACATGTGAATGATGGAATTCAATAGCAATGACTAAAGGAGAGCAAGATCACATACTGTTCAAATTTTTTCGAACTTTAAGAGAGATTCTGGAGACCCTTCCTTAAATGACTGCTCTGAAGATTTCGTATAATTTACTTTTAGTTTTCCAAATCACTGTGAATCTCCAACTTCATCGTGGCCTTTCCCATTAGTATACCATTCCTATCAGCAACAACCTTTTTTTAGCTCGAATTCTTTTATTGTGTCGATGACGTCTTCCAATCAGTGGCTGGAATCCATGAGATTCTCCCAATTTATGAAAGGTATTGAACAACCTCGATCATTGATAGTTAACTCAACTAAGTTATAACTTATTAAACCTTAGAATGAATGATGTCTCAATACTCAGTCCTCGTAACTTCTTACCCAGGTTTAACTTAAACTCGTATAGTCATGGGGAAGGTGATTTAGTGTAGAGCAAGAATAACTTCCCCAATCAACAGAATTTCAGTGACTGGAAAACTTGTAATGTCTCTCATCATCACGAGAATTCCATATTAGTAAATGACTGATCACGCAGTTAGGGTAGAAAGAAGGTCCATACAACGCCCAATTTATGAGCTGAAATTGAATTTTGGGGAGGTGAACTTCATGTGAAGATATTTCAGCTGAAATTTTCATTAAAAGGCAAATGGAATTGTTATCAAACCCAAGTGGTTTCATGTTTTTTGGATCTTTGTGGAACTAGTTATGAATTTTTGAAGTTAAAATGGCATAAGGCTCTATAATCATGAAGTTCCTAAAATTTACACTATTTGTACATCATTGGTATGATGAAAAAGAAAAATCTACAAATTGTGTACATTTTGAGGAGTTGGGTGATTTTAGAGTTTCAGTGCTTCAAGAATCTCTTGCTTAGTCAGAGAAAGTACGGGAAGAAACTAACTTCTAAGAAAATAAGAAAAAAGAGAGGATAAAACAACATGTACTTACTGATATAATTACAAAACCGAAAGGTTCTGTAATATTAAAATCAACACTTGTAGTTTTACACCTATTATAAACGTTTCATATAGTATTTCCACCTATAGTTGAATCACTAGTAATTAGGCATATTTGAAGTCTATTTGCATATCTTTGTAACAAACTAATATGGTGATTTGAGGCTATCAAGTAATGGAATTGTACATTGAAGGTATTAACATAATTAGTAATATTGGACATGAATGTGTTGAATTTTATACAATTTTATACAATTTTTTATTTATTAATTTTTTGAAGCATGATTCCTTACATTAGGAAAATTGATTGGCAATATTTGTTGTTATTGAAGATGGAATGAGTACTTGTGAAATGTCAACTTTTGGTCTCATTGTCATTATTGTATTTCATAGTAGAATACAATGCCAATTATGTTGTATATTCAAATGTGTAATAATGTTTGATTAATTTTTAAACTAATTGGAATTGTAAGGATTACCTACAAGTACTAGGAAAAAAGATGGTGAAATTTGTTATAACAAATGTACCTTACTTCAGAATGAATGAATGAATGAGGAGTAGATTAAAGTATTGGTGGTATTTTCAGCCGAGAAATTAAATTAAATATCTGACCATTATTTTCTAGTGAACATACTTTATTGTATACTAGAGTGTACGGTGCATCAATGTGGATTTCTTTCTTCTCGTGAAAGGTTATCATGTACTTTGATGTAGTCCACATTTATGACAGAAGTTTCGAGACAGAATTAGTTGATATACAGAAGAGTAGCATGTCCTTGTGTCCGTTGAACCTCAATGTTTTTCATTCCTTTTTTTTTTTTTCTTGTTTAGAAGTATGATGTCATTTAAGTTTTACGTTATTTCATTTATCCATTAGAGGTCCATAGAGTACTCAAATTCATTACTTCTAAACTTTTTGGATGTTTTTATTCATAAAATTTTGTTGTTTTAGTTTAAAAGTTAGGTCATTACATTTTCTGAAAACTTTGCTCATGCGCTTTGAAGAATAAAAAAACAAAGGTATTGGACATTGGATTTTCTATGATACAAATTGAGATTTTTCAAAGTTTAACTACAAATAATCTTCATAGTCTCATAGTAGTTGTTGTTTCATTTATATGATTCCAATGTTATCTTAATTATTGAAATCCACTTTTATTTTCATGTACAGAACATCATGGCACCTAAAGTGCATTCTAAGTGGTTGGAGCATGGATGGTGGATAGTAGTAAACGTTATAGAGAAGCCCTTTTTATGGATCAATGACTTTCCAATTGAGGAAGGGAGATATTGGAGTGCTTTGGGAACCTCATATGGAGTCATTGAGAGCCTTGTAGACATTGTTGATGAAGGATTCACTGTGGCTGTAACCAATAGTGAAATGGTCTTCAAAAAGTAGAAGTTGAGGAAGAGGCTTATGATTGTAAATCAAAAATGAGAAGGCAATGGACTGTCTTTCGAATTCATTTCAATTTTCTAAGTAAATTTTCCAATGACTAAAGTGATTTTTCACTTTTCAAGTGACATTGGCATAAAAAGAGTATGATATCAATAGAATTGCAATATATAGTGCTTAGAGACTAAAATAAAGAAACAACAAGAGTAATCAAAATGAATGAAGTGCAAAGTGCAAATTCCTACTTGTTGTATTTAAAAATATTGAGAAGTGCATCCCTATGTATAAATAGTATGCATAATTGAAGTATAACACAATAGAACAGGAGGGAGTCGTTTATGAAACAGTGGGGGGTATCCAATTTTTGTGAAAACATTGTTTTAGTGAATAGTACTCCATACGGTCATTGCACTTAGCCAAGTGCAAAAATGCCTAATTTGATGTTTTAGGGGTTAATGGTGCAAATGGAGTCCAAAAATGAAGGTGTGCTAACCTTAAACTGCAACAATATGGGACATTTAATTGTCTAAGATGACACAAAGTCTCCCACCACTCATAATGCCACATTAAGTTATGTACATTGAAATTTTGTCAATTTCCTAATCAAACTCAATCCCCAACCATTCCTAAAACTGTGCAATGAGAATCCCAAATTGGCACCAATACTTCAATGGGCCATTTTGCATTCCTACAGTGACAATTCTGGATACACTCTAGGAATAGTTCTTAGAGCATGGGCAGAGTTTGCACCTCCTACCTTAGTATATATTTCGGGTTTGTGTTTACTGTAACATCAATTTTGTTTCTTAGGTGGAATTGCACAACTTAGGCACCTTTAGGGGCGTCATGTAAATCTATATAGACTTGATTTTAAAGTTTGGTGTACATGAAAGTCGCAATTTTAGACTCCTGGAATCGCGCAAATTGAATGAAATGGAAGATTCAGGTCATGAACAATTGCACATTCTACCACATGCAAAGATGCTCCTAAAATGTACTCCGTGTCATGAAAAAATGACAAACATTTTTGGAATGTTTGACAAGCATGCTGCACATGCAGAGCCTCTGATTGGTAGTCTGCAGGAAAATTTCAGTACTTAATGTCGTTCTAAGAAATCTACTGAATGTACATAGACATGCAAAACTTTCCTGAATTAATTGCAAGCCATCATTCCCCACTGCAACCTACTCTCATGCAAACAACAGCCTGGAAAATCATGCAATTGATGCCAGCCAGGAACAAATTCGAAATAGCATTTGGGAAATAAATTGATTGATTGGGTTGTTTGTACACCAATTCCTCTTGCCAGCTCATGATTTCTCATGATTTCTCTTCGTTGCCCGGTACATTAACAGAAATCACAAGCAGTTGCCAATTCCAAGCACGCTCCCTCTAACTACAATTCAAATGACCGCTTTCAAATGGACGCCTCGTTTCAATGCCTTCGTAACTGGTGATGAGACTCAATTACCTTGCCATAGCCACTTTCGAATTTTCAAGTCCAGGTACTGAAAGTGATCTTGGCTGCACCGGAGTATATGGAAAGAGCAAACAAAGAAAACTCCACTATCCTAAATGAGACAGGTGCAAGGAAAGAACTTTTTTGGTCCCCCTTGCCCCCGCTGAACAATTCTTTTAATAAATGTGTCCCTTTCACGTTATACTTGCTTGTATTATTAGCTGAATTTGTTGGTGCACTTGGATTAGAACTGTCCTACAATTCACTTGGGGTGACTCAATTCAAGACTTGTGCTTTGAGAATGGAGGCCATTTGGGAAATGTGATTAATTTGGAAACCTCGATCTAGTAAGGGTGAGTACGCAAGGGTATCAAGCTCTCGACGTCTAGTGTGAGATTTCATTCATTCTCTTACCTTTGGGTTTAATTTTCCTACGAACAGAACTAGAGTTTTAATTTAATTTTTTCTATTGTATTTTCCACTCGGTCCAATGTAATGATTTCCTAGAGCAGTCCATTGCTTTGGATCAAAGAGAATTCATTGTCCCAATTGCTCCACATTGTGAGAACTTGATATTCATAGTGCAAACAATTTATCCAGTTTTCATGGAGCTCAAAATCATAGGGGACCGGACTTGGAAACGAACAATGTTCACCATGGCACGTCTGAAATCATGAACCTGGGAACCTCTCCTTGCTGCATTTTGAATTCAATTCATCTAATGGCGGAGGGTCAGAGTGTAATTTACAATCATAGCATTGCCACTTGTTTTTCTTTACAAAATAACTAGACACTTATGTCGTACGCATAGCGAGTGGAAAATACCATTTACAACACCAAAACATGTAAACTAACCCGAAATATTGTCCTAGGGGATTCTAGTATGTTGCTACAAGCCTAGGTTATCCGTTTTACTGACTTAACCACTCTCTTTCCGGAATCAAATCCAGATTCCAATCCTTTTCCGGATTCCGCTGTCGTATTGTAAATGTGTTCATTATGTGAAAATGCATAATTGTTTGTTAAATTGGAGTTTTTTTTTTGTAGAGTTTCAAGAAACAAATGGGGTTATACTCCACTTGAACTCTTTTTTTTATCTCTATTTGACAAACACTTAGTTCTTTGATTTCTATACTAGAAGATATTTTAATATGTTAGTTAGTTAGGTTGAAGTTGTAAAAGCAAAAGGTAAAGCTTGTTTTACCTTTTTCCTTATTTTTATTTTATTTTTAATGGATTAGAAATCCACGTAGATGATATGGATAGACTTATCGAGAAGAGGAAGTGGCCCATGTGGCTATTATGGCCCATGTGGCTTTTTAGTGGCCAAAATCCACTAACTTAAGTGGATGGCATGGAGGTTGAGGTGGCGAATGAGGTTGAGGATCATCTTCTTCCTCCTCCTTGTTTTGCTTAAGAAAGCCGTCACTTTGGGAGGGGGATAGCACCTTGTATATGAAGAGTTTGGTAATGAATTTTTGAGAGCTTGTGTATTTTGTTTTTGTGTTTCCAAAAAGCTATCACTCATGAAGTTTGGAGTTAGTATGTGTAAGTTATGAGTTTGGGAGTGAAGTGTTGTGAAGCTGCCTCAAACTTTCAAGAGAGTGAGTTTTGAAAGGGTATGAAATGTGGACAGTACTTTTTATTTGAGTGAAACTTGGGGAGCTTGTAGATATTCATGTTAGCTTTCCAAAATGGGTTTATTTTCTTGATTTGGATGTAGTATGAAAAAGTTATGGGCTTGAGAGTGAAAGGGTGAGGGGATACTTTCGGGTTTTCAAGTGAGTGAGTTTTAAAAGGGTATGAAATGTGGAAAGTACTTTGTATTTGAGTGAAACTTGAGGAGCTTGTAGATGTTCATGTTAGCTTTCCAAAAGGTGTTTATTTTCTTGATTTGGAGGTAGTATGTGAAAGTTATGAGCTTGAGAGTGAAGTATAGGTGAGCTGCCTTTGAGTTGAGAAGGGTGAACTTTGACCGACCATAAAAGTCGGACAGTATCTTAGTTTTGAATGAATTTTGGAGAGGTTGTAGAACTTTTTGTTAACTTTTCAGAGGCGTATCACACTCTTAGTTTGGAGTTGTATAGCGAATGTGGCACTCAATCAACTATCAGACACTTCTTCGAGAGGAGTTCATGAAGGATATGACTTTGTTTCCACAATTTTTTACCATGCATGGGGTATATTGGTACTCCATGATATCTTTGGAGGGGTGTATGGAAGGGTGATAGTATTTTGGTTCATATGGCATCATTGGGGGGGATTTATTGTTATGTTTGTGACTTTGGCTACGGGATCTTTCATTATTTGAACCACATCTAGTTGCAGCTAGAAGCCCCGCGTTTTCCCAAGGCAAGGCCTCTCTACTCGACATCGGATCGGTCACTTCACACATACACACCGGTTTTGGGTACCTTTGTTTTACCCTTAGAGGGTTCACCTTTAATTGTATAGAGGGGTAGGGACTCACCACTCGTATTCCTCACACTCTCTTCTCTCTCAACACGACACAACACACTTAGACCAACTATTGCATTAGATCAGATTGAAACTACTCTCACAACTTTCCGGATGGCCAATCTGGAAGGCAAGTCGCACAGAGCCACCTCTAGATTTTTCCACTACAACGACAGACCCATAGAAACCGGAACTCATATAGGTATTGTGAGTCGTTTGCTAGATTGATCCTAGGGTTTGGCTGACCTTCTGGTAAGTGGTAGGGGGATTTCTTCCACTGGCAGTTGCTTATCTTCACACAGAACCCTCCCTGGCATTCCGGACTTGCACCCACACCACTCCTAATCGGATTCCCATTCCAGGAGTTTAAAGACACATGCTCAAGACCGAAATTACTAATCTAGACTACATCACAAACGTTCCTCTCAACTCAGCTCTAAGTCCCCTCAGATCCACATTCCTCCTTTCCTCCTCCTCTCTTACACTTCCACACACTTACAAGACAACACCGGAAAGCTAGATATACAATAGGTTATTTCTTAAGGGTCTACTTAGTGGCTCAGATTAAAGAAAGGATGACAAAATATAAACTATAACACTAGGATGGAATGAGAGGCAACAAACCTGCCCCTCCTTTAAAAGCTCAAAACATTCAAAGCCTAAAAGGCCAAAAAAGTCACCCGGAAATCCAGGTGACCACTCACAGACTTCCCGAGAAACCCAGAAAAGCCAGATCCTACAAATCCGGAACCCGGTCCCACACTTGGAAATCCGGATCCGATTCAAAATTCAAATACTAACTGCCTAAAATTCTAACTACTTCGCCTTCCGCACCTTCTTCTAGCTGCTCCCGCCTTGACTTGCTGGTGCTCTCGTGGATGACCTTGGAGTTGCTTTTGGAGTTGCCTTCACCGGTGTCATCCGTAATGTTGCTCGGGTCTGGATCTTCCGGATTGCCGGAGGAGAGTATTCGCCTTCTTCCTCCTCCTCATCTTCCGATCCAGTCCGATACTCCTCTTCCTTAGATTTCTCAATTTGAGTGATCTCCTTCTCATCTTCCTTGCTTGGAGATGTCTCATCTAATATAATGGGGGTCCATCTCCTTCCTTGTTTGCTGCTGCTGTAGCATGTGCTCGAATCCTTCCGGATGGGTCCGGGCCAAATTCAACAATCCTCCAATCCGCTCCACCAGTTCACCTTGGGTCTGGGTGCGAGGTGTCTGAAGTGGCTCCTTCTCCGGAAGCTGGAAGACTGGGACAGGTGGCGAAACCGTAATCTTCGGCAGTGCTAACTCCCATGTCGTTTCCGGCTACGTACTTGGCTCACGCGTTGTCTTCACACTCCTCTGGATTGTCTTCTCGAGTTGCGTGGAGAAGGGTTTCATCAAATGTCGGAGAGTTTCCCGCAGGGCTTTTGGTTTAGATGGCAGTGGCATCAAGGCTATCAACTTCACTGGAGTTTTTGTGTCAAAGTGGATCTCCGGAAAGTTGGAGAAATCCATGACACGGTTAGGGTCAATCCGTCCAAGCAGTTGACACATCTCCTTCAACGTAGACTCCATCCTCGAGGAGAAGTCTACCAGGATGCGGATCACCTTAGATCCGGTAAGATGCCCTTCCTCTGCAAGCCGGTTCTGCATGAGAGCCGCCTTCATCACAAGGTCGGCCGGCTTATCCACCAACCCGGATAGGTTCTTCACCAACTGCAAGGCTTCCTTCTCCCTTTGCTTCACTGCAGCCATCTCTCCTTGAGCCCAGCTCAGTCTAGCTTGAAGGTCCGCCTTCTCCTTCTCCAGGCCTTCAAACTGCTTGTCCTTCTTCTTTAGCACTTCCAGATTTGGAAGTTTCTTCAATGCGTCGAGGATGTCTTCCGGTTCCGTCTTCAACTCCCGGCTGATCTTCCTTAGCGGATCTACTAGTTTCTCGTGGTACTCTTGTGCTTGTAATACTGAGTTGAACCCGGTCTTGAAGAATCCAGATATGCCACCTTCTTCTTCCTCCGAAATCTTCTATTGAGTCGGAAGCTTCCCCCGAGACGTTGGATCAGTGGACTTCCGTCTCCTCTGATCGAGGAGTTGTTCTTCCTCTTCTGGATCCTCTTCCTCCTCTATCGACGATTGCTTTGCCTCCACTTCTTCTGTGAGGCCGAATTGGAGGATGGTAGATCCGATATTATACTCTACCATTTCCGCATCACTCAGAAGCTCTGCGTAGTGGTAGAGGTGGAACAGGTAAGGACCAATGGGGTTGGTCTTTGCTTTCCCTATATTGGCGGCAAGCTTGGAGACCACTGCTCCAATGACCTTGCCCCAATTTTTTGGCCTACCCTCCATAGCACCAAAGATGGTGTTTGCTACCGTAACCGTAACCCGGGTAGGCTTTTCCAGATAGAGGATGGTGATCAGGAACTTTAGGACATGCCTCTGCCTTGCATCTAGGCAGTCACTAATGGCATACCCTTCCTTAGAATGGGTTGCATTATTAAACTTCCCAACTATAATCTTATCTGTCCGAGAAGCTAAACTGGATCCCTTTTTGGGAAATCCATAAACCTTAGTCCAGACCTCGTCAATCCAGGTTGCGGGTCTCCCCTTCATTGTCAACTCGTATTGATTCGAAACACCTACAATTAGCTCCTGAATCATCCAGTTGTTCTTTACGGTCCATGGCCTCAAGAACAGATTGACACACTCTATCTCACTAAGATCATCCTCCAGCTGTGACCGCTCTCTCAACCTTTCCAGAATGGTTGGACAAACCATTTGCCCCGTCACTAATGGTTTCCGGATATCCCCCTCCATCATTGCAAACTACACGGAAGTCTAAACACACAATAGCTCCTCACCCAATCACAAACTCACCACTCTTTCATTCAACTACACGCACACAAAACAGTTGTGGAAGAAAGAAGAAGAACAAGTGAGAGTGGCCAGGTTAAGTACCTGTCATCTTACCAACCATTCCTGAAGCAGACCGTTTACCCGTAATGGATCCCTATTCTTCTAGGCCAGAAGTCTAGACTGTAGGCTGTCGCTATCCGAGTTTCTAGAATCCAGTTCCGTCCTGGATCCCGTTACGGATTACCTAGAGCATCCTCTTAGTCATAATGAGATGTTTAGGCTAAGAGGGTTCTAATCCTTTTTGCCTATTAGAAATTTGGAAAAATTCTATATAATTATACACTCTTAAATACTAACCTGGTGACTTCTAGGATTACAGCTCGCGACAACTTACTCAAACCTAGGAACTACTTGAAGTTTTGATCTTTTACTATCACATGGAAGTGTATTTTAAGGCAACTCTAGAGAAGAACCTGCATCTCTTTCCAATGCTCTTTTGAAGGTTGCCTTCATTACGAGTCTATTCAATTCAGATTCCACAACAAGTCTATTGATAGCAAACTCTAGACAAGACTGTACAAGTACCAAACTCTCTGGACCACAAACTATTGCTATAGTATTTTGCACAATCGTTGTCGTTCCAATCGACTCATCTACCTAAGCCTCCCTATAGTGGGAATACCACTTCTGTTTGCCAATCTCATTGAGTCATTTGGCATAATATTTAGGAGCATCAAAGTGCAAGACTTGTGTTTTGATATAAGAAGCAATTCTCAAACAAGACTTGAAAATTCGAAATCAGGGCACTATTGACAAGAATCTGGGCTAAAAAACTCAGGACGGTTAAAATGGAAAGAAATAAGAAATCTTCCAGTTGAAGCCAAGCACTCAAGTTCACTCATATCCCAATTACTGTTGCTGATCAAATGTTTTGCAACTTCAACTAATCTAGCAACACTAAAAAATATTAAAGAGCAATTGATAATTGAAACCCGTCACCCTTCACTGAACGGAGCAGGATCTGAGCGTAGCTCATCAAAGATATGTACAGTACTTTCCACCTGCATATACTGGACTAAATATACAACAAATTTCCACATTCACATCCTTCATGTACTCAAATATTGCTCAGCACACATGCATTGTCAATTAACCAATATTAGCATAAGTGACTTAATGATCATGGAGCAAACAGTAAGAATATTAGTAAGACTAAGAATAATTTAAGTCTCTGAAGCTCCTAATTTCTACAATGAAGTCACTTAGCACCAAAGCATCAGGAGTTCCAGTGCTTCATCGTCTAGGCAACCTAGAAATATGGATTACAAGATTGCTAGTTCAATTGTTAGAACATCACACACCCCAATCAAGAACTTGTACCTGGACTAGACAACACATCCTTTGCAGATCCCCAGTCAAATCTGAAGACTTACGGAGCTCCAGACACTTGAAGAACAAGAAGATAATAGGCTGCCCAGCGCTTCATAGAAAGTAGGATTTGTGTGAGGTTCACTTAAGAATTCTTCGTTTGGCTACGTATAGGTAGCTCAGCACAACAATGACACCTGCAACTCCCACACCAATTGCAGCTTGTCCAAGAATGACGGCATTACTTTGATAGGCGTCTGCAGTTGACTTGCTATTTGCAGACTGTGTCGCAAATGCAGGCGAGGTATGGACGCAACCCAACTCTGATAGCTTCTTATGACTCTCAACGTAATCACGGAAGAAAACATCTTCATCCTATAAAACAATAATCGTAATTAGTCATATTGACTTATCTATGCAAACAAATATCGCCACTAACACATACAGAACAACATCTCTTCATCTTCGAAGACGAAACTATCAGTAATAAAACAGCCTCAAGCCTAAGCAAGACAACATATCAAAGGACCCACAAAAATTTATGCAGACCTATCGCCTAAGGCAAATTGGAAAAGGGAAATAAAAGAATTCATAGTAGCTTCACCTTGGCATGAAGCTCCACAAACGGTCTAAAAGCAGGGTCATCCAACAATGCCTTGTCTGTTGGGAGGAGCAAAAGACCATCTGACTCTCCTTTCCGTACAACCAACCATATAGAAGCCAATCACAGTTTAGACCACAATACAAGATAAACCGGATAAAATGTTATATGAAATCTAGACCCAGCATGTATATCTCATAATCTGTGTGCACGATTAAAAAATTCTTCGACGCAGGGTTGAGTATTATGTATAAGGTGATGGTGCACCTGAACACCAATACATTGGGAATCACAGCACGCCTTAGAAGTTGCTTTCGAAGACTATGAACAAGAAAATTCTAGTCCCCAACGTAGAAATTTAGCACGCTTAAAGCGAGCGTGGACAAATGCATTCATGTCACTAGCATAGACTATACTAGCCATTAACTATCCTGCACTCGAAGGTGCCAAAATACTTATAGAAAGTAGGAGTTGTCAAACTTCAGTGGGTTTGCCGTCCTCGGACCTTCAAAGCCAGACCTTTCCTTATGCACTCTTCCTTGTTCATCCAGCATTAACATACGAAGTACGTTGCATGCAATTGTATCGACTTATCTGAAGAACACAGATCTTTATGTTTGTTGATCCTAGGAGCTCAAAGAAAACCTTCAAGGTAGAAATCTAATCTATTGATAAAGTGACAATGTGACTTACCAGAGTGTGGGCACCAGACAAAGCGACAATTTCTCTGTTCGACAAACCCATCCGGTAAAAGATGTCTTTCAGATGTGATGGTTTTGCTCAATGGCAAAAAGGAGAAACGTTCGTACGGCAGAAGGAAATAACAACATGAATGTGAAACAATGCTGGTGCATTGCACTAGCCTGTCAACAGGGATATTTGCTTAAATTAAAATATAGCAAGACAAATGTCCTCACTAGTTGAGTCAATCGAAATATCACATACCTTTTCTAGTATCGGGCAATCTTCCCTCAGGTGGAGTAGCCACTGAATCCTGAAATTATGAAACAATGCAAATTCATAATAAAATGTTCATACTGATTCATTTTCTATACTTGCCTTTTTGAATTCTTCAACATTTGTGGACCATGAAAAGGAAACTTTGAGATAGAAGGTAGCCTCCAAATTGAGTACTTTTGTGAGAGTTGCTTTCTCTTTTTGAGTTCCATTGAGGGTTGTGAGTGAGAGTGAACTAGCTAAAGCAATAGCAAGTTCATTAGGATTCATATTGTAATTGCTTATTGTGAATGGGACTTGGTATTGGCCCGGGTATTGGATTTAGGATTTCCTTATTCATTGGGATTTTTCTTTTCTTTTGACAAACATCTATTACAGCTAGAAGCCATGTGCTCTTCTAGATAGGTAGATATATGTCACAACAACGTGAAGATGGTAGGGCATTAGGAATGTTGAAAAACCTTGGTAAACATTTTTTTTATTTATAGAGTTGGCAATGACCATTGTGAAGGATGTGAATGAGTAGAGATCAAAGAGGAATTAACTTTGCTTGAAAGGTCATGATATGCATAGGCCTAGAACGTAATATTCTTGGTGGATGGCATGTCATACAATTGACTATGGAGCTTCAAAGTATCATTGCAAAGTATTTTGATCATTTTAGAGGAGTAAGGTAGGAGGTTCTAAAAGCGCATAGGCTCTAAAATTGCCCATCTTTGAGTATGTACAATATTTGAACATGTTACTTTTTCATTGAACCAGTGATGTACAAATAGTGGACATTTGAGGATGTGGGCAATTTTAGAGCCTTTTGCCATTTCAACTCCAGAAATTTAGAATTAATTCTACAAAACTTCAAAAAACATGAAACGACTTGGGTTAGATGCTAATTCCACTGGTCTTTCAAAGAGAATTTATTGAAAAATATTTCAAAAAGTTTTACCTCCCCAAATTTTGGTTTCTACTCTTAAATGAGTGCTTTATGGACCTCCTACCTTACATGTTCCTATCCTTCTTTGATGGTCTTATCTTCCAAAGCATGTCTTTTTCTTTTCTCTTTAATGGGCTCATCTTTAAGGAATAAATTACATTGATTTTTGCAAATGCTTCCAAGTTTGCAACTTTATAAATGATTCAATTCCATCAATTTCATTACTAAATGTTCTAGTGGGATTTGCTAGTAGAGTTTTAACAAAATAGAAATAGAATTGTTTAAGCTAAAATAGAGAAATCTATGTTGTTGTTGTTTGAGTTCAAGGCCTAGATTGATTAGGTTTGAAGATGCATGCTTAACCTTGTATTTTAAGAGTACAAGTTGATATCTGACCACATTGATGTGAATATGTGATTGTGCCTTGAATTGTTAAGTTTGTTGATTATTTTGAATTGTTGAATGAGGTGATCTATCATATTGTCTATTGTGGTATATCCAATCTTGTCTCATGCTATTGTTATTTGGTAAGGCTTTTTATACATTGATAGATGTTTTCATTACTTATAGTGATGGTATTTAATTTTTTTATCACTTGAGATGCACACAAATATGTGTGCGTTTCCATAGACATTATCTTGTGAGAAACAACATTTTTGTTGTTTGTTGCAAAGCATCAATCAAAAAATGAGATTGTATTGTTTTACATCTTATGGTAATTGTATTTTTGCCAAAATCAGCAAGAATTAATTCAAATTAGTGTTTGCTGATTTTATTAATAATTTTTTTATTGTAGTAATTATCAATGAGAATTACTATAGTACTAGTAAACATTTATATAGTATAAAATGTCGAGAAATTAGTGAGGGGCAACCTAATTTCACTATTTAGTGTAGGTGCTACATAATGTCAATGCAAGAGAGTTTCGCCATCATGCCATATTTTGATTGATTGTGGAGAGGTAGATTAAGACCAATAACACTCACTCCTTGCCTTGAGCAAATGTTGAACAAGGTGGGTATGAAGTAAAAATGTCATTGGTCTAGTAGTGAGAGGAATCTCAAGCAAATCTCTACTACTATCAACCAATATTAACTTAATGAGTGTGGATCCTCCTAACATAATCTAAATGCAAGAGACTTTCGCTATTGTGACATGTTTTCATTGCTCAAGAAATCAAAGAAGTCAAATGGCTCAAATTTCTTGCATTGACATTGTGTCCGGTGACTTCAGAAGAAGCCAAATAATAAAAAATAATCACCAGTCAGTACCAACCTTGCCACCCAGTGACTATGTAGGTCTTAACCAATGATTATTTTTGAGAACTTGGCGAACTTTGCAATTACCTAGTCTGTAATGATTTCCAGAAGCAATCCATTACCCTGGATTGAAGAAAATGCATTGTCACACTTGCTCTACGCTATACGAAGCTGATATTAGCAGTGTGAACAATTTACCCAGTTTTCATGGGGTTGAAAATCACACGGGACCAGAATTGGAAATGAACAATGCACACCATGGCACATCTGAAATCATGAACCTGACTACCTTTGTTTGCTGCATTTTGAATTCCATTCATCTGATGACATAGGGTCAGAGTGGAACTTACATTCAATGGTGGAATTTGAAGGAATTGAAAAGCCCACAAAGCTTATCATGGCCGAAATAAGCTTAAGGTAGTATGCTCTTAAAGGGACCATTTAAGGGCTGGTCGGCCTTTTCCATGGTTCTTAGATGCACGGAATTATTTTTTCTTATTTTTCACTTGAAGAAAAATTGATGTGGAATCTAACCCAAGTGGTTTCATATTTTTTCGGAGCATTTTTGAATTACTTATGAATTTTCAAAGAATTATGTGGTAGGCACCTATTTGTGATCATAGGCCTTGCAAAAACCACACACACGCAATCTGAAAAAAGATATGGCTTGACCAAAAACAATCACTACAATATTCTAAAAGTAATACACAAGGTTCTTAAATGCAACCACTACTAAACTTAAACTGACCCTAAATTCTTTTAACATTTGTAAGAAGGCGATTGGGCAATCAATTTTCATCTAGAAAAAGTAAGTGGACATACCCTAGCTTTGAAATGGATCCTCTCTAATTCTTATTCCATGCATTGGCAAAGTTTGAATCATCTCCTGACAAATCTTATTATACTTTAAAATTTGTGGCAGTCCATTTTAGAACCATTGACTGTCCATTTTAAAGGGGCCTACTGCATTGTTTGAAGAAGATGGTCGCAATAAGTGCACACTACCTTAGTGTTGTAGTATGGTTGATGGAATGTATCTTTATGTAGTACTAATAAATATTCTATTTTTGTAATCCGTACTAAGGTAAACCAGCCTATTATAGGCAGATTGACTAGTTTGCCATATTGGCACTTTTGAAAATTAAAATTTTATTTCCGTAGAAAGACAAACATGAGAAATGGAGAGAGCATTTGAAATTTCATTTTTTTGATAGAGTATGAATTTGTTAAGAATTTTTGAAATGTGCAACCCGAATGGTTCAAAACAGTTTGTAGACTACCCCAAAATCATCAAAAAGAGTGTACATAAAGGTCATTAGATCACCTAAAGCAGTCACAATATTTCTTAATGTGGCTGCAACATTTTCTAACATGGACATGACATGATGGAATACAAAAGTTAGTTCTTATAATGACTTTACACTAGAAAGGTAGAAGTTCCTAAATTCAGTCTCTAATAATTCCATCACCATCATATAAAGCATTGAGTTTTTCCATTAACCTACCTAATGAAGTCCTAACATCATTAATTAAAAAAAATCTACCATGGATTGATAGAAAACTGTAAAGGGTCATTTTGTGGATGTTTGCATTAGAGAGTTGGGTTGTCATGGGCTAGTTTACTTTACCAGTAATTTTGTTTATTGCAATTTGAAAAAATGTAGAATATTTCAACAATTCTTTTCAACACATTGCTGCAAATAATGATTTTGGTATGTAACTTATTGATGCAATACGGTGGAAGAGTCTACTCTGAATCAACATTGCAAGAATAGAATTTCAATACTCCATTGTCTCCCTTCCAATTGTGGTTGTACTAATGGAGTTGATTCTCGTAGGATTTTTTCCCAATGCCTATTTCAAACCAAGTGTTCCAAACCCTCAAAGAAAATCAACACATTTTCTATTATTTTTCTCTTCAACTGGATCCCATTTCTCTAGTAGTTTTGACTCATAATAGTATAAGAATATATGATATGACATTTTTTCATAGTACTTCATAGTTCAAGAGCCTCTTCTTACTACTAGATTCCTTCATAGATTTGAGAAGCTTCTTTTAACCCCTAAAGGACGGTTTGTCCCTTCAAAGGACAATTAGGGTCTAGGTAGGTTCTTATGACCTCACTTTTTAGTGAAATTTCTCGGAATTTTTTTGAAGATGTGTGGTTTTGTAAGAGATTTGTGGATATATAAATTTTATTTCAATCAATGCCCAAGAGAAAAAGTTATGGAACAATGAGCCCAAAATGGAGGTTGGTGGACAGCTCAAAAAAATCACAAGAAGTCCAAATAATTTGAAATTCTTTTTCCCTCAAATGTCATTTTTTTTGTACATTCAAAGCATTGATTCATTCTATTTGAACTAGTGATAAGAAAGTTGTGAAAAATCTTAGTTTTTCAAGCAATCTAAGCATCTTCTTGAAAAAACAACTTATAGGATTCATTTTTTCATTCCATTTTTACAATTTTCCAAAAACAATTGTTAGAGAGGGTTATGTTTGCTTGCTAGAACAATCACACTATTGGGATTATTGTACTTCAATTTCATCTTAGTGCTATGAACAATTTAGTTTTTCCTTCAATCTTGAACCTACTTTTACTTCACAATTTTTTAATGAGTAAAAATCAAGTTTTCTTTCTTGAATTTTTTTCCTACATTCTCAACATAATTATTCAACATAAAATTTAGAAAATAAAAATTCATAATACAAAAATTTTAAGTTAAGATGATTCAAAGCTAAAAAAACTAGTCAAACAAGTTGCAAATAAACTTGTTTTCTTCACTTTGGATGTAAATATCTTACAATCTATGAGGTCAAAATTCTGAAATTCCTCATATGCATTTATTTATACTATTCTATTATATAAACCTATGGTCAAATATTAAAAAAAAAACTAATTTTTTTGCTCTTTACAGTAGAAGTGGTAGTTTTGAATGTCACTATAAGAAACTTGAGTTTTTTTGGATGTCGTAAAATACGTAATAGGACATTGACTTTGACATGGAAGTAATCAACTAGGATGTCATCTAAAATTTGTTATAATCGACAGGCCAAAAACGTGGAAAAAACATCCATTTTGAGCTTGATTTTTTCTAACATCACAAGTAATGTGATCTTTCAAGCTTCCCCAAATGCACCATGTGGATGCCATATAAGCACCATGTGGGCAACGAGAGCCACATGGTTTTGTGTTTTTCATCCAGCTCGTCCCTAACGTGGCACCTACTATATTAGAGGGAAAAGTAACGTGGCATGTCTTATCAACAAACTTTTATATTGCTAAAAATTTTCGGTGCTGCTTGTTGAGATGTCAAACTAGACATTTTGGAAGACATTAATTGGTACTTACTCTATTCATAAGGCAAGATCAACATAAAATTAATTTAAAAAATAAAATAAAATGAACAAAAAAATTACAAAAAATTACCATGTACCATCAAGAGATTTTTTGATGGTAAAATGAACAAATTACTTTTGTAAAAGTTAGTAAGAATGAAAGGTAAAAGGGTCATATTTATATCCATTCTCCGTCTATGGTGAGACAAAAGATATGGGATAATTAGAATATGGGAACTTGATCCCTGTACATGTCGATGTTATTTTAGACATCTTCATGTTGTTTCAAACATTTGGATGTTATTTCAAACAACTCGATGTTTTTGGAGACATCTTATATGAAACACAATTCTTGTTTTCCATATCCCATATGGATTGTACATGTTGCACTTCCTAACCCACCCACCTACCGCACACATTTATAAAGACCAACTCTTTTCATCCATGATGTACATCCATCCATTTTCCTTTTTTCACAAAACATGCCACATGGCTGCCCTTTCCTAAAGAATTTCACATATGGTCAAAGTTTTACCATAGATTATAGTGATTTTACCAACTTATCAAAAGTCAAAATAGAGCTACTTGGTGACATGGCAATCTATGTTTTTTGGGATGTCACAAGAAAACATGACCATGTTTTTTCTAACATCACTAAGAACATGTCCATCTATAATGACACCTACTTATTTCCCAACTTACCCACTTACGTTTTCGTCAACATCAAACCAAATTCACATTCCCGTAGATGTTTATCATCCAACATAGGGTGTTTTAGAAAACATGTTATATTTTTTGGAAACAACATCAAAAATGCAATTTTCTTACAATGTGTGTTTTGAAGGAGAAATGTCTCGGTCCTTTAGGGATTAATTAGGAAGCTCTTCAAGAGACTTCATGTTGCTTACATGTTCCTATCTAGATCTAGAAAGCCTCTCAAGAAGCATCTTGCTACTAACAAATTCTTTCATGGTTCTCAGAAGTTTCTCAAGAAGTTCTTTCTAAATAGAAGGTTCCTCTAGCGGCCTCTTATTATATATATGAGGGTTTATGTTTGTAAGAATCAAAGAGAATATTTGGATTTTTAAGATACATTTTTTTGGACTTTAATTATAAGTTATGAATTTTCAAAGCTCTAAAAATAGGTGAATTCAAAATTACCAAAGGCATTAATGAATTGAGGTTCTATATTTTATAAAAGAATCTAAAATAGAAAATTTGCAAATATGAGTTATAATTAAGGGCAATTATTATAACTTTGTTGGACCCTATTTGAATACAAATGGCACCTTCTTATTGGTTGAAGAAAGATATGATATTTTCAATAACATGCTATAACATTAAGTTGCCTTTTTAAAAAACCTTTGTTGACCAAGATCCAACCATTCAATAGTTGAGGTTGATCTAGCTTCTTTCTACGCTCGTTGCAGATGACCACGTCAACATGATTGTCTTCAACAACACAGGAGCCAATCAACTCAATCATGAAGCAGTCACTCATTCATCCACACTCTCCTAGTTACCATTGTTGCATTTGCAATTCACATCTCTACAATGACAATTTCTCGGTGGAAGGTGATTTGATAGGCGTTGCTGGAATAATACTCTACCTGGAGTTAATGGGCAACTTGACAAATCCAATCAATAATGCCTTGTTCAGTAGGGTCATAGGATATAGTGCTCCTACAAAGCCAATCATATTGACTCCTAAAAATTACACCTTATTAGTGGGCAATAATCATATCAAAAGCTATACCACCCAAATTAGCCACATTGATGATTTTTTGGCTCTAGACTCTAAGGGGGAAAAGCTACATCTTGAGTAAGAGGTCCATTATCACTTGGGTTAATTAAATTGCCAAACGTTTATCATTGCTAGAGTATTGAACACCTGTAAGTAGGGACAAAATGAAGGTGAAAAAGTTTGCATTTGTTTTGATGTATTGTATTTGTTTCCACTTCCATGCTAAATCCTCCGTACTATGAAGTACTCCGTAATGTCTACTTTGGAATTACATTAAGAAGCAAGTTTCAAACTAAGCCTCTTGTAGATTTTTCATTGCTCTACTAATTAAAGAGACAAAGCCTCTCCTAGTGTAGCTCTTTCTTTCCTATTATAGCACTTGCAACTTCTTTGTTAAATAACTTTGTTGTTTTCTAACTCAAAATGAAACAATCCAACCATGTGGAGTGAGCAACAAATATTATGCATCAAATGGAGGTCTCTTTGAGAAAACAAACTTGACAAGCACCATCAAAAACCTAGCTTGTTGCAGAGCATGTAGTGTGTTGAAAGCGGGTCTAAAAAGTCCCAACTCCCAACTAAAAGGTTTGATTATTGGGTTCAGTGTGATAGGACTACTTGTGGTACTGTTGGGTTTTGGAGTGAGTTGTTGCTTGTTTGTAAGATGTAGAGCATCTGGTAAGGACATATTCAAATTTCTAGGGCCTTCAGAAGAGCACCACAACAATGCAGATTGTACATCTACTTTATGAAATTAATTGAGTTAACCCTCTAAAGATACGGCCCTCCATGACCAAGCCATAGCTAGTCACCTAAATTGTTCGATTATTGGACCAATAGGTGTATTCTATTTTTCTATAGTTAACAATGAAGTCATCCATTGGACCATTCTAGTCTATAGCGTCCTTATAGGGTTAAAGTAGGGATTTTTTGGCGTATCATATGAAGAGTCTATTTATTTAGGGTCCCGCATTGGGCTCCAAAAGCTTGTCCATCTAACACCTATAATACCAATTTGCAATACCAAGTACTTCACACCACCTTAGGTGATTTTAGTCAAGCCGAGATCACCTTTGAATGGAGTTTAGTTACTTCATTCTATTGAGAAATTTCTATTTTGTGCAAAGATATATTATTTTGCCTACATAGATAGTATATGGCTTATATGAGTGCTCTACCATTCTCTTTGAGTTGTTTGATTTCTTTCATAATCTTCTTCGATATTCTTGTCTTCGTATTTATAATGACACACAAGCCCACACATGGTTCAATCTGAAAAGATGGTCTTCCAACTTGTTGAAGAATGTTAACCCCTATAAGTCTCTACATTTAAAAAAGTGGATGTGCCTTGGTCAAACTTGATTGTAACTTTCAAAATGACCATTTTTTATATTTGGCTTAACTTGAGAATGTAGGCGATTTGGGAAATGTAATCAATTTGGAAACCTCTAGTAAGGGCAAGTATGCAGGGGTACCAAGCTCTTGACGTCTAGTGTGAGAATGATTTCATTCATTTTTATACCTCTGGGTTTAATTCAATTGACTACATAGTAACCACAGTTTCCATTTCATTTTTTCTATTGGATTTTCCTTTAGGTACAATGTAATGATTTCTGGAGCCATCCATTACCTTGGATCAAAGAGAATGCATTGTCCCAATTGTTCCACGTTTTGAGAACTTGATATTCACAGCGCAGACAATTTACCCAGTTTTCATGGGGCTCAAAATCACTTGGGACTAGATTGGGAAACAAACAACTGAAGTTACCTCATGGCACCCCTAAAATCATGAATCTGGCAACCTCTGCTAGCCCGTTGCATTTTGAATTCAATTCATCTGATGGCATAGGGTCAAAGTAGAACTTACATTGGACAGTGGATTGAACAGTAGAATCTGGAGGAATTAAAAAGCCCACAAAGCTTATCATCACCAAAATAAGCTTCATGTTGCAGTATGGTTGATGGTATGTATCTTTATGCAGTACTGATAAATATCCTATTTTTGCAATCCAGCACCACTGGTAGTTTTGTTTGTTGCAATCTGACAAAACATAGAATATTTCAAGAGTTCTTTTCAATACGTTGCTGCAAATGTTGATTTTTGTATGTAACACATTGATGCAATGTGGCAGAAGAGTCTAGTGTGAAACAACATTGCTATAATATAATTGCAATACTCCGTTATCTCCCTTCCAATTGTGGATGTACTAAGGTAGGAGGCTTGAATTGTGAGCGGACATTTACAATCAAGTAGTAGAACTGTCATGAATAGTGCAGAAAGTTTCAAAAATGGATCATGGTTCCTTCAATGCACATTTTGCTTTTTAATTGTGTTTTCAAATCCCTTTCAGAAAAATATACATTTAAGTAAGGCTAAAATAAATGTAAGCATGATGTGGATCATTCTATGCTAGAGCCAAAATTATAGAAACTTCCTAAGTTTGAAGTCCTCCATTCAAAGACTGATTTTGATTAAGATTAGTCCAATCTATGAGCACCAATAGCTATTTATGCACCTTCCACTTTGAAAATTCATAGTTAACTCATTCTAAGTCAAAAAATTACAATTTCAATTGTCAATGAATTTTTTCTCTTTCCTCTTTCTACCAAAAATATGTGAAAAATGCTATGCCCTACTGATTTTTGTACAGAGGTCCATTATCCCTAAGATGCTCAGTTTATGAGCCTCCTACCTTAATGGAGCTAATTCTGGTAGTATTTTTTTCCAAATGTCCATTGAGGAAAAGTGGAGGCAACAAGCAACCTCATAGAGGAGCAAGGTTCATTCCTTCGTCACATGCCTAACATTTGGTCTGCATTGATTGGATACATAAACAACCCTATATGTACACCAAATCTTGTGGAGCACTCATGTTTGTGCTTTTTATTTAATTATGCTAACTAAAGGTAATTGCTCCTCAAAGTATTCAAATAAGCATATGAGCACAGCTCTTCTCATTAAAAAAATGAATTTGTTGGCAATTGAAATGATGATTTTAGATTCTTTGTATGTTCATTCTCTCGATTTTGTATGAATAAATACAACTATTGAAAGTGTTAATTTTTGGTGAATCTAAAATGGACCCTAAGCTTTGATGATCAAAAAGTATACATTTTGTCAAGGATTTATCAAGGTTGTTTTTGGAATAGGTTTGCAATTTGGTGGGGTGACTTTAGACAACCCTTTCAACACATATTTCAATGATTTTAATGAGGCCAACAAGGCTCATGGAGCATGGAACCCTAAACTAGACTACCATGGGAATATGTAGAAAAATTTCAAATCATTTCATCCTATGGTTTGCAAGATTATTGCATTTGCAGTTCAAAAAAAACATTTTCTATGGACATGTGACAAGGTAAGAAAATTTTGAATCCACTTGCAATGACATTTGGGCACAACATATAGTTTTCCTTGGTTACCAAGGCATGATACATCACATGTCTTAATTAAATAATTGTAACTAAAATTTTAGTATTCTACTAATGAACACCAAACATATCCTAAGTATGAACACAATATTTAGATTTTTCTTGTGAAGAAAATTTGACATTCCCCTCTTTTCCATTCTTGCTTAGAAATAATCAACCAAAACAACTTTATTGATTTTGGACTAAAGAAAATGAAGTTTTGCATCAATAAAAGCTACATGTGAGGAAGTGTGAGTAGGGCCTTACTCAAAAAGCAAACTTGTGCACCAAGACATAACCTCTTATAGCATTGCCATTTGTTTTCCTTTATTACAAAATTAGACACTTTTTCAACCCTAAGAAACTACTTGAAGTTTTGATCTTTTACCAGCACATGAAAGTGTATCTTAAGGCAATTGTAGAGAAGAACCTCCATTTCTTTCTGATACTCATTAGTTGACATTTGTAATATGAAAATATGATTCTTAACCCCTAAAGGATTGAGGCACATTTCACACTGAAATTGTGAAAAATTGCCACTTTAGGACAGTGAGAAAAAAACGAAAAACAATTTTTTTTTCAAAATTCAACTATACAAATTTGTATTAGACTACTAAGGGAATGTGTAGAAATTTTTTCAAAACTTTGACTATATGGATTGAAAGATTATAAATTTGACCGTATATTCAACAATCATTTAGTCCTTGAGGGGTTAAATTGAATTTTGACACTTATGTCGAAAAGTTGTGCAATTTCTCATGTGATTACATTGTACATAATGACAATTGCAATCCAAAATAGTCTAGAAGATAGAGTTTTTCATTATGAATGGTGAGAGCGTAGGTGTAACTAGAAACTATACATCCACTTCTTCGCACTCTTGCATAAACTAAAGGAGACAGAATTTCTTGACCCTCATTGTGACACTGGGACCATCACAAGAAGAATACGAAAATTGATGAGGAAATACCCTGCTTCAGCTTTCATTTGGTCAAAAAAGAATTGGTGCACGAAGCAAGAGAGGAAAGTAGTTGTTTCACAACATCCAACATGTAAGGTGGTTATCAAAGAAGTCATACACAAGGCGAAGTATGAGAGGAGTATTGTTTTTTCTCAGCAATGAATGCTTGTAAACTCCAACAAGCCTTCTCTATGCATTCCTTATACTCATTGTCAACAATAGGAACTAGCAACTTGATCGTATTGTGTTACAATGTGGCCAAAAGATGATTGTAGCCCCTGTTCCCTCCAATTTCCTCCCCTCCCCTAGGTGAAAAAAATGATAGCTGTTGATCTTGATACTGAAAAAATCCCCCCCCCTCTCTAATGCCGTTGATTAGATGATTAGTTGGAAAAAGGTATCTATTAATTGCGCCAACAAGTAGATCTTGGCCATTGAATACTTGGGGTTTGGTGCCCATGCATTTCCCTTCATTCAGCGTTCTTGTGTTTGCTACGAGGAGTGCAACGCAGAAGGTGGAAATTCAGTCGGAGGTGCAATTTGTTCGATGCATGAATTCTATTTGTGTTACATGTTTGCTTCAATGAACCCTAAATTGAAGAAGTTTCTTTGCAGAGTGGTCATACTATGAAGCAAATGGTTTGTTTTTTCATGTTTAGGAAGTTGTGCTAGCATGGAGTATATTGTACTTAGCATGCTTAGTGTCAGCGTTTAGGTTTAATGTACTGACATTGAGTGTGCTTAGTGTCGAATGTAAAACGATCAGAATTACTCCAAGCTTGATCAATCAACATGTTTGTGAATTGCAGCTAGTATGTGGATTTGGTCACTTGTTTGCTTTTGTTTATGAACTCTAAATTGAAGAAGTTTCTTTGCAAGGGAGTCCTACTGCAAAGCAAATGGTTAGTATGCATAGTGTACTTAGTATCAACAATTAGTGTGCACTACATTTAAAGATTTAGGGTTTGGCGTTTAGTGCCTTATATGTTCCTTTGTTTGTTGCAATGCAGTTTTCGCAATAGGGAGCGTTCGTTGCAATGGTGAGCATTGTGTGGCAAATTCATGAAAGTTGTCCATAACAAAAAAGTGATTTTTTTTGCTGAATGATGACACTCTAGTTGAGCTAGTCTTTTAGGTATGAGCTTCTAATCTTCACCCTTATTGAGCTTCAAGTTGTTAATCTTCAAGAATTAACCTTTGTGGAAGAAATCAGATTTTTGTTTTTTGTTTTTTGGATGCTGTGGCGTGCCAGGAGTACAATTGGTGTGAACATAATGGAAGAAATTGGACCATTCAGTGTGTATTACATTACAGGGATTGATAATCATCAGCTTAGAGATCGAGCATTGTTTCAATGCTCATTTGCAGTTTCTTCCTCTTTTGTTTCTGTCTTAGGGCTTGGGGTTGAAGCTACAAAGATTTTAGCATGGAAATGCTCATGGATTTTTGTAAGAGAAATTTTGAAATCTTTTTCCAAAAAAACATACACATGTACCTCTTTGAAATTTTTGTATGTAAAAGTTTTGCAACCAATAAGGAAAATCACACATGTACCCCTTCCAAATTTTTTGTAAAATCTTTGCAACTAATGGGAAAATGACATATGTACCCCTTGTGTTAATGAGGAGTGGTTAATACAAAAAACAATAGTTTCATCACAATGTGCATCTTGATCGTATCATGTTACTTTATCTACACAACAACCCTTATTAAAGATACGAGAATCTCCAAACATTAATTGGTCACACAAAAGCACACTAAAAGATGTCCAAACATTAAAACCAAACACACGAAGCTTTTTCAATTCCAGAATATGCAAACCCAAATATTGAAGTTCCAAATTTCTAGACTCAAAGTCCAATCCTACAATAATCACAATCTCACAATTCTCTACAACAATTGAAACTCCTCAAATTAAACTCCTTGATGTAATTACCTTTAGAATAAGTAATACAAGATGAGTTAAATGAAAACACCTAGTGATTGAGGGACACGTGTCTGTTAGTGTTTGGGTCCCCTTTCCGTGAACAACAACTTCATTTCCAAAAGCTAACTACAAGTTTTTCCAAGGCCTAATTGTAGTTTTCACCAAGGGAAGTAAATTGGAAAAGTAAGGTTGGTACCCCCAAATTGTACCTTGTTTAAAACCGTCATCATCACTCTGTGTACATATCCAAAATCAATATGTATATATTCTGAAAAAACAATGTTAAAACTTCTACCCAAAAAAACTTTGTCCCTTCATAATTTTTGCATATGGTATCCTGATGTCACATTCTTTGGTGCATTAGAACCTCCTTTTACTTGAGTACAAGAAAATATGAACTTCAACAAGGTTTTCTTCTAGTGTACATTACTAGTTCTACAATAGGAAAAGGGAATCTAACTTGTGATGACATTGTAGTAGAGCCCATTTTGAATCACCATCTAATGTGGCAATAACTAATATGATTGTGCTAAAGTATGTCGGAATGAAGTCATCCTAACCAATTGTTTGGAACTACAGAGGCATTCTAAATCTTTGTTGAAATGGATAGTGATTTCTCCAATAGTGATAGTCTTATGATTAGTTCTGACATAGATAGCGAGCCTTTTGCTTTATGAGTAGCATTGATTATAGTTCATGAAATTGGAAAGTCAAATTTGAAATTGCACTTCGGAATTCCTTGACTCATAATAATCTAAGGCCTGATTTGTACTAGCCTTGGGGTCGAATGGAAGGTCAGCCCAATATACCCCCAATCTGGCCCTCAATCTAGCCTTAGTTCTACACTCTAGCCCTAGTTAATGTAGAGTGTTGAGGCCCAATTTTATGACCTAATTTCCGATTCATGTTCTCTTGGATTTTCTTAATGCTCAATTAAAAAAATATAAAACATAGAGATTTTTCTTCTTTTTCTCCCTATTTTTTTTTTCAAAAATTAAAGAGAAAGTGTTTAAACTTTTGTGAACCTTTTCCTTTTTTTCCTATTATTTATATTTCTTGTACTTTTCAAAATCATATTAAATTGCAATTTAACTTCATTTATAATTCTAAATTTTGTGATAATGTGTTTAATCAATACACATTGAGTTTGTTTTCCTATTTTTAGATAATTTTTTTGCAAATGAAGATTATTGCAACCACAATAGACCTTCATACACACCAAAATAGAACTTGGAAAATGACAAATATAGCATGTAAAACTTTAGAGGAGTTCATGAAGTAATTTCTTAGCACCTTCCTCCATATCCATCAAGCCTCTAATGATTCTATCATTGCACCCAAAATTGTGCAACATGTATAAAAATAAAAAATAAAAAATTATACAACATGTAAACATGCACGCATAATAAAATTTATGATCCAAATATGAGAGATTGGTTAAAGTTAGGAATGAATCCATCTTTGAATACTTGCAAATTGCTAAATCCTAGGAAAAGTTTGACATTGCAAGTTCAAGAATTGGTTATTGACATACCTATAATAATCTACCTACATTCAACCTAGATTTCAGGCACTATAAAATTAATTAATTGAGGAGCTACATTAATTAAGGAACTAAAGTAAGTGTAAAAATTGAACAAATGAATTGAGGGATCAATTAAAGTTTGTATAAATTGAGCTAAATTAAGTGAGAAACTAAATTAATTGTAAAAATTGATCAAATGAATTGAGGACTAAATTAACCCTTAAGGACCAAGGCCTTTTTTCTACAAAAAAATACTCAAAACTACCATTTTTAGAGCAAAGAGTAAAAAAATTTCAAAATTTTATTTTTTGAATATCTAACAATAGGATCTTATACCTAATTAGTATAAAAATGTGTGGAAAAAATTTCAAAATTTTTGACTGCATAGATTGTAAGATATCTGCATTTAAAGTGAAGAAAACAAGTTTTTCTACACATTGCGGGACTAGGTTATTTGACTTTGAACCTTCTTAACTTTACGTTTTTGCACTACAAAGTTTTGAGCTTTAAATCTTTATGGTGGAGAATTGAGTTGAGAGTTTAGGAAAAAATATTAAGTAGAGGTAGGTACAAGATAGAAGGAAAATCTAAATTATTAATATTTCTAAGATTGAATTAAAATGCACTAATCCCAACTGTGAGATTGTTTTAGAAATTTAATGAAACCATATGGAATTTTTTTTTAAATTGTAAAAATTGCATTTAGAAATGAATCCTATAAGTTATTTTTTGGAGGAAGATGCTCTATTTGCCCGAAAAACAAGATTGTCTATAACTTTCTCATAACACATCCAAATAGAACGAATCAAAGCTTTTTGTGTAGACAAAAATATAATCTATAAGCCAAAAAAAATTCAAAATTCAGAATTCCAATTTTTGAAACTTTGTTTTGCTGCCCTTTCTCCCCTATTTTGAGCTTATTTGGACTTAACTTTTGTTCCCACGCACCAAATGAAAAAAATATATATTCCCATGAAGATAATTAATTTTTCTATCTTCATAAAAAATTTCAAAAAATCAAGACAAAAATTGAGATTGTAGGTACCTACCCGAAATCTCATTTGCCCCTTGAAGGGACAATGGTCCTTTAGGGGTTAAAGCGTGTATAAACCTAGCTAAATTAAGTGAAGACTATTCTAAATTAACTAAAAATTGATCTAATTAATTGAGGATTAAATTAACTATAAAAATTGATCAAATTAACTTAGGGCTAAACTAACTGTAAAAATTGAGCTGAATTACTACAACAAAGTGTAACTGAACTACATTAATTAAATCCATTGAATTGAAGGTAAAATTCATAAACTGAACTAGAATTATCCCTTAAATGCATAGATGGCCAAAATTGGCCTACGATTTGTAGTATTCACGTAATAACTCATTGAGAATGGATGTATTTGCAAATACTTGAAACTTGAATATTGTGGGCATCAATGTAAAGAAAAAGTACGAATTTTTTTTGAAAAATTTAGAGATTTGACAAGGAATCTTTGCTTACCGGAAGATAGTCAACAATGTATTTCTTGTAAAATCATATCTCTAGTGAAACTATACAATTCAAATACATAGTTGTGAGGTGTTAGATTGTAATAGACCAGCGACAACTTTAGCTAGTTTAGTGTAGTCTCACCATAATGCGCAACTTAGGGTTTAGGTTCTTATGCATTTGCAGATTACCGTTGGGTTTTCTCTCACAATTTGTGGCGTTGCTTTGATCTCATCTTCTGTGAGTTGTTTGTTTTTGCAATTGCAGTTCACTAGAGTTTGGAGTAATTTGGTGAGTTGCAATCATTTTTTCATTGCTGTCAATTTGTGATGTTCTTGCATTACATCTTCTCTAAGTACGTAGTATTGGTGTATCGAATGGATGTTCATCGACATACTTGAGCAACTTCGGGAGATTTTGAATTGACAAGAAATGGTGAACTTATAGGTTTAAGTAAACATGAGGAATCTAGAAGTTCTAAAGCTCTTAGATTTACAGGTTCATGCAAATAGGAATTTGGAAGTCTGACAACTTCTTGTGCAAGAGCTTGCTCTCTCTATTGATCAATGTTTGTAACCTAGTTACTTTGGGCAAGAGAGAATTGAAGAAAGGGTGCCCGCTAATAGGTTCAAGTGCATGTGTTATATGATGCATTGGGAATGGAAGGTGAATCTATGGGTGGATCAATAATTTCAATGGACCCAACTTAGTCTACAAGAAGTTTTAAAGCTACACATGACTTGATGGTTAATACAATTTGAAAATGCTAGGAGTAGTGGTCATTGATCTGGGCGTCTTTGCCCTCAAAATTTGTTTGGGAAGTTGGGTGACAATGTCGATAAGCTTTAGTGTCATCAAAGTAGTCAACTATAAAGTACAATGTACTTTGTAGTTTTGGGATCCAACTTGGTTCGCTTCTCATCTACAACATGAGCAAAGGCAATACAACCAGAAATTCACAAGTGTGAGAGATTTGGTGATTGGTTGTAAAGTTTTTGCCTAGCTAGCTATACCACAAGTGATATTTGCTAGCTAATCTACAAGTGACAATGTAACTGGGAAACCTATACTGCGCTCCACTTCAACTTGACATTGTGTCTAGAGCAGTCATTGATTACATGAAGTACCATATGAGTATCCAAGAACCTTGATAGAAAGACCCCAACCAACCCCTGCCATGCTAACATTTTTCACGAATTTTTGGTCCTTAGATTAAGCCCACACATTTCGTCATGTTGTTTTAGCCTTGACAAGAAACTCAAGCAAAAACTTTGGGCTCTAGAATCTACTTCCTAGAGATCGAAATAATGCTCTATACACCAAGCTACCTCAAAATACGGTCCAAATGATGTCTGTATTCTACAAGCCAGCATCGTTAAAGGATTAAATGAATTGGAATGTTCAATGTTTCTAGTAATTTTAGAGCTCAACAAAATTATTGTCTTAGTTCAATTTATGAATGGCAAGATGTTTTGGAATTTCATTAAGGATTGGAGTTGAAATCTGCTTTCCCAAATGACCAACTGTACTTGAATTTAGGTGTGCACAACCATTTTTTGTTATTATGCCTTTTCACTATTATGAGATTGGTCAATTATTCAATTTTTCTTGTTGGCAAGTGAAAGGAGATTTCAATGCACTAAACAACATGACATTTGGATATATTATGCAAAAGTTATGAACGGGAAAGTTTCAAATAAGAACTTCCGTTGATTCATGCTAGAGGTGTTCATGATCTAATGGAGGAGCCCAATCTAGTGCTACATAGGAGTTATGGCCACCGAAAACCTCATTGGATTTCATCCTTGGAACCAAAAGGTTTGGTGCCAAAACTATGCCATCTAAGGCATCATGTAGGATGAGTTGTAATTTTGGCCCAACCCTAGTATAAAGCCCTTGGGCCGGATTTGGAGGACTTGAGTGACTTTATTGGTTCAAACTTAGAGAGCTTGGGTTGGCCTTCAATCCGGCTTCAAGTATAAACAAACATAAGACCATGTGGTATAATATCATTCGACACTACTCCCTTTGATCCAAAATGATCTTCCTATTCAACATGCAAAATGTTCTAAATTAAGGTTATTTCAACCTATTTCAAGCTATAAGTAGAGTTTGGTGCACTCATAATTATCATTTTAAAACTTTTGTGTACCCAAGTCCTTTCCTAAATATAGTTTTAGAGTATTCAAAGTAGGATTTTTGAGGCATTTTTAAAGAGCATCGGTGAGCATTCAATTGCCCAATTTCTAGAGCCCATGACTACTGCTTGTGGTACAAGACTTGACCTATCAACCTATCAACCTTTAGCCCAAGACCATGTGGCTATTGACATGCAGCTTTGGACTTGATTAGGTATGGCACTAAGTATAGGGAATATTCTCAAGAATACACGCATCTCACAAAGTACTATCAATGTTATTCTTGGAATACTCTAAATCAAGATTCTTGATCGAGTTTCATTCCATTGCTCCAAAAACTACTACCAAACCCCTAGCTCCCTTCTTTCTATGTCACAATATGCAATTGGAAGATCATTTTCGAACAAAAATGAAGAGGACTCGGAAGATCATTTTAAAATGGAGGGAGTATTATTCAATTCTCTTTCCATCATATCTATAGCAAAGGTAGAAACATAGTCACAGAGAAGAATTATAGACCGTGAATGGGATGATGGAAAGGTAGCTTGAATCAATGGGATCATTCTTCCATGCCTGTTTATAGTTTTTTACAAATGAAAAATAGGTGATGGGGTTGACAAATTGGTGAAATGAAAGATGACACTTTGCACTTAGTAGGAAATAGAAGATGTTAATTAAAAGTATACCTAATTGGGCTATTCAAGGACTTTTTCAATGATTTTGGCAACTACAACGAACGTCAAGTGGTTCTAAATACCAAATAATGACAAATACTATTATTCTGGAGCTTGTGACAATCTTATAAATTACAACTTGCTTTGAATTGAAAAAGAAAGTTTTGAATGAAGATTGTCAATTTCCAGGCACTTGGAGGATGAGGGTATCATAGTTGGTTGTGTTCGACATTATAGACAGAAGAAAAAGGTCAAGTCCTTTTCCTTCCTTCCTTATCATGATCAACAATAAATACTTCTTAACATATTTGACATGCTCCACGTATATTATTTGAAAAAAAAGTTACAACTATAGATTTTGACATTTCAATATGGGAATTATAACTATAATCTATAAATATTTAATCTATATATGATCTAGATTTATTTATTATCCTAAATATATCTAGATACAAAAGAATTGCATAAAAACTAAGATAAAGGAATATACTTTGCACAAATACAGGCACAAATGTTATGAAAAATGTAAAAATTACATAATGAACCAAGGTTATAATTGCTCCCAAAATGCAAATATCAAGAAAATTTAGAGAATACAATCTTACCAATATCAACATCTCATTAATTGGTATTCTTTCATCTTCCAATGAAACAAGTTAAAAGAACTACCAAAATTCTAAATAAAAATTTGTGTCACCATTTCTTTGAACAAATAAATTAAATACCTAAACATGAAGACCATCATCAAGATATACATAAATGTAAGCATCAACAAAATCATGTTGTTATACATGAGTAGTTGAATATGTACAATCGTACTAGCAAAATAATATTGAAAGAAAATTATTGAATATTTCACTGTGACGTCCTATACTAGAATTCAATATGAATCTTTTTTAGAAAATATCCAAATTTTCTTCAATATCAACCTACTAAAAAAACCCAAACTTGCACAAAAGCATTAATCATTCAAGGAAGTGAATAGTTGACAAAAAACTATTAACTAAATATTAATACAAATAATTAACTTTCTAGGTGATATCATTTCCAACTTCAATCATAGTTAAGAAGGTCACTTACAAATAATTGAATGAACCAAAATATAAACAATGAAAGGTTCAATAACATAAAAGGACCACCAAATTCAAGATCATAAGCCTTGCCATTGTCTTCTATACATATGTATACTTGCCCAACAATCCTTTGACTTCTCCATAACTCCATAAATTGAAAATATCATTAGACTCAAGTTCATCAACCTTCTTCAAATCTTCAACTCGCCCATCCTCTTCTTAACTTCCGAAAACTCTTGAAAGTAAATGCATCATTAGGCTCGAGTTCATTAGCCTTGTTCAAGTCCACCAATGCATCTGCCTACTTGCCCATCATTCTCTTAACATCTCCACGACTCCTCAAAGTGAATGCATGAATAGGCTCGAGTTCATCAACTTTGTTTACGTCCTCCAATGCATCTACATACTTGCCCATCATGCTCTTAACATCTCCATGAGTCCTCAGAGTGAATGCATCATTAGGATTGAATTCATGAGCCTTGTTTAAGTCCTCTAATACATTTGCATACTTGCCCATCATTCTCTTAACATCTCCACGACTCCTCAAAGTGAATACATCATTAGGCTCGAGTTCATGAGCCTTGTTTCAGTCCTCCAATGCATCTACATACTTGTCCATCATTCTCTTAACATCTCCACGAGTCTTCAAAGTGAATGCATCATTAGGATTGAGTTCATGAGCCTTGTTTAAGTCCTCCAATGCATCTACATACTTGCCCATCATTCTCTTAACATCTCCACGAGTCACCAAAGTGAATGCATCATTCGGGTCGAGTTCATGAGCCTTGTTTAAATCCTCCAATGCATCTACATACTTGCCCATCTTTTCCTTAACATCTCCACGAGTCGTCAAAGTCAATACATCATTAGGCTCAAGTTCATGAGCCTTGTTTAAGTCCTCCAATCCATCTACATACTTGCCCATCATTCTCTTAACATCTCCACGAGTCACCAAAGTGAATGCATCATTAGGTTGGAGTTCATGAGCCTTGTTTAAGTCCTCCAATGCATCTAGATACTTGTGCATCATTCTCTTAACATCTCCACGAGTCTTCAAAGTGAATGCATTATTAGGATTGAGTTCATGAGCCTTGTTTAAGTCCTCCAATGCATCTACATACTTGCCCATCGTTCTCTTAACATCTCCACGACTCCTCAAAGTGAATGCATGAATAGGCTCGAGTTCATCAACTTTGTTTAAGTCCTCCAATGCATCTACATACTTGTCCATTAGTCTCTTAACATCTCCACGAGTCGTCAAAGTGAATGCATCATTCGGGTCGAGTTCATGAGCCTTGTTTAAATCCTCCAATCCATCTACATACTTGCCCATCTTTTCCTTAACATCTCCACGAGTCACCAAAGTGAATGCATCATTAGGATTGAGTTCATGAGCCTTATTTAAGTCTTCCAATGCATCTACATACTTGCCCATCATTCTCTTACCATCTACACGAGCCGTCAAAGTGAATGCATCATTCGGGTCGAGTTCATGAGCCTTGTTTAAATCCTCCAATCCATCTACATACTTGCCCATCTTTTCCTTAACATCTCCACGAGTCTTCAAAGTGAATGCATCATTAGGATTGAGTTCATGAGCCTTATTTAAGTCTTCCAATGCATCTACATACTTGCCCATCATTCTCTTAACATCTCCACGAGTCACCAAAGTGAATGCATCATTCGGGTCGAGTTCATGAGCCTTGTTTAAATCCTCCAATGCATCTGCATACTTGTGCATCATTCTCTTAACATCTCCACGAGTCTTCAAAGTGAATACATCATTAGGCTCAAGTTCATGAGCCTTGTTTAAGTCCTCCAATGCATCTACATACTTGCCCATCATTCTCTTAACATCTCCACGAGTCTTCAAAGTGAATGCATCATTAGGCTGGAGTTCATGAGCCTTGTTTAAGTCCTCCAATCCATCTACATACTTGTGCATCATTCTCTTAACATCTCCACGAGTCTTCAAAGTGAATGCATTATTAGGCTGGAGTTCATTAGCCTTGTTTAAGTCCTCCAATGCATCTACATACTTGCCCATCATTCTCTTACCATCTACACGAGCCGTCAAAGTGAATGCATCATTCGGGTCGAGTTCATGAGCCTTGTTTAAGTCCTCCAATCCATCTACATACTTGCCCATCATTCTCTTAACATCTCCACGAGCCGTCAAAGTGAATGCATCATTCGGGTCGAGTTCATGAGCCTTGTTTAAGTCCTCCAATGCATCTGCATACTTGCCCATCATTCTCTTAACATCTCCACGAGTCACCAAAGTGAATGCATCATTCGGGTCGAGTTCATGAGCCTTGTTTAAATCCTCCAATGCATCTACATACTTGCCCATCTTTTCCTTAACATCTCCACGAGTCACCAAAGTGAATGCATCATTCGGGTCGAGTTCATGAGCCTTGTTTAAGTCCTCCAATGCATCTGCATACTTGCCCATCCTTCTCTTAACATCTCCACGAGCCGTCAAAGTGAATGCATCATTCGGGTCGAGTTCATGAGCCTTGTTTAAGTCCTCCAATGCATCTACATACTTGCCCATCCTTCTCTTAACATCTCCACGAGCCGTCAAAGTGAATACATCATTAGGCTCAAGTTCATGAGCCTTGTTTAAGTCCTCCAGTGCATCTGCATACTTGTCCATTAGTCTCTTAACATCTCCACGCGCACACAATGTCGAAGCATCATTAGGCTCAAGTTCATGAGCCTTGTTTAAGTCCTCCAATGCATCTACATACTTGTCCATTAGTCTCTTAACATCTCCACGAGTTGTCAAAGTGAATGCATCATTCGGGTCGAGTTCATGAGCCTTGTTTAAGTCCTCCAATGCATCTACATACTTGCCCATCATTCTCTTAACATCTCCACGAGCCGTCAAAGTGAGTGCATCATTCGGGTCGAGTTCATGAGCCTTGTTTAAGTCCTCCAATGCATCTACATACTTGCCCATCCTTCTCTTAACATCTCCACGCGCACTCAATGTCGAAGCATCATTAGGCTCAAGTTCATCAGCCTTGTTTAAGTCCTCCAATGCATCTGCATACTTGTCCATTAGTCTCTTAACATCTCCACGCGCACTCAATGTCGAAGCATCATTAGGCTCAAGTTCATGAGCCTTGTTTAAGTCCTCCAATGCTTCTACATACTTGTGCATCCTTCTCTTAACATCTCCACGAGTCGTCAAAGTGAATGCATCATTCGGGTCGAGTTCATGAGCCTTGTTTAAGTCCTCCAGTCCATCTACATACTTGCCCATCATTCTCTTAACATCTCCACGAGTCGTCAAAGTGAGTGCATCATTCGGGTCGAGTTCATGAGCCTTGTTTAAGTCCTCCAATGCATCTGCATACTTGTCCATTAGTCTCTTAACATCTCCACGCGCACTCAATGTCGAAGCATCATTAGGCTCGAGTTCATGAGCCTTGTTTAAGTCCTCCAATGCATCTACATACTTGTCCATCATTTTCTTAACATCTCCACGAGTCCTTAGAGTGAATGCATTATTAGGCTGGAGTTCATTAGCCTTGTTTAAGTCCTCCAATGCATCTACATACTTATCCATTAGTCTCTTAACATCTCCACGCACACTCAATGTCGAAGCATCATTAGGCTCAAGTTCATGAGCCTTGTTTAAGTCCTCCAATGCATCTACATACTTGTCCATCATTTTCTTAACATCTCCACGAGTCCTTAGAGTGAATGCATTATTAGGCTGGAGTTCATCAGCCTTGTTTAAGTCCTCCAATGCATTTGCATACTTGTCCATCCTTCTCTTAACATCTCCTCGAGTCCTCAGAGTAAATGCATCATTCGGGTCGAGTTCATGAGCCTTGTTTAAGTCCTCCAATGCATCTGCATACTTGTCCATTAGTCTCTTAACATCTCCACGCGCACTCAATGTCGAAGCATCATTAGGCTGGAGTTCATCAGCCTTGTTTAAGTCCTCCAATGCATCTGCATACTTGTCCATCATTTTCTTAACATCTCCACGAGTCCTTAGAGTGAATGCATTATTAGGCTGGAGTTCATGAGCCTTGTTTAAGTCCTCCAATGCATCTGCATACTTGTCCATTAGTCTCTTAACATCTCCACGCGCACTCAATGTTGAAGCATCATTAGGCTCAAGTTCATGAGCCTTGTTTAAGTCCTCCAATGCATCTACATACTTGTCCATCATTTTCTTAACATCTCCACGAGTCCTTAGAGTGAATGCATTATTAGGCTGGAGTTCATTAGCCTTGTTTAAGTCCTCCAATGCATCTGCGTACTTGTCCATTAGTCTCTTAACATCTCCACGCACACTCAATGTCGAAGCATCATTAGGCTCAAGTTCATGAGCCTTGTTTAAGTCCTCCAATGCATCTACATACTTGTCCATCATTTTCTTAACATCTCCACGAGTCTTTAGAGTGAATGCATTATTAGGCTCAAGTTCATGAGCCTTATTTAAGTCCTCCAATGCATTTGCATACTTGTCCATCCTTCTCTTAACATCTCCTCGAGTCCTCAGAGTAAATGCATCATTCGGGTCGAGTTCATGAGCCTTGTTCAAGTCCACCAATGCATCTTCATACTTGCCCATCATCTTCTTAACTTCCCCACGATGAGCCAAAGTGAATGCATTATTAGGCTTCAGTTCATCAGCCTTGTTCAAGTCCACCAATGCATCTGCATACTTGCCCATTAGTCTCTTAACATCTCCACGCGCACTCAATGTCGAAGCATCATTAGGCTGGAGTTCATCAGCCTTGTTTAAGTCCTCCAATGCATCTACATACTTGTCCATCATTTTCTTAACATCTCCACGCGCACTCAATGTCGAAGCATCATTAGGCTCAAGTTCATGAGCCTTGTTTAAGTCCTCCAATGCTTCTACATATTTGTCCATCATTTTCTTAACATCTCCACAAGTCTTTAGAGTGAATGCATTATTAGGCTGGAGTTCATTAGCCTTGTTTAAGTCCTCCAATGCTTCTTCATACTTGCCCATCGTTCTCTTAACATCTCCACGATTCGTCAAAGTGAATGCATTATTAGGCTGGAGTTCATTAGCCTTGTTTAAGTCCTCCAATGCTTCTTCATACTTGCCCATTGTTCCCTTAACATCTCCACGATTCGCCAAAGTGAATGCATTATTAGGCTGGAGTTCATTAGCCTTGTTTAAGTCCTCCAATGCATCTATATACTTGCCCATCGTTCTTTTAACATCTCCACGAGTCGTCAAAGTGAATGCATTATTAGGCTGGAGTTCATTAGCCTTGTTTAAGTCCTCCAATGCATCTACATACTTGCCCATTGTTCTCTTAACATCTCCACGATTCGTCAAAGTGAATGCATTATTAGGCTGGAGTTCATTAGCCTTGTTTAAGTCCTCCAATGCTTCTTCATACTTTCCCATTGTTCTCTTAACATCTCCACGATTCGCCAAAGTGAATGCATTATTAGGCTTCAGTTCATCAGCCTTGTTCAAGTCCACCAATGCATCTGCATACTTGCCCATTAGTCTCTTAACATCTCCACGCGCACTCAATGTCGAAGCATCATTCGGGTCGAGTTCATGAGCCTTGTTTAAGTCCTCCAATGCATCTACATACTTGTCCATCATTTTCTTAACATCTCCACGCGCACTCAATGTCGAAGCATCATTAGGCTCAAGTTCATGAGCCTTGTTTAAGTCCTCCAATGCTTCTACATATTTGTCCATCATTTTCTTAACATCTCCACAAGTCTTTAGAGTGAATGCATTATTAGGCTGGAGTTCATTAGCCTTGTTTAAGTCCTCCAATGCTTCTTCATACTTGCCCATCGTTCTCTTAACATCTCCACGATTCGTCAAAGTGAATGCATTATTAGGCTGGAGTTCATTAGCCTTGTTTAAGTCCTCCAATGCTTCTTCATACTTGCCCATTGTTCCCTTAACATCTCCACGATTCGCCAAAGTGAATGCATTATTAGGCTGGAGTTCATTAGCCTTGTTTAAGTCCTCCAATGCATCTATATACTTGCCCATCGTTCTTTTAACATCTCCACGAGTCGTCAAAGTGAATGCATTATTAGGCTGGAGTTCATTAGCCTTGTTTAAGTCCTCCAATGCATCTACATACTTGCCCATTGTTCTCTTAACATCTCCACGATTCGTCAAAGTGAATGCATTATTAGGCTGGAGTTCATTAGCCTTGTTTAAGTCCTCCAATGCTTCTTCATACTTTCCCATTGTTCTCTTAACATCTCCACGATTCGCCAAAGTGAATGCATGATTAGGCTGGAGTTCATCAGCCTTGTTTAAGTCCTCCAATGCATCTGCATACTTGCCCATCGTTCTCTTAACATCTCCACGAGTCGTCAAAGTGAGTGCATCATTCGGGTCGAGTTCATGAGCCTTGTTTAAGTCCTCCAATGCATCTACATACTTGCCCATTGTTCTCTTAACATCTCCACGACTCCTCAAAGTGAATGCATTATTAGGCTTCAGTTCATCAGCCTTGTTCAAGTCCAGCAATGCATCTGCATACTTGCCCTTCTTTCTTTTTTCTGCCCTATAATTCTACAATGTCAAAGCACCATTAGGCTAGAGTGCATGAAACTCGTTGAAGTCATCAATGCATCTCAATACTTGCCATCATTTACTTGAATAACTTACAACTCCTCAAAATGGTTACAATATGTGAAAATGATTGTTAATCTTGTGAATATCCTCCATGTTCATATCTTGAACCTTACTGTAAGGTGAATTTGTTTTTCCTTCTACAAGCTCTTTTCAAAAGTGTCTTTAATCTAAATATCATGCAACAAATATGTACTAATAAATCTCTATCTAGATGTATTGAGCCTAATAATGCATTTATAATTTGTATAGCATGAACTTGTATCCAAATCTAAAGTACATTTGGAGCACAAAATTCAATCAATCAAAGCAAGAAAAAAATATCACATGAGTTTCAAGATGCACAAACTACTTATAAAAAAATCTTGAAATTTTCACCAAGGAGTTGCAAGCATACCTCGGACGTGGAAGAAGTATCTGCAATTTCCAAAGTATTGAAGTTACTTCAAAAATTTTACAATGGTTGCATACTTCAAAGCTTTCAAACATATCTTAAAATTCAACCTTTTGGGTCTAATAGAATCATATTACATATTTCAATTTTGTATGTTATGAGACAAAAAACCAAAAAAGTCTTACACTATAATATACTACATTTGAAAATTAAATGTTAAATATTTAATAACATTCGACAAGGATATCATGCATGCATGTAAACAACAATAAGAAACTATCACCAAATATTCACGCACTATTCATTTTTCTAAAAAACAAGGCAAGAAAAATGTTTAGAAATTTCAAAGCCTTGGCAATTCAAATACTAACCTGTCACAAGTAAATACTTCACATACTTCAACTCTTGGCAAATCTCATCAAATGTTGGACGATGTTTTGGCTCTTGATTCCAACATTTCTCAATCAAAGCTCTCAATTGAGAAGGACATTGAGTAGGTAGTTTTGGACGAGCACCCTCCAATATCATTGCCTTCATCTTCATTGGCTTGTCAATGTCTCCAAAAGGCAAGTCTCCAGTCAATATCTCAAAGCACACCATTGCAAAGCTATAAATATCACACTTGTGAGGATGCTTTGGTATTGCTTGATTTCTTGTTCCAGCATTCACTTGATTGTCCATGCTTTGAAGTCGAATTAACTCTGGTGCCATCCAATTGTTGCTTCCAACATTCATTGTTAGTGTTGTGTTTGTCGTACTGCTTGTCTTGATTTTGGATACATTGAAGTCTGCTACCTTAGCTTGTATATAATCCAAATCGATACCAGGTGTCTTCACACTTTTGACAAGAATATTCATTGACTTCAAGTCCCTATGCACAATTCCTTGCTCATGAAGGTACTTTCCACCTTCCGCAATTTGGTGTATGAGGTCAATTGCTTCCCAAATATTGAAAGGAGGAGAGTCATGATCCACTTTGAGTCTTTGCTCCATCAATCGAAGGAGGTCTCCATCCATCAACTCCATGAAAATAGAACACTTTTGCCTCTCTTGTGTGTAACAAAACATGGATGTAATGTTGAAATGGCACAACCCTACAAGAATATCAACTTCTTTGTTGAACTCGAGGTTATTTTTTCCACGAAAAACCTTCACTGCAACTTCCATTCCCAACCACATGGCTTTGAATACAGTAGCTGAAGACCCTCTTCCAATGGACACCCCTTCTTTAACCTTTTTCAAGATACTTCCCCAGAAAGCCAAATATTGAGATAAATCCCATTTTGGTTCTGGTAAGGGAATGCTTGGAATTGGGGCCACCTGCAAAAGTCTTTGAAGCAAATAACTTACCAAATCCTTCTCATCTCCATGCAATGAAGGCAAAGCCAATGAAATTTTCTTCAAGAGCTCTTCTTTGTCCATAGAAGCCTTCGTTTTGACAGTCTCATTCACACCCTTGCTGATTTCTACTACTTGATCCAAGGTTAGACATCTAGATGCTTTACATTTCTTAGACAAGGCAACTCGGCACAACTCCAAATGAAATGCCATGGATGAAACAAACTCCAACACATTTGTCAATGTCATCGCCATTGGTACCCATGCATCTTGGCTACACCCTTCAATAAATCTTTCAATTTCCATTGCCAACATAAGGAGTATCTTGAAGTTTAAGAGATGTTTTTCCACTTCCATAGGTGCATATGATCTAAGGAGTGTACCTTGTGATGTCTTGAAAAACCCACTTGGACTTTCAATGATCTTTTTGAGTTTATCAACAAGATATTGACATTGTTGGTTGTTGAATGTTGGTTCATGCATCATTTGCACACGTTTGTAACAAGCAACCACAAGTTTTGAGTATGTATCGAACTCCCTCTCAAGACTTGTAACGTCTTCTGCACATATTCATTGCATATTGTCTTTAGCTTTAGCTTTAAAAAAAAAGAAAATCATGCCATCCTTTGAGTACACTTGTAGATCATGGCATTCATTTACTAACAATCATCTCTATTCTTAGAGATCAAATGGAAATCATGTATTCATTGTAGAAAGGGAGTACATATAAGTGTATCTTCATGAAAGTAGAACTAGTCGTGCAAAATAGAAAGATGACTTAAAATAGTAGGAGAAATACCTTCAAAGAGTCTTTTTGTCGACGAAGAAGGTTGGTTGTCCATGAACTCTTGTTCTTCCATAACTTAAAATACTCCAAATATAGTCTTGTCAAAATTTGTTTCCAAACTACCACAAACACCTAGTTTTAGTACTTAAATTAACATATCCACAATTTTTTGCAACATGTGCTCAACCTTCTAAAATCAAATGATGGTGGACTATGTACAAAAATGAAATTGAGCAACTGCATGGATATGCTAAAAAATATAAGAAGGCAACCCAAATTCAACAAGAAATTAACACATCCATATATTAGAAGAAAATTGGTAGAAATTATAAAAAAAAATTAGAGCCATAGGATTCTAAAATTACTTGGAAGAAATCCAACATTTTGACATTAAACAAGATTGATGGAAGAATCCTCTAAGAAATAAAACTATCCTATTTGAATTCTACGCTAATAGCACACAAGGATTATCCAATGCACCATATTGGCATCAAAGAGAATACATTCAACTTTGATTTGCTACAAATACAAAAATCAAATTTCTTCTTCTACAATAACAATTTCAAACTATTCTAATGTAAATTAAAATGGAAAAAAAAATTCTTTCATTTCTTATTTAGAAAAGTAACATTACTTCCTTTTCCAATCTCAAAATCTTGAAATTTCAAGAGCAATAGAAAACAAATCAATTACCTAAAAAGACAAATTTTACTTAACAATGGCATTTGTCTTAAAGGTCACTGGCAAGGGTATCTTGGGTGTACAATAATTGATGGATAAATCTTCAGAATAATCTCTATTTCTATTTGTACCTCATGAAAAACTCAAATTAATTGAATTGTTGTTGCAATAGCTCTTAATTTATTTACTTTTTCCTACAAAAATCATAACAATGGCATTGTTATATGAAACAAATTGAATTGACAATGATATACAATCCATAATACTATGCACTACAAATATGAAATTGACATTTGAACACAATTTAAAAGGCTAAATTGAGATCAAGGATGAAGTTTAATCATTTTGCAATGGATAAGGTCCTTCAAGGGTTAAAGAAATTATGTAAAAAGATGATACTCTAGATTAAGGTCACAACACCTACAAGCTACAATTTTCTAGTCCTTCTACCTCAAAGGTTGAATGACTAAAAAATTTGATGACATTACTAGTACACTCAAGAAATATGCAAACCAAATGATGTCATAATGAAAATACACTAGTACAAATTTTCAATGAAAAACATAGGATAGCCTAGATTTATTTGAAAACAACACATAGAATAGCCTAGATTCATTTGAAAACAATTTGAGCTTTCATTGGTTGCTTTCATGAAGTTGTAGTTTGGATTATAGAAGTGTTCATTCAAAGTCCTTTTCTAAGTATTAGAGAAGGAAATGTATCACAATTAGGTACTTCTATTTTATAATATGAAAAGATATTATGCAACCATAAAAATAAAATTGATAGTAACATAGTTATTTAAATAATGCTAAATACTAACAATGCTTTATATACAATAGTGGTTCATTACATAATTTAATAGTAAATTATTATTATTATATTATATTTCATTAACCAATAAACAAGATTATTGAATTTTAGACAATACAATGTCAAGTTCCTTTTGCAAATACCATAGTGTCAACCATCTATGCTAAGATTCTTAAACAATTTTGGATGCCAAAGGTGTGATTAGGAAGATTTTTTAATTGAAATCACTTGGTTGAGTTTAATTATCACATGAAAAGGCTATATGTAAACACAAACTATATTTTCCCATGCATTCCATGCAAAGTCTACAAACAATGTTAAATGAGAACCCTATAAAGCCAAACATTCTAAATAAACAATTTGCAAAGACAAAAACAAAACGAATGTTATCAAAACTTCAACCAACTTCAAGGTGAATCCTAGATTGCCAACAATGCTAAAGCCAAAATTTAAACTTGAGAATTTGAATGATGTACTTCTTGAATCCTTCAATGCCTTTGCAACTCGGCTCACTAGAACATCACCTCATACAAATTGTGAAGACCACACTCAACACTCTAACCACACAAGCTTGGTCAATCTAGTGATGAAGTGATAAGCCCCATGTTTTACAGCCCTTCTGTTTTACAATTGAAGAGAAGTAAGGTAAACCAACCCATGCTAGACAAACTCCCTATTGTAGTCATCTAAAAACCACCCCATAGAGTCTTAAATCGACCCATGGTAGATTTTTTTTTAATAAATGAAAGGACTACATTAGGCTGATTTGTGGCCATAATCTTGTCTTGGGAGATGGTCATGGAGTCATTAGTGACCATCATAGGGCACTTGCACCATTGTAATGTATGTTCCTTACAAGAACTAAATTTTTTATTTCTTTATGTCATGCCCATGTTTGAAAATATTACAACCATACTAAGAAATATTGTTATAGCTTTAGGTGGTCTAATGACCATCATGGGTACACTTTTTGATGGTTTTGGAGTAGTCTATAGATTGTTTTAGGCTAACTAGGCAACACACTTCAAAAATTCAGAAAAAAATTAATACTTTGTCAAAAAAATAAAATTTCAATTGCTCTCTCTATTTCTCATGTTTGACTTTATATGGTAAAAAAATTCAAAATTTTTAAAATTGTGAACAATGCAAACCAATCATTTTGCCTATCATAGGCTAGCTTACCTTAATCAACCGAAGATACTATCTACAAAGGTTACAACTAAACCACTTGGCCATGGCTAGGCTTTATTTAATCACAAATTGCTCAAGAAGACATCCATGGAAAATCCCAATTAATTAAGACAACCTAAATGGACAAGGTGCAAAAGATGGAGAGGCATAACAAGGGATTTGAACTAACTTGAATCAATTTAAAGTAAACTTGTTCCTAGATCTATCAAGAAGAAGAATGTACTCACAAGGCAAAGTAAGGTGTCATAATCCCCAATTGTAGGTGAAAATTCACATTGAACAAGGCTTTAATCCCTTATTCCCTAGATAACTTCATGGATCTACTAGAGAGATCATCACCACACTTGAAAAATTGCAAGTTGAATATAATCACCTCTATAACTCAAAATTGATTGGGAAAGGAGAAATGCCAAAGTCTCTTTTCAAAATAGTACAACACATATTAGGTTTTAAACATTTCATACCTTTGGAAAGAAAGGAAGAAAACAATAAAGCACAAGGCTTGAAGAGTCAAACTTAACCAATGGTGTGTGTTGCAATCGAAGGTCAATTGGTGTCATCAACAATGAAACCTTCATCATTAAAATACCAATCACTTGTCCAAATACATTTGTCAAAGCTAGTCTAGACCCTAAGCACATGATCTACCTCACACCGTCACCTACAACAATATTTATGAAGAAACCAATAACCCAAGGCCATTGCTCTAGTGCACAACATATAGAGTAATCCTATCATTCACCATACAAATCCAAAAACTAGATTGTTACTATCCCTATTACCACACAACTAGCAAACCCTAAGAGCAAACAAATTTTGGAACACCACATTAGGCACACCAAGCATATCTTGGTTAAGATAGCGAAGTCTGGAACACCACATTACAAACAAATGTATTTTAATTGGATGATTTATTGCTCAAGTTTGAACAATATCTAAAATTCGGATGAGGAAATGGAATATCTTGCATACGGATGAAAACCGAAGAATCTTTGAATGAATAATTGGATGATTTCAAGAATGGATGAAGTGTTTAGTGAAAGACTATTGTGCTGTTTTCAAGAATGCCATTTTCAACACATCGAGTTAAGGACGAGCAGCACAAAACAAGGAGCCGCGGCTTGCAGAAGAATAGTGGAGCTCATTTTGTGCTGTCCAGCTACTTCAAAGACTTTCAAGTGTTTGGGGCTTCATCAATAAACAAGCTAACTGTTCCCCTCAGCTTAATAGTCCACCGACACTTAGCAAATTCTCTGAGTCACTGATGAGCAATCAGACACGCAATTCAAATTCCAAATCCTGTCAAGTCGAATCTGCCTATTTCAAGTGCGCAAGAGCAGGAGGGCACCAATAGTCCTGCAGGTCGATGATAAAATCCCAAGATCACAAAATGATAAGGTATTTGCCATAAACCGTGAGACTTATATTGGCATGGAAGTTTCTCGACTTATGAACTATTCCAGGGACGGGATTTGCATCTGAATTGGTGATCAGGAAATTAAAGCAAACATGTGTATTGGACCACATCACCCCACTCTCATTCCAGGTTCAGCACGTCGACATTACTCAGCAAAGTAGAATATGCTAGTCTCGTAAACCCTGAGTCAAGGCCATTGTGCATGAAAACTTACCAGCAGCAGGACCTCTTCCACTTTGAGCCATCCGGGAAACGCCTGCACAGAAAAATACAGGGGCAAAATAAAACTCTAAACTTTAAAGCTTGAGAAACAGAGTAAAGCAGTCCCACACAATGCGACAGCCCCGCACAGTACTGCTAGAAAGTAGCCAACAAACGCACAAGCACTTCGCAAAAACAACGAAGACAGAAAGCTTGAAGCGAAACCTAAACTACTAACATTATAAAAGACAGCAGAGCACACTCTTCAATTCATCACAACTACGACACTCGTCAACAGAAGAGCTACTTCCAAATCACAAGGCTCTTGCTTCTTCACACTGGAATCCAGAAACCCCAAATCACTAAAATGACACCAAAAACCCTCCAAAAAACGCCAGAGAAAGAGTAAGACAACAACAGACTTCGAAAAAATCGAAACGGAAACTCACCATGATGAGCAGCGGAAGGACGACGCGATCAGCAGCGGAAGAACATACAACGAGGCGGGAGAGCTCGAAACAACAAACATGGAAACCTGGCATGCAAAGCCGCCACCTGGGGAACCCCAGTCGTCTACTCGTTGCCAGTCCTCACCTGAAATATGATTCAGAAACGGAAAGTTCATCCCGACATTTTTGGTAACCAAATGGAATGCGATGGGATCAAAATTTCGTGCCATTGCACAGTTATTGCACACTGTGCGGTATAGGGCTACAAGGAATGTTTAACTAAATTTCAGCCTCATCGCCTTGAAGATGAAATAAAAGTTGTAGGAAGAAACCTTTTTCCATTCTGTTTAATGAAGGTGAATCTTGACAGGACATTCGATAATCATGCCAAATTTCAGAGCATGCAACTGAAGTCGGTATTTTATTGGGGACAAGGATTTGAATTTTGTTTGTGTGATAATTGGCAAGTTTACTCTAAACCATTTGCCCATGGCAAGGCAATCTGAAATCGCAAACTGGCTAAGTCCTACCAGGCTGCAGAATCTACTCAACTAACTACAGCAACGAAGATGAACAAGCTGCATAACAACCATTCAAAATTTGCTTGCCCCATGTCAGGCAAACTCAATTGTCAGCAAGAAGCAATTGATCAGGACAGACATCTCAATCCCAATCATACCGACAAAGATGCAAGTGCAGCCACTCGTACCTTGGGGCGAGAATTTGCACGGAGCTTGCAGCCATTTTCCCCTCTATGGCTTCACGGCTCTGAAAGAGAGAAGATCGCCACAGATTAGTATCCAAGATCGAGCATAATACTTCCGCACACCAAAACCGAAACCCTAACTGAGAACTCCCACACCACCAAGACCTAGTGCCCAGAGCGTGATGCGTGACGCCTGACGACGAAACCTATGACAAGTACTGCAACAACAACTCACAATACAATCTGCTCTCGTGCATTCATCTCGAAGAGGGCTTCAATTAGTCGGTAAGCCCAAGAGAGCGAAGACTTCACCTCGATCGACAAAAATCCGCACGACCCACCAGTCGAAATTCGCAGGGGAGCCTGAATCCAGCCTTCGCGAGCGGGAGCAGCGTCCAGTGCGTTCCTTGAGAATGCTCCGGCCTAGTGCGTGGAGTAGCGACGTCGGAGAGCAGGGAAAGGGTTCCCTTCGTCCTCTTGGGAAGCTCGGCGTGCAAAGGACGGCACCACCACTGCTACGGTAGTGCGTCAAAAAGTCTTCACTACTCTCGCCGCGAGACTTTATGTACCCTCATGGCCCCATCGAGCAATTCACGCGGCCTGGGCCCCGCCTCATCCGGCTTCGTCGCTGCCCGAACAAAGGCTTGCAAAGCTGCCCTGGGAAGCGTAGCATCCAACGCTCTTTCTGCACAGAGATGTCGCAGACTCTCCGCCCTGTTCTCCACGCGCGTTCTAGCTTCCCTCATAAAGAGCCTGGATTGTATGCAATCCTCACAACAGAAAACCATCCCCAGCATTCCAGCAACTGATGACAATCACACTCGAACGTTAGCATAATTCTCTTCGTGAACTCTAGTGAGGGCTTGGATCGATTCCAAGGAACAAAGCTCTAGTTTGGGTTTGCTTGAATCACAGACAAGTCCACACGACCGTAGGATTTGGAACGCAAACCACCTCAGTAGTAGTCACCCCCAGACAGCCGCTCCACTAGAGCGAACCCCGTCGTTTTTCATTGAGGAGATCCGGAGTTGTGTCGCTTCTCACTAAAAATGATCTATTGTTAGTATCCAAGTCCGCCCCACGATTTGTCCCTTGTGACTTTTTTTCACTCACCCCACGTTTTGTCGCTAATTCAAGGAATGAAAAGCGACGGGTTTTGCAGTAGTGCTCTGAGCCCTGTGCATGCTGCGCTTCCCAGGGGCAGCCCAATGTGGAGTATGAAATGTAATTTGCATTTTAATTTGCATATCAACAGGCTCCTCATTCACTGGAAGTTAACCCGTTGTTCTCTACCTAGAGTTGCTTATTGATTTGTTGTATGCGACCGGTTTCCCTCAATTTTGTTCTCGTGACCGCATATCATTCAGTTTCGTGTTAACCTCATGTTCGTTAAGATCGTGGATATCAATGACATTAAAGTAGTTTGAGTCGCCTGTACAGTGAAAGCTCAGATCAGGACCTGTCCTACAGTTTGTTTTACAGCTCTGGGGACTTCAATGTCACATTTTTGTCACTCTGAAACACGCCATCTGTTACAAGAATATATTTACTCGTTTTTATGTAACCGATTGGTCCTGTTTTATCTAACTCTTCGCTAATCGAAACTTGGGAGGAGCAATTCCTGCTCTATTGATTTCAGGCTTTGGCAGCTGCCGAAGAGAGCGTACTCTGCTCCCAGGGTGATAGTCAGTTACAGGAAATTGAAGCATATCAGTATTCTCTGTTTACTTTGTGACAGTTGACTGAAGTGAGAAGGTAGACTGCCCCATCGTGCATTATGGGAGGCATCATCTCTAAGCATATGTTGACCACCAATTCGACCTCCAATCAAGCTGAATTGGGGGGTACTCTCTTCCACGTCGCATCATGAATGAGTCTGTTAGGTAGGATCACTCCGTTGAAAGCTAATTCTGTAATCATGTCTGACCACTTTCCAATTCGCAATTCTGCCTCTGGTTATATTGGCTACTTGCAATTAAACTGCGTGACACTACATCAAATGAAGTCTACTCCATGCAGTCACGTCAGAATAGACCATTCTAAACCTTCTTCTCATGGAGTTGGCCACGACTATGGATCCAGAACTGAAGCATGGTATATATTTCGGGTTTGTGTTTACAGCATCAATTTTGTTTCTGTGGTGGAATTCCACGACTTAGGCACCTTTAAGGCGTAACGTAAATCTATACAAACCTCATCTTTAGAGTTTGGTGTAGATGAAAGTCGCAATTTAAGACTCCTGGAATCGCGCCAATTCTATGAAATGGAAGATTCAGGTCATGAACAATTGCACGTTCTACCACATGCAAAGATGCTCCTGAAATGTACTCCGTGTCACGAAAAAATGACAGACATTTTTTGAATGTTTGCCAAGCGTGCTGCACATGCATAGCCAATGATAGTCTGCAGGAAAATTTCAGTACTCGATGTCGTTGAAAGAGGTCTGCCGAGTGTACATGGACATGCAAAACTTTCTTGAATTGACTGTAAGCCTTCAGTCCCCGCTGCAACCACTCTGACGCAAACAATAGCCTGGAAAATCATGCAATTGATGCAAGCCAGGAACAAATTCTAAGTAGCATTCGGGAAATAAATTGATTGATTGGGTTGTTTGTACACCAATTCCTCCTGCCAGCTCATGATTTCTCTTCGTCGCCCGATACATTTGCAGCAATCACAAGCAGACGCCAATTCCAAGCAAGCTCCCTCTAGCAACAATTTCAAGAACCACTTTCACATGGCCACCTCTTTTTAATGCCTTCGCAATTGGTGACGATACTCCATTACCTCGCCATAGCCTCTTTCGAATTTGGAAGTCCAGGTACTGAAAGTGATCTTGACTGCACCTGAATACATGGAAAGAGCAAACAAAGAAATTTCGCTATCCTGAATGAGAGAGGCGCAAGGAAATAACTCTTTTCGTCCCCCCTGCCCCAGTTGAAAAATTCTATTAATTAATGTGTATCTCTCACGTTACATTTGCTTATATTATTAGCTGAATTTGTCAGTGCACTTGGACAGATACCATTGGAAGTGTCGTGCAATTCACTAGGGGTGACTCAATTAAAGACTTCTGCTCTGAGAATGGAGGCGATTTGGGAATTGTGATCAATTTGGAAACCACTAGTAAGGGCGAGTACGCAGGGGTATCAAGCCCTCGACGTCTAGTGTGAGATTTCATTCTTATTTATACCTCTGGTTTAGTTCTACTGCATAGGAACCAGAGTTTCAATTTAATTTTTTCTATTGCATTTTCCACTAGGTGCTACGGAAAGAGAATGCATTGTCACAATTGCACTACGCTACAGGAAGCTGATATTCACAGTGCGAACAATTTTCATGGGGCTCAAAATCACATGGGACCGGATTTGGAAACGAGCGACGTACACCATGACACATCTGAAATCATGATCCTGGCAACCTCTGCTTGCTACATTTCGAATTCAATTCATCTAATGGCGTAGGGTCAGAGTGGAACTTATACTCATAGCATTGCCATTTGTTTTCCTTTACAAAATAACTAGACACTTTCTCAACCCTAAGAAACTACTTTAAGTTTTGATCTTTTACGAGCACATGAAAGTAAATCTTAAGGCAACTGTGGAGAAGAACCTGCATCTCTTTCCAATACTCTTTCGAAGGTTGGCTTCATTATGAGTCCATTCAATTCAGATTCCACAGCAAGTCTGTTCAGAGCAAACTCTGGACAAGACTGAAAAAGTACCCAACTCTGGACCGCTAACAGTCGCTACAATATCTCGCACAATCGTTGTCGTTCCAACCGCATGATCCACCCAGGCCTCCGCATCAGACCATTATTTTCATTGGGAATACCACATCCGTCTGCCAATCTCATTGAGGAGTCATTCAGCATAATATTTAGGAGCATCAAAGTGCAAGACTGGCGTTTTGACATAAGAAGCAATTCTCAAACAAGACTTGAAAACTCGAAATCAGGGCACTGTTGACAAGAATCTGGGCTTAAAAACCCGGACGGTTCAAATGGAAAGAAATAAAAAATCTTGCAGTTGAAGCCAAGCACTCAAGTTCAATCATACCTCCAATTACTGTTGCTGATCAAACTTTTGCAACTTCAACCTGATCCAGCTGACACTAAAAAATATTAAAGAACAATTAATAGTTGAAAACCGTCACCCTTCACTGAACGTAGCAGGATCTGAGCACAGCTAAACAAAGATATGTACTTTCCACCTACATATACCGAACTAAGTACACAACAAATTTACACATCCACATCCTTCCTGTACTCAAATATTGCTCAGAAAAGACGCATTCTCAATTAACCAATATTAGCATAAGTGACTTAAAGTTCAAGTCACAAACAGTAAGAATATTAGTAAGACTAAGAATAATTTAAGCCTCTAAAGCTCCTATTTTCTACAATGAAGTTCCGTAGCACCAGAGCAGCAGGAATTCCAGTGCTTCATCGTCGAGGCAACCCAGAAAATATGGATTACAAGATTGCTAGTTCAATTGTTAGAACATCACATCATCCGTTCAATAACTTGTACCTGTACTCGACAACGCATCCTTTGCAGCTCCCCAGTCAAGTCTGAAGACTTCCGGAGCTCCATACACTTGAAGAACAAGAAGATAATAGGTTGCCCAGCACTTCATCGAAAGTAGGATTTGCGTGAGGTTCACTTGAGAATTCTTCGTTTGGCTTCGTATAGGTAGCTCAGGACAACAACAAAACCTGCAACTCCCACACCAATTGCAGCTTGTCCAAGAATGACGGCGTTACTTTGATAGGCGTCTGTAGCTGACTTGCTACTTGTAGACTGTGTTGCAAATGCAGGTAAGGTATGGACGCAGCCCAGCTCTGACAGCTTCTTCTGACTATCAGCGTAATCACGGAAGAAAACATCTTCATCGCAATTAGTCATATTGACATATCTGTGCAAAAAAATATCGCCACTGACACATACAGAACAACATATCTTCGCCTTAGACGAAACTATTAGTAGTAAAACAGCCTCAGGCCTACGCAAGACAAGATGACAAGGACCCGCAGAAATTCATGCAGACTATCGCCTACACAAAATTGGAAAAGTGAAACACTAGAGTTCATAGCGGCTCATCCTGGCATAAAGCTCCACAAAAGGTCTAAAAGCAGGGTCCTCCAACAATGCCTTGTCTGTTGGGAGGAGCAAAAGACCATCTGACTCTCCCTTCAGTAGTTCCCTACAACCAACCACATAAAAGCCAATTACAGTATTAGACCACAATACAGGATAAACTGGGATAAAATGTCATGTGAAATCTAGACCCAGCATGTATATCTCATAATCCGTGTGCACGATTAAAAAATTCTTCGACGCAGGGTTGAGTATTATGTATAAGGTGATGGTAGACCTGAACACCAATACATTGGTAATCACAGCACGCCTCACAAGTTGCTTTCGAAGATCATGAACGAGAAAATTCTAGTCCCCAACGTCGAAATTTAGCACGCTTCAGGCGAGCATGGAGAAATGCATTCATATCACTACCATAGACTATACTAGCCATTAACTATCCTGCACTCGACGGTGCCAAAACACTTACAGAAAGTAGGAGTTGTCAAACTTCAGTGGGTTTGCTGTCCATGGACCTTCAAAGCCAGACCTTTCCTTATGCACTCTTCCCTGCTCATCCAGCATTAACATACAAAGTACGTCACAATTGTATCGACTTATCTGAAGAACACAGATCTTATGTTTGTTGATCCTAGGAGCACAGAGAAAACCTTCAAGGTAGAAATCTAACCTATCGACAAAGTGATAATGTGACTTACCAGAGTGTGGGCACCAGACAAAGCGACAATTTCTCTGTCCGACAAACCCATCCGGTAAAAGATGTCTTTCAGATGTGATGGTTTTGCTCAACGGCAAAAAGGAGAAACATTATTGTGGCAGAAGGAAATGACAGCATGAACGTGAAACAATGCTGGTGCATTGCACTAGCCTGTCAGCAGGGATATTTGTTTAAATTAAAATATAGCAAGACAAATGTCCTCGCTAGTTGAGTCAGTTGAAATATCACATACCTTTTCTAGCATTGGGCAATCTTCCCTCAGTTGGAGTAGCCACTGAATCCTGCAATTATGAAACAATGCAAATTCATATTGAAATGTTCATACTAAATCATTTGCTACACTTGATGTTTAGAATTTTCAACATTCGTGGACGATGAAAAAGTATCTTTCAGATAGAAGGCCATCCCAAATTGATTACTTTTGTGATAGTTGCTTTCTCTTTTTGAGTTCCATTGAGGGTTGTGAGTGAGAGTGAATTTGCTAAAGCAATAGCAAGTTCATTAGGATTCATATTGTAATTGCTTATTGTGAGTGGGACTTTGTATTGGATTTAGGATTTCCTTATTCATTGGGATTTTTTTTCTTTTCACAAACATCTATTACAACTAAAAGCCTCGTGCTTTTCTAGATAGGTAGGTATATGTCACAACAACGTGAAGATGGTAGGGCATTAGGAATGTTGAAAAACCTTGGTAACCATTTTTTTATGGAGTTGGCAGTGGCTATTGTGAAGGATGTGAATGAGCATAGAGATCAAAGAGGAATTAACTTTACCTAAAAGGCCATGATATGTATAGGCCTAGCACATAATATTCTTGGTGGATGGCATGTCATACAATTGACTATGGAACTTCAAAGTATCATTGCAAAGTATCATGATCATTTTGGAGGAGTAAGGTAGGAGGTTCCATAAGCGCATAGGCTCTAAAATTGCCCACCTTTGTATATGTACAATATTTAAACATGTTACTTTTTCATTGAACTAGTGATGCACAAATAGTGTACATTTGAGGAGGTGTGCGATTTTAGAGCCTTTTGCCATTTCAACTTCAGAAATCCAAAACTAATTCTACAAAACTCCAAAAAACATGGAACGTCTTCAATTAGATGCTAATTCCACTTGTCTTTCAAGGAGAATTTACTGAAAAATATTTCAAGAAGTTTTACCTCCCCAAATTCAGATTTCAACTCTTAAGTGAGCGCTTTATGGACCTCGTACCTTGCATGTTCCTATCCTTCTTTGATGGTCTTATCTTCCAAGGAGTGTCTTTTCCTTTTCTCTTTGATGGTCTCATCATTGATTTTTGCAAATGCTACCAAGTTTGCAACTTCATAAGCATTTCAATTTCGTCAATTTGATTACTAAATGTTCTAGTGTGATTTGCTAGTAGAGTTTTAACAAAATAGAAATAGAATTGTTTAAGCTAAAATAGAGAAATCTATGTTGTTGTTGTTTTAGTTCAAGGCCTAGATTGATTAGATTTGAAGATGCATGATTGTTTAACCTTGTGTTGTAAGAGTACAAGATGATATTTGACCACATTGATGTGATTGTGCCTTGAATTGTTGAGTTTGTTGATTATTTTGAATTGTTGAATGAGGTGATCTATCATATTGTCATATTGTCTACTATGGTATATTCAATCTTGTCTCATGCTTTTGTTATTTGGTAAGGCTTTTTATACATTGATGGATGTTTTCATTACTTATACTGATAGTATTTGATTTTTTATCACTTGAGGTGCACACAAACATGTGTGGTGTTTATATAGAGATTATCTTGTGAGAAACAACACTTTTTGTTGTTTGTTGCAAAGCATCAATCAAAAAATGAGATTGTATTGTTTTACATCTTCTGGTAATTGTGTTTTTGCCAAAATCAGCAAAAATTAATTCAAATTAGTGTAGTAATTATCAATGGAAATTATTGTAGTACTAGTAAATATTTATGTAGTATAAAATGTCCAGAAATTAGTGAGGGGCAACCTAGTTTCACTATTTAGTGTAGGTGCTACATAATGTCAATGCAGGAGAGTTACACTATCGTGCCATGTTTTGATTGATTACAGAGAGGAAGATTAAGACTGATAACACTCACTCCTTACCTTGAGCAAATGTTGAACAAGGCGGGTATGAAGTAAAAATGTCATTGCTCTAGCAGTGAGAGAAATCTAAGACAAATCTCTACTCCTATCAACCGGTATTAATTTAATGAGTGTGGATCCTCCTAACATAATCTAAATGCAAGAGACTTTTGCTAATGTGACATGTTTTCATTGCTTAAGCAATTAAAGATGTCAAACGGCTCAACTCTCTTGCATTGACATTGTATCCGATTACTTCAAAGGAGGCCAAGTCATGAAAAATAATTGCCAATCAATACCAACCTTAGCACCCTGCAACTCTATAGGTCCTAACCAATGATTATTTTTGATAACTTGGCCAACTTTGCAATTACCTAGTCTGTAATGATTTCCAAAAGCAATCCATTACCTTGGATTGAAGAAAATGCATTGTCACAATTGCTCTACGGTATAGGAAGCTGATATTTGTAGTGCAAACAGTTTACCCAGTTTTCATGGGGCTCAAAATCACATAGGACCGGAATTGGAAATGAACAATGCACACCATGGCACGTCTGAAATCATGAATCTGCCGACCTTTGTTTGCTGCATTTTGAATTCCATTCATTTGATGGTGTATGGTCGTAGTGTAACTTACACTTGACAGTGGATTGAACAGTGGAATCTGGAGGAATTGAAAAGCCCACAAAGCATGTCATCACCTAAATAATCTTAGTGTTGCAGTATGGTTGATGGTATGTATCTTTATGCAGTACTGATAAATATTCTGTTTTTGCAATCCGTACTAAGGTAAATAAGCCTATCATAGGCAGATTGGTTGGTTTGCCATGTTGGCACTTTTCAATATTAAATTTTTTTTCCATAGAAAGACAAACATGAGAAATACAGAGAGCATTTGAAATTTCATTTTTTGATAGAGTATGAATGTGTTAATACTTTTTGAAGTGTGCAACCCAAATGGTTCAAAACTGTTTGTAGACTACCCCAAAACCATCAAAAAGAGTGTTCATAATAGTCATTAGATCACCTAAAGTAGTCACAATATTTCCTAATATGGTTGCAACATTTTCTAAGATGGACATGATATGATGGAATAAAAAAGTTAGTTCTTGCAATGACTTTACATTGGAAAGGTGGAAGTTCCTAAATTAGTCTCTAATAATTCCATCACCATCATACAAAGCATTGAGTTTGGCCATTAATCTACCTAATAAAGCCCTAACCTCATCAATTAGAAAAAAATCTCCCATGGATTGATAGAAAACTATAATGGGTCATTTTGTGGATGTTTGCATTAGAGAGTTGGGTTGTTATGGGCTAGTTTATTTTACCAGTAATTTTGTTTATTGCAATTTGACAAACCGTAGAATATTTCAACAATTCTTTTCAACACATTGCTACAAATGTTGATTTTGGTATGTAACTTATTGATGCAATACGGTGGAAGAGCCTACTTTGAATCAACATTACAAGAATAGAATGTCAATACTCCATTGTCTCCCTTCCAATTGTGGTTGTACTAATGGAGTTGATTCTCGTAGGATTTTTTCCCAATGCCTGTTTCAAATCAAGTGTTCCTAACCCTCAAAGAAAATTAACACGTTTTCTATTGTTTTTCTCTTCAATTGGACCCCATTTCTCTTGTAGTTTTGACTCATAATAGTATAAGACCATATGATATGACATTATATATACTACTTCGTAGTTCAAGAGCCTTTTCTTACTAATAGATTCCTTCATAGATTTGAGAAGCTTCTTTTAACCCCTAAAAGACGGTTTGTCCCTTCGGAGGACAATTTGGGTTTGGATAGGTTCTTATGACCTCAATTTTCAGTGAAATTTTTTGGAATTTTTTTGAAGATGTGTGATTTTGTAAGAGGTTTGTGGATATATATAAATTATATTTCAATCAATGCCCAGGAGAAAAAGTTATGGAACAATGAGCCAAAAATGGAGGTTGGTGGGTAGCTCAAAAAAATCACAAAAAGTCAAAATAATTTGAAATTCTTTTTCCCTCAAATGTCATTTTTTTGGTACATCCAAAGCACTGATTCATTCTATTTGAACTAGTGATAAGAAAGTTGTGGAAAATCTTAGTTTTGTGGACAATCTAAACATCTTCTTGAAAAAATAACTTATAGGATTCATTTTTTAATTCCGTTTTTTACAATTTTCCAAAAACAATTGTTAGAGAGGGTTATGTTTGCTTGTTAGAACAATCTCACTATTGGGATTATTGTATTTCAATTTCATCTTAGTGCTATGAACAATTTAGTTTTTCTTTCAATCTTGAACCTACTTTTACTTCACAATTTTTTAATGAGTAAAAATCAAGTTTCCTTTCTTAAATTTTTTTTCCTACATTCTCAACACAATTATTCAACATAAAACTTAGAAAATCAAAATTCATAATACAAAAATTTTAAGTTAAGATGATTCAAAGCTAAAAAATCTAGTCAAGCAAGTTGCAAATAAACTTGTTTTCTTCACTTTGGATGTAAATATCTTGCAATCTATGAGGTCAAATTTCTGAAATTCCTCATATACATTCTTATACTATTCTATTATAAGAAACTATGGTCAAATATTTAAAAAAAATTTAATTTTTTTTGCTCTTTGTAGTAGAAGTGGTAGTTTTGAATGTGTTTTGATGGAGAAAGGTCTCGGTCCTTTAGGGATTAATTAGGAAGCTCTTCAAGAGACTTCATGTTGCTTACACATTCCTATCTAGATCTAGAAAGCCTCTCAAGAGACTTCTTGCTACTAACAGATTCTTTCATGGTTCTAAGAAGTTTCTCAAGAAGTTCTTTCTAATTAGAAGGTTCTTCAAGAGGCCTCTTATTACATATATGAGGATTTATGTTTGTAAGAGTCAAAGAGAATATTTGGATTTTTTAAGATACATTTTTTGAACTTTAATTATAAATTATGAATTTTCAAAACTCTAAATAGAGGTTTATTCAAAATTACCATAGGCATTAATGAATTGAGATTCTATATTTTATACAAGAATCTAAAACAAAAAATTTGCAAACATGAGTCATACTTAAATGCAATTATTATAACTTCAATGGACCCTATTTGAATACAAATGGCACCTTCTTATTAGTTGAAGAAAGATATGATATTTTCAATAACAAGCTATAACATTAAGTTTTTTTTTTTTTTAAAACCTTTGTTGACCAAGATCCAACTATTCAATAGTTGAGGTTGATCCAAGTGCTTTGTATGCTCAATGTAGATGACCTTGTCAACATGATTGTCTTCAACACCACAGGAGCCAATCAACTCAATCATAAAGCAATAACTCATTCATCTACCCTCTTCTAGTTACCATTGTTGCATTTGCATTTCACATCTCTACAATGACAATTTCTCCGCGGAGGGTGATCTAATAGGCATTGTTGGAATAACATTCTACTTGGAGCTAATGGGCAACTTGACAAATCTAGTCAATAATGCCTTGCTTAGTAGGGTCACAAGATATAGTGCTCCTACACATCCAATCATATTGATTACTGTAAATTGCACCTTATTAGTCGTAAGCAATCGTCTCAAAAATTGTGCTGCCCAAATTAGCCACATTGATGATTTTTTGGCTCTAGACTCCGAGGGGGAAGAGCTACATCTTGAGTAAGAGGTCCATTATCAATTGAATTAATTTAATTTCCAAAAGCTTATCATTGCTAGAATATTGAACACCTATAAGTAGGAACATAATGAAGGTGAAAAAGTTTGCGTTTGTTCTAATGTATATGTATTTGTTGCCACTTCCAAGTTGAATCCTCCATACTATGAAGTACTCCGTAATGTCTACATTGGAATTACATTAAGAAGCAAGTTTCAAACTAAGCCTCTTGTAGATTTTTTGTTGCTCTATTAATTAAAGAGACAAAGCCTCTCCTAGCATAGCTCTTTATTTCCTATTATAGCACTTGCAGCTTCTTTATTGAATAACTTTGTTGTTTTCTAACTCAAAATGAAACAATCCAACCATGTAGAGTGAGCAACGAATATTATGCAACAAATGGAGGTCTTTGTGAGAAAACATACTTGACAAGCACCATCGAAAATCTAGCTTGTTGCGGAGCATGTAGTGTATTGCATGTGGGTCTGGAAAGTCCCAACTCCCAACTAAAAGGTTTGATTATTGGGTTCAGTGTGATAGGACTACTTGTGGTATTACTGTTGGGTTTTGGAGTGGGTTGTTGCTCATTTGTAAGAAGTAGAACATCTCGTAAGGACGTATTCAAATTTCTAGGGCCTTCAAAAGAACACCACAATGATGCAAATTGTACATCCACTTTATAAAATTAATTGAGTTAACCCTCTAAAGATGCAACCCTCCATGACCAAGGTAGTCACCTAAATTCTCCGATTATTGGACCAATAGGTGCAATGAAGTCATCCATTGGAGCATTCTAGTCTGTATTGTCCTTATAGGGTTCAAGCAAGGATTTTTTGGCGTATTGTATGAAGAGTCTATTTATTTTGGGTCCCGCATTGGGCTCCAAAAGCTTGTCCATCTAACACCTATAATACCAATTTGCAATACCAAATACTTCACACCACCTTGGGTGATCTTAGTCAAGCCTAGATCACCTTTGAATGGAGTTTAGTTACTTCATTCTATTGACAAATCTCTATTGTGTGCAAAGATATATTATTTTGCCTACATAGATATTATATGGCTTATATGAGTGCTCTACCGTTCACTTTGAGCTGTTTGATTTCTTTCATAATCTTCTTTGGTATTCTTGTCTTCGTACTTATAGTGACACACAAGCCCACACATGATTCAGTCCAAAAAAATGGCCTTCCAACTTGTTGAAGAATGTTGACCCCTATAAGTCCCTACATTTAAAAAATGGATGTGCCTTGGTCAAACTTGATTGTAACTTTCAAAAAAACCAATTTTGATATTTCGTTTAACTTGAGAATGTAGGCAATTGTGGAAATGTAATCAATTTGGAAACCTCTACTAAGGGCAAGTACACAGGGGTATCAAGCTCTTGACATCTAGTGTGAGAATGATTTCATTCATTTTTATACCTTCGGTTTTAATTCGATCTACTGCTTGGGAACCACAGTTTTCATTTCTTTTTTTCTATTGGATTTTCCCTAGGTACAATGTAATGATTTCTGGGAGCAGTCCATTACCTTGGATCAAAGAGAATGCATTGTCCCAATTGCTCCACGCTGTCAGAATTTGATATTCATAGTGCAAACAATTTACCAAGTTTTCATGGGGCTCAAAATTAATTCACACTGGACCGGATTTGGAAACGAACGACTGAAGTTACCTCATGGGACGTCTGAAATCATGATCCTGGCAACCTCTGCTAGCCTGCTGCATTTTGAATTCAATTCATCTGATGGCGTAGGGTCAGAGTGGGTGTAACTTATATTGAATGGTGGAATCTGGAAGATTTGAAAGGCCCACAAAGCTTATCAGCTGCAATAAGGTTGATGGAACGTATCTTTATACAGTAAGGTAGGAGGTCTATAAACCGCCCATCTAAGAGCTGAAACTGAATTTTGGGGAGGTGAAACTTATTGAAACAATTTTCAGTAAATTTTCCTTGAAAGACAAGTGGAATTGACATCTAATCCAAGTCGTTTCATAATTTTTGGAGCTTTGTGGAATTAGTTATGAATTTTTTAAGTCGAAATGGCAAATGAACACTGTTGGTACATCCCTCTGAAGATGAAAAAAATCCATGTACAAACAATGTACATTTGAAGAGGTGGAAAATCTTAAGTGCATGCAGATTTCGAGCCTCCTACTTTACTAGTAAATATCCTATGTCTGCAATCCAGCACTACCAATAGTTTTGTTTGTTGCAATCTGACAATACATAGAATATTTCAGGAGTTCTTTTCAACACGTTGCTGCAAATGTTGATTTCTGTACACAACACATTGATGCAATGTGGCTGAAGAGTCTAGTGTGAAACAGCATTGCTAGAATATAATTGCAATACTCCGTTATCTCCCTTCCAATTGTGGATGTACAAAGGTAGGAGGCTCAAATTGTGAGCAGGCATTTATAATCAAGTAGTAGAACTGTCATGAATAGTGCAAAGAGTTTCAAAAATGAATCATGGTTCTTTCAATGCACTTTTTGCTTTTTAATTGTGTTCTTAAATCCCTTTTAGAAAAATATGCATTCATGTAAGGCTGAAATAAATGAAAGCATGATGTGGATCATTCTATGCTAGAGCCAAAATTATAGAAACTTCCTAAGTTTGAAGTCCTCCATTGAAAGACTGATTTTGATTAAGATTAGTCCAATCTATGAGCACCAATAGCTACCCATGCACCTTCCACTTTGAAAATTTATAGTTAATTCATTCTAAGTCAAAAAAATTACGATTTAAAGTGTCAATGAATTTTTTCTCTTTTTTCTTTCTACCAAAAATATGTGAAAAATGCTATGCCCTATTGATTTTCATACAAAGGTCCATTATCCCACAGATGCTTAGTTTATGAGCCTCCTACTTTAATGGAGCTGATTCTGGTAGTATTTTTTCCAAATATCTGTTGAGGAAAACTGGAGGCAACAAGCAACCTCGCAGAGGCGCCGGGTTCATCTCTTTGTCATATGCCTAACATTTGGTCCACATTGATTGGACACATAAACAACCCTACATGTACACCAAATCCTGTGGAGCACTCACGTTTGTACTGTTTTTTTTTAATTATCCTAAGGTAATTGCTCCTCCAAGTATTCAAATAAGCATATGAGCATAGCTCTTCTCATTAAAAAAAAAAAGATTTTGTTGGCAATTGAAATGATGATTTTAGATTCTTTGTGTGTTCATTCTTTGGATTTTGTATGAATAAATGTGACTATTGAAAGTGTTAATTTTTGGTGAATCTAAAATGGACCCTAAGCTCTGATGATCAAAAAGTATACATTTTGTAAAGGATTTGTCACGGTTGGTTTTGGAGTAGGTTTGCAATTTGGTGGGGTAACTTTAGACAACCCTTTCAACATATATTTCAATGATTTTAATGGGGCCAACAAGGCTCATGGAGCATGGAACACTAAACTAGACTACCATAGGAATATGTAGAAAAATTTCAAACCATTTCATCCTATGGTTTGCAAGATTATTGCATTTGCAATTCAATGAAAATATTTTCTATGGACATGTAACAAGGTAAGAAAACTTGAATGCACTTGCAATGGCATTTTTGCACAACATATAGTTTTCCTTGGTTACCAAGGCATGATACATCGCATGTCTTAATTAAATAATTATAACTAAAATTGTAGTGTTCTACTAATGAACACCAATGAAGCATATCCTAAGTATGAACACAATATTTAGATTTTTCTCATGAAGAAAATTTGACATTCCACTCTTTTCCATTCTTTCATAGAAATAATCAACTAAAACAACTTTATTGATTTTGGACCAAAGAAAAGGAAGCTTTGCATCAACAAAAGCTACATGCAAGGAAGTGTGAGTAGGACCTTACTCAAAAAGTAAACCTGTGCACCAAGACATAACCTCTTATAGCATAGCCACTTGTTTTCCTTTACAACATGATTAGACACTTTTTCAAACCTAAAAAACTACTTGAAGTTTTGATCTTTTACCAGAACATGAAAGTGTATCTTAAGGCAATTGTGGAGAAGAACCTGCATTTCTTTCCAATACTCACTTAGTCATCAATTGACATTTGTAATATGGAAATAAGATTCTTAAATTGAATTCTAGCACTTAAATTGAATGTCCCAAAGTTGTGCAATTTCTCATGTGATTACATTGTATAAAGTAAACCAACCCATGATAGGCAAACTACTTAATGCACTCATCTAGAAAACCACCCATTAGAGTCTTACACCAAGCCATGACAATTTTTTTTTGATAAATGAGATTAGGACTACATTAGGTTGATTTGTGGCCATAATCTTGTCTTGGGAGATGGTCATGAAGTTATTAGTGATTTTCATAGGGCACTTACACCATTCAAGTGTAAATTGATCATAAAAAGTTATTTTTTTATTCCTTTATGTTATGGCCATGTTAGGAAATGTTGTAGCCATGTTAGAAAATATTGTGACTGCTTTAGGTGGTAAGATGACCATTATGGAAACCCTCTATGCTGATTTGGGGTAGTCTATAGACTCTGTTGGGCCAATTGGGCTATACACTTCAAAAATTCATAAATTTTTTTTACTGAGTCGAAAAAATAAATTTTCAATTGCTTCCTTCAATTCTCACATGTGTCTATGTATGGAAAAAAATCTGAATCATCTTGTTAATGACAACAGTTCAGACCACTCATTCAGCCTGTCATAGGCAAGTTTACCTTATAATGACAATCACAATCCAAAACAGTCTAGAAAATATAATTTTTCATTATGAATGGTGAGAGTGTAGGTGTAACTGAAAACTGTACATCCACTTCCTTGCATTCTTGCCTAAACTAAAGGAGACACAATTTCTCGACCTTCATTGTGACAGAGGGACCATCATGACATGACAAGAAGAATAAGTAACTTGATGAGGAAATACCCTGCTTCAGCTTTCATTTGATAAAAAAGATTTGGTGCATGAAGCAAGAGAGGAAAGTAATTATTTCACAACATCCAACATGTAGAGCAGTTATCAAAGAAGTCATACCCAAGGCAAACCAGAGAGGAGTATAGTTTTTCTTGGCAATGAATGCTCATAAACTCCAGCGAGCCTTCTCTAGGCAATTCTTATACTCATCGTCAACAAGAGGAGCTGGCATCTTGATTGTATCGTGTTACTATATCTGCACAACAACCCTCATTAAAGATACGAGAATCTCCAAACATTAACCCCTCATTGCTGAAGGGGACGAAAAGTGTCCTCACGTCAAATTCAAAGTCCTGTAACTTTTGCATCAGATGTCCGAATTCAATAAAACTTGTTGGAAAAGTTGCGCTCTTTCTTCTAGTTTGTGTGGTAAAATTTTCAGATCAATACAAGATGTACTGAATTTTTGGAAGCTAATCGAAGTTCATAAGTTCAATTCAAGTTCATCAAACTGCATTTGATGGCTGCAACTGCAGGGGCTTGTATCTCCTTCATGCAATGTTCGTTTTCAATAAAAAAAATTTGGATTGTGTTCCCCTTGAAGTCTAGTTATTGTGGTATAAGTTTCATGCCAATCCAAGTTTTTTTGATTGTTTGGGAGCAATTCGAAGTTCAAAATCCCGACATTTTTTAATTACAGTGAACTTCGGTGGCTTGTTTCTTCTTCATACAATGTTTGTTTCCAATAAATTTTTTTGGAAAAGCTGTGCATACTTGTCTAGTTTGTGTGTACAAAATTTCATATCCATCAATGAGGTTATGAGTGACTGAGAAGCATTTTAGTAGGAGGAGGTTCAGTTTTTGATGTGTTTTTTGCAACTTTTCTTGCTGTTTTTTTTTGACATTTCAAAGCCATTTCGCAGACACAATGTGGCAATCAAATGATATTTTTTTCATCAACGTGTTTGTATGCTGATTTTGAATCACTCAATAGTTTAAAGTTTCTTCATTTGAGTAGATTTAGAAACCGAATTTCGCCTCCAAATGTGTTTTAGGGGAAATTTCATTATCCTTTTTCAACACTAAAACATTATAATCTTTCAATCTATGCTATCAAATGACACCAAATTTGTTGCAAGCCATCTACAACAAGTGCACTACAAGATCGTATAGTTGAGATCTCTATAACTTATTAAAATTTATATTTATAACGCTTCAAAAGGAATGTTGTTTTTGGAGCCATTTGGGCCTTCGGCAGTGAGGGGTTAATTGGTCACACAAAAGCACACCAAAAGATGTCCAGACATTGAAACCAAACACAAGAAGCATTTTCAATTCCAAAATATGCAAACCCAAATATTGAAGTTCAAAATTTCTAGACTCAAAGTCCAATCCAACAATAATCACAATCACACAATTCTCTACAACAATAGAAACTACTCAAATTAAACCCCTCAATGTGATTACCTTTAGAATAAGTAATACAATATGAGTTAAATGAAAACACCTTGTAATTGAGGGACATGTGTCTACTAGTGTCTAGGTCCCCTTTTTGTGAACAATAACTTCATTTCTAAAAGCTAACTACAAGTTTTTCCAGGACCTAACTGTAGTTTTCACCAAGGGAAGTAAATTGGAAAAATAAGGTTGGTACCCCTAAATTGTACCTTGTTTAAAACCGCCATCATCACTTTGTGTACATCTCCAAAATCAATATGTATGTATTCTGAAAAAACAATGTTAAAATTTCTACCCCAAAAAACTTTGTCCCTACATAATTTTTGCATATGGTATCATGATGTCACATTCTTTGGTGCATTAGAACCTCCTTTTACTTGAATATAAGAAAATATGAACTTCAACAAGGTTTTCTTCTAGGCAACAAGATTTTCTTCTAGTGTATATTACTAGTTCTACAATAGGAAAAGGGAATCTAACGTGTGATGACATTGTAGTAGAGCCCATTTTGAATCACCATCTAATGTGGCAATAACTAATATGATTGTGCTAAAGTATGTTTGAATGAAGTCATCCTAATCAATTGTGTGGAACTACAAAGGCATTCTAAATCTTTGTTGAAATGGATAGTGATTTCTCCAATAGTGATAGTCTTACGAGTAGTTCCAACATAGATAGCGAGCCTTTTGCTTCATGAGTAACATTGATTATAGTTCATGAAATTGGAAAGTCCAATTTGAAATTGCACTTCGGAATTCCTTGACTCATAATAATCTAAGGCCCGATTTGTACTGGCCTTGGGGTCGAATGGAAGGTCAGCCTAATATACCCCCAATTTGGCCCTCAATCTAGCCTTTGTTCTACACTCCAACTCTAGTTAATGTAGAGTGTTGAGGCTTGATTTGATGACCTAATTTCCGATTCATATTCTCTTGGATTTTCTTAATGCTCAATTAAAAAAATATAAAACATAGAGCTTTTTCTTTTTCTCCCTATTTTTTTTTCAAAAATTAAAGAGAAAGTGTTTAAACTTTTGTAAACCTTTTCCTTTTTTTTTATTATTTATATTTCTTGTACTTTTCAAAAGCATATTAAATTGCAATTTAACTTCATTTATAATTCTATATTTTGTGATTACGTGTTTAATCAATACAATTTGAGTCTCTTTTCCTATTTTCAAATAATTTTTTTGCAAATGAAGAACATTGCAACCACAACAGACCTTCATACACACCAAAATAGAACTTGGAAAATGACAAATATAGCATGTTAAATTTTAGAGGAGTTCATGAAGTAATTTCTTAGCACCTTCTTCCATATCCATCAAGCCTCTAATGATTTTGTCATTGCACCCAAAATTGTGCAACATGTATAAAAAACAAAAATAAAAAATTATGCAACATGTAAACATGCACCCATAGTAAAATCTATGATCCAAATACAAGAGATTGATTCAAGTTAGGAATGAATCCATCTTTGAATACTTGCAAATTGCTAAATCCTAGGAAAAGTTTGACATTGCAAGTTCAAGAATTGGTTATTGACATACTTGTAATAACCTACCTACATTCAACCTAGATTTTAGGCACTATAAAAATTGATCAATTGAGGAGCTACATTAATTAAGGAACTAAAGTAAGTGTAAAAATTGAACAAATGAATTGAGGGATCAATTAAAGTCTGTATAAATTGAGCTAAATTAAGTGAGAAACAAAATTAATTGTTAAAATTGATCAAATGGATTGAGGGCTAAATTAAAGTGTGTACAAAACTAGCTAATTAAGTGAGGAACTAAATTAACTATCAAAATTGATCAAATGAAATGAGGGCTAAATTAATCTTTAAGGACAAGGCCTTTTTTCTACCAAAAAATACTCAAAACTACCATTTTTAGAGCAAAGAGTAAAAGAATTTGAAAATTGTACTTTTTTGAATATCTAACAATAGGATCTTACACCTAATTAGTATGAAAATGTGTGGAAAAAATTTCAGAAATTTTGACCACATAAATTGCAAGATATCTACATTTAAAGTGAAGAAAACAAGTTTTTCCACACATTGTGGGACTAGGTTATTTGACTTTGAACCTTCTTAACTTTAAGTTTTTGCACTACAAAGTTTTGAGCTTTAAATCTTTATGGTGGAGAATTGAGTTGAGAGTCTATGAAAAATAGTTAAGTAGAGGTAGGTACAAGATAGAAGGAAAATCTAAGTTATTAATATTTCTAAGATCAAATTAAAATGCACTAATCCCAATTGTGAGATTGTTCTAGAAAGATAATGAAACCACATAGACCTTTTTTTTTAAATTGTAAAAATTGCATTTAGAAATGAATCCTATAAGTTATTTTTTTGAGGAAGATGCTCTAATTGCTTGATTAACAAGATTGTCTATAACTTTCTCATATCAAATCCAAATAGAACAAATCAAAGCTTTCCATGTAGACAAAAATACAATCTATAAGGGGGGAAAAGAAAAGAAAAAAATTCAAAATTCAAATTTTTGAAACTTTTTTTCCTGCCCTTTCTCCCCTATTTTGAGCTTATTTGGACATAACATTTGTTCCCAGGCACCAAATGAAAAAAGAAATATTACCATGAAGATAATCAATTTTTCTATCTTCATAAAAAATTTCAAAAAATCAGGACAAAAATTGAGACCATAGGTACTTACCCAAAATCTCATTTGTCCCCCAAAGGGACAATGGTCCTTTAGGAGTTAAAGCGTGTACAAACCTAGCTAAATTAAGTGAGGACTATTCTAAATTAACTAAAAATTGATCTAATTAATTGAGGATTAAATTAACTATAAAAATTGATCAAATTAACTTAGGGCTAAACTAACTGTAAAAATTGAGCTGAATTACTACAACAAAGTGTAACTGAACTACATTAATTAAATCAAATGAATTGAGGGTGAAATTCATAAACTAAACTAGAATTAACCCTTAAATGCGTAGATAGCCAAAATTGGCCTATGATTTGTAGTATTCACGTAATAACTCATTGAGAATGGATGTATTTGCAAATACTTGAAACTTGAATATTGTGAGCATCAATGTAAAGAAAAAGTAGGAATTTTTTTAAAAAAATTCAGAGATTCGACAAAGAATGTTTACTTACTGGAAGACAGACAACAATGTATTTCTTGTAAAATCGTATCTCCTGTGAAACTATGCAATTTAAATATGTAGTTGTGGGGTGTCAGGTTGTAACAAACCAGTGACAACTTTAGCCAATTTAGTGTGGTGTTACCATGATGCTCACCTTAGGGGTTAGGTTCTTGTGTATTTGCAGATTATCATTGGGTTTTCTCTCACAATTTGTGACGTTGCTTTGATCTCATCTTCTCTAAGTTGTTTGTTTTTGCAATTGCAGTTCACTAGAGTTTGGAGTAATTTGGTTAGTTGCAATTGTATTTTCATTGCTGTCAATTTGTGATGTTCTTGCATTGCATCTTCTCTTAGTACGTAGTATTGGTGTATTGAATGGATGTTCATTGACATACTTGAGCAACTTTGGGAGATTTTGAATTGACAAAAAATGGCGAACTTACACGTTTAAGTAAACATGAAGAATTTGGAAGTTCTAAAGCTCTTGGACTTATAGGTTCATGCAAATAGGAGTTCGGAAGTCCGACAACTTCGTGTGCAGGAGCGTGCTCCCTTTGTTGATCAATGTTTGTAACTTGGTCACTTTAAGCAAGATTGAATTGAAGAAAGGGTGCTTGCTAATAGGTTCAAGTGCATGTGTTATACGATGCACTGGGAATGGAAGGTGAATCTATGGGTGGATCAATAATTTCAATGGCCCCAGTTGGGTTTATGAGAAGCTCTAAAGCTACACATGACTTGATGGTTAATACAATTTGAGAATGCTAGGAGCAACGGTCATTGATCTTAGTGTCTTTGCCCATAAAATTTGTTTCGGAAGTTGGGTGACAATGTCGATAAGCTTTAGTGTCATCAAAGTAGTCAACTACAAAGTTTTGGGATCCAACTTGGTTTGCTTCTCATCTACCTCATGAGCAAAGGCAATACAACTAGAAATTCACAAGTATGAGAGATTTGGTGATTGGTTGTAAAGTTTTTGCCTAGCTAGCTATACCACAAGTGATATTTGCTAGCTAATCCATAAGTGACAATGTGACTGGGAAACCTATACTTCGCTCGACTTCAACTTGACATTGTGTCTAGAGCAGTCATTGATTACATGAAGTACCGTATGAGTATCCAAGAACCTTGACAAAAGAAAACCCAACCAACCCTCGCCCATGCTAACATTTTTCATGAATTTTTGGTCCTTAGATTAAGCCCATACATTTTGTCATGTTGATCTAGCCCCGACAAGAAACTCAAGCAAAAACTTTGGGCTCTAGAATCTACTTCCTAGAGATCAAAATAATGCTCTATATACCAAGCTACCTCAAAATACAGTCCAAATGTTGTCTGTATTCTCCAAGCCAATAGCATTAAAGGGTTAAATGAACTAGAATGTTGAATGTTTCTAGTAATTTGAGAGCTCAACAAAATTACTGTCCTAGTTCAATTTATGAATGGCTAGATGTTTTGGAATTTCATTAAAGGCTAGAGTTGAAATCTCCTTTTCCAAATGACCAGACATTCTTGAATTTAGGTGTGTACAACCATTTTTTGTTATTATGCCTTTTCACTATTATGAGATTGGTCAATTATTCAATTTTTCTTGTTGACAAGTGAAAGGAGATTTCAATGCACTAAAAAACTTTACATTTGGATATATTATGCAAAAAATATGAACAATGAAAGTTTCAAATAAGAACCTCCGTTGATTCATACTAGAGGTGTTCATGATCTAATGGAGGAGCCCAATCTAGTGCTACATTGGAAGTATGGCCACCCAAAACTTCATCAGATTTCTTCCTTGGGACCAAAAGGTTTGGTGCCAAAACTATGCCACCTAAGGCATTACATAGGATGAGTTGTAATTTTGGCCCGGCCCTAGTATAAAGCACTTGGGCTGGATTTATAGGACTTGAGTGATTCTATTGGTTCAAATTTGGAGAGTTGCGATTGGCCTTCAATTCGGCTTCAAGTATAAACGGACATAAGACCATGTGGTATTACATCATTTAGTACTACTCCCTCTGTCCCAAAATGATCTTCCTATTCAACATGCAAAATGTTCTAAATTAAGGTTATTTCAACCTATTTCAAGCTACAACTAGAGTTTGGTGCACTCATAATTATCATTTTAAAACTTTTGAGTTCCCAAGTCCTTTCCTAAATGTAGTTTTAGAGTATTCAAAGTGGGATTTTTGAGGAATTTTTAAAGAGCACCAATGAGCATTCAATTGCCTAGTTTATAGAGCCTATGACTAGTACTTGTGGCACAAGACTTGACCTATCAACCTATCAACCTTTAGCCCAAGACCATGTGGCTATTGACATGTAGCTTTGGACTTGATTAGGTATGGCACCAAGTATAGGGAATATTCTCAAGAGTACACATATCTCACAAAGTACTATGTTATTCTTGGAACACTCTAAATCAAGATTCTTGATCGAGTTTCATTCCATTGCTCCAAGAACTACTTCCAAACCCTAAGCTCCCTTCTTTCTATGTCACAATATGCAACTTGAAGATCATTTTGGGACAAAAATGAAGAGGAATCGGAAGATCATTTTAAAATGGAGGGAGTATTATTCAATTCTCTTTCCATCATATCCGTGGCAAAGGTAGAAACATAGTCACATAGAAGAATTATGGACCGTCATTGGGATGATGGAAAGGTAGTTGAATCAATGGGATCATTCTTCCACACCTATTTTTAGTTTTTTACAAATGAAAAATAGGTGATGGGGTTGACAAATTGGTGAAATTAAGGATGACACTTTGCACTTAGTAGGAAATAGAAGATGTTAATTAAAAGTATACCTAGTTGGGCTATTTAGGGACTTTTTCAATGATTTTGGCAACAACAATGAACATCAAGAGGTTCTAAGTACCAGATAATGACAAATACTATTATTTTGGAGCTTGTAACAATCTTATAAATTACAACTTGCTTTGAATTGAAAAAGAAAGTTTTGAATGAAGATTGTCAATTTCCAGGCACTTGGAGGATGAGGGTATCATAGTTGGTTGTGTTCAACATTGTAGACAAAAGAAAAACGTCAAGTCCTTTTTCTTCCTTCCTTCGTTATCATCATCAACAATAAATACTTCTTAACATATTTGACATACTCCAAGTATATTATTTGAAAAAAAAGTTACAACTTTAGAGTTCGACATTTCAATATTGGAATTATAAATATAATCTATAAATATTTAATCTATATATGATCTAGATTTATTCAATTATCCTAAATATACCTAGATACAAAAGAATTGCATAAAAACTAAGATAAAAGGAATATACATTGAGCAAATGTTTTGAAAAATGTAAAACTTACCTACTAAACTAAGATTATAATTGCTCCCAAAATGCAAATATCAAGAAAATTTATGGAATACAATCTTACCAATATCAACATCTCATTAATTGGTATTCTTTCATCTTCCAAAGAAACAAGTTAAAAAAACTACCAAAATTCTAAATAAACATTTGTGCCACCATTTCTTTGTACAAAAAAATTAAATAACTAAACATGAAGACCATCATCAAGCTATACATAAATGTAAGCATCAACAAGATCATGTTATTATACTTGAGCAAGTCAATATGACCAATTGTGCAAGCAAAATAATATTGAACAAAAATTATTGAATATTTCACTATGACATCATATACTAGAATTAAATATGAATCTTTTATAGACAATATCAAAATTTTCTTCAATATCAACCTACTAAAAAAACCATACTTGCACAAAAACATTAATCACTCAAGGAAGTTAACAATTGACAAAAAATTATTAACTGACTATTAATATAAATGATTAACTTTCTAGGTGACATCATTTCCAACTTCAATCATAGTTAAGAAGGTCACTTAGACATAATTGAATGAACCAAAATATAAACAATGAAAGGTTCATTAACATAAAAGGACCACTCAATTCAAGATCATAAGCCTTGCCATTGTCCTTTGTACATGTGTATACTTGCCCAACAATCCTTTGACTTCTCTACAACTCCATAAATTGAAAACATCGTTAGACTCAAGTTCATCAACCTTCTTCAAATCTTCAACTAGCCCATCATTCTCTTAACTTCCCCACGACTGCTCAAAGTGAATGCGTCATTAGGCTAGAGTTCATCAGCTTTGTTCAAGTCCACCAATGCATCTGCATACTTGCCCATCATGCTCTTAACTTCCCCACGCCTCTTCAAAGTGATTGCATTATTAGGCTTAAGCTCATCAGCTTTGTTCAAGTCCTCCAATGCATCTGCATACTTGCCCATCATTCTCTTAACTTCCCCACAACTGCTCAAAGTGAATGCGTCATTAGGTTGGAGTTCATTAGCTTTGTTCAAGTCCACCAATGCATCTGCATACTTGCCCATCATTCTCTTAACTTCCCCACAACTGCTCAAAGTGAATGCGTCATTAGGTTGGAGTTCATTAGCTTTGTTCAAGTCCACCAATGCATCTGCATACTTGCCCATCATGCTCTTAACTTCCCCGCGCCTCTTCAAAGTGATTGCATTATTAGGCTTAAGCTCATCAGCTTTGTTCAAGTCCTCCAATGCATCTGCATACTTGCCTATCATTTTCTTAACTTCCCCACGACTACTCAAAGTGAATGCGTCATTAGGTTGGAGTTCATTAGCTTTGTTCAAGTCCACCAATGCATCTGCATACTTGCCCATCATGCTCTTAACTTCCCCGCGCCTCTTCAAAGTGATTGCATTATTAGGCTTAAGCTCATCAGCTTTGTTCAAGTCCTCCAATGCATTTGCATACTTGTCCATCATTCTCTTAACTTCCCCACGACTACTCAAAGTGAATGCGTCATTAGGTTGGAGTTCATTAGCTTTGTTCAAGTCCACCAATGCATCTGCATACTTGCCCATCATGCTCTTAACTTCCCCGCGCCTCTTCAAAGTGATTGCATTATTAGGCTTAAGCTCATCAGCTTTGTTCAAGTCCTCCAATGCATTTGCATACTTGTCCATCATTCTCTTAACTTCCCCACGACTGCTCAAAGTGAATGCGTCATTAGGTTGGAGTTCATTAGCTTTGTTCAAGTCCACCAATGCATCTGTATACTTGCCCATCATGCTCTTAACTTCCCCACGCCTCTTCAAAGTGATTGCATTATTAGGCTCAAGCTCATTAGCTTTGTTCAAGTCCTCCAATGCATTTGCATACTTGTCCATCATTCTCTTAACTTCCCCACGACTGCTCAAAGTGAATGCGTCATTAGGTTGGAGTTCATTAGCTTTGTTCAAGTCCACCAATGCATCTGTATACTTGCTCATCATGCTCTTAACTTCCCCACGCCTCTTCAAAGTGATTGCATTATTAGGCTCAAGCTCATTAGCTTTGTTCAAGTCCTCCAATGCATCTGCATACTTGCCCATCATTCTCTTAACTTCCCCACGACTACTCAAAGTGAATGCGTCATTAGGTTGGAGTTCATTAGCTTTGTTCAAGTCCACCAATGCATCTGTATACTTGCTCATCATGCTCTTAACTTCCCCACACCTCTTCAAAGTGATTGCATTATTAGGCTCAAGCTCATTAGCTTTGTTCAAGTCCTCCAATGCATCTGCATACTTGCCCATCATTCTCTTAACTTCCCCACGACTACTCAAAGTGAATGCGTCATTAGGTTGGAGTTCATTAGCTTTGTTCAAGTCCACCAATGCATCTGTATACTTGTCCATCATGCTCTTAACATCCCCATGCCTCTTCAAAGTGACTGCATGATTAGGCTCGAGTTCATCAACCTTATTCAAGTCCATGAATGCATCTGTATACTTGCCCATCTTTCTTTTTTCTATCCTACAATTCTGCAATGTGAAAACACCATTAGGCTAGAGTGCATCAAACTTGTTGAGTCATCAATGCATCTAAATACTTGCCGTCATTCACTTGAATCACTTACAACTCCTCAAAATGGTTACAATATTTGAGAAATGATTGTCAATCTTTTGATTATCTTCCACATTCATATCTTTAACCTTACTATAAGGTCAATTTTTTTTCCTTCTATAATCTCTTTTCATTAGTATCTTGAATCTAAATATTGTGCAACCAATATGTACTAATAAATCTCTATCTAGATGTATTGAGCCCAATAATGCAGTTATAATTTGTATAGCATGAAGTTGTATCCTAATCTAAAGTACATTTGGAGCATATAATTCAATCAATCAAAGCAAGAAAAAAAAATCACATGAGTTTCAAGATGCACAAACTACTTATAAAGAAATCTTGAAATTTTCACCAAGGAGTTGCAAGCATACCTTGGATGTGGAAGACGTATCTGCAATGTCCAAAGTATTGAAGTTACTTCCAAAATTTTACAATGGTTGCATACTACACCACAATATACTACATTTGAATAATAAAAACTAAATTTTTTGTACAACATGACAAGGATATCATGCATTCATGTCAACAACAATGAGAAACTATAACCAAATGTTCACAAACTATACATTTTCCTACAAAGCAACATAAGAAAAATGTTTAGAAATTTGAAAGCCTTGGCAATTCAAATACTAACCTATCACAAGGAAATACTTCACATACTTCAACTCTTGGCAAATCTCATCAAATGTTGGACGACTTTTTGGCTCTTGACTCCAACATTTTTCAATCAAAGTTCGCAATTGAGAAGGACATTGAGTAGGTAGCTTTGGACGATCACCCTCCAATATCTTTGCCTTCATCTTCTTTGGATTGTCAATGTCTCCAAAAGGCAATTCTCCAGTCAATATTTCAAAGCACACCATTGCAAAGCTATAAATATTACACTTGTGAGGATGCTTTGGTATCACTTGATTGCTTGTTCCCGCATTCACTTGATTGTCCATGCTTTGAAGTCGGATTAACTCTGGTGCCATCCATCTGTTGCTTCCAACATTCATTGTTAGTGTTGTGATTGTAGTGTTGCTTGTATTGATTTTGGATACATTGAAGTCTGCTACCTTAGCTTGTATATAATCCATACCAAATGTCTTCATACTTTTGACAAGAATGTTCCCTGACTTCAAGTCCCTATGCACAATTCCTTGCTCATGAAGGTACTTTCCACCTTCCGCAATTTGGTGCATTAGGTCAATTGCTTCCCAAATATGGAAAGGAGGAGAATCATAATCCACTTTGAGTCTTTGCTCCATCAATTGAAGGAGGTCTCCATCCATCAACTCCATGAAAATAGAACACTTTTGCCTCTCTTGTATGTAACAAAACATGGACGTAATGTTGAAATGGCACAACCTTGCAAGAATATCGATTTCTTTGTTGAACTCGAGGTTATTTTTCCCACGGAAAACCTTTACTGCAACTTCCATTCCCAACCACATGGCTTTGTATACAGTAGCTGAGGTCCCTCTTCCAATGGAAACCCCTTCTTTAACCTTTTTAGAGATACTTCTCCAAAAAGCTAAAAATTGAGGTAATTCCCATTTGGGTTCTAGTAAAGGTATGCTTGGAATTGGAGCCACCCTCAAAAGTCTTTGAAGCAAATAACTTGCCAAATCCTTCTCATTTCCATGCAATAAAAGCAAAGTTGATGAAATTTTCTTCAAGAGGTCTTCTTTGTCCATAGAAGCCTTTGTTTTGACAATTTCATGGACACCCTTGCTAATGTCTACTACTTGATCCAAGGTTAGACATCTAGATGCTTTACATTTCTTAGACAAGGCAACTCGGCACAACTCCAAATGAAATGCCATGGATGAAACAAACTCCAACACATTTGTCAATGTCATTGCCATTGGTGCCCATGCATCTTGGCTACATCCTTTGATGAATCGTTCAATTTCCGTTGCCAACATAAGGAGTATCTTGAAGCTTAAGAGATGTTTTTCCACTTCCATAGGTGCATATGATCCAAGGAGTGTGCCTTGTGATGTCTTTAAAAATCCACGCGAGCTTCCAATGACCTTTTTGAGTTTATCAAGAAGATATTGACATTGTTGGTTGTTGAATGTTGGTTCATGCATCATTTGTACACGTTTGTAACAGGCAACCACAAGTTTTGAGTATGTACTGAACTCCCTCTCAAGACTTGTAATGTCTTCTGCACACATTCATTGCATATTGTCTTTATCTTTAGCTATCAAAAAAAAGAAAATCATACCAACCTTTGAGTACACTTGTAGATCATGGCATTCATTTACTAAAAATCATCTCTATTCTTAGAGATCAAATGGGAATCATGTAGTCATTGTAGAAAGTGAATACAAACAATTGTATCTTCATGAAAGTAGAACTAGTCTTGCAAAATAGAAAGATGACTTAAAAGAGTAGGAGAAATACCTTCAAAGAGCCTTGTTGCCGATGAAGAAGGTTGGTTGTCCATGAACTCTTGTTCTTCCATAACTTAAAATACTCCAAATATAGTCTTGTCAAAAGTTGTTTCCAAACTACCACAAACGCCTAGTTTTAGTACTTAAAATAACATATCCACAGTTGTTTGCAATATGTGCTCAACCTTCTAAAATCAATTGATGGTGGACAATACAATAAAACAAAATTGAGAAACTTAATAGATATGCTAAAAAATATAAGAAAGCAACCCAAATTTAACGAAAAGTTAACACATCTGTACATTAGAAGAAAATTGTTAGAAATTATCAAAAAAAAATTAGAGCCATAGAATTCTAAAATTACTTGGAAGAAATCCAACATTTTGACATTAAACAAGGTTGATCAAAGAATCCTCAAAGAAACAAAACTATCCTATCTGAATTCTACACTAGTAGCACACAAGGATTATGCAATGCACCATATTGGCATCAAAGAGAATACATTCAACTTTGATTTGCTACAAATATATAATTCAAATTTCTTCTCCTATAATAATAATTTCAAACTATTACAATGTAAATTAAAATTGACAAAAAAATTCTTTCATTTCTTGTTTAGAAAGGTAACATTACTTCCTTTTCGAATCTCAAAATCTCGAAATTTCAAGAGCGATAGAAAATGCATCAATTACCTAAAAAGACAAATTTCACTTAACAATGGCATTCGTCTTAAGAGTCATTGCCAAGGGTATTTTGGGTGTACAATAATTGATTGATAAATCTTTAGAATAATCTCTATTTCTATTTGTACCTCATGAAAAACTCAAATTAATTGAATTGTTTTTGCAATAGTTCTTAACTTATTTACTTTTTGCTACAAAAATCATAACAATGATATTGTTACATGAAACAAATTGAATTTACAATGATAAAAAATCCAAAATACTATGCACTACAAATATGAAATTGACATTTGAACACAATGAAAAAGGCTATATTGAGACTAAGGATGAAGTTTAATCATTTTGCAATGGATAAGGTCCTTCAAGGGTTAAAAAAATTATGTAAAAATGTGATAATGTAGATTAAGGTCACAATACCTACAAGCTACAATTTTCTAGTCCTTCTACCTCAAAGGTTGAAAGACTAAAAACTTTGATAACATTACTAGTACACTGAAGAGAAATACAAACCAAATGATTTCAGAATTAAAATACTCTAGTACAAATTCTCAATGAAAAGATAGGATAGCCTAGATTCATTTGAAACAATTTGAGCTTTCATTGGTTGCTTTCATGAAGTTGTGGTTTGGATTATAGAAGTCTTCATTCAAAGTCCTTTTTTAAGTATTAGAGAAGGAAATGTGTCACAATTAGGAACTTCTACTTTATAATATGAAAAGATATTATGCAACCATAAAAATAAAATTGATAGTAATACAATTATTGAATAATGCTAAATACTAACAATGCTTTATATGCAATAGTGGTTCATTACATAATTTAATAGTAAATTATTATTATATTATAATTCATTAACCAATAATCAAGATTATTGAATTTTAGACAATACAATGTCAAGTTCCTTTTACAAATACCATAGTGTCAACCATCTATGCTAAGATTCTTAAACACTTTTGGATGCCAAGGGTGTGATTAGGAAGAGTTTTTAATTGAAATGACTTGGTTGAGTTTAATTATCACATGAAAAGGGTATCTGTAAACACAAACTACATTTTCCCATGCATTCCATGCAAAGTCTACAGACAATGTTGAATGAAAACCCTATAAAGCCAAATTCTCTAAATAAATAATTTGCAAAGACAAAAACAAAACAAATGTTATCGAAACTTACTTCAACCAACTTCAAGGAGAATCCTAGATTGCCAACAATGCTAAAGCCACAACTTAAACTTGAGAACGTGAATGATGTACTTCTTGAATCCCTCAATGCCTTTGCAACTTTGCACACTAGAATATGACCTCATACGAATTGTAAAGACCACACTCAACATTCTAAATGCACAAGCTTGTTCAATCTAGTAACAAAGTGATAAGCCCCATGTTCTACAACCCTTAGGTTTTACAATTGAAGAGAAAGTAAGGTAAACCAACCCATGACAGATAAACTCCCTAATGCAATCATCTAGAGAACCACTCATTAGAGTCTTAAATCAACCCATGGCAGATTTTTCCTAATAAATGAAAGGACAACATTAGGCTATTTTGTGGCCATAATCTAGTCTTGGAAGATGGTCATGGAGTCATTAGTCATTGCCATAGAACACTTACACCATTCTAGTGTATATTCACTACAAGAACTAAGTTTTTTATTCCTTTATGTCATGCCCATGTTTAAAAATACTGCAACCATAATAAGAAATATTGTTACTACTTTAGGTGGTCTGATGAACATCATGGGTACACTTTTTGATGGTTTTGGAGTAGTCTACAAATTTTTTTGGGTTAATTGGACAATACACTTCAAAAATTCATACTTTGTCAAAAAAAAAAAAATTCAGTTACTCTCTCCGATTCTCATGTTTTTCTTTATATGGTAAAAAAATTCAAAATTTTCAAAATTGTAAACAATGCAAACGAGTCATTTGGCCTATCATAGTCTAGCTTACCTTAATCAGCCCAAGCTACTATCTACAAAGGTTACAACTAAACCACTTGGCCATGGCTAGGCTTTATTTAATCACAAATTGCTCAAGAAGACATCCATGGAAAATCCCATATAATAAGACCACCTAAATGGACAAGGTGCAAATGATGGAGAGATATAACAAGGGATTCGAACTAGCTTGAATCAATTTAAAGTAAACTTATCCCGAGATCAATCAAGAGGAATAGTGTACTCACAATGCAAAGTAAGATATCTTAATCCACAATTGTAGGTGAAAATTCACATTGAGGAAGGCTTTAATCCCTTATTCCCTAGATAACTTCATAGATCTGTTAGACATATCATCACCACATTTGAGAAATTGCAAGTTGAATATAATCACTTCTACAATTCAAAATTGATTAGGAAAGGAGAAATGTCAAAGTCTCTTTTCAAAATAGTACAACACATATTAGGTTTTAAACTTTTCATACCTTCAGAAAGAAAGGAAGAAAACAATAAAGCACAAGGCTTGAAGAGTCAAACTTAACCAATAGTGTGTGTTACAAACAAAGGTCAATTGGTGTCATCAACAATGAAACCTTCATCATTAAAATACCAATCACTTATCCAAATACATTGGTCAAAGCTAGACTAGACCCTAAGCACATGATTTACCTCACACCGTCACCTACAACAATATTTGTAAAAAAACCAATAACCCAAGGCCAATGTTTTGGTGCACAACATCTAGAGTATTCCTACCATTTACCATACAAATAAAAAAACTAGATAGCTACTATCTCTATTACCACACAGCAAGCAAACCCTAAGAACGAACAAATTTTGGAACACCACAATAGGCACACCAACCACATCTCGGTTAAGATAGCAAAGTTTGGAACACCACATTACAAACAAATGTATTTTAATTGGATGATTTATTGCTCAAGTTTTAACAATATCTAAAATTCGGATGAGGAAATGGAATATCTTGCATATGGATGAAAACCGAATTATCTTTGAATGAATAATTGGAAGATTTCAGGAATGGATGAAGTGTTTAGTGAAAGACTAGTGTGCTGTTTTCAAGAATGCCATTTTCAACACATCGAGTTAAGGACGAGCAGCACAAAACAAGGAGCCGCGGCTTGCAGAAGAATAGTGGAGCTCATTTTGTGCTGTCCAGCTACTTCAAAGACTTTCAAGTGTTGGGGGCTTCATCAATAAACAAGGTAACTGTTCCCCTCAGCTTAATAGTCCGCTGACACTTAGCAAATTCTCTGAGTCACTGATAAGCAATCAGACACGCAATTCAAATTCCAAATCCTGTCAAGTCGAATCTGCCTATTTCAAGTGCGCAAGAGCAGGAGGGCAGCAATAGTCCTGCAGGTCGATGATAAAATCCCAAGATCACAAAATGATAAGGAATTTGCCATAAACCGTGAGACTTATATTGGCATGGAAGTTTCTCGACTTATGAACTGTTCCAGAGACGGGATTTGCATCTCAATCAGTGATCAGGAAATTAAAGCAAACATGTGTATTGGACCACATCACCCCACTCTCATTCCAGGTTCAGCACGTCGACATTACTCAGCAACCTAGAATATGCTAGTCTCGTAAACCCTGAGTCAAGGCCATTGTGCATGAAAACTTACCAGCAGCAGGACCTCTTCCACTTTGGGCCATCCGGGAAACGCCTGCACAGAAAAAAACAGGGGCAAAATAAAACTCTAAACTTTAAAGCTTGAGAAACAGAGTAAAGCAGTCCCACACAATGCGACAGCCCCGCACAGTACTGCTAGAAAATAGCCAACAAACGCACAACCACCTCGCAAAAACAACGAAGACAGAAAGCTTGAAGCGAAACCTAAACTACTAACATTATAAAAGACAGCAGAGCACACTCTTCAATTCATCACAACTACGACACTCGTCAACAGAAGAGCTACTTCCAAATCACAAGGCTCTTGCTTCTTCACACTGGAATCCAAAACCCCAAGTCACTCAAATGACACCAAAAAACCTCCAAAAAACGCCAGAGAAAGAATAAGACAACGACAGACTTCGACAAAATCGAAACGGAAACTCACCATGATGAGCAGCGAAAGGACGACGCGATCAGCAGCGGAAGAACATATAACGAGGCGGGAGAGCTCGAAACAACAAACATGGAAACCTGGCATGCAAAGCCGCCACCTTGGAAACCCCAGTCGTCTACTCGTTGCCAGTCCTTACCTGAAATATCATTCAAAAACGGAAAGTTCATCCAGACATTTTTGGGAACCAAATGGAATGCGATGGGATCAAAATTTCATGCCATTGCACTGTTATTGCACACTGTGCGGTTTAGGGCTACAAGGAATTTGTAACTAAATTTTAGCCTCATCGCCTTTAAGATGCAATAAAATTTGTAGGAAGAAACCTTTTTCCATTCTGTTTAATGGAGGTGAATCTTCACAGGACATTCGATAATCATGCCAAATTTCAGAGCATGCAACTGAAGTCTGTATTTTATTGTGGACAAGGATTTGAATTTTGTTTGTGTGATAATTGGCAAGTTTACTCTAAACCATTTGCCCATGGCAAGGCAATCTCAAATCGAAAACTGGCTAAGTCCTACCAGGCTGCAGAATCTACTCAACTAACTACAACAACGGAGATGAACAAGTTGCATAACAACCATTCAAAATTTGCTTGCCCCATGTCAGGCAAACTCACTTCTCAGCAAGAAGCAATTGATCAGGACAGACATCTCAATCCCAATCATACCGACAAAGATGCAAATGCAGCCACTCGTACCTTGAGGTGAGATTTTGCAGGGAGCTTCCAGCCATTTTCCCCTATATGGCTTCACGGCTCTGCAAGAGAGAAGATCGCCACAGATTAGTATCCAAGATCGAGCATAATACTTCCGCACACCAAAACCGAAACCCTAACTGAGAACTCCCACACCACCAAGACCTAGTGCCCAGATCGTGATGCGTGACGCCTGACGACGAAACCTGTGACAAGTACTGCAACAACAACTCACAATACAATCTGCTCTCGTGCAGTCATCTCGAAGAGGGCTTCAATTTGTCGGTAAGCCCAAGAGAGCGAAGACTTCACCTCGATCGACGAGAATCCGCACGACCCACCAGTCGAAATTCGCTGGGGAGCCTGAATCCAGCCTTCGCGAGCGGGAGCAGCGTCCAGTGCGTTCCTTGAGAATGCTCCGGCCTAGTGCGTGGAGTAGCGACGTCGGAGAGCAGGGAAAGGGTTCCCTTCGCCCTCTCGGGAAGCTCGGCGTGCGAAGGCCGGCAGAGCACACATCTCAGCACTACGGGTAGTCACAGTTCCTCCATCCTCTGGATTTTCTGTGGAGAATGGGAACGTTCCTGTTTGCTGTTGGCTATTTAGATGTGTTGCAAAAAGGAATATTCTTCCAAGAAGAATATTCTATTTTGGACTACGCTTTGGCTCCCCATTGGCTCCCATCAATTCTCATCTCATTCTCCACATCTCATCGTCTAAATGAGTAAGGGGTGTCACACTTCCTTCACCTGCTAATGCTTCCCATTGGTTCCTATTACATCTCATTCTCCATGAAATTTTTTGATTGTGGAGGAACTGTGACTACCTCTAACAAGTCCCAAGGGGACTCAACGTTCCGCTTGTCTGCCTGCTTGGCCAAATTTTTGCCCCCAGCCCTGTCCTCCTTGAGGTTCTCCTTGAGGTCATAACCCACAACCCCTAGTGGGAAAATTTCGCTTGACGGATTGCTAGGCAGAAACTTCAAATGCCTTGGGACTTATTAGGGCCTCCTACCATGTGAGTTGGGCCAATGGAAAAAGCACTCAAAGACAAGAAGTGAACACTGATTGTCTTGCCGGCCTAGGTGAGTGGAGAAGTCGGGTTGCAAGGTTCATTGATGATTGGCGGACAGGCTCATTGGTGGAGATTGGCCAACTTGATGGGAATCATTACGTGTCAAATTTTCACTCGATCTCTGCCCACCCACAGGGTCCACATAGCAGTACAATTTCTTTTTTTGACACTGTAGCTTCCCCGGGGAACTTGGCCGGCCAGGCGGCCCGATTCACATGGCAGGAGGCCCTTAGTGCCGAGGGACGGCACCACCACTGCTACAGTAGTGCGTCAAAAGGTCATCCCATGGCCCCATCGAGCAATTCACGCGGCCTGGGCCCCGCCTCATCCCGGCTTCGTCGCTGCTCTGACAAAGGCTTGCTGCCCTGGGAAGCGTAGCATCCAACGCTCTTCCTGCACAGAGATGTCGCAGACTCTCCGCCCTGTTCTCCACGCGCGTTCTAGCTTCCCTTATAAAGAGCCTGGATTGTCTGCAACCCTCACAACAGAAAACGATCCCCAGCATTCCAGCAACTGATGACAATCACACTCGAACGTTAGCATAATTCTCTTCGTGAACTCTAGTGAGGGCTTGGATCGATTCCAAGGAACAAAGCTCTAGTTTGGGTTTGCTTGAATCACAGACAAGTCCACACGACTGTAGGATTTGGAACGCAAACCACCTCAGTAGTAGTCACCCCAGACAGCCGCTCCACTAGAGCGAACCCCGTCGTTTTTCATTGAGGAGATCCGGAGTTGTGTCGCTTCTCACTAAAAATGATCTATTGTTAGTATCCAAGTCCGCCCCACGATTTGTCCTTTGTGACTTTTCTTCACTCACCCCACGTTTTGTCGCTAATTCAAGGAATGAAAAGTGACGGGTTTTGCAGTAGTGCTCTGAGCCCTGTGCATGCTACGCTTCCCAGGGGCAGCCCAATGTGGAGCATGAAATGTAATTTGCATTTTAATTTGCATATCAATAGGCTCCTCATTCTGTGGAAGTAAACCCGTTGTTCTCTACCGAGGGTTGCTTATTGATTTGTTGTATGCGACCGGTTTCCCTCAATTTTGTTCTCGTGACCCCATTTCATTCAGTTTCGTGTTAACCTCATGTTCGTTAAAATCGTGGATATCAATGACATTAAAGCAGTTTGAGTCGCCTGTATAGTGAAAGCTCAGATCAGGACCTGTCCTACAGTTTGTTTTAGAGCTCTGGGGACTTCAATGTCACATTTTTGAAACTCTGAAACACGCCATCTGTTACAATAATATATTTACTCGTTTTTATGTAACCGATTGGTCCTGTTTTATGTAACTCTTCGCTAATCGAAACTTGGAAGGAGCAATTCCTGCTCTATTGATTTCAGGCTTTGGCAGCTGCCGAAGAGAGCGTACTCTGCTCCCAGGGTGATAGTCAGTTACAGGAAATTGAAGCATATCTGTATTCTCTGTTTACTTTGTGACAGTTGACTGAATTGAGAAGGTAGACTGCCCCATCGTGCATTATGGGAGGCATCATCTCTAAGCATATGTTGACCACCAATTCGACCTCCAATCAAGCTAAATTGGGGGGTACTCTCTTCCACGTCGCATCATGAATGAGTCTGTTAGGTAGGATCACTCCGTTGAAAGCTAATTCTGTAATCATGTCTGACCACTTTCCAATTCGCAATTCTGCCTCTGGTTATATTGGCTACTTGCAAATAAACTGCGTGACACTACATCAAATGAAGTCTACTCCATGCAGTCACGTCAGAATAGACCGTTCTAAACCTTCTTCTCATGGAGTTGGCCACGACTATGGATCCAGGACTAAAGCATGGTCTATATTTCGGGTTTGTGTTTACAACATCAATTTTGTTTCTTTGGTGGAATTCCACGACTTAGGCACCTTTAAGGCGTAACGTAAATCTATACAGACCTGATATTTAGAGTTTGGTGTAGATGAAAGTCGCAATTTAAGACTCCTGGAATCGCGCCAATTCAATGAAATGGACGATTCAGGTCATGAACAATTGTACTTCCTACCACATGCAAAGATGTTCCTGAAATGTACTCCGTGTCACGAAAAAATGACAGACATTTTTTGAATGTTTGACAAGCGTGCTGCACATGCATAGCCTATGATAGTCTGCAGGAAAATTTCAGTACTCGATGTCATTGAAAGAGGTCTGCCGAGTGTACATGGACATGCAAAACTTTCCTAAATTGACTATAAGCCTTCAGTCCCGGCTGCAACCCACTCTGACGCAAACAACAGCCTGGAAAATCATGCAATTGATGCAAGCCAGGAACAAATTCGAAGTAGCATTCGGGAAATAAATTGATTGATTGGGTTGTTTGTACACCAATTCCTCCTGCCAGCTCATGATTTCTCTTCGTCGCTCGGTACATTAGCAGCAATCACAAGCACACGCCAATTCCAAGCAAGCTCCCTCTAGCAACAATTTCAATAACCGTTTTCACATGGCCACCTCTATTCAATGCCTTCACAATTCGTGACGAGACTCAATTACCTCGCCATAGCTTCTTCCGAATTTGGAAGTCCAGGTACTGAAAGTGATCTTGACTGCACCTGAATACATGGAAAGAGCAAACAAAGAAATTTCTCTATCCTGAATGAGAGAGGCGCAAGGAAAGAACTCTTTTCGTCCCCCCTGCCCCAGTTGAAAAACTCTATTAATTAATGTGTATCTCTCACGTTACATTTGCTTGTATTATTAGCTGAATTTGTCAGTGCACTTGGACAGATACCATTGGAAGTGTCCTGCAATTCTCTACGGGTGACTCAATTAAAGACTTCTGCTCTGAGAATGGAGGCGATTTGGGAAATGTGATCAATGTGGAAACCACTAGTAAGGGCGAGTACGCAGGGGTATCAAGCTCTCGACGTCTAGTGTGAGATTTCATTCATATTTATACCTCTGGTTTAATTCTACTGCATAGGAACCAGAGTTTCAATTTAATTTTTTCTATTGCATTTTCCACTAGGTGCTACGGAAAGAGAATGCATTGTCACAATTGCACTACGCTACAAGAAGCTGATATTCACAGTGCGAACAATTTTCATGGGGCTCAAAATCACACGGGACCGGATTTGGAAATGAGCGACGTACACCACGACATATCTGAAATCATGATCCTGGCAACCTCTGCTTGCTGCATTTCGAATTCAATTCATCTGATGGCGTAGGGTCAGAGTGTAACTTATAGCATTGCCACTTGTTTTCCTTCACAAAATGACTACACACTTTCTCAACCCTAAGAAACTACTTGAAGTTTTGATCTTTTAACAGCACATGAAAATATATCTTAAGGCAACTGTGGAGAAGGACCTGCATCTCTTTCCGATACTCTTTCGAAGGGTGGCTTCATTATGAGTCCATTCAATTCAGATTCCACAGCAAGTCTCTTGAGAGCAAACTCTGGAGAAGACTGAAAAAGTACCCAACTCTGGACCGCAATCAATCGCTACAATATCTCGCACAATCGTTGTCGTTCCAACCGCATCATCCACCCAGGACACCGCATGCATCAGACCATCGTTTTCATTGGGAATACCACTTCCGTTTGCCAATCTCATTGAGGAGTCATTCAGTATAATATTTAGGAGCATCGAAGTGCAAGACTGGCGTTTCGATATAAGAAGCAATTCTCAAACAAGACTTGAAAACTCGAAATCAGGGCACTGTTGACAAGAATCTGGGCGAAAAAACCCGGACGGATCAAATGGAAAGAAATAAAAAATCTTCCAGTTGAAGCCAAGCACTCAAGTTCACTCATACCCCCAATTATTGTTGCTGATCAAACATTTGCAACTTCAACCTGATCCAGCTGACACTAAAAAATATTGAAGAACAATTAATAGTTGAAAACCATCACCCTTCACTGAACGGAGCAGGATCTGAGCGCAGCTCAACAAAGATATGTACCTTCCACGTGCATATACCGAACTAAGTACACAACAAATTTACACATCCACATCCTTCCTGTACTCAAATATTGCTCAGAAAAGACGCATTGTCAATTAACCAATATTAGCATAAGTGACTTAAAGTTCAAGTCACAAACAGTAAGAATATTAGTAAGACTAAGAATAATTTAAGCCTCTAAAGCTCCTATTTTCTACAATGAAGTTCCGTAGCACCAGAGCAGCAGGAATTCCAGTGCTTCATCGTCGAGGCAACCCAGAAAATATGGATTACAAGATTGCTAGTTCAATTGTTAGAACATCACACAATCCGTTCAATAACTTGTACCTGTACTCGACAACACATCCTTTGCAGCTCCCCAGTCAAGTCTGAAGACTTCCGGAGCTCCAGACACTTGAAGAACAACAAGATAATAGGCTGCCCAGCGCTTCATCGAAAGTAGGATTTGCGTGAGGTTCACTTGAGAATTCTTCGTTTGGCTTCGTACAGGTAGCTCAGCACAACAACGAAACCTGCAACTCCCACACCAATTGCAGCTTGTCCAAGAATGACGGCGTTACTTTGATAGGCGTCTGCAGCTGACTTGCTACTTGCAGACTGTGTTGCAAATGCAGGCGAGGTATGGACGCAACCCAGCTCTGACAGCTTCTTATGACTCTCAGCGTAATCACGGAAGAAAACATCTTCATCCTATAAAATAATAATCACAATTAGTCATATTGACATATCTGTGCAAACAAATATCGCTACTGACACATACAGAACAACATCTCTTCGTCTTAGACGAAAGTATTAGTAGTAAAACAGCCTCAGGCCTACGCAAGACAGGATAACAAGGACCCGCAGAAATTCATGCAGACCTATCGCCTACAGAAAACTGGAAAAGTGAAACAATAGAGTTCACAGCGGCTCACCCGGGCATAAAGCTCCACAAAAGGTCTAAAAGCAGGGTCCTCCAACAATGCCTTGTCTGTTGGGAGGAGCAAAAGACCATCTGACTCTCCCTTCAGTAGTTCCCTACAACCAACCATATAAAAGCCAATTACAGTATTAGACCACAATACAGGATAAACTGGGATAAAACGTCATGTGAAATCTAGACCCAGCAAGTATATCTCATAATCCGTGCGCACGATTACAAACTTCTTCGACGCTGGGTTGAGTTTTATGTATAAGGTGATGGTGGACGTAAACACCAATACATTGGGAATCACACCACACCTCAGAAGTCGCTTTCGAAGATCATGAACGAGAAAATTCTAGTCCCCAACGTCGAAATATAGCACGGTTCAGGGGAGCATGGACAAATGCATGTCACTAGCATAAGACTATACTGGCCATTAACTATCCTGCACTCGACGGTGCCAAAACACTTACAGAAAGTAGGAGTTGTCAAACTTCAGTGGGTTTGCCGTCCATGGACCTTCAAAGCCAGACCTTTCCTTATGCGCTCTTCCCTGCTCATCCAGCATTAACATACAAAGTACGTCACAATTGTATCGACTTATCTGAAGAACACAGATCTTATGTTTGTTGATCCTAGGAGCACAGAGAAAACCTTCAAGGTAGAAATCTAATCAGTCGAAAAAGTGATAATGTGACTTACCAGAGTGTGGGCGCCAGACAAAGCGACAATTTCTCTGTCCGACAAACCCATCCGGTAAAAGATGTCTTTCAGATGTGATGGTCCTGCTCAACGGCAAAAAGGAGAAACGTTCGTAAAGCAGAAGAAAATGACAGCATGAACGTGAAACAATGCTGGTGAATTGCACTAGCCTGTCAGCAGGGATATTTGTTTAAATTAAAAAATAGAAAGACAAATGTCCTCGCTAGTTGAGTCAATCGAAATATCACATACCTTTTCTAGCATCGGGCAATCTTCCCTCAGGTGGAGTAGCCACTGAATCCTGCAATTATGAAACAATGCAAATTCATATTAAAATGTTCTTACTGAATCATTTGTTATACTTGCCTTTTTGAATTCTTCACATTCGTGGACCATGAAAAGGAGACTTTCAGGTGGAAGGTCACCCCCAGATTGATTGCCGTGACTTAGTAAAAAACTATCAACATCAGGGTTTACCTTCCGCCCAGGAACAAATTCGATTGTAGGACCTCCAGTGACTTCAACTGCCACCACACCTGCGAGCTACACACAGCCAGAACCTAATTAAGATAGAGTTAAATATACTATCCTAAATTCTTTCAACAACTCTTCCACAACTAGGCAATCCAAGTGCTGTCACTGAGGCCTTATTCAGATCCTTGATATCCTGGCGAAGTTGGTCATAAAGTCAGCAAGCCAAACCAGGCTAGGATCTGGAAGACAATGGGGCACGCCCTGATGAAACAAAGTCGTCACACAGATCAACAGAATGTCACCTGGTAAAGATCTGCGTATGTGATGATAGGGTATTTCACTTTGATGGCCTCTGTCACAAAAGAGGGAAAACGACTCAACATTCTGCTCCATCTCAAAGACGAGCGCATCAGCTACATGTACGATGCTATCATAGCTACGAAACGTTAAACATTGCATCATAACTAAATAGAAGAACTTGTTAAATACGAAGCGAGTAATTCAAACTTTTCAAAGTAATGTCCCGATACGCAAGAAATATGTTACCGCAAAAATCTATTGCAATTTTGAGGCCATTGTTTGCTCCATGGGTATACTCGCGCTCGCTACGGATGGATCCGTTCGGACCTCCAGTCCTAGTGCTTGCATCGTACGTGCCAGCATCGTGCCATCTGCAAGCATAACCGTCGATTAAAAGTCGCAACAAAAAGTTGAAAAAGTTGAATTGCACAAGCCAATCTACACCGCCCAATGACCTCAACGAAACATTAAAAGAAATGGTAAGACACAACAAGAACTCCATGCATTTCATTGCTGATTTTTCAACACCCAAATGTAACAGGCCAAATCAGTATAGAAAAAAGAAGTTTTCGTTATGGATGTTGAGAGTGTAGTTCAGCGTAGGTGTAACTGGAAACTCTAAATCCACTTCCTCGCATTCTCGCCTTCAGGAAAGGAGACACAATTCCTCGACCCTTATTTTGACAGTGCGATCATCATGACATGACAAACAAGAAGAATAAGTAACTTGATGAGGTAATACCCTACTTCAGCTTTCATTTAGTCAAAAAAGAATTGGTGAACGAAGAAAGAGAGGACAATAGCTGTTTCACAACATCTAACATATAAAGTGATTATCAAAGAAGTCATACGCAAGGCGGAGCATGAGAGGAGCACAGTTCTTCTCGGCAATGAATGCTCGTAAACTCCGGCGAGCCTTCTCTATGCAGTTCTTGTACTCATCGTCAACAATCGGAGCCGGCATCTTGATCGCACCGTGTTACGAAATCTGCACAACAACCCTCATTAAAGAGACGATAATCTCCAAACATCTTTCACACAGAAGCACACCAAGATGTCCAAGCATTAAAACCAAGCACACGCAGCTTTTTCGATTCCAAAAATATGCAAACCGAAGCATAAAATTTCCAAATCTCCAAACTCAGAGTCCAATCCAACAACAATCACAATAACACAATTTCCTACAGCAATTGAAACTACCCAAACTAAGAACCTCGAAGCGAGCAACTATGCAGAAACCGTGGAAAAGCCCCCGCCACCTACATTTCATCGCGAAAAAGAATAGCAACTCCCTAAAACCGCGATGGTCGGAACAAAAACCTTTAAAGAGACAGTAGAAACATAACCGTGAAAACAAAGAAAATGGGACTGACCTGCATAAAGCTCGGAAGTGCGCACATTTCTACAACAGCAAAAATCAAATTGAGTTGAAAACTAATTACATTCAAACTATTCGAAAGTAAAACATCACGATATCGTCGTACCGAGCAACGTCGCAGAAACCTTGAACAACGATACGTCATACAAATCGTACAATCGAACTAAGCTTAACGAACAATCTCGATCGAAATTGGATACCTCACACCGCAATCAAGTGACTCGGACGCACCTTTGCCACACGCAGCAAATAAACTAAAGAACTTCTCGATATAGAAAAAGAACTCCCTGGAGCTAAAATAAAACAAGTGAGGCACTCACAGGAAATAGATGTGCCCTGCAACCGCTATCAATAGCGCAACCTTCGGAGAGAAAACGTGAAATAGACGGTAAAACAGGGCGGTGCAAAGAGTGGATTGGACTGACCTGGATGATGCTCGGAAATATGCAACAACTTAACTTGAAAGCTGCGGAAGCAGAAGCACGGCGCACAGTTCTCGACGCCATGTCTGAAGAGAGTCCACACAAGAAGAGCAGCCCGAGAGACGATGAGGCGGATGAATGAAGTTCAAGTGTTCTGTTGGAGTTTTGACCCGTAGTGGATGAATTTCGTTGGGCATAGGTTCAGTGTTCCGTTACTGGATACCAGCGTTGGATGGATGAGACGGTCGATTGCACGTGGCGAAGATGCGCCCGTTGATTACGTAAGGGGATTGACTTGTTGATGAATGTTGATTGAGTAACCTTGGCATTGTTGATTGACCTATCCCTGAGGTGGGATCCATTTCGGTCTTGTAATTAGAATGATTTTATGTAGAATCTCTCTCTAAAATTTTTGGAATTAGAATATTGTTTTTAAATTTTCGAGTTTTTTTTCCAATAAAAATAAAAAAATTTATTTTCGATTTTTCGATTTTTATTCTATTATTTTTAAGGGCCCTGTTAGAAGACGTTTACGCTCCCCTAACGGGGAACTTTGGCAGATTGTTGGGAACGTTGAACGTCTTCTGTAGACAAAAGGAATCTTCAAATAGCTCTCCTCAAGCTAAACAACGGGTTTATCTTCACTCATTGGAGCAACAATAGGAGAATCAAACGAAAAAAAACTCGAGAGTAGCATCAGATTGATGACCCTGATCAATTTCTGGTGTTTGCGTATTCAGCTCCGACACAACATCTTGAGATGCATCGTCAAATCCCTGAGTGCTATAAAATTTGGCCTTCACTAAGGTAGACCCTAGCTAGCATCTGTAAGCTCCTTGCAAAAATAAGAACGAGGTTCAGATTTAACCAAACTTTAATTATAAGCTCCACTAGTGAAGAGATCATCCGTTTTCCTGGAATAATTGATGACAACACCAGGCATCGACACATCTTAAGCAGAGTGAGAGAATGTGACGAAGGCTTAAAATGTAATTACAAATTCCTCAACACAAAAAGAAGAAGCTTAGGTTCCAAAAGAGTAATCTCTTATAATGCAAGTGACATAAATCCTCAAATCTTACACGGATCTGTAGTAGTCTTCAACCGTCGCAGATATGTGTCTCCTTTGGTGAGTAGCATGGACATGGAAGTGCAAGAGAGGGCGTGTAATGTATTGGGATTAATTCGACCGTTTTAGGATCCCAATAATGCAAGGAGAATGAAGGAAGGTTTTGAAACGTTAACTGCCCTAAGCGAGGTGTTTTCATTAGAATTGGGACTAGTTTCTGTGCATGCGCAGGGGAGAGTTTCTTTACCTAATGGTTTGTCAACCAAAGAGAATCTTGATGCTCTAGGTCTTGTTGACAGCAATGATGATGTGCTCCTGCAAGTTGGAGAGGCAAGATCTAGCACTACTTATCGGGAATGGGAAGCTCAGTTCGACTTCCAACCACCAAGTAAAGAAAACTCTTCTGCTGTGGATTCAAGTGCAACGTTGTTACACCATCATCGTCATAGACATGAGAGTTTCTATTTTCCAAGTGAAGCACCCTCTGTGGATTATCCGCCCCCTCAGCTTGCAACATCTACAAAAGTTGCGTCTCACGCACTATCTGATTCATCTATTTTCAATGATAGTTCCATGTTGAGGGGTAAGCCCTAACAAGGGAAGGCACGCAGGCCAGTAGTTGTTGCATTGGATGACGAAGATGATTTACCTGGAGTTTTAGTGTCTGTGAGCAAAAAAGGGTTGCAGGATGAGTTGGTGTTGACTGCAATATGAGATGCACGTACTTTCTGCAAACAGGAACAAGGATCATAGTGCTGCTGACGATTTAGAGAGTTCTCTTGTTGCATCCTCTTCAAGGAAGTCTTGGCATAGCCATCGGTCTGTGAAGAACAGAGAGAAGACTGGTTCTAGGGAGGCTAATGAATGGGAAGGTGATACGAGTGACGGTCTGGTTAACGAAGTTGGCAGGCAAACATCAGAGTTTGGTCATAAGGAGCACAGGAGGAGCAGACATAGACTCTCAAAATACGAGATACTGATAAGAAAGGTACATTCTAACTCAGCGAGAAGACATGCAGAAAGAAACACAAACATCGATCTCCTCATCGGCACAACCGATGTCAAGGCAAAAGCCCTATTTCCATTTAAGAATTTGAAGAATTTATCCATTTATTTACAAGTCACATGTATATATACTTACTTGATTTACTTGTGAATGCAGTATACAGAATGATGTGGATGGAGAGTTGGCATTGGATACTGCAATGGTGAAGGCGAGGGAACTGCAAGAGGTAATTAACTTCTGTTGGCTTGTGTATATGTCATGCCAATCTAATTTTGCCACCAAACATGTGGGTATTATCCTAGAAAGTCTTAGTACTGGTAGTTTTTTTAGTACCCTTGATCTCTTTGGGCCAACTTATTGAATATAATTTTTTTATGAGACTTGTATGCACAAATTTCCACATGTCAGATTTCCTAAAGTTTTTCTTAATAGCTACTTCTTTGGCCATCAATGAGCCCTTTAGGATTTCAAAAATTGTTGGTTTTCATCTCTAATCAATTTGCAACGAATGCTCGGTAGATGTCGATGGCCAAATATGTTGCGAATTTGAAGGTCTCTGAGTCCAAGTCAATGGAAGCTTCAGCAACTGCAGGAACTTAGTCCAAGGCTAAGAGTTGGACTCATTGCACAATTGGAATGCTCCCATCTGAATTTGGTCATGAATCCATTATTCCTAAGTTTGATGTGAAACAGAAAACTCTAGAAGCTGGCCATATAGGAAGGGAATCTAAATCCTCTTGTGATGTCCGTTCTATCGAGATAAACTCGTCTACTTTAGATTTTTGCAATACTATAAAATTAGGAAAATAGTTTTATTAAAATTTTTAAAATATGGCCAATGTATACACCTTTAAAGAAGATTGTATTCTAGGAAGATTATGCGTAGAAAATTTTTTGAAGGAGGAGAATTGAAAAAGTGAAAAATTCCAAGAAAATAGATATGTGAACGTTTAATTTGTACAAGATAGGGAAAAAAGGAAAAAAGGAAAAAAATTGTCCTTTTGTAACAACTCTATGGAGATGGTCATTCACCAAAAGAACCACCAAAATAATATTTTGCAAAGTGCTTCGGAATATGTATGATCGACTTCTCACTATTCTTTGTGTTGTTTAGTTTCATTCAAGTTTTTGGTACTACAAGCAATATGTTGTGACTTATGAGCCTGGAATGAGATAAAGAGTGTTGTGGTTTCACCTCTAGATTGGGTTATCCAAGCGTACAAGTGACCAATTCAAGTGGGGCACTACATGAGCACCTTCTTCAAGAAACTAAAACAGTATCTATTAGTATAGTGTAAGGCTATGTTGCTCATTTAGACAACCATTTACTACAATTAAGTGCATGTCTAGTAAGTCATAGTTTTAGGAATTCAATTAATGCTTTTGGCGCTTGTGTGCTAAATTGTCTAGTAGTTATCACAATATCCACTCAAAGTCCCTAGTGGAAGTGAAATGTCGATTTGGAACATTTTAGGCAAAAGAAGTTATGGTTTGTAAAGAGTCTAAATATAAAAATTTCATTTTTGCAAGTTTCCTTTTCCTTCCTATCTTTGCATGAACTCATTAAACACCTTGTGCAAAAATCACAATGCATCTATTGACTACTCTAGTAAAATAGCTAAAGAAATGACAAAAATTGATTTTTCAACATACTTGGATTCACTTCATCCATTTTTTGTAGTTCCCATGGCAAGCTTTTGAAGACATTTGTAACTCAAAGTAGGTTGTTCATTCATTAGAAAGAATTTAGCACTAGAAAATAATTCCTTTATTTTGTCCTTCTATCCCCTATAAAACACCAAGTAGTGACTCTTGAAAAATCAGGGCCACAAAAAGGAAATAAAAAGGGATTTATCCCCACTCCACTAAAACCAAACATGAATATGAGTACACATACAATACATGCGTATAAATATAGGTATAGTATGCATATATACAAATACAAATACAAATTCATACATATTTCATATTGCTTGTTGAAGTGCATAAGAGATTCAAGTGTATAACATATCCCACACTGAACTCCCAAAGTGGCTTCTTCTAAGCCTCAAGTTGCAAAATAAAATGCCTTTGTTCCCAAATAAAATTTGTAGTTGTAGAGAGTATTTTTGCATTGATGGAAAGATAACATAGGAGAATTTTTTCTTACTAAACAATGAGAGCAAGAAATAGAATGTGGCCACTTTTAATTGAGCCTCATGATGATTTTAAAATTAGGGATGCATAAATTTGAAGAGGCATTGAGTGACTATCCTTCATTTCTTATTTTGTATATCATTCAGATGTTTTCTTCAACAAACATTTAATAATAGACTTTGATTGTGCACATGCTCAATATTTTGGTTTCCAAACCCCAAATAGTCACTAATTTAATGCCCATTTGGTCCATGGGATTCATTGGCATTCTCAATGTTCTGAGATGCTTCACATCGGCTTCCTTTCTACTATTTTAGTGAGTCTTTGTCTACATTTTGCATCTTTCATCCTTGTCTGTAGATGTGAAAAAGTTCATAATTTAAGTGAAGATCGCTTTGGGCAATGCCCAAAATATGGAATTAGAACCATCATTGGGGGTACCCCTAAAGGACCAATATATTTAGAGGCCCAAACTACTTCAAAATACTCATCCCCAAAGTAAGGCCAATATCTTCATTGAAAAAATTTCAACCAAAGGATCTTTTTTTTATGAAACCTACAATTTATTCCAAGAGTGAACCAAGAACAAACAACAAAAAGTTGAGAGCAAGGCCCCACAAAAGGAAAGCAAGAATACAACCTAAACTAAAAAGCAAGAACTATTTTACACAAAGTAACCACAAGTCAAACCAATGGATTCTTTGGTTAACTTGTTCAAGTGTAATGTTCTAAAACTTTTGAATGACTATATTCACCTATTGCAAGTTCAAATGTGCTTGAACTTCAAAATGTAGGCTTTTCTAGCCCTTCTGGAAGATGAAGTTTTGTCCTCCAACATTTTTAGAAAAAAACTTATATGTTCTATAACCTATCCTCACTTTTTCTTGAGTAAATATATTGAAAATAGATGAAAACATATGTAAAAATTTGAACCAAAAAAATTTCATATTCACTTTTTAAAAAAATTGTAAAGTAGAAGGTGGTACTGAATGTAGGAAAAAAAGAATAAATCACTTATAACTTTTAGAAGAAATTCAAAATTGTCAATGACAATGGTGAGAATGTTCTAATAAGAAATTCATATCTTTGATTTCTATTTTTATTTGAAAATTTTGATAATTGAGAGGAAATGACAACTTTACATGTTTTTTCTACCTTCATTGCCACAAAATAATACTCCTCATAACTTTTACTTCATTATTCAAAACTAAGTGGTTCAAATGTTTTTGAGTAGGTATCAATCTATACGATTTCAAGGAAACTATTATTATTTTATAAAATATATTTTGTCTTGTCCAATTTGACATTGAAGTTAAAAAAAACTTCTAAATTTTGCAATATTTATCAAAATGACATGAAATAAAGCTTCCCGCATAGATTATGTTGAATAGGATCCATCCTAAAAATTTCATGCAAAACTTCCAAATTATGAAGTTAATAGAGAATCTACTTGAGTTCTCAAGAAGTCCAAAGTAGGCCCCTTGGTCCTTAAGTGGTTAAAGTCACTAGAAGAAAACTATGTTGTCGTTAACAAAATCCAAGTGACATTTTCTGTAAACTACGTTCACTAAAACACAGTTTTCAAAAAATTGCATTTTAGGAAAATCTCTTGGAGTGAGTGTCTTCTGGTTGCATTCTTGGTATTGTTGAAAATCTCTTTAGGAGGAGGTTGGGTGTAGAAACTTTGTTTTGTGGCATCTAGATCTACAATATGAAAGATATTAAATTTCAAAGTTTTTGTGAATTAAAAAAATGAGAAATTATTTTTATTTTATTTTTATTGTAGCAATAGCCAAGGGCTCACTAGCAAGCATGATAATAAAGAATTGAATTTTTTCCCCTCTTTGTGATAGTGAGAGTACAATATGAGTTGTTTGTTATGGTCATCACAACAAAAAGAATTCAATTTGGGCACGATCCTCATTATGAAATTGCATTAGTTTTTGTTGAGTCTTATTGGCAATAAAATAAAGATTCTAAAGAATAATATGAAAATCTAATTTGTATATGTTGAGAGTATTATAGAATATTATCTCAAGTATTGCAAATTTGTCATAGCCCACATTTAAATACCCTCTTAATATATGTAGTTACAATAGATATATGTTAGTGATCCAACTAGACTTTACAAACAATATTACTCAACTTCTAACAATAATCCACATCTATATGTTGCAAGAACAATTTTCTCAATGTAGATGTATGATATTGTTTTTAAAAGAGATTCTTTAGGGCCCACACGTCTTGTTTATGTACTATCGATATAGGAAGAATTTTCAACAATTTTTGGGCTAATTACCTACACAAATTAAGTTTGATTTGTGTAAAGAACTCCTAAATGCATAAATATAGTGGTTTCAAAAATAACCAAGGTGTAAATAATAAAAACACTCTTAAACGGCTTATATTTTTGTATTAAGAAGATAAAGTATTAGGTTAGGGTGAACAATTGTCCCATAGATTTTAGAAGTGCTATACGTCACTCCAAACCCTGTAATATTGAATAGTGTGAAATCATTCTGGATATAGAACTTTGTGCAAACTAATCAAATGTTTGTAATCTTGCATTGATTACATTAAATGGTACAAGAATCATTGCATCCTAAGTTGTGGAAAATCTCCAAATATCACAATATTCCTTAGTGATATGTTAAAAATACACTAATATATTATACTATTACATGATCAAATATATCAAAGTTGTTTATTAATAGCTTATTAGGTTTATTGAAGATCATAGTTTTGATGTTTAGTAATTAGAATTGACCTTACAATTTTGGTATAAGTATATGAATCACTCTTAGAGGTGTGAAGCCTATACCTAGAACAATAATGGATTGTATTTTCTAACTTTGAAATTCTACAAAAAGTTTAGAAACATATGTATGTATGCTTTCAATGTGTTTTTGGAAAAGCTATAATATCCAATGCTACATTTACATTATTCTCCTTGGAAAAAAAAATTGTTTCATCTTAATATATATGGCTATGAATATGAACAAGTCACTTAAAAGTAATGCATAATTGAAGTTTGATTCTATAGTTATTGAACAATGCCCCTATTAGATGTTAAGGACCAATTCTCATAGTTATCTTATGTTACACTCAAAATATCATTTTCTAGTTCAATTTAGACTTTCAAAGTTGAAAGCTTAGAATTCTTTACCATGTTTTATTTTTCAACCAAAAGATTTAAAAAGATTCTTTAAATGATTAATACTATTGCTACAATTGAATATAGAAGTAATTAGATACATATAACATGTATAATTTAACAAATAGACAATACCAAAATGAAGGAGTAGGTCTCAAAAATATAATGACAAAAGATAAAATAACTATGGACCATATCACCAAGATAAAGCCTATAGAATACTAAAAAAATTAGTAAGATTTCTAATAGGAAATTTTTGAACCTTTTGTACTACCTTCAAATTTCTTTATGATTCTCTTTTATCCAAATTTTAAGCAAGTAAAAAGGATTATTGGTGATATTTCTTATGATGTATGAATGCGATGGTGGCCATGATTTGCCAGAGCAAATTGTTTAATCCCTAACTGCATGAACAACCATATATGGTCAATCTGAAATTTCAAGCCCATTTTTGTGAAGGTAGTTAAATTCATGTGACCATTGTAAAATCTTTTTCAGGCAATTTTGAAGGTTAACTATAGAAAACTTTCATTTTTCAGTGAGAAAAGTACATATTCAATTATTGAGAGGTCTTGAAAGGCATGTATGTACTAAAAGTGGAGTGTAAAGCTTGCTAATTTTACTTCATTTCCCTAATTTATGCAAAGCTTGGCAATTTCATTTGATTTGAGATCTAAGAAATTGTACTTATCCATGTGCTTTGAGAATGATTCCAATGAAAAGTTTAAAGTCATTTCATGATTTTCACCATTGAAAATTTCAACATGTAAGTGTTTATTTGGAGCTATTTGCAATTTCTACTTAAAAACAAAAATTGAATTTCAACAATTGCAAGGTGGATTGTGTTGTGAGTTTGATGTTTTTTCATGTGAAATTAAGTTTTTTGGAAGTGCATTTTAGTATGCTAGCAGTCTTTGAAGTTGTTAATGTTACCTCCAATCCCCAAAGCCATTTATATGCAAATTTTTGAAACATTGTGGATAAAGACAACATACTAAAAATAGAAAATGTACATTTTCCCTTGGTATAATATCACAATTCCTAGGAAATTTCGCACTCAAAATTGGTATGCATACTAATAAACAAGCTCTATTAACATCTATATGGTTAGATTTGGAAAAAAACACAATTTGCTTCATTGAGGATAACTACAAGCTAATGCTTTCTTTTTCATAGTTAAAACACACTTGGAAAGGCTTAGGCACTTAGGGCTTAAATTGGTGTGATATAAAAATGGAAATATTCAATAACATAGAATAAATAGGAAAATCATTTTCTTGGATTTTCTTTCCTATACATTGATTAAAATATCCATTTTCAATTTAAGTGTAACCCAACAAGTTACTTGAAATGGAATACCTCCAAGTTCTATCAACCTAAAGATGCTAGACTTTAGACTTCTATAAGATGAATTGTACACTTATAACTCAATACATCTAGTTTATAGAATGTGAAAGAAACATTGTCTAAAAAAATATTTCCAAAAATAAAAATGCTTCAAACATTTGAAAAAGTTTTTTTTTCACAAATATATCCATTCTCTAGTAAAAAGAATGTCATGTTATATGCTGTCATGTTATATGCTTTAAGGTTTAAAATTATAAATTATGATTTACAAAAAACATAAAATAAAGCATTTAAATACCTATTCCTTTAATTTCTTCATCAAATCTCTTCTACATCAAATATTATATAAATTTAGAATAATAGATTATATAAATAGAATTCATCATGTCTTTGTTTATTTGTGATCTTAAACATGATTATGCTCAAATTTTTAGGTCTTTTTCTTAAGTTTGTTATTTAAATTTACATTCATTTTTTATGTTTATGTTTATTTTTAATCAATTCTAATAATGGTTCTAAACCCAAGACTTATTTTAAACTATTTTAACCCCTTAAAGACTAAACATTCAAATTTTGAACAAGCGTACATAAATAGAATTTCATGCATCATTCTACTTTTGGTATAAAAAATGAAATTTCAAACATATTAAAATGTTTTTTTTCATCCATCATTTTTCTGAAGATTTGTGGGTTAGTTTTTTAATGAATATATAGTATAGATTTTGAAGACTTTGCTTTGCAAATATTCTATAATTCAATAGGTACCAGTAGGTATGGCCTCAAAAAGTAACTTTTTCTATTCAAAAAAGGATCCTTTGAAAATGACTCGAATGAAATTTTAAAATTTTAAAATTACTATGATTAGAGCTTAACACTTTGAATTTGAAGGAAAAAAAATATTTTGAAAATAACAAATATTCAATCTATAAATGATTTTTAATTCTTGGCTTCAAATATTATTGAAAAATATTGGTTTATACACTATTTAATCTAATCATATCAATATGATCTATGGACCATATTTTACAACTCTTGTTTGGAGGTCAACTTTAAATTTTTATACTAAGTTGCATTTTATAGTACTTCTTCATAATTTTAAAAATCTAGACTACCCTTGGTCTTTAAGGGGTTCAAGTTGATGACATCAAGGGACAAACTAGAATTCAAAAATTTCCTAGAACTCTGAATTTCTCTACATCTAAATGGGTGATTAAGGGTTTTAGAATCTTGACATTTGGTTAGAATTCTTAAATACAACTTTAGGAAACGAAAACCTAGTGGCAACCAAATCCATTTTAGGTAACATTCAAATGTTCAAAATGGTTAGGGGTCTTATTCATTATGGATGAAAAAGACAGATGAAAAGATGATGAAACTTGAAATAGTCATTTGAAACTTGAGAGAATATAGGACAAACAAAACATTGTAGCTTTAGTAGTCTTGCCTTGCATAATGATGTGAACCTTGTTGATGACTAAAAGACTTTATCAAAACTCAAAGAATAACAAAATTACCTTATATATTGGAACGAGTTTTTCCATACATATATAAGCTTCGACCTAAAAGTCTTCAATAGAATTATGAACAAACTCCAAAGATCATTCATTTACCAAGATATTACAAAAGACCATCTAGATATGAAGGAATACTATCAAGGATTTGTTATATTTAAAGAATTGGTAACTAGGTATAAAAGGAGATTAAACCCTAAGACCTCTAAGTCCATTTCTTGGACAATGAACAAATTGAAACTCAAGTTTCATCCTCCTTACTACTTGAATGAAAGGTATCCTAATTTATGGAGATACTTTACGAAGTTGTTGTCCTATCTCATGGTTGGATTTGGTGTTCTAAGAGTAAGTATTTTTCTAAAATTACAAATGTGCAAATATATCAAATGGTTGATGAAGCCAAAATTGCATTAACTCTAGTTCAAAATTGGATTTGCAAAAATGAGGTCATAGACTTTAAGAACACAAAAGACTTTCAAAAAATCATCATGTGAATAGAACCTCATTTCAAATCCATTCCATCAAATTATACTAAAAAAATGATAATATTTTGCTTGTAATTGAATTTAGAAGCAATTTTAAATTCTTCCTTTCAAAATTCATTATAAAATATTGGTGATAGCATTGGTGAATCTCATGGTATAGGTAGAATCTAAAACTCAAAATCTACAACTTTTAATTGTATATCAATTCCAAAATATTCTTCTAAATAGCACTTTACAATGATTTTTCTCACATCGTCAATTCTAGAGAAGATTTTAGACATTTAGGAATTAATGAAGGATAAGCCATCACTTTTGTAGCACTTATAAATGACATACTAGTGATTGTAGCAACGACAAAAGACATACTAGTCTAGATATATAGGTATCCCCCAAATCATCAAGATACTAATGAATTGCAAAAGATCATCCATATAGAAACAAGAGATCCCGGCCGTCACCATGATATCCAAAGGATCATCCAACAACGCTGAATCCGCTGAATTAACTTACCTTAGGGCAAACAAACGACGCACCACCGTCAGATTCCGATCCATCGTGGCCGTCAAGATTAGGGTGTCACGCTCTCTGATATTGGAAGCTTGGGGTGCGCGTGACCTCTTTCTCTCCTGGCCCTCTTCGCCAGCTTGCCGCTCAGTCGCTACCATCCTAAAGGTACAATTTCTGAACGTTCACCTCCCGAATTCCTGTCTGATCATTAGGGTTCCGAGGCTTGGGCAGGTTTGGAACGCTTATGATAATCCGCGGGGTTGTGTTGTAGCTGCACTTTAGATTCTTAGGGTTTGTAAATTTCCATGTGTTGTTGTTCTGTTTCTAAGTTCAGTTTGATTCTTTATCGTTTGAATAGTTTTCCTTTTGGCTCGCTACACATGTTTCGTGAAACGCCGAATCGTGGTAACGTAATTTTTTAAGGGGTTAGGGTTTGGGGGCAATGAGATTTATGATGGTTTGTGTCCTTCAGGGCCAGCACCATGGTGAAGCACAACAACGTCATCCCTAATGGTCACTTCAAGAAGGACTGGCAGAGCTATGTGAGGACCTGGTTCAACCAGCCCGCCCGCAAGAAAAGAAGAAGAACGGGTAAGTATCAGGATTCTCTGCATTTGTTTCCGCGCAGGGTTCATTCCTGCACGGTCTCAAGTGTGAACTTAAACCCTAGAAATTATACTTCAGTATACCTGTTGGTGGAGCTGTTCCGAATTCGGGAAGTTTTGAGTAAAAAGCAGAACTTACACCTTCAGAGAACTTACACATTTTTGGTATTCCCACAACATCTTCTTGACCATGGGACTGTCGCGCAGTGCGCCAGAAGAAGGCCGTGGCTGTGTTCCCACGCCCTACTGCTGGTCCCCTCCGACCCGTTGTGCATTCGCAGACCTTGAAGTACAACGCGAAGATCCGTTCTGGACGCGGGTTTACTTTGGAGGAGTTGAAGGTATGTACTTTTTACTTTGGGGATCCCACTCATGCCAACCAATGAGTTTTTGGAGCTTCTTCATGTTTTCAGAATGTCTCGTTGTTGAGGTGAAATTTCCCGGAAAATTTAACTGCGTTTACTTCTGGATGCGATGGCTCCTGAATGCTAAGATTTTTGTTTCTTACAGAGGATTTAACGTGCTGTGAAGAGGGTGATTTTGTCTTTCGAATTACTAAGCAAGTAGACGTTTGTGCATATTATGATAATGAAAATGGTACTTGCCAAGGATTGCCCTTAGATTCTGTATCGAGTGCTGTTCCGTCGTTGAGACGAGTAATACGTATTCTGACAATACATTTTCATGTTGTACCAGGCTGCTGGCATTCCTAAGAAACTGGCACCCACAATCGGCATTGCCGTTGATCATCGACGGAAGAATCGGTGTTTGGAGAGTCTTCAGGAGAATGTTAACCGGCTAAACACTTACAGGGCCAAGTTGGTTGTGTTCCCCAGGCGCTCACGAAAGTCGAAGGTACCAGAATTTATGTCTCTTTACAATTGGATGTCGCTTCCATTTTTCAACCTAATCTGAATGAAAACCGAGGATGCGTAATTGCTTTGTTATTACTGAAATTTTAATGAACTCAACATGTAGGTTCTTGTCGTGGTCTTTTCCCTAGGTTTTCTTTAGTTTCTTTAGGTTGCGAGCTCCTTGTAAAGTGAAGTTTAGTGGCACTGTATTTTTCTGATTCACGGTTTGACCGGTTTGGTATCAAGCCTTCGAAGCTTGTGCAATTACAGAAAGAGTGTCACTCAGTGTATTTTACATATCGTTTTAATTTTTACGGAACTTATCCCCGGATCTCACAATTCTTGTCTTTCTTCAGGCCGGGGATTCAAGTGCTGAGGAGTTGTCGAGCGTAACCCAGCTGGCTGGACCAGTCCTACCGATTGTGAAGCCCCGACCTACTGCAGAGATTGTATCTATTTCTGACGAGATGAAGGCTCAGAAGGGATACTACAAACTGCGTCAGGAGAGGATGAACGAGAGGTTGGTTGGTATCCGGAAGAAGAAGGCTGAGGCTGCCGAGAAGGAAGATAAGAAGTAAACCTTAATGATAGTAGACGTTTTTGATGGCTTCCAATGACCTTCAAGTGCCAAGTTCGCTGTACTGTGGCCAATTTCCGGTTAATTAAAGATGACAGAAGTTTATTTCTTATGACTGGTTTCGTTCATGCGTTCTGCTTTTGCGTTAATATGAGTACTTTGGTTGCTGTTTATGATTGTTGTCATCTCTTGGTTCGCGTTGCCTTCGTTTTTAATTCAGATTAAGAGGAACAGTTGATGGGCAATTGTAGTCATTCGATGAAGATATTCATTAATCATGTGCACAGAAAGATTTATTTACTGAATTTATGTTTCGTAATAAATAATGCTCACTTCATACACGTAGACCTCTTTATAGCCTCGGTGGCCTCCTATCGGTTTTTATTTTCCTGAGAATGCATACTCCGGTTTTCTAATCTCGTATTTTTTCCTTCATCTAATACGCGAGGAGTCATAGACCCTCGAAAGGGTGTTCTTCTTTGTACAGTACAGTGGATTTCGTCACTAATTCTAGTGCCTTCGGTGCTGAGGAGACGCGCCGCTTTCGATTTTGGTATCGGAATTCAATCGTGTTACTAACCGTTAGGTCATCACTCACTATTTCGTTCATTTTAGTTTACTTGTACGGTTTCTCGATAATCGTGTTTTTACTATCTTACGAATGTGTAGGTGAGTGAAGTGCCCAAACTGTCGACGCTGGAGTTGACCTAGTATCCATACTTTCGGTGCCTGTTTATCGGACCATCTGTATGCAACGACAAATTCAATTCAGTTTAGGAATTTGTGAGCTTTCAGTTGGGTCCACTTTTTTGATGCGAGGAAGAGCCAGTTTTAGCTTTAAGCGAAGTACTGTGAATGCTGACTTTGAGTACAGTATTGCAGATCAGGGCTGCATGAGCCTTGGATTGAAGTGTAAACATTGGCGCGAATTAATTTGAGAAATTAGGTCTTGGGCCTCGTTGTTGGTTCTCTTTAGGTGAAACAGAATTTTGGTTTCAGAGAGAGGGAAACTTACTGTTGCTCTTTGTAATTGTGGGTTCGCTCATCGGTATTTCATTAGTCTTGTCACGTAACGCATCTTCCACCTGAAGACAGGGAGTTTCTGATGGAAAGCTTGGCCAAGTACGTGGAATTACGTAATTTGGGCATGTTTGCTGGTGAGTGGGTTTTTATCACAGATTAGGGTTTCACAAGCCAAAGCTGGGAAAATAGTACTGAAACTTCATGCTTGGTTTGTATGTATGAAAACTTTTGTAAATTTCAGTTACCATCCTACCGTGTAATTATGCAAGTACAGAGACGATAGTCACTGATACATTCTGAGGCGAGATAACAAGCTCATGGACGATGTTGGATTGTTTAAAACTTGCCATTGAGAATACATTTGACGTGTGGGAGTTCTTTCATAGGGGCTCGAGAGTAGCTGGTAGAATGGCAGCTATTCCGCTTGCTTTTTGCAACAGGATTACATATCTTCCTTCTGAGGACTGAAGATCTTAAACATAAGTTAACATTTTAAGGTTGTTTATGATATGGTCTGGATTCAATTAAAATGGTTGAGAATGGTGAGCGCATGCTTGCTCACGCGGTCAATCCTGGAGCTGTCAGGACGCTATTGACGTCACTGATGTCAGGAACTTCCAAAACTCTGGAACTTAGTATGTAAGAAGATGAATGTCAAAGAAAGATGCCGGGGATCGGATAACTTGAATCTTCCTTGAATTAGCAAGGTGTTAGCGCACTCAAGGTGTTGAGGAGCTCCCTTCAAGAATGTTATGAAGATTGATGGTTGCATTTCATTTCCTATGGAAGGAACCTCACCAACTTCTGATATGTTTTCCATCTGAGTTACGAGAATGCGCAGAGAGGATCATGTGGGTCTGGGAGTCTCCTACACTGGTTTTGGGGGCTCCTCTGTCCCGAGTTCCGCAAGCTCACCCAGGACACCGAGGAGTAGGCTTCCAATTCCTTCGCTTAACACTGGAAAGTCTTCATCTGGAGATCTTATCAATGCGTTTGAGACTTCTTCAAGCGTACAGGGCCGGCGTTCGAGACGACGAGAGAAGACCGAGGAAACGAGCGAAGACACCCCGAGGAGAAAAACTGCAAGCTCGCATCTGAGCACGAAGTTGTCGATCTTGTCGTGTCTGTTGGTCGTGTCCTTGAGTGCAGGCTTGAAGTTCATGCATCACAGAGACCCTTCTCGTTTCTACAGACTGGCACAAATGTTTGGGCTCAAGGAGACGTTTCGGTATTCGCTCTTGTGGATGGCTCCCATCCTGTCTGGTGGCGGTTACTGCTCCGAAGCTCTGACGTTTGTGGACGCACTGAATTCCTCCCGAATGGTGAAGGAACTCCGGATCAACCACCATGGTGGTACTGAGAATTTGGACTTCTGGAAGGGTTTACCTCCGGAGACGAGGAAGACCTTGATGTATCTGCTTTCAGGGGACCACACCAACTTGGTCGATACTGTTGTGGTGTGTCATAGTGAGCCCGATGCCTGGTATCCGCCCCTAATCCAAACAGCTCCATGTCCACCAACTGGGTACACAGCACCCAGGTATGTCATCGGCCGCACCATTTTGGAGACCAGCACTGTAAATCCGAACCACGTGGAGAGGTGCAACAAAATGAACGAGATCTGGGTCCCCACCGAGTTTCATGTGGCGAAGTTTCTGCAAGCTGGAGTTCACCCTGCCAAGATAGTAAAGGTCAGTGCTATTGGTCTGTTTCTCAAAGTTAGCGAAATTGCTATCATTTTGGCAAAATGTTCTCGGTGCTTTCAATAATTTGCAGCAACTTACAGTATCTGATACGTTTTTGGCTTTTCGGGGAAGTAATAAATCCTAGACTCCTTTGGCTAATTACCCGCAAGAACTCCTTCAATCAAAGTAGCCAAGAATTGTACCTTCTAACTATGTGGTGCACGAAAATTTGATTGGTGAAGGTGGTGCAAGCTGTTGACACCCATTTCTTCAACCCTGCCAAGGTGAAGGCCTCATCCGAGTTTCAGGCAGAGAGTAAGATTCTCTTCCACCCCCTGACCAACACTCGCCATCCAAGTCGACCTTTTGTGTTTCTGAGCATCTTCAAGTGGGAGAATCAGAAAGGCTGGGATGTTCTCCTGAGTGCTTTCTTACAGGAGTTCGCAGCAGATGAGAATGTGGTGTTGTATGTTGTTACGAACCCGGGGTCGCATGTCACAGATGGTTTCCTTCGTGTTCTGCGCGAGTTCGTCCGGTCCCTGCATGTGCCTGAGCCCAGGAGTGGGTGGGCTGAGGTTCGTCACAATATCTTTACCAACATACTTTTAACAATTTATGATTATATTTCACAATAAGCTCGAATTAACCGTTTTAAAAATAATATAAGTTATGGACAGTACACTCAAACCTCTTCATTCTTACAACCTCACTTTGGTCCCAACTTTTTCACTTCCACGTAGTTTAAATGAGTGACAATTATGCCACAGGCAATGGTAGTTTAGCAACTGTCCAGGATATTCCACGATGATCTTATAAAGAGGTTTGAATGTGCGTTTATCTCCAATATCTTTCTATTGGTTAGCCATTCTAAAGAGGTTTGAGTGTGCTTTTATTTCCACATCTTTTTATTGGTTAGTCATTCTAAAGAGGTTTGAGTGTGCTTTTATTTCCAAATCTTTTTATTGGTTAGTCATTCTAAAGAGGTTTGAGCGTACTCTTATGTCCAACAAACTATATAGTGTTTCATCGTTTTATTCTAACAGGATCTGTGGAATCTGACAGGTTCGAGTGCTTGACAAGGAAGTCCCACAAGCCCTGCTTCCGGGACTGTACAAATTCGCGGATTGCTTCGTGCTCCCTTCACGTGGAGAAGGGTGGGGTCGTCCCATAGTGGAAGCCATGGCCATGGAGCTCCCCGTGATTGCCACGCATTGGTCGGGCATGATCGAATACATGAGCGAGCTGAACAGTTACCCTTTGCAGAAGGACGACATGTCGGAGATTGTGCAGGGGCCTTTCAGCGGCCATTTCTGGGCCGATCCATCTCAGTCGCGCTTGATGAAGCTGATGAGGCGCGTGGTGCAGAATCCGGGCGAGGGGAAGCAGAAAGGACGGCGGGCTCGCCAGGACCTGCTGGAACAATACTCTCCGGAGGTCGTGGCCGACGCAGTGCTGGAGCAACTGCTGCGCATCCAGAGACAGCTTGATTTGCGGGACGTGGAGTTTGGTTCTTCATAATATTTAATAGCTGTGGTAACACTTTATACTCCTCGGTGGTGTGTGGGTTTTGGTTCTTCATAGTAACATTCGATAGCAGTGTTAACATTCAATACTGCTTGGTGGATTGAGGATTTTGGTTCTTCGTAGCATTCAATAGCAGTGGTAACATTCAATTAAACAATGTTCGGGGAGAACCGTTGGTTAGTTCATTGTTTGCCGGTGTCTTTGGGAAAGTAAGCCGCTCGGGAGGTTGAATATGGAGGATCCTAAAGAGGACCGGCAACTAACCAATGTGCAAAAATAAAGGTGGATATGTAGTCACTGCTTTCACAAAATTGTCAAATTTTAGGCATTTGTCATTTCGAATCTAAGGTTAATATTTGGGTTTTGGGAAGCGGGTATATTCTTAGACAAGGCAAGTATTGCTTTAGGGTTGGTCATGGTAGTCAACCCTTGTTATGTTGTTTGTGTCTACTGGATGTAATGAAATTTAGAGTTTAGTTTTAAAATTAGCATGTCTTTGAAAGAGGAATATTGTAGCCTTTGCAAAATTTGAATTTGAAGGATAGTGGCGGTTGAGAATTTGATAATAGAGGAAATGGACTAGGAGATTTGATAAGGAAAGGATGCAATTGGTGCCCTTGGAAAAAGGAAACTCCTTCTACAAAAAGAAGAGGCAAACTATTAGCATATCTTCAAAAACTTCTCGAACATTGGTGATTTGAAGATTTTGGCTCTTTGTAACATTCAAGAGCTATAGTAGAGCTTACCTATCATGAATACTATTTTTTGGATTCATTGGATATCCTTTCCTAATTTACTATAACATTGGCTATTAGTGTTGTAGGAATTCCTATTGCATCCTTCACAGAAGACCTCTAGATTGAAAATGGCCTTGAGGTTGTTGCCAATGTTGTACTTGAGCAACTATTGTACATTCATCACCAACTTGATTTGTGAGACATTGAGTCTAGAGATTCTTTAGTGGTTTGAGGATTTTGGTTCTTTGTAATATTTAATAGCAATAGTAGAGATCATCCTTGAAGAATGCATTTCCTTTAATAAGTAGATATCCTACTCTAATTCACCATATCATTGTTCACTAATCTTGTAAAGGATTCTTTTTGTGTCCTTGACTAGAGGCCCACTATTGTGAAATATGATAGGAATATAGGGTGATTTCATATAAGAGAGCATAATATGTTTGAAGAAATCTTCAACGAATTTATCCCCTTTCCAATTATTCTAGAAGGATAATCTCAACAATTTAAGGAGGGGAATACATCTCGTGGTTATGCAATGTTTATAGCTAGTCACTATAGTAATGGAATCATTTTTACAAGTTGGCAAAAAGATTCTTTGAGCTCCTTGTATGAATCCTTCAACTATTTTTATTATATTTGAGGCTTGCTTCCAATTAGGTAGAAACTCCTAGTTGAGTCAACAAAAGCATTTCATAATGTAAGGATGTTAGAATGTCATTTTATCTCATAAAGTGACTTTATCTACAATCTTTGAATAAGTAATTGAAAGCACAGTTCGTATTATTACACTGTCAAAGTTTGGGTTGACACTAGTAGGGAATCAAAAAGGGGAATATTCATTATCTTTGAATGTACTTTTTAGACATTGAATGTATAAACTATAAATCTGACTTCAAAATTTTGAAAATAGGAGTTGCAAGAATTACCCTTGGTCTCAAATGATTAGAAATTGTATATTTTATAGAAGATTTAAAAATAAATAAAATATAAGGGTGCTAGTTTTGGAAATATGTCACAATTGGGTATAATTCCTTAAAAAAATTTGAAATACAATCACAATATACATTAGAAGAATTCTGAAATCTGCAAAAGGCTATGAGTTTACAGAGCAGCGGTGCAATTTCAGGGGAACAAAAATAAATAAATAAATATTACAAATTTAAGAATTCAGACAGGACACTAATAGTGCCACGTCAGATTGGCCATTAGAAAATTATTTTTTTATTTGTTCTATATTTGCACTATGGAGGGCTGAAAATAAAACTACAATGGCCTTCTGTATAGTTCAGAATTCTTCTCATGCTTAACTCCTAAAGGCCCAATCAACTAGTTTTATGTCCATTGCTTGATTTTGGGCAATGTTTTTGCAAAGAAAAATCTTTTATTTCAAAAATTCATTTGTCATATGCAAACTAGATTGGATTGTCTTTCTATTTTTATATTCAAAATTGTGATTGCTATAATAAAAAATAAATACTACAAAGAAAGATTCCATGTTGAACATTTTAAAATAAAGAAGCTTTTGGATCACTTCCAAACACAAATTCTCATTATTAAAAAAATACAAATGTGACTACAAAACTTATATGATCAACACAATCACAATAGTTTTTTAAAATGTAAACCTTTTTAACATCAATTATTACTAACTTTTCAACCCACAAATCTTAGTACAATTAGGGGATGCTATGAGTAAGGTATGTATATCCCCAATAGCCCCTAATCCAATTGTGAACACTATTTTATCCTCTTTGCATTCTAATGTAAGTAAACCATAAAGAGTTGGGATTATAACAACTTGAGAGTCTAATTGGGGTTGAAAGGGATGGAATTGGGTGGAATTGTCACCATATTATAACTTGAAGGTCCACCCCTTTGTGTCTAAGCCACATGGGTACATGTTCCTTCATTATTCCACCATTTGAAAGAATGTTTTTGAATTTCTATTGCATCCGTGTAGGGAGTCCAAAGTGAACTATTATAGAATCCAAAAAGATGAGAATAGTTTTCCCTAGGGACAACATTGGGAAGCTATCATATGCATTTTTACTTTGAACACATTTAATGTGTATTTTTTTACTAAATTTTCATCAAAGTGTGTGGAAAAATTCTCTTGTTTGCCATTCTCTTGCAAGAAAAAAAGTGTGAATGGAACCCAATTAGTTTGAATTTATACAATGACCAAAGGAACCACAATGGGTATACAATGACAAAAAAATTGAGTACAAATGTGATATGTTTTCATTCAAACAACTATACCATAAGCATCTATGTACAAAGTCTAAAAGTGGATATATGAAAGTTGTGGTGTATAACATACTATTCATTAATTACCATGGAAGTTTGAAGCAAAAAGTTGTTGTGATTTGAAAGAAAATTAATTTCAAAGTTAGCGTCATGTCAAAAGCTTAGTTGTGTTCACCATGATTTCAAATTACTTTATCTTTTGTCAATTTTTTCTTAGAACTCCCAATTTTGATTTGTGCCTTGGCATATTGGTATACATTGATTTAGAATGTTGTACATAAAATTTGAACGAAATTGGCATTTACAGAAATTAAAATATCAACAATTTGACAAGCATGCAAATGATTCTGGTTCTTGCAATATTTGAATTTTTTTTGGAATTGAGACTACATGGGACTGCATTAGCCATTGAAGAGAGAGTGTAGGTTGCAAAATGGAACATTTTTATATTTTCATGCCCTTGCATTTGAAATATTTGTTGAATAGGGCAATGCGTTCAATTTATATTTACAGCTAGATAATGCCGTTCTTAGGTTCAATTAGTTTGTAGGAAGACTAGAGTTTCTAATGCGTAGAATTGATTAAAAAAATCCAATTTTTTTTAATTCTCATGGTCAATATCATCAAAAAACTAAAAATTGCCAAAAATTACACTAACCTTTGTAGAATTGGCAATTTGTTTTTATGATATTTACAATGAGAATATTATAGATATCCTCCTATTATTTATAGATATTCTCCTCTTATAATTTTTCTATATTTATAATAGTAAATTTTTGGTTATATAAATCAATTATTGGTCGAAGAGCATTTGTACCCTACAACTTTGGATATAGTCCAGACGAGTTATTACAAGCTTAGAGGTCTAGGATAGCATTATCCTAGCCCTTCCAAAATTCAAATTCAACGATGATTCTTCAAATGAAACTCTAGTCAGGCCACACTTAACAACCTAGCATTTAACTTACAATCATATTTCGTGGAACAATTTGGCTTGGTTGATGGAGATTGTAGGAATTAGGAAATCACTTAGTGCCACATGTCTTCTAGAGGCCTAGTTCAAAGCATGCATGTGGGACAAATAGGGAGGCCCTTCAAATATGACCTTGGATAGACCCTTGAAATCTCATATTGTAAACTGATATTGTGGGCCACTTTTCTAGTGTGAAGGTGTGGATGCTCTAATGTTGTTGTTGTGAATCCACGTTTTGAGAAAATGAATGAGCTCATCTACACCTACGATAAGTTGTTAACTAATTGTTAGTTTTCCTCTAGCATCATAATTGAACATAATATGGGGAAATATTGATGTTAATTTCATTGGATGTCAAAGTGGTCATTCAAAGTGTGTCCTACATCTGTCTTTAGCCAAGGATAAATATAAAAAGTTACCTTTATTTTTATGGTTGTTTAGTGTCTTGCATCTTTGCCTCTATTACCAAATTCTTTATATCCCCTTGCTTACTTGGGGCCTTAGAATCCAAATTTGATTCAAAATTTCCAAATTTTATCATAGGTGACAAATAAAAATTCTAGTGTTTTCCCCAAGGGTGAAAATGTAGACTTTGAATTGCTACTTTGATGCCTTGCATTAACCCCTATGTGTCAAAGAGGATTTTTTTTGGACGTTGAGAAAATAGAATTTATGGAGTACCAAGTTCATCAAACATTATAATCTCAAAATTCGCACGGTAGATTCTCTTATAAATTGCAGATTTGTACTCACGAGTAAATCGGCTTCAAATCTCAACCATGAAAACTTCACTAACTGAGTAGTTCTCAAATTATTCTAGATTTTCTAAATCCAACAAAAAAAAAAACTCATCACTTATGTTGTTCTCTATGTGACGCTCAGGGATTAATTTCTAATGTCACCAAGTTATCAAATCCAAGGGTCTCTTTCAATTAGTAGTCCATGGGGGGGCTTGCCACAAGGGTCTCCTTATTAGGGCTGAGCCTTCCCTCCGAGAACGAACTGCGTCTCTCATTCTTCCCTTCTCATTGACCTGCAGCGAAGAAACTCTCAAACCCTAATCTCACGTCGATGCGTTTCAAGCATTCCCTTCTTCCCAGCTCCGCTCTCCTTTGTACACGTTAGTCGGTTCAGGAATCGTAGCGGCGTGGCGTTATTGCTGTGATTTGCGGTGTGACAGGCTGACGGACGCTCTTGAGGATTTTGAGTTGAATGTGGCATGGTTGCTTGCGAACGTTTTAATTAGGACTTCGAGGGATTTCTCCAATGGCGGGCGCAGTAGGGACTGAGAATGATACTGCGAAAAGGAAAAGTCCGGAGCCTGTGAGTAATGGTGGAGCTCCAGCAGCAACGGACGAAGAAGCGCCCGAGGCCAAACGGCGAAGTATTGCGCGCACGTGTGTTCATGAGGTTGCTCTCCCTCCAGGTTAGCTCACTTAAGCACGGTCAGTGTGCCATTAGTCTTTTTCCTTCTCTTTTTTTCCTCCTCCGCACCAGGATTTTGCAAATCGGGCGAATTTCGGGATTGACAGAGTGTCTCCTTTAAATCTGGGCTATCGTTATGAAAGAGATTCCTGAAGGAGCCAGGGCAACCGAGACGTCCTGCTGGAGGACGTCCTCGTTATCGACGAATTTCATTTTTTAGGTTACTGTGGTTCATTGCTACTCCTTAATACAGAGGACTTGGAGATGTCGGTTTGAGGTGGACAAGTGATCTTCTACCTATGTTCCTTATCCGGTTGCCTCACCTTGGCAATGATTTTATACTTTTCAATAGAATCTATGTGCTTATGCTGCTTCTCCTCTTTCTTGCGAAAAGGGCGAGCTTAGTACATGGAGGGTTTGGATAGGGTGCCTTCGTTGAAGCCGAGCTGTCTTTATACATTTACGAGAAATATCCCTAATGGAACCATGGAAATCCTTCAAGTCTTGCTTGAGAAAGTCCAGTTTCTCGGCTACAGTGGTCCATCGGCACTACTTAATACAGAGGGTGTGTTGATGTCGGGTTTTAAGGTCCGAAAGTGACTTCTACCTTGTCCAGTTACTTCATCTCGGCAAGGATTTAATTCTTTGTGAAACTTGAGAAATGGTTTAGGGTATTTGACTAGCACTAGCCACCTCTTTTCAATAGCTCCTTTCAACCTATTTCAAGCTACTTGATAGCATGATTTTCTTCTTTTAGAGAATGCTGTCAGCCTATATCTTGAGGTTTTACTCAGGTATTTTGTGTTTCCTTCGGTTGAGAAGTTGTCGAAGAACTGATGTTTTGCACGGACCGATATTTGAATGTACATCTTTAATCACCTCTGGTTCCAGTTATTGCTGTAATGTGTTGCAAGGATACATGGTAGGTCACGGGTTTCTTTTTGGTCATAAAGGTTTTTATCTGTCGATAGAGTGCATGATCAGAAGTTTAAGACTGTTCTCTTATTGTCTACATTGTAAAACCTGTCGGGAATCTTTTGTGCACCGATGCAAATATCCAGTGTGTCGGAACCTGGACTTAATGGTTATACTAAATTACGTGTCTGGATATAGGGAGTCATGAAAGTTTCGGACAATATATACTTGCGCAGCATTCGTATAAACTGTCTCAATAGCATTGAATGGATTGACACTGGGTTTGAGATGGACATGCCGTGTCTATGTTAGCTGTTTGGAAAAGTGTAGTCGCTGTTTATTGTCTTGATCGTCTGATTGAATAGCGGATTGTAATAGCTCTGGGGGGGAACTGCGCATGTGCAGTGTCAGGCTGGTGTCTGAAAGCATGCTGGAGGCCTACAGCTGACCTCTTGACGGCTGCATTCATTCCACCGTGGCACATGGAACTGGTATAACCATGTGTCAACTTTTGATATTCTTCACTTTGGAATCTTGATTTTCTACAGTGCCTCAGGGTTTCATCTGGTCTGAGATTAGGTTGGGACGAAGTTGAGCAGTATTGATGTTTTCTGAACTCATATATTACCAAGATCATCAATACTGCCCCAACTTAGACCAGCTGGTGTAGTATTGAGTTCAATTAGTAGGATGATGGCGGGCTGTTTAGCTAAAGAATCGAGGCAGCCTGTCATCCTTTCTGGTACTGTAATAGAGTTGTGTGCATAGATTTCCGCGTTCACATGGTTCACATTTTTGTGCAAGTACAGCATTTCTCGACCCTTTTCAATTCTAGTCAGGCTAATCTGCTACTGTATGAGGAAGAGAATCTTCTGGTTGGTTTTACTCTTTTCTTTAAACCATTTAATTTTCAAACCCGAAGACTGTAGATTCATAACGAGTCTGACTATTTGGGATCGTTTGGTCTTGGTCTATTTCAGGGTTTACGCCTTGTAAAGATGAGGCAATCCACGGCACTATCGACAATCCTATCTACACAGGCCCTAGAGCAAAGACATATCCCTTCACTCTTGACCCTTTTCAGGAGATTTCAGTTGCTTGTCTTGAACGAGACGAATCAGTGCTGGTGTCAGCCCATACTTCTGCAGGGAAGACAGCAGTTGCCGAGTATGCCATTGCAATGGCCTTCCGTGACAAGCAAAGAGTCATATATACTTCTCCGTTGAAGGCTCTGAGCAACCAGAAGTTTAGGGAGTTGAGCGAGGAATTTACCGATGTAGGTTTAATGACGGGAGATGTTACAATTTCACCAAATGCTTCTTGCATTGTGATGACGACAGAAATTCTGCGTGGAATGCTTTACAAAGGCTCAGAAGTGTTGAGAGAAGTTGCATGGGTTATTTTTGATGAGATCCATTATATGCGTGATAGGGAGAGGGGGGTCGTTTGGGAAGAGAGCATAATTTTTCTTCCTCCTCAAATCAAGATGGTGTTCCTCTCAGCCACGATGTCCAATGCTACAGAGTTTGCTGAATGGATATGTTACTTGCACAAACAGCCATGTCACGTAGTATACACGGACTTTCGTCCTACGCCATTGCAGCACTATGCTTTTCCTATGGGCGGTTCAGGCCTCTATCTTGTAGTAGATGAGAAAGGGGATTTCAAGGAGGAAAGCTTTAACAAATTAAAGGCTACCTTTGAGAAGAAAGATGTTGGCGGAAATGAAATAGACTCCCCTAGTACACGCGGGGGCCGTGGAGGACGAGGAGCTCGTGGGCGCGGAGGTGGTGGAAGAGGGGGTAGAGGGGTAGATAAAGGAACTGGCTCAGGCAACGATATTTACAAAATTGTCAAGGTACCATGGCTTGTCTAGTTCTTGTTCTAAGTTTTTTCATGACTGGAACTACCAATGCATCGCGATATAGTTTATGCTATCCTTGCATATTTTAAATTCTTGAACCAAGTATTTGGTATTCAAGACACAGGGACTGTTATGTGTCTCTATTTTCAGTTTACAGATTCAACAAAAGGGTACTGGATTTCAAAGCAATCATGACCTTTCCGACTATGCTTCATGAGTTCGCTTTGTTTCTCAGATGATAATGGAGCGAAAATTTCAGCCAGTGATTGTCTTTAGTTTCAGTCGACGAGAGTGTGAACAATATGCTACCGCCATGGCAAAGCTGGACTTCAACACAGATGATGAGAAGGAGGCTGTTGAAGATATATTTAAGAAAGCTGTTGAGGTGCTGAACGAGGAAGATCGGAGTCTTCCAGCAATTAATCTGCTTTTGCCACTGTTAAAGCGAGGCATCGGTGTCCATCATTCGGGCCTTCTTCCCATCCTTAAGGAGGTTGTTGAACTTATGTTTCAAGAAGGCCTTTGCAAAGCATTGTTTGCCACTGAAACTGTAAGTTTTTCTCTGCCCAAATTTGTCATTACTATTTTTACTGAGATTGGGAATTTACCCACAAACCCAATAGCCCTACCTTAGCACTGGATGATTTACTCTAAGCCCTTCACTCACTTTTTCTTTATGATCTTAGAATTAGAAATTCTACACTGTTTCAAAGGTAACAGAGATGTCTCATTGAACCGAAGTATACGTAGCCCACTCGGTTAGGCTTGGTTAGGCTCTTTCTTACTCAAGGGTGATAGTCCCTGTTTTCTTCATTCTAACTCCTGCTACTGTACAAGTTTGATATGAACATTTAATTCATAATGTTGATTGACTTTGATGTTGCAGTTTGCAATGGGATTAAATATGCCAGCGAAAACAGTTGTGTTTACAAATGTTCGGAAATGGGATGGACAGAGCCACCGATGGATGTCATCTGGAGAATATATTCAGGTCTTTTCCCCTGTGTGAATTTGGATTTTCTGTGATGTGAAGCAACAGTTATCTTCGAAATTTTCTTGAGATGAACCACTTTTGCTCTGGAGCGCAATGTCCTGCTGAGACATGTCAGCTTTTACTCGCACGTGGCCACTTTGCGAACAGCTTCTGATGTAGGTTTTCTTCGGGGCTGCAAATGAATCTTGAAAATCATATGGTCACGTAGAACATTGTGTTGGTGCAGATGAGTGGACGAGCAGGACGACGAGGAAAGGACTTACGTGGCATTTGCATAATCATGATCGATAGCCAGGTTTGTTATTTGAGCTGCTGCTCTTTTGTTTCATGTTTATCATTGCGCTGGTTATGTTATCGCAAGAGGTTGGAGAGTCTTTCTGAATTTGGGGTCTCTGGTGCTCTGAAATATGTTTATTTTTTAAATTTTAGTACTTGGGAATAGATAGCTACAATGATCTAACCTTAAAAGTTGTGGTTGACCGTGCAGATGGAAATGAAAACATGCCAGGAGATGATACAAGGAACTGCAGCTCCTTTAGTTAGCACTTTCCGTCTTAGTTATTACTCACTTCTGAATCTTATGAGCCGTGCTGAAGGACAGTTCAATTCTGAGCATGTTATTCGTCATTCATTCCACCAGTTCCAGCATGACAAGGTAATCATCATCTTTGTTTCAGTTCGACGTGTTGGTGCTAGCTTGTCCTTATGTTGCAGTGTTCTCTTTGTAAAATGGGTAGTACAGAAACTCTTGGTCATGAAGTATAGGTTCCTAAGCGTGATGTACTGAAATGAGATCTCTGTGGTTTCTAGGCACTTCCCAAGGTCGAAGAAGACATAAAGAAGTTGGAAGCTGAAGCCTCGAAAATTGATTCTGCGGGGGAGGTATGTCAAAATATGAGAACTCCATGTGTGAAGTATCTCATGTACGGATGTTTTTTTTACTTTGGTTCATCGTTTATTCGTGCCATTTGTTGAACAACTTGTTTTGAATGAGAAACACTCTCTTGGGGGACGTCTCAGGGAAGAATTTTTTTAATTATTTGCTTTTTATATCTACTTCATTTGTTTATAAATGCTATAATTGGACATGTTTTGCTGTGTGGAATTATCTAAACTGGTAAAATGTGCTTGTAGGCTTCTATGGCGGAGTATCATGCATTAAGAATAAAGCTTGCTCAATTGGAAAAACAGATGATGTCAGAAGTTCTGCGTCCTGAACGTGTAATTCTGTTTTTGAAACCTGGAAGACTGGTAATGCATCATCTATCTTTGTGTACATTTTAGCAATGCTGCAATGATGTTCCATCGCTCTCTATTGTTTCTTACCTGTACTTCAGTGCATTTTGAACTTGTACTGTTGAAATGGCTCAAGTTGTTGGAGCTATAGTTTTTAGTTCTTTCTGGTATTTCTGACAGCACAAACTCGTTCTGGCAAACTTGCTCATTTTATAGACCGAGTTTTTCTGGTTTTAGCCTTTTCTGCAGACCTTGTGGCAGGTCATTTGTCGAGCTCTGGGTAATCTTTATCGTATTATAAAATGCTTTTGCACCTTGTGTAGGTGAAGATCAGGGATGGAGCAGATGAGTGGGGTTGGGGAGTGGTCGTGCATGTAGTTAAAAAACCCACTTCTAATCAGGGAACAATCTCGTCTGCATTGACCAGTGCTCCAGCTAGTTCTTACGTTGTAGATATTCTTCTGCACTGTGCGTCTGGAGTAATTCAAGAAGGGAAGCGACCAAGGCCGAGACCATGCCCACCAGGAGAGAAAGGGGAAATGCATGTGGTAAGAGCGTCTATTTGGTGTCACGAGTTTGATCGTGGCTCGGGTCCAAGTGAGGGTTACGTTATTCTTTCTACATTCACTGATTACCGGAGCATGCTGTTGCTCTGGACGATAACTAAAGCAGAATATTGCTAACTAGAATTCTTCCATTATATTGAAATGGACTGTTTAGAGTTCCAAGGTCTTGTTGGTGATATTGACAGTTCAGTAACTTCTCTTGAGTGCGAGGCTTTTTGTAGTTGTATATTGTTACTTTTTACATGTCTGGTGCATGATGGGAAATCTGGATGTTTGCATGTTTGTGAAGGTCCCTGTACGCATGCCTTTGATCTGTGCTATCAGTGCCGTAAGAGTTGCGGCTCCGCACGACCTAAGGCCCCCTGAGGCCCGCCAAAGTGTTCTTATGGCTGTCGATGAGCTCAGACGTCGCTTCCCTGATGGCTTCCCCAAGCTCGATCCTATTGAGGTTAGAGTGCTGTCTTGCTTGGGAGGTTTCGCATGCTGTCACTTGCACTTGGAATTGATGCATGTCAGATCCAAATAGGGTTGTGTTTTATTTTTCCTTCTTAATTTGCCAAACTTACAGAGCTCTGTTAGTCTCCATGGATGTCTTATCTGTTCCACGTCAGGAAGACCTTAAGTTAGAAACATCTTCACTGCCCTATTCCAAGGACTCTTATGTCTCTTATCACTAACACGTGGTCCTGACTTGTAGGATATGGGTATTGATGATGAGAATTTCTTGAAGATAGTCAAGGAGATAGAGATTGAAGAAAAGAAGCTACTTGCTCACCCTCTTTTTCAGGTGTGATGTCCACTGCGCTTGATGGATGTGCGTTAGATTTTCGCTCTGGCAGATAAGCTCTTAGTATATCTGGATGAAGTTAATAAGTTATTGCGACATGAAATAGGTGCACAGGATAAGAATATATGGGAATTATCTTGTACAGTGGTTCCATCTAATGGTTGCAATCAATAGGCTACTGGGTGCAACATGTCGTAGTTCATTTTTTTCTTCAGGACGGAGTATTTGTTCTGCCTTTTTGGAGCACTTCCCAGTTTCATAGAATGCAGTATGAACATTTAGATGGAGCACTCTTACCTTCTAATTCGATATCAGTTTGACGCTTATGTCATGATTGCGCATCTAATACTATTTTGGGTTTTGGAACCTGCAGTCAGAGAAAGAGGCAGATTGCTTTGCTGCCTTTCAAAGGAAGGCTGAACTCATGGTAGAGATTGACCAATTGAAACTTAGAATGCGAGACTCACAGGTTTGCAAACCTTCAATATTCATTCCTTTTTTAGAATCTTTAGGAGGACAGTCCCATAGAAAGATGTTACCTGTTTCTGGTTTACAGCTGTTGCGCTTGATTGACTTCGTGCTTGCCAACTGTTGGGGAAATGCTATGCTTATCAAATTCATCTGTTTCTTACAGCTATGCTGTTATTAAAGCATGTTGAATGTGTGTTGGTGTCTGCTTACACGTTGAATATTGATCTTGACAGCTGCAAAAATTTAGGGAAGAATTGAAAAACCGTTCCAGGGTACTGAAGCGACTTGGACATATTAATGCTGACGGTGTTGTACAAACGAAGGGTCGTGCTGCCTGTCTCATAGATACTGCCGATGAGCTTCTTGTGACCGAGCTCATGTTTAATGGTACTCTTTTGGCCTATGCATCTTGATCGATTATTTTGTTCATTTTGATTGTTTATTTTGTTCATGTCTAAATTCGCTTTGTTGGAGCAGGTTTATTTAACGACATCGATCATCACCAAGTTGTGGCCATAGCAAGTTGTTTTCTACCAGTTGAGAAATCGAATGAACAAGTGCGGTTGAAGAGTGAACTTGCATGGCCGCTAGAAAAGCTCAAGGAAACAGCTAAACAGCTTGCAGAGGTATGATTGTGTTGTTGGTTGGATATTTGCTAGGCCTTCTTGACAAGTGGATTCTCCCTTCCAGTAATTCCATGACATCTCTGTTTGACGTTTTATTGGCATTCCTCTTGTGCTCTTGTGTGGACACTGTCGTCGATCACGAGAGGTTGTGATCAGTTATACTGTGAATGTCATAGAGCATTACCAGTTGTTTGTGACGCTTGCTAAGCTTCTAGATATCTCCACGTGGAATGACTTGGGTTGGTGTGTATCAGATTCAAAAAGAATGCAAGCTGGAGGTGGATGTTGAAGAATATGCGGAATCATTCAAGCCGTTTTTGATGGATGTCATCTACAGCTGGTCAAAGGTTGGTGTTTCTTTGGAATACAACTTCTAAAACCATCTTTTACCTTGTTAAATGGACATGGCATGTCTCATCAATGAATCTGTTCTATTTAGTGTAGGTTTCTGCTAGTCCATCTCTTTTCTTTGATTCTCTGTATTGCAATACAATTTCCAATTTCCAATTAGTATTGTGCTCGCAAATGACTGAATATTAGGAGAAGGCGAGGACTCTCTTAAGCAATGAGCGAAGTATTGTCCATTGGTCTGCATTGTAGATATTTGTCTGTAGAAAGAATTTTAACATTTGTTTGTTTCAATTCTGAAGGGTGCCTCATTCTCGGAAATTTGTGAGATGACGGACATTTTTGAAGGCAGCATTATTCGTGCTGCACGCAGGCTTGACGAGTTTCTGAACCAGGTATGTTTGAGAGAGTTTCTGAAATCTGCTGACCTCTATGCAGTTGAATTTTATTGCTTGGAAGTTAATTCTCGTACTTACAGTCAGCCTGCCGTAAATTCATTTTATCTTAGCTCGGCGGTATTTCAACTCAAGAAAATATTTCTGTAGGTATGCTTTTTCACCTACTTTCTTTATGAGCAATGAAATCGGGTCAGGAATCCGCTCAGGTTTTGGGGCTTAATTTGCGATTAAATGTAAATGTTAATTGTGTTACTGGCTTGGATTGTACAGCTGCGTGCTGCTGCCCAGGCTATCGGAAATCCTGATTTAGAAAATAAGTTTGCGCTTGGGAGTGAAAGTATACGACGTGGTATCATCTTTGCCAACTCGCTGTACCTTTGAATCCGTAGGCTTCGTTTATCGAAATTCACATTACTTAAAATGGTGAATCATCTGTGTGAGTGTACACTAAAGGCAACTTTGTTGAGTGCTTTGCCACCTCTGCACCTTGTGCATCAGGTCATCACTTTTTGTGGAAGATGTAGCCAAATCAACTTGAGATGGTCACATGGTTTACTTCGTTGACTCACGATTCTGGCCGGCCTTCCCAAAGAAATGGGTTTCTACTCCTCGTTTCCTGGTTACCTTGTATGCTAAACTGAAGGTCTGAGTGAAAGACAATTTAGGTTTTCTTATCGTAACATTTTTTGAATGTCAGTAATGCCCCTTGACAAACAGCCACGTTGTTCTGACCATTTGAAGTCACATATGGCGAAACTTTTGCTGCCTCTTTTTCGTCTCGAGAGGACTCCCACCCCTAGCTGTCTTATGGTTAATCTTTGCTAGCCTTTTGAAATCTTTGCTCGCTCTCTGTGGGCAAGTTCTACCTGACAAGAGCTATTTATTCACATCTGGAGCAGTATTTTAGATACTTGTGTTTTCTTGCTAAAGGAATTATGTGTAGAAATAGTTGGCCCATTTATAGTGATGTAATTATAAAGATATAGTAAACAACACCTTCGACTTATTACAGTACATTGGAAGATGGGATTTTTACATTTAATTACCGTGCTGGCAAATTCCTTGCATCTACGGGACAGTGGGTGCTACTCTACGAGTATGGGGGATCCTGATGCGGGGGTGTAGCTCAAATGGAAGAGCGCTCGCTTTGCATGCGAGAGGTACCGGGATCGATACCCGGCGTCTCCAACTCACTTGAGCTCCTTTTAGATTTATGAGAACCAGAAACAGTAATCCTTAGAAATATAATGCAAGGAGCTTCCAATCTTTTTAAATACATGAGAGTAGATTTTTTTGAGGTGTGTTCAGTGCGCTGCATTTGGATGAATATGGGATGAAAATCACACTACTTGATAAATTCATAGACTACTTACCTACTGCAGCTCTTTCTTCCGACATGGACTATAGAACAGTGAAGGCTTCGTGATTCTTGCGAATGCAACTGTTCAACGAACTCCAGATCCGACTATAATCTCTCTTCCAGCTCGTCACTGATTTCTCTTTCGGTCCTGGCTCTCAGGAGCTCTCGAAGCCGGACGGGTTAGAGCAGAAATTTGAACCCTCGGTACCAAAAAAACATAGTGTGTAGTAGTAGAGTCAAAACTATATTGATTTTTATGTAAAACATTGTAACTTCCATACCAATATACCTCGCAAAATTCATTTTGCTAAGTTAATTAGAAGTGCGTTGGAATGTGGGGTTGAAGCAACAGGAGTCGACTATTAAGTTGTGGTCCCCGCAATGATTACAATTTGGTTCTCCATTTGATCGAGTTAAGTTCGAATAGAAAGTCCACTGGCTTGAGTTACAACCCCTCAACCCCAGGCACGTTCCTCATGCATGTGAATTTTCTGTCTCATTGGTGGAAGTGAGAGTAGGGGACTCCGAGTTCAAATAAGCTCCATTTTCGACCAAAAATGCATTTGCTCCCCAATCCTCTGTTTTTCTCTATTCGTAAGTCAATCAAACCCCGGTTAGCAGTTCCTTAAAGATGCGCTCTAGTAGCGATGAGTTTCAAGGTAAGAAAATTGCTACCAAGTAAATTCACATTGCACACTGCAACTCCTTTTCAAACAACCAGCTAACTGGCTTGAAATGTAAGGAAGACACGAGAGTGTTTCCACCCATTGAATTAATAAGTAAGAATTTGAACCCATCATGCCGAAGATTCCCAAGTGATGGACCATCACCACTAGCAATGCAACCATGGCCACCAGCTCCACCTGATCTATAAAAGATAGAATTCTGTCACTCCAGTTTCTCTGAAAAAGATGCATCAACTCTTCAATCTAGTCTTGAAAACTGCGGTTCTTCCAAGTTTAGAATAATCCTTCTGGATTTTGTTGCCAGCGAATGATTGCGCGGTCCACTTTGGTGGTTCTGGAAGTGAGATTTATGATTGATCACTTCTTTTGACTTTTGGTGGATGATTTGCCCTTTAATTAGGATAAAATTCTGTGTTCAGAGTGAACGTGTCTTGAATTAGTAACTTCATTGATATTCGTTACTTTTTCGAGGTTGTGGATATGAGCATAGTTAGAGTCCTTTTGATTTAGGTGGCACATTAGGATTTCAGAATAAATTATGTGTTCAGAATGTACTTATCTACAATTTGGATCTCCGTATCCGTTATTTTGACGAATTTCAGTGTCCTATTACTGGACTTTCACGTGCTCACTTGGTTTCTGAGTTGCCCTTGTGAATCCTCGGGTTTCTAAAATCCACGAGAAAAATGTATGGATTTGCGATTGAAGAGTCTCAAAACATGGTCTGTACTACCACACGAGCTTCTGGAACCACTCGGATCCCTAATTGAGCTCTAGCCCTTATTAAAATGTGCCAATTCGACCTGTGAAATTAAAGAATAGGCTTACTGGGTGGATGTTGACCGCTGTTCATGGCGTATTGCAAGTACTAATCTGTTTCGAAGTTGCCTATTTATGCAGACGATTATTAGAGGTGGTGACAAGTCTTCAGAAGAAACAGATTCTTCATCCAGAATTCACACATGTTTCGTCATTCCTGTAAAAGTTATTGAAGCTTTTGGAAGACTCGTTTGGAGGTGAGGGCTTGCAATCTTCAAAATTCTCCTCATATTGACACTTTCTTCAACCAGTTGTATCTAACTCAGCTCACCTGATGGCTTAAATAAAAAGTAGTCACCTTCCTTACCATCAGCATGAATTTGAGTCATTCATAAGAACTGAAACGGAATTGACGGTTTTGCAATCAAATTTGCTTTTGAACCTGTAAACGACCAAGATGTCCATTTTTGGCTTCAAGTTTTTCTTGAGCTGCTTCGAGTACGTCATTTATGGGCTTTTTTTTAGTTCAATTTGGTGTATATTATAACCACACTTGTAATGCTCTTCACTGATTTAGGTGATATGAAATATGGACTTATTTGAAATATGGCCTTGGCATTTTTCAAACCAATAATCATCTGTCCTTTAGGGTTTAAAATCACAAGCTCCAATCTCCTAGAGAACTCATATACCAGTCCTCCACCTCTTCAGTTTCAGTTTTTGCTAAATCACCATGACCAAGGTTCTCAGAAATTGTTTAACCCTTGAAAGGCCATTGGGGTCCCTCTATACAACCCGCATTTAGCTTTAGAACTCTTCAATTGTGGTTTAATACATGAGTTATGATACATTTCTATTTACATACTATCATGATCATTAGTTTATTTTGTACTGAAAAGTATTTGGTCAATGCTTTCTTGATCAAATACCACCAAATACATAATATATTATATGGTTGCAAAGGGCTTTGAGGCCCTCCTAGGGTTGAACTATCCATAACCAAATCCAGGGACACCAATTCTAAATTCACCAATTCCTATAATTAATGTAGGTGTTGCTACTTTGGGCCTCTCACTAGACTTCCATTTTTGACATTTTTTGAGGTGTGCATTCTCATAATTAACATTGCCCCAAATGCACCACTTACATTAGGACAAAAAAGTGTCACTTTTTTCCTAAATGTACAAAATCAAAACATCAAAGTCTTGGAGGGTCTGATGTTGGTTTGGGTCCACTTACAAAATGTCAACTTTAAAAATTCATAACTTATTCCTTGATACACTATCCAAGTAATGTATGCTAAAGTGCTTTAGAAATCAATTGTCAATAAGATCCAATAGAAATAATGTATGTTTAATAATAGTAACTATAATAAGTTATGATTGGTGTCAATTATAGGTGTGCATCACTTACTCAATCTTGGGATTCCTATATCAAATTTAAACCATCCATCTCCAGTCTTCTTAGCCTTGTTTGGACACCCATCTTCTTTGATAATTTCACTTCCACCAACTTCCGCCACATTAGAGGAAATCTCAACCTTGCATAGGGCCATCTGACTACATGAGAATGAGCAATTACAAAACATATATATATAATAATGTGGCCCTTGTGATCACTTGGTTTGCCACGCAAGATTGAGGACTAGATTTTATTTTTTTTAAATAAAAAATTCTATACACTTTGAGTTGGAAGCCATACCTTAAGGTAGCAATACCAAAACTCTTATAAATTAGAGGATAAGAGCAATTCCTATAATTGAATTTAACAATTGTTTTATTGGATTTCACTAGTACTCTCGCTAGTAGTCAAAAGGGAATATTTGATATTTTTAGAATACATTTTTTGGACTCTAAGAATAAATTATGAATTCAAATTTCTATAAATGGTCGTATCTAGAATTGAGTTTAGGCTTTAATGAATAGAGGCTCTATATTTTATGTAAGAATCTAGAAAGGACAATTTGCAAACATATCATAATTAGGTGCAATTACCATAACCCGCCCAATGGATCCTATTTGAGTACAAATGACACCCTTCATTGGTTGAAGAAGATATGATACTTTCAATAACATCCTATAGGGTCAAACCACAGTGAAAGGGACCATTGGAATTACTTTTGTAGGATAGGACTTGAGTCCTTTTTAAAACTATTGAAGCTCTTAATTACTTCAATGTTTTCATTTTTTTTTAATGATTTATAGATGAATAGTATTGCAATGCATCCCTTTAATAAGTTGGAGAAAAAAATTTAGAAAAAATTCTTACAAGGATGTAAATCACCAGTTGTAAGGCTAAAATTAGGGTCTAAAGTACTGAATAGCACTTTAATAGGATATTTTTATCCAAAATTTTTATACTTTTTGACCGTACAACTATTAAGAAGGATTATTAGTGATTAAATCTTGGAAAAAAAATAGTATAATTTTTTAATTAATTAATAGAGTTTTGACAAATTCTTGATTTATTTATTTTTAAATAAAAAAATTCAATTTCAAAAATTACTCATATAGGGACCTTGATGTAAATAATATATACATTTTTTGTTCTAACATAATCATCATTTGGATTATTTTTTATATTAAAAAGCACGTTCACATGTTTTTACTTTTGAATATTATAGAAAATGGAAAAATATTCAAATTGTAGTAAAAGAGTCCTTCTCTATTCTATTATATGATTATATGTGAACATAATTTTTTTGGATTCAATCACATTATTATTCATTAGAAATTAGACCCCTTTTCTAACATTGAAAAACTTGATACGCTAACATCTAAACTTCAATTGGAGCTTTAGTAAAGAATTTTGGAATATAAGTTCTTGCTTATAGGTGCGAATGATTATATGAGTCCATTATTTAATATCTAAATCTTGATGTATTCTTTACATTATACATTAGGCGAAGTCATAGTTGTGAAGCCTCCTCCATATTTATCTTCAAATTTGTTTAAACTATCACATAGAGCAATTTGAAAGGGCACCTACCTCTCCTTCAACAAATTTTGGGAAGTTTTTTTATTTAGCTCGGAGGGCAAGTAAAAATTCTTTGATTTTGGAAAAAAAAAATTTCACATCCTCAATTTATTGTAACTCTCTCTCTCATATAACTTATAATAAAAGTAGTTCTTGCATTATTTTCAATCTCTCCTACTTCAATGATTGTCAAAAAGTCTTGACATTTTTGACAATCAATTTCTATATAACAAATTCAAATCTTTTTCTTGAAAATTTAAAAATTCTAGAAGTGATACATTTTTAGTTATTAAGAGAATACAATTATCATTAATACTAAGTGCATTTCAACAATCTAAAATGTTATGTATATTTTGAATTGTTCGAACATTGTTTCAAAGTTATAAATGTCCATATTTTTGTTTATATGCAGAACATTATTAGGTGGCTTTTATTCTGAAAAATACTTGGGTCAACGGGAACCAGAAAGGACAGATCTAACCACTCCATCACTCTTGAATTACAAACAAGTAATTGATCAATGGGGAGGTTGGACCTTATTCCAAGTTTGCCTTTAAGTTGTGGTAATTACAAAAATATGAGTTCTAATTTTATTGCTATTTTCTTGTTTCTATCATTATCATTGACTAGCTTGAATAACAATTTTTTATTATTTAATAAAAGAGATGGCAAGTGGAAGTTAACTTTTCATGATGGTGGTTTTGATCACTTTCAGGATCTTCTCTTTGCATTGAGCAAAATTGCAAGAAAATATAAAGTTACTATTAGCAATGTGGCTATAAGATATATTTCTGACAAGCTTGCAGTTGCTGCAGTCATTATCAGTGCTCGACTTGGTATTTTAAAGCACATTACCAGTAATCAAGCTACATATTCTTTTCCAAGTGCACTAGTGCATTCTAAAATTGCCTTCTTGAATTAGATTGTGGATGTATAATTTCCTTTCTTTCATTTTATACTTACGGTTGAGGATATTATTGTATCAATCTAAGCGTTCAACATATATAATATAGAGAAAGAGGTGTAATTCTTAGAAGATGCACATAATTGTATTGATCATTATAAGAGATGGAATCACGCCTCTAATGGTTTATTGCTTTAGTGTCTTCTAACTAGGATTTTTCTACAATAGAAATTTGGGCTACTTGAGAGGGTGTATCAATTGTGGACTTAGGTTAAATTAGGAATATGAGTGTTTGAATATATAGAGAGAGATAGTTATTAAAGTTTATAGTTTCCTCTCCAACTTTCTTAGTGTGACTTATGATGCTATGAGTTGTAAAACATATGGGTGGAAGTTCACTAAAGTGAAGCACCCTATTTATTGCCATATGCCTATGTCACTTTCTATACTAGCATAGTGCATTATAGAATTTGAAATGTATACTAATAGTACAAAATAGCACAAATAGGGTGGTTTACCTTACTTGAAGTGCATCTACAGAGTGGAGCGTCTTACATCTCTATTGTTCCTAATGACTACTAAAATCTTTAGAAAAATAGAAACTCAATTTGAAATCCAAATTTTGTTGTAAAAAATAGTTGCCAATAGATGGAATTTGAAGTAGAATATATTTTATGTTTTCTACAAGTTTGGATAAAGAAGACATATCTTCAAAACAATCTATTGTAAAGAAAGGAAAGGAACTTCTTGGGGATTGTGGTAATGAATATAGATAGTGTGTCAAAATATTCTATCATAATTTTCTTCATCTATAATTCCATTATTCCATTAGAATTTCATTTGGAATTGAAGGAAGGGAATTTATATTGAATTCTATAATGGATACCATAATCCATTGGGTATTTAATCATCTACTTTAGTTACATTTTTGCTTCACCTATATGAAATAAAAGTAGATAGTTAACAATCAAGAATTAAATATTTTTACATTCGAGATATTATTAATCTCTTAAAAACCAAGGGTAGTCCAATTTTCCAACATCACAAAGAATTATTTGCAATGCAACCTAAAAAGATAATTTAATGTTGGATATTGAGTAAAAGTAATTAAATATGATCCTCATACAATATATGATATCTACAATTGAAACTAGCACTATACAAATCAATTTATTAATAAAAGTTTTAAACCAAGAATTAAGAATCCATTTCATAATTGATTTTAGATTAAGTATTTGTAAGTTTTCATATAACTTTTTTTTTTTAGTTTGGGTGATTACCCCTTAAAGACTCCCAAGTCCACTTTTTGGACAATATAGAGATTGGAAGACTCATATTTGTCAAGCTAGCATACGATGGAGATATTCAATCATCCCATCATAGGGGTTTTTATAAATGTAAACAACATCACTTTTTTGAGGTGAATATTTCTTAGAATACAAAATGTGCAAAGGCATCAATTTTTTTGGTATACAAGACATTTCAAAACTAAAGATATAAATAATTTTGAAGTAGCCACATGATTGTGAAATTTTGACAGTCTATACTAGCATTTTTTTTTTCTTATTTTACAAAGATAGCCCTAGGTTGAATGGTGAGGCATACATTAAGCCGGAAATTTCATGGCCTTGTTATCAATCACTATGTTTATTGGTTCTCATTTCTCAATGTTTATTTTAACAAATGGCAACAATTTATTTCTTACACAAGGTTCATGGTGTGACATTTAGATCTCACATTGTATCACATATTGTCTCCTCAATCATTGAGAGAGTGTAGAATGATGCCAATGTTTGTCAAAAACACCCATCTTGTTGCATATCACACGTAGTGTGACGAACTTGTGATTCACTATAACTTTTGAAGCTATAATCCAAGAACTTGAATTTATATATTAGAAATGGATGTTTTTATTGCAATCACGTCCCTTATTTTTAGAAATAAAAAAATAGTTTTATATTTAAAATTTTACTTTGCCAATTTGTCATACTTTTAGGTTTAGTGGTTTAAGGGATTTTGAATATTCAAAATTAAGGATCTAGAGCTGAAATTCTATGGTTGGTTTCCACAATGGACGGACATGCTAGGAGAATCTAAAAATAGATTATTTTATGTCCTCCACATTCATGCAAATAGGGCTCTCTAGCACACAACTTTTTAGACACTTGAAAACACTTTTCCATTATATTTTTAGAAGATTATTATCTCCATAAAGTTCTTATAAATGTAAAAATATTGTTTTAATTTTTATTATTGTTTTTACTATTTCAAATAATTTAAACATCAAAGTGTCCATTTTCTTTAAAAAAATTGTCAATCTATTCCATGAATAACTTTTCACCTACATTTTTTTAGGTCTCAAATTTGTAGATATATGTTTTTTTTAGTGTTATACTAAATATCTGTATTTCATTTTATATTAAAATTTTGTTTGCAAAAAGTAATAGTGTTATGAGTACTACCCCATAATGCTACAAATTGACCAATCTTTCTTGCAATCACCCAAATTCTAGTTTCCAATGTTGACAACTTACATAAAAAAAATTGACAATGTAACAAAAGAATCTAGAAGTCAATGTAATTTTTTTCTTTCAAAATGAAAAACTATCAAATCATTTATGTCATGCGGGACTTGAACCTTGACCATGTAGACACAATTGTTAGTATGTGAGCCTAGGATCTTGAGCCCATGAGCTTAGGAGCCTAGGCTCCTATGTTATTAGTACCTATATTATAGGTACCTTCTATAATTATAGGTGTCTATGTTGTAGGTACCTATGTTATGAACACCTTCTATGGTTATAGGATGTTCATATTAAGGGTGTCTATGTTGTAAGTACCTATGTTATAAGCACCTTCGATGGTTACAAGATGTTTATATAATAAGTGCCTAATTATATTATAGGTGTCTATGCTTTAGGTACCTATGTTATAGACACCTTCCATGGTTATAGGATGTTTATATAATAAGTACCTAATTATATTGTGGATGTCTATTTTTTAGGTACCTAAGTTATAGGCATCTTCCATGGTCATAGTATATGTATATTATAGGTACCTGTGTTACAAGCACCTTACATGGTTATAGGTTACTCATATTATAAGTATGTATATTATACACACCTTCCATAGTTGTAGAATATCTACTTACACCTAGGCTCAAGGCTCATAGGCTTTCATTTCTAGGCTCACATGCTAGCGTCATTGACCATATAGAGACCTTTTCTAGCACTTGCTGCATGACATCCTTTCTTCCAACCAAGTTAGTCCATGTTTATAAAATGTTACATCAAAAATATAAAACTTGCTTAACTTGTAAAAACATGACAATTGTATTCCTACACACATCATCTCTTCCAAGACTCCCTCCAATGCTAGTATATATTGGAAAAGGGAAAGCTTTTAAGTAAATAGTAGATTTAATTTGTAAATACATCTTCATTGTAGTACATCCATGTACCCACCTACGCAATTTTTCACATGACTTTTGATGAAATCTAGATTTGAAAAGGTGAGATTGTCTTCTATGCTACCTAATATGGTCGTGATGGTGATTTCATTTAATTTCATGAACTCAATAAAGCAAGACAAGAGCAATGCTTTGCACCCTAAGTATTGCTACAATTTAGTGATTGGATTTGCGTCTACATACTAGTGGTTCCATACACTTGGGTGCATTGTATTTCATGGTGATCTTAAAGAAAGGCACAATGATATGCAAGTCTAAATTCGTTGTAGATAAGGGATTGGGCAACATGCCTAGTAAATGCCTCAATGACCAAACTCATTGTGATTGTTTGAGACTTTGAGTGTCATTGAACCAGTCTTTGATCATGCTCAAGTGTTGAGCAAATATGTTATTACAAGTGGGCTACAACCAATATTGTGGGAAAACCACATCCAAAGCCTCCATTATGTTGAAGTAAGGGATCTCTTCAACAATTTGGTAATCAACAACTTTGTAGGGGACAAAACCCATGGATAGACCTTACAACTGCCCTTAAGTCCTCTTTGCTCACCGAAGACTTTTACCTACAGTCTTGGACACCATGCTCACTTGATGCATTGTATATGTCAGTCTAGCCAAAAATGTGGAAGCTCAAGGACTTGACTTCCATATTAAAATCAATAACCCATTCCTTGAGAATTAAAATAAGGGTAATCATTGACAATCAATGTCAAAAAAACACTTGGAAATGTTTGGGCTAAAAGTATGTTGATATGTCTATATACACCTCATAAATTTCAATTCAAGTGAAAAATTGTAAATTTTGTTGCAATGCAGTCCATTATGAAAACATTGGGTGACTAAACAAACTTGATAAGTGAGTCTATTGAGTCCAACAAAGGGATGACACAAGGCAAAGCCGACAAGTGTGAACATCACAAATCAAGGAAAGGCTCTAGGCAACCTTGCTTCCATCAAGTATGTCCTTACTCATCTTCACTATGAGCATTTTGTAAGTACTCTAGAAAGATATGCTTTAAAGGCTCCAATATACTTATCAAATGTGTTTTCACATTGAACAAGATTTTGAGCCCACTTGTTTCTACAACTTTTACAAGTTTTATAAATTGAACTCCAAGTGCTTCTTTGGACTATGGTTGAAGAAGGAATAGAGGAAGTAGGAAGTTACACAATGTATCAATTGTCAAGTTGCTTCACCATTAGCAAAACACTAAGAGCCATGATTGCAAAATTGGCAATGTGCCATGTAGTGAACTCCCATGAGATATGGCTAGAGTGTGTGCTTTTGAGTCAATTGAAATGTAACTTTATTTTGTGCCCCTTGAAACAATGAGGTTGCTTTTGCACCAAAAGAAATTAAGCTCTCTATACAATGGTGCATAAGAGCAAATGTGATCATACATGTGACTATCAACACTACTTTAGAAAATAGAAGCAAATGGCACACCTTCTCAACCCTAACAAATGCGTCAACATGGAAAAAAGTCCAATTTTGATTGTTGTAGATGTGACTTCATTATAGGGCAAGGCAAAAAATTCAAAAGGACTAAATTCCAAGGTGTTGCAAACATGTATTATAGATATCAATCTTAACAACTTCTTGGAGCCCAATGTGGGACCCTAAACAAATAGACTCTTCATGTTCACCAACTACTTAGATTGGTTAGAGTGCTTTCTTACTCTCTCTTGCAAGCATGATAGGCCCATGGTATTCCATTTCCTCCAAACCAGGTTCTAATTGAAATTTCCTCTTGAAAAAACAGCAACAATACATTGCAAAGTCCAACAATAGCACAAAAAGAAGTAATCCTACCATAGATCAAATGTAGATGTTACGAAGTACTTCATATTATGGACTAGGATTCAACTTTGAAATGGCAAGAAATACAATACATTTGAACATACATAGGAGTTTTTACTTGCATTATGTCCCTTAAATATTCTAACAATGTTAACCCCTAAGCACTTTGATGTCCATTTTCTCGACGATGAATAGATTAGAACTCAAGTTTCATCCACCTTACTACTTGGATGAAAGTTATCCTAATTTGTGGCATTAGAAGAGAAAGAGCTATTGTGGAAGCCCGTGAGTTCCTACAAGTTCTCGGACTGTGGGAACTCACCCATAGCACCTCGCTAACATGGTTAGGCGACGGCCTTATCAAATAATAATAAAAAATAAAAATTTCATAATTTTTTTGAAAATAAAATTTCAATTTCAATTTTTTAATAGTTTAAAATTTTGGCCAAACTTGGTTGGTTCCCAACTTGGGGAACTAGCTTGAAATGGTCTTCCAAGGCAACCGAATCCCATCTAATGAGCAATAAATGGGCAATAAAATATAGGAAATGGAGCCTTATTTTGGTTGGCTATAGTGTAAAGCCTTCAAAGGCCATGCCTGAAGTCCAAACCTATACCAATCAATCCTTTTTTTCTTGGCACCACAGGGCTAGATTGCACCATTTCAAAATCAATGTCTACTTTTTGCCAGATAAAAGTAATCTTTTTTTGCCATAAATTTTCCATTCCTATTTAAAATGTGGATGAAGTTGCCAAAATTGGATGAAAAAATGCATGAATATGACTAAAAAGTATTTTTTGGTCCTAAAGATGGATGAATGTAGAAATACAATACTTCACCAAATTTTAAGTGATTGCCATCCTAGCACTTTTTCAAAAAGTAAAACAAAAGGGATGATAGCAATTTTTCAACTTCTATCCTTCTCTATCCACATTAATCCATACAATTTCTGAAATTTTCCATGAAACGTCACCCGATGTGTCAATTTTTTTAAGCAAATGCTAAAAAAACATGAGAAAAGAGTCAAAAATGACTTTGGAAAAACAATCACAGCATATGCTTTCATCATCAAACAAGGAATATGAAGGGTATAAATGGAATAATAAGGTGGCATTGGTCATTGAAGGTCATGGTAATGGGGGAGACTAGGTTTCAAACTCAATGGCGACTAAGAAATAAGAAATAAGAAAGGCTTTGAAAGAAGAAGGAGCATTCTACCTACCACTACAAAAAAACAACTTCTAGTCCCATCTAATAGCTAAGATCTTATCAATTTTGAAATTTTATGAAAAACATTCGACAAACTCTTAACCAGAGTTTGGGTGTCCATTTTTCGCCGACTCAAACTTATTGTGAGAGTTTGTCACCATGTAGGCATTGGGTTGCCATGTAAGCAATTTGGAGGGTGATAGACTTTGGACTATGCCTCTTAGTGTGAAGAGTCAAGAGGCCGAATTCCTAGTTTCTTGAAATTTGATTGGTGAAAAACGACAAACTCTTGACCTTTGGTTGTAGTGTGAAGTACCCCTTAAATTCTTACATGGAATATAGAGCCTCTATTCATTAAAGCCCAAGGTTAGTTTTTAGATACACCTATTTTTGTCACTTTGAAAATTCATAATTTATTCTTAGAATCCAAAAAATATATTTAAAAAAAATCAAATATTCCCTTTTGACTAATAGACAAATCCAACAAAAGTTGTTTAAATTCAATTCTAGGAACTACTTTCAATCTCTAATTTGTAAGATTTTTCGTATTATTCCCTTCAAGCAAGGCTTCCAAATTGATCAACATAAATTTTTTGGGACCCATCCAAATTAGCAATCCATCAAGTACAATACAATGGCCTCTAATAAAGATACATATTACTTATTTGAATTATTAAATGACTTTTGCACAATATAAAATATAATTGTACAATTTGGCAAGCATAAATATCATTGCATTCTTATACAATCTCAATCAAGTATACCAAATTCAAAGTTCAAAAAATCAAAAGTCAATTCTTGTTGAATTCTTTAATCCCTAAAGGACCAAGGCCTTTTCTGCGAAAAAAACACTCAAAACTGCCATTTTTAGAGCAAAGAGTAAAGAGATTTGAAATTTTTATTTTTTTCATATCTAACCATAGGATCTTACACCTAAATAGTATGAAAATGTGTGGAAAAAATTTCAGAAATTTTGACAGCATAAATTGCAAGATATCTATGTTTAAAGTGAAGAAAACAAGTTTTTCCACACATTGCGGGACTAAGTTATTTGACTTTCACCCTTCTTAACTTTAATTTTTTGCACTACAGAGTTTTGAGCTTTAAATCTTTATGGTGGAGAATTGAGTTGAGAGTCTAGGAAAAAAAATAAAATACAAAAAGAATTAATTTTGATTCTTTAAAAAATTGTTAAGTAGAAGTAGGTACAAGATAGAAGGAAAATCCAAATTATGAATATCTCTAAGATGGAATTAAAATGCACTAATCCCAATGGTGAGATTGTTCTAGAAGGCAAATGAAATGATAAGGACCTTTTTTTTTGGAAAAATTGTAAAAATTGCATTCAGAAATGAATCCTACAAGTTATTTTTTCAGGAAGATGCTCTAAGTGCCCGAAAAACAAGATTGTCTATAACTTTCTCATAACAAATCCAAATGGAATGAATCAAAGCTTTCCATGTAGACAAAAATACAATGTATAAGGGAAAAAAAATAAAAAATAAAAAAATTCAAATTTTTGAAATTTTTTTTGCTGCCCCCTCTCCCATGTTTTGAGCTTATGTGGGCATAACTTTTGTTCCCGGGCACCAAATGAAAAAAAAATTATATTCCCACAAAGCTAATCAATTTTTCTATCTTCATAAAAAGTTTCAAAAAATCAGGAAAAAAATTGAGACCGTAGGTACCTGCCCGAAATCTCATTTGTCCCCCGAAGGGACAATGGTCCTTTAGGGGTTAAAGTCAATTTTCATGGTTTTACATGATAATTTATTAACCCCTAAAGGACCATTGTCCCCTCGAGGGACAAAATGGATTTCGGGTAGGTTCCTATGACCTCAATTTTTAGTCAAACTTTTTGAAACTTTCTCATAAGATAGAAAAACTGATTAGCTTCGTGGGAATATAATTTTTATTTCAATCGGTGCCCGGGAGTAAAAGTTATGCCATCTTAAACATAATTTTCATGTCACCGGGCAGAAAAATAAATCCACAAAAAATTTAAATTAAAATTTTTTATTTTCTTATAGATTATATTTTTGCCTACATGTGAAGCTTTGATTCATTCCATTTGGATAAGTAATGTGAAAGTTATGAACAATATTGTTTTTCGGGCAATATGAGCATCTTCTTGAAAAAATAACTTATAGGATTCATTTCTGAATGCAATTTTCATAATTTTTCAACAAAAATTGTTTGACAAAGTTAAGTTTGTTTGCTAGAACAATCCCACCATTGGGATTATTGAGTTTCCATCCCATCTCAAAACTATTAACAATTTAGTTTTTCATGTAATCTTAGACCGACTTCTACTTAACAATTTTTTAGAGAATGAAAATCAAGAGTTTTTCTGTTGAAGTTTTTTTCCTAGAATATCAACTCAATTCTTCAACACAAAAAATTTTAAATTCACAGTCCATAGTGCAAAAAATTTCAATAAAAGGTGGTCAAAGTCATCTGAAATTGCAGGCCAGTGTTCAAAAACATTTCTTTTTCCAACTTTGAATGCTAATATCTCTCAATCTGTGCGGTCAAAATTCATGAAATTTTTACCACATGTTCTGAGACAAGTAAAGTACAAGATCCAAGGGTTAGATTTTATTAAAGTATTTTTTTGGATTTTATGGGTGAACGCAGCAGAAATGGCAGTTTTGAGTGTTTTTTGACAGAAAAATGGCCTTGGTCCTTTAGGGGTTAAAAACAATTGATGATACATTTTAAAAATTTGATTGAGGAGATATGTAGAAAATATTTATGCACACATCTTTCCTTCTCCAAAAAAATCACAAAAAAGACTCAAAATTCACACCAAAGAGAGTTCAATTTTGTCCAGAATTTGTAACATAGATATCTATTTATTGTTGCTAAATTGGACGAAAAGCAGAACGAGAAACAGAGGGAGATCCAACGACAAACCTTCTCGTCCGCGTAGGGTTTCGCTTTCACAACTGTGTGTCTCGCATGTGGGGTTTCTTCACAATTCGACACCTCGGTGTCTCAATTATCATCCCTCTCTTCCCTACCCGCTCATTTTCGTGTTTTTTTCTTGCAGAATCTGAGCTTTTCTTTCTTTACCGCCATTTGAGACACATTCATGTTGTTTGTGGAGGTAGAATTTGCAAATTTGTGAAAAATTTCAAGGTTTCCGAGCATATTCCTTGTGTTTGCAAAGAATTCGCAAATCCGAGTATTAGTTTGCAGATTCAAACCCCCGAGATGTCGACTCCCGATCACGCGAGGGAGCCGTGTCCGGACCGCATCCTGGACGACATCGGGGGTGCGTTCAGCATGGGCGCAGTGGGCGGCTCAGCCTGGCATTTCATCAAAGGCATGAAGAATTCTCCCAAAGGCGAGCGGTTAATCGGCGGGACGCAGGCCGTGCGCTTAAATGCACCACGTCTCGGAGGTAGTTTCGCTGTCTGGGGTGGTCTGTTCAGTACGTTCGATTGCTCGATGGTTTACTTGAGACAGAAGGAGGATCCGTGGAACTCGATCGCCGCTGGTGCGGCCACCGGAGGGTTTCTGCAACTGCGGGCAGGGGCGAGGTCGGCTGCGAGGTCGGCCATCTTCGGAGGCGTGTTGTTAGGGTTAATTGAGGGCGCGGGAATCATGTTGAATAGAACGTTGGCCAGTTTAGCGCAGCCTCCGCCCATGGAAGAAATGCCTCCGATGGCTGGAGCTTCAGCAGGGCTTGGTTACCCGGGTGCAGTGTATCCGGAGACGGGTGAACCTTCTTCTACTACTTCTTCTTCTTCTTCTTCTTCTACGTATTCGCAATCCTATCGACCAGTTTCGGAACCTGAGACACCATCGTTCTTCGGTGGTTGGTTTGGGCGCAAGAATGAAGAGCCGGAACCGGTTAGAAGCGAGAAATTGGATAGCTTCGATGCAAATCCCGCGCCTCCGACGCCAGGTTTTGATCTTAAGTGAGGTTTAGGGCTTCATGTCATGTAGGTTTTGAATTTCATGAATTTCCCCTCGAGCGGAACGGATATGCATTCAGTGGATATTTGAGGTCACTTGAATTGTTTTCAGGGGAATCTCATGAGTTTTGGCAATCTGTCATTAGGGCACTTGTAGCTGACAGTATTCATTGTTTTATCAGTCGATGTAAACCATGGTTCAAACAGAGGAGCATCGTGAAATTTGCCGAGCGCTTCTTCTTCTTACGTCAGGAATTGCAATGTAGCAATAGTCCAAATGTTACATCTTCCTCCTCTTAATGAAATTTCCACCAGCTTCGTAGGCATGGAAAGAGATTTTGGATTCAACTATCGGAATTTTGAAAGTATTTTCTCTACACAGCTCATGGTTTATAAACAATGGCCCTCTCACAGTTACATGCAGCCCTTGGAGCCCTCTATCAGATAGATTAGGAATGTGCATACGGAAAAATAGGGTTACCAAGCTAAGGAGGTTCGAGTGGAAGCAGCAGCGCAGGGGAGTACGATGGAAGTCGATTGGAGCTGGCGGTGCAACATTACACTCACAACTCTTTATTATTAGCTACTTTAAAAGGACATTCTAGAATATCTTGAAGACTTACCACACTACTGAGGGTGAGTCACAGTAGGGAGCCCTCATTCCCCAACTCCTAGTAGAAAATGCATGTTTCACAGCGAGGTTAAGAGTGAGATTTACACTGAAACCGTATTATTGTGCAAGAATTGGGACCCGGATGGTACGATGGAAGAGGTTTGAGTGTGTTGCATAGTGCAGTACTTGCGGATGTTGCTGAAAGTCGAAGCTAGGATGTGAAACTGCTGCCTGAGTGGCAGAATGACTACGTCACAGGTTTCTTCCAGCTACCTAGTATTCCCTACTGCAAGGAGGCAATATTTGCGTTTCTTGGGCTGTATGCTTTTTACGCTACATCCCTTCTCTTTGTAAATGGTCTCCTGCTCCCCAACTTCGTCTTATTCTAGATCTGGATAGTTTGCTGCTGCCTGTGTACAGGATGTCGATGCCATTTTCTCTTGCTTTGAGTTGAAACCTATCGTTCTTGCATCTAGCTTCCCGAACTTTGCTGCTGGGCAAACTTCGAGCAGCTCCTCTATTCCGCTAGTCAAAGTATCACCATGGCGGCGGCTGCAGCTAACGTTTGCAAGAGGACATTGGGTCAGGATGAGTATGTGGAGACGGTGGCTCCCAAGGCTCCTGTGACCTCCCAACGCTTCGTGTCCCCGCATAGCCTCGAAGCCACCCCTCTACCAAGTAAGCGTCTTGTTATACTGATAATCAACGTTCTAGTATGGTTCAATTGCTTTGAATACTTTTCATATGCAGATACTGTTTCTACCATTTTATTAAGCATTTTAACCAATATTTAGGGGTGTGCTTTCATTGGGAGATTACTATAGAAGCTCCAGGAGAGATTACTGTGGGTTAAAATAGCCAATCTTTCTTGAGATCAAGAAATTTCTCACTCAATGTATGATGTTTTCTTATACCATCACTCAAGTGGAGAGGTTGCAACGGTAGACAACCCTGTGGTCAGACATTTAGCCAAGTCGTGCTTACCCCTAACTTGCTAATTGAAGGCCTAGCAAGTGTATGAATAGGTTGGTAACAGGGGTCAGTCACTAGGAGATGGGATGCGGTCCCTAATAGTTTTAGAATCCCCTTAATTTATTAGAAATTTGGAATATATTTGAGAGGCTAGTAGTCTGTTGTATTCTCGATCCCATGTGTGGCTGGTGGTGCAGATCTGCCGCAGGTGTTGGAGGCCGTGGACGCTGACCACCCACATGGAATGCCCGAGTATGAGAGCCATGGCTATTCCGTGCTGCAGCAACACGTCTTATTCTTCGATTTCGACAATGATGGCATTATTTATCCCTGGGAGACCTTCCGAGGTACACACCACGGAACACAGTAGATTACCATAACGTATCTGGTGGGGTATGTATCAATCATGGGGTTGGCGCAATCAATTGCTTAACTTTTTTGCAGGGTTCCGAGCCGTTGGATTCAATCTTCTTGTCAGTTTGCTTGCCATCGTGGTGATCAACGGAGCTTTCAGTTACCCTACCCTGGATGTAAGTCACAGTCGAATTATTGAATACTAATCCTCAAGTTTGGATCTCCAAATATTGGTTACAATAGATTTAGCTTGACATGCTGTTCTTCCATCTCATCTTGTTTTGAGACTTGGAAACTACTCAATTTAATGAATTTGGTGTACTAACTGATTCTAAGTGCTACTCTCGACACTAGAAACGTGAATTATTCGCGGGTGGCTGTTTTGATCGATCTGTGCAGTCCTGGATTCCATCACTCTTGTTTCCTATCTATATCAAGAACATTCACAAGGACAAGCATGGCAGTGACACCGAAGTTTATGATACTGAGGGCAGGTAGACATACAAATAGTTAGTCTCTTTTTACTAGCATATGAGCCATTAAATTTGTTGTAAAGGAAGACCTGGACACAGCGACTGTTTGCTTGATGCTTGCAGTTGTAAAACCTGCATGTTGTTTCAAACGGAATTGGGTGCGACTCCTGCTTGCAGGTTTGTGCCCGAGAAGTTTGAGGAGCTGTTCAGCAAATTTGCCAAAAGTGACGAGACTCGGTTAAATTTTGACGAGATACTGGCTCTCACCAATGCTAACAAGAATGCGTACGATCTGTTTGGGTGGACGGCAGCAAAGCTAGAGTGGCTTTTTGCGTATCTGCTTGTCAGGGATGACAATGGCTTTGTGTCTAAGGAGCACATCCGTGGAATTTATGATGGATCTCTTTTCTATACCATGGCCAAACTACATCACAGCAAGATGCAGAAACCTAAGAATTCTAAGTGAATTTTTTTAGAGGTTGGTTATCCTTTATGCATCAAATAATGATGTTTTGAGTATAGCTGCTTTAATCACGTAGTGCAGTGCCTTGAAGTTGGCATACCGAATTTGGTTGCTCTGATATTGGATTTGGCATCCAAATCAGTAATAGATTATGAAATTACCTAATAAGATGACTATGTACTTTCAATCTGGTGCTGAAATTTTAATGCAGTATGAATATGTACACTTCCTCCCTTTCAATATGACCTTTAATATTCTGATATCTCCTACACTTGTTTCACAACCATTGACTAGCACACTTGAAATGCGTTCAAAGTATGCCTGCCTTTGGAAGACCAATTTTGGCATAATGTGAGTGGGTGAGGATATTGTGTGAAATAGACATGTGACATTACAGAGGGAAGGTTTAAAACCCTCACTTCTGAAACCCTAACCTCTAGTTTGCAAAGATGGATCATTTCTCAGATACATGGCTTCACCATGATTTTGATAATAATGAAGTGTCTGGCAACATAATCAAAATCCTAGTGAAAACCCTCAAGTTTGAAATCCCCAAGGCAGTCAAAACATCATGAGAGTTTCTTTGCATTGGGGGCTTACCTAGTTACTAGGAGGCTTTTCTTGGACATTGATAGCATTTTGCAAAGATGCCAAACATTTCGATTTGTTTGACAAAGTTTGTGACACTGGCCCATCCTCCAAACCCAATGCTAATCACCACAATACACACACAGCATGATGTTCATCACATATACGGCTGTCCAGCTGGGAAGAAAGAATGGTGTTTTTTCTACTGAATTCTGCAAGATCATCAGAGAATCAAAAAACTTTTGATCGAAGAAATTCCATACTCATTTGGTCCCCATGACTCTTAGTTCCCATCATTCACTAATGCATTGTCATTCTTGACAAGTTTTGGATAGGCATGATGACAAATGTATTACATGAAAATTGATGTATCTTGCACACACAATTTTTGAATCTTGATTAAAGGTGGGTACCCCCAAACTGACACTTTTTGGTATTGTGTGTGGTTACTATTATTAAGCTTAGACTCTTCAAATTTTCATATTTTCTTGTTGGCAAGTGAAAGGATGTTCCAGTAAACCATAAAACACAACATTTGGATACCGTATGCAAAAGTTATGAAGAATCAAAGTATTTTTTGATAGAGTTTCTGAAATCGTTTCTTCCACCTAGGTACATATTGATCTTGGAGATGTACACAGAGCAACGATATGACATACCTGTCGAGCTCCTGCAGTGTGATAGTACATCATGTGCGCCACGCATGGGATGATGTAAACCGTGAAGGCAACCAGCAAGGCTCCCACAGTGGAATTGATGGGCCCCCAAAATGGGAACGCAATCGCAAAGAACCAGATGGGCAGCCTCACCGGGACACAGCAGACGGCGCGGACGAGCGAACTCTTGGTGTGGTGAATGCCAATTAGCTTCTCCCACATGAAGTAGAGCAGTGTGACTGCAAATCCAACAGTGATAAACTGCACCCCCACCAACTTATCGTAAGTACTTGCATGATTGTTTCCCAACTCTGATTGCCCCAACCACAAATTATGGCTGTAAAGATTACCTTTGAGAGTGTTCCATTTCATCACTTGCTACATATAATTGTAGTTTACTTAGTCACATATGGTTTTTTTTTGTCAGATTAGTGTCAGTGAAATGATGGGAGTTTAAAATCCCAGCACATAGATTTGAACAATTTCTGACACAAATGGAACGTCTATGGTATATTGGCATAATGCTTTCACAATGAAATGAACTAATATCGGTTACTAGATCCGAACTCTTCAATGTTACATCTTCTAATATCACATCTTTTGTTTCCTCTCCAAATCCTTGGGAACGAAGGTCTCTAGTTCTAGGCTCTGAGCAATAAGAGGTCTGGGTTACCTGGTGGATGAACATGAGCACCACCGCAATGTCACGAGAAATGTCTTTCAGCAGCAATGTGAGTGAATTTGAGTGTGTGAGTAAATTGTCACCAAATGCCCAATACACAGATGTGGCAGATGGGATTGTTAATGTGAACACGTACAACGTTGCAAGGAGAAATATGTTCTTGAACTTGGCAGGTTTGTACATGGTGTGCATAATCTCCTTGCCGTGCATTAATCTCAAACAAATTAGAGACGTCGCCAAACTAGTTGAAATGCTGAGGAAAACAACCGTAAATATATTGTAGCCTATGTGAAGCTTATCCTCAAAAATTGAGCCCATTCTGATCTTATTTGATTCTCTTTAACATCTTATCACAAACTTTATCATCCCTACAAATTTAACCTAGGCTACCTCCCCTTCAAATTTTGTCAACTTGAGCTGAAGAATGTAATGAGTTTAGTCATCATGTATGACTCTAAATAATCCATATTAATGAAATGCGGCTAATGGACTTCGGACATGAAAGATCTATGAGCACCATTGATGAAGCTTACACTGTGACTGCATGACTTCCAAAAGTGTAAAGAATGTTGGTGGCTCCAGTGAAATACAAAACCTTGGAGACAGGGCCTTCATGCTTCACTCCTGGCTCCTGAATGCAGACCACAAAATAAACACATCGTTTGCATTTCATTTTGATGAATTTCAAGACCAAATTGAAACAAGCAGTGGTGCTAGAGAGGCTCTATCCCTTTGACAGGACAATCATAAAACTATTTATTTCTCAGTGTAGTTGCATTGTAGTTGTTGAATGTTTATTTCATGTTGGGAATTACGCTTCACCTACTTGGTAATTCGAATTTCAAGTAGCATCAACGAAACTGATTGTGCATAAGAATCATTGTGTGTAGATGAATCTTGTTGGTGTAGAGTCGATAAACAATATGACAATTAAGGGTACAAAAGAAGAGAAAGATTGGTGTGCTAAGGATTACACTTTTAATAGTCTTGTTCAGTGTCAACCAAGTTAAACAAAATTTATCTTTTATTTACGATGAAAAATTGTACCTGGCCGTGAATAATTGAGGCAATTGTCATGTACCATGCAGTGTATGTAATCATGATGAGCCCAAAGAAGGACCGAAGACGGTAGTTTCGTAACAAGGGAATGAAAACGGTGCTCATGCAGACTGCGCCAAAAATGTACATCCATCTTCGCTTGTCAATATGGTCGTGGAGCAGGAAAATGTTGCTGCCACAGAAGCCAGAGAAATCATGTAGACTACCATAATTTCAATGGAACTAGCTTCTGTAGATGGGAGCAAGCAGGCATTGGATATGCAAAGCATGGTTGTATCTCATATTTGTGTGCATTTTTTTCGGCGTTTCTTCCTTTTTAAGACCCGAGATTAAGCATTATTGAACATGATTATAGCATTTGTATGTTATGTGCAGTAATGTGAAATGAGTCTTGTTACGGACATAACATTCTTTGTCATGTTATTTCTCATTATGAGTCTCTACTTTCATGCCCGTTTTAGTGTTACCTGGTCCATAATGCATTATAGGTATCTTTCAAAAGAAGCAATTCAACTTTGAGTTAGGTTTTCTCTAGTAGTGCAGGAATTTGTTCCATTTGTTACCTTGCACAGGCAATTAACTGAATGACACCTCCAAAGAGACAATACACAGAATTGAATGTAAGGCCTGCATATTTCCATCGAGGCCCTAGTAAGCCGTCCAGCACTTCAAACCACTGCATAGATCAATCAAAGAAATAAACCACTTCACAGAAATTAATAAACAATTTAAACCATGTGAATACTGTGTGTGAAACAGAAGAAACCTCATATTCATTCATTTTGTGCATTTCAGAAGGCCAGAAGTTTTTAGGAAGGCATCGAAAATCTATGCCAATTCAAAATCTATGATCATGGTAGTTATCTGGTAAAACTCGCAGCTCCAAATCTGACATTCGAGTGCCCAGAGCTCAAAATCTGTGACAGGTATAGATTTCAGGATCAGCCAAACAAAAGTGGGACATTAACCAGTGTGCCATATCCTTGTTCTAAGTTCGCAACATGGGCATTAATCTTGTAGAATTTTGCCAACACAAAGAATGTGACTACAGGAACGATTCAACTTAGTACCAAAATTATAGTGCTCAGTTTACCAGAAGACTCTCCTAACTTTGATAGGTAATATTTTTTGAGCATACTCTTCAAACTTTGCCAATTTAAAATGAAGATTCCTTCACTTTTGCAAATATGACGCTGTGTGGGCAGGAAAATTTTGATCGCCAAGGTAGTCACTCTAGAGAGGGATGTGAACCTGAATGACATGGTTTTTGATTTGGAGTGTGACCCCAGAAGCATACCCCAGCTGTGCAAATGAAGCAGGCAGGGTGAGCAGGACTTGTGCTACCTGCAATCATGGAATTTTCATTACACTGGTCAACAATGAGGAGCTTAATGAAGAAGATGCTGCAACCTTCCTAACATTGTTGAGGGTTTAGGTCTTGTGACAATGCCAAATCAGCCACAATCAGCCTGGATCCTATAATGCCCTGGCTTTTTCTCCCATTCCTTAATTTAAAAATACAATGTGAAGGTTGAGGGATGTAAACAATAATTGATATAATTATATATGATGCACATGGTTGTGTATGAGCAGCTAAAGAACGAAGCAGGTTTAGTACTTTGGTCAGTGCAATAAATCGAGATATGTAAATAGAAAAGGTGAATTGTTTCAATGTCTAAAGAATGTTAAGTTTGAATACTAGGACATGACTTACAATTCTAGCTCAAAAATTCTTGATGAAATCACTAATGGTTGAGAGCTTCAAGGAGGTTGATGACAGGAAAAAAATGTGCTTTTCGATACTCCTCCAATCGAATCAGAGTAGATTCTAAATCTCTTTAGAGTGTAAACTCAAATTCTATGACTCATAGTTAGTTCAATATTCGAACAAGCTTATCAATTTGCAGAGAGTATACAAAATAGTAATGCTAATGAGCTTCAATTTGAAGTATCCAGCAGTGTAGTAATATAGAGCTATTGTTTCAAGTAACAATAACACTAAGGAATTATGACCCAATTCGAATGAGTAACTTGTGAATGGAAAGTAAGTAAATGGATACAGTTCTCATCAAAGCAGTTTCAATGACAACCCAATAAGGGTGCTTGAGGCAAACAGTTCTATGTAATCATGCAGAAAAAAGGTACATCCTTTAAGCTTGAGTCCCAACCACATGCGAAATTCTGACGAAGCTGATAGGCCACATACTGTGGTATCTTCTACGAGCATCATACCAATTAATTAACAACCTGATGGATCCCGAGAAAAAACCCTGTCGATTTAAAGCAATGAAACAATAACACAAATGAAAGTGTATGTTTAATCCAGGAAAGGATCAAGCACAGAACGTTGCAGACAACTCAATAATGTAATCCGTCAATGGTGTAGTTTTGGAAATAATTTGAAAAATTTCCAAAGGTGGTAATCCTCACCTATACCCATGTCAACCAGCAAACAATTAGTGTGCCAACCAAAGTATACGAGGTGTCTTCAGATGTACCACTACTTGTTATCATATGTTCAATATGTTCAAAAAAGAGTACATGCTGTAAAGTACTATGCTTAGGTATCAATATCCTAATTAAGGGATAATTTATAGATCTATATAATAAATATATCATGGGATGTATATATTCATAGATTACTACAAAGAGAGTTGAGTACTGTCTTCATATTTTACCTCAAATCAGTAGTAGACAATTGCGAAAACATAGGAATAAATCCTAGAATTCAAGTCTAACAAAAGAAAAAAAATATATTATATATCTAAAATGATTGTAAGCATAGAATAATGCTTTGGTTTGCTTACGAGATGGCTGTAGAACTTTGGACAAAAACTGTTGATTCAGACACTATTTTTCTTGTAGTAATTAAATTGAAATCACTGGAGATGGAGATGCTGAACAGACGTGCAAACACCTGAAACAACTTTGCAATTGAAGCTGTCTTTGCATGTTGTTTCAAAGCACTAATGCGTTGGAAGCCCGCTGGTTTTGGTAACCCACCTGGTTGGAGGCCGCACTGAACCAAGCATAGTACACAGAGCCTCCGTGCCACAAGAGGCGATGGACTTTGCCTTTCACGGTGGGATCCGGGATGTTTCGCTCGCTCTCCAGCCTATGGTTCTGTTCTTCCATTTCGACATAACTCCCCGTCGCAGCTAGTGCAGTAGCCTTCCCTATCTCCACTGCCATTTCTTCAACCGCACCACTTCAGCAACAAAAACTCTAAAATTATGCACCAAATTAACGGTCATTCAGCATCCGGTTTATCACAACTCTGATTCTCAACTCTCTGAGTCACAAATTATCTCTCTACCAAGATACAAAGATCAAGCAGGGAGCTCAGTCAAACTGAAAAGATTGTTGAAGTTGCATGATTGGCGAAAATCAATCATTTTACAACGTGTTCAAGTGCAGAAATCTGTGCGGAATTCAGTAGACACCGTGATGGTTCGATTGAGTTGAGGTTACAAGTTCATACCAGACGACGGAAATTTTTTTGTGCTTGGAATGGAACAGGTGAAGCAGAAACAAGCTCTAAATTGATCAAACTTCATGCACACGTGACTGAGCCAGTTTAAGACTTTAAGACTTAACTTGTCAGGACTGTACATCGCCCGTGGAGTCGAGAAGCTTGGGAATACTTCAAGCATGAGGATTCACAAATGATCTCACAAGTGAGTGGAAAAATATCCACGCCAACATATTTGGCATTTGGGGCGGTTGATCGTGACCCATGGTAGTACTTTGTCCACCGAAATTTTCAGGCCAGGGGATTCCTTCTAATTGTACTACTGGAACTAAGATTAGCTCGAATTGGACCTTGAATTAGAACAGGAACTTTGCATTGTACTGTATGAGAGAATTTGGAGGGATTGAACAGACTCACCGAAATCTGAAATCTAGAATGTTTTCTTACTAAATGTTATGATTGCCCAATGATATAGATGGCTATTGCCATAAAAAAATGTGTTGCTATCTATGAGCATGACTGCTCAAAGCTACTTCATCATGGTATTTGTCAACAGGCTCCTCAGGATTACAAGTTTTACCATTCATAAAATTGATTGCTACGTTGTGTTATGAGGCAGGAGGTGTTAAACTGTCTTTGTTCAAAACTTGTACTCAAACTCGGGGGTAAATATTCGAGTTTGTCTTAGTTTCGAAAAAATAATACTGAAAAGTGCTAGAGGCTGTGCAACACTTCAAAAAACACTCTGTTTTTAGCACCTCTTACCTTAGTTGCCTGATTCATACCAGTAAGGGTATTATCTTCAGAGTGGGCACCCCCAATTGCGGCACTGACCCGAAACCACCATCGTCACTCTATGTACATCTCCAAAATCAGTATGTGGAAGAAATGGATTTAGAACATCTACCCAAAATAACTTTGACCCTCCATAACTTTTGCATCCAGTATCCATATGTCGTGTTCTTTGGTGAGTTGAAACCTCCTTCCACTTGCCAATAAGAAATTGTGAAAAGTGGCGATTTGGGGGGTGCTCACCTTCCCAGATATGAATCTGAATCAAATTTAAGGGAGCGCGAGAGCTACTGACATGAGTTTTCATGCATACAAACTATGCGGACTTTATTTTCAATTGGCACTGTACACCCGACAATGAAGTTTCCTAAAATATATATGATGACGTTGATTTGGTGCTAATCCTTGTGCAGATGTTGATAAGCAATGATTTGATGAGTTAAGTTAGGCCAAGTGACTCCATCGTAACTTGTGCCAGTGTCTCTTCTTGCAATGGAAGGCTCCACCATGTCAGGTGCTGACCTCGGGCCAAGAATTTTCTCCAAATTTCTCCTCATTTGAATGACTTCCATGGACCAGGCGTTGTACTGACCTTTGATAACGACTGCAAACAAGCTTTCATAATCGTGGACTTTGACTGTGTACCACCAGGCCATTCAATTCTAGAGCCATGCCACAATATCTAAGCTCGACCTTGATGCGATGGATAATCGATGTATGAACAAGAAAGTGAAGCAATCGTCAATTTCGTTAAATTGGCTCAATTCTGGTGTCGAAATTGTGGCAAAAATCTACACAAAGTTTTAAAATCGACTGGTATAGATTCATGTTCAAGGCTGGGTGCCCTGAAAGTGCTAAAGTCCTGAAATATTACCAATTTAACGAAATTGACTTTAGCAGCTGTGACAGGCTCTGAAACTGAAGGAAGCAAGAGAATTGAAGCAGACAGAAAAAACTTGTGCAGGCCCAGCTGTTAAGCCCGGCCCTTGCCTTGATTATGTCGCATTGTTTCTGTGTGGCAACGTTGTTGGGCTGATGGTGAAAGCAATCACTCAACTTTATGCGCACAACTTGGTGAGAATTGAAAAGCAATCTGGGCCATAGCCAAGCTAATAACTTAGTCCAGTACTACCTTGGTCTGAAACATACCCATTAACTCCATGTCTAGTCATGAGCTATGTGGTGACTGTGCTGAATTGTTGTTAAGGTAGCCTGTCCGTACCTACTCTGCCCGTGTTCTAAGAACTGCCTCTATGGTGGAAGCACCCAAAACCATCATTATAAGAAATTCATTTTAGTTGGAGGCACCTTTTGCTAGAGAAAAGTATTTTTGTAGAATTAGCATTTGAAAATCATGAATTTTTTTTAAAAAAAATTTTAATTGGATATGGCATGTAATCTCTAAGAATTTTCAAAGTGGCAGCTCCCTAGACCACTCAAACCATCATATAGGTGGACCTAGAACCAGAATTCAACAAAATTAGCAATAAACTAATGAGCAATATATAAGAAGAGAGTTTAATGACATTGTAGAGGGACACTTTAATGTAAGTCTAGGGACATTTCAAGGGAACTCTATTGTGCATGAATGGGAATACAGATACTTTTGGGTGTTTCTACCTTACTATTCAACCATGAATTGTTACTAAAAGAATGAAAAATTATCTAGTGATGAATTGATGCCAATTCATCACTGGGATTTATTGGCATTCATTGTTGCACAGTTTTATAAGTAGTTGGGGAATAAATTTGATCTTAAAATAGACAAAATTTCAGTGTAACTATTGTAGAGTTATGACTTATGAGTGGTAACTAGGACTCTTGGTGTCATCTTAGGCAATTACATGTACCACGTTGTTCAAGTTTAACCCCTAAAGTCCCAAACAACGTTTTTGGCAACATAGCTATTTTGGGTAGCTCTTTATGAATGTAATTTTCATTTTTTTCCTTCAAAATTTTCACACAACATGTGCTTGAGGAGTAGCTTTAAGGTGCAACAATTTTCATAACTTTTGACTACATGGTTAAAAAGTTATTGTATGATGTATAGTTTCTTTCTCAACCCAAGTGATTTAGGTAGATTGGAAAAATTATTTTTTTAAGAAAAAAAACCCTTCAAAATTGGTTTTTTAGATTTATACATACATGTAAAGCTTTGCATCATTCCATTTTGGTTGATATGATGAAAGTTATGAGGAATTTCAGTCTACAAGCAGTTATGGAATCTCTACTCTAAAATAACCTTTGAAGTCCTTTATTCAACTCAATTTTCACTATTTTTGAAAAATAAATAAATAAAATTGGATGTAGATTTTTTATTACAACGTTAGAATCATTGACATTGGCATTTTTCAACTCCATAACTAAATTCTTAACAATTTAGTACTTTGAATCATTCTCTATTTCTTTCTACTTATCATTTTTTTGGTATATGTTGTACAATTCTAAATGATTTGAATTTTTTTCCAACATGTAGCCAACTTGCCTTGAAGAATTCATCCAACTAAACACCACTATTTTGGACATTTTTTCATACAAATGTGACCTTGTGAAGTATAGCTAACCATTTTTTCACATTCGAGGCCAAATAAAGACTTTTTGTCAATTCAAATGCTAATATCTTGCAATCTACATAGTGGGAATTTCTGAAATTTTTCCCATATCTTCTCAAACCATAATACTATGAGATCCTACACTTACATGTGTGGAAAACTGTTTTTTCCCAAAATTTGGCATTGGTACTAGAAATGGTAGTTTTGGAGCCTTTTTGGTAAAAGATAGTCAAAAACCTTTAGGGGTTAAGGTTTCTATGCCTTCATTTTTGGACTTTGTTTGCTCCTAACCATTGACAAAAAAACATTTAACATTTAATAGAAGTACCTGTGGCCTTCAATAGCATGCTACCATGATTTTAGACTTTGAAAATCATATCTAATTTAGTTTAAACTATCTAAAAATTATGAATCAATGATAATGGATGTGTCTCCCTATCTTCTTTCCATGAAAATTTGTTCAAAAATGCTTTTATTTGCGTAGAAGAAATCTTCATCCAATATGCTCTTTAAATAGGTGGTTTCTACCCTTCCTACTTTACATTCCTAGGTGATTCGTTGTAACAAAATGTAACAATGTCGTCAAATCCCCACCCATACACACACACACACACACACACACACACACACACACACACATAATGGACTCAATAACACAAATTAAAGTACAACCATTTAGGTGAAATAGTAGAGAGAGTTAGGGAAGTGGCACCTTGACTAATGATAATTTCATCTCATGGATATAAAGTGGGCACCTCCAAAATTGCACCTTGTCTAATTTAATCACCACCATCACTCTATATACATCTCCAAAATCAATATATACTTATGTGGAAGAATAATTTTAGAACATCTATCCAAAAACTTTGATCCTTCATAAATTTTGCGTGTAGTATTTAAATGCCATAGTCTCTTATGTAGTTGAACCTCCTTTTACTTGCCGATAAGAAAATATGAAATTTTGACTAATAATAGGAACTTTGCAAAATAGCAGAAAGTGGTGTTTGGGGAAGAGTGCCAACCTTATTGTCTTGCTACTTGACATAACCTTGATTGTGTTTGGATCTTGTTTAATTTTTTTACTAAATAGAAGGATATTATTACACTAAATTAAGACTAGATTAAACCATGCTCCCCATATCTTGGTTATAGAAAATTGTTTCGTTGCTACTTCTACAAAGATAGTTTCTATTTGGGTTATTGTTGGTGCTAATGTGACCTTGAGTGGAGATGTACAACTTAATATATTCTTTGAGAATTCTACACTTCTATAACTATGGTGAATGAAGTTGATTCAAGCACTTGGGATATAAATTTAGATCATGAAGTTCTCTAGAGGAGACAACATATATGAATTAGAGATATCCATTAGGTCTATGCTCTTGTTTTCATGTCATGTTTTTTTTTTGACCTCCTCTAATTGTGTTTATTCCACTCTTAACCTACAAAAAATTCAAATTTACAATCAAATCAAACATTGAAGGAATTGAATAAAAGATACAAAAAGTTGAAAGTTGATAATGAATTCATCTAGTTTCTAAAGTTGTAGAAGAAACAAAGTTAAATGTACCCCTTGCAACCTTGCAAAATCCAAACAAGCAAGATGTTCATTCAATTTGGGACCTCTTCAAAGTTATTGAGGTTTTTTCTAATCCACTTGGTGACCCAAGGATGAGGACAAAATGAAATGATTTAAAGGATGAAACTACAAACTTTGACTAATAGTCAATCAAAAAAATAGTAAGACTATGAAACTCATTTTCAATTCATTTTCTTTTGAGGTTGTTAAATGGAATCAACTAAGTGCAAGACTTCTTTGGCAACAATGCAATCCAAGGGATCTTCTCCACTAAAAGGAATCTCAATTGAAAATAAAACATCTCCAAAAATTCAATCCAAAGGGCCTTCACTAAATGGAATCTCAAATGAAGGTAAAACATGACCCTAAATATAATATCTCAACCTTAGTTTATACTTTGATCCTCTTAGTTCTTGTCCATCTTAGCTCCTATGCTTTCCAAATGAGTCTAAGATGGTAGGAAAATGGGTGAGGCTCAAAGTTAAGCTTACCCTCATTGTAGTCATGGCCTAGCATGGTCACTTTTTAATTAAATCGGAATTAGCTAAAAGAAACTTTAGTTACTTTTCAAATCAAACTTAGCCAAAAAAACTTTTATCTCTTCAACTTGTGGATCCCAGTTAATTCTCTACTATATCTAATCAAATCTTGCCTCCAATCTTTTTGGTTTTGCTCATGGTTGGATTTAGAAATTTCAAGAAGGAAAATTAAAAATGGAAAGGAATATCAGTTGATTCCAAACATTTTGGCCTTTCATTGAGATGATTGAGCATGACACAATGGAGGCCAGAGAGAGACCCATATGAAGGAACCATCCTTGAGCTTGGAAGAGTCAATTGGTCCTAGTGATTTGATCTCCCCATAGTCACAATGTTCTTATTATAGACCACACAATTCATTCATATTGTGCTTGAGATAAAAACAAAATTTTGTCGAGAATACAAGCTCCTACAAGTATCCTAAATTTATTTTCTACTTGCAATGTTGGCCTCAAACAATTGTAATTAGGGGAATTGTTCCCAAAATAAAGTTGCATGTTGCTAAATCTAAGATCTTAATGGTCAAATGGAAGTACCGTAATACAACATCTTTATAAGGAAAATCCATTTTTCCTCTCTCCATAAACTTGAAAATTTATAATATTTAACATTAATAAAACTTATCATAGGGTATACATTCAAGTAGAATGTCATTCTACCATATTTTTTGGATATTTTTCATAGATAGAATGATTGTAGAATAGTACTCTTGTAACTTTGTTACACCTAGAATTTTAGAGTTTTCAATACTTTTGAGTACGTTTTTGAATAACAAATTGAAATTTACATCCTCATCTCATGACCCCATCACCCTTTTCGTAGAGAGATTTCTAAAAGTAGCATTGCAAATGGCTTAGACTCTTACTTGAAGAGATCTACAATCCTAGGTTTCCAATGCATGATGAATAATTGCAAACTCATTTTTTCTTTGTCACATGCCTTCCAAAGAAAGTACACAACACAAAATACAACTTTTTTCTTGTAAATAGTAGTCCTATGTTTTAAATTTCAATGGAGCATGCCATTGTTACAAAGTTGTGCAAATAGGTCAGGAATTAGCACAAGGTCTAATTATGCTACAAAATGTTTTACATGCAATCTATTTATACCTTTCATCCTCCCAAAATAATCCTAACCTATGTCCAAATTTCCTATTTCCAAATCCCTATCCTAAAAATTCTCACAATAACCTAAAAACTACCCTAGCTAGTTTTGACTTAGCATAAATGATGGAAAGTTATTTTAGTTGTCTTGAAACATTGCCACAATGTAGATCAACTTTTCAAGTACTCATATACAAATTTTCACCCAAATTTAACATATTTTGGTGGACATCTCTCTATTACTGTCTTTCTAACCTTTCCTAAGATAACCTAAAAATTGCCACAACTAGCTTTGACCTAGCATAAATGATGGAAAATCACTCCAAAATGACTTAAAACTTTGCTACAATGTAGATCATCTTGTCAAATACTTACATATCAATTTTAATCTTGATCTTGATGTTGTAAAACCTCATATTGAAAACTTTCCTTTGATTCAACACTTTCTCAAAACACAAATCCAAAACTCCTCTAACCAATGCTTCCTTCAATAATAAATCACCAACAAACATACAACTTTTCACCCAAGTGCATCCTACATCTCATACCCAATGTAATTCACTTCAAACCAAAAGAGAGACCTCTAAGTAGTCAATCACAACTCTAGGAGATTAGCTGCCAACAAACCTTGACCCCTCCAGCCCTAACATCAACTACTTACCAATCAATTATTAATCAACCAAAAAATAGTACTCAAAAGGCATAGTATCGATGGTACTGATTCCCAAAGTAGAAAATGCAACAAATAATACAAGTGTTTTTTGCAATGATTTATTAATGTTTAAATACCACTAATATAATATGCTGAATTATATTCCCAAACATATTCATACGTTAATTTTTGAGCCTCATGTAAACAAGCGAGAATGAATTTGTAAATACTTACCAAATCATGACAAGTTATCATGATGTTGAAACTTCTAAAGATGACAATGCATAAACTCAGGAAACGGTGTATAGAATAGATAATCTTCAAGCTTATACCATCGGTCTAGATATCGTTGACACTACATCCTGGTCCTAGGATCATTAATAGAAGGAAAAAAAATCTCAAATTAACTGAAGTGATGAAGTTTCACAAAAAGTGTTCAGAAGTTCTCTTGTAAGAAAGTTTGCATCCAATGAATTTTAAATTGGGAAATTGAGGAACTTGTCATTCTCTATTATTATGGAACAATGAGAATTTTCTTAAAAATCTTTCAACAATCAACACTTATAGACCTTTCAACAATCTTGCATGGAGCGTGCAACTACTTTGATGATCACAAGCATGCATACGAGACCAAAGAAGATAGTGAGTTTGGGGTATATAGGTGTTAGTCTAGAAAAGGGAAAACCAAACTTGTTGAGTTTGGACAACACTATCACCATTGCCTGTTAGTCACAGCCTTTGCAAACAACCTGGCTTCGTCATTCCAGCTTCTATAACAAAAGCAGATCCAGAGCCTAACCAACCATTACCTCAACCTCCTCTCTGGGCACATGACATACATAAAAACAAACTAGCCACATCTGAAGTCTCCATGCTTTCTTCAAAATTTCAAGAGGAAACATAAATTTACAAAGTGTCTATCATCCCTCACCATGAAATGAAAGGTTACAGATTCTGAAACGAAAAAGTAAGCATGCACTTCAATTACACTATTGATAATGCCACACAATGTCACCAATGTTCTTGAGTTTGTAATCTTGGTCTCTCAGCAGTCTCAAGAAGAAAAACTCGAAGATGTGGCTCCCGTAGCTTCCGAGATGGCCTTCTAGTGGCGCCTTCAATGACCAAAGTTGCATCCTGCATTAGAGGACCATTAACTAGTGATCAAGAATGGAAGAGATTTAAGTCGACTGTTGGATCTCAGAGAAATAACTCCGGCTCTTCCAAGGAACTAGCATTACCTTAAGACGCTATTTTGTTCAAACCCAGAGTATCTATGGCTAAAACTTTCGATAAATGGCATGCTTGGAGTGGTCTACGTACACCCTAAAATCATGAGTGACATCCTTTCGCCTGTGCATTTGTGCATTCTACAGTGATTTTATGGAAAGCATAAAACTTGGGGTTTAAGGCCCTACAACAAAGTCCACTGGACAATGCGAGTGACATAAAAACTACGTACCTCACTGGGATCTCAAAACTTAGCTAATTCATTGTAGCTTCGGTGGATCTGAAATTGTTATGTCACGTCGCCACACGTAGTTCTTGGCCTCCTTTCGGATCTGCAGATTGAGACAAGACGTACGAGATCAATACAAGATAATACTGCACATTTGTTCCCTGAGTTTCTGTGATTTCCAAGGCAGTTGAACATTAGCGGTTTTTCTTCTGGCTTCAAAGAGCAGGTGTCATCTCATACTAAAATTGAAAATCTATGTCAGAAAGTTGTTATTTTTGTCACAAAGATCATCTTTCATCCAGAAAAACCAAAGTTCTCTGGAGACTGCAACTATAAATACAGGGGACTAACAATCTTGGGGCAAACTAACTGATGGTGAAATTAACTGAGGAAATCTAATGCGATGAAATAAAGAGACATCATTTTACCAATGCAATCCACAAATTCAAGTAATTGCCGGAAAATATCAAGGAAAGCTTCTATTCAAAGACTCTTGCATGAAGATTCAACACAAGAAATTGCATTAATCGTGAAGTAACAAACATGGAGTTAAGTGAAAATCATGCCACTGTATCAATACCTTGTTAGTCAGGACCCGAGACAACACATCGTTCCAAGAATTTCTCTGTGTCTTCGGTATCCAATTCCAACCCAACCGTGGCTCCGCTTGCACCCTGCAACTTCCATATCAGCAATGAAACAGGTCTTTTACAAGAGAACGTTCACTGGTAGGAAGATAGTAATTCACGAAGCTCAATACAAATCATTGAGGTAAACACATTCCACACCATACACAACAAGTAACTACGCTACAAGAGGTTTGGTCTTTCCATAGGGCAGCTTCAAAACTACCAAAGGCTGCATACCTGATTTCATAGTGTTTCTTATTTCATGTTACGAACCAGGGTTCAACTTCCGGTAGCAATCAACACTGAACATAAGAAAAATCTTACACGAGATCTCCGAGACACATTATTTTAGGGTAGCAAGCACCTCAATGCAGCACTTGGCATAAACGTACAATCTAAGTGCCAGAGGCACGTTATCCCACGATAAACATACATTATCTTGAGATATACGTTCATGAGAATTTATCCTGTAGTGATATAATAGCAGTATAGGAGCTTCCAACTCCATGATCACGTATCTCTAGAATTCCTATGACACTCAAACTTTCTTAATTAAAATTGAATGTAGTTTGTGTTGATTTATTGCCTAATTCCCTTGGTGTTGGTGCAGAGCCAAAAAATATTCAGGGATGTCGAAGTACACAATCCTGGCATTCCCTGAAATGGGAGGATAATGGAGAATCTTTCTCTCATTTCAGAGAATGCTAAAATACGCTCAGAAAGCTTCCTTGAATTTGTAGGCTTAAAAAAACCCCAATACGTACCCAATCAACATGAAATGGATATTGTTGTCCTGTCTTTTGAAGAGAGCCAAAACAGCAGAGTTCCGAAGAGAGCCCATTTCTCCGATTTCTTCGTTGCTGACAGCAGCCTCGGCAGGTGCCATATCCACCATGGTCAGAACGGCTCTCTGCTGTGCTATACTCATGACATCCGAAGCATGGAGCTGTCGTTGCACATACATGGACAGAAGGTGGCGGTCATCGTAGGGCACCACCGTCTCGGCTATCACCACCATTTTGAGCTGCAAGGTGGAACCCCCATAGATTTGCATCATTATCTCGGCGTCAGCGTCTCTGCACACAAGCATTTTCACAGATGCATTGCTTACTATTTACTTGCGACTCTCATGAGTACTAGTGCTATTAATGTTGAAGATTTGTCACAAATATCATTGCTGAAAAGATTCGTCCTTTTAAAAAAGCTATAACCATATATAATCTGAGTCCATATATTAGACAAATCAGCGTAGCTAGCACATTTACTTGTGACTCTCATCCAAGGGTGTGCACCATTCAACTGAAAAAGCATGGTGACAACTATTACATTTGGAATCACACCAAGTCTGAGTTTCAAGGAACCATGGATGTCACTCTCTCATTGGTGATTGGCCAATAGAAAGGTGTATTCCACAACCCTTCCAAGTCAATGCGAGCCCTTTGATCAACCAAAAAATTTATCTGAACGATTTAGATTCTATAAACAACTTGGCATTATGTCCAATGACATTGAGCGTTTAGGCTCGTGAGGCTAAAAGTCCACATTGCCAAGTCTAACTATTGTACCTCGCTTATTAGTTAGTCAGGCAAACATCTAAAACTCTTAACCCTTTTGTTCAAAGTGAGCCCTTCGATCAACCAAAAAAGTACAGATCTAGATGTCCAGGATTCAATGAAATGACTTGGGCATCACGTCTTCCAAAAACCTCCTCGAGCTCTCAGAGTCTATCTAGTCCTTTGCATTGATTTTGAACAAAAAGCTTCACACTAATATTTTCTTTCAAAAACTGGGTGGCCAGAAAACTTACAAGACTTCGGTTGCCAATAGATGCCCCCTCTCGAGTAGGTTTTGCAGAGGTGAAATTTGCGCAGCGTTTTTAGACACAACTGAGCTTCGTCCAGCTCCATGCGCCAAGTGCAGCACAACAGCATACGCAATGCTTGTAAGAAACAGAATCATTCTCAGCTCGTGCCAGAGGAGACTGATGAATCCCTTCGACTGGGAGCCACGAGACTCCACCATTGTTTCATCATCTGTCACGTGACTCATTTTCTCTCCTTGATAGAACCCACTTCTACCTGATGATGAAACCTGCAACATTCATGTTCAGTGTTTTGGCAAACACTGCTCTAAAGATCTTTACTAAAGCATTGGTAAACAGTAATGGTTTGAGGTTTAAAACACGAGCTAAACAAGCAGGCGCACTACGAGTGACTCAGGAATTGAATCTGTAGATGCAGCTTTTGATGATGCAAAGTCCACTCCCCTCTTCAGGCCATATCCAACAAATACAATTCATATCACTACCTTCACAGGCAGGTCTTCCTATGTATCATACTGTGACTATAGAAACACCTCCCATGAATCATGACAAAGCTAGGTTCTCTTCATAACGATGTCTAAAATTTCTAATGAAAACAAATATCATTAGCGAAATTAGAAACAGCAAATTTGAGAGATTTAATTGCAACATCTAGGCATTTGCAAGATATACATCCCACATTAACCGCAGAATTTCAGAAGTTTTAGCCGAGTCTCTTCCAGTTCATAACCCTGATCCTCCTCTTGCAACTCTTTCAACCGACACATGTCAAGAAAAATTCCTACAGAGAAAGAAAATGAGCTAAACTCACATGCATTTGATCTTGTTCACCAAACACAGCAGACAATCCACATGCGTGCACACTTGAGCAATTTATTGTCATCACAATATGGACGGCGTCATATCATTTCTTACGAGAGAGACCATCCCTTGCACACAACCTGCTACCTCATAGTACAGCTCCTCGGCTATGACGCACAAGGGGATGTAGAGAAACTCCTCGATCACAACGTAGAGAGGGTCATACACCTTCTGGCTCAGAAGCCCATCCAAGAGACAGAAAAAGCACAGCGAGTGAGGGTGCTGGCAACGGAGCTCCTCAATCAGGCAGTAGAGAACCAGAGCTGCTACTACAAATAGAATCCATGCGTCTTGTGACTCCACAAGGGTTTGGAGCCATGGGGCGACCATAGAAAAGACTGCTATACACAGAGTTGTTACTACGGAGGCATCCCACACGTCGGGGGGGACCCAAGGGACCTTCAAGAGGGGTGGAAACACCATAAAAAGACACTGGTAGTTATAATACTGTTTCTTTTCTCAAAGGTTGACACCATCGGCCAACCAATACATTCATATACTCCCTCCGTCCCGTCCTGATTTTATGTGACTGCCGTTTGGTTGAAAACGATTTATACCAACTTCATTGAACATACTGTGAAAAACATAACTCAGAAGGGTTCCAAAATTTTATGATAGCACCAGAATCAATGAAGAGTATTGCATGTGTTCATCGCAACCTAAATAAAATTGGACACAAGGATGCCTCCATGTGACCTACTCAAAGTGGTCACTTATTTCGGGACCGAGGAAAGACCATCCAACGGACTGCAGAGTGTAGCGAAACCCTAATTTTGTAAAGAAACACAACGAATTTCGTTTCAATGGCAAAGTGGAAGAAGAAAACAAAAACCGATCCCACAGAAGCAATGAGCAATTCAACAGATCGTGCATAAGAATTTTGGTAACTTTCAGTCTCTTGTGCAAAGAAAGCGTCTTAAACTGGCTAATGAGGAGTCGAATTGATCCAGTACTGTTCGCTCTTTCTGAATCCTTGGCAAAGCTTGTGATCATGCAACAAGCTTTCTAGACCAAATAAATCAGATTACGGTTATGTAACTGCTAATGAAATGGTGTGCCAGCTCATGGAAAAGCGATAGCCTTCAGAATTCAATCGAACAAAGGGATCCATGCAAAATAACATAGCAGTCGCAATACCAAAGGCTCGATCCTCTGAGTATGCGAGATCATAACCTTGTGCTCATCCCACCCACAACATTCAAGGTCCAAAACCAAGTTTGGAAACAACACCGACACAACTCTTCTTGAAATGGTTCAAACTGACACCCAATTACGTATCAACATACAAGACGATTCAAATTGAGCTGCCAAAGGGATAGAGCGGTAAGGCAAGAGAAGCCCTCCTGCTCCTCCATCATGGATTCTACCACATGTCGGTATCAATGTTGGTTTGGGTTCACTGCATGTTATAAATACGAGACACGGGAGTACAATTTGAACCCAACTGAATACGTAGGTTTCAAACGACGGTGACTTACCCATTTCTGTGTTTTCAACAAGGAGAGGATGATCATACGATAGAAGGATTCACTAACTCCTTCAGTGGTAAAGAAACTCACCACTCTCAGAAGAGCTGCTAGAAGAGCAAGATCCGTCCATCTTTCAAAAACTCTCTAAACAGAGAGAACTAATGAGCAGGGAAACGTACGAATGGGAGCAGTTCCGCCGATTGCCTACATAAAACCTCAATTATGGTGAAAACACCCAAAACCGTCAAAGTAAGCAATTCAACATAGTTCGAGGCACCTCTTTCAAGAAGAAATATTTTTGTAGAATTAGTAATTGAAAATCATGACTTTCTCAAGAAATATGAATTTCAAAGTGGAGTTCCCAAGGCCACTGAAACCGGCAAATAGCTTAGTCATAAAACCGAAATCGGCAGTCCATTAATTGCATTTTGGAGCACAGGTTCAAATTTGACAGGAATGGGTTTGCCGTGTTTTCACCGTAACTTAATTCAAGTGCACATGTTCACCATTGTTGGAGGTAACTTACTTATCTTAAGTTATCCGCGGATTGGCCTCCTCTGCTCCCCATCAAGTCCTCAGCGCTCCCTCCTTCGATTTGCACGTGAATTCTTTGAGCTTTCTGACTGTTCTCAATGACGTGAAACGTAGATTAGGTTTCCGAGCCTCCCACTTGTTGCCGACTGAACTTTCGGCGTGGACAGGTGGGATCTGTCCTTGGGGATGCAGTCAGCCTCCATAACTGTTAAACCCCTTAACCCCTAAATGCCCAAGGCACCCAAATGTGGTGTTTAGAAAACTTTGAAGTTTAGTAAAACCCAACCAAATTGCTATTATCAGTAGTTTATATTTTTGGAGAATTCTTTTTGAAGTCTAGTTTTAGGATCAAAAAGTTGATCTTAAATAAAAGGATTATGATTTTTCTATTGAAGATTTTGTACAAGGATACCCAGTGCAATCTTGACTTCCCATAGTGTTGCGGGCTCTTGGAAATGAGCCTCAAATACACTAGATCTTGGAGGCAAAATCAGATTAGAAATTCATTTACAAAAATCGTAGAATAGATTTTGAAAAACCATACATTGATTGGGGTTGTGCATGCTAGGCCCTAGAACCTCATATTTTTTTAGTGACCAACTTTTTAGAGTTGACATGCAAAAAGTGAATTGAAAAATTTTCATACTTTTTACACCCTCATGATCAAACATTATAATCTTTCAATCTCTAAGTAATATTGTTATGTTTTCTTTTCCTATGTGATCTCTAACATGTCTAGTTTGAATTTGTATGGTTACAATTCAAAAGAAATTGGTACAACCTATGAAAATGTTGACTTTTGGTTTAGTTTAGAGCGAATTTCAAGAAGCTCCAAATAGGCCTTGGGCATTTAGGGGTTAAGAAAAGAAGATCATGTTGACTTCCATTTTTAAGACTGGAGCTCCTGAAATGGAGTCTCTAGTCTCTACTGTAGCTATTTCATTGCACTTGTCCATCGAGCCTCTCCTCCTATGTTTGGAAAAAAATAGCAGCTAGTTCAAAGTTCGTTGGTGGAATTGGGAAAAAAAAATGTTTGCAATTTGAAAACATTGGCAAAAATCAGTGAAATAATATACAAATTTTTTCTTTTGAGTAAAAAATAGAGAAAATAATTGGACTTTGTATTTGAAGAAACAATTCAATTTGGGATCTGAAGGGAAATAGCTAGTAAAACTCAAAACTCAACTTCTCGAACATTGTCTCCTATAGCCTCCCATCTACATTGAATAGTGAAATTAGGTTGTTCCTCACTAATTTCTCGGCATTTGACATTAAATAAATATTTGCAGTTATTGTACAAGAATGAACTATTTTTGAATTACATATCATTGTAAATGGGACTCACGAACCTCCATGTGTATAAATGGAAATATTTGTAGAATTATTTGTTGACTTTGATGGCATGTGAAGTAACTTTCTTGGGGTAAGACAACCTAATTGTTAAGGCAACCTAATTTCTCTATTTAGTGCAACATCCAACCTAGAATTTCCTAAAATCTAGACCTAGAGGGCTTAGACCCTCAACTAGAGGGGGTCATGAATAGCAAAAAGATAGGCAAAATTGCTACAATTCATTGAAAGGCAAAATGTAGGTGATTTCCTATGGTTAAAATTATGCCCAAGTATAATAATATCCATGGTGATTTGAGCAAATTGTAGATTGGCCCCTTGATTTCTAGGGAACTAGGGGCTAAATTTGAAGCCCAATGGAAAAACAAATAAAGTGTCCAGGTCCATGTGGAGTGACAATCCAAACTCCAGCCCCCCCTCAAATTGTTGGCCCTTGCACTAGGAAATGGAAATAGGCCCATAATCCCTTAGCATTCAGACATCCAAATTTGGGACGATGAACAAATTGAAATTTATGTTTCTTTCTTATTATTGTTTGGATGAAAGTCATCGTGATTTGTGGAGATACTTTATCAAGTTGTTGTCCTAATTAATGGTTGGATTTGGTGTTACTAAAGTGTATATTTTATTTTTCTAAAATTACAAATGTGAAAGCATGTCAAGTGGTTGACCAAACCAAAACTAGATTTGCAAAAATGAGGTCATAGATTTAAATAAATCAAAAATTTCAAAAAACCACCTTGTCAAGAGAACCTCATTTCAAATCCATTCCAACAACTTTTACTCAAAACTAATAATATTTTGCTTGTAGTTGAATTTAAAAAAGAATTTTGAAATTTACCTTTCAAAATTTATATGAAAATATTAGTGATAGCATTGGTGAATCTAACCTTGAAGTTACAAGAGTTTTTTTTTCTTGAAATGACCTTGACATAACTAAGAAGGTCTGACTCATCTTAGAATGTGATTTAAGAACTAAATTTGTTTTGGACAATTGAATACCATATTTTATTAATTACATACATTGAAGTTGATGAGCATTTTTGTAAAAGATGCCTTGAAGATGCTCAAATTTCTTGGACTAACAAAAAAGTTCAAAATAGTATAACTTTTGATTCAAGCTTTAGATTAGAAAAAAATTATATTCTCACCATGGGTGTACTTGTTCAAGCCTTATGTCAAGATCTTGTGAGCATTTGACCAAAATTGACTTCCTAGGAACCTACTTGGATTTTCAAATTGTCCATTCAATAAACAATAAATTGGCCCTTAGGAGTTGAGTGATCACCATCCTCACAATTTCTCAAAAGGTTAAAAAAACCTAGTGCATGGTGAAGGGTTAGTGCTTGATGAATGGGATGTTTACACTATATTATAGTTGTATGCAAACTAGGAAAGCTTACCAATTCTAAATTACAAGAGATTTGTGATAATTCTAATGAGGACTCCATTGATTCTTAAAGGTATAAGAAGCTCAATTTTAAACACAACATGGCGCTTGTATTTGTTATAGAAAGAGCATGAATTGAGGTATGAGGTTGTAACAAAAGTTCATATTTGTGCAAATCCATATTCTATGAGACATGGCACTATAAATTTGGATCATTATTACACCTCTGTCATTTGTAAGAAGTAACAAAATTGGCAAATATTCTAATATATCCATGTTGCCAAATTTTTAAGCATGATAAGGTTTAGATGTTAAAATGACATCCAATGAAAGATGCTAATTGTTAAATTTTCAATTGGGTTATCAATGCAATAGTATATGTCTTTCTACATTTTTTGTATTCTAATTTGGATATATAATTTCCATTTTAGCTCTAGGGATCATAATTTGTTTTTTGCAACTCAAACTCCTTTGCCCTATTGCTAAGCTCCAACTGCATCTCCTTTGCCTAGCTCACCCCTTTTTTGCCTATTAGGCGGAGGTCAATGCTAGTTGTTGGCCCTTTTTTTCCTAAGCACTTGGCTTGGGGTTGTGCCCTTCATAATCTCTATGGAGAAGCATTTTGACGTCCTAGCATGTTTCAATTGGTTAACAAGACAGATTAAGATTGATAATGCTCATTGCTTTGCTTGTCCAAATTTTCAGTAGGGTGGCTATGAAGTAGAAATTTCATTAATCTACCAATGAGAGAAATCTCTACTACTATCAACCGGTATTATCTTAGTGAGTGTGGATCCATTGAACATAATCAAAATGCATTAGAGTTTCTCCATTGTGGCATGTTTTGATTGGTTAACCCTTAAAGGACCAAACAACATTTTTTGGCAACATAGCAATTTGGGGTAGCTCTTGATGATTGGAACTTTTTTTTTCTTTGAAATTTTCACACAACATGTGCCCGAGGAGTAGCTTTCAGTCCCAACAATTTTCATAACTTTTGAATATGTGGTTAAAAATTTATTGTATGATATGTAGTTTTCATTACTCGATAGGCAGCCTGGGTAGCAAAAAAAAGTTCTTTAAAAATCACTTTTAAAAAAAATAAAAATTTGCAATTGGTTTTCTAGATTTATATATATGTAGAAAGCTTTGAATCATTCCATTTTGATTTATGAGATGAAAATTATGAAGTGTTTTAGTTGTGGGTGGTTTGTGGGTAGTGGTACAATCTCCATTCTAAAATAAACTTTGAAGACCTTTATTTAACTCAATTTTCAATATTTTTTGGAAAAAAATAAAAGCAATAAGTGTAGATTGTTTATTACAACATTACAACCATGGGGATTGGAATTTTTCAATTCCATAACCAAATTCTTAACAATTTTCTATTTTGAATCATTCTCTACTTCTATCTACTCATTATGTTTTTCTTGTATGTTGTACAATTCCAAATGATCTAAAAATTTTCAAGCATGTAGCCAACTCGCCTTGAAGAATGAATCCAAAGAGTTCCACCCCGATTTTGGACATTTTTTCATAATGATCTGACTTTATGAAGTGTAGCTGCCCAGATTTTTGTAGGGCCAGAAAAGGCTTTTTGTCAATTCAAATGCTAGTATCTTGCAATCTATATGGTGAAAAATTTTGAAATTTTTTTCACATCTTCTTAGACCAACTTACTACAAGATTCTATAGTTACATGTGTCCAAAAATGTATTTTTTCTAAAATTTAGTAGTTATACTAGAAATAGCAGTTATGGAGTATTTTTGGTGAAAACATAATCAAATACATTTAGGGGTTAAGCAATCAAAGAAGTCAAATGACTCAACTCTCCTACATTGAGATTATGTCCGGTAATTGCAAAGCACTCCAAGTCATCAAAAATAATTGCAGGTGAGTACCAACCTTGCTGCCCATGACTTGGTAGGTCCTAACGGGTGATTATTTTTGATAACTTGGCCAGCTTTGCAATTACTTAGTCCATTTAGTGCACATGGAAGGTGATCTTTGTTGGCCTTCAAATGGTTGGCACAGAAGTTAATTGTGGCTGGTAGTTAATAGGTGAAGGATTTAGTGAGTTTCATTTCGTACCAAGGAATTCACGAAGATGGGGCTGCGGAAGTTGATTTGCTTGTTGCCGGCCGAGACCCTGCCGTGGCCATGGCTGTCGATCCAAACGCGGCCACATTCGCTGCGTTGGTGGAAAGCACTTCAGCTTAGTTGTGGCTCATCTACCTGGCCAATCAATTCACAAAATGTCGACAGAGAGTTTCGGCTTCTCAGAATTGATCTTCTACTTGAAATGGAGGCCTTCATGCCTTGAGGCCAGTACACTAGACTAAAACTGTTAATGTGTGGTTGGAAACCTTCGCAATATCATGAAATTCATATTAAATATACTGTCAATCTCGTATGATAGATAGCCATAAGCCACCGCTTCCAATTCCAAGCAGTACGTAGTTTTCAAATAGCAGGTCTACCTACAGCTGTTTAGAGCTTGTCACTGTTTTCTTCAAGATCTCCAAGTCCTCAGAAGAAGCAGTGCTTAGATAGCGGAGTGTACAGTTTGCATCCCAGTACTTTGTTTATAGAATTTCAGGCTACCTCAAGGTACAATATTTCTTGTACGAAACACGACAAAGATCGTGGTAAATGTGGAGCTTTCACAGAACACAAAAAAAGCTCTTTGCAAGTCTCAGAGAAGGAAAGGAAGGGAAGGAGTCAATACATTGATCAAGGTCACTTGCGATGTCAACCAGATGAATAGACTTTGGATTGCAAAACTCTCTTCATAGATCTAAGAAGCAAAGTATTCATACAAATTCCATAATTCACAAGTATTTTTTTCTGAGACAACAGAAGGATGGAAGCTATCTAAAAAAATTGCAAAGTAACAAATTTTTATAGATATTTACTCTGTCTCAAAATAAATCCGTGGTTTCTTGTGAGAAACTGTGGGATTGCCACGGATTTATTTAGAGACAGAGGGAGTACACACCAATCTTGCTGTTAATTTATCTTCCATTATCTAAATCAAAAAAAGGACACTACAAATTCATGCCATAGTCTCCGGTGTTGAATACTAGACAAAAGACAAGAAAATTGAACTACGACACATCACAAAGCTTGTAATCGTGCAATACAGAGATGACTTACGAGTTGTCATGAACACTGTGGAAGGCCTTCTTGCTTACTTTCGCCGATTCAACACGACGCAAAGTTATTATTCACAAGCTCCATTTTCAAGTCATTGAGTGCATGACTCACAACCACCACCAGACGAGGGGTGATCAGTAATAAAGTATGTTTAGCTGTAGCTAATAGAATACATGCACAAGGAGTTGGAGGGATATGTGAGCTTCTTGCATCGCGCACTGAGCATGCTGAACACCACGTTTGATGTCGTTGCAATGGCATACTTGTATCCATCCGCAAAGTTGATGGGCACTGTGGCTGTGTACGTCCATGTGCCGTCATCTAGTTGCATGACTGGTTGATGAAGCCTATTCAAAGGATCCACATAGTATAACATCAATAGAGTCCATTTTTGTGGAGGTGGCAACCCAGTTAATCAATTAGATCTCATAATCTTGTCATAATCTTATCCTTCTCCAGTATTATGGTGTGCCTTTTGCACCCTTAGTTGAGCATGATTGAACAGAATTCAACCGTTTCAGGTTATGTTTCATTATGTAAAAATGCAACGTCAAAATGAAAATAACTTCCCCTTGCCCTTCAACTGTTGTACAGTTGTACCCTGGCAAGTTAATTCCAACAACAAGGCTCTACTTCACATTTCCTAGTCCATAAGGTCAATGGAGGAGTGAACTAATGGGTTGCAAGCTTACGTTTAACTGTAAAAAAGTTATATTGAAACCTGTGATTCTATTGATAACATTGGATTGAGATCATGTGGAATGATTTAGAGAATGGGATTGTTGGACATACCAGTCTGAGTTGCCTCTAACAAACACGTAAGGAATTGTTGACTTGGTGCTATTGAGGGCATTATATGCATCAAGAGCTTGGGCTACTCCAACAGCCTCCATGGCAGACCTGCACAACAAACATTTGTTACAAAACGAACTCGCAATTTTGTGCTTATTTAACAAATCAAGGTCAAGAGCTGATGGGTACGCTCTTCTTATCTGTTTTGTGTTACTAAATCTTCAAATTTATGGATTTTTTTGACTCAGCTGCAGAGTTCCATATCTCTCAGTTCACAAATAATGCCAGAAAGTCATAAAAATTAAAATTAAAAGCTGACTCAGCTATAAACATCCAGAAAAAAAAAAGCACTTGAGGGAACATCATGCCCAGAAGGGTCCAGAAACTTACACTGCAATAACATCGAGTGCTGTAAGAGATGTGTTGAAAGCCAGGTTGATCGTGAGAGCCGTGTAATTCCTGGCTGTCATATCCCAGGGGACGCCGGAATAAAAAAACTGAGAATCGACTTCCACGCACTGCTTGTAATCATACACTTTGGGAGGACTCTTGGGGTTCAAGTCATACGTTCTGTTGGTCGAGTTGCGGATGTATCCCCAGTACTCCTTCTCAACTCCCTGCACTCACAGAATCACCATCACTAAGTTACATGCACTAGCTAGGTACGTAAATGAAGGAACTTTCATGAGAAGAAAAACTGTCTTTGAAATGGCTGGTCCCCGACATCAAAGAGCTCAAGTTCTTCATCCCCGATGCTTATGGGAACAATAGAACTGAATCACTGTGCCACACGTCCTCATGGCAAGTGTTTTTAGGATTTTTTCCAAACTCAACGATTCATAGTTGACATAGATTGTAGAAGCTTGTCTATTTAGTGACTAAGGCAGTACTTTTATCCCAGTAAGAAAATTGGATGAAAAATATGGCTCAGGAATTCCGCCGATTTACCGAAATTGACGTCCAAAGCTGCCATACGATCTCTGTCGCAACGATTGCAAGGAGAGCAAGAGAGGCCAAATCATTTCATAGTATGGTATGCCCGAGAATCTATTCTCTGGTACCTGGAGGATTGTGTTGCGGAGAGGGGCCTCCGAAAGACTATTTTTGGTAGCGGCAGCAGCAAGAATCTCATCAGCCAATGCGAGGCTGCCTTTTGTGTGGGTGTCAAAAATGCAGTCTCCGTAGAGGAAAGCGGCCTGCGGGCCGTAAATCTCCACGGGGAGAAAGCACATGTCGGGGTATCCTTCGGCTTGTCCCACCCAATCCGCCTGCTTGCAGTTCCAGTTCATGGACATGGGAGTCACGCACACATCGCCAAAACGAGTAATCTGCAGCAAATCAACAGATCATCCCAATTTAGCCACGAATGCTGGTCATGAGAAAAATGGACGCCAACTGAAGTTCGTTAGTTTCATGGTCATGTTCGGTAACGTCAGTACGGGACACCTGGTCTGCGCATCAACTGATAATGCGGTTCTTCTTGGGAGTCATTTTTCTATTCTAAGTTTCGTAGACCATGTTCCCTCTAGTGAGTAAGCAATGTGGCATTCAAGAGGAACCAAAATGCGGTATTCAAGATCTCAGAACTTTGAAAACAAAGACTTTCAAGTGCTCAGGTGGGTTTTGAGATGGCCAACTAAAACCTTGAGCTATAAATTCTACTGTAAGATAAGTATACGTATGACACACTAGCGCCTAGGCTCCAGTTTCCACTCGGAAGGCAATTGTTCTGATCCACAAAACTTAGCTTGTTCTATGCCTTCCAATGTCGGGAAATTCTGAAAATTATACGTGATTTTTTCTGAAATGACTGGTATACATCAAGCAACCATACAATCATGACTTCAGTCTGATTAGTCTTCTGGAAGAGAGCTCACTTGATTTGTTGGATTGGCCTCTTTGCACTCGCCAGCGTTTAGGAGGCCACCCACTGCAGCAGACCAACCTGATGTCCCCACATAAATCAGTTCCTTGAATTTGGGTCCCAGGCACTTGGCCATGTCGATAGCACACAATGCAGCTGTTGTTGGCCCAATGCCTGCCACCACATGGATCCATATTGGGCAACATCGTTAGCACTTCCATCCTCGACGACTTCTGCCAAATTTTCGATAGAGAAACAGAGCATGTGAAATATATATGCTGCCACAGTGTAAAATTTGGAAAGTTTAGCCCATTTATCAGTGTGTTTTAGCAATGCTCGAGGATGACTGTATTGATTGCTGATCAAGGATTTCTCCCCATTTTTTTATAAATCAGGCCAAATGTAATTAGAGAAACATCTGCCAAATATATATCGTTACAGCAACAGAACAGGTGACTATACACATGCCAGTGCTAACTTGTTTGATATGCATTAGCGCATTAAGCAGTGTGTTTTAGCAAGGTGAGATAATTAATGAGAATCACATAATTTGGGATCGATCAGAACGTGGTGAAATAGACGACTCACCCGAAGTGGCAACAATCGTGGGCTGGCCCAGCATCGTGCCCACAGTGACACGAGGACACAACAAAGTGCCTGTCGGAATGGAAACCGGGCTCTGCAACGACTCCTCGAAGTGGATAGCTTCTGGAGTGCCAGAGAAAGTGCCAGGGTCCGCCACCATGAGCACTGTGTATTCTGCATCACTGAACGCTTTCAAGCAGGCTTCAGTCGCCGTCAGGTGTCTCCTGCATAAGGTCAGGTTCCAGCAGCTTAGCAGAAAAAAATAAAACTCCCCTCCTGTCATTCATTGAAGTTCTCGCCTAAGCTGTATCACGGATCTATGTCATAATGCTGCATTATGGCGCAAGCATCATGTGTTCATATGAGCGTCACTACACTTAATTAAAGTAAGACATCTAATGTGAGTGAGTCTCAATTCAGACAGTTGGTTATCCTGTTTGTGCACTACTGAAGTATGTGCACGTCTCAAATTTTGGTATGTGCGCTACTCGTACATGGTGGCACAGAGAGGCCCACAACTGGATTGGGACACAAATGGGATGCACTGGCTTACTTTTGTTGAACATAGACCTAGTTAGTGAGCATCAGAGACTTTGTGAAAGTAGAGCCTTCTAACAAGAAATAACAGGTCTAGCTTTGGGATCGAGTGGCAAGAGATATTGGTTGTTTCTATAGCAATGCCGTACTCAGCGGATATAGCGTCAGCGATTGAATCCTACTGATTTCAATCATGCCCGCTCAAGAGTCTAAAAAGAAGGTTACACTGATGCTAAAGAGATGTAACAATGCTCTCCATATCTAATGTTACAGAAATGAACAGAAATGGACTCCATTGAAGATAATTAGAACACAGACTTGACAATTGAGCATCAGTGAGAATCAACGGAAAAGAGCTGGGATTAGTGGTTTCTCTGTTTACCTTTCGGGAGGCAACCTGGCAGTCACTTGAGCAACAAAAGTGAACAATAGAAACAGCAGTGGAAGTAATCCAGTCGCCATTTTTCACCCTGAATGGAAACAGAACACATTATTACGATACGAAAAAACAATCAAGCAAAACAAAAACTTATTGCTACTCTAATCAATCTCAGAATTCATGTATTGTGTTCATCAGAAGTATTTTCCAACCAAAATGTCCTGCTTCGCCGGGGTAGGGGCACGGCACTACTCCTGAGCTCAAGCGTCCAAGGTTTTTATGTAATTCATGGAAAGGAGGATTGATAGAATTCTATTCATATACTACTGTAGCACAGTTCTCATCAGGTAAGAGATCAGAGACAGCTACGGAACACCCAACTAGTTGCAATAAGTTTATCATTGGTGACAAGAGGTCTATCAATCCTCCTTGCCACAGATTAGACTTTCATTACCACTGTCTGACCACCCTCTGCCAAGAAATTAAAGTCACATGTGGAACTTGCTTCAATTTGGATTAGTACCTGAATCCCGTACCGCTTCTCCAAACGTGGTCACAATGACTTGAATGCAAAACAGAAGCTGCACTATTAAGAAACGAAAATGACCTGTCGCTAGCTGAAATGAGATTTAACAGGTATTCTTGCGGTAATCCTATGTTAAAAGAGAAAGAGAGAAAGGAGTATGAGCCTTCTTGTTTATATTTATTACATTTGTCGTTATTCCTTTTTTTTGTTTTATTAAAAAAAATGGAGTATCGGCCATTCAGCCCGCGTGCTCTAACAGACACAGTTTAACTTGGTTTGCAGCAGGAATGCAGGTTCCTCTAAACTAGTCAAGTCTCCTGACAACTCTGGCTTCAGCAAGCAAACGCCCACGATTCCTGATAGAATCTCCTGCAATCGAAAAACAAATCATTCTGTTTCTGACATTACCTGCGAGATTGGCTCTTCGCTTTGCACGGAGAAACGATTCTGTCTTGTAACGAGCTCGGGTCAGATACTAAGCTTATCGATCTATACTCACTGAGGAACGATGCTGTTTCTACTCGATTTCTTGAGGTGACAAGCTAATTAGTTGACGCAACTCTGCATGTTCACAAACCAACAATTCTGACTTAGTTTTTTGCACCCCGGACCCTATTGCAAATTACATCTGTCTTCTACTCCTATCCAAAATACCGATTTCGTGCACTGCAAGGAGCTTGCATTCCCAGGACATGCAATAGAATTTCATGTTCCTGAAACCTTCCTTCTTATGGACACAGACGTACGTACGCGCTTGCTTGCTTGGACAGGGATCCAAACCAAACCAAGGCTTGTGGCTATGCCAATAATGAAACTCTCGCCTCATGTTTCCAGCGGCGAAGTTTTCAAGTCGACGTGGTGAACTTTCCCAGGGTTGAATCCGGACACCAAACGCTAATTAAGATGACCCTCGATCGATTGAACGACATCCAGTTGTACTGTACGAAGCTTGCACTAGCGGATTGAAAACCATACAGTATCACTGAATAGAGTTGAAACAACGGACGCACAATTCACTTCCCGTGGATTGATTTAACTAAGGCGGTTTACGAACTCTTGTGCACAAATTAAGTTCAATGCATAATCTGGGGATGGGTATAAGAGCTCCCTCGCTAGCTAGAAGAACAGCAAGGTTTGTGCTATCGAGTAGATTAAGAAGCACAGTTACCACCAGGGCGTGTTTTTTTGGCGAAATAGTATCAGATTGCACCAGAAAGAAAGAATTTGGCTGGAAAAAAGGCATCAAACCATGAAGTTTTTCACCAAAATACTTCAAATTAAGAAAAAATAATCTTGGATGAAATCACCAAATTGTTGATGAAAACAAAATTATAGATATGTGATACAGTACAGTATGTGCCGAAGACTAATGTGATATTTTCTATCCAATATGTGGATGAATGTTGAACTGTGGGGTAACATTTTATTATATTGCCACTTTGGCACTTCATATAAAATGACAAAAAGAAGCTCCGGTTACAATACCACCACACTCAAATCACAAAAAGCACGCGCATAGCTCAACTATCATGCACAGTCAAATACCATAAGGCAAAGCTATGGAGATTCGATATGCTCACTTGCTGGAATTAAGTTAACCCATAAACGTAGACACGGTCGTTTAGTGTCCGATGGATCGATGATAGAGTATCTCAATTTCTGTGTGGTATAGAACTGCAACTATTCGTCCTTAAAATGTTGTGTTGAAATTTCTGTAGTAGTTTGATCTGCAATGAGTCAATGACTATTTTTCAATTTTTTAAGTGGATGACGTCTCACGATTTCCACGTTCACCAGTCCGTCCTTTAATGGTCAAGATATACAGTACAGTAGGAGTTCCGGAAACTGGATTGGTGCCGAACTGGGTGCTTGGAACAGCCGAAGGCTGGCAAACGAGGAATGCGTGCTAATAAGTTAAAAGGTCCACGGTCAACCTGAGAGCCCTTGTTTGCACGACATTGGGAAGGACAACCCACGCCAAATTGCCAACCAGTCCGAATTCGAAAAGGCTGTCCGCTGCTCTTTATCTTACTTGAGGACAACTGGGACAGTAAGTTACATGAGGGTCTGGCTACCTTCTCGAAGGCCGGGGTGGATTGACCCCCCTCGCTCGTCCCCCCCAAGTCATTCCAGGGGTGCATTTAAAAAAAAAGACCCCCTATTTTGTGCTTCATTAATTTATCTTCTCTATCTCTCATACAGAATTTGGGGCCTCTGATTGCAAATATGAATTCAAAATTTGCAAATTTTATCATGTGTGAAAAATAAAAAGTTTCAGAGTTTTTATTTGGGGACGAGCGAGGGGGTCAATCCACCCCGGCCCTTATCAAGGACCGGGTCTAAGGGCCGGCTTCCATGCGGAGTCGGGGCAATGAAGTCCATCAATCAGAGGTGGAATGGGAGTTTGGTTTTTTTGAATCTCCTAGATTAAGGTAAAGCAACACATTGTGGTCAGAATTAGGAGTTTAGCCTCATGATGTTGCTGAATTTTTTTTATTTTTTCCCCAAAGAAAGACAAGTGTGAATAATAGTGAGAGCAATTGAAATTGTATTTTTTTTTTGACAAAGTATGAATTTGCCATGAATTTTTGAAGTGTTTAGTGCATCATATATGGCCCAAAAGATTTTGTAGACTACCCCAGAACCAACAAAATCAGAATCCATGATGCTCATCTTGTTCACCTAAAGCAGTCGTAATATTCTCTAATATGGAAGGCCTAAAAAGTCAATTCTTAGAATGAATTCACACAAAAAAGTTGGAGGTTCCTAATGGAGTCACTAATCACTCCATTACTGTCATGTAAGACATGCATTGTGGCCCAAATCTCACATATTGAAAAAACCCATAATGGGGTCATTCCTTAGGTGATCACTATAGGTCATCTAACCACAATGGGATGCTTTACCTTACTACAGTCTGGTGGTGGAATGGGAGTCCGTTTTTTCTGGAACTTCTTATCTCTAGCAAGTCGGTGGACTTCACTGGCCCTGAATCCACACGGAAGCTAGCCCTTTTTAGTAGCGATCCTAGAATGTATTTATGGTATTTTACCAAGAGACTATACCCAAGCCTAGTAGGGAGCTATTTCCTCAACACATAATTCCGTTGGTGAAAACAAGGAGATAAATTTGAGTGGAAAATGTGGAATTTTGCATAAATTCATTTTTATAGTAGAGTACAAGTTGCAACAAGTGGAAAAATTTAGTGCATGACAAAAGGCTACTTTTCTTCATTCCATATGGCTACAATTGCTTAATAAGAAAACAATATGTCACATAATGGTGAATTTTTTTTCCCAAGGCCAAACAAATGTACACTTTGAAATGCTCATGAATGTACATGTATTTTTGTAGAATTGTTATACGATTTTCTTTTAAGAATGTAAAGGTATGTGCAAACTTGGCCTTAAGTAGGACTAGGTGCTAGCAATCGATCTCAAGAGGAATCAATTGACCCACTTCAATTGTTGATCTACATTATTAGAAAAAGATCAATCGTCAATCACCCCTCTTGTCAATTTGTATTTAAAGGAATTGTCTCCCCCCCCCCTCAATACCATTGATCATCAGTCTATAGAAAAACAACCATCGTCCATCACACCACATTGAGAGATTAGGATCATTCTTGATGTCACATAATTAGGGTTCTAGAATCAGACCTTGAGTTTGTGCTAGTACCTTGTACATGAATGCTAGAGAAAATAGGGGTAGTCACTATTTATTTTCCATCTTAGATTTCTGTGGCAAATGGGGATGTGGCAGTTTTAGGTTGGCTTTCCACATACATTCTAGAAGGGAATATTCTTTTTTGGAGAAGTTTTCTCCTTGACCATTCTTCTCCTCTGGAGAGTGAAGAATGGGCATAGAGAAAACTTCTCTAAAGAAGAATATTCTATTTCAGACTATGCATTAAAGAAATTTTGGACTCTTTGGAGGGTTGCTAAGGGTTGACAAGCCACTCTATTTCAAGAGCTCTAAAAGGCTACTAAAAGAATAGAATCTTTGACAAAAAAAAGATTCACCTTGTGTGAATATCTCAAATGAAAGGGAGTATATCTTAATTTGTTATTCTCTTTTGAATATAAAATTGTAGTTGCCACAACCCTCCTCTATTAAACTACTTGTGTACCAATGCTCAAGTACCAATGCTTTGACAATTGGTAATACATTGATTAGTAGAAATAGGGGAAAAGTTCCTGTGTAGGCAAAAAGAAAGTAATGTTGGAGTCCCTTCTAGCGCTTCTAAACAACCCTAAAGAGGGTCAAAATTTTCTCCAATGGCCGATGCTCCCCATTGTCTCTACATTGATTCTTCACATCTCACTCTCATAACAAATAAGGGGGGTCACAGTTTCTACTCTTGTTAATGCTTCCCATTGGTTCCTATTACTTCTTATTCTCCACATAAATGTGACTACCCCTAATGAATCATTGTGCAATGCAAAGAGCTTGGGAGAGGAGTGTGAAGAGTGCTATGTAAAGAGCTTGAGCTGGGGATTCGAAGAGAAATCAACAAGTTCTAGCTTAAGTGAATGGCTTGGTTCAATGGTCACATTTTTTTGGTTTGAAATGCGATTGGGTTTCTTGTATAGGTTTTCTATACTTTGATTTGATTTAAGCCCAAGATTCGTGAGAATAGCCAGGCTGTGAAGGTACCGGAGTCAAATCGGAAAGAATTGTGGGAGAATTGTGGTCCTTCACCTAACAATTTCAAGATACTTTTGGTTGGTGTTTACGTGTTTTGGCAATGAATTAGGGTTTGGTAGATTGGTTTGTACACTCTAGAATGGCCCTTTTTTATTATCTTCATGCCAAGGATATTTCAAACAACGACTAGTTAGGTTTTGTTCCCAAATTGACATAGAAAAAATTGATGTAAGATTGTCTTACCTATTGTTGATGAGAAACCAAGATCTATATATTAGGGGTAGTCACAATTCCTCCACCATCAAAATTTTCCATGGAGAATGAGAAGTAATAGGAACCAATGGGAAGCATTAGCGGGTAAAGGAAGTGTGACACCCCTTATTCATTTAGAGGATGAGATGTGGAGAATTGATGGGAGCCAATAGGGAGCCATAGCATAGTCCTAAATAGAATATTCTTCTTTGGAGAAGTTTCTCCATGCCCATTCTTCACCTCTGGAGAAGAAGAATAGGCATGGAGAAAACTTCTCCAAAAAAGAATATTCCCTTTCCACATGCATGTGGAGAGCCAACCCAGAACCAGTACGTCCCCATTCTCCATAGAAATTTGAGAGAATAGAGGAACTGTGACTACCCCTACTATAAAGAAGTTCAGACTTAGCTTATCCTTGAGTTCGGGATGTGGATACAGAACCTACATTGAAAGAGGAAACACTTGCAATGCTGTCTTTTAGAAGAAGAAGTTCATTTGTGGTTGTCGGTAAGGTTTGTGATCGATGGAGTAGATTTTGAGTTGTGAAAATTGGTATATTAGTTGATTTGGAAGAGTTTGAGGGAGAAAGGGATGCAACAATCTAGTCTTCATGGAGATAGGATGTTGCTTGATTAGCTTGTGGTTGAATCATTTGTGTGTTTTTGTTAATTTTTTAAAGCTTCCGGGATTGCTTTGAATTTTAACTTTTTTAAACAATTGATGTAAATTAAAAACATGGAAATGAAGTATTTATGTTATTTTCAATCCATATCAATTCATGCAATTGGAGAGAAATAAAGCTTTTTTGTACACATTAAGGCAATTGGCCCTTAAGCATGTGCTTAAATTTATTTTTTTCAATTGATGTGAATTTAAGTCACAAATGAAGAAAAAACATTTTTTATTTTTTATTTTTGTGAAACACATGGACCATTTCCATTGATAGACGATACAATACAAAGAACTAGAGGAACCAATCCAAGGTGAAACTAGCAGGAAGTCAAACTTTTAATTTTCTAAAATCCATATATCCCTTTTTAACTTTCCTAAAAACTGAAGAAGAAACATTTCACTAACAAGGGAGGTGCTAGCGTGGCTAAAGACATGACGATATTAACCCCTCACTGCCCAAGGCCTGAATAGGTCAAAAAACAACATTTTTTTTGAAGTGTTATAGATATAACTTTCATTGAGTTATAGAGATCTCAACCATACAATATTGTAGTGCACTTGTTGTAGATTACATGCACCAAATTTGGTGTCATTTGACCGCATAGATTGCAAGATTATAATGTTTTAGTGTTAAAAAAGGATGCTGAATTTTTCCTAAAAATTCAGTTGGAGGCGAAATTCAATTTCTAACTCTACTCAAATGAAGAAACTTAGAACTATAAAGTGATTCAAAATCAGCATAAAAACACATTGGTGACAAAAATTATCATTCAATTGACTCATTGTGTCTACAAAATGACTTCGAAATGTCAAAAAATAGCAAGAAAAGTTGCAAAAAATACATCAAAAGCTGAACCTCCTTCTACTAAAATGCTTCTTAGTCACTCATAACTTCTTGGATTGATATGAAATTTTATACACACAAACTAGACTAGTATGTGCAAATTTTCCAAAAAAAATTATTGAAAATGAACATTGTATGAAGAAGAAACAAGCCGCCGAAGTTGACTGTAATCCAAAAATGTTAGGATTTTGAACTTCGAATTGCTCCCAAACATTCAAAACGACTTGGATTGGCATGAAAATACTACCACAATAACTAGACTTCAAGGGGAACTTAACCCAACAAATTTTTATTGAAAACGAACTTTGGATAAAGGAGCTACAAGCCCCCGAAGCTGCAGCCATCAAATGCAGTTTGCTGAACTGAAATTGAACTTGTGAACTTCGATTGGCTTCCAAAAATTCAGTAAATCTTGGATTGATCTGAAAATTTTACCACACAAACTAGAAGAGAGAGCGCAAATCTTCCAACAAGTTTGATTGAATTCGGACATCGGATGCAAAAGTTACAATACTTTGAATTTGACCTGAGGACACTTTTGGTCCCCTTAGGCGGTGAGGGGTTAAAGAGATTTACTGTGGGGATCTTGAATCTTTCCCTCACATTTCCCCATCCGCAAACAATACAAACCCTACAAAGAAGCGGATAACAAAAACGAACACGACTGTGATGGCCTCCTCTCTGATTGACTAAGTTAGTTGAAGTTGGCTCTACTTCTCATGCCTGGTAGTTTTATAAAATAAAACAAAAAGATAAAGAGAATTTCTAATTCATTTGTTTTAGAAAATATAAAGATTGCCGCCTAGGATTGCTTCCTCTGGTTCTGTGTACCTTTTCCTTTTATCAATGGAAATTGTCCATGCATTTCAAAAAAAGAAAAAAAACATGAACACAAGTGCAAGCAATGAAACACAAGCCTAAGAGCCTCATGGCAAAATGTGGTGTAATTTGGCTTGCAAAATAGGAGCCATCCAATTTGCAAGCCAAACCACCCTACCTGTAGCATGCTATAAGTTCCCAAATTTGAACCGCTTTGCAAGGTCCATCCAATGGGCTATAGTGCTAAAGGTCCGTGCTTTTAGGGAAAGTGCTGGTGCTCTTGTCTCATGTGGTTTGCAAGCCACCCAAGGCTTTTGGCCCGGCCTCTTAACAAGTTCATCTGTTTTGCAAGACAGGTGGGGCAATTTTGCAAGCCACCATGGACAAGTCATCCATTTTGCAAGATTGGCGGTGATGCTCTAAGCAACCCAAACGAGACCAAAACAAAGTAGTCAATGCACGATTGCAGGTTGAGAAATTCCCTGACAATCCTAGCCTTGAAAGCCTCCACATGTTGGACCTCCTTCACAACTGGCATCATGTGCCATCACAGTTCATCCATTAAGTTACACAGGGAGATTGGGAGGGCATTACCCCGGGGTAGAATTTCAACATGTAACTATACCCCTTTGACTTTCTAAGAACAGAAAGTCTAACGGGGTCTAGTTCCATGTTGAAATTATACCCGGGGTAACGCCCTCCGGATCTTCCTGTGTTAACGGCGCAGTCCGATCGGAGGCAAGGGCGCTTGAAGCGACATGGTGCACTGGTCCGTGGCCTATAAGCTTACCCGACTGAGGTCCCCTGAATCCCATGTTTTCCTAGAATTGAAATCGCCAGAGTATGAACAAGGTAAGGTTTTGGCAAAATTTCGCCACCACTAAAACCATTGACGGACTTGAAACGAGTTTGGGTTTATTGTACACAAATACATACATATATATAGGTATTTATGTAAGTATGTGCCGGGTTAATTACACCCTGCTACCGTGGCTATGGTTATCGGTCCAAGCGCGCCACATTCGCTCTCTTGGCGGGCAGCACTTCAGCACTTCAGCTTAGTTGTGTGGCTCATCTAAGTTACCTGGCCAACTAATTCACAAAACGTCGACAGAGAGTTTCGATTTCTCAGAATTCATCTTCTACTTGAAATGAAGGCTTCCATACCTTGTCTGAGGCCGGTACACTCCTTTCTCCGGACTAAAACTGTTCATGTGTGGTTGGAAACCTTCGCAACATCATGAAATTCATATAAAATATACTGTCAATCTCGTATGATAGATAGCCATATGTCACCGCTTCCAATTCCAAGCAGTACCTAGTTTTCAAATATCAGGTCTACCTACAACTGTTTAGAGCTTGTCACTGTTTTCTTCAAGATCTCCCAGTCCTCAGAAGAAGCAGTGCTTAGATAGCGGAGTGTACAGTTTCCATCCCTGTACTTTGTTTCTTGAATTTCAGGCTACCTCTCGGTACCATTTTTCTTGCATGAAACACGGCAAAAATCGTGGTAAATTTGGAACTTTTACAGAACACAAAAAATCTCTTTGCAAGTCTCAGAGAAGGAAAGGAAGGAAAGGAAAGGAGTCGATACATTGATCGAGTTTCACTTGCGATGTCAACTAGATGAATAGTCTTTGGATAGCAAAACTCTTTTCATAGATCTAAGAAGCAAAGTCTTCTTACAAATTCCATGATTCACAACTATTTTTTTCTAAGACAACAGAAGGATGGAAGCTATTTAGGAAAAATTGCAAAGTAACAAATCTTTTATAGATATATACACACCAATCGATCTTGCTATTAATTTATCTTCCCATACTTTTAAATCAAAAAATGGACACCCACAAATCCATGCCATAGTCTCCAGTGTTGAATAGACAAAAGACAAGAAAATTGAACTACGACACATCACAAAGCGTGCAATCGTGCAATACAAACATGACTTACAAGTTGTCCTGAACATTGTGAAAGGCCTTCTTGCTTACTTTCGCCGATTCAACACGACGCAAAGTTATTATACACAAGCTCCATTTTCAAGTCATTGAGTGCATGACTCACAACCACCACCAGACGAGGGGTGATCAGTAATAAAGTATCAATGTTTAGCTGTAGCTAATAGAATACATGCACAAGGAGTTGGAGGGATATGTGAGCTTCTTGCATCGCGCACTGAGCATGCTGAACACCACGTTTGATGTCGTTGCAATGGCATACTTGTATCCATCCGCAAAGTTGATGGGCACTGTGGCTGTGTACGTCCATGTGCCGTCATCTAGTTGCATGACTGGTTGATGAAGCCTGTTCAAAGGATCCACATAGTATAACATAATTGAGTCCATTTTTGTGGAGGTGGCAACCCAGTTAATCAATTAGATCTCATAATCTTGTTTTTACATCCTTCGTTGAGCATGATTGAACAGAATTCAACCGTTTCAGGTTATGTTTCATTATGTGAAACTGCAACGTCATTAAGATTCAGGGAAAGGGATTGTTAGACATACCAGTCCGAGTTGCCTCTAACAAACACGTAAGGAATTGTTGACTTGGTGCTATTGAGGGCATTATATGCATCAAGAGCTTGGGCTACTCCAACAGCCTCCATGGCAGACCTGCACAACAAACATTTGTTACAAAACGAACTCGCAATTTTGTGCTCATTTAACAAGGGTCAAGAGCTGATGGGTACGCTCTTCTTATCTGTTATGTGTTACTAAATCTTCAAATCTGTGTAATTTTTTGATTCAGCTGCAGAGTTCCATATCTCTCAGTTCACAAATAATGCCAGAAAGTCATAAAAATTAAAATTAAAAGCTGACTCAGCTATAAACATCCAGAAAAAAAAGAAAAGCACGTAGAGTTACATCAGGGCCAGCCAGGGACCCCTGAACTTACACTGCAATAACATCGAGTGCTGTAAGAGATGTGTTGAAAGCCAGGTTGATGGTGAGAGCCGTGTAATTCCTGGCTGTCATATCCCAGGGGACGCCGGAATAAAAAAACTGAGAATCGACTTCCACGCACTGCTTGTAATCATAAACTTTGGGAGGACTCTTGGGGTTCAAGTTATACGTTCTGTTGGTCGAGTTGCTGATGTATCCCCAGTACTCCTTCTCAACTCCCTGCACTCACAGAATCACCGTCACTAAGTTACATGCACTAGCTAGGTACGTAAATGAAGGAACTTTCATGAGAAGAAAAACTGTCTTTGAAATGGCTGGTCCCCGACATCAAAGAGCTCAAGTTCTTCATTCCCATCGCTCATTGGAACAATCGAACTGAATCACTACGCCACATGTCCTCATAGCAAGTGTTTTTTTAAGAGTTTTTCCAAAGTCAACGATTCATAGTTGACATAGATTGTAGAAGCTTGTCTACATAGTGACTAAGGCAGTAAATTTATCCCTGTAAGAAATTGGATGAAAAAAAAGGCTCAGGTCTGTATTCTTAAGTCTCTCGTACACAGACAAATCTCTCACTATTCACAGTACCGGTAGTGTATGAGCCACGTTAAAAGTGCCAAAGACGCCAATAAAAGACGCCAATAAAAGACGCCAATAAAAGACGCCATTGAAAGTGCCAAAGTCGTGGAATTCCGCCGATTTGCCGAAATTGACGTTCAAAGCTGCCATACGATCTCGATTGCAACGATTGCAAGGAGAGCAAGAAAGGCCAAAATCAATTCATGGTATGGTATGCCCGAGAATCTATTCTCTGGTACCTGGAGGATTGTGTTGCGGAGAGGGGCCTCGGAAAGACTATTTTTGGTAGCGGCAGCAGCAAGAATCTCATCAGCCAATGCAAGGCTGCCTTTTGTGTGGGAGTCAAAAATGCAGTCTCCGTAGAGGAAAGCGGCCTGCGGGCCGTAAATCTCCTCGGGGAGAAAGCACATGTCGGGGTATCCTTCGGCTTGTCCCACCCAATCCGCCTGCTTGCAGTTCCAGTTCATAGACATGGGAGTCACGCACACATCGCCAAAACGAGTAATCTGCAGGAAATCAACAGATCATCCCAATTTAGCCACGAATGATGATCATTAGAAAATGGACGCCAACTGAAGTTCATTAGTTTCATGGTCATGTTCGGTAACATCACTAGGAGACATGCGGTCTGCGCATCAACTGATAATGCGGTTCTTTTGGGGAGTCATTGCCCTCGTCTTAGCAGACCATGTTCCCACTAGTGAGTAACCAATGTGGCATTCAAGAGGAACAAAAATGCGGCATTCAAGAGCCCAGAACCCTGAAACAAGACTTTGAAGTGCTCACATGGGTTTTGAGGTGGACAACTAAAACCTTGAGCTGTAAAGTCTAAACAAAATAGTGAATTTAGGTTTCCCCTCACTAATTTCTTGACAATTGACACAACACAAATATTTACTGTTACTGTACGAGAATGCACTACTTTTGAATGAGTTATTGTTGCAATTAGGACTCATGAACCTCCATGTGTACAAATGGAAGTATCTCTAGAAATATATGCTGACTTTGATGACTTGTAGAGTAACTTTCTTGGGAAGGCAACCAAGGCAACCTATTTTCACTATTTTGTGTAAACTAAGTACAGTTATGACACACTAGCTCATGGGCTCCAGTTTCCAGTCGGAAGGCAATTGTTCTGATCCACAAAACTTAGCTTGTTCTATGCCTTCCAATGTCGGGAAATTCTGAAAATACGTGATTTTTTCTGAAATGACTGGTAAACATCAAGCAACCATACAATCATGACTTCAGTCTGATTAATCTTCTGGAAGAGAGCTCACTTGGTGTGTTGGATTGGCTTTTTTACAGTGGCCAGCGTTTAGGATGCCACCCACGGCAGCAGACCAACCTGATGTCCCCACGTAAATCAGTTCCTTGAATTTGGGTCCCAGGCACTTGGCCATGTCAATAGCACACAATGCAGCTGTTGTTGGCCCAATTCCTGCCACCACGTGGATCCATATTGGGTAACATCGTTAGCACTTCCATCCTCCACGACTTCTGCCAAATTTTGGCTACAGAAACAGAGCATGTGAAATATATATGCTGCCACATTGTTAGGTTTGAAAAATTTATCCATTTATCAGTGTGTTTTAGCAATGCTCGAGCTAATCAATAAGAATCGCATTTTGGATCAGTGGTTCACCTGGCACTCAAATAATTGGATCTGTCCGAGGGTAATGAAGGCAAGGGGTTCGGATAACTCTATTGATTGCTGATCAAGGATTTCTCCCCATTTTTTTATAAATCAGGCCAAATGTAATTAGAGAAACATCTGCCAAATATATATCGTTACAGCAACAGAACAGGTGACTATACACATGCCAGTGCTAACTTGTTTGATATGCATTAGCGCATTAAGCAGTGTGTTTTAGCAAGGTGAGATAATTAATGAGAATCACATAATTTGGGATCGATCAGAACGTGGTGAAATAGACGACTCACCAGAAGTGGCAACAATCGTGGGCTGGCCCAGCATCGTGCCCACAGTGACACGAGGACACAACAAAGTGCCGGTCGGAATGGAAACCGGGCTCTGCAACGACTCCTCGAAGTGGATAGCTTCTGGAGTGCCAGAGAAAGTGCCAGGGTCCGCCACCATGAGCACTGTGTATTCTGCATCACTGAACGCTTTCAAGCAGGCTTCAGTCGCCGTCAGGTGTCTCCTGCATAAAGTCAGGTTCCATCAGCTTAGCAGAAATAATTAAAACTCCCCTCCTGTCATTCATTGAAGTCCTCGCATAAGCTGTATGACGGATCTCTCTAATCAGTTAATGCTGCTGTATGGCACGAGCATCATGTGTTCATATGAGCGTCACTACAATAGCTCCGAGACTAAGTTACATGGTTTCACTTAATTAAGGTAAGACATCTAATTTGAGTCAAAGACGCCTGGCCTGAACCCAAGATCTAATCCTGTCCTAGTTTGTGGCCTGAAATTAGACCTTAGTGAAGCTACATGTCACAAATTTTGGCTCTGCGAATATCCCCAATTTAACAAAATCGACGGTAGTCTCAATTCAGACAATTGGCTATTGAAGTATGTGCACGTCTCAAATTTTGGTATGTGCGCTACTCGTACATGGTGGCACAGAGAGGCCCACAACTGGATTGGGACACAAATGGGATGCACTGGCTTACTTTTGTTGAACATAGACCTAGTTAGTGAGCATCAGAGACTTTGTGAAAGTAGAGCCTTCTAACAAGAAATAACACGCCAAGCTTTGGGAGTGGCAAGAGACATAGGTTGGTTCTATAGCAATGCCGTAATTACCGGATATAACGTCGACGATTGAATCCTACTGATTTCAATCGTACCAACTCAAGAGTCTCAAAAGAAGGCTACCTTGATGCAAAAAGAGATGTAACCATGCTCTCCATATCTAATGTTACAGAAATGAACAGAAATGGACTCCATTGAAGATAATTAGAACACAGACTTGACAATTGAGCATCAGTGAGAATCAACGGAAAGAGCTAGGATTAGTGGTTTCTCTGTTTACCTTTCGGGAGGCAACCTGGCAGTCACTTGAGCAACAAAAGTGAACAGTAGAAACAGCAGTGGAAGTAATCCAGTCGCCATTTTTCACCCTGAATGGAAACACAACACATTATTATGATACGAAAAAAACAATCAGCAAACCAAAAACTCATTGCTACTCTAATCAAGCTCATAATTCATGTATTGTGTTCCTCAGAAGTATATTCCTACCAAAATGTCCTGCTTCGCCGGGGTAGGGGCACGGCACTACTCCTGAGCTCAAGCGTCCAAGGTTTTTATGTAATTCGTGGAAAGGAGGATTGATAGAATTCTATTCATATACTACTGTAGCACGTTTCTCATCAGGTAAGAGATCAGACACAGCTATGGAACACCCAACTAGTTGCAATAAGTTTATCATTGGTGACAAGAGGTCTATCAATCCTCCTTGCCACAGATTAGACCTCCGTAACCAGCGTCTGACCACCCTCTGCCAAGAAATTAAAGTCACATGTGGAACTTGCTTCAATTTGGATTAGTACCTGAATCCCGTACCGCTTCTCCAAACGTGGTCACAATGACTTGAATGCAAAACAGAAGCTGCACTATTAAGAAATGAATATGACCTGTAGCTAGCTGACGTCCTGTTCAGGTGAAGAATGGTAACAAAAGGATTGTAATTTTATTAATGCAGTCTTCGTCGTCAACAAATTCTGTCACCCTTTTCCAACTTATGATAATAATTCAACCAGCTTATGCATGACCAAGCTGCAAGAGTCCAGTTTCTAGTTTAATTCCTGTTTTTGCCACAAATTAATCAACACACGTTCAATTGAAGTCTTGTTCAGAGTATGGTTTGGTTGGGAGTCATTACTTCCGTCCCAAAAGGAATATAAAGTTCGGAAGCATCCCTCGATCTAGCGCCGTGGCCAATGGCCCAACGCGCAAGATTATATTCCACGTGGGAGGACCGGCGGATCTACAGGCATTATTCTTCTTCCTTTTTTTTTCAATTAGAGACCTTGTATATTGAAAAGAATAAAATCAACAGGTATTCTGGCAGGAATCCGGTGTAAAAAGCGAAAGAGAGAAAAGGAGTATCAGCCTGCTTGTTTCTTCCTAATACATTTGTCCTTGTTCTATTTTTTTATTTTATTTTTAAAAAAGGGAGTATCAACCATTCCGCCCGCGTGCACTAATAGACACACTTTAACTTAGTTTCCAGCAGGAATGCAGGATCCTCTAAACTAGTCAAGTCTCCTGTGTCCTGACAACTCTGGCTTCAGCAATCAGCACGCAAACGCCCACGATTTCCTGCAGTCGACAACCAAATCATTCAGTTTCTGACATTACCTACGAGATTGGCTCTTCGCTAAGCACCGAGAAACGATTCTGTCTTGTAACAAGCCTGGGTCTACTAAGCCGGCTTATCTACACTCACAGAGGAAAGATTATGTTACTACTCGATTTCTTGATCGAGGTGACAAGCTAATTAGTTGACGCAACTCTGCATGTTCACAAACCGAGATTTCTGACTCTGTTTATGCCCCCCGGCCCCTATTGCAAATTACATCTGTCTTCTACTCCGATCCCGAATACCGATCTCTTGCACTGCAAGGAGCTTGCATTCCCCAGGATATGCAATAGAATTTCATGCTGACTTCCTGAAAACCTCCTTCGTAAGGACGTAGACGTCCGTCCGCGCTTGCCTGGACAGCGAACTAAACCAACCCAAGCCTTTTGTCTATGCCAACAATGAATCGGGCAATGAATGTCCTCTGCCGGTACACAACCTCTCTAGGCTAACGAAACTCTCGCATCATGTTTCCAGCAGCGAAGCTTTCAAGGCGACGTGGTGAACTTTCCCTTAGTCCGGACATCAAACGCTATAATTAAGGCCCGTTTCAGACATGGACGATGACCCACGATTAATTGTAAATTACGAAGCTTTCACGAGCGGATTGAAAACCATATCACCAAACAGAATTGAAACAACGGACGCACAACTTACTTCCCCACGTGGATTGAGTTAAGGGTTGCGAATTCTCGTGCACAAATTAATTCAATGCACAATCCGTTTGGGGATGGATATAAGTTAAGAGCTCCCTCGCTAGCTAGAAGAACAACAAGCTCTGTGCTTCGAGTAGATTAAGAAGCACTGATAGTTACGACCAGACCTTTTTTTTTCAATTATTGCGAAATAGTGCCAGATTGCACCAGGGAAAAATATAATCTGGCTAAAAATGGGCAACCAACCAACCGTGAAGGGGTTTTTTGCCGAAAGTGACATGTGCCTCCTACTAATGACTTGTGATATTTTCTATCCAATATGCGGATGACTTTTGAAATTTTATGTCGCCACTTTGGCACTTCATAAAAAAGGAAAAACGAAAAGCTCCGATTACCACCACACTTAAATTACAAAAAGCACGCGCAGTGCTCAACTGCCATGTACAGTTAACTTATTAAATCCAGTGAGCCCAAGCCATGGGGATTCGAATATGCTCACTTGCTGAAATTAAGTTAAGATAAGATATACAGTAGGAGTTCCGGAATCTGGAATTCTGGATTGGTGCCGAACTGGATGCTTTTGACAAGTTGGCAAACGAGGAGTGCGTGCTAAAAAGGGTCAACGACCAACCTGAGAGTCGTCCTTTTCACGACATTGGGAAGGACAACGGACAAGTGGACAACCCAGCCAGTCCGAAAGGCAGTCCATTGCTCTTAAACGTCGACACGGACGTTTAGTGTCCGATGGATGACGAAAACCTCTCTGCCGGATGTAAGAAAGCTTTTTTCATCCGGGTTTTTTTTGTGAAAGCGGTAATGCAGTTCTGCTGCGTCAGGGAAGTCCAGGAATAGGGTCATTGAATGTATTCTCATTATTAAGTGGTGTAAATTGCAAGAAAATGTCCTGGAGATTCATATGGACAGTCATACATCAGAAAAAGTTGGGCCAGATTGCTTTGATGCCATTTTGACACCAAAGGCAGCATACAGGTCATTTTAGTGTCATTTTGTCCATACTAGGTTGGTATGGAGGTTGGCACCAAATTAACTTTCAATGCACCATTGTGGCACCATATTCACATGCCTTGAAGTTCCTAATGTAGCTAGAGCCACTGCAACCCTTCTTTCAATTTCCATGAGGGCAACAGGCAATGTATGCTTTCTCAGTCTTTGTTCAATGCAGGAACAATGTATTCAACTGCGGTCAGCAACAACATGCATACTATTCACTACCCACTCTTTTCTATGGTTACCAGTCCGTCGTTTAAGGGTTAAGGTACTTGAGGACACTCGGGAAAGTACAACTAAGCTGAACAGGAGAGTAAACTTGTGAATCACTCGCACAGACAAAATTCAAATCCTTCTCCACATGAGGGTTCAAGCACCTATAGCTAATCATTTAAGCAATTTTGGAGCAAATCCTAAGCAGTATGAGGTGATGGAAATTTTTCCCATGTAGGAAGATAGGAAATATGAGGATTGCAAAATTCTGCAGAATTTTGTTCCTAAAATTGAAATTATTGTGAATTTTGGGAGCCAAAAAGTACTCATGACCTATAGCCAATGCCTAAACTCTTCCAATTCCGATCATTCATCAAGAAGGCCTCCAAATCTAAACCAAAAATAATGTTATTGTTACAAAATAAATAAATAAATAAATAAATAAATAAATAAATAAAGGATATGTCTAGTTGGTTGAATTTTGGCCAACCGGGACTATAATTATTAAATTCTTAAATTTTTTTTCTATTTTTTGGAGAATTTTTTTAAAAATTCTGCAAGTGACATCATTATAGGTCCATTTTGTAGCCTTCTTCAATCCCATTTTCTTGTAATGCCTATTCATTTTGAAATCTAATAATTTTAGGCCAACAACATTGGAAGAAGATGCATCTTTCCAAGATTAATTTAAGGAAAATTAACATATCACACACAAAAGACCTATTAGAAACATTTAAAGAATGATCCATTAAAGTTATTTATCAACCTAGGAACTAATTTCAATAAACGAGATTTGGGGTATATTAGGTTGAGTTTGTGTCCACAATCAATGTCTTGGATGATGGTGATGGAGTGATTAGTGACTACAATAGGAACTTCCATCTTTTTAATGTACATTTATTACAAGAAGTGTCATCTAACATGGTATCAAGTTTGAAACCATGTCAAATGGATGTAGTTTGTTAAACTACATTAGTTTGAGTAGTTCAATCTTATTTGGGAACCTTAGATTATTTTGAGACTTCACTTTGGGTGGCACTTCTTGTAGAAGTTAACTCTTCTTCATGTAAAAGTTAACTTGTTCATATAGAAGGTAATCTTTTATTCCTATTAACTAGGGTTGGCAATTATTTAGGCTTTGAGCTTCGCTTGACTTGGCATTCTTTCTTGAGAGTGTTGAGGTCAAGATCTTTGCTTGAGAGTGTTGTTTTTCGCATTTTTGTTTGGATTTTGCTTTCATATTTGATGTAGTTTGATGTCAATCAATTTTTCATGTATTATGATTCATATTTAGATAATAGAAGTAAATTTTTTAAGCCTTCATATTGTGATCTTATTAGGAAAAATTGTGTCTATTGTAGGTGAGCAAGATGACCATTATAGATACACTTTTTGTTGGTTCAGAGATAGTCTAGAGACTCTTGGGGGCCAATTGGGCAACACACTCCAAAAATTCATAACAAATTCATACTTTGTCAAAATATTTTATTTCAATTGCTATCCCCATTTCTCACATTTCTCTTTTATGTAGAAAAAAATTCAAAAATTTCAACCATGCCAACAAGGCAATCCAGTCATTTTGCCTGTCATAGGCTAGTTTACCTTGGGACAAACCCTAAAAACAAAAGGGATCACCTTATCACAGTCTTGCACTCAATTTGCTCATGGTCAAACACAATCATTCTCATCAAACACGGTCACAGGAGCCTTATCCGCAGGCAGTCGCCCATACATAGACATCCACCATGTCATCGCCCCAGTTCGGGGCTCAGCATGTGTGCCATCGCCACCTAGACCAAACAACACTTCCCGTTCTTTTCTTGAAAGCTGGACCTTGTCATCGTCCTCCCCATTCTTTCAACCGAATTTTCAAACTCTACTTAAGTTATTTCAAGTTGTGTTCTTTGCGGATCATGTCTTTCCCAAGCGGCCATTCCTTTTGAGCTTCTTCTCACCTAATTTGGCTCCATTTTGCATTTGTTAGGTTCGTTTATAGAGGAATCAATACCCCCGAACATTCTGTGATTGATATGTGCGGTTCGGCCAATAACAAATCCCTTGTTTGCGCCTTATGGATTGTGAAAAAACTAACTTTTGTCCACTTGAACGTTTTTATTGTTCCTCTAGTTTTTTGTGAAATTGGTGAGGTTTTTGAATTTTTTTCGGATTTCGTGTTGGTGTCTTGATTAGGAAATGTTTTTTAAAGTGATTGTAATCCATAGTTGTTATTTTTGAATCGAATTAGCAGGAAACTATCGAGTGTGAGCACTGTATGGCTGTGATGGTGGAAGTTGAATTTTAGGTCTCAATCATCCTGAGCCAATACAATGTTTACTAGTTTTTAATTTTCAATTGGCACTATGAGCTGCATGGAGAGGTAGAACATCGTGTGGTTCAACCAATCGCAGAATCTTCTTTGATTGTGGAACAACAAATTTTTTACCACTTGACCTGTTTATTTATTTTTCACTAGGTTTTTGCGAAATTGTCCAAGGTTTGGGAGTTTTTTTTTTAATTTCGTTTTGTCGTCTTAGTTTGCAAATGGTGTTTGTAGTGATTCTAGTCCTGTAATTATTAATTTTGAAGTGAAATAGCGGTCAACTGTTGAGAGTGCGAGCTTTGCATGGCTGCCACGATGGAAATCAAATTTTAGGTGTCAATCATCCTAGGTCAATAATATAGGCACTAGTGGTTCAGATTTTCAATTGGCAATGCGAGCTATAATGAGAGGTAGAACATGATGATCTGAAAACGAAGCTTTCAAATTTGGAAGGAGCATTGTGGAGTGAAGATAAAGATGGTTACATTTGTCCACCACTGTTGTAAGTATTCTCTGCATATACAAGTTTTTAAGTTAAATTGGAAACAGAATGTCGTTAGTGACCGCCGTGTGAATCTTGTTGTTGGTTGTAATAAGGTCGGGACACACAAAATTGCCTCGTTTGGGTTTGAGGATAGTTCCTGAACTATTTGTAGGGTTCTTTTAGCAAACAAAAAAAGATTCCAATGCTTGAAAGAATGCAATATTTGGAATTATTACGCAGGTTCAAAGTTTTTCGATTGTGTCTGAATGTTTAGGTGGTTTGCATGCTCTTATTCAATATGTTCCACGGTCTAAGATTTTAGGGTTGCAATTTTGGTTCAGTGGTATTTATGAGTATTCCTACCTTATGTACCATATTTGTGTGATTTTCGAAAGACGTTAGCTTAGAAGCAAGAGGCATTAAATATGAGTTTGAAATTTTGTCAAACCTAGGGTTTGCAAATATATGTTATTGACTATGGATAGTCTACTCTTCGAGAAAGCATTGCATTCATGCCAATATGTATATCTATAATTTATCTTTTCAAATTTTTGCCATATGATTTCGTTCTTGAGATTTCTGTCTTTTGTTCATGCCTTTCAATAAAGTCCAGCCTATTATATATGTACGCATTTCTCCACTATACTGCAACTAAGATCACTTAACTTAGGTTTATTTGCATCTCATAGCTCGAATTGTATATGCCATATCGCTCTTATTTGTGAATTGTTAAAATTTGGAGACAATAAAGACAGATGGATCATGTATTAGAAAGAATTGTTGACCTTACCACCTCAAGAGTTGTTCGTTGCTTTGTTTTGAGCTTCCATATATTACATGCTCTAGAGTGAACTTCTTCATTATTTGCTTATACAACAATGATTGCGTAGTTTTGATTGGACACTATTGGATAGTCGTTCTAGAGATGCAGGATATTTTTAGTCATTGAGATGTAGTTTGATATGCCTAGAAATTGATCTGTTGATTGGGCTGGTAAAATTTGTGTGTGCATCATCTTTTAATGTTGTCAACTTCTTTTTTTTAGTGTTTTCAGGCTTTCATGTCAAATGCTTCTCTGAAGGTTTCATTTGTTATTTCTCTTTATGTAGCAAAGAAAATGTATAAGCTTGCCTCTTCAAGCAATGTTGGGTCAAGTTGGTGGTCGGGGGAATCTATGGAAGAGATGTGACAACAAGAAATAGTCCTAAAGCCTCAATTCCCCATGTAGTTACCTAACTGCCCAATATGTTGGGATAGTTTTGATGATGGGCCACGAATGCCGCGACTCTTACATTGTGAAAATACCATTTGCCAGGTATGCCATTTCCTAGGTGTTCTTTGTGTTCTTATTGGGTTAGCAATATAACTACTTTGAGAGAAGAACAATTTTTCTTACACGACATATAAACATTGTTCCAACAGCTAATATTAGACTCATTTGTTGAGAAAATTGATCTGACATTTCTAAACAAGTTTTGGTTGTTTACTTGGCGAGTTGCAATGGCTATTCTGATGTAATTGGTTTGCAATACCTTTCAGTCTTGTTACAACAATTTGGTTTCTCCATGCCTGAGCGTGTGGAGAGATATGGTAGTATGGGACAACCCAATGGCTATTATGATTGCAAATCTCCCGGTAGTTTAGAAAAAGATCAATGCTAGGTCTTCTTTGCTTCACAGATATTCTTATTTGTATATGGCAAGTATGCTTGGAGCACCTTCTCTTCAAGTCAGATTTAGGGCAACGACAAGTTCGTTGCCCAGAATGTCGTAGGATTTGTGTATAGCATAGGCTTCATGAACTCCCCAAGAATTACATCCTCCTTCGTGTTCTCAACTCATTTGCCTCTATGCACAAGCCACTGGAGCTTCCTCCAAGGCCTATTCAATTGCCTCAACTTCCTTTTGTCTCTCAAATATTATAGCTCTCATCTCTTATCATCGAACATATTCCGGGGATGATCAATCGTAAGCTATGGGAGTTGGGCAAACTAGCATGGACCTTGGCAGCTTTGTTTGTGCTCCTTCTTCTCTCCTTTGCGCATATGGTGTTGGCATGGTCCACTACAATTCTGGGCTCCTTTGTTTTTATGTGGTTTTCCCTTGGAGGTATGGGCCTTGTTGTGTTTATGTTCTCCACATGGTGCTATTACAACATGGTACAATTTTTGATTGACATGGGTTTAGGTCAATTCCATAAGATCCGTTACCGAACTCTTTGTTTGTATTTGTAGCTTTCAGTTTTAGAATGAGAGGTATGTATTATATTGATCTTAGCTTATTAGCACTATGTTGAACTGGGAGGAACCTAGGTACTAATAATTGAATCAATGTCAATCGTACTCAAGACTTTGTAACAATTTAGCTACACTGAATAGGGGTATTAAGGGGACCCATACTAATTAATTGGCATTTCACACTATGTAAATATCTACCTTTATTGTACATCAACAGTTATTGAAGTGTGCGAGGAATGTACATCATGTTTCAAACATCTATAATTTTCCACAATCAATCCCTTTAATTTTTTGGTCCCCTTAATACCCCTATTCAATGTAGAACAATTCTTGGAATGATTGAGTTGCATGAGGCCCAGCTAAAGAACTTTGCTACTTTCAAACCATTCTTATTTGAGTGTGAGGATTTAATGGAAGCACATACTTTGTTTTTGTAAGAGTATAAAAGGTCTAGTGTTGACTCTTCAATCACTGAGCACTTCAATAAAATATATCATGGATAAATTCGTCCCCAAATAATGTAAGAACTTATATAAAACATTCAATAGGGATATATCCTGGAAGGAAGGATGCAACCCTATGAAACTAAGATAGTCACCAATATACAACAATTATTGGACCAACAAGTGCATTCTTTGTTCTTTTAGTAAATAGTGATGTCATCCTTTGGACCTTTTTGGTTTGTAGTGTCCTTACAAGGTTAACCCTTTAGGTTTTAGGTTTGAAATTCTCCAAATGTTATTCTACTAAAGAATTCAAAAATTAATTTAAAATTGTGTTTTTTTTAATTTTGTAAGAAATATTCAAAGTGAAAGATAAAAGCTTCCTAATAGTGTCCTTACACATGTACTAAATTTCTTTTTTCAGGAAGTAGGAATTTTAGAAAAAAGCATCCATCAATATTTCAAGAAGTGATGAACTTTATTTTAACAATACTACTAAATTCCTTCATAACACCAAATATTTAGTTGAGGGTTTTACACCACAAGCCCAAAGAATCGAATGCCAATTTGTATGAATGATTCCATTGTTATAAGGAATAGCTATTCTAAAAAAGAAATTTAATTCAATGAACCAAAATTTATTTAACCATTCATAAAGGGATCATGAAGGGACAACCTTTGAAGAATCCTTCATAATTAGTCTAATGGACTTGATCAAGAATCCCTCACAAATCCTTCATAAACTTGACATTAGAAGAGATTTGAGGGCATGAAGAGGCCACAAGTTATTTTGAGTTCCCAAGATGTGGGAACTCGCCACATTAGTAGTATGATGTGGCACAAACACTACCACGTTAGATGATATTATTTTCAATTATTTATTTTAAAATTAATTAATTCAATTTTAGATATATCAATATTTTCTACACTGAATAGGGGTATTAAGGGGACCCATAATAATTAATCAACATTCCACACTATATAAATATTTACCTTTATTGTACATCAATAGTTATTGAAGAGTTCGGGGGATGTGCATCATGTTTCAAACATCTATAGTTTTCTACAATCAGTCCCTTTAATTTTTTGGTCCCCTTAATACCCCTAGATAGTATAGAAATTCTGGAAAAAAATATTTAAAAAATATTTATTTTCCAAAAATTTAGAAATTCCGCCTATCATGTCCTAGTTCCCAGTTTTTGGCAATACAAGGAACAATGCAAGGAACAATCCTAAAATGGGCTCTTGAAGTTTGCAATCCTCCTCTAATGTTTGAAGAACATTTTTTCTTGAGGAGAATGCATAGTGAGCTAGAAGAAAAATAAATGCTTACCAAGAAGTACATAAATTTGAATTTAACACATAAGACAATATAGAATAGCCAAAGAGTCAAAACCTTCCATTGATTTTATTCACACTAAATTAAAAGAAACTTCAAACACTCATAGCTTATTTATTGCAATATCTAAATCATACACATTTATTTAACCTTTAAAAGATGGGTTGGTAACTATGGAAATTACCCCTTTTTTACCTTGTGAATCATTGGTAAAAAAATGCAAAAGCACTTATTGAAAGTCAAAATATTGTACAAGACCTCCTTTTTTCACAGAAAATTACAAGGATTAATAGTTACACTTCTATCCTTCATAGAAGGATTCTTTATCATTCATTGGACAAAAATAATTGTGGCTTCCTTTAAGGGTTAATACATTAAAATCCTATAAAAGTGGGGGCAAGGCTGACATTTAGCAATTTCCGTCCTAATGAAACCCATAGAAAATGGTTCCTTAACCCCTAGATGTTTTCATCTATGTTTTCACCAAAAATGCTCTAGAACTGTCATTTCTAGAACAAGTATTGAATTTTAGGAAAAAAAATTTTGAACACATTTAACCATAAGATCTTGTACTAAACTTATTTGAGAAAGTGTGGAAAAAATTTCAAAAATTTCCAACATGTAGATTGTAAGATATTAGAGTTTGAATTAGCAAAAATCCTTTTTTTGGCCTTGTGAAAAATGGGCAGTTGCACTCCACAAGGCCACATTTGTATGAAAAAAATTCCAAAATGGTGGTTACTCTTGGGATTCATTCTTCAAGGCAATTTGGGTACACGATTGATAAAATTCAGATCATCTGAAATTGTATAACATGTAGGAAAAAAAAAAGTAGAGAATGATTCAAAATACTAAATTGTGAAGAATTTTGTTATATAATTGAAAAATTCCAATCCCCATGGTTGTAATGTTTTAATAAACAATCTATAGCTATGATTTTATTTATTTCAAAAAATATTGAGAATTGAGTTAAATAAAGGACTTCAAAGTTTATTTTAGAGTAGAGAATTCGAAACTACTTGCAAACTAAAACTCCTCAAAACTTTCATCTCATAAATCAAAATGAAATGATTCAAAGCTTTCCATGTATATATAAATCTAGAAAACCAATTTCAAACTTTTATTTTAAAAAAAGTGTTTTTTTAAGAAGTTTTTGGGTTGCCCGAAGATTAGTGAAAATTACATATCATGCAATAACTTTTTAACCATGAAGTCAAAAGTTATTAAAATTGTTGGGCCTTAAAGATACTCCTTGGGCACATGTTGTGTGAAAATTTCAAAGAAAAAAAAGGAAAAACTCCATTCGTAGTGAGTTGTCCAAATTCGCTATGTTGCAAAAAAATGCAATTGGGGCGTTTAGGGATTAACTTAACTCAACTTAACCCCTAAATGATGCAGCGGACGTTTATGTCTGATGAATGTCAAGGAATTCTCCTCTGTAGGACAAAATTGCAACTATTCATTTTCGGAATTAGCGGTAGAAAGAAGAGATCTTCTACAATAGTTTGACCTCCAATGGGTATATATATATATATATATATAATTTTTAATTTTTAAAGTAGACGATGTCACATGGTTCCAAAAGCCATGATTTCCACGGGCACCAACCCGGCATTCAAGGGTTAACCTCTAAATGATGCAGCAAACGTATTTTCCCTATGAATGACAAGGAATTCTCCTCCGTAGGACAAAATTTCAACTATTCATCCTCGGAATTAGGGGTGGAAAGGGAAGAAATTCTCTACACTGAATAGTGAAATTAGGTTGCCCCTCACTAATTTCTTGACATTGACACTAAATAAATATTTACAGTTTTTGTACAAGAATGGACTACTTTTGAATTTCATATCACTATATTTGGGACTCATGAATCTCCATGTGTACAAATGGAAATATTTTTAGAAATATTTGTTGACTTTGATGGCTTGTAAAGTAACTTTCTTGGGGTAAGGCAACCTAATTGTTAAGGCAACCTAATTTCACTATTTAGTGTAGTAGTTTGACTCCCAATGAATATTTCTGTTTTTTTCTAAAGTGGATGATGTCACACGGTTCCAAAATGGCTGATTTCCACGGTCACCAGCCCAGCCTTCAAGGGTTAACTTACCTTACTTGTGATTGAGCACCGGTCTGGGTTCCGCCGCTGCAAACCTGCCAAGTGTAACCTTCGTCTCTTCTAAACAGAATGTTTGTCTCGCCTACATTTTCGCCCCAAAAATCTACCATCTCTGTACAAAATTAACTCGGACTGTCAACAAACCTCCGTCTGTGCACTACATGACATTTGAATGTCATTAGTGATCGAAGGCGGCGCATTGCATCGCCCGTCAGAATGCGACCAGATTCGTCCTCTTCAATGAGCCTTCCTCTGCAATAAAAATTGCGCAAATTGGGACGTTTGTTGTGACTAGAACGGGTGAAGATTATGCCCTAAAGTTTTCAGATCGTGTCTTCTCATCATACTAACAACCTTTTGGCAATTTCGTAGCCTGAGCAGGATGCGCAAGATTTGCAGAGGCTAGTGTTCCGAAGTAGTTTCCCATTTTCAGAACCGCAGCTGTCGTTTCGTCAAATTGCATTCCGTAGTTAGGTCTAATCGTGATTTCATTGTCGAAGGGGATGTGATTCAGGGGCGGGAGGGATGAAGCGGCAACAGGTGATCTCGCGCTTCTTCACACCCAAAGCTGCTGCCTCCCCGACTCCAGTCGTTCCGAAGCTTGGAATTCGACCTCTTGTAAGCTTAGCGACATCGCCTGTCCAAGGATCGCTCCAAACCGTAAGTCAAGATTTAGCATCTAGTTCCAGTCGAAAGAGATCGCTAGATGAAGAAGAGGATGTTGCAAGGGAGAGCCAGCAGGAGGTTCCTTTCTCATCAGGTTGGTCTCCTCTCGCACTTCGGTTTTATAGGGAGAATTCCCTTAATGGAAGACTGCAGGGTTTAAGGATTTTATTGCGGTTTTGCACTTCGCTAAGAGAAGATTTTCATTCACAGTCTAAGAATTGCTTCATCTTTTTGTGAGCACTACATTTTAAGCTGTTAGTTTGGTCTTTGTTGTCGTCTAGTTCATTCTATCATCTCGACGCAGTGGAATCTGAAAATTAAGGTTTTAGGGTTCATTACTTGGTTCATGACAGTGTATTTTGTTGTAGGGTTTAAGGAATTTGGTTTCGATTTTGTACTTTACCATGGGAAGATTTCACGCACTCTTAGCAATTGCTTCGTAATGTATTGAGCAGTATAATTTAAGTTCTTGTTTGTGTCGTTGTTGCCATGCCAGTCCATTCTATCTCGCCACTAGAGCGTGATCCGAAAAATAGGGTTTTAGGTTCGTTGCTATGTTCACAATATTCCTGAGGAGCTGCCTGAATACAATCAATGAACAGTAAGCCAAGAAAAAAAATCTAGATTCTATTGTGCTCAGTCTTGAACTCATGTTATGTTTGTACAGGTGGGTGTGCTGTACTTTAGAAATTTATATTGCCTTGCATCTAGTCCTTGGTTTACATGTGGCAGTGATTGCATACTTGTCACTGGAATGAATTGCTGCACAAGAGGCTAGTCCTGACTCTCCAGATTCTTTTTGTGCTACAGTGGAAAGGGTGCAAGTTCTAGAATGTTATGTTTGCTCTCAGATATATCTACTTTCTTAGGAAAATTTATTTCTTCTAGCGGCATGACAATGCTAAGCATACTGGGCTTTGGACCTTACGGAATGGTCGTTCGAAGGGAATGTGATCGAACTTGCTATTGACCAATCATTGCATTCAACAACATAGAAACTTTAGGAACTTTGACGACCCTACCTTAAGTGGTGCTTGAAGAGTGATCAACAAGAGATCTAGTTGCCTTAGTAGCCCAAGAGATGATGCACAACTTTATAATAATTCAGAACACTGCCACTACCCAAGTAGGGAAGGTCGGAAGCAAGTGTCCTCGTCCAAATTGTTACTTGGACATACACATTCACTGTTTAAATCACTGGCCCTGCAATGCATCGCATTTAACCAAGTCTGAGACAGTGAAACTCACAAATTTGGTGATCAGATTCAAAATTCATGTGTATGAGGTGAAGTGCTTCTTGGTATATAGATGCACCCTCGGAGGGTTGGGTCCTACATGCGAATTTCTAAGGTATTTCTAAGAGACAGCAGTGATGGTGGTAAGTTCAAGGCAGATATTGTGATGTGGAAGACTGACGATCAGTATGATGATGTGATTTGTTGTGCAGTGAATGCCAACGATGGCAGTTTGAGAGCTGCGCCACTGCGTAAGAAACGGGCAATTCCAGACAATACGACTACCCTTGTGGTCTCTTCTTTGCCTGAAATTGAGGAAAGCCTTGACCAGACCAGGCTTTTGTGTCCAGAAGTTGAAGATCGAAATGTGTCTGAACCAGAACCTGAGGGAGACGTGGGTGAGCAAGCTGGCCCATCATCTTCTGATCAACCTCCTGTGATTCAGAAAAGAAGGGCTTGGGGCCCGTACAAGGAAACAGTAATTCCGGCTGTTGATCCTGCGCGGCACAGGAAATTTGTAAACAAGTTGTTGGCAAGAAACGATGAGAGAACGACAGAGGAAGAGTCACGGTATGGGAAGCCACCCTCAGGCAAATTGACCTATACTCCTCTTGAGCTTCAGATTGTGGAGCTGAAGGAAAGGTATTTAAAGTGAATCTGGTACCCAACCCCTGAGGAACTTTTAGCTGAGAATTTCCGCATTATTGTGAGGCCACATGCGCAGATTTCACAGAAATGCTAGTTGTAAAATTTCACAGCAAATTCTGTCACGAAATAGCACCCAGTTTTTCTTATTCTTGTCGACTTTGATTGCAGGTACCCCGATGTATTATTGATGGTGGAAGTAGGATACAAATACAGATTCTTTGGGAACGATGCAGAAACTGCTGCTCGTGTGCTTGGAATCTTTGCATACTACAGTCACAATTTTCTGTCAGCAAGTATACCGACCTTCAGACTCCACGTTCATGTCCGAAGATTAGTGGAAGCTGGTTACAAGGTTGGGGTGGTGCGACAGACAGAAACCGCTGCAATAAAAGCGCATGGAGCAAATAAAGCAGGACCTTTTACTCGGGGACTATCAGCACTGTACACACGTGCAACTCTGGAGGCAGCTGAGGATTTAGGAGGCGATGTGGATGGTCATGTTGGTCGTCTGCACAGCTACCTCATGTGTATTGCGGAGCAGCCCATCTTACAAGGCTTTGGCAGTAGCAAGAGTAAGAAAGCAGTAGATCCAAATAGTGGATCTGCCGGAGCTAACGATGACGACTCTGGCTACTATGACACTCGGTTAGGGGTGGTGGCTGTGGACACTGCATCTGGTGATGTGATGTTTGGAGATTTCAAGGACACTGTCATGCGTAACGAACTTGAAGCGAGACTGCTCACTTGCACACCTGCAGAGCTGTTGCTGGCAACCCCACTGTCCGGCGCAACTGAGAAGGTGGCAATCTCGTACCTCTGCTCCGTCCTCACGGACACTCTTGTTCTTTACGTACACGTTAAATTGCCGTTCATTATACTACTGGCCCTATTCACTTCGGAGTAGATCCCAAGATTCAATGAATCTCTGTAGTACTCTTTAATTCCTAGAAGTTAATTTTTTTAATCATTTTTTGCTTCTGCTTTGACTTGAATCATTTAGCTTTAAGTGAGATGGATGTTCCTGAGATTTTATTCTCAGAGTCCATGCCAATGTCAAGTACCGTAGTCTACTATAGAAGAGTTGGAGAATGTAGGATAAAGTGCAAGAGGAAACCGAGTACCCCGTTGGTGGTGAATGGATCGGAAACCTCTAAATAATGTGGACCTCGGCTTGCAGCTTGTGTTGGAATATGCAGGGCCTGCTTCAGAGGTCCGCATAGAGCGCATTTCGCGTGATTGCTTTAGAGATGGAGGTGCTCTTGCGGAGGTGGTAGCTTTTTATAAAGCTAAAAATGAAAAAGATGCTGCAGCTCCTGTCAAAGTTGAGGAAGTGGATCCAGGTTTGGAGGTAGAAGATCCTCTATTATGTCATCCCAATCTTTTTACGTCCGCACCCTTCCAGAAGTTTCTCATTTCTTTTGTCACTCGCAAGTCATTAAGTCTTTTACGGGAGGACCTCGCGATGTGTTATTAAAGTTTCTCATTTTACTTGCAATTGCAACTCCTTGTGTCAAAAGAACAATGTTGGCTGTTATGTGCAGGCTGTAATGGCAATGCCAGACATTGTTGTGCAAGCATTGGCTCTGGCATTGCGCTATCTGAGGCAGTTTGGGTTGGAAAAAGCACTTCAAATAGGAGCATCTTTTCGCTCTTTTGCAGGTCATAGTGAGATGAGCCTTTCGCCAAACGCTCTTCGGCAACTCGAGGTATTTACTTCTGTACCTGACAAAGCACAACCTTTTCAAGTTCTGAACATCTGTGTCGCAAAATTTCTGTTTTGCAATTACTTATGTAAGGGAATCAAATTTGAATACGCATTAGATTTGTTGCTTCATCCACTTAATTTGCGTGTAAAAGGAGGCCTCTGCTGGTACTTTGCAGATTTTGAGGAACAATGCAGATGGAACTGATAAAGGCACCCTACTTTGGCTGATGGACCATACACACACACCTTTTGGTGCACGCTTGATGCGTCATTGGGTAAGCCTTTCTGAGCTGCAATTTTTGTCACAAAGAAGATCCGTCGTGTGGATAACTCTTAGAAGACCGGGATTTATGGTTTTAGAATAATCTACATCGATTGATCATATTGTGAAAAGTATAATTCAGATGGAGCTAAATTTTATATCGCCAGAATATGCAACTAACATTGTGTGTGTTGGTAAAAAATGTATTAACTCGACAAGAAAATCCCCATATGGCCTCCTCAAACGAACATGAGGCCCAATCTGGTCCTCAGGGTTAATGGTATGTGTGCGAATGTCATGCCATTAAAGTGTCAAAGCTTTGTTGGTAGTTGAAAAGGGCGTGTTGTTAAGGCAGGAAGGAGAAAATACTTTCTAGTATTGCAATACATGATTAGTATCTAACCTGGAAAGATTTGATACTTCCCCTTGATATTTTGTTGAATTAAGCAAGGAGGGATTGGATTGGATTGGATTCTCCTGCAGGTGACGCACCCACTGCAGGATCATGAATCGATTGACGCGCGGTTAGATGCCGTGACTGAAATAGCGGAATCCATGGGGAGTGTGGGAGTTGCGCAAGGTGATGGAACTTTTCCTGGTAATAGGAAGGGTGGAGGTTACGTCGGGGCATTAAGTCGCGGTGGTGTTGGTGAAGGTGGGAAGAGCAGCAAACAGGGGCTTTTGGCGTCTCTTCTGTTGTCACTAGGGAAATTACCTGATGTACAGCGGGGTATTACTCGAATATTTCTCCGCACTGCTACAGCTGCTGAGGTAATGCCAACATCTCGGCCAACATACATCCTGCTCGAGGAACTTGTATTCTTTTTCACTCGTTTTATTGTGCGACTTCATCTCTTTGGCGTACCCAGATTGTTGAATTTGTGATATGGCTTAGTGCGTCATCTAGGCAGGATTCCTTAACACCTGGATATGACTAATGATCGATTACATTGACAAGTCAATAGGACGTTTCCTCTTATGACTCTCTAGTACAAAACCCTCCCCGCAGAGGTACTCTAGAAAATCTAGCCACGTTACAGTATCTGCATTAGAGACGGCATTGAACGGCATTGCAATTGGCAGCTAGAATTTGTAGAATACAGGTACCCTGTGACTGCTGTCAAAAGAACAGTGATTTCTAGGGTACTGCTTTCGATGTTGAGGTTTTCAGGTTCGCTCACGAGTTGAGAACTGCTGCCCGACAAATACCAAGGAAATGTACTGAGGAAATTGCTTTTTCTTTTGTGGATACAGTTTGTTTCGGTTGTACAAGGACTCATTCGAGCAGCAAGACAGCTTCGTCAGCTGCATCTTCATAAGAGTGAAGATTCTGAAATGGAAGTGGATAATGAACATACTCAGGGTGTGAGGTCCGCGCTTTTGAGACGTCTTCTGGCAGCAGCTTCATCGGTTTCTGTATCTGAACCCGCTGCTCAACTTTTATCTTCCCTTAATACCGATGCAGCAGCTTCTGGCAACAAACTTGACCTTTTCCATTGCAGAGATGGAAGGTTTCCTGAGGTTCACTCTCACAACCTATGTTTGGATTCTGTTAAATCAATGTCATGGTTAGAGTTGTGTAATGGCCTCGATGTGGATGTGTAAGTCTTTTGAATTTTCCGTGAATTATTAAGCTCAATCCTTAGCACCATCTTCTACTGCAGAGAAATTGCACATCCTGTTTCTTGTATTATGACCTCTGCGATATATTATTGAACATATTGTCTTGGGTCTATAGGTTGCACAATGTCGACTTGCAATCAAGGCCGTAGAGCAACAACTTGAGGATCTTCTTCCTGATATCCGAAAGGTGGTCAAGTCACCAAGGTTGGAATACATGAGCGTGTCCGGGACGACACATTTGATTGAGGTGTGCACATTTTGCATCTGCTCTGGAGGCATAGAGTTAACAACCGGCGTCTTGAGATTCTCTAGTTGTCTGAGCGTTTGTTTGCATCTCTTAGCTTTTGATTTCCGTGTATGGAGAATTTTGCAACTTACACCTTGGTACATTGCATCTAGATGCTTTCGAAATTGGCATGCTCGAGGCTTTTTCAGTGTCCATCATTAGAGAAGTGGTTCATAACGAAAGGTTATAACATAGTATGTGACTCAAACAGGTTCCTGCTGGAAGGCGGGTGCCAGCAAACTGGATCAAGGTGTGCAGTACAAAAGCAGCGGATCGATTTCATCCTCCAGAGGTATTGGAGGCATTAGATGCTCTGGCTCTTGCAAAGGAGCAGCTTAGTGTAGCATGCGGGCAAGCTTGGGATGGTTTTCTAGCAGATTTTGCCACACATTATGTGGATTTCCGGGCAGCTGTTCAAGCTCTTGCTGCCCTTGATTGCCTCCACTCCCTTGCAATCGTGTCTCGATGCCAGGTAAGATTTGCAGTTGCCAGGTTAGAATTATTTCGCGCTCGTTCTTAATGATCAGGTCGTTTTGGTGGATTTAAATCATCGCATGTAATCTCATATGTTTTAAGTATGACTTTTGATGTATTGAAAGCATACTTTTGCCTTCTTCTGGATGTTTGTTGCTGAGTGAATTGTATCTCCATTTGTGCAGGGTTATGTGCGTCCCGAGTTTGTAGAAGATTCCGACCCTTCTCAGCTGATCATCAACTCGGGCCGACATCCTGTAATCACCTCAATGCTTGTTCTAGATTCATAACTGGCAGAATATTTATATCCTGCATGGTCAGACATTGTGCTTGATGACGTTTCTGATGCGCATGTCAATGGATGCTACTTAATTGAATCTCATATCCCTATTCTCTTACTTGGATTTCGACAGGTTTTGGATGCAACATTGCAAGATGGCTTTGTGCCAAACGATACTTTTCTGCAAACAGATAAGGAACGGTGCCAAATCATCACTGGACCAAATATGGGTGGAAAAAGTTGCTACATCCGGCAAGTTGCTCTGATTGCCATCATGGCTCAAGTAAGTTTACTAACTTCATTTTTGAAGACTCAGGAAATACGACCTTAAATCTATATTTTATATATATCACATTTGAATGCAAACCGGTTTTGTGTTTAATTTTATGCAGTTTTACTTGGTGCTTGTTTCTAGTCAACCACTAATCTACTCTGGCGCATGCCAGGTAGGTTCATATGTCCCAGCTGCTTCAGCTAAATTGCATGTGTGTGATGCGGTCTTTACAAGAATGGGGGCATCTGACAGCATTCAAAAGGGGTCTAGCACTTTCTTTGAGGAGCTTAGTGAAACCTCAGCAATCTTGAGGCGAGCAACTTCAAGATCACTTGTCATCATTGATGAGCTTGGCCGTGGCACCAGCACGCACGACGGCGTCGCAATTGCATATGCCACCCTGCAGTATCTTCTGAAGGAAACGAGGTGTGGATTTTCTCTTTGTTGTTTACCCTTGTCATCAGAGGAACCTTTGGTAATCAAACCTGTTATGTCTGGGAACTTTTAGCCATTGTCCCGCGTAAGAACAGTAAAGGAACCACTCGCCATTTTCTATTTTTCCACGTAGCTGCAAATTGAAATTTCCTGTGTGCGACTCCTTGTCTTCAACTAGTTTTGAATTTAAGATTAAGTATACCTCATTATTCTGTCTCATTTAGTTCTTTAGATCTTGGGAGCGTCGCAAGGATCAATCTGACTCCTAAATTATATCCCATCTTTTTTTGCATTGTGATTGTCAGGTGTCTTACATTATTTGTGACGCACTACCCGAGGTTAGCAGACCTCAAAGACGAGTTCCCAGGCAGTGTCAGTCCATACTTTGTCTCATATTTGGCAGAAGGCCAAATAAAGAAAATATCAGAGGGACCGAATTCTCATGTTACGAGTGAGGGAAAGAGACGAGAGGTAGGATATGAAGAAGAGGCAACTCAAAGGATTACATTCCTATACAAACTTGTACCTGGAGTTGCGAGCAGAAGCTTTGGGTTACACGTTGCTCGACTTGCACAGGTTGGCACACTTCTCTGAGCTGCGGAACTTTGTCTCGATCAAATGATGCTGTTTATTATATGCCTTGATTTCCCACTGTCACCAATTCTTTGCGCTCGGTTCACATATTTCCTTGTGCCTTTTTTTTCAGGTTCCAGAGGTTTGCGTCCTGCAAGCTGCAGCAATGGCTGCAAAGCTGGAGGGCGAGGTCAGTGCAAGGGCTGTAGCTAAAGCATCTTGTTCAATACCTGATACCGCTCTAGTGAACGAGGAATTACAAGGAAGTGTAAAGGTGTCGGAAGAACCATCGGAGAGGGGCTTTACTGAGGTGTCACTGGAGAACCTGAATAATGTCTTATCGATGATTGAAAGGGCAAACAGCCACCAAGATGACATACTTGCTCTTTCTTGTTTAAAAGAAGCTCAAGAGCAAGTGAAGACACTTCTGGGATTGGACGGATCATTACGACATTCTTGATGATAAGAGCAATCAGAATTGTCTTTCAAAACGGAACTACGGATAATTGAGTAGTTTCCTCATTTTACTTGAGGTTCCTTACTAGTGAGCATGTCTGCAACATCTACTAGTGTTGGGTGAAGCGAAATGGACACAGTTTTTGAGCTATTTATAATTTATGGTCATCCAGACATTTGCGTCATCATGGGGTGATAAAATTTAATCACGTCATATTTGGTGGCTTGGATTGAAATTAGAGTTGTATATGATGACTTTGACAGGAACTGGAGTTGTCAAATATCACGTTGACCGCACTTTTATGTGCCGGCAAAGTGAGCCAAAACCACTAGAAGACAAAGCATTTAGTGACTTCTAATGTGTAATTGTGACTATTTGGTGAAAGAAAATTTGGCAAATTTTGCCAGCATGATTTTAGGAAGTACATGTCTCTAGAAGTTTTTGTTGAATGAGAACTCTCATGAAGTCAATCTTTGACTTTGACCTACAACAGATCATCATTATTTTTGACGTGTTGTGTTTGGTATTGAAGATCACAATTTAACTAAAATGTCGACTTACTATGTTTCCATTGGAAGGGTATTGCCAAGTGCTTTCCAATGATAACGTACATCACTTATTTTCAGCAATGTAAAGTGTTAATGCATATGTGCAATTGAATGATGGTAGGGGTGATAATTTTCTCCAATTAGGGAATACAAAAACATGAAGATTGTACTATTTTTTGTTAATTTTTCATCAAGTTTGCAATAAGTAAAAATTTAGGAAGTGTAGATTACAATCCGACTTGATCTTGATGTATATGCAGACCTATTTTTGAGAAGTGCAAAACCAAAAAGTGTCAATGTGTTATTCATCACACAACAATGAAGTTGTTAAATCACATGATATTCCCCCCATTCACGAAATAGGTCACCCTATATTGTGCAAATGGGGCCTTTGTCAAAAATAGGTGATATACCTTGTGTCTTGCACCTAATTTGATGGAAACTCTACTTGTAGATCATCAATATTTGTGACATGTCATATTTGGTATTGAAGATCACAATTTAACTAAAATGTCGACTTATAATGTTTCCACTGAAAAGGTATTGTCAAGTGTTTTCCAATGGTATGTCTTGCACTCAATTTGGATAGAAACTCTACTTGTGGTACTCTATGAATAAGAAAATGTTGGGCTAGTCACCATGAAAATCACCCTTTGGGACTTGGTGTGAATCATTTGCTTAAAAAAACCAAGAGCACTCATTGCAAGTCAAGCTATTAAGTATGCAAGACCTCCACTTTTCACACAAAATTCTAAAGATGAATATGTACACTTTTGTCTTATATACAAGGATTCTCCATCATCCATCAAACACTTAGTGTCTATAGCAATGTTACAAGGTTAACTCTTGAAGGACATTGAAGACCCAAAGTGTTTGGATGGATGACTTCATCGAAGAAACAAAGAATGCACCTATTGGTCTAATAATCAGAGCATTTTGGTGACTACCTTGGTCATGGGGTCCGCATCCTTCAAAGATTAAAAAACTCACAACATCATATCATGAATATCACTACATTTGAGATTACATGGACAATAAAGCAACCTACTCTTTTACTTGTTTTTTCACTACTCACATAGACAATTATTTTTATCATCAATATTCACAAATGCACTCACCTCAACATTAGTAATTGTCTTGCACCATTGTCAACTTCCCAAGCACATGGAGGGTCTAACCACATGATGGCAACTTCACCTTCAACAATATTGAATCCATTTTTACCTAAGTATCCACCCAACATTTCATTCCTCACATAGACAACAATAAATATGATAATTAATGACAAAAAATTTCTATGCACTAAAGTTGGTTAAGGTAGGAAGCTAGAAATCCCCTGAAGCTCTAAAATTGCCCACCTCCTCAAATGTACATTGTTTGTACATGGGATTTTTTCATCTTTATAGGGATGTACCAATAGTGTTCATTTGAGGTGGGTATTTTTTAGAGCCCTATGCTATTTCGACTTCAAAAATTCATAATTAATTCTACAAAGCTCCAAAAAAATATGAAATGACTTGGGTTAGATGTCAATTCCTCTTGTCTTTCAAAGAAAATTTACTGAAAAATATTTCAAGAAGTTTTACCTCCCAAAAATTCAGTTTCAGCTCTTAGATGGGCACTTTATGAACCTCCTACCTTATATGTTGTTTTGTTGTTTTGTTTTGTTTTTTCTTGAAACACATGCTTGTTACATTTTTTTCGCAATACATTCAACTAATGGACTTGAAGTTCAGGTCCTATTTTTTGTTACTATTTTATCTCTATAATATATGGGGTATGAAAAATATAAAAGTAGATGTCAATGAACCTAGGAGAATTTTCTATTATTAACTCCTTATGATGTTTCAAAATAGAGTTATCAATTGTTTACTTGGAAATTGCATAAGAAATTTAAATATACTAATAAATTTGTTGTACAAAGATTTAGTTGTTCTGCCTATATTAATGGAGGAGCAAAATCTATTTAGTGCAATATCCATCCCTCAATAATCTCATTTTTACACATATTAAATCTAAAAAGTGTCCCTAAGGTGCCATATAAAGTAAGAAATACATCATATATTCAAATATTGTGGTATTCTTGGCATTGTATTGTATGTGGTGATCCTTTTTGAATCTTTGCATGCTCAACTACACAAAAAACAATTGTAGATACAATGCAAGCCATTGTACTAGAGTCTCTCCTTGTTGGTAAGGATTTTATTTATGAAATTATTTTGCTAATGGAGATTTCAAAAAATAGTATAAAACATTATGCAAAATATTTTTCAATTTGAATGGATGAAATCTTCAAGAATCATCCAAACTCATTCTAAAGTAAGATGATATCACCGTAGTTGGATGAATGCACACACTTCAATGCACATAGCTTGTGTCCTCAAATGAGAGAGAGAGAGAGAAAGAGAGACTTGAAGTAAAAATAGATAATTAATTTTGGCCCCCCAAATAGAAAAATTTTCACTTTCAACTAGTTCATTGATGTAGATCATCAATAATTGGTTGTAGAGTCATTTATAAATGAAGCATTATATATGTTAGAAAAACATGAAATGAACACAAAGAATGGTGTATTCTCAAAATGACACTTGAGCTCTTCCAACATCACATTCTCAGCTTGAGTTTTTCCATCCACTATAGGAGCCCGAAAAGGAAGCAATATTCTTTTTTGGATATCGTTTATTCATTATTGGGTTTTCCATGCTTGACAAAAGTTAAAGGAACCTCCTCACAAGGGTTTAAGAATGTTATGAACAATTTCCACTACTAATAGTTTATAATGCCTTCTTTCACCATTCAAGCTCAAATTTGAGATATGACCCTAGAATGCCAGAGGAGCACAAATGTGGCTTAGGTATGAATTTTTATTGGTTGGAGGATGTAAAGAAGCCATATTTTCTTCCAATTTCTTTGGATTGGTGGAGAAGATTCTCTTTGTCATAACATACACAAGAAGGGCCTTCTAGGGATGCACATATTTTCTAAAAATGAGGATTTGTGTGCCATGGATCATAAAAAAAGCCCTTCTAGTGTATCTTGGAAATTCCTACCTCCTTGCTCTTGATCAAAAGTTGAGCCACGGGAATGATCTTTTTGGAATTTTAGCCCAACTAATGAAATGAATTTTAACAAGTCTAGTTTGTACTCCTGAATTTTCTTCAATAAATCATGGTAACTTGAAATTATGACAAAAAGATTGGAATATTTTATGACTTATAGAAGACATGTCACTTCATTCCAGAGAAATACAATAAAATAATTTTCACCCAAAATTAGTTGCAAAATAGAGGAAACAAAGAAAACAAGTAGCTACAATAAGATTGGCCCTAGCCCTATAGCATTTGCATACTATTTGAGTAATTCTCCTACTCAAACTTCCTCACATGTAGCTTTTGTTTATGCAAAGCCTCCTCCCATGTAGTTTAGAGCCAATAAAATTGAGATTGATTACATGGTTATATGTAGGCTATTTTTTTCCAAGATTAACATTAGAAGGACACCACAAACACGAAGTGTCTAATGGATGACAAATAATTCGTCTATTTAATCCCTAAAGCTTGAAGGCATTTTCTAGGATTTTCTATCTCAAAAATCACTAAAAATTGCCATTTCTAATACATTGATTGAAAAAATTGTAAAAGATTAATTTTTTTCATATTCTAACTATAGGATCTTGTACTATACTTATATGAGATAATGTGGTAAGAAATTAGTGAAGCTTTGACCATACATATTGAAAAATAATTGCATTCAAAGTGAAAAGGTTTTTTCTTTTGGGCCTTACCAGAAAATTTCAGATGGCTTTGACTGCCTCTTAGGGTCAATTTTTATACTATGGACTTCAAATTTCATTTTTTTTTCCAGAATCAATATTGTATTAGGTATATGTCCACCAATTTCCCAGTCAATCCAAGACATGGAGCACATCCCAAAAAATCTTGCAATGCGACTATGTCCTCAGATTTGGCAATACATTGTCTAATTTTTGCACACAGTGTCCCACCATATGGTTCAAAAGACCATTAATCCAAATGGTAGATTGAAGTAGGTAATCATAATTGACAAGCCAGAAAAAAAATATTCAGAAAATTATAATAACTAGTGTCACTGAAAGTATGAACATCCATTATTGACACTAGAAAAGAGAACTCCATTAGTCTTTTCTTTTTTTGAAACAAATGAATGAGAACTCCATTTCCTTTCCAAGCTTAGTAACCGTAGGCCTTCATCAGTCCAGAGTCATGCTGATTACTGAACAGATGAGTTGATAAAGGTAACAAGAATTTGTGTGCAATGCAGAATCAGGTCCCTAAAGTATCGTAGAGGTTTTAGTATCGACTGCCTTGTGTTCAGCATCATACAGATGGATGGTATTCAAAGTTTTTGCCTTCGATCAGTGAGGCCTCAGGCTACAAAAGACCTTTACGCAATTGCTCTTCGACAAGAGGGCACGCAAACCAATGAATAATAAATGGGAACAAATAATTTGCATCGAAATGTGTATCAGGCCATTCTGGCGTTTCTGGCTGCAGGTTTCTGACAACGGAATTTAGACAGAATCTCTCACACAACTCGAAAAATAATCTTATATAGTGCACAGTAACTGGATAATATTCTCTGAGCTACTGTTGTATGTTTTTAGTCTCCCTTTCGAACTTCCCAACTGCATGTGCATCCGACTGATCCGAGCCTTCGATCCTAGAAACAAAGCGAATTTCCACTGAAGGTGTGCCTTGCAAAGTCAATCAAGCTTTTCTCCACCCGAATTTTATGTGAAATACTCCGTACTTGACACACACACATTATTCATTCCAATAACATTTCTGCAGTAGTTACTTGATTGAAAATTTATACACATTACTCTTTATGACTACTGACTACTGAAGCTCACCACCACCTGATAAATCGCTTCATGGCTCTGTGAATTGTAATAACTGTGGAAAAACAACATGAAAATGTAATAACGGGGACATACATACTCAACAGTAGCCTGGAGAACTACGTAGAGAGCTGTGCAGAATCTCGACCTGCGAAATACAACGTCCATGATAAAAGCACAATACAAAAGTACAACGAGACAATACTTCAGTTCAATGTTAAATTTTCTCTCTCTTAAGACGTCCGAGTAACAACAGAGAGCTTCAATTAGCAACCTCTATCAAAAGTGTTCACAAATCCAGTGTAAACTTGGGATGTAAACCTAAATACGTATAGTAAGACAAGAGGGATATACAGTAAATATGTTTATTCAATCTGCTTGGCAGATCGATCAACCAGGCGTCACTGAGTCCTCCAGGACTGACTAAATCCAAAATTTTGTCATTTCCGCGGTCTCAATATTCTCTCAAAAATGTGGATCATGTACTTCGGGTTTAGCTCCCAAGTCTATCCGCCGACTTGGAGCACAATTCGCCAACAGCTCAACTATCAAAAAGATCGACTTAATACTTATTATTACCAAAGGCATTTAACGTACCCTCAGCTTCTATCCTCAGTTTGTCTGATCCATGCACATGCACCTCTACACACGTGCATGGAGACACGGCTCAAAGCTCAAGCCACAAGCCCTGCCCGCATTCACTTGCGGCATGTTGTTAGGGAAGCCCGAAGCCGGCCACCAGCTCCAGCTCCTCTTAACAAAATCAAACACAAGCCCCGGCATATAAGTGTTGTTGTTCGGAAGCGTGAAAAACAGCTGGTCCCCAGTGGCACAGCAGGAGAATGGCTTACTGGGAGTCATCCTGGCCTCAAAGTCTATACACATCTGCAACGGCATCCTCTCCACCTCCACCCACACCACAGTTTGAAAGTCGAGCTCCCAAATCTGAACCACAAACTCCGGCTCTTCCATGGCACCAACAAGGAGCAGCTTGCCATTGCAGACCACAACAGAGGGTGACATGATCGGAATAGGCATGGTCACAGGCACCTCATGCCAAATGGCGTTCAAGAGGTCGTAGGCGATGAGAGAAAGAGTGGAGTACGGGAAGGTGAGGCAGTAGAAAATGCCATTCAAATACACCAGGGAGTCACCTCCGTATTTCCGAGCTGTAGAAGGGAGCCCTCCTGGTAGCCATTGCCCAATTGCAGAGTCGTAAATCTCTGTGATCACGCTGTGATCCTCCGTGCGGCCGCACACCAGGATCTTGTAAGTGTGGGTGAGTTCGTTGTAGACCATTCCGACTATGGTGATCATCCAGGTGCTCATGGGAGGGAGGCGACGCCACTGGTTGGTGACTGGGTTTACAACTGCCATCCCTGGCCAACGGAACCATGAGTTGGAGAGGCAGAGCAAGCCGCCTGCTGTGGCTATCATGTGCAAGTTTCCGGCGCTGAAGGGGATGGGAAAGGACAGCCATTTCTCGAAACCTAGTTAAACCCCAGCCAAAAATCATTCCAAAAATGTTAGATCTATGGTTGTGCTCGTTGTAATCATGGTAACTAAGTTTCGCAGTGCCAAAATTCACGTGCTCAGAGCTCTGAAAACTACGACTAATTTCATAGATCTATTGTCTCAGTGGAGTGACTGAATCTGCGCCAAATTTCAGTGAAATCTGAGCCCTATGAGGTTTTACCTTGCCATGATTCTCTCAAGAAGCAACAATAGAAAGGAGCCCTAGAGATCTAAACCATAACGATTGAAATGTAAGCGTGAGATGATTAATGAAAACGACAAATTCATTTAATCCGTACCTAGATTTAGTAACATAATTACATTGGCTGATTTCCTCTACTAGAGATGTTGGCATCGAAACCAAACACTTATTAGAAATACCTAGAAAACTCCAGACCTTTTCTTGTTCCCTTTCAACCTGTGAGAGGATTCACTGGTGGGTCTTCAAAGCAAATTATAAAACAATTTCATAAATCATGAAATGGGAAGGCAAGGGGTTTAGGGCACTTTGCCTGTGTCATAAGCGGCGACGGAGTTTTCTGTCGATGTCATGACAATCCATGGCTCCTGAGGAACAAGCTTTTTGCGGGCACGGATAAACCCTTCATCGAACACAATGTTGTTCCAGGCAGTGCACACGGATCGAAATCGGGCCAGACTGGGCAGAGGCAAGCACAAGTGCACCTTCTCTAGAAGCTCATGGGGCAGCTTGTTCCAGACCTCGGGGTCCATATCGGTGACAGCATTGTTGCTGTCAGAGGATCCTGCAAGTCGTGGATCCTGGTGGGCAGCCATTGGCATTGCTTCTCCTGGCTCGAGAGGTTGGCACCAAAAGCAACTTCAACTCCTCTTGAATCAATGAATCAGTGACCATTCAATGAAGGGGCTGCAAAACCTCTGAAAGGAAGAGGATTCACAGGTGGTAGACTCAACACTCTCAAGTCCAGCCCCCCCGAGTAAAATACAGACTTGCACTGTACATCACGTGTGAATCCCAAGTGAGGAGGAAGCGGCAAAGAACTAACCACCACCAGCCTCAGCATTTGCTATCTAAACTTACACTTTAATATGGCAATTGTCTACAACCACACTCAGAGTCTCTACAAACGTCGTCACTCTAATTGTAGCAATTGAGCGTCGCTAAAATCTGCTAGTAGGCTTCAGGGTGTGGCCAATTCATCATCATCACGATCACTATACTCTCATGGATTCGGTTGCAGCACAAGTATGCCGACGGCGGAATTGAAGATCAGCAAACGTAGGCTTTGAGTGATCGCCAAAACCAACAAGGAATGACGACACCGTCAGTCATCCATTCAAGGCAACTAAGATATTGATCGCAGCTAGCCTACGCATTGATACTTCCAAGCCTCTGTGAGCACCAAGCAGAGCATCAGGTTCCTGAGAAATCCCAAGCACGTATATACCGCAACATCGACTATAAGGTGGCGAACAATCTGAGTGATTAACGAACACTATCCTCCCGAACAATTGATCAAAACGGCTGGAGAGTGCGTCCGAAACGGCTTCGAAAGTCCACCGAGAGCGCGAGTTTCAGGTCAAGGTCGTTAGAAAAGAATGGCGTGTTTCACGATCCCACAATTGTGAGGTTCAAGAACGGCAAAGTTATTGAGGTTTCAGAAACTGCTTTAATTTCACTGAAATTCGCCAGTTCAACGAAGACGCTCGAGGTTGTTTCGAATGGGGATCGGGAAGAAATCACGCAGCTGGAGCACCTGGACTCGTCCGTGAACGAACGAGCTCTGGGGATGATTCGTCCCTGACGACTTCGGCAACCTCTCGTTGTTGCTGGCCCAGGTAATCACATCAAGCCCCCAAATAAATGATCTCTACATGAAGTTGCAGCAAGTGACAACCAGATGCGCTTGTATTGGAATTGCAATCACCGATGCGCTGGTTGCGCTTGTTGCGCTCTCGTCTCTCGCCTGAAACATTTCAAAATTCAGTTCAGTTCACTCGAAGTCGACCTCAACGGACTACTGGCGAAATGGCCCCCAGGCAGGATCGAACTTTGTGCCGACATTGGAGACCAGTTGGAGATGGGTACAGTGGGAGTGCGTGACATTCAAATGCTCAGCTAGAGTTTCGATAATTAGGACCACAAGAGATCTAGGGTTTCACAGGTGGGGGCGCTATTCAAAGACTGCCAATCTCTTTGAAATTTCGCCATTTCATAGAATTTACCGTTCCCCTACGAAACGGAAGGAACACGACTTCAGAATTAAAAAAACGCTGCAGCTAGCAGAGTTTCAATGCAAGAACTCAATCTCTCATCCCTTCCACCCTCCAATTCTCCCCAACAGCACCTCACGAAATAAAACTACCGAGATTGGGTGATCCAGCAACCAAGATCTTCCCATTCAAACTGGACATCAACAAACCATCAAAGCTACAAAAATTTGCAAGGACAGCATTCAACCTCTTGCGCAACCTCTTCTCCTCCTCCTCCTGCTCCCACAGACGCATATGCAGTACTCCTACTAACTCCCCTTCCCATCTGCCCCCCGACCAAACTCCTGGACTTGCAATTCCTGTCCATCACGTCAACTCCTTGGAAACAGCAAACCAACCCTCCTGACACTCCATCACCACGACGGGAGGGACACACCAGAAAGGGCAGAAATTTCAATCACTTCCCCAGCGTCCCATCCACAACGTGGTACAACTAAAACTTGAACTCCAACTCCCAACCAAGGCTCTCCTACAAAAGCAGGCTACCATCAAGGCAGTACGTGATGAACTGTTTTGGCAAATTGGGATCAGATTATATCATATGGGGGGATTCAATTCAGACAAGACCCACCAGAGTTCGGAGAATTGCAGGCGCAATTTGACACCAAATTAGTGTTGGCTATTGGGTTCCGTGTTTTTGTCATACCCGGTTGGGGTCCAATCCCTGCATGCAAGGCGCTTGCCTTGCAGCAAACCGGGCGCCTTTGCCGATCTCTGGTGGTGGCCTGATGAGTACGAGTACAGTAGTGGCGCTGGAATGCGCTCCCCTCCTCCCCCCGTCTCCTCCAGATGCGGAGCTCGGAGCAGAAATTAATTAAGATAGATAGGCAGGCAGGCCGGCCCTGGGGGAGCTACTCTGGGCTTGCTTGGAATAGGAGGGAGTTGCCAGGTCGACATCTGCTAGGGTCCGACCAGTGGGGACACGCCGTGTGGGTGCCCACGGCGATAGTTGCGGGGTCGGGCCAGTGGGGGTGTGACAGGGTGGCGGGGGCCACGGGGGACAGGGAGGCAGTTGGGGGGCGGGATTCTCTCCCGCTTTCAACCTGGGGTTGTCTGGTTGCCTGGTTGCGAATAGGTGAGCCTGGCACGGCTCTCAAGGGCACGGTTGGGGACTTGGGTTTGAGGATCTGAAATTGTCTATTTTCGTGGAAAAAACAATTTCCTACTTTTTTTTCCTTGGCACAAGGTTAAGTTTATTGTAAGGAATAACTTAATTTAAGGATTTTAATATGAGTTATTTCCAACACAATTGTGTTAGATTTGACAAAAAACATCAACTAGAAGATTGCAAATTTTTTCTAGTGAATGAATGAAAAATTATCCAGCAAGGACGTGATCTAAGTGTGCCTAAAATTGTTTAAGAAAGTATTTGAGCTTGGTTTTTAGTCTCAACCCATTTGAATTTTTGTTGGATCTTTTGGGGAATCTATCAAAAAGAGATTTCAAAGTCTCTTTACATGCATTTCTAGACATACAATAGATGAAAACATGAAAATTTTAAAATCATTGGAAATAGATGTGCCCAAAAGATATGTTCAAAATATTTAGGGTGGACTTACATATGAGCTTAGTAGGCCAAAAAAGTATCAAAAGACAAAAAGAGTTTCGTTGATCATTGGTGAATGTGGAAGTAGGAGAATGAGTTTCACTAATATCAAAGCATTTTGTGTTACATGTATAAGGAGGCTCTTACATTTGAGGCAAGAGTCTAAATAAGACTCATTTGCAACCATATTTCAATTAGGTGCACTTGTTTTATGAATATTGGGAACAATTTTCTTTTTTCTTTGGACAAATATAATTAATTAGCTACTACAACAAAAATGTACAAACAAGTAAGTAACTAAGGGTAAAACACTTAAATAATTGCAATATTTTTAATTCTCCAATGCCTAAAAAAGGGCCTTGAATAATCACTTTCATGATTCAAAACCACCCCAACTTTTCAAAAGCACTTCATAAGAAGTGAGGAGTTTTTTGAAGCAACCTACAAGAATTGAGACATTTGGGGTTCAAAGGGGTTCATCTAAGTTGAATCTAGTGTTATGTAAAAGTTTTCCTAAACATCAAAAAATCACAAAGCCATTCAGTAAGGTGCATTTCTCATGAATTCTCTAATAATTTCATTCATTTTTAGGGGTCATTTGATCTTTGAGATAGCAGGACCATATAAAGTGACACTTTTAGGCATTTCTACCAATACTGATAACACCTTCACATTTTCTTTTCAAGAAATCCATCATTTTTTGTTATTTTTTTCCTTTTTTCATAAGAATTTTAACCAAGCTACCAACCTTTGATTTAATTCTAAGAAAACTTAAGTATCTAAAAAGTATGATTTTATTCTTGAGTCTTTCTTCTTGGATGCTTCAAAAATCTTCCAAGGATCCATTACTACCCTATGTGAAGGTCACATTCGGCATAAAATAATTCATCACTTTGTATAAAATAAGCGCCCCATGCTATTTCGTGATTAGTGTGAGGTAACTTGGACCCTTGAGAAACTGAGGTGAAAATTAATTTAGGCACCTAAGTGTTGAATCAGACCTTCACATACGGTACATTCATATAGAATATCATGCTTTTTCCTACGAGGTATAAGGTGAACTACCCCATTCTAGATCAAATGGGAGCAAGCCCATTGTGGGCTAAATTATCTTTGTGGTTTACATTCAAGTTTTGAAATGCACACCTCTAACACAATTTAGCCCACAATGGGCTTGCTCCCATGTGGTCTAGAATAGGGTAGTTTACCTTAAGGTAGGAGGCTCGAAATCCACATAGGCTCTAAAACTGCCCACCTCCTAAAATGTACACCATTTGTACAAGGGCTTTTTTCATCTTTACAAGGATGTACCAATAGTGTACATTTGAGGAGGTGAGCAATTTTAGAGCCATGTGCCATTTCGACTTCAAAAATTCATAACTAATTCCACGAAGCTCCAAAAATTATAAAAACAACTTGGATTAGATGTCAATTCCACTTGTCTTTCAAGGAAAATTTTCTGAAAAATATTTCAATAAGTTTCACCTCCCCAAAATTCAGTTTCATCTCTTACATGGCTGCTTTATGGACCTCCTACCATATAGGAAGTGCATAGGGGGACTAGAGTTTGGGGTCCTGGAAGATTTATTTTTGCGAAAAGAATTTATGCTTTATAAAAAGAATTGGATGTGCATCATCAATGTATTTGCTTCTTGTCTCCCCAAGGGTGAAAGTGCGAATGTGATTTTATTTTATTTTATTCGTTAGGTGGGTAGATGCTAGTTGACTACTTTTATTGTTATTTTTTCAAACAGTAATATATTATATATTACAGCGTTTCTTTTTGTTTTTCTTAAAATATCGTGTAAATCAGTGTCCGTTACATGCACCGAGGGTGCCTGCAGGAGTGCAGGGTTGTTTTTATTTATTTTAAGCAGTGCAAAAAGCGATTTTCACTGGAGAGGGAAAGCTATTTGCATCCATGGAATTGGATGAAACCTGAAATGGATGGATGAAAATGCATTTATTCATCCAAAAGAATATACATTCATCCAAAATAGAGTGATTTCATCCCAAGATTTGGTAGCAAGTTAGCAATTTCATCTACTGAAAAGGAAGAATATCCTCTCAAATATGTCCTCTAAAAAACTTCATTGCTTTTTAGTGAAAAAACACCATTAAAAATCCTTGGTTGCCTAGCTCATTGTCATATAGGTATATTTTTTTTCCTTGAGCCTACAATGACTTATCCTAAATAGCAAGGGAAAATTTGCGTCACTTAGAAAATTAGTAGCATCACAAAAAAAATTGTGAAAAATGGTACAATACTTAAAAATTTTGTCTTTCACTAATTTAAAATAGTGTGACTTTGATAAATTAGTGTCACATGCACTATGAGGGCAAATAGTAGTATAGTAGAATGAAGCAAATGATAGAACCCTCTAAAGGTAAGTGTAAGTTATGAAAGGTAACCCCCTAAAGTTCTCCCCTTCCCAAAAGTGGATGTGCTTTGGTCAACCTTGTTTTCAACATTCAAAGTGTTCATTCTTGGTTTTGATTAAAACCTAGAAAATGAAGTCCAATGAGTTATCTCTCTAAACCATCTCAAAACTTTGAGAAAATTCTACGAGTTATTGCAATTGGAAGGCATGAATTACATTGAAACTTGAAAATAAAATATAAGGTGGAAATGGGCTCAAAAACAATGTTTTTTATTTTTGTTTTGGAAACATATGACTTTCAAGGGCAATAGCAAGGACTGAGACTACACAACATCCATTGCAACCCATCTTGAAAAATTCCAAGACATTACACACCATAGGCATCTTGTCAAAATACAAGTGGAGGAATAAGCCCATTGAGTGAAGAAAGTCAATATAGGGAGTTGAACAAGGAGTGTTGTGGATTCAACCAAAAGACCTTACCACTTGCCCCATCATCCACCCATATAGATTAAGATCATTTTGAATAGTAAATTTTAAAAATAAAAAAATAAAAAATTGACCATATGGTAATGGAATTGGTCCTTTGGGGGTTTAGAAGAAAAAAGAAACAATCATGGCTTTAGTGAGAAACCTTGCCAACTAAAATCCATACATTAAATGAGGTCGTTTATTTTGTTTGTTAGTGTGAGGTCTCTAGAACTGCATATGCTCCAATCTTATTCTAAGTGCTGTCGAAAAGTGCTTCACGAGGAAGGGTGCATGGACTTCGTTTCTTAGCATTCTGACTCTCCATAGAAAGGATATAAAATTTTGAAGTTTTTATGAATTAAAAGATTAGAAAATTATATATTTTTTAATTATATTGTGGCAATGACACAAAGCATTCATACCTTCAATGAGGTCAATGTTGTTTTGTTTGTCGCAGTGAGACCTCCTAGATCATGCATCCCCTATTCAAGTTCTTAATTGGTACTATCAAAAATCACTCTGTGAGAAAGGATACACAGGCTTTGATTCGTGGTATTCTAACTCACAACAAAAAAGATATTGAATTTCCTATTTTTTATGAATTGAAAATTTACATAAATTACATTTATTTTTATTTTATTTCACTATGGCAATTATATAGGGTGCAACTAGTCTATGCGATTTTAAAGCCCTCAAACTATAAAATCGCCCAACTTCTCAAATATACACTATTTGTACATGCTGCTTATTTTAATTTTACTAGCAATGTACAATTGAGGAAGTGGACAATTTTAAAGCCCTATGCCATTTCAACTTCAAAAATTAATAACTAATTTCACAAACCTCTAAAAAATATGAAACAACTTGGGTTTAATGCCAATTCCATTTGTCTTTCAAGGAGAATTTATTGAAAAATATTTCAAAAAGTTTCACATCCCCGTGTTCAGGATGTTCAAGAATTCATGAGTTCTTAGATGGACACTTTATGGAACTCCCAACTTACTTTAGTTGAAATGACGACCTGATTAACATTTTCTTTTTCTTTTTCTTGAAACAAATGGATGACTCTCACTGAAATAAGAACAATACGGTAGAACCATCTATGACCAGACAAGCCCCAAAGTCAATACATAGGTAATGGGAAATTCAACAGAGAGATGTCTACTAAGTAACCATTAGTTTCTTAGTTTCCGACCTTCTTCTAGCCATCATTGTTATGACACATGTGCTTTGTTCTGAGAGCCAAATTAGTCTTTAGATGATTAGTGATGTAAAAATCTATATGTTGGGGATGGATGCAAGCCAACTTTTGGCTTCTAAAATTCATAACAATTTAAATTTAAGGAAAAAAAATTTAAATATTTGACAATGCCCATCATTTCTTTCTCTCTACAGGGAAAAAAACATTCAATGCATTCTACTACTCCAGATATACACAAAATGTTTAAGTGGCTAGTATTGGGTGGTTTTACTATACTGTATATCTTTTTTACTATTTTTTTTTTTTCTTGAAACATGGACAATTTCCATTAAGTTTTGTTTTTCTATTTCAATACTAGAGTGAATTAGCTTCATTGGCCCCAAATGATGCTAATAACTTACTAATGTTCTGCGATCCTGTTCCATTAAATAAAAGATCTTTTAAGCAATTTCATGTGCACCTGTTTGTTGCCATTTTAGGAGGGGCGGTGTTAATGTGGAAGAGAGTTTTAGCAAATTGCCAGATGGGTAATAAGCTAAGCGAACCAAGTTTTCAGACAAGTGCCGGACTAAAAATAAAAATAAATAAAAAGCTGCCGGCTTGCAGACAACCGACTAATTGGAGAACTGAACCTGTCATTGGTAAAGTAATAATTTATCAGTAGTATTGGATTTATAGTAGTTCCTACCTCATTAATTGTCCATTTTCCACTTGTTCCACTCAAAACAGATCTCTAAACTTTTATAAATATCTTCATTTGTTAAAGAAAAAACTAAAAAAACTAAAAAAATATGATTGAGCCCATTGCTCATAATACTTTGAAAGTAGGATCAATCATTTAACGCTACTGTATTTAATCGAATAATTAGGCTTAAAGCTAGCCCTCATAATTGGGCCATGAGCACCAGTTCCCGAAAAAAAATAATCATGAACCAACCCCAGTGCTTTATTTTGGCAATTTGTTCTTCAACTCTTAACAACCTTATGTATGTTCACACTAGGTGTTAAGATAGAAAAGTACATTAGCGATTGTCCATGTGTTTCAAAAAAAAAAAAAGTACATTAGCTTTTTTAGAATACAATTATTATTTCAATTAGTGCCTCGGAGCAAAAATATGCCATCCTAAGTAAAATTTTCATCTCACCAAGCAACAATAGAAATTAACAAAAACTTAAATCAAAATTGGTTTTTTATAGATCACATTTTTGTCTACATAGAAAGATTTTATTCATTCCATCTGGATTAGTGATGTGAATATTATAGAACATCTTATTTTCATAGCAATCATTGAAACTTCTTGAAAAAATAATGTATTAGATTCATTTTTTAACTCAATTTTTACAATTTAAAAAGAAATTCATAGTAGTTAATTTTTTTGCTAAAACAATCTTATCATTGAAATCAATGTGTTTTAAATCCATCTGAGAAATATGATCAATCATTATTTTTTTCCTTCTTTTTTGTATGAGCTTTTCGTTAATTATTTTTTTAAATGAAAATTAAATTAGTTTTTTTTTAATTCCTAGATTCTCAATTCTATTTTCCAATGATAATTTTTTTATATTCAAACTATGTAGCAAAAGAAATTAAGTTAGAAGGTTCAAAGTCAAATAATCTAGGCATGTAAGTTGCAAAACAACCTTATTTTCTTTACTTTTAATCCCCAAAGCCCTAAGTGACCCGTTGGGGTGCATTTGAAGGTTTAGGTAAGTTTTTATAATTTCAAACATGATTTTTTAATAACTTCTTTCAAGATAGAAAAATATACTAGCTTTCTAAAGATATCATTTCTATTCAATCGAGGTCCTAGAGCAAAAGATATGCCACCCTAAATTCAAAAGAGAGTTCACCAAACAACATGCAAAAATCATAAAAGTTCAAAACTAATTTCTGAAAACTTTTATCTCATAGAAATATTTGATTCATTTTGTTTAGACTAGTAATGAGAAAGTTACGGAGAGTCTTATTTCTGGGGCTATCAAAACATCTTCTTCAAAACATAGCTTGTAGAATTCATTTTTTAAGTTAGTTTTTTCCAAACTTCGCCCCCCAAAGTTACAAATGTTTTAGTTTGTTTGCTACAACAATGTCAACTTTGAAATTAGTGTGCTTCAATTCCATTTTAGAGTAATTAGCGATTGAATTTTGCTTTCTATCTCTTATCTACTCCTAATTTTAAAAAAATTTAAAGAATGAAATGAAGTTGATTTTGTTGAAATTTTTTTCCAAAATTTTCAATGGAATTCTTCAATATATAAAATTATAAAATAAAAATTCGTAGTGTAAAATTTTTGAGTTAAGGAGATTCCAAGTCATATAATTTAGTTACACAAGGTGCTAAAGAATTGTTTTCTTCAATCACTTTAAACCCAAATATCTTACAATCTATTAATTCAAAGTTTTGAAATTTCCCCCATGTTATAATATTCTTCTACTAGTCTAGTGAAAGATCCTATGGTTAGATATTAGAAAAAACTTCTTAGTAACTTTTCGCTTATTGCAATAGAAATAGCAGTTATGAATAATTTTGATGAAAAAATGCCTTGAGACTATAAGAAATAAACTACCAAAAAATAGAGAGAGAGAAAAAAAATTATTTTAGAAAAATTTAGAAATAGAATAAATTGCAATTCAATGATTGTTTTGAAGTTATAAATTTATGGATTTTTAAATGTCTAAAAATGGCACTTAAAGTACTCTTTACTATGGAATATTATTTATCAATAATATGTTATAGTTCATATTCAACATCAGACATTTAGACTTGATTTGGTCAACATAACTAATTTAGTCAAAATAATGTGTCATTGAGATCGAAAGTTGACTATTTTTGAGAAAAAAATATACTTCTGTAACATGTGTATTAACTTAACTCATAAAGGCCCACATGATATGGATAAGGATTATGGACAAAATCCAAATGTCTTTTGAAATATAAGTTTCACAATTTTTTTGAAGTTTGTATAAAAGGAAACACAAATTTCTTATAAAATATAAGTTCTATAACTTCTTTGAATCCTATATCAAAAGTAGAAAATTTCTCTATAGTCAAAACTCCCAATAATATGTATTGTTTTATTTCAGATGAATTTACAAAAATTTAACAAAAAATTACATAAAATATACTTTATATCATTAGCATCAATTTTAAAGTTTATGTAATTGGTCAAAATTGTAGTTTCAATTGATTTGTGAAAAAAAAGCATAAGATTTAGAAATGAGAATATCAATACTTTCTTTCAATAGTAAACTTTCTAATTGTAGGTAAATATTGATTACTTTGCGCTACATTCTTCATTTTTTTTACTACAACACTATATTCAATTGTAGTTTGAATATAAAAATAGAAAGACAACACAATCTAATTCGTGTATTAGAAAAACTGAAAAAAGTTTTTTTTATGCTCATAAATGTTGCTCAAAGTCAAGCAATAACTATAAAATATTTCCATGGATATTTAAGGATTAAACTTTAGGGCATATAACAAGTGAATTCATTATTCATTTGGAAAACACATCATAGAGAGATTCTACCCTCTTTGAATTTTGATGTCCAATCAAAATTCACCAATCTTATTTTTTATCTAGTATTTTGTTTCAAGTATTGGTTTGTTTTGGGTTTTTTTCCTTTAAATGCTCTTAAAGACATGGTCGTGTATTTGTTATAACAACATTTGAAGACTTGATTAAAAAAATGAATAAAAGCTAAAATAAAATTAATAAAAAAATAAAGATGTAATTATTAGACCTACTTAAAATTTTGCCTTTCATAATTGCAAAATATACAATATAAATGCTTGCATAAATAAAATTTGATTTGATTTGTAGATGACTTATTATCATAATTTTATTTAATACAGTGAATATATCAAAACTTAACCCTTCAAACATAATTAATTTTTAAAATACACTAAAAAATTAGCTAGAGGAAATTTGCAAGTTTGTTGTGACACTAAAGGTTGAGTAGTTCAAAAGTAAGTTGTAAAATATTAATATTAATATTAATATTAAAAGAATGATGTGACTATTTAGCCAATGTTGCTAAAGTTCAGGGGTAAATCATAATAGGTGGGAGAGCACCAAACAATTATGAATTTGTGAGAGTTTACTAATGCTATATTGAGTACCTTGATTTTTGATTCAAATATAACCAAGGCCTATGCCACACAATTGGGAACACGAGCAACGTGTTCAACAAATTAGATCAACATATTAGTGATGGAAAAATAATAATTGCCATGCTACCAAAAGTTTGAAAGAGACTTGTGGTTGATTGTGCTACACTTGATTTGCCAAAAGATGTTAATACTATAAACCGTCACTCCACATTGAAACATGAGAGATTTGGGATTCTATGAGACACTTCGTTGTAGCATGGCATTTCACTTTGAGTTGCCACTAAGGCCAACAATCATCTTTTTAGTGTCCAGTATTCTTCACTAGGATAAATGGTCTACAATGCAACAATGCAAGCAGAAAGCTTGAAAATTCCACTCCAAGAAAATTACTTGAATAGACACGAGAAGTTAATACTAGGAGTAGTCACTTTAGCTCTTGAGTCCTCTATTTTTCAAAGATTTCCTTCAAGTGAATTTGATGAAGTGGTACTTGACCTAAAGGAATGGTACAATTTTATTAATCAAGTTGTTGAAGAATATGACATGTACCATAGGGTACTTGCCACATACTCCGTACAATCTATCGTGTGAGTTTATGGAGAGAGACTTCTACAACTCTCACTATCAATTGTTACTACATTAAGTTGCAAGCACAATTGTTTTGATTGTAACTCCCTTCATCAATCCCCTCCAACTGTCATTGATAAGTATCACATGGTACTTGCCACATACAATCTATCTATGAATTTAGGGATAAAGCCTTCCACAACTGTCAATATCAATTGTCACTACATTAAGCTTGTCACCAATCTTTCTGTTGCGTCTCCCATCATCAATTGCTATTAGCAACTAACACTCTGCCCCTCCCCCCCCTCCAACTGTCATTGACAACTATTCATGTACACTATCTTCCAACTATCTTTGCAATTGTCATTGTCAATTATCCATGCAACCATTCCTCCAACTACTTTTGCAATTGTGACTAGAAACTATCTATGCAAACGTCACCATATTCATTCCGTGTTGCCACCAAGGTTAACATTCACCTTGTTGGTAAACTTCATTACCTATCATTTAGTTGCCTACCATCAATTAAGGATCAAGAAAATAAAACAAATTTAGTCAAATATGTGGCATATTATTATACTACATTCTATATGGCTAATAATAAAAGCAAAGTGTTAGTTTTGTTATCTATGTTTGTCTCTTCATGACTACCCCAAAACAACAAGAAGTGGTTCATAGAAGAGGTAAATTCAAAGTTCCAAAACTACCCTTTCTTTTTGAGTGACCATTCTAAATAGTGTTGAAATAGTTACTTAACCCTTTAGTGCCCGGTTGACTAGTTTTGGGTCGAATTTAGGACTTTTTGTTTGCTACTGTTCACAAAACATTTGATTTCAAAAAACCCAGGGAACAATGCAATTAGAGTATCTTCATACGCTCCAAACAAAACCAATTTCAGGAGAGTGTGTGCAAAAATGCATGAGCTATGTTTATCCAAACTTAAATGTCCCAAGCCTTCACAAGTGAAATATCATAAAGAAATACATAATTAATGTAAGGGATGACTACTTATATGTGTGAAAGAACTAACTAGAAGGTTTTTGATTGATTTTTGGAGCATTTACTAAAATTTATGCCCAATTGTGGCAGATCGTACCTAGCACTAGTGTTGAAGGTTGTTTACAACATATCAATCTTTGAAGATTATTTATAAGCATGTGCACCGTTAGATCACTTTCATTTTTTGTTTGGTTCAAGTATTTGCCCTATAGAACCAATTGATAGAATCCAATTTAGAATTTCATCTTTAGAGCGGCCACAAAAATTCACTTTGTCAAAATTGTATATAAAAATTGCGCTCGCCCCCAAATCAACCATGGTCACTAAAGGGTTAAATGGGGTATTAGAATGGTGACTTTTATTAAAGGCATAACTTTATACTATGACATTTATTGGTGAATAACAGGAGAATATTGAAGATAGTGTTTGTTTTGCAAGTTCCTTCTTGTGATTATGTCTAGACAAAAAACAATTTGGTTGTCAAACCAATAGTTACTATTGATTTAAGAATGTGAAAAAAACTCTAAACATTAGGATGAATTATGTAACTATTTGGTTATCCTTTGGGGTGCTTTGATATCTTGGAGGGGATCTAATGAGATTTAAAAAAATCTCAGTAGATGATTTTTGCCCCTTTAGGAACTCAAATAATTGCGTATGGATTGATGGCTTTGAAAATTCAGAATCAATTCTATGTAGGCCCCAAATACAAGAAACAATTTGGATTAGATTTTGCTTTTGTATGCCTCTAAAAATAAAGTTTACTTTAGAGTTTTGTAGTCTATGACCACTAGAAAGGAAACCCACTTAGAAAGGTGTTATATTGATACTCCACCTAATGAGATGATGAGTTTGCCAAAGGTTTTTGTTTTAGAAATAATTTACAATTATTGCATTAATGTCATCACTTGTGAGTTGTTGAAAGTGTATTTGGTTAGAAAGTAATAAACCCAAAATGGAAGAAATCCCGTCAATGACAATGTAACATTTTGTAGAAAAAATAGCCAAAATTTATTGATGTTATCTCAAAAAATTCTATTGGTCGAAAACTATTATTCAATTGAAACTCATCGATGAAGTTTCTAATTGAATCTCAAAGTGGTTGTGAAATAAAATTCAATTCCAATTTTTATTTTTATTTAATGTATATTTGAATTGTCTACTTCATGTGTTTATGAAGGAAACAACAATTGAAATATTTGAATTTTTCTTGAAATAACCATAGATTAATTTTTCATAAGTCTTTTTAAACATATGTAGACAACCAACTTTTAGTTGACTTCACTTTGACAAACTTTGTAAGATTAGGTCTACCTCGAGTTTCATTGAGTAAATACATGAAAAATATAAGAGTCACTAATCATTGACGATGGTTGCAAGAAACACTTGTACTATTTGTTGTTTTTTGTTCGTAATCATGATTCTTCCTTGAATACTTTAAGATTTGAAAAAAAATTATTTAAAAAAAAATATGGCCAATATATATACCTTTATGATGAAGTTAACCATTGAAGGAAAAGCATAGAATTATTCTCCACATAGGAGAACTAGAAAAGTGCCAAATCTCAAAAAAATAGATACTTTGCTATTTTAATTATTTGAAAATAGGAAAATAAATGAATAAATAAAAGAAAAATTGTCCTCTTGTAAAAATTCTACGGAAATGGTCATTTACTAATAGAACCACCAAAATAATATTTTATATGTTTCAAAATGCAAGCAAAAAAAAGCTCACTTCATAGACTTCTACACCATGTATAATTAACTGTTTTTAGAATTTCTTTAGAAAATAGCTACATGATTACTAGAAGATAATTTTTTCCAAATTTAAGCATCAAATTTGGTTTTATGGGTACTAAATACTATTACCCTTCCATTTTGCAAGTGTGACATAAATCAAAGGCTATTTGGGTATACTATAACATCTTTGAAAATTTCCAAAAAATTAGTAAAGGTGTATGATAGTCATGATGTAACTTATCTATAAATTTTGAGTCCTTTGGAGACCAAACTCAAAATTTAAGGCAAAAAAACAAATCAATATGCAAGGTGTGACACAAAATAATATAGGTGTTTCTTGCAATCACCCTCGACAATTTAACAACCAAATAATTTCAACTTGAATGTTCAATACTTGTTTTTGATGTGACTAAATTATCAATTTAACTAAAATTTTAGTATTTTTTCTTTAAACCTAATTTTTGGATAGTGAATTAAGTCAATTTCAATTATTTGATAGCTACAATATAAATGATAACAAATCAAACACAAATTACATGACCTAATATATTGTCTAGAAAGCCTATACACTCTTGAAAATTTCTTTGATATTTTTATAAAGTAATGTCAAAGCCATCCATATAGATGACATTTTGGAAAGAAGTGGTAGGATAATAATTCATTCATTATTTATATATACATTTACCAAAAAACAATGTCAATTATTTGAAGTTTTATGAACCAATTTGGAGTTAGCCTATATTAAAAGTTACAAGTTTTTAGCATACATTATCATCCCATAAGATTATATCCCTTAAAGATCAATTCTATAACTTTAAAGTAAACATCATTTCCAAATTCAATCTAGAATTAAAATTATACACGAATTTCAATTTAAAATTATATTTCACAATACCATATATTTTTGTATAAATATTTCAATTGGTTTTGTAACAAAATTTGATGGAGGTAATCTAAATTGCAAATACTAAAAATAAATTAATAAATATAATAACAAAAATCTAATGAATTTCAAAATTTCTCCTGAAGATGGATATAGAATGAGGAGTAATGTGAAAATATTTCAATTACATATTTTATCTTTTAATCCCTAAGCTGTGAACTACAAATCAAATTACAACTACATAGCTAAAATCAACCTTCATATAATTTATAGGGATATTTTTATGGATGTTTTATTTTCTCTTTTCTACTTTAACAAAGTCGATTAAATTTATGACTATCCCTTATCACTGTTTAAAAAACCATCTTGTTGTTAATTAATTTGCCTAAAGCTTGCTTGATTGGTTCACCACACTATCTATTTCAATTACGTAATGCGGTGCTCAAACATTATAGTTTAGATATGTAGTCTTATATGTTAGGCAACTATCTATTTCAATTATGTAGTGGTGCTCAAACATTTTGGTTTAAACATGTAGTCCTAAATAAAATGGTATGCAACTATCTATTTCAATTACATAATGGTGCTCAAACATTATGGTTTAACCCCTAAAGTCCCAATGTCCCTACGGGGGACAAAATGGATTTCGGGTAGGTTTCTATGAGCTCAATTTTCAGTGAATTTTTTTGAAGCTTTCTCATAAGATAGAAAAACTGATTAGCTTTCAAAGAATATAATTTTTATTCCAATCGGTGCTCGGGAGTAAAAGTTATGCCAGAATAACCTCAAATGGGAGAGAGCAGGCCAAAAAAAATTTGTAAAATATGGAAATATATTTTTTGATTATTTCATCCTCATATATTATATTTTTGTTTGAATGGGAAGCTTTGATTCATCCCATTTGGATTAGTCATGTAAAAGATGTAAGGTAGACAAGCCTATTACCGCCCTGATTTGCAATCTGACTATGTTGGGGCCATTTCCAAGAAGGTAAAATATTTTTCATAGATGTGTGCTTGTTTCATGAGTCGAACCCAAGTGGAATTATAATTTTTTGATCAAAATTGTAATTTCTATGAATTTCTGAAGTGGTCTGCCCTGAAATGACAAAACCGTTTGTAGACCAGAGTCATAAATGTCCTAGAAACAACCCAAAACCGCCATTTCTTGTATCTATTAGCATTTGGGAATTGACCAATAAAGGAGTGACATGACACCCTAAATGACATTAATTCTCTGATTTTGTCAGAATCTGGAGCAGATTTGACTAATTTTTGGACAAATTTAGATGCTTAAACGGACGGAATTGGGGCCAATTATAGAGTGACAGAATTAGGATGCAAAGGGAATTGGGCAGGTCTACCTTAGAGTTTCTTGTTTTGCAAGCAATTGGAGCATCTTCAAAAAAACACTTTTTCTTTCACTTTGAATGCTAATATCTTTCAATCCATACGGTAAAACATCATGAAATTTTCACTACATGATCCAAGAAAAATTTGGTACAAGATTACATGGTTCGATTCTAAAAAAAGTATTTTTTTCGGATTCCTCGGATGAATGCAATAGAAGTAGCAGTTTTGAGTGGTTTTTGATAGAAAAATGCCCTTGGGACTTTAGGGGTTAAACATGCAGTCCCATATGGTAGGCAAGAATTTTTTTCTAAGAAAAACATAATGAAGTAAGATATGTATGCAAACAATGTATCTAAGTAATTCTATGAGTTCCAATGACATGGTAACTTTGAAGTTAACCCCTAATGACCCAAGGAGGTTGTACTTTCAAAATGGACTAAAACTACAAAGAACTTGAGTAGAGTTTGTTTGCTCATTTTTTTTAGATTGGATAGAATGTAACTGTAGGATATTGTAGTTCACATTGAAAGTGAGCACCTCAAAAAAATTCAGACTATTTGACTACCCAATTTGAAATTTTATTTGGGTCAATGGAAAACAAGGTAGGTTTCTTCAGAGGAGCATATCTTAGCGAGAATCTTTTGAAATGATGACCTTTTTGTACTCAATATAAGATAGAAGAGTTGACATTTCTCATCTCAAATTTAACAATAACATTCTTGTCATTTTCTAACTTTTGGTGGAACTTGCAATGCAAGATGGATACTAAAATGAGAGTAGTATTTGTAAGAAAATCAATTGAAAAAAAAAAAAATGGGCACACTTGTCTTCTTCTTGAGCTCTTTGGATCTGCTCTTCTTGGGTGGGCAACAACTGCATTAGTTGATTGACTTTTCAATCCATGTCCAAACTGAACCCAAAAATATGAGCTGTAAACTATAATACACCACTCAACTTTAAAAAACTTCACAAGGTGGAATTTAACTTGAAATTTGATGAAACTATCACCTTTAGATTCATAACAAAGTCTATTTTTTATAAATAATTTTATTAATAAGAGGGGCAAAGACCAAAAAATGATCAATTGGATCATTAGGGTTAATTTTCCTTCATGAATCATAGTTGCAAATAGTACCTACAAAATGTCTTCATCACCACAACCATTATAAAATTGTACACATTTAGAGATGAAGAAATATGTGATCCACCTATTGTTCAGTTTTGTTCAACCCAATATAAGTCCACGCTTTTATACTCTATTGGTGAAGAAAGAGCTCAAGAATGAGTGACATGCTAGCTCATGCTAGAACTTTCACACCCATGTTGCTCATTGGCTTCCACCCTAAACCCAAACCTTGTAGCTCTTGCATACACCATACTTTCAGAAATGGCCTACAATATATAATACAAAAAATCTACATATAGTGTGTGGCTTCGACCATTAGGAAAATCCTGAACCCTGCAAAAGGTCGCAAGTTTGCATGGCAACGGTGCAATTACAGCAAGGGAAATAAAAGAAAAAAGTTTTTATTAGGAATCTAATGGGGCACTACTAGTGCTACATCAGATTGGCGATTTGATAAATCATTTTTCATTTTTCATTTTCAAAAAAATATTATTTTTATAATAATTTTTTTTTTCTTTATTTTGTATTTGCACCATGGGGGTGCAGAAACTGAAACTAAAATGGCCTTATGTAGGGTTCAGATTTTTTGTAATGCTGGACATTTGTTAGGTGACAGTTTTGTTGGACAGAGGCAAGAAGGATGCACACATTCTCCAATGTAAGGTTTACAACTTGGAATCCATCTTGTTTCATTGTAGTGTCTGAATTCTTTTGTGTCATTCCCATCATCAAAATTACTAAGGTCCTCTTCGATATTCTAGAACAGAGCTATAATAGTTTGAAGATTCTTGATGCCCAATTATGAGCAACATACTAGCTGAAGCTAGAACTTTCAAAATATTGAAAAAATCACCTTGGGATTGTGCTTAGCATTAATGGTTTATTATTCTTGGTGAGACTTGATCACGCACACACCTGACCAATAATCTAAACCTAAATCGTCACTTTCAATTGAATTGGCAACAACTTCAATTCCTTTGGAGAATAAAGCTTAAGCATCACATTTCAAAATGTTCCTCCCATCTTCCCCAAGTCACCTATTTTAGCACTCTCCCTCCTGCCTCATAGACAATCAAGGCTAACTAACTTGTAGAGACTAAGCTTCTAACTAAGTTACAAACATGGCACTTACCTTGACTCAAATCCAAGAGCAGCAAAGCATAGAAGAATTGGTTGTGTGTGAGAGATATGTACAAAAATATTTGTCTTGTCTATTGAGTTATGGAATTACACCAATTATTTGTAGAGTCTTTCTTGTTTTTGCTCGATGGTGGTGCTATGATAGCACACGCAAGAGCTCAATTTGCCAAAGAGAGGAGGAAGATGATGATGAAGAATGATTGAGTTTGTCATAATGAGAAATTTGACTTGTTTTGCATCGACTGTGTCAAAGAGGGGTCAAGCTCTTTGTCATTGTTTTGTAAGTGATCTTATGTTGTGAAATACTTTGTTGCCTTAGAACACATGTGATTAGTTACCAAAGAAAATTGCATGTTCATGCAAAAAATTGTGACACTTTCACTTCTTGCGTTTGTACAACAAAAACCTCACCTAACAAATCTTCAAGGTTGCAACACATATTCTATGTAAATGTTTCTATATGGTATGTAGCCAAATATGCATGCATTAAAAGGTTAAGGCATCATTAGTTATGTTAGCATAATATCTACTAGTATTAAGTGGGTATATAAAGGCTATAAGCTGTATAAAGTGTTGTAAACTATAAGCATTGCTTTGTCTCTAAGATGAGATTAAAAGCAATAGACAATAATTTTAAGTGCAACTGTGGATTATACTAATTTGGATATTGAGATCTTTGGGAGACATTCAATTTTCTTTTGCAATTATCAATTTATTTTTTACTCTTGCAATAGATTGTAGAAGTGAATAACTATATTTATTCAAAAATTAGAGCATTCTCTCTTTATACAATTATAATTATCTCTTTGAAAATTTATCATTTTCTTTATAATCAACTATTTTTGTTAACTAGGATTTCTTGATAGCATTTAATTATCTAATATTTTAGTGTACTTACTTCAAAAATATTCATTCTTTGATTCTAAAAGTGGCAATGATTAAATAAAAAGTTACAAATCTTGTTTTTTAAAAAATTATTAGGAACCCAAATGTAATCATGTATGGTATATAAATATCATAAGCACGTGTTTTGATTTGTATGTTGTCATTGTACTCTAAATCCTATAACTATAATATAGACAAAACATAAAAAATATTCTACAATTAGAAATTCAAATAGGGAGCTTGCATGTTAGAGATTTCACAAAAAATAGATATACAAGGTAACAAATATTGAATCCCTCCAATCATCTTTGAAAACAACGAGAGGTTAACATCAAAACTAAAAAAATTAATAATTCAGAAATATTTATTGGTATTCATATAGAGTTTTCTTTAATTGTTGAATTAATAAGATGAATTCTTGAGAAAAATGAAAAAATAAATAAAGAATATGCACATTCAAAAGTTTCAATAAAATTGAATATCCATAGAATGATATATTAAATTTAAATTACTTGCTTAAAATTTACCAAAATTATTATATCTGAGAATGGAATTTTAAACAAAGGTTGGATCATTGTAATGTTGGCACCAATGCATGCTACAAATACACATGAGATTTTCAAAAATTGGAAGTGTTGTGACTTCATCAAATTTTATTAGCATAAAAAAATAAGGAATAGTAAAGTGCCAAAAAGGAAGCATTTAAAAATCCAAAGTAGATATTTAACATATTTAAAAGAAGAGATTTTCAAACAAGGGCAACTTAAGAGCAAGGAAGAGATTGTTATTATGAAAAATGTATTTGTACAAACAATTGAACTTGTGTATTTGAGTCATTTTGTTTCAAAGTGCAACAAAAATGATACAAATTGCTCATACTATTTATTCTTAAGAATATTTTAAATTCACTATTTTCTAATTATATTCTATACTACTAATTATGTGAAAATAAACATACATGTTACAAATATATTTAATTAATTATATGAGTTTTTGTAAAATTTTGAAGATATTTTTATAATTAATTTTTGTAGATTCTATTTTGGGGGGAATAAATGAGACTCTATAACTATAGTAGTTCTCAAAATGTTTCATACACATACAAAAATTTGCCATAGCTAATTGAGAAACTAGATATTTTAAACAAAGTTTAGACATTTTGTGGTACATGTAACACACTTACATAAAATACATTCTCAAATATTTTAAATCAATTTTCTATTTAAAATAAATAAATCATATTTATTAGTGGAAAAAGTTTAATACTAGTAAATTTTTTTCAAGAATTTTCATTATATGTAATTGAATTTTTATACTAATTTTTGGTAAAGTTCTAGAAACAAAATTTTGTATGTAATGAAACAGTATTGACTAAAATATGACTCTATATTTTTAATTTTTTTATAATTCACTCCAAAATCTTTTAATAATTTTAGAAAATTCGAGAAGTATATAAAATAATTATATATTTTGTATTGGAGATTTTCAAAGTGAATTGTAAAAAAATTAAAAATATAGAGTCATATTTAGTTAGTACTGTTTTACTCAATAAAATTTTGACCTCTTGCAATTCTTACCAAAAATTTCCAAAAATAATTCTCATCATAGTTTCTAAAGATTCATGAGAAAATTAATTTATATTAAAAAAAATTAACTAAAAAAATTAATAAATTTGATTAAGGGTCATTGCAAGAAACACCGTCCATTTTCTGTAGTGTTTTCCATAGTATTCCTGTTTTTTCGGGAGTACTTTATAATTAGAAAAAAATAATAATAATTTTAAAAAATATTTTAAATATATTAACCTTTAAGAAGAAGGTACCCGTGGAAGGAAAGCCTTAGAAAAATTCTCTAAGCAGGAGAACTAGAAAAGTGCCAATTCTCATGAAAATTGGCGCTTTCACATTTTAATTTGTAATAAATAGGAAAAAAAAAATTTAAAATTTAAAATTTAAAATTTGAGAAGAGTTGATGAAGATGAGATTTCAATAAAAGAATGATATTAAAAACATCTTTTATGTTCAAAAATTGTGTGCAATGGGAGTGCTGTTTGCACTCATGTAAAGGACATAAAATAATATTTTTTCAAATTTCCTTTGGTAGGTACATTCTTTCCTACTATACAAATATACCATGAAAGATTCAACTTTAAATCAGAAAATTTGGGGACTCCTAACGTAGTGAAAACCCCTAAATTGTACTTTGTGACAAATTAACAAAACTGACTTTTAAATACAAAATGAATTTTGTAATTTCTAAAAAATAAGGTATCTGATTACCATCAAGTTAAACAAGTTCCATAGAAATTTCATATTCATTGGACTTGTGCTTCAAAAGTTATAGCAAATAACAAAAGCGTCACTTGCATTGTGACGGAAAATAGGATTGGTGCTTCTTGCAATGATCCTTAAAGAATTTAGAATTATTTAAAAATAATAATTTTATATTATTGTATTACTTGTAATTCCATGCATCCAAAGTTTGTTGAAAAAAAATCCTCAATTTTTATGACAATTTGCGAAGTGTATGAATACTTGTGAGAGCCACTATATATATATGTTGGTTTCCTATTCAACAAATTAGCATGAATTATTTTTTAAACTTTGAACCACTTTGGGGGTTTTGAAAATTTGGATAGGTCATATGGACTATACATTTGGGATTTTTTCCATGAAAATTATATTCAAGCTTCTACTCATGAATTTTTGTAATTGAATCTTATTTCACTTCATTCCAATCTCTATGGCAAAAGTTATAAGGATTTTTTTTATTTCAAAGTTGGTAGTGAAAAATATACCCTAAAAATAGATTGATTAGTGAAAGTATTTGATAGTGTAGATTGATATGGTCTATGGAAAAACATTTGAATCACTTTATTCCAACTAATGCGATGAAAGTTCTGAGTAATTTAATTGTATAGGCAATGAAGTGAGAAGTAATATAAGTACAAATTTATTTTTTGAACTCAAGTTTGAAATTTTTGTAATAAAAAACAACATAGGTTGTATATTGTAAATTGGAAGATTCTCACCATTGAGATGTATAAGTTCTTAAATTTTGTTGTCAAAGTTACTATTGATTTAGTGTTTTTTTTTTATCAAGTCTCACCTTCCACTTTATAGTTTGTTTAAAGATGAATGTGAAAAAAATTTTGTAACGTTTTTTCCATATATTTTCCATATATTTTCTAACATTTTGGTTGAAAAACACAAATTATTGAACATTGGTTTTTTTCTAAATTTTTTGAAAGATGTAAATTGGCCTTTGAAAAGGACCATAGTAAGCTATATATTTGAGTTAGGCATGTCAATCTTGCAATTGGTGAAGGTTTTCACTCTAAATATACAAGAGGGTATACTTGAGTACATTCATATGGTTAGATTTATTAAATAAAACTTATAGATGAAGATTTTGTCCTTGCTTTGGAGATGAGTACTTTGAAGCAATTATGAATTTCAATATACTGCAAAACTTTTGGGGTTAATACATTGGAGTATGAGACTAAATGCAAATTCCATCATCTTACAAAGATGATAAGGTTCTTCCGTGTGCTCCAATTAGATGTGGGTTTAATGCAGAGCAATCATTATATTATTGAAACCTCACCTTATCACAAATCTCTATAAGATTATATTAAAATTCTAAATTATTGATTTTCCATGTTTTGTATATTTTATATTGTGTATTTTATGTCATTTCCACATATCCCACTGATGCTACATTTGCATTTTGTAATATGTGATTTTTTAGTATCAACTGAATTCTTTATTAAATTCATTCAATGCAGACCTCTTGGTGTGCCACACTACTTGACCGTGACCTCTTGAAATTTCAGCCTGGCCAGTGGGTTTTTTTGTACTTGGCGCGCCTGCAGTGGGGAAGAAAATCAGCAGAAATGTGCCCAGTGAGCGAGTTGAGTCTATTTAGCGAGCTGGCGTGCGGATACTCTAACACCTATCTCATTGACCATTTCCGATTTGCCGACCAAATTAACTGCAACATTGATCTTCCAGAGTTTTTCATTTTGATTCAAAAATCTTCAGTTGGTGCTAATTTAGTCCATGCTGCAATTAAGTCAACGTCACAATTAGGTGAACTTCTGCCACTATACCGGCCTTGTCATACTCCAAAAAAACAATTAATCACACATGATGGAGATGGGTCAACAATTGCAGATGAGGTTCATACAGTATATGTGTGTGTATATTATTTCGCTTCAGGGCCCCGGCCGACCGAGTCATGCCTTGGTGATGACCAGAAAGCAATAGCCGAGATCGAACCTTTAGCTAGGCTTCGCAGGTCACAAGCTCCCCTCCCGTCATAATACTAGCTCAGTCTAGCTAGCCTCACGGTAGTTGCGCTCACTCCATCCCAATTGCATCAAGGACAGCGCAGGCCAGGCGAAGATGGCCGGCCGGCCGGCGACAAGTTCTCAATCATGCGCATAATTCCAGGTCCTTCTAGCTAGCTAAACTTCGTCTCCTTCCTTCGATCTTCCATTGAAAAATGCGCCTTGAGAATGACACAAAGGGAAAAGCATTGGTTTGCATGGTGAGATATGTATCGATATCGATCGAGAGATATTAATGATCTAGTCTTGCATGGCACGATCGAGACGCTCGGGATTTATCGATCGATGCAGGCTTTCCAGATCAAAGCCTCCCTTGATTGATTAATATTGCCCTTGAATTGTGCACATTGCGCACACGTGAAGCTCTTTGAACTGTTCTCCCATTTTATCAACGTCACAGTCAGCCAACTTCCGTATGTACGTACGTATTGTTTTGTGGCCGACCTTGACAACGAAATCGGGAGAGCACTGTGTCACTCCATGATGATCGATCAGGTCGTCTTGTCGACGCTGTGGTCCAAAAATTATGACTGTCCTGCGATCCCACTTGACAACTCCATGATCGAGTCTTGTCGGCGCTAGCTGTGGTCCAAAATTATACCTCCAACTTAAAAAGGTCCGTCCAAATCAAGGTGAGTCGATCAGTGAAAGACGGTAGGTTCAGTTTCGACTTGCTCGATCACAATCGGATAAGTTAGCAGGTGTACGTTACTGAAGTGCACTGTGGATGATTGTGGCATTGGGGTTATCGTTGATATTCATTATTTGTTCAGTAAACTCCTCAAGCTATTTTGTGTACTGGCCTTCAAACCAAAAACATGTTTAGAATTCATAAGGAATGTGTGAACTCATTGATCTTGTTTCCTCAGGACACGGTTCCGAATCAATTTAGTGTGGCCTCTTAATGCCAAAGCACGCTGAATTTCATTTTCTGTATGATGCGGGACACAGAACTCAATGATCTTTGTTGTTCAGAACACTCCGCTCAATCTATTTAGTGACCCTTAAATACCCCAAAAGTAATAAGAAGTCCATATTTTGGATGATGAATAGAGTGCCTCAAGATAATGCTTCATCCAAATAGCATTATTTAGACATTGGATGGGGGAAATATTATTGTATTATCAAAATATTGTAAGTTGTATATGCTAATTTAGCATGAAGGATGTTAGTATCCCCACCCATCACTTCAAAGCATGGATTTTTTCATCATTTGAAATGTCAAAATAATAGAAGCAACTAATCATAAAGTATAATTTACTTTTAAGTATGTAAAATTCTATTCAAACAAATTTGGTCTACAAAATAATATTCATTTATAAAGGAATTTTCGTTTCATTCAATTTTGACAAAAACATTGTGAGAGAAAAATAGTATAAGTTAGCAACCTAGTGTAACTCCAAACATTGAGTCTAGATTTTGTTCATGTTTCAATAGTATAAATTTGGTCTTTCACAATGTTACTCTATTCAATGTCTATAAATAATTTGTCCATAACCACTCATAATTTGTCGATAACTATTGAAAATGAGTTGTTTAGGGACAGTGTTTGAAATAACTCATCCAAAATGACTTGCTTTTGAAAAAGCAAATTGTTTATCAAGACAAAATGAATTCTTTGTGAATTCTTTATGAATGGTTACAAATTGAAGACTAGATTTCTACTAGTGTTTGTTCTATGTGCACGTATTTTGAAAATAATTTAAAAAATTCCAAATGAATAAATATGAGTGTTGAAGTATATTGCATATATTTACAATCCTAAAAAAAATGGATGGAAAAAGCAATTATGGTTTGGAAGTAAATGAATTTAAAAGCCAACTACCCCTATAGACTCACTCATGTGATTGGTTTTCAAAAATCACTCAAAAAAATTCTCACTAATCCTTTTATTTTGAGACACAATGGCTTTAACAATTTATTGCATGTTGTTGTATATCATTGAAGATCCACCTCCATTGGTATTGTCGAAAATTGACATATATAGTGAATTTCATTAAAATGGCAGTATTATTCCGCCATTTCTCACATATTCTTTGTCATTTTAATGAAATTCACTATATATATATGCTTCAAAAAATAAATATATATAGAGAGAAAAGTGTGGATAATATTAATTCAAAAGGAATTTAAAGATACTTCATGAATTGAAGATTTGATACCTCATTTACTATCATAGATCATCTATAGGTTGCAATTTGAAATGTCATTGCATCCACTTTGAATAGATTTGTCCTATTACACAATTAACACAAATTATTTTAGTTCATATTTAGAAACCAATACAATTATTGTTTTTGTCTTATTTTTTTGAACCCAAGATGTTTGTTTGTAAAAATATATATACAATACATTTGTTACATCTTAGAATTTGATTTAAAGATGTGATTCAACAAAATATGACAACAACCATATAATGCTAATATTTGACAATATGTCATAACTTTGAATTTGAAACTATAAAATGAAAGTTATGAGAAGTTTCGTTTTGGGGTTAGTAATTTAAAAAATAAATAAAAAATTGTATATTCAAAATTTTAGAATAAAAAAATATATACATGATATATATTGTTTAAATGCAACTTTGTTTTTTGGGGGTTAATGGGTCGTTGTAAGAAACACTTAAACCATTTTGAACAACATTTTAGAAAACAATTTGTATCCAAAGCTATATCTTTTGAATTATAAAAATTAACTAGAAATATGCTTTTTTTTCATTTTTGGCATTGGATTTATAATTCAAAAGTTAAAGCGAATGACAAGAGAATCATTTTGATTGTGGCATGAAAACAAGTTAGTGTTTCTTGCAATGGCCTTAATGTCAAATTACCCATTTGTCTTGTGTCCCATGTCTCAAATCCACACAACTTATTACAAACTGTTATATATATATTTATTGTGTGTGTGTGTTACACCATATTTGTATTTGTATACGTGGGTTGGCATGTCCAGTATCTTGAGTAAGGTTATTTTTAACAAAAATCTGAGAAAATGGAATTTATATTAGAAGTCAAAGTTTTAGAGTTTCCCTTGGTTCTTTGTATTGTTTCCTATATCAATGGGAATTGTCCATGTGTTTCAAAAAGAAATTATTAGTTTCAAAAGACATGGGGTAATATTGGTAGTAATAACTATCTAAATTTGTGCCTATGTATTGATATATGTGTATTGCATTGACAACTTTGCATTTCTGTTTGATGTCCCAACTTGTATTTTTGAGATCCTATAGGGCACAACATTTTTAAAAATTTACAAGTTCATATCCTTAGGTGAACTCTTGTTTTTTAGTATTATATATATATGATCAAGTTTATACTTTCAAATGATATGGACTAATGGATTTTGATAAATCCATATCCATATCTTTATACAAGTACAAATACATTTATATTCATTAAACTTGTCCATGTATTGTATCTATATTGATTTTGCATTTTTCTAGGTGGGATACGAGACGGGATATTATTAATTGGTTCTTTTGGAGGGATAGTAACTATTGGAATTGACATTATCTAATCTCATGTAAAAAGAAATTAGCAATTTTAGTGTTTTTTTCATTGTGCACTTCCTCTCACTTAATTTTTTTTCCTTAAAATGAGTATGATTTTTTTGTACATTAAATTTTTTCATGAAATCTCAACTCATTTTTCTAATATTTTATTAATGTATACAAGTTTGAAAATTTGGCCTTTGAAAGCATTAGAAAAAAGAAGGGAAATATCTATTTTAGGTTTAGGTATTTTGACCTTGTAATTAGAGAGAATTTTTTGTGAAATTTTTTCTAGTACAAATCTATTGTAGGCTAAAATGGTTTTGAGTTAATTTCATGTTAGTTTCAATGCAATTTGTGTTAGCTTTCATACAAATTCAACACAAACATTTAAGCTCATGGTGGATTTGAATTGGTGATTAGAATAACCTATTTGGGTAAATTAAGAAGAAAAAACTATTGGATTTTTTTAGAGACACATCAATAGAAATGTGGGTCTTATAGACCAACCAAATGAGAAAACAAAGGAACCAAAGTTAGTCTTAAGGTCTAGGTCATGAACTCAATTAAGTTTCACATGTCAAAACTAGTGATAAATTAGGCATATTCTTTTCATTTTCTTGCAAAGAAAGAGGATTGGATTTTGGCAACAAATAAAATAAAACCTTCCTCCCACATTCATGTACATGTAGCAACTAATGCAAAGTATGATAATTCCTACAATAGGTATCTCTAACACTACTTATGGCTACGAGGATTCAAACCTACACCGTCTACGTCCTCTCAACCTTCATATACACAAGTGATTATCTATACGAAATCTGAGTAGCTTTTGCCTCATTTTAGCTAATTACAACAAGTCATTTGGTTAGGGATTGGATTGATTGGAATTCTAATTCATTTATTTGGTACAACCTCCTTGCCTGGAATAGTTGAAATTGTTACAAGGATGGGTGGATGGAGATAAGTAATGTAATCTCTATTAAATGCGTGTATTTGGCAAAGTGAATGTTGTTGAATATTGTAGCTAGCTCAAGAAATCTTATCCATCATTTGACAACAATGTAAGGAAGAGTTGAATCATTCACCAAAGCGCTTCTTATAGATTTACAAATAGCAAAAGCACTCCTCAAAGATAGTTTTCATGTTAATTTATGACAATATTTAGAATGTGATCATTATGCTTTGAAGAAAATGATGTGGACTACCTTGTTGGTTCTTTGAGTAGGCCAATGATTTACTAGTTGATAAACTAACACAAAATAAGATTTGGGCATTGCTTTAAGAAGGGCTATTCTTGATTGGTTTTGGGCCTCAAAATACCCAAAAAATTCAGAAGTTGAACATTGAATTCCCCTAAAATAAGTGTAATATAAAAACATCTTTTGAGCTTGAAGCAATTAAGAATTAATTTTTTAATTAACATATATGAGATGAACTTTAGGCAAAAAAATTTATCTCCTACTTCTCAGTTTTTCTCAATAAATAATAGACTAATTATACTTGTAAATTTGTAAGGTTAATGAAACAAATTTCTTGTGTTGGAGAGACGATTGTTTCTTAAGATCAGACACTCAACACATATGCTACTTTAATTCCATTTTTCATCAAAAGGATGCATAAGAATGTTTCTAGAATTACAAACTCAATGCATACCCTTGTATAGCTACATAATATGGTCTATAAAATGGTTGCCTTATAGAATAGAGTGCACCTCTGGATGCAAATCTTCCATACACCCTACTGATTCCTTTGGAGTCAAATATGAGTTTTATTAATGTTTTCAAGGTCTTGGTGGTTAGAGATGTTGTATGCAAAAAGAATAAAAAATTCACTTGAGCTTGATGTTTCAAAGTGTGCATTTTGGACGTAGATCTTCTATAGATTATATTATTCCTTTGGGGTCAACTATAAGATTCATTGATGTTTTTAAGTCCTAGATAGTTAGAAATGTTATTTCCAAAACGAATGAAAAGTTCACTTGAGATTGATGTTTCAAAGAATGTTTGTAGATCTTCTACGAGTTGAATTATTTCTTTGGAGCCAAGTGCAAGAGTCATTAATGTTTCAAGGCTTGGACAGTTAGAAATACTATTTCAAAAAAAAAAGAATGACAAGTTCTTGTGAGCTTGATGTTTCAAAGAATATTTGTGGATCTTCCACAAAGTCATATTATTCTTTTGGGGCCAAATACAAGATTAGTTGATGTTTTCAAGGCCTTGGTAGTGAGAGATGCTATATCCAAAAAGAATGAAAGGTTCAGTTGAGCTTGATGTTTCAAAGAACATGCCTTTTCAAATAACAAAAGATATAGTTATGCAATTGAATGATTGCCAACAAGCCTTTGGAATTTGGTCTTGCAATCTCTAAACTTTATTACACTATAAAAGGGTTCATTTTATATACGAAGTGAAATAGATCTTTTGTATAGTAGATAAAAATAGTGTAAACATTCCTTCATTTGGTACTTTTCTTTTAACCAATCAGAATTTAAACCCTAAAAATCCAAGAGAGATTGATATAGATTTTGAATGGTTTTGCCAAAATAAATTAGGATGATAAATAGAATTTAGCATTAGATCTCCATTTTGCAAGTTTTCTTTTTCTTTCCATCTCTATATGAATTCATTCACAACCTTGCACAACAACCTTGAAGCACCAAATGACCATGCTAATTGCATTGTTGAGAAATAGACAAAAATTACTTTCTCAATATATTTGAATGTACTTTGTCCGATTCTTGTAGCTTTAGTAGTAAGTTCTTGGGAACATTCATAATCCAAATAGTTGATGCCAACTCACTTAGGGGTTAAACCATAGAAAATTTTAACATTTTGCAAAGGAAAGATGAGACTTCATACAAATCTCTCCTAGTTATGGACTTCATCCTTCCCGTAGAGATTTTATTTTCAATTTTCAACAAGCTTGCCTGGAATGAAGAAGCTACTATCATCCCCAAAGATGTACATTCTGCATGAGAAACTATTTAATCATCCAAAAGTGGTGATATCATCCTACTTTGAAAATCTTTTGGATGAATTCTGGCTCTCCATATTTCACCTCGTGCAATCGAATGCCGCCACGTCATTCGCTCCCAGTCTCCGCTCGGCATTCCCTCCGCGCTCTACAGCACTTCAATCACATTGCCCTTCTCGCAAATATTGTGGTTGCTCCGATCACGATGAGATAGCTATGGATTCCAAAAGCAATTGCAATTCAAGCCCTCTGTTAGGTCTTCTGTTGATACAACTAAACAATACTTGAAGCGCTCGATTTGATTTGGAGCTGGGCGATTTTTTTGTGTTGAGCTAGGATATGTTTCTGAGATTGGGATGGTGATTACAATTTGCTGGAGTTTCGGGATGTGGAGGTCGTAGGTGGTGGCGGTGGTTTTGGGAATTGAATCGATGGTGGAGGTTTCGTGACTGGTGTTTTTGGTTTAGGGTTGCAACAATTATCGATTGTCAGGTTTGCAAGGGTTGGAGTACTGTAATCTTGCCATTTTGGGGAGGTTGCAAATTGTTGAATTTTAGGTTTTCAAGGATAGTTGGAGCTTATTCGCGTTGCAAGGATTGGTAATCTTGCCCATTAAAATTTTTTTTGGCAATTAATTGAGTTTTGGGAATAGAATGGATGGTGGAGGTTTTCTGAGTCGTGTTTCTGGTTTTAATGTTGCAAGAATTGTTGAAGCTTTTTAGGGATGCAAGGGCATGGAGCCAGGCAATCTTGCCATTTTTTGCCAATAGTTGAGATTTTGCAAGAGAGTTGGTGGTGGAGGTTTTAGGCATGCGATGGGAGTGGTTGCGGGATTGTGAGACGGAGCGGAGGAGTTCCGGAGATGTCATTACCGGGGCAGCCGGGAGCGGAAGGTTCGCTTTCCGAGTCGGTCCATTTTCCTCCGACGAGCAGTTTTCTTGACTATCAGGGGGGTTACCACTTGGACGGGAGGATGGCAATGGCGCCTCCTCTCTCCTCCACGTCCCGGGCACCTGTAAGGCCGCCTGTTTTGCACGACGATGGAAGAGGAGGAGGACCACCGCATTACGGAGGTTATGATCGACCGGAGTATGATTTTGCCTTGCGGAGGCACAGTTGCGGTGATCATTTAGGGTTGCATTCCGGGAATCTGATCGAGCAGTTGTTGCTGCAAGAGAATCAGAAGGCGCTCCGTATGGCCAGCATGGTGCAGTCTCAAGCCTCTGGGTGCCTTTCTGGGTGCCTTTCGTGTGGCAATAGGTCGAGGTTTCGGGACTCGGAGGAGCGAATTTTGGACGAGCAGAGATGCTATTCTAGAAATGTTGTTGGAGAGGGGCCTTCCAGGTCTGTGAATTTGGATGCGAACGCTGTTGAATATTCTGATGGATGGCTCCGGCAACCGAACCCTCGCCAGTCGATTGGAGAAAGGAGTCAGAGTAGGATCTCCTTCTCGGAGGACGAGCTCGGACGTTCGCTCTGCCAGGTAAAGTATTTCTTACCCCACTGCCGTCATAACATAGGTATTGAGGTTTGTAGTACACTAACCCCTTAAAGACCAAGGATTCATGGTTTTAACAAGACCAATTCGATGGATCATATTGTGAAAAAATCAGTAATTCAGAGGTAGCCAACTTTTACATCACCAGAATCAGTGAAGAACATTGCATATGACCTATCCATGGCTTTTTGCCTTTACGAGGTCTGAAATATTAGAGCATGGAATATGGTTTAGGGTGTGATAATACGTGATTGTGGTTGGTAGTGTAACAATTATTCTTATGCACCAGGGGAGGCGAATTCCATATCCTGTCTGCCATCCTACAGTTTCGCATTCTCAAGCAAGCCACCATGTAGAAGACCACCACCTTCATTCTGTTGGGGCAGCGGAGACTTCTGTACCAATTCTTGGCTTCGGCGACGCTGATGGTAGAGTTCGACCAAGGTGGCCAATGCAGCGACAGAGTTACTCAGATATCGGCACTGAGGAAGATGGCTGGCAGAGACCATCCAGGTCTAGGGGTGGACCAGCAAGCGCAAGAGAGCAGGTCTTTGTTACTCTGTTTTTTGTATTAATGCATTCTTTTCTTTGCAATTCTTTGCAATTTCTGTTGCGAAATGTTCATTGCCGATAGGGCGAAATGAAGATGTGCATCCATATGATAAATAAGAAAGTTGTATTTACTTTCCTCGTGCCGTGTCTGTATTCATGGCCTCACAGGACCGCCTGTCATTGCCGGGTATAGCAACAGGGTCACTGCCTAGGACTGTGGTTGGTAGTCCACGCAGATCAGCCGGAGATTCCGTTCGACCACCGCTAAGTACACGGACTTCTTCTCAATCTCTACTTGCGATGCCAGAAAATTCCACGGAACCTTCTTACCAGGACAATGCTGTGGAGCAGACGAGCATCCAACGATTGGTGACACAAGGTCCAATCTCGTTGACTAATTGGTATATCATGAAGGTCCAAATTGGCGAAGTTGGCAGGTAATTATCGTCTTGCTATGATATTTTGTTTAGCCCTTCGCTGAAAGAAAATGGATTATAGAATTCACTGGTTCATTACTGCAGAGGTTTTCTATCTCTTAGCATATGTTTTTTGACATTTTCAGGCCTTCTGACTGCTAGTGTTAATTTTTCTGATCAGGGTCTTGGAGACGAAAGTAGCTATAGGGGGATGGCTCTTTCAGAATCGAGAGCATGTCAAAACTTCTCCTATTGTGAATCGCCTGGACATCCATAAAGTTGTCACAGAGGATGGCGTCGAAGTTTTTCTAGAAGGCACTATGGATCAGGAGACTTCGAATGCAAATGGCTTCTCTCCTGGAATTGTACAGTGTTTATCCGCAGGTAAGTTGTTTACCGGTCCTGTCGTGGTAGGCACTATGTGCAGCCTGTGTGATTCTACATACTGCGCACATCCTCCGTCGTCGCATGCTCGTGGAGCTCATTGCAAAGGTTTGTCATGTTGCCCCTTTGTGAATGATCTCCATGTTCTTTACTGGCAGGTTTCCCGTACATGTGGAAGCAATTGTTACGGGTGAGACCAGTTGGAGAATCTTCTAGCTTGGCTGTAAGCGAGAGCCTTGGAGGCCTTCATCCAAAAGCCTCTAAGTGTCTCTCAGAGGACGAGAGCCAGGGTATCAATGATCCGAAGATCTCGAAGGCCCTTCTAGAAGACGTTCCATGTAGTTCAAGAGACTGTGAAGGTACCAGTCCAACACGTAAGATCTGCACATCCTTCAAGTTCTTTTGCTTGATTGTTTTGGTTCCACACGTCCTGATATCTGATAATGTTTTTAACATTTCACTTGCTTTTGTCGGTGTGACGCTTTGTATCTGACATTTCTTTCATGTAAATCTGTCATAGTCGTGACGAGGTTTTAATTGCTGATGCAGCTACTGTGAATGAAGATTGGTTAACAATTCAAACTCCTGTAAACATTGCATCAGATCTTGTAGAGGCAGCAGCTGTTACTTCTGGGGCTGAAAAATCACACGTTGAGCCACAGGACGCAGTTACAGCGAGGGCTGGAACAGCAAATGTAGTTGAGGCAGAGGCAGAGGCAGCAGTCACTGCAAGGTCTGGAACATCAGATTTAGTATTGACAGAGGCAGCAGTTCCGGCTAGGACTGAAACATCGGATGTAGTTGTGACAGATGCAGCAATCACTGCAAGGGCTGACACATCAGGTGTAGTTGAAACGGATGCAACAATTCCTGTGGGGGCTCGATCATCAGATGCAATTGATGAGTGCCGCCCTCACTATAAACTTCGGCAACAACCATGTGATGCTAATCCAACCAGCTTGGATCCTGCACCTGCAACCGAGGCACCTCTTGAGCATATGACCAATGATTTTCTTGCTAAAGAATCTGAGAATGGTCCAATTACAGATACGACCTGTGTAACAATTCGAAGGAGTCGCAAAAGCAAGAAAGAATCTTCACAACCAGTTCGTAGCAGTAGGCGACTCCAGCAGCGTCAATCGAGGTCGTCTGAATTTGCACCAAATCTGTTCGATTCGCTACCTCCTACTCAAATCGAACAGGTCACTTCTGGAATGCATATCGCTAGCACGTCTGCAGAGGAGGAGCCTGCTGAATTTGTCCCCGATGTAGAGCAAGCTACGACAGGGCGTGAAGAAATGATGAAGACTAATAGTATTATTGAGGAGGTTTTAAAGGACTTGCAGCAAGCGAATACAGAAGCTGTAGATCAAGGTATGTGGGCTTTCTGTTTGGGTCTCAATTTTAAATCTGTAAGAGCCAGAGTGTCCTCGATTTGGTGAGTGGAACCTAGTCGTGTGGTGTTCGTAAATACGGGTTATCACATAGTGTTTTTCTTGAATATTTTGTTTTTTAGTGCGAATGGCTACTTTGATTTCATGGTGTAGCCACTTTTTTTGAAAGTTATAACTTTGGATAGAAGAGATGTTTATAAAAAATGCCTTATTTTTTATATGGATGAATATTTTTTGCGGTAGGGGCGACATGGTTATTATACTTTATTGCAATTTGGCTACATATAACCATCAGAAACCCTAACTTATGAAGTTGGATTTCCTGATGCAGATCCTACGGAAACTTCGACTGATCCACAACCTATGGAAGTGGAGGTATTAGGCCAGCCTCAAGATCGTTGGGAATATTTGTCGAAAGACAGTGATGGTTTTGAGATTCCCAAGTCGAAAGAGCAAGAAGTATCTATTGAGGACGTGCTGGCAGGTGTAGAGATTGAAGCAACAGTTTCTTTAGAAGCATTTGCGGACTTGGAGAGTGAGGAGATGGAAGAGACAACCTCTGTAGCTCCTCCCAACTTGGAGATTGAACAAACTGTCCCTTTAGCTCCTCTTGAGTTGGAAGGAGAGGAGTCGGGCCCTGCAACTCCTCCCGAGTTGCTTCAGAGCAAGGTCCAGCCTCGAGTTGATTCCCTCAGTGAACCCAGCTCTCGACAGGAAGGGGTGTTTCCTGAGACAAATGCTAGAGTGACACGCTCTTTGAAACGGCGACTGAAAATGTCACTAACTACAGACGCTGATGTTCTTCCTGTTACTGGATCCTTGAAAAGACTACGAAGGCGCTCTGATCCAATTTCTAATCCAGACACTCCCCACCAAGAGGAGCGTGCAAACGTGGAGTCAGTTTCAAATCCTGACACTCCTCTCCAAGAGGAGGTGGATGCCTTTCATGTAAGAGTGCGTGGTCCGAACAGTGCGAAGGCTGTCAGTTGTTCGAACTGCAAGCAACCATGTTCACCTCAGGACCTATTTAAATACAACCGCAATGTCGCGAGCCCTGATATGGCACCTGAGCATGTTCCGAAGGAGGAGAGAATGGATTATGCACCGTTATCACCACTTGAGCATACTGAAGAAGCTCATGAAGACAGAACTGAAACCTGTTCTATGAAACGAGGACCTGGCCGATTCAAGAATATGAAGCCTGCTACCCGGTTTGCAAAGACTGGTACGTCTAGGCGGTTGATTGCAGGAGAGTCACGTACAGTACCTACTAAAGGTAATGAACTTAGTAAAGGTAAAAGACCCAGTAAAGGTATAGTATTCTTTAAAGGCAAAGGGGTCAGGAAAGGTAAAGGGTCCAGGCGAGGTGAAGGATCTAGTAAAGGATCTAGTAAAGGTAAAGGGTTCAGGCAAGGTGAAGGATCTAGTAAAGGCAAAGGGCCCAGTGAAGGTGAAGGATCCAGGGAAGTTAAGGGATCCAGGGAAGGTAAATGCTCCGTTGAAGTTGAAGGATGCAGTGAAGGTTTGGGGCTAGAATCAAGCCGAGGAAAGAATCGTAGGACGTCCATAATGCCTCCTCCACTACCTCCTCCTCGTGTGCAGGACAAGAGCAAAGTTCCTGAAGCATTCGGTCTGAAAACCTCTCGGTCAGGGCGGTTGTTGGTTCCTCCGCTAGCTTTCTGGCGAAGCCAATCTATCGAATACGATAAAGACGGAGGAATTATTGCAATATTTGATGGTTTCCAAGCCAACCCAGCGGACACTGGGTGCTTCAATTTCACCCCTCCTCAAGAGAAGCATGCGAAGCGGATACAGGAGAAGCTTTGCAAGGCTGCAACCGCAGTCATGAAGCGAAAGTAAGGCCTGGGTGTAAATGAAGTAGTCAGTAATTTTAGACAATTTGTCAAGTTCATGTGCAAACTTTGGATTGGATTTCTAGATGGGTTTTTTCCTAAAGCTTCTGCACCTTCTTCGTCACTTTTGTAGTTATATGCTCATTCGAGTGATGGTCAAGTGATGGGGTTTGCTTGAGGTGTACAGAAAGGTCTTGCTGTTGTGGTCTCTCTCCAGCTGTTCCATCCCGATTTATGCTCCAGTCTAGCTGAGATAATGAAGGAACGTTCGGTGTCACATGGAACTCCGCAATTTTCACAAGTAGTGAATTTTTGGGTGTTCTCTGCAACTAAGTATGTTGAATTGATGCTGTGCGAACATTATTTTGTAATGCAGGTGATAATTTTGAAAACCACTTGTGTATTTTATATAAACCTGTAGACTCTTTGGAACGTTTGTCATAGGTAGAAATTGCGAACGGTGAGATCTATTTTTCAAAAGTTTAAGAGGCCTCCAAGGACTGCGTATAATGTCTCCGGCTTGTCATGGCACTCGATTGGAGAAATTTTTAGTTTCTCAGGGTTGGTTATTACAGTTGCATTTGTGTGCGTCTCAGCGAATGTGCGAATATCGTGAATGAACCACCAATTGATATTGTTGAGGTCTTTCTTGAGGTATAAATTTCCGTTTGTTTGGAGTCGAATATTTTCCAATTTTTTATTTATTTGGTGAACATACTATAGGTGCTCTTTATAGGTTTTAGAGAAATATGTGACCATATTCAAATATAGTGGTAATAGTTCTTGGAAGTTATGCATACTTGAATCTGGAATATCGACAGCAAATATCAAACTGATAAAATTTATACCCTTACTGCATCCGGTTACAGAGACTTCCAAAGCATACTTATATCATCCAACTATGTAGAAAACTATTTTTTCCAATTGGTACAACAGCCCATTCCATTCCCGACCCTGTAAATACCCATTCCCCACTTGCCCTACTTTTTGACCCTAAACCAGCCTGTTCATATTGTACTTTACACAAAAATTTCTGACTTTTGTGATTTCTCAAAAAAGAGGGGGTCTTTAAAACATTTGAAAACCCTATAGTTGAAATCCATAAATAAAAAAGTCAGGATGTAGGAAACGATTCTTGAATAAGTACATTTTCACGCAACTCTTAACTTTTAATAGATTTCTCACTCTCACATGTGTTCGCCATTTGAAAGAGGACAGTAAATTTGCGGCACCACACATCAATTGGTTATTTGTACATCCATTCAGTTCCGTTTTGCATGCAACATTGTGAAATAGTATATTTTGTCGAAGAATTTAGATTTTAGAGAAGATCAATTTTGATATAGTCAACATGAGCACAAATGTGGAATAATTTGTCTAAAAGTTCTTCCCTGGTCTCTATACACTCTTAGTTTGACCTTCAGTCTAGCGAAAATATAAAATCTCATCATGCACAACAGAAATGAGAAGTCGTTCACTGAACACCAGTGAATGTTACGTATCCAGGCCTTAGACTACACTGTTGCATCTTGGCTGTGGGAATTGCTCTCATTCCTTTCAACTTCATCAGTCTGCATCAACTCCAACCAGATAACGTTATGCAAGAACTGCGTAATTCTAATGCTTCTGACAGTAGTACTGAAACCTCTCCTACAAACGCATGGAGAACAACAGAGCAATACAGTCAAGATGTCGTTGTAGTTCGCCTATGTAGATTGAATATTCTATAGATGTCATGTTAGCAGAATCGTCATTTGGATTGCAATCCACTGTAAAGCATTTCTTGCCTTTTTTCTAAACTGGATATGAAATGGATCTAATTTATCTTCTGGTTAAGACCCTATCAGAGTAAAAAACTTTGGCCTTTGAACATGTACTGGAGGGAACTTTCCATGCAGGTCAATAATGGTATAAGAGTTATGACACAGGATCTTGGATGCAATAGAAAAGAAACTCAATGAAATACTTACCAGAAGGGGATGATTTATGTCAGCAGCTTCACCACTACTCTCCATATCTGCCTGAATTGCATCAACCTTGTCCAACTCCACCAAACTGTTGGAGAGATAGAATAGCGTATACACCACTTGCCAAAAGATCGACATGGCAATAACAGAAACCACAAGTGGTGGGTACGCTAGAAACTTTGTCCAGAATGGGTACGAGTCTCTCAGCAAGACGTCCACAAGAAGCTTGAGGAGGCAAAAGTATGACACAGAAAAGAAAGCCAGCCCTAAAGATGTCGAGGGATTTGAATACGCTATCTCCGTTGCTCTAAAAACCCCACGAAATCCATAGTTCTTGCACTCTAAAATGGCCACTTGTGGTGTAGGGAGATGGTACAGGACAACAACGACAATACTCGTCAGCACCCAACTCAGAAAGCTGCCTACGTTGACAGCAGATGAAGGGATGCTGCTGTGGTGAGGAATTAGAGAAATTCCCAAAATGATGAACAAATAGCCGTACAGGAAGGATTGGGTGGCAACGAGACGCAAGACCGACCACTGCACATGGAGGAAACTGTGCTTTATGGACGTTGTCAAATCTTCGTTTCTGTAAATGCTCACAACACCTCGCGTGCAAACTGCGGTGTTCAGCCACGCTACTGGGGCAAGGTTCAGCAATATGAAGCCGAAGTTGAGACCTAATGGCGAAATCATCGTCTGAAATTTCCAGCCAAAAATCACCAGTTCGCCCTGCACACCGTCACGTAAGACCTAGTTGTCATGGAGGGAATTGGACCTAATTGCAACCCTTACCCATGCTAAAGCAAACCCTGCAGATGATTTGCCTAAAATGTACGTTCTCTAAACATGAGAATTTAGGGTCGGGAATTGCTACACCCATAATCAATACTTCCAAAATTCGTAGTTTATTCATGCACTACCCCAAAAGTACATACGAAGGTGCGTCAGAATTTCCTTTCAAATCCCCAACAACCCCCGAGAAAAATCAAGAAATTCTAAGATTTCACATTTGCCTCTCAAACGCGGTGGACAAATTCACTCATCCAAACGATTACTCATAAGATCGACTACAGAAAAAGCAAACCGCCCATGACCCGGCACATCAAGAAATATTACGAAATTCAACCAGCACCTTCTGGTGTAAAATTATTTACAACAACCTCACATCGACCTTAGCTCCACCTATGATCAGCACTTCTGAAAATCCATACTTCATTCATGAGGTATCCATTAAAACATTCTTACAAAATCCCTCTTCCAATAGCCAACAAGACCAACCAAAAAAATCAAGAATTCGCTTCCGCTTCTCAAATGCGGTAAACAAGCTCACTCCTCTGAACAATTCTTCCCAAGAAACACTCGAAAAAGTAACAGCTCACGCAATTCGATCAGCACCTCCTGGAGTAAACTTATTTACAACAACCTCGCGTCAACCTTAGCTGTACCCTGTAATATATCAGCCCTTTTGAAAATCCATACTTACTTCATGCCGTGCCCAAACACACAAACATGCTAAAGAAATTCCTCTTCCAATTGCCAACAAGACTCCCCCAAAATTCAAAAAGTCAAAGAATTCGCATCCCCTTCTCAAATGCGGTGAACAAGCTCTCACACCTCCGGAAAATAATGAATTCCCAAGAAAGACTCAAAAAAGCAACAACTCACGCACTTCGATCGGCACGTTCTTGGGTCATGTTCAAGAAAAGAGTAACAACGCAACTGACCTTTGAAATGAAGTCACCAAGTACATAGTGATGGTGGATATCAATTGCAGACAACAAGAAGATGGTGAAGAGCGCGCAAGGAATCGTGAAGCTCGTAATGAAGCTCAAAAACAAGGGCACATTTTGGCGCATGATCTTGACAGCTTCTTTCGTCAACCCCAACACGCCCATCCTCCCCACCCTGTCCAAACCACACCCCTGATCCTCCATCCTGTCCAACTCACTACAGTAGCTTCACTCAAAGCAAATTTTCTCTCTCTGGACAAAAGAGGTTCAATTCCAATTACTCTCTCATCAAGTTCTCGAAGAAGCTTCAAGAATGGTGAATCTCTAATTGTTCCACCCAAATGCACCGACCATGCACAACCCAACAACGAAATGCACAAGAATTAAATGCCACACGTCTGTCACTGGCAGGGGGAAGTGGGATCTTGAAAGGCGGTTGAAAGCGAATCGAGAAAGACGGAAGGGATTGCGTTACTGGAGGTGACTGAAAGGTAGAAATTGGAAGGGCTGCTTGGAACTTTGCTTTTTCCGCTTTGCCTTCAAAATATGTTTACTTACTGGTTGTGTGTGTTGGTTGCCTTCAATTTGTCGTAGGCTTTAGGTGATTGTTTCTTCGCATTTGGGGACTGGACCGGAGCATTGACTGAGTGACAAGACTTCACTATTGACCAGTTCGCATGTTTGGGGACTTTGGGTTGCAGTCTCCAAGGACGACGGAGGACCGACCGTGGGAGTCATGGGCAGTTGCCAAGTGAGAGTCTAAGTAGTTGTTGAAGTCCTCACGGCAAAATGCGGAGGGAGAGAGAGAGAGGGAAAGAAAATCAACCTAGGTTGGCGTACATACGTAAGAGTGATTTCATATTGGGTCCAACCTCTACAGTAAACGCGTAATATTACCAAGCAGATTAGCTATTTGTCAACACGGAGATTGCGAAGTTTGACAAAAGCCATTGCAAGTAGAATCTAGCCATTCCAACAAAAAATGAATTTTCTGTGATTTTTCAAAGGTTGTTGGGACAAAATTGGTAGTATTTATTGAAAAATATTTCAAGAAGTTTCACCTCCCCAAAATTCTGCTTGATGCTTTGGCTTACAAGTTAAACATTGTATGTGTTGGTTGCCTTTGTCTGAGGCTTGGGGTGGTTTGCAAAGGTTGTTGGGACTAAATTGGTAAAGCATGGACTACAAGAGGTTTACAAAGCTTGTTGGTTCCATGCTAAACCACACATTGACGTGTCCCCTCCAAAAGTGCAATGTTGTGATGTTAAAGGGTTGCTAAGATTGTGGTAAAGGAATATCTTGTAGGTGGCACCATTAAGGGCGTCTGCTCTTAAAGCGACCGTTTAAGAGCTGATTGCCTTTGGGGGGAAGCAAAACTCCTCGTAACAATTTTCAGTCAATTTTAGTAGGAAGAAAAATGGAATTGGCATCTAACCCAAGTTGTTTCATATTTTTTGGACCTTTGTGGAATTAGTTACAAATTTTAGAAGTTGAAATGCAATTGTCATTGAAAGCAACCACCTCCTGAAATGTGCACTTATGGTACATTGAAGAAAGCAAAATGTACCTTTGTATCATGATTGCTTTTAGAGCATGGTCGCTTTAAGAGCAAACTACCTTAGATGGCGAAAGGAATAAGGCAAAGGCTTATCTTAGTATAGAGAAGTGATCCTAGAGCATCAAGCTACAATATGAAATCTTAGTGCTCAATGAATCCAAGACTATTTAAACAATCACCAATTCTTATAATGTAGCCCAATGCTCCATTTCTTTTGGCACATGTCAAGTTACAAGGATCAAGAATGAGTGACACCAAGACTAAATAACTCTATTAGAAGGGGAATTCTATCTAAATTTTGTGTTGCATATAGATTCCAATTTGGTTTGGTTAGAAGTATAGTTAAGTCAAGTAAGTTTGCAATGTTGAAGATCATCATGAGAGATCTATGTTTTTTGGAAATAGTTTGAATATTTTCTAATTTGCACTTCATGTAATAGCGATGTACATAGAGTATTTAAATTGCTCTATTATTGATATTATTTAGTATATGTTTTGATACACTTTATGGTAGTGGTAGTGTTTTGAGTAGGGTTGTGATAGATGGAATGTATGTGATTCCTCTACCACCATCAGAAATGAATGTAAGAGGGTTTGTTTTCCAATCTCTAGTATTGATGTTTAGTATTGATGATTGATATTTTCTAATTTTCACCAAAATGTTCATTTTTGTGGAAATAGTTAATAGAATAGATTTTTAAATATCTTTGTTGAGTGTCCTTCAATTATTGTAGAAAAAGAATTTTTAGTACCTTGTTTTGTACATTTTAGTTCAACTAGCTTGAGAAGTGAAGGACAATGGCATCTTGAATCTATATCCAAATTATAAGATTGTAAATGAAAAGTGAAATAAATAAAAATTAATTTATAAAGTTCCATATGATGCATCCCAAGTTCTATGTTGAGAAAAGGATTCAATGAATCTTTTTGTTGACTTTTGCACTTACATTCAATGCTTTCTTCAATTTTTTTCATTTAAGAGTAATATCTTTCAGTTTGGATTGAAAAGTTTCTACAAACCTTTCATTATTACATGTCTAATTTATGTCATTTTAAAAAACAAAAATTCTTTGAAATTCAATTACTTTTGTTTTGTGGATTAATGAAAAGTCTCTTAGAAAATTCTCAACACATGAAGAGACTTCAAAGAGAGTGATTCCATGTGGAACCACTTTAGTGTTACAGACAGAGTAATAAAGACCCAAAATAGCTTAGTATGTGCATGACATTCGCTAAAAAATAGTTGAAAAAGAGTCTCAATGACATAGTCATAAATGAAAATTGAAAAACTACAATCCTATTTTAGATTCTTGTTGAGATGGTGAATTTCTACAAAAAAATATTATAAAACTTTGTTCCCAATGTTCAATAACAAATGTCTAAGAAAAATTAGAAATTCTCTTAGAACCATGGAAGCTTCTATAAAACAAGTAAAAGGTTCTAGAATGTAACAAGGATGAACTTTGAGCTTCCCTTGGGTTCACGTTCAACGTAAGTCAAGTAAGAATATAATATCTATTTGATTAAATATATGATATAGATAATAGAAAAAAAATTTACAAGAAAATTTGAGTACTACATAAAAATTTCAAATCTTCTTGAAAAATAATGTGCATGTTAGTAAAAAGATTAATAATCCTATGCATTCTAGCTTCTTCAAATCATTTAGAAAATGACAAAGAATAAAATACTCTAGTATGAGATATTGACAAAAGTTACAACATCTTTTGAACATAATTTTTGATATTTTTACCAAGATATATATTATGTAATTTTTATATTAAAGATGCTATTAAAAAAACAAATATTATTGCATCTTTATTCATATAGGATTATTCTATAATATCTTGTTAATTTTTTGTTTGATGGAATAAATTTTAACAATACAAATATATAATTTTTAAATATAGAGGGTAACAAACTAAATAATATACTATTCAAAACTATGCCAATACTAAATAATGCTTCCATACATATAACACTATTTAGTGAGACATTGTAAGGTAGGAATTCCATGAAGCAACCATAAGCTAGAAGCATTTTCTAACACAAAAGTTCATATTAGTTTTTTCAATATACCAACTGCATTCGGTAATGTAACAACAATGAGCATATCAAGGGATGGACACTTTTAATGCCTTCAAAATTCACAACTTCAAGATTCATAACCAATTCTACGAAGGTCTCAAAAGTGTGAAATAACTTGGTTTAGAAGCCAATTCCATTTATCAACAAAAATTTTACTAAAAAATATTTCAAGAATTCAAACTCTCCCAAATTGCAAATTAGCTAAATGGTCACATTATAGACCTCCTACCTTAGCCCTTACACTTGTGAAGAATAGTTTGTACTACCTCATATTTTAATTTTGAAGAAAGTAATGAAGACCCCTAGAAAAAAAATTGCAAATTATTGTGTGTACTTCAATGCAAAATATTCTAAATGGTGTCAAAATCTAATCTTGACTCTGAAGGTCCTAAGGCCATTTTTGTCAAAAAAACACTCAAAATTGCCACTTATGTTGTATTTTCGTGGATGAATATCCATGAAAATAGAAAAAAAAAAATTAGAATTTAATCATAGGATCTTGTACTTCACTTGTCTCAGATCATGTGGTAAAAACTTCATCAAGTTTGACCAAACAGAACTATAGATTGGAAAATATTTGCATTTAAAGTTGGACAAAAAGTGTTTTTCGAGAACTCAAGATGCTTAGATTGTTGAGAAACAAGATTGTCCATAACTTTCTTATCACTAGTCCAAATAGAATGAATCAAAGCTTCACATGTAGACAAAAATATAATATTTTATGTGGAAATTGAAATTTATATTTTGACATTTTGTGATTCTTTTTTGTTGCCTGCCAACCTCCATTTTTGACCTATTGTGCCATAACTTTTGCTTGTGGACACCAATTGAAATAAAAATTATATTCACAAAAAGCTAATGTGTTTTTCTAGCTTTTGTTACAAAAGGTTTCAAAAAATCATGATGAATATTGAGATTGTATAAGCCTACTCAAAGTCCCATTTTAGCCCTAGTAGGGCCATTGGGACTTAAGGGGTTATTAATCAAATGGAGATTCATTATAAAAACAACTAGAAAGTGTTAAATATATTCTAACATGTGTGCTTCAAAGCTATTGCTTTTAACCCTAGAAGGATGATGAGGCCAAAAGATGGCCAATGGATGACTTTTAAGATTACTATAGAAATAAAGAATGTAACTAATGGTTCATAAATCATAGGCTTCTTCTTTTCAAAGTTAGTGTCTTCATTCTTCGTAGGAATTTAAACATGATCATTTTTTGTTGTTGATGATTTTCGGTGTCCTAACCTTGGAAGTAGAAAGTATTATGCTAGTGTGGGAATGCTGAAAAAATGCATTGGAATTGATGCAATGCTACTAATGTCAATTTTGGACTTGAGGTGGCCCTTCCTAAAGAATAGCAATGAATGAAGCTTTCCTCATTATAACCAACTTTGATGAAATTAAGGTAATCAATATACATCAAATATACCACATATACCCTACTCTACAAACAAAAACTCAAAAACAATAAAAAAAAACACTCTCTAATCTACTTGACCTACTATAAAACACTTACTGCAATCAAGCTCCTAGTCTCTAACCTTCCTTTCTACCTAATCCCTTAGCTTTATACAAAATCTCCATCTCCCTTCCTTCCCTCCCCAAAATTAATTAGTTAGTATAGAATCTCCTTTCTTATGAAGGTACATAGTCTAGGTATCACTCAGACTAGTTTTTTAGAGCCCAAATGTGAGACCCGAAACAAATAGACCACTAATGACAACCTTAAAGTGATTGGAGTTATTTTTCTCTCTCTAAGCAATAGAGTATTTGCACAAAGAAAGAAGCTAAAATTCAAAGTAGGAAGTGGATCATTCCCCTCTTGAAGCTCATCTCCTCTGTCTCATGATCTCCACCTTTCCTATTTTCTCCACACATCAGATTTGCACCACCACGCTGAAGCTTCAATTGCCCCTGTAGAGCAATCAAATGAAATAAAATCAAAAGGTAGTGATGGCCTTGGTGCCAACAACACAAGCAACAATGGTAGTCGAGAGAAGGCCACATATGACAACAAATTTGAGTTTTAAGGGTTTGGGATTTGCCCCTATTTGTTGAAATGTATTCTGTAACTGTTTTTTTGGAAGGATTTTGCAATGATGGGAAAGGTTGCTTGACCTGATGGTCCAAGTATGAAACCTAAAATCGTCACTATTCATAAACGATTTTTATAATTGGACTAACTGAATCTTTGTTGATGTTCTTGTTTGTTAATGAAAGAGGTTCCAATGCAGGAGATAATGCTTTCTTTGGATACCGAGTGCAAATGCTATGAAGGTTCAAAGGTTTATTAATTATTAGATATTTCTAGATTTTATAACTCGCCCAAGGCAACATCTTCTTGTTTCACATTGTCTTCATATTTCCATATTAGATTTAGGAAGTGTGTGTATATAAGTTATAATGGAAAAATCTTATGATATATTTTGCATATCAATTTTAGATTAGAATTTGGAAATGTGATAGTAAAGGGAATGTGTTGTATAGTTTAATTTGGTCATCAATCCACAGAAAGTAAGAAAATGCTCAATATTTATTATTTTTAAAGTCTGAAAAACAAAGCAATAGACACTAGAATTGACAAACTCAATTACAAGAAGACTCTCATTAGAGGTTGTTAGATTTGGGTTTTGAATCAAAAATTCAAATCTACTTCTAATTCCCCTTCCAAGAGGAGCAACCTTATGGCAAAGAATATGTGGGAATTTTTTGGTTACTCTCAAAATCTAGCCTAGGGAGGGTAGATTTTGAGAATATCTAGAACTTTCTAGCATATTGCTTGCCACACGGTTGGCTCCCACAAAAAGTGGGAGAAATTGGATTTTGAACATCTTGTTCTAAACTTAACTCTAATGTATCCTATTCTCCATGCCATAGTTTGACCCTAAAGCATGCTCATAGGCTTGGTCCTTTGAAGAGGTAGTGTGTAGCATAAATTTAGTGGTCTCCAGCCATATCCCTCATGTAGCAATGGTTTATGAGTCAAATAAAAATGCCATCTTATACTATTTTTAACTATATTTTTTTATTTGTGTTTTATAGTTCGCTACAACAAGAAATATTTGACAAATTTCCAACCTTCTCCTGGATGGATTTGGCGAAATACTATACAAAAATTGTCCCAAATTTCATGTACTCTTGTCGCAAAGGCCTGAGAGAGGTTGGGTTTTTGAGATAGATCGCCAGAAAAAAGTCTGTTGTTGTTTTCTAATTTTGAGGGGACTGATTTGTGGTGCAGGTGATTTACTCTTTTTCAGATAAACTGTCGAATTAGGCACTTCGAGACGAACTCAGGATTTTCAGGGAGTGAACCCTTGCAGCTCTGATGGATGAGGTAACTGCGAAGGTAACAGTTTAGTTAGGTTGCACCCTAGTTTACCCTTCGAGTTTAAAAAAGTATATGTGATTGACCCTACACATCCAGTTTCCAGGTTTTAGGTCTTGATCTGTTTAGTTACAATTTCATTCAGTTTAACATGCAACATGTATTCTTCAAATTTGAAAAATCAATTCAATCAAACCCACTTGCAATCCTCAAATTGAGGTTGCTATATATGAAATCCTGTGGTTTCTCTTCGGTACTAGTATTTGGATTCTCTAGTTTGGGCACAAAGACCATTTGTCTAAGAGCTTGCCCTCAACGTATCTGCCAGTCTCTAGAACTAGAATCCTCGCTTCAAAATCGCAAACATTGGCTTGTTTATATGGAGACCTCAGCATCCTTTATGCAGTTCTTTGACTTCCTTCGAGTGCGCTCAGCCTTGGGTAAAGCAGGTTCTTTCAGATGCTGACTTCATGCTCTGGATGAGAACTGAGCTAGTATCGCATCGCGTCTTCTTCGATCCAATCCTTAATGGTGAGAAATGCGAACCCACAAGCACCTGTGTATCTCTTATATTTTCGAAATTCTTTCCAGATGTCACAGCGCACTGTCGCTCAGCAACTTGATTTGCACAGAACGCATTTCGAAAATATATGTACCGTACAAAGTGATGAAACACGTCGGACAGGGAACAATCTGCGTCCCCATAACGAGAGGATTAGCTAGCCTCAGTGATCCTGAACTTTAAAACTTGCTTTTTGGTTCAGAAAGGTATCAAAACTCAACGTTGGACGCAGGGAAGTACGTGTAGGCTAGGGTAAGTCACTCCATAAAGGGGGCTTCACCATTGTAACATACGCGCGCACCTGTGCACAAGGGCTTAAGCAATAATCTCACTTGCCTTCCATTGAATTGGTGGAACCACAAGGTGGATCGGAGTGACTAATCCTATGTTTAAAACTTAAGAAACTTGAACCCCTTGGTGCTCAAAGCTTAACTAACACCAATTTCAACAACCATGTGATCGCCTACGCTCTAGCTTACATTCCTTCACTCATGCATAATATGCCTGATTAGCGTCACTCAAAGAACACTGGCTCAGTTTCCAGAGGTTTTTTTCCCAAAAAATAGAGAACACCTCTCATGAAACTATATACTTGCGATTAAGTTGTGATTGACCAGACGTGAATACTAACTGGACCTCATGAAACTGCCTGTGATGCAGAAGTGGTGCCAGGCGTCGCTAGCTGTCCACAACAAAACGATTGTAACGAGAACGATAGACAACACGTAGGCCTTGTACATAAGAGACAGAACTTCATTGTCCAACGACATCGGATCGGAGATCCGAAACCCTAAACCAACCACAACTGTGTCTCCGGATCCTCCAAATCCTCAAACCCGATACAACAATTAACAGTGAGAGCACCCGAGCCATGCCAATGCTATTCTAACTTCACTAGCTACAAACTGCACGTGGATGCCATTGCCTGTAATCGATCCACCATGAATTGAATACTGTCCATTCCTGCAGAAAATCAGACAGAGTGATCGAAAGGATGCATGAATTCGGCATGAAATGGGGATTCCGGTACAGACTCCAGACGAGACGCCAGGGAATGAAGTCCAGGTGCATACTGGAGATATCGGTTTCAATAATTTACTGACACACGTACACGTCAAATAGTGTGGGCGTTGGCAATTATAGGAGATGCACCTGGGAGACAAAATTAACTTACAACTGTGATCAGATCGAGCATGGCAAATTTGCTGTAGATTCATACAATACTAACTCCTAAATGCCCAAGGCACCAAATTTTGGTGTCGAGAAAACGTTGAAGTTAAATAAATCTTTATCAAGAACTTACTATTTTAGTAGTTTGTATTTTGAAAAATATGTTACAAAGACTAGTTTTTGCATCAAAAATCTGATTTTGAAAATGAATGATTACAATCATGTTTATATTCAAAATTTTGTGCAAGGGTGTTCATTGCAAATCTTCATTTTCTAGTGTTGAAGGCTCTTGGAAATGAGCCAAATACACTAGAACTCTTTCAAATACACTAGAACTTGAAGAAAAAATCACATTAGAAATTTATTTTTAAAATTGTAGAATAGATTTTGAAAAGCTGTAAATTGATCAAGGTTGTGTATGTTTTTTCCTTTAGCCTCATATTTTTTTTGGTGACCAACTTTCTAGTTTTGACATGTGTAAAGATGATTGAAATACTTCAAATCACTTTCACAATTTTAACCCCCTCATAATCAAACATTATAATCTTTCAATCCATTAATGATATTGTTGTGTTTTCTTTTCCCATGTAATCTATAACTTACATCCCTAGTTTGAATTTGTATGGTTACAATCCTATAAAAATAGATCAAACTTATCAAAAATGTTGACTTTTTAATTTGTTCAATTTAGAGCAAACTCTAAGAAGTTCAGAAAAGTCCTTGGGCATTTAGGGGTTAAACCCTTTAAATATTATTCAGTAAGTTGTGCAAGTGATCGTCTAGTCGTGGAGACATCATCACGTGAAACTTTCATATCAAATAATATTAATCTGAGGACGGCAGTCACGGCACTTGAGTTGCAGGTATGCATGGGTTGCCAGTTAAGCTGCATGCAATAAGATATTTTAAGGGAGAAACAAGTCCAACAACTGTTTGGGGCGTGCTAACTTACAGTAAGGTAAAACAGCCCATTGTGGTCAAATGACCCATAGTGGTCACCTAGGAAGTCATCCCATTGTGGTTTTTTCCAGACCCCATCATGGGTTTTATTAGTAAATGAGATTTGGAGCACAATCAATGTCTTACCTGATAGCAATGGAGTGATTAGTGACTGCATTAGGAACTTCTAACTTTTTAGTGTAATTTCATTGTAGGAAGTGACTTCTTTAGGCCTTCCATGTTAGAAATTATTGTGACTGCTTTAGGTGTGTAAGATGAGCATGATGGATACAGATTTTGCTGGTTCTAGGGTAGTCTACAGACTCTTATGGGCCATGATGGGCTGAACACTTCAAAAATTCATAGCAAATTCATACTTTGTCAAAAAAATATAATTTCAAATGCTCTCATTGTTTCTCACACTTGTCTTTATGTGGAAAAAAAACGAAAAAATTTCAGCCATGGTATGAGTATGAACTCCCAATTCTGACCGCAATGGGCTATTTTACCTTAATTGTCAGTGTTTTCAGTTAAATTCCTATTGATTGATGCCTATTGAAGGTGTCAGAGTGATGCTCATTACCGAGCTACACTAAATAGTGAAATTAGGTTGCCCCATACTAATTTCTCGACATTCGACACTATATAAATATTTACTATTATTCTACAAGAATTAACTACTTTTGAATCAGGTATTGTTATAATTGGGACTCATGAACATCGTTTTTGTTTTGAGCGATAATTTGCTCAGCCCGCCAAATATTGGCCCCTCTATTGTCGTCCCTCCAAATTTGGATCAGTGCAGTACAACCAACAACTACCGCATGCCCCCCAAAAACACTCTACTCATGAACTTTCATGTGTAGAAATATAAATATATGAAGAAGTTTTTTTTGACTTTAATGGCTTGGAAAGTAACTTTCTTAGGATGAGGCCACCTAATTGTTAAAGCAACCTAATTTCACTATTTAGTGTAGATTGCCTACAACGGGGTATGGTTATCAAATTGATATGGAGGACCTGTATTTGTTAATTGTGTAAAATGCAAGTAATCACTTGTTTGCAATTGTTTTAGACTAAATTCAAATCACAGATAGTGTGGGTAGAATTTGGTTAGAGCCTACTAGCTGCTTTTTAAAATTCCTTTGCATTTAGAGCCCCAAAAGATAATGCAAAAATTGGTCACTTTTGTGTCAAGATTTTCCAATTAACAAAAATTTAAGTAATGACAATTGTAGTTGTAAGATCTTAATCTCAACTTCATGTAGAACACATTGAAAAAAAGAATTCAAACTCAAATTCCTCACCGTTTGTGAGATCTACAAGCTCAAAGCAGAAAAGGCTTTTTTTACACTAAGTGCTTCAAGACGGGATATCTCAATTTCAAAATTCAATGAGAACTAGAGGATGTTGAATTTCGTTTGCATATTTTAGTATAATAGTGTAAATGTTGGAGTTGAAAACTTGCATACCCAAAATCAAAACTTGAATCCATTTTGTGAAAAACTTGTGCATTGATTCTTGCATTACAAACTATGAAAAGAAGAAAACATCCAGAAACATCAAAAAATTCAAAAATTACTTTTACTAAAATCCAATGGTAGATGGAGTATTGCGTTGTGACAACAATAGTGAGAGAAAAAATTGATAAAAAAAAAGTCTGAAAACATAATTTTTATGGCTTTAAAGATGATTTTTCATGCCATTGCCTTCAAGGAAAAATGTCCTCAAGTATTAAAAAAAACTAGGTATCCAACTGACAATTCTTCAAAAATCCAACAATAATTAAGAACTTGAATTTTTGAGGTCAAATCATTCAAAAAATAATACATATAAAATGCATGTAACCTTCCATGTGTGTGCAATTTATATTTTTGGGTTTGCATTAGAAATGTGCATCTAGAAATTTGAATTGCATACACAACCAAGTAAAATGTGAAACTAGAGCAAGGGACTTAAACCTCAAAAACCATACTATATTTGCAAGGAATTTGAGGGGTTAAATATCCAATCCAAAATGACAAATTTAGACAAATTATTGATCTATATGTGGAAAAAAATGTTGATTTTGAGTAGCTAAGAAAAAAGTTAAAAGAATGGAGTTGTATCAATTAATAATAGAAAGTATTATATATATTGGTTGGTAGGTTGGGCTCAACTTCTTCTCTAGACAACACCCTAAAACCATGTTTGAATGCAAGAAAGAAACTTTAAATGGAGGTGTTAATTTCTTATACTAGTAGGAACAAACTTGAGAAATGAAAAGTACTAGGCATATGCCTCAATGCCATCTACTTAAGGGCATCTAATATCAATGTGACACTCTAATTAAATATATTGTTTAATTTAGATTTCAATCAATTTCACGGAATCCAAGTACACTTTTTATGTACATGCCTAACAAAGAGCTAAGGCCTAATCACTACCCACTTTGGTTAGAATCTAAGATTCCATCACTTGTATAATCAAGTACACCGTTCTTCCTAAAAGTAGACATATAGAGTGATTGAAGAACTCATACAATAGGAAAATATGAAGTGTTGACTTGAGCTTCACTACAAAAAGCCTATTTCTTAATACCTTTCATCATTTTTTTCAACATTTGATGGCCATTTTCAAAGGTGGTACAATGCTGGGATGGTTGAATCCTTTCATATCTAAATTGATTTCCATATTTAAATATTTTAGCTTACATCTTTCTACAAATATACTAATTATATTATTTTCAACAAATAGGTCACAAGAAGAAGGTCGCATTTTAGCCATTTAACGCATTCATTACTTGAAATGTATGAAAAGCCAACGGAATGAAATCCACCCTAACTACCACTCAGACTGTTCTTTGTACAATATATGGAAATCGGTGCACTTTGGGTGATTTTTGTTCATCACACGTGATTGTTTTCACTCATGTTAATACATAAAATACCAATTTTATAAAATTGACGGTATTCTATGTGCCAAAAATTGTGACATTTATTGTATATTCACAAAGGTCAAATTTCAGGCCACAAAGTATGACAGGTATAGATTGGAGGTTTATGAACTACACCAATGTAATGGAATATTGCCAATTTAACGAAATTGGTGTTCAGAAGATCAACTGTTCTCATGAATAACTAACATGGATTGAATCCGAAGGACATGGATCCGCCAACGTCGACACTAGCAACAGTAATTGAGAAGTTAACTTATTATTAGAGTCTACGGTGGACGATCTGCTGAGATCGAGCTAGCAAGCTTGGAGTTTGATGCGGGAACTTTTACTTACTGTTCAAATTGGCAAATTTTTAGCGTCAAGTTGCAAGCCCACTTGCTGCAGAATCAATTAATCATGTGGGAGGCTCTCACTTTCAGGGTTCCGGCCGTAGGAGGGCGAAATCCAATCTCGGACGCATCAGACACAAGTGACTTTGGATACGGATCGAGCAAACTGAGCTCAAGATACTGCAAGGTGGGCACCTCACAAACCGCCACTTTTTGCTAATTTGCTTCTGTGCTACTGTGCGTAGTAATTAGTATTGGACTGGTCAAATTTTCATAGTTTTGTTGTTGGCAAGTGAAAGGAGGTTCCAATGCACCCAAGAACATGGCATTCGGATACCGTATGCAAAAGTTAGGAAGGGTCAAAGGTTTTTTTGGTTGAGGTTCTAGAATCATTTCTTTCACACAGGTACATATTGGTTTTGGAGATGTACATAGAGCGATGATGGCAGTTTTGGGTCAATAGCACATAGGGTGGTGCCCACCTCAGATCATATTGAACCGTCCCCAATTAAAAAAATGTAACATGTGGTACACGATCTCACTATATGTAGCACTTGTGTACATTTTTCTCATTTAGGTTCACGATGGTTTGGTTATCGATAGTTAAGCATTTTTTTGTTTGCCAAAAATGAAAATGATTCCATTGCAAGTTGTGTTTCCCACTTAAAGCATGCTCACCATTCTTGAAAAAATGGCTAACATGTTCCATCCAAACTGAGAACTTGCCCCATTTGACTTTGAAAAGTGGATGGTATGTTGACAAGGTAGCCTCAAAAAGGCAACTAGGCTTGAAAAGAAAGCTTATTTTACATGCCTACAATTGGCTTGCAAGCAAGAACACTCTGTTGATTGTCATTAGATGAAATCCACCTACTTTAAAAGGCCGCAAGTGATTGTGAATTCCCCCAAGTCTTGGGACTGTGTGAACTCAACTAGAGAAGCTAGTTGACGTGGCTGAAGTTTGGCCACCTCAAATTATAATAAAAAAAATATTTTTTAATATTTTTTTGAGATTTTTTTGAGATTTTTTCATATTATCATAATTTAAAAAAATTCAATTCAATTCTTTTTTAATAAATTTTAATTCTAGCTTGAACTCATTAGTTTCCACTATGGGAAACTAGCTTGAAATGGCCTCTTAGTGTTGCTCAAAAACATCTAATGTTGGTTGATGTCTTCATAATCCAATTTTCAAGCTTCCTCCATGAAGCTTGATAGTAAAACTCTTAGCATTCAATTTATAATGGGTAGAAATGGTCAATTTGATTATGTTTCCAAAATGAAATACAACTTGTCCTCTTCATAGAACAAAGTCTCGAGTCTCCCTTCTAACAAGGGAATGTAGTCTTAGTGTCACTACCACCTTCTTCTTGAATTTTGGCACAAAGCCTAAGATGAATAAAGTCTTAATTTACACCAATCTAAATTTTAAAAAAGGGTTGAATTTATTTACCTCTCTAAGAAGGTAAATGAGTATTGTTGAATTATTCTATGGGTTGACTAGTTTTATCTAGAATTCTTGTACATTGAATGCCATTCTAACCAATACAACCATATTTAATGATAGAGCAAGGTTTATTTAATTATATATGTTAAAATGGCATGTTTCCATATGCCAATTGTTTCATTAAAATGTACAAAACTGTATCACTTAGATTTAGTTTTATTCATCTTAAATCATAAATCTCTAACATGGATTGATTTTGACAATAATGCCACTCAAACATCCAACATCCAAGGTTGTATTAGATTTAGGTCATCTACCAATAAAATTCTAAAACTTCATGACAATTACAAAATTGTAATCCACCAATTATATATGCTTAGGCATAAAATCCACACTATAATGTTCCCTCCAAACATTCATAAGATTGCAACCTTCCCACTCACATGTTGCACCATGTGAAGATGTGAACACCACCATTCAGTTTCGTCAGAGCTTACTCACAATGCAATATAAAAGAAGAATATTTTGTCAGGTGTTACAAATTATACAAACATGTAAAGCATGACGAAACCAAAATTGACATTAATATAACAAAGTAAGAAGAAAATGAAGAAAGAGATCCAACTGATGTAGCTTTGTAGACTTTAAAACTTCCAACCACATTGGAAAGGAGAGTAGGAAAAACTGACTAACTTACTGATTACACAGTGATATGATACATGCCATTCAATATGAACAAAATTAACTCCACGCCTTAACTTAATGGTAGTCCCGACATGGTCAGTGAAAAGCAAGAGAGAATGTCATTGAATTCACTGTTCAAACACGTAATAAACAGCAAATTTGAGTAAACTACTCTCTGCATCGCTGCATATACAAATGAATAACTGGATGATGCTACCCCCAATTCTAACCTTTGATGATCTGATTCCCCTGCACCAGAAATGCATTACACGAATCCTTCCCTTCTACTGCTCAACAATATACATCTCTTCTATAAGAGCAATCCCTACAACTAACAGATCAAAATTCGAAGAACAGGTCATGGCAATTGTTGCTCTCTGTTCCTGGTCCAGCTACTTGAAACACCAGATCGATCTCCATTTCTCAAGGCCAGTTGCTGTCTTCATCGACGAAAGTCCACCTCCTCTCAGACCAGCAGCCGAACCTGATTAGGGTTACCATGTGCAAGCCCCAATCACAAGAACACGAAGCTTGTTCTTCACGTCACATGGTGTTGCAAACTCCGAAGCTTCCACTCTTCGGCGAGCCAAGGTGGTGGCTTTTGCAACATCAGGCCAACCTCCGCAAACGTAAGAGTCACGTACTCGTAACAGAGAAGTCTCGTAAAAGGTAGCAAGCCCGTGAGCCCACAATCGAAGGGCACAGTTGATAGTGACCTCTTGAAAGTTCACAGTTTCAATCTGGCTATAATCCCAACGACACTCCCATTAGGGAGAGAATCCCAAATCGAGGTAGTAGTAACTGTAACGAGAGCTTCGAGCAGACACGGAGTGCAGCAAAAGCTCTGTGTACTGCGTCCAAGCATCCCCCACTGCCAAGTACAGCACCACCACAAGGAAAAACAGTGACAGGACATACGCCTTCATTATAAAACACCGCACCTCGTGCTTGCACTCCAGTTTACTCCCACACCCCTCCATAGCTCCTCCTCCTCCAATCCTCCGAGTCACACGGATCCCCAATCCCCAATCCCCAATCTTTAATTGCAAACCAGAGCTGCAAACAAGCTCTCACCACAAGCTGCGTGCTCCAACAATGGAATAGAATAGCTGCAAAGTAAAGCTCATCACCTAGCTAATGATATGATGAAATCCCTCCCCCTGTTGAAGCTTTGCCAGTGTTGAATGGATGTGACTGAAGCAGCAAGCAGCGGGGGAACTTATTAAGTTTACTAATTTACATCGTGGAAAGAGGACGTCCGTGGAGCTAGTGATGGGTCCATGGCAGCAAGTGGGCAAGGAAGGACGTTGGCTACGCTAGCAATGGGGAGGCGCAGAGCTATAAGGCTTAGGTTTCCAATGCAAGCTGGAGAGCAAGTTGAGTGCAAGTGGGTTGAAAACTTAGGTTGCCTAGCTGAATTGAATGGATTCCGTGGCCTCATGCAGCAGCTGTTCATCGCAATCTACTATTTCCAGGTTTTCAAGGGGGGTGCGGGTGCGGGTGGACCAAGGGGGCTGCATTGCAATAGGAAACTGGCAACCACTGGGTCAGGTTCGGTTCAGGTTCGGGTTCGGTTCGGTTCGATTCACCCACCCACCTCGCAACTGCCGTGCACCTTGGCAATTATGCAGGGCGTGAAAGTGGTCATGGCCCTGCCGGCAGGGTGAAAACATTGGAATAAACATTGGAATTTTTTATTTGCCACCCATAAAATTTGGAAAATTGGAATTCATATTTGCAATCAGACTCAGGTCCCCAAATTGAGTAGGATAGAAAAATAACTGAGAATTAGCATGGCATACAACAGGGGGCTTTTTCTTTACAACTACCCTTGAGAATATAAAATTCACCTTCCTATAGGACCCACTTGGTATGACCACTTTAACCCTGTAAGGACGTTGTGGACTAGAATGGTCCAATGGATGACTTCATTGTTGACTATAGAAAAAGAGAATGCACCTATTGGTTCAATAATGGGAGAATTTCAGTGACTATCTTGGTCATTTTGGGGTGGGTCCTTATAGGGTTCATGTCATGTGGCAATTCTTGCTCTAAAATTTCACATGGAGAAAATGTGGGGACGGATTAGAGATATTTGTAAACTCCTACAAGGGCGTGATGTTCATTTTTTGAATGGTGAATAGAGTGCTTTATGTTATGCCAATGGTTTGTCCAAGTAGGGTGTATCATTCTTTCAAGCAATAAGGTAGAACTATAGCCTATCATAGGCAAAAAGACCCATTCTAGACATCTAGGGAATGATTCATCAAAGTCTTGCATCAACCTATGAAAGACTTTTTTTTTCAATAAGTGAGATTTGGGCTACATTAGGTTGAGTGAGTAGCCACAAGCAATGTCTTTCATAGGTTGACAATAATTGAGTGATTAGTAACTACAATAGGAACTTCCACCTTTCTCCATGTAAATTCATTCTAGGGAATGTCCCTTTTAGGCCTTCATGCTGTAGCCATATTGGGAAATATTGTGACTAGTTTAGGGGAGTATTGTGACCATTAGGGATACCCTTTACGTTGGTATGTAGGTAGTGTAGAGACTCTTTAGGTCCATGATTGGCAATATACTTCAAAAATTCATAAAAAATATATACTTTGTTAGAAAAATATAATTTCAATTGCTCTCATTGTTTCTCACACTTGTCTTTATAGGAAAAATTTTAAATTCAACAATGGTAGGAGAACAAATTAGTAATTTTTTCCACAATGGATAATTTTACTTTACTAGAATTTCAATGAGATAACCTTTCTTTATGACAAATTTGATGCTAGTGAGGTAAATAATTTATTTGTATAAACCAAAAAAATGTACAAAACTTTGAAAACAGATTGAGGTATTAAAGGATTAGGTAGGAGGCACACAAAGCGACCAAAATTTAAATGTGTTTTCTAATATAGAGGTACAAATTACTATCATTAATGTATCCAAAGTGAACATATTAGGAGGTAGATGCTTTTAGAGTCTGAAAATAATTCCAACCTCAAACTCATAACTAATTTCACAGAGGTTTAAAAGATATGAAACAACTTGTGTTAAATGCCTTTTTTTTTTTAAATTTAAGGGAAATTTATCAAAAAATATTTCAAGAATTTAAACTCTCCAAAATTAGAAATCAACTAGTGGCAAGTCACTTTATGGACCTCCTACTAATAAAGAAGATATAAAATTGAGAACTTGACAAAAAAATTTGTAAAGAGACTCATTGAGTATCTAGCAAATATCTCTATCATTTTCCACCAAATTATCAAATTTGGAAATTTTTAAAACATATTTGAAGTCAAAGACCCAAAATGAGCTACACTAATCTATCCTAGTAGTGAATGTGAAATTCATTTTCTAGTCACAATATTCTAATTAGTAAAAAGTTGAATTATTACAATATTGTATTAGGATGTTTTTACACTATGTATACTCTAAGAATAAAGTTAGAAATTCACAAGTATACAATTTTGAAACTTCATTGTGAGTTATGGTATTTAAAAGTTATAGATTGTTGTTGGATTTTGTGTCACTAGAATGATGGTTTCTCTTTGTATCCCAAACTTGGTAATTTTTAGTATATCTAACAAATGGGCCCCATTTATATACAACAAACCAACACAAAATATATAAAATGTATCAAATAAATAAATAAATATTTTCAAAATCTAATACCAAAATTTGCTCATCTAGAGTTGGAAGAAAGAAGGATTTTCTTTAGTTCAATTTTTTCAATTTCAAATTTTTAACATAAAATAAAATAAAATATGGTTTAAGAAAATATTTGTAACACTACATGCTATGTTTAGATTTTTAATATATTGAATCCAAAGTCGATCTTGAGTTGCAAGGGACTAGTGTAAAAAATTCCATCATATATATGTACATTTTCTCTCTATATTAAAATGTTATTTTGAAATATTTTTGGAAGAGGGCTTTAAATCTCTAAATTTTTGTACAATATGAATTCTTTTCAAATGATTTTTTATTTTTCATTGGTCTATTTACATTTCTTGAATTTTCATAAAATTCATTACAAAACTTGTTTCAAAATTACTATTTGAATGAAATTGTCATATATGTGCATTGAGAACTAAGAATGTGATTAATATTTAGAAGCTATTGGAATTCTTGTGGCATGAAAAGACACATTATTTGCTACATAAAATAATAATTTGTATGTGACATTAATACCTCCCCTCACTAATAGGCCAAACCATTGTTTGGATTATAATTTTTGTAAAATAAAAATTTAGCAATGACACTAGAGGAACAAATTTTACATTTATCCAATGAGGTAAAAAATTTGGAGTTGAAAGCCCCACCCTTGTAATAAATGCTAGGTTATGGAATTTATAGATGTTTATTTGTTTTTTGTTGGTGAAAAAACAATAATTTTATCATTCATATAAAGGATGTTACCACCACCTTCAAGAAGATGGATATTTGCCTTTATAAAATTTCCTTGAGTCATCTAATAAACCAATATCCTATCTCAACACCCACTAATAAGGTGAATGATTCCACCATTTTCTAGTATATAGTCTATCATCTTACATATTTTTAACTAGATAAGATGAAAGGAAAGCCTTGTCATGTGATATAGAATGACTAGTTATGGAGGTGGCATTGACTATTGTTTCCATAGTGGGGGTATATATTTATATTATTAGATATGTTACCAAACATATCCTCAATTGTTAGATTCTATTCAATTATGTTCAACAACACGAATAAAAAAATGATTCTACAACATACAAGTAGCCCAATGTTATAATAAATTCTATGCTTCTCATTATCTAACACATGACTCCCATTTGTACAAAAAAAGTATTCTTCATGTATATATGGGCTAGAAGTAACAAAATTCAAACAATTATAGATTTTTAGTAAATTCAAAATAACAACAAATGTTACAAACATTTAATAATTATTTCAAATGAATTTAAATAGTCAGATGGAGAAATGCAAAGAAATAAAGATTAATAATTCGAAGTTATGAATGTCACTAATGTTGAAATAATATATTGATTATACAATAGTTCTGAAAATTAAACATTGAAACAAGTTGATTCCATAAATAAGCATCTAGTTTAAAAAAATTGTATCAGATTAGTTTTTGCTTATTTTATCCATTTTTGTATAGTTTCAATACATATTTAGGTGCACTAACAAAAGATAGAAATTTTTTAAAAATCATAACACTTTAACATCTAACATTTGTCTTTAGAATCTAAAACAGGACCAAATTTAATAACACACACCAATGGCATTTTACCACTTAAATTACATTTATGCCAAGGGATAATATCTCAATCTTAATGGAGATAAATTAGACCCCAATATAATGGAATATTGATTTTTGAGGGGGTAATGGTGGAATTATTTTGACTTCTATTTGGACACCTTGAACTTCGTAGAGATTTCTCCTTCTTAAAGTTAGAATACTTCCCTTTTGTATAATTATATTGGTATTGTAATTTTTTTTTCAACTATACACTATAATAATTAAAGTAGTTTTTATTTTTTGATTACAAAACAACAATTTAATTTGAAATATCTTAGTCTTGTGGAATATTTGACAAATTTATATTACTACACTCAATGATCAAGTTCAATATTCTCTAAAAAAATAAATAATTAAAGATGGCAAATGTAATCTGGGAGATGCTTGAAAATTGAAAGATTTTTTTTTCTAATTCTTTTTTGAAGAATGATAATGCCTAAAATTAGACATCTATTTTTAAAAACATGTTTTGTCAATCCCAGCCATCAAGTGCAATATTCTTGAAGTTGATTTTTATTTCAAAATCGTTGAAAATGCCTTTATTTTAGTATGAAAATTGTGAAAATTATAAAAAATATTTTATTTTTTTATGTTCAATTTTTATTGGCCTAACTACAAGATATGACCAAAGTCGGTGACCTACACACGAATTTAAAGAATTGATTAGGATTGAATTGTGCAAAATGGGACATGAAATGTAATCTTGAACCTCAAAGGCTACAAAAAGATCACCAATTTAGGCATAGATAGAAGGACTAGTGTTATTTTTAACATTGAGGCTTCAATGCTCTTCATACTAATGTCATTGATAGCCAATTGTTTAAAATATTAAATATCAAAATTTAAAAATTTATGAAATTGAAAATTGAAATTTTTTTTCATAAAATTTTAATCAATAAATTTCAAAATCTTAGTTTATGAATTTGTCAATTCATAAAAATAGTATTTTATTCAATTTTTATATTTCAAAATTGAAAAAATGATATAAATTTTAATTTTAAAATGTACTCTTTTTTAATAAAATATTCTATATTAGGCTAAGCAATCATTAATACCAAAGATAATTTGAAACATGGTAATGATACAAAAATAATGTGTCTTGTAGACCTAGTTAGATTTACAATTGTTGCTATATAAAAGCTACATTTCTTTCTTTCTTGATAATTATGATCATCTTATAATTATGAAAATTTAAAGTTTTGCATCTTTAAAATTTCTAAATCTATTCATTTGTGATTTGTGAATTTTATAGACTTCTAAATTAGTAATATTATCATTCATAAATGAATAAATTTGGAAAATTATAGGTTTTCCTTTGAATTTCTAAATTTGAAATGATTCAATGCCATATTTCAAAAAATTCATGAATTCATTATTTGAATTTTCCTATTCTAAAATATAATCTTTTAAATTTTTTATTAAAATTAAAATTATTTGAAATAAAAAAATTATTCTAGTAAATTAATATTGTTTACCAAAATGCTTACAATATAAATAGTTTTTAGAGAAATGGGTTGACTTGACTAGTTATTAAAGCAATTATTCCATTGGAATGATTAGAATTTATACTAGATATATATAGTTGAGGATTACCAAATTTCTTTTCAAAGGAAAACTAATATTCTCAACCCTTTGTCATTGTAGTACTCAATCGGGACAAATGGATTTCTTTGAATGTATTTATAATTTTCTATGTAAAAGTTATTCAAGCTACAAGAAACCCTACAAGTGGTCTAAGGTAAATTAACCCATCACAAGCAAAAGACCCAACACTAACACCTATGGAATGACCTATTAAAGTATTGCATCAACATATGACAAATATTTTCCAATAAATGAGATCCTATGTTAGATTGAGTTAGTGGCCACAATCAATGTCTTAGGTGACAACAATGGAGTGACTAGTGACTACCATAGGAAGTTCCACCTTTTGAGTATAAATTCATCTTAGGAATTGGCATTTTTAGGCCTTCATGTTGCAGCTAGGTAAAGAAATATTGTGATTGACTTAGGTGAGTAAGATGGCCATTATGGATAATCTTAATGGGCACTTTTTGTTGGTTTTGGGAAAATCTACACAAAATAGTGAAATTCAGTTGCCCCACATTAATTTCTTGACATTTGACACTATTTAAATATTTTCAGTTATTGTACAAGAATGCACTACTTTTGAATTAGATATTGTTGTAATTGGGCTTTATAAACCCCTATGTGTACAAATGAAAATATTTTTAGAAATATTTGTTGACTTTGATGTCTTTTAAAGTAACTTTCTTGTTGTAAGGCAACCTAATTGTCAAGGCAACCTAATTTCACTATTTTGTGTAGAGATTCTTTGGGACCAATTGGGCGGTGCACTTCAAAAATTCATAATAAATTCATACTTTGTTGAAAAAAGAAAATTTCAATCGCTCTCCCCATTTCTCCTATTTGCCTTTATTTGGAAAAAACAATATAATTTTTTTCAACAATGCCAATAGGAAACTACAGTAGTCATTCTGCCTGTTATAGGCTGGTTTACCTTAGTGTCTGCTCCCTCTCTCACCGACTATTGCAGCGCCCCCGTGGCAGTCCCATTGTCGCATTCCTTATTTGACATGACTCACGCAACACACAACACCAACTCTCTTCCTCTTCACGTGCATTCCGATTCCTCTTCCCATTGAAACCCATCTTCTTATTTCCCAATCGCCTCTCTCAATTCGTGTCAATTTTCTCTACAAAACTTTAGAGAAAAAAATGTGCATCACCGCCTCCGAAATTCAACTGTGATACAGTTTTAAAATTGACGGATGAAGCATCGTAGCGATCATTTCTAGAGCATCCTCACCGGGCATCAGACACAAGCAATACGCAGAGTGTAGACAATGTGCTCCTTCTAGACACGGAACCGAACTAAAGAGTACTCGGAAAGAATTTTCGTTGAACAGCCGCCATGGAGGATATGTAGGTTTTTCTTGCCTTCACCATTGGTGATTTGGTTTCTTTTGTGGGTGTTGCTGTGAGAGCGGGGTGTTGGTATAAGGAATGTGAGGACTGTAAGCAATTTTGTCTGGTGTTGGATTTCGGATGCGCAGGAATCTTGCGAGTCTTTCTGACCTAATTTCGACTCTGTCTTTGTGTTGGAAGTGTATAGAAGACGTGTAAGACTAAGAGTCGTGTGTGTGTGGGGGGTAGCATTTTCATTTTGTGTATGATGTTTGCAGATTTAATACTCCTCTAACATGCAAAGTTGAGCTGGAAGTTTTGGGCCACAAGCTTCTTCTGTCCCAGGTGTGTTACGTTTACTCTCATCTTCATATCTGCATAGCGAATCTTGGCTAGGTTGTACTGAAGGGTTAGGAAATCCAACATACTTTAGGGTTTCTTTCTCCAGGCTTGATGGTTAATAGCCTGTGTATGGTGTTCCCCTATTCCGGCTTCGATTGCTATTTGATTACCCGCAGAGATTACAATCCCACTAGACTTGGGGTCCTGCATACTTTGGATAGGACTTCATTGTCTGTCATTCCTTACATATACTGAGTCTGCATGATGGGTCCTCCATAGTACTCCTGTCTCCAAATCTCTTGAACTGCATTAGGACCTGTACACGCGTTTATAAATTATTTTTTTTCATTTTCTGAACCGGATTGATGGAAAACTGTCAGTTCTAAAGTGAATGAATTTTTTTGTTTCAATCCCTCTAGTTTTCTTGGAAGGTTGAACAGTGGTAGAAAAAGGGAATTACAGTCTTGCTCGTGGTTGGGTTGAGGAGTTTTCTATAATTCTAGTTTGACGTATTTTACACAAATCCTGTCGCCCAATTTTGATGTCAAAATCATGCTCATTGAAGTTCTGCTATAAGAGACAGTTTGTTCTACTGAATTTTCAATCTATGCCTAATCTGAATGCAGTGATAGCTTTTCTCTGACGAGGTTGCGTGAAGCTTCGCTAACTTATTATATATAAATCTGGTGCTTGCTAGTGCAGGATCCTAATTCTCAGCATCTGGGAACAACGATATGGGACTCCTCGGTTGTGTTTGTCAAATATTTGGTAAAATTTCATCAGCACCGTACTTTCATGCTGTAAATTGGCATCTTCAGGTTTATGTGCAGAGTGAAATGTTCACAGTTTCAATCTATGTCGTGTTCTAATTTATGTTCAGAGAACTGTGAGATTTTTCAGCTGTAATGCTTTAATTGTCGATTATGTCATTAATAACCTTCCTGAAAATAGGATTAATATGAGAATCAATCTTGGGCTAGTGCAGGAGAAAAACAGCAAGAAAGGCGAGTTCAGCAGGGTTAAACTTCATAATAAGCGCGTTGTAGAGGTTGGAGCAGGATGCGGTTTATCAGGATTAGGTCGATCAATCTTCTCCTTGTAGTCGTTTATGAGAATGAGTTCAGAATACTTCTGTAGTTGATTATATTATAGCTCTGAAAGGACGAAACCTATCACCAAGGTACTTTGCCAAACATGATCCGATTCGGAAGAAAAGGTGCATTCTTCATTTCTACATGAATCTTGAAAGTCATCCATTGGCCACATTTTGGCCTCAGCCTCCTTCCAGGGATAGTATGGATCACAGTGTTGAGAGGCACTGATGGGTAATTTATGGCAGGTATGGCACTATTGGGATGCGACGTGGTGGTGACCGATCAGGCAGAGGTGTTGCCATTACTACGAAGAAATATGGAAAGGAATATGGCCCGGGCTAAGTATTCTGCCTCAGAATATTCTCATTTAGGTATCATCATTAGCTTGTTTCTGCTATTTGAAATTGCCTATTATCTGGGAACCTCTGCTTCTGCAGGCCAGATTAATAGGCCAATTCAAGGGCCAACTCATATTGCACAGGTCGAAGCAACAAGCTTCAGATAACAAGTAATCGTACAAGTTTTTCAGATAAATGCCAAATCCTAATTGTATTCATTTTCCCGTGCCTTGTTGATTTTATGCGGAGGCATGCAAGTGCTTTATGCGGAGGATTTAAAGCCTCCGTTTAAGGCCTCCTCGTTGCATCGTTGCATGTGATGTTGGTTCAAATTTTAAGCGTTGTATCTCAATCTTGTTACTTTGACCTGCGCAGTCTGAAGTGACTCTTAGTGCAGACTTCATATCCCTCTGGATTGATGTTTGCAGGGCCTATTGGGTCAGTGGAGGTATCTGAACTTGACTGGGGTAACCAGCAACAAGTGGAGGCCTTAAATCCGCCGTTCGACTATATCATTGGCACAGACGTTGTACGTAATTTCCCTTGACTTGTCACGTTAACTTTGTCACGATTAGAGCATGTCATCGTATGTCACTTATGCATTGAGGATGTACATGTTTAGATACACATGTTCACTTGAGATTTACTGTGTGTCACTTGTTACCAGGTATCGGGTTAAGTCGCGAGCAAAGTAAATGCTATTAACGGTCTTTTGTTGTATGAAGGTGTATAAGGAGCATTTGTTGCCTCCTCTCCTGGAATCAGTGTTAGCTCTTTCGGGTCCCAAGACCACCCTGCTGGTATACAATTCACTTTTCTTGTGTCGTCTATATACATTTTGATGTCGTCTTTATACATTTTGATGTTCTGCTCAATTTGATCTATAACTAGTGAAAATGCGGAGTTTCCAGTTGGGGTATGAGTTTCGGGCAAGTGGAGTGGAGGAACAGCTTAAGCAGCTATTTTCACGCCATTTTACGATCAAGAAGATCGCTCATGCAAAGGTCAGTTGTTAGGAATCCAACTTAGTTTTTAAAGATAGTGTTGATAATAACAATTCTTTGAACATAAGACCAGACTTAGCAATAAGCATCTTCTTTTTATGTAAATTTATGTATAATTTTTATTGACATCATTTAGTCGCTTCAAGTTAGGTCGCTGGAGCTACTTCGTGAATATGTTGTCCGGAACGCACTATACTGTACAGTACGCTTATTTTGAATGGGAGTCATATTAGAGGTTATTCTTATCACCACAGAGTGGTTTTGTAATGAAGGCCATCCAACTTCGGTTTAAGAAATGTAAATTTCTATGGTCACGTGAGTCCTTCCGATATACTTTCGTCTTTACTGCATCTGAATCAAACAAGTGCAGATGGATGTGAAGTACCAGCACGGCAATATTGACCTTTACATTATGCGGTGCGGTTCATTTCTACTACTTGTCTGATATTTGTATATATTTTCTCGTCATGTTCCAAAGTAAATCGTGATTTGAAGCTTGAAAGCTTGATAAATTAGTAAGGATAAATCTCTTTCGATTATTAGTTTTGTCCTGCTACACTATGAAAGTCTCTGTTGTATGTGGTGTATGTTTTATGTTCAATTTGATTCCACACTTCCAAAAACCATTCGTCTTAGTTCTTCACATTTTTATCCAGGTTGATTAGACCAGATTCTCCAGCACATGAAGAGTGCAACAAATCATCAGTTGAGCAAGAATGCCCAAGTTCACAAGAGCCTTCTGCAAGCAGCATCGAGCCTGACGAAGCAGATTGCAGTTCAATGCAAGACTCAACAGCCATTGCATCTAATGGACTAAGCCTGGAAGCGAGCAAAGAAATTGCATCACGAGCAAGCTTTCCTGACTCTGATGGGACCGAAGCTTCCATTAGTGAACGCTGGGAGGCAGGAAGGACGGGGTCAATGGCAGCGAGACTTCTCCGGGATGTCAAAATACCACCCACTTGAACAACGTGTCTATTGGCGAGTCTCAACTTTTCACAAACCCCGTTTGTGCAACATTTTGCAGAATCTAGGTCAAACTTCTTTGTTTTCAGAGAATAGAAGAATATCAGTGAAACTGGTCTAAAAGATCAAGAAATGGACAATTTTGGTTCTAGTTGATGGAATAGAGGTTACAGGGTACTTGATGTCACTTTTGGCACAGTGATAGGTGATTGTTATTGTGTAAATTACTAGGCATGTGTCACCTTCTACCTAAGTTGCAGGTGTACAATTAAGTCGTGAGGAGAATTTAAGTGGAGTTTCAGCCAGTTTGAATGTTGCTGCCACCCCGGGATTTCCAAATGCAATTGCGATTTTAGGAGTTCAGCCTTTGATCTGTAGATGCTCGTCTTTACTCTAAGGACCATCCTACAAAACACTACAAATTCAATCTTATATCTGAAAATGTCCCCTTCCTAGTACAGTAAGTGTAATATGAATTTCACAGCTCAAACTATCTTGAAACCAAAAATTTCAAATAGCTAGTCTTAGAAATTCATCAAATGAAGTACCACAAAGTATATTGGATAGACCTGTTAGTCTATTTTCAAGATACAATGCATTTGTACTTGAAAAGTTTGAAAATATACAAGTATTTGGCCTCTTATTGCCTGTCATCTATCATTTTGTAGTATCTCCACCTTGCATTGTGTGGCGTGGTGGTAATGAGTACGTCAATGGTATCTCCAAAGATAAGTCTAGGTAATGAGTATATCAATAGTATCTCCTAAGATAAAATTACTAATTTTGTTGTAGTTTGTTGTTGTAATTAGTGGTACTATTGACACGAAAGTTCACACTGCCATTGCTAGTTATAATATTGGAAATTATGACACTTCATAGCAATAAAGACAAAGAAATATGAGCCACACAGATTGAGGTAAGGTACAATTGAAACGAACATGTTATTAATACCAATTGCTAGTCATGATCATTCATTCATGGAGGTCGAAGGAAAGGGAGCATATCCTTGTATGGGATTACAGCTTAATTTCATTCATGATCTAGAAAAGAAATAGGGAGCAAACAAACGTTGATTTTTGAAGAACCTATTCAGCCAGGGACAAAATTTAAAGGTACCGACATCTCTTTGCATTTACATTTGATAATTTCAGTAAAACGTGGACTTCTTATTCCATAGTTTCCAATATGGCGACTAACTTCTCATTCCCTATGCCAGCACAGTCATCTGATTCACAACCGATTTAATTTGTGTTTCCTTCGCTTACAAAAGGAGTACTCGAATCAAACTTTCAGCAAGACGTTCACTACTCGCGCGCCTCTTCAAGCAGGAAGTGACCGGAATCCATGAAAGCTCTCTTGTTTCAGTTTCAGACTGGCAAGCAGAAGAACGAGAACAAAATTAATGTGCAGTCTTGTCACAAACACATGTCGCACTATTAATTATTCAAGTTTCCAGATAAATGAACGCCACTAGTGTCACCTGAACAATTTCATATACAAATATGTATACAAGGAAGAAGCATGAGAGACTGCACATCCAATCGCCGCTAGATAAAGAGGTCTGATGCCTTGCTGATCGAGCCAAGGTCCGGTTGAGGGAGGGTGTTACCCCGGGGTATAATTTCCACATGTAGCTATACTCTCCTTTGACTTTGATTTTCTAAGAACAAAAAGTCAAAGGAGGGTATAGTTACATGTAGTTCTAGTTATACCCCCATGGGTAATGCCTTCCTGGTTTCCCTGTGTTTATTGATCCTTATCATTCAATTTTTCAATATATCCATATCAATGTGGCCATAAGTTTATGTTTTCTATAACTTTTGATTTCCTAGTGGCTCATTTATCCCAATAGTGATGGTATAAAATTTGTCATTTGTGAAATGAGAACAATACATTCATATTGTTCTAAATTTATTATAGTGTGACTTTGGTAAGTTAATGTAAATTGTACTTAAAGAATAAAGTAGAGTATCAATCAAAATTATTCTTTAAAAATTTGATTTGCCTTATAGCTACTTCTAATTCCCATACACATTAGAAATTTTGCAATATGAGATGAAATATGGACATCTCACTTACTTGAACAAAAACCTCCAACCTACATTCTAGTCTATTGATTTATGAAGAATCTTATATTTCTCAAGGATCTTTTGAATTTATTTAAGAATACTCTTTTTATATTATATTTTCACTTGGTATCAGGTTTGGTATTACAAGTAATACAAGCAATTGTCTAAGAGCATTTCTACTGGGATGCACCAAGTAGGCCCTTGAGAGGTTTCAATAGGCATGCCATTTCAGAAAATAAGGGCACTAAAACATTTACAACACATCTAAAGTTGAGTCTATTCCAAAATAATGGAGTCTATTTCAAACTTTGCATTCAATTTTTTTTATATGATTTCTTATTCAATGAAAAAACAAGGTGGATGTTAGATGTAGAAATGTTGAATGACCATGGTTGGTCATTTAAATAGCTAAATTGGGAGGGCCACAATCAAGTTTGAGATCTCTTGCCATTTGGATTTGGTTGAAAAGTTTCTTACAAAAGTTTTGGCGAGTAATATTTGAAGTACAACAATGGAGATGCTGTAACCCTTAAACATTGACACGGACATTTGGTGTTCGATGGATGACAAAGAATCTCTCTATGTAGGACAAAACTATGACTATTCATCCTCGGAATTTTGTGAGAAAAGCATAAGTCTTCTACAGTAGTATGACTTCCAATGAATATTTTGGGATTTTATAAAGTAGATGATGTCACACGGTTCCAAAAGGGAGTATTTCCATGGTCACTGGTTTGTCCTTTAAGGGTTAAAGAATGAATTTATGTGCACCTTTTGGACTTACATTCATTTTATTAACGCCACTGGTAACACCAACCAAGTGCAAACACACCTACATTATAACACCAAATTTCAAAGATTTTCCACCAATTTCCTTTGCTCTTTCCAAATTCCCATTTGATCACGTTCAATGTCTCCCCTCCTATTAGAATGTTATGACATCACCACTCGTCATTGATACTCAAAAAAGAATGTTATGACCACTGGGTCTACAACCTCAGTGGCTGTGAAGAAAAGGCTTTTCCAAATGCTTGCAATTTCGAATCAAGAGCTCAAGGATTCTGTGGCAGGAACGACACCTAGAAATTGCGATGGGAGTACCAGCAAGCTTAAATCGCTGAACACTCGCACTGCAATCCTCACTGCACCTGTGTTTCGATTTTCAAGGAGTTTGCCGCGTTTCGACTCCTGCACAAGGAGCTACTTACTGCTCGAGGTTAGCCATTCTTTTCTTTTGAATCGTGACTGTGTGAGTTTCATGTTTTGACAGGAAATTGCAGAATTGGGATTTGGGCAGCTTTGAACTTGATGATTGTTCCCGAATTAATTTGCAATTTATGGGTGTCGTGACAAATTTATGGTGATAGCGGGTGAATGTGCGTAGCTCGTTTTGATTTGAGAGGATAACAGATTTCTAGTGTCGTAAGACAGATTATTTGTGGGTGGCACTTCGTTCGGTTGAATCATACATGTGTGTGTTTCATGTTTTGAAAGGGAATTGCCGAATCCGGATTTGGGAAGAGGAGGATAGAGAGCATTGAACTTGATGTGGGATTCGAAGTGAATTTCAAATTCGTGGGTGTCGTGACAGTGGTTGTGATCGTTTTGAATGTGTGTAGCTCGTTTAGATTGGCAAGGAGTACGCATTTCTAGTGCCACAGAACGGACTAGAAATCGTGGCTGGCATTTCGTTCGGTTAAATCATGTGTGTGTTTCACCTTTGAAACGAAATTGCAGAATTAGGGTTTGGGCAGAGGAGCGTTGAGGCTCGATGAGTGATGCGACGAGTTCAAATTCACCATGAGCTCAAATAAAGTCATGCGTGTGACTGTGTGATCGTCTGTGAATGTGTGTAGCTTCTTGAGATGGCGGAAGTGGAACAGAAGCCACCATTTCCTCCCTTCACACGAGAATCAGCGCTGGCGAAAGTGAAGGCCGCGGAAGCGGCGTGGAACACCCGGAATCCTGACGTAGTGGCGCTGGCATACACCAAGGACTCGGAGTGGCGCAACCGCACGGAGTTTTTCCAAGGCCGAGACGCCATCAAAGAGTTTCTCACACGCAAATGGGCGCAGGAGCACGACTACCGCCTGATGAAGGAGCTCTGGGCCTTCACGGACAACCACATTGCCGTGCGCTTCGAGTACGAGTGGCGCAACGAGGCCGGACAATGGTTAGTTCTCTTCTCTCACTGGATGAAATTCACGGATCCATGCCTAATTGCGAGTCTCCGTGTGTAGTTTATATCGTTCATCTGACAAATTTTTTTCTATCGACTCTTGTTAGCAATTGCAAGGGGATTCCGAGGCATCCGAGTGTGCCTGATTTGGATACGACATGCAAAAGTTATTAGCGTTCAAAGTTCTGTTGGTAGATGAGCTAAAATCTGGCACGAGTTCTGGTGTTGACGTATACATTCTCAAAATCAATATGTAATCGTGCCAGATTTTGGAGTGTCACTGGAACCACACCTAATTGCGACTCTCTGTGTGTAGTTGCTATCATTAACCTGACGAATTATTTTTAATCGAGTCTTGTTAGCAATTGCAACGAGATTCCGATGCATCAGATTATGCCGTATTTGGATACGATATGCAAAAGGTATAAACGTTCAAAGTTATATTGGTAGTTGATCAAACACGAGTTCTGATGTTGACGTGCATATTTGTTGTTTGCAGGTTTCGGACGCATGGAAATGAGTTGTGGGAGTTCGAGGAGAACGGGCTGATGCGTCGGCGTGACATGAGTGCCAACGATGTCCCCATCCAGGAATCCCAGCGACGTTATCTCCGGCCTGATGCTCAATAGCTTGTCATCCTCTCGACGGAACTTTGACTGTTGCCTGAGGTAGCTGTGGAGCTCTGGAGTTGTAAATCAGTCTGTAAATTGTAAGATAGGCGATACTGAGAGTGACGATTGCAACTGTGTTTTCCGTGGAATGAGGTTTGATTTTGTGGTGTTGTAGTGCTCAAATGCCGCAGACCGTGTCTGCGTACTGATCACGGTACTTGCTAAGCTAGAGTCTGAAGTGTTGCAGAAATCCAGTGCATCTGGCTTTGGTTGATTTTGTTCGAAAGCTGTAGGGGAATCAACTTCAGCCCAAACTAAGTTAATTTCAATACAAAGTATGCTTTGGAGTGATCAAATGCACAGGCAACGTGTTTCACCGAGAATGAATTTATTTTCTCTTCATGAGAACTTGTATCTCGTGGTAGGCTTTGTACTGTTAATCTGACTTGCACTTGAATCCTACTACAGCATTCCGACAGGATGTACACAGTGCAGCTGGCTACAGAAGGAGTTTTCTGAAATGCATTTCGAATTCTCAGAGGAGGCCGGTACGTGTAGGAACGGAAAACTGAGTTGTTTGGGGTTAATTGGTAAAAACCTCAAAATCTCGGAGTATAATTATTAGGCCCGACACCCCTGTTATGAAACGCAACTGAAGTTGGTACATTTCGCACGTGAATCCAAAAACATAAACTAAGATAGGTATACCCTCTTCCCAGTGTCTCCCTATCCAGACCGGTCCAACATTTCAGGGTTTGGGGTTTAGCTGAAGTGAAGTGATTTGGAGAAATTTTCTCATTCAGATGACGCAATCAAAGTCTGAAGGTACACTCATTGTAGGTGTAGATGAGTATACGGGAATCGTAAATATGGCTGGACATGCAAGTTGCAACCAAACCAGATCATACTTCATAGGTGGGCGAAGAGTGTGCACCAACTAACAAATCCTATTCTCATTCAATGCAGACAAATACCATGGCTTTCCTGAATCATACAAAGGAATCTCATCACTTAAATAGTCAAAAATTGAAGTATAATGTGTTCTGATTATATGAAGAAAAATTTGAATTATATTTAGCAGCTCCTTTTGGTATGTTATTTCCCATAATAATGAGGCTCTGCTTTCGGAAGAGAGCAACCAATACAAATTCAGAAACACTATTCTGCAGTACTTCTGCATTACGAAGACAGGCATATATGGTAAATATCAAGTCTATGTCACAATATTACCCAACTTGACATATGTTTCTCCAGAAAACCAACTGATCAAATATAGAGGCAGAAGGTGTGTTACAAGGAGATAATAACATAGAGATATCGAAATGATGATGGAGAATTCAAGTGCTCAAACACAAAGATGAAAGAGCAACAATTGGTCTTATTCAGCTGTGGTGAAGGTAGTAGTGACATGCTGATAAAGTTCAGAAACCACTCCCACTAGCTCAAACAAACAACACACAAACAAAAATTGTTGCCATTCTACATGACTTAGCTGGAATGGATGCTTAATGAAGCTAGTCCAATTCGTGGATTTGAGGCACTATTCTCAAGTCCATTTCATCCAGCTAATAAACATGATTACTAATCCAGTGTAAGTTCAGCACTGGATAAAGACACTCTGCCACCCAATTGCGCTGCATTGCCCCGTGCTGCTAGTGAAGCGGGTTTGGGCGACTCCGGTGCAGCTGTCGCTATTGTAGGCTGCGGCCGTCTGCCCTTGGTACGTGAAAGAGTATCCGCCTTTCACGTTGGTGGGGATGCTGCTGCACCCACATGCGTTCAAGGTGGCCGTGTTCCCCGTGCACCCGCCGGAGTAAAACAGAAAACTGCTGGCCTCCGATGGCTGGGCCGTCAGCCCGAGCACCAGAAGGACGGCCACGCAGAGAGCAATCTGCCGTTGGACACTCGCAGTAGTAGCCATGACGCGCAACCTGCAATCAATCAATCAATGGACCACATACTTAGCAAGCATAACTTAATCGGACAGCCTTCTAGCTATCGATTTTGCAGTTTCAAGTCAAATCTGACGTTGTTAGCTCTGTCAGGTGGATATTAGAAAAACTCTGCTACGCATTAGGTGCCAAACTTCGATCGAGATCGATCAAAATATTGGTGTGAACTTCATGGAAACGATTGACTGTGGAATTTCAGCAAATGTGGAAATTCGACATAACGTGACCATTGATAGAGTTAGAGTCAAGACATCCAATGGTCGGACGTGGGCTTGGCGTGCTGGTCGACTTACTGGAGCAAACGAAATGAAGGAGGTGCTGAGGAAATCGTCTTCACAGAGAGAGGCTAGGAGTGCCGGAGATTGAAGGCTGGAGTAGCTATTCTCGGAGAATGGAGACTGAGAAGTGTGGTGGTGTTGAAGTGTTTGTCCAGTAGAGGATTATATAGGGCTCGGAAGTGGATACTTGACAGCAATGTCTGCCAAACAATTTCTCAGGAAGATCGGTACGTTCCAGCTCCCGCCTAAGATAGGGTCGCTCAGAACAGCGTGCCTGACTGTGTAGGCAATCTTGGTCTCTTGAGAAAAGAGGATTCCAATGTGCTTTAAGAACATGGACGTTGACTTTCGAGTGCAGAATTGGGGAGTCTAAATAATGTGCACTTTGACCTGAGACTGACTTGTAAATTTTCCTTGTAATATTCAGTCATGAATATTGAATTCACTCTGATTTCAGCAATGACTTTGTCGACATTTGAGAGATAGAGCTCAGATATGGGCACCTATAATTGTCCCTAATTGCAACTGAGCCTAATTACTATTGTTAAGTCTGCAGCGATTTTCAGAAACACGGATTTTCAGATTTTCAGAATCCCCGACCTTGAAATTAGAGTACCGAATTTGAACGGTTTCCTCATAAAACGGAATTTATTTCTATGAGGTCTTATTGGCAACTGAAAGAGGACTCCAATATGCTTTAGCAAGTGTCGTTTAGACACCCTAAGAGTAAGTTATGAATTTTCAAAGTACTCTCTCTAGGAATACCCAAAACCAATAGCATGCTCTCATAACTCAGACTTTCCTGTTTTGATTGTGTACGTCTTGTGTAATCACATTTAGGAAAACGTGGTGTTTGGGGATCCAAAATGTAGTAGATGTTGAATTTGGGGCACTAATTGACTTTCCTGTTTTGATTGTGTACGTCTTGTGGAATCACATTTAGGAAAACGTGGTGTTCTGTGATCCAAAATGTAGTAGATGTTGATTTTTTGGCACTATTTGACTTTCATGTTTTGATTGTGAACGTCTTGTGTAACCCTTTCTAGGAAAAAGTGGCGTTGTTTGGTCCAACTGTACTGGTATATTTTTGTGGGCAGAGTTGATTATGGGTGTAGTCAGAGAGCTTCGACCATGCCAACCCAACTCAACCATATGCTGCTCTGTTTTAACAATTTCAGGTGTTTAGAATTGGGCGCTGATGCAAAATTCAAATTTTGATCGAAATGACTTCATGAAATGGCAGGGCCATTAACAAAATTTCACCAAAAAGAAGGTTAAATTACATTGATCCTGCATCACTTTAAGCTTAGAGACTATCCTCCACTGGCTTCAAAATTTCAAGGGTATTGACAATGTTCGAAAAAAGCATGCTCTTTCGAACACTCTTTCCAATCCCAAATAGACTAAACAAAACTGAGACAGTTTCGTAGCACGAACCGTGCATGTGCAGACTTTCCAATCCTCTTTCGAATCCTCTTCCAAATCCCAACTAGACTTAGTAAGAAAACTAAGTTAAGACAGTTTCCTAATACGAAACCATGCGATGACGCGTATTTGTATTTGGACTGTTTGTATGTGTGACTGGATCGATGACTCAGCTCATCATTCTTGGTAGTTATCTGATTGTAGGTGGCTTGTACGCACTACCTAATTGCCACACGGATTGGTCTTATTATTTAGCGAGTCTGACACTAATTTCATTAACCAATGTTACACTGTTTTGAATTAGTGCAGATTGAAACAAAAAAGAAATGAATTTGCAGGTGAAACTAATTTTGCTCCCACATGGTCAGTTTCATTAAAATGGCGGCATTCCATTAAATTGGCGGTATTCTAGTAAATTAGTGGTCCATTTCACTACTTTGGCATGGTCTGAAATCGAAACTTGTCCTAGATGTTAGAAATCTAGATCTGTCCTTGATGTCTATAATCTGAAAATGTCATAGATATTTCAGACCGTGCGGTCTATAATCTATAACTCTTCTAGATTTCTGAAATCTATAAGGGTCCGAGATGTCCGAAGTTTATAACAGTCTGTTAGATAACCTTGTAAAACTCAGACTGCGGGGTCTGAAAAATGGGATTTGAATACTGCCATTTTAATGAAATTGACCATCCACGCTCCATCAATCACGCATAAAATAAATTGGTGTACCTGAGATTATAACTTAGCTTCAAAAGAGAGGCACAAGATTCAACATCATGCATTTTCTGTACAATCATACAGACACTGAGTCAAATGAATCTGAATTACACTGGAGTTGGGAAGTGGTGTGCCAAATCATGACTGAGCCATCACAACCTTCAGCTGTCCATCCAGGATCCTTTAGATTAAATCGAATGGAAGGCATAAGTGTCGTAAATCACGGACGGAGGGTGATGGAATTCTCGATCTGATCGACTGTCACTCTGACTTGTGGGACTTTCGCACTTGGCTTTAACTTAGATAAGGACTTTCCTGGAGTAGTACTACCTGGATTAGATAATGCTAAGTCCGGCTGAGGAGGGCAAAGTGAACTTGTCACCATTCCATTGGGTAGTGAGAAGAGTATTATAACTCGTCGATAAGGTTGTCCCTCTATCTACACCCTTAAATTTGCAAAAGAGTAGAGATATGGACGTTTGTAATGAACAATTAGGACTTGGGATTATGTCCAACAGTGGTAAACAAAATAGGTTATGAGAAATAACCTTTAGATAAGGGCATCAAGAGTTGCATTTACAATGAGCTGGAACTACTCATATTTTAGCAGTTGTTCATGATGACTTGGTCTTGCTCCTACCTTATTTGAGATAATGATACAAATTTGTGAACAAACAAACAAAAATCTTAACATTAGATGGGATTCAGCTGCCCTGGAGGGCCGTTTCAGGCCAGTTCCCAAGGCTGGGAACCAGCCAGGGCTGGCCAGAATTTAAAATTATTAAAAAATTATTAAAAAATATAAAAAATATAAAAAAAAATTTTAAAATTTTAAAACAAAATAAAAAAAATTTTAAAAAATTTTAAAAAATTCAAAATTAATTTTTTATTATTATCCGACGTGGCCGTCGCCTGACCACGTCAGCGAGCTGCTGTGGCCGAGTTCCAATAGTCTTAGAACTTGTGGGAACTCGCAGTCTTCCGCAGGAGCTCATTCTCATCTAATGCCTACCAAGATTACCATTGCCAAAAAGTGGGTTATGAAGAGAAAAAAGACTCCAATCTTGTTTGAGATTGGCATAAAATTAAGAGTCTATTCATCTTGTGTCTAAGACAACACATACGAATGTTGAGACCATCATTCGGATGTGATTATTGGTTGTATAGGATTTAGCATTATGGGAGTGTGAGGTTTGAATCCTTGAATTGATTATTGGATTGTAAGCTTTGTTGAGGGTATTGGGACAGGAAAGTACAACAATTCATGATACTCGACAATAGTTTAATACCTAGCTATACTGGGATGCTATCTGGTTTGGGCTAATTAATCAAATATTTTATTTTTTGTTTTTGGGCAATAATTGATGGCATTTTGGTATTAATTGGAGATTAAGCTAGTTAGTTTGGATGTTAATAAAGTCCATTGTTTATGGAACATTATTTTTAGTAGTTTAAGTTTAGGAGTTGTTGAATTTATATTGTGAAGATAAGGTAGGAATAGTTAGTGGGAAGTGGTGGATTTTTGAAGGTTTCTTTTGTGAAGTCGTTTGTATGTTGCATATTGTATTGCAATGCTATTAATTTTATTTAAGGTGTTTCTGATAGCTTTTTGTACTATTGTGAGTTTTTCTTTGAATGCTAAGAACAATGGAATATATGTGGTTCTAAATGCTCACATTGTAATAACTATGAATGGTTTAGTTGCCCATCTATGGGTTGTACATTATATTTTGTAGGGGTGTTTGATACTTGTCTTGTTATAAAGCAATGAATTCACAATAGAAGAAGTCATTACAATATGTGAATTCAAGAAATTGAATTTTCACTAGAAGGAACCCATGTTTTTGGTGACGTGCCTCGATTTTTTGGAATGGATTTTTTGGGATACCCAATTCAACCAGCCCATGTTTTTATGTCAAGAAAAACATCATGTTGATGTTTTTCTTGACATAAAAACATGGGCTTCATTAGAAAAACTTTGGACATTGAAAGAGGTTGTTTTGCAGTGCAACGCGATGCTAGTACAGAAAATATTTTTTGAAAAAAGAAATGAAAAAAAACACTGAAATTTTAATTTATTTTTAAGTGTTTTTTTAAATCTCCATATCTGAAGTGGTCGCACAAGTGCCCCATCATTTTGGGAAAAAAAAGAAAAAATTTCATTATTTTTTTTTCTTGAAAAATATTTTTTTTCCGTAATTGCACCACTACAACTGCAAAGTCATGGCCTCTTTCAAGGTCCAGATTTTTTGTAATGGTTGAATTGGGCATCCCAAAAAATCCATTCCAAAAAATCAAGGCATGACAACAAAAACGCAAGTTTCTTATAGTGTTTGTGTTGTGGATGGATTGCTTGGGGGAAAATTTGGAATGACATAGTGTATATATAAAGTATTTTAAGACATAATTTTGCATTGCAATTGCATTGTGTTGTGGTGGTACATGAAGAAGGAAATAATCATGGTGGTATTGTATGATCAAATGAACATCCTTCAAAAATGCCATCGTTCATGAGAGCAAGGCATGTCAAATAGTTGTAGGAGACAACCAAATTTCTTATTTTTTGTACCGTCTTATTTTGTCTTTGAATATGTAATGCTTTGATGAATGGTTTTGTGCACTATAGTAATATAGGCATTCATTTGTTTGTTTGATTTAAATTACAAAGTGGGCATATTATGGAGATGTTGGCCAAAGTGTTTTTGAAGGAAGCCTATGTATTAACCATATTTGAATTTAAAAATTTATTTGATTTGTGTAGTTGTAGGTCAATGGTGCTATTTTATGAGCTTGTGAGCATGAGCCTAAGAGCGTTGAATAGGGATTATATGAGCATTGAGCTCAAAAATTTGAAAAAAGCATTTAAAGAAACTTATTAATATTTCAAAAAATAGATTCCATCTTAAAATTTGGATCAGAATTTTTAGTAAATTTTAGTACCTACCATCATGGACCTATTATTGTGAATGTGTAGAATTTAGATGAAAATTCTAATTTTGAATCACATCTAGAAGTATACATTATGAAGATGAAGAATCCCATTGATGTGAAAGATGAATGGAGATGAAAATAAGTTTGTTTAGAATATTGGTTGATCATTGTCTTATAAGAACATGGACCCTCCCAAGGTCAATGGGAAGAGACCAATAAATTTTTTTTTATTTGTTATTCTTGAATTTGTTTAGATTTTAGAAAAGAAATTGTTGATAGGATTTCATACATGTGTTGAAAGAACTTAGCTGCACCAAGTTTCATTTTTGTTGATCACTATCTTATAGTACTATGGATGTTCTCAAGGCCAATGAGGGAAGTACCTTCACTTATGTCTTAATGTGTCAGTCATTAGACTTGTTAACATTTTAGAAAAGTATTGTTATTTAGTTAAGATTTTAAGAAAATATTTGGTTGATAGGGATTATTTGTGTCAGGAATGAACTTAGTTACACCCAAATGCTGATTAGTTGATCATTGTCTTCTCGTGGGACCTCTCAAGAATTGATCTCTTCTATTTTGATCAAATTGTTGTTTCATTGATCTCTCTCCTCTTGTTGTTTGATACCTCTTAGCGCCGAGGGGAGCCATCCACCCACCAAAAATTATGAAGTTTTTTTTTTGTTTTTTTTTCTAGATTTCTACTTCAAGTCTTCGACATTAGATTTATGTTCGAACTTCAATCGCTAGAATCTAGGATATTGTAGTACAATAGAGTAGTTATAAGGTTGGGATTCTAATATCCCTAATATACAAAAGAGGACCGGGATCACCATGTTTCTCTTCTAAATTCACAAGTTGCCCGTGAATAGGGGCAGATTTTTACTTATAAAATTTGTTCATTTATGGAGATATGAAAAAGTTGTTATATGTTGGTCATTTTTGGGTGCATTTCAAATGTGAGAGGATGTGGCTTATATATTGACCATAGGAACTATATTTAAACATTCACATCTGTTAAATTATACCAACTCATAATATGCCATGCTTTGATTTGTAGCCTAATAAAGATATGCCTTCACACTCTGTTCATATTTCAGAGTATATATAAAGCATGATGGAAGATTTTACGAGAGCACAAAATCTTTTCTAATTAAAGATTTACATCTTGATTATGACATATGTACTACAAATTAAATGTATCTGACCGGAGGCTTGCTTGAATTGCTCATATTCCAGGGATGTTTTACTAGTCTAACTTGGCTAATTTGATGGGGTCATTTAGTGCTGTACCAAACTTAGTTTATACATACTAAGCAAATTAATTAGAGGAAGCTAATTCAATGGATTTACTCACCTCAATGACTTGCAGTACTCTTGAGCTACCAAAAATATTTATTATACAAGGTAGGTGAACTTGCATGCAATGGATGCAACACACTAGCTGAGATATGGATTAAGCCATATTAAAATAGCTACATTAAATTAAAACACATGAATCAATAACTTTGAATGCTTGGGTTATTTATTGTTTCCAAGTTGGAGTTTTTATGTAAATAGCAAATTTGACTGCCTTAAATCAAAACGACTTTTAGCCACTATACTATGAGCTTGAGATAACTGAGTACGAAACAAGACCTAAGTGGCTGCAAAATTGTGAACTGTGAAATTTTAGAAGAACTTTTGAGTTGGTGCTCTGTTACTTGCATATCTCTATGAAGTCATTGAGTTGCTTTACTAATTTCATGGCATCCTCACAAACTAACTCTACTCAAGTTCCTTGATGGTTATTCTCTTTGAGATTTTTGAATATTTGAGGAAGTAATAATTTTTTGTCTTGGCATAGTTTCTCCTTGTAAAAGCTATAACATGCGTTTGTGGGTTGTAGACACCTTGTGTATCCTCACTAACTATACATTTGTGTTGTGTTTTTGGAATGGGCACAGGTGAGGCCCCAAACTTCTTGGAGGTATATTGGATTCAAGACAATGCCTACACTCTTCAAAAAAACCTTCTCTTTCACTCTATGTTTTAGATACTTTGCAATGTTTTTTAAGTTGTAAAGTAAACTTATATAAGTATATTCAATTTTTAGCATACCTATATATCTTCTATTGTAAACTATAGGTATTTTTCCTTTGTGATGATGGCTAAGGAATGCTTTCACTTATTTAAGAGAGAAATGCTAAGAAAAATCACTCCTTGGCATTAAAGTTTCTCCTGGAGTTTTGGAAACAAAAGGACTGTTTTTGACATATTTTGAGTTGGCGCTGAAATATTTGTACAATCTGAGTCTACTTGCATATGGATAATGCTAGGGATTTATTTCAGTTTGCATCTAGCCTTCTATGAGAACTAGTAGTAAAATCATAACTTGATACTGCACTGTGACTCTCTCAATAGGAAAATGATAGAATAAGCGCCCAAGAAATTGGGATATACTAGATTAGAAACCTTTTTTCGCTTTCCACGATGGGAGGCTCCCCTTGGTGCCGAGGGGTACCAAGCAGCAAGAAGGCAATGATCATAAAAAACTAATTTTCAATGGAACAAAAATAAAGGCCATATTCGTTATATTGAGACTTTTCGTAGATTTTGAGACAAAATGCTAGTTATTGAAAAATTCATTTTAAAAATTAGGAATTGAAACCAAAAATATATAATGCTCAAATAGTGATCCTATAATGAAATTCTCAAAATTGGTGTTGTTACCTATTCATAAAAAAATATCAATAAAGAGATAAAGGGGTTTATCCTTGAGTCGAGGATAAAATTGAGACTACAAAAGGTCTCAATATAACGAATATGGCCTTAATATTTGATTTCCAAAAAATACTAATTAATCATCAATTTTTTTTTTTCTTAAAATCGAGTGAAGTCCAATGAATGGCACATCAAGGTTGTTTAAGGGACCATGGTAATAGGTCCACAATAATAGGTATTAATTAAATTTACTCAAAATATGAAATTGTAGCCAAAAATTGCAGATAGAATCTCTAAAAAGTTGTATGCTCACAAGCTCATACTTACAACCTCACAAAATAACAACCTTGGTTGTAGGTTAAGAATTGTCTAAAAATTATTGCTGATTCTAATGTTTCGGTAGAATTTGACCATAATAGGCCATAATCCTTATGAACTCAAAATCAATTAGTCATTGTGTCACACACATTAATAATCTGCCATAGCTTTATTTTCATGATACTTTTTTTATACATTGACATTGGTCATCTGCATGTGATTGATTCTATCCATTGTTTTTTTCCACAAATTGAAGCAAAAATGAAGTCAACCAATCTTTTGTGAAGAACTTTACTAATGGTATAATTATTGACATCATTGAGTATTTGAGTTCAATTCAAGAAATATTAGTTATTTTTGTAATTTTATCCAAGACTTTGCCTCAAAACCATGAGATATTAAAGTTAATCTTAAAGTCCGGAAATGCCCAAGTCATTTGGATCCTAATCACCTTTTTTGAGATTGCATTTGGATTCCTAATCAACTTGCATTCTTTTTGAAAGATAGTAAGGCATGATTGTATACAATCTAATCTCATGTACTTGTCTCTTTCCCAAATGGAGTTTTGCATCCCACCCTCGCAAGTCCAAACCACAACGAAAGGACTAAAAGCAAAAATTTACCTCAAGTAGTGCCAAAAAAACAAATGATCCCCACTTTGTACAAAACAAGACCTAAACCTCTATTTCGGAGGAATACAACTCCATGGGATTAGTCAAATTGCATGCATTCATGCCTTGTTATCATTTTCCAAAAAATGCAAAAATGCAGCGTGGAACACCCGGAACCCTGACATGGTGGCGCTGGCGCCACCAAGGACCCGGGGTGGCGCAACCTCACGGAGTTTTTCCAAGGCCCGGGACGCCATCAAAGAGTTTCTCACACGCAAATGGGCGCATGAGCACGACTACCGACTGATGAAGGAGCTCTGGCCTTCACGGACAACCACATTGCCGTGCGCTTCGAGTACGAGTGGCGCAACGAGGCCGGACAATGGTTCGTTAGTTCTCTTCTCTCAGGAGATGAAATTCACGGATCCAGACCTCATTGCGACTCTCTGTGTGCAGTTTCCATCGATAATTTGACCAATTTTTACTATCGATTGTTGTTAGCAATTGCAACGAGATTCCGATGCATCAGATTTTGCCGTATTTGGATACGATATGCTAAAGGTATAAACGTTCAAAGTTATATTGGTCGTTGATCAAACACGAGTTCTGATGTTGACGTGTACATTCTCCAATTCAATAATGTAAATTCAATAACATATGTAATCGTGCAAGATTTCGGAGTGTTGCACGTTGAGGAAGCTGTTGCAATTAGGTTTTGCCTTCAAGGGACACTTGACATGACCACCCCTGTTCTTGAGCATAGTTTCTTATGAATAGATTGTCCAATTTTTATGAGCTTGTATGAAGGAGGGTGCACACCAAACAATGCGTTGCAGTATTTGGATACAGCATGCCAAACTTATGAAGGGCATTCCAGTTCGTTGTATTGGTTAATGATAAAAAAATGTCTTCTTCAACAGTAGGTGCATATTTGTTGTTTGCAGGTTTCGGACGCATGGAAATGAGTTGTGGGAGTTCGAGGAGAACGGGCTCATGCGTCGGCGTGACATGAGTGCCAACGATGACCCCATCCAGGAATCCCAGCGAAGTTATCTCCGGCCTGATGCTCAATAGCTTGTCATCCTCTCGACGGAACTTTGAATGCACGCTACTTACTGTTGCCTGTGGTAGCCGTGGAGCTCTGGAGTTGGAAATGAGTCTGTAAACTGTAAGATAAGCGATAATGAGAGTGACGACTGCAACTGAGTTTTCCGTAGAAAGAGGCCTGATTTTGTGGTGTTGTAGTGCTCAAATGCCGCAGACCGTGGCTGTGTACTGATCACGGTACTTGCTAGCTAGAGTCTGAAGTGATGCAGGAAATATAAATGCAGAAGGTCTGTTCCAAGGAGATAATAACGTAGAGATATCGAAACGATGATGGAGAATTCAAGTGCTGAAACACAGAGATGAAGGAGCAACAATTGGTCTTATTCAGCTGTGGTGAAGGTAGTAGTGACATACTGATAAAGTTCAGAAACCACTCCCACTAGCTCAAACAAACAACACACAAACAAAAGTTGTTGCCATTCTACAGTACTTAGCTGGAATGGATGCTTAATGAAGCTAGTCCAATTCATGCATCTGAGGTACTAATCTCAAGTCCATTTCATCCAGCTAATAAACATGATTACTAATCCAGTGTAAGTTCAGCACTGGATAAAGACACTCTGCCACCCAATTGCGCTGCATTGCCCCGTGCTGCTAGTGAAGCGGGTTTGGGCGACTCCGGTGCAGCTGTCGCTATTGTAGGCTGCGGCCGTCTGCCCTTGGTACGTGAAAGCGTATCCGCCTTTCACGTTGGTGGGGATGCTGCTGCACCCACATGCGTTCAAGGTGGCCGTGTCCCCCGTGCACCCGCCGGAGTAAAACAGAAAACTGCTGGCCTCCGATGGCTGGGCCGTCAGCCCGAGCACCAGAAGGACGGCCACGCAGAGAGCAATCTGCCGTTGGACACTCGCAGTAGTAGCCATGACGCGCAACCTGCAATCAATCAATCAATGGACCACATACTTAGCAAGCATAACTTAATCGGACAGCCTTCTAGCTATCGATTTTGCAGTTTCAAGTCGAATCTGACGTTGTTAGCTCTGTCAGGTGGATATTAGAAAAACTCTGCTACGCATTAGGTGCCAGACTTCGATCGAGATCGATCAAAATATTGGTGTGAACTTCATGGAATCGATTCAGCAAATGTGGAAATTCGACATAACGTGACCATGGACAGAGTTAGAGTCAAGATATCGAATGGGCTAATATGGGCTTGGCGTGCTCGTCAACTTACTGGAGCAAACGAAATGAAGGAGGTGCTGAGGAAATCGTCTTCACAGAGAGAGGCTAGGAGATTGAAGGCTGGAGTCGCTATTCTCGGAGAATGGAGACTCCGAAGTGTGGTGGTGTTGAAGTGTTTGTCCAGTAGAGGATTATATAGGGCTCGGAAGTGGATACTTGACAGCAATGTCTGCCAAACAATTTCTCAGGAAGGTCGGTACGTTCCAGCTCCTGCATAAGATAGGGTCGCTCAGAACAGCGTGCCTGACTGTGTAAGCAATCTTGGTCTCTTGAGAAAAGAGGATTCCAATGTGCTTTAAGAACATGGACGTTGAAGTTAGTGTGCAGAATTGGGGAGTCTAAATAATGTGCACTTTGACCTGAGACTGACTGTCTTGTAAATTTTCCTTGTAATATTCAGTCATGAATATTGAATTCACTCTGATTTCAGCAATGACTTTGTCGACATTTGAGAGATAGAGCTCAGATATGGGCACCTGTAGTTTTCATTACTTGCAACTGAGCCTAATTACTACTGTTAAGTCTGGAGCGAAAGTAGATTTTCAGAAACTCCGACCTTTAAAATTAGAGTACCGAATTTGAACGGTTTCATCATAAAACGGAATTTATTTCTATGTGGTCTTATTAGCGACTGAAAGTGGACTCCAATATGGGGATCATTTAGAACTCTTTCAAGAAGATTGGATGAAAAATTTCAATTTTTATTCCTCTACTTGCCATTTGGTAACATCATTGCTTTTAAAGTATTATAGTTCAAAATGTCACTAAGGTATAGAAATCTCAACTATACAATCTTGTAGTGCACGTGTTGTAGATGGTGTGAACCAAATTTGGATTCATTTGGGCACCTAAATTGCAAGATTATAATGTTTTAGTTTTCGAAGAGGATGTCGCCAAAGTTCATTGTAATCCAATAATTTTGGATTTTGAACTTTGAATTGCTCCCAAACATTCAAATCAACTTGGATTGGCTTGAAGATTTTACCGCAATAACTAGAGTTCAAGGAAAATATAAACCCCGAGTATGCAACTCTTGTATTATACATAGGGGGTTTGGCATTAAAACAACTCAAAGGACGGCTTTCGTAAAAATTATATCAAATTAAAAAGACCATAAACTTAGGTGAAGATCAGATTAAAAAAAATGAAGTAAAGAAAATGTTGGGCTATATACATATTAAAAAAAATTCACAATCTATATGAAGAATTTAAACACTAATGCATAATTTTCAAAAATCTAGACAAGAGGTTCCCTCCAATTAAAATTAAAATTCATCCATAGAGTTTTATTTATAATAGAAAAAACTTAAATTTTTATTAAAATGTCCAAAAAGTTGGGTAGCTTGCCTCACAATACATGTATTAAAAAAACTCATATAATTAGGTTTCTAATGCTAATATTGTCCTCAAAGAATATTCATTTCATGTATATAATTACATTTTGGGATTCCTCGTTAAGAGAGGTAGGAGAGTTTTTTACATTAAAATAAATTGAATCCCTAAAGATTGGACTAAAATGCATTATAAGTGATTATAATCAGAGCTATATAATATGGGAGTTGTGTACCCGAGATATAAACCAACAAATTTTTTTCGAAACAAACATTAGATGAAGGAGATACTATAACATACTCTCTAAACACACTATGTCATTCCAAATTTTTCCCCAAGCAATCCATCTACAATACAAAATTCAATTTCTTGAATTCACATATTGTAATGACTACTTCTATTTTGAATCTATTGCTTTAAAACAAGATAAATATCAAATACTCTTACAAAATATTACTTACAACGTGTGGATGGGCAACTAAACCATTTTTAGTCATTACAGTGTGAGCATTTAGAACTGGGTGATTGCAAGAAACACTTGTCCTACTTCTTGTCTTCTTGCCCTTGGACAAGTGGTCTTGTACTTATAACTTTGGCATCCTTTGTCCATTTGGTGTGAAATTTGGAAGGAAGGTAGATGCGGAAGTTTCAGACATTCCTAATTTTTTTTAAATTTCAAATTATTTGACTATGTTTAAACTTGCCCCCGATGGAATGTCTATTTTGGCCATTGGGGGGAGGGGGGGGGGGGGTAGTACTATTTTTGACCCCAAAATGAGAATCAAGAGCCACAAATTGGATGTGTTGAAGGTGTACTACCTTTTCAAAGATTGAAGAAGAGTTTCTGTGAAAATAGCAACTCTTCATGCCCTTATCGAAAGGTTATTTCTCAAAACCTATTTTGTTTACCACTGTTGGACATAATCCCAAGTCCTAATTGTTCATTACAAACGTCCATATCTCTACTCTTTTGCAAATTTAAGGGTGTAGATAGAGGGACAACCTTATCGACGAGTTATAATACTCTTCTCACTACCCAATGGAATGGTGACAAGTTCACTTTGCCCTCCTCAGCCGGACTTAGCATTATCTAATCCAGGTAGTACTACTCCAGGAAAGTCCTTATCTAAGTTAAAGCCAAGTGCGAAAGTCCCACAAGTCAGAGTGACAGTCGATCAGATCGAGAATTCCATCACCCTCCGTCCGTGATTTACGACACTTATGCCTTCCATTCGATTTAATCTAAAGGATCCTGGATGGACAGCTGAAGGTTGTGATGGCTCAGTCATGATTTGGCACACCACTTCCCAACTCCAGTGTAATTCAGATTCATTTGACTCAGTGTCTGTATGATTGTACAGAAAATGCATGATGTTGAATCTTGTGCCTCTCTTTTGAAGCTAAGTTATAATCTCAGGTACACCAATTTATTTTATGCGTGATTGATGGAGCGTGGATGGTCAAGTTCATTAAAATGGCGGTATTCAAATCCCATTTTTCAGACCCCGCAGTCTGAGTTTTACAAGGTTATCTAACAGACTGTTATAAACTTCGGACATCTCGGACCCTTATAGATTTCAGAAATCTAGAAGAGTTATAGATTATAGACCGCACGGTCTGAAATATCTATGACATTTTCAGATTATAGACATCAAGGACAGATCTAGATTTCTAACATCTAGGACAAGTTTCGATTTCAGACCATGCCAAAGTAGTGGAATGGACCACTAATTTACTAGAATACCACCAATTTAATGGAATGCCGCCATTTTAATGAAACTGACCATGTGGGAGCAAAATTAGTTTCACCTGCAAATTCATTTCTTTTTTGTTTCAATCTGCACTAATTCAAAACAGTGTAACATTGGTCAATGAAATTAGTGTCAGACTCGCTAAATAATAAGATCAATCCGTGTGACAATTAGGTAGTGCGTACAAGCCACCTGCAATCAAATAACTGCCGAGAATGATGAGCCGAGACCAGGACTATGACTATCATCGATCCAGTCACGCATACAAATAGTCCAAATCATGGGTTTCTTTTCGGACTAGTGTCCCCTGTGCTGGCTTCACTGCATAGGCCAAATTTTGGAGGTAAACATTCACACTGGTCAGATTCTGACAGATCTGGTGAAATTTCGCCGAAAAAAAGCCCTGGTCCAAATACAAATACGCGTCATCGCATGGTTTCGTATTAGGAAACTGTCTTAACTTAGTTTTCTTACTAAGTCTAGTTGGGATTTGGAAGAGGATTCGAAAGAGGATTGGAAAGTCTGCACATGCACGGTTCGTACTACGAAACTGTCTCAGTTTTGTTTACTCTAGATGGGATGGAAAGAAGGTTCCAAAGAGGATTCGAAAGAGCATGCTTTTTTCGAACATTGTCAATACCCTTGAAATTTTGAAGCCAGTGGAGGATAGTCTCTAAGCTTAAAGTGATGCAGGATCAATGTAATTTAACCTTCTTTTTGGTGAAATTTTGTTAATGGCCCTGCCATTTCATGAAGTCATTTCGATCAAAATTTGAATTTTGCATCAGCGCCCAATTCTAAACACCTGAAATTGTTAAAACAGAGCAGCATATGGTTGAGTTGGGTTGGCATGGTCGAAGCTCTCTGACTACAATCAACTCTGCCCAAACAAATGGACCAGTACAAATGGACCAAACAACGCCACTTTTTCCTCGAAAGGGTTACACAAGACGTTCACAATCAAAACATGAAAGTCAATTAGTACCCCAAATTCAACATCTACTACATTTTGGATCACAGAACACCACGTTTTCCTAAATGTGATTCCACAAGACGTACACAATCAAAACAGGAAAGTCAATTAGTGCCCCAAAGTCAACATCTACTACATTTGGATCCCCAAACACCACGTTTTCCTAAATGTGATTACACAAGACGTACGCAATCACAACAGGAAAGTCTAAGTTATGAGAGCATGATTTTGGTTTTGGGTATTCGTAGAGAGAGTACTTTGAAAATTCATAACTTACTCTTAGGGTGTCTAAACAACACCTGCTAAAGCATATTGGAGTCCTCTTTCAGTTGCCAATAAGACCTCATAGAAATAAATTCAGTTTTATGATGAAACCGTTCAAATTCGGTACTCTAATTTTAAAGGTCGGGGATTCTGAAAATCTGAAAATCCGTGTTTCTGAAAATCGCTGCAGACTTAACAGTAGTAATTAGGCTCAGTTGCAAGTAATGAAAACTACAGGTGCCCATATCTGAGCTCTATCTCTCAAATGTCGACAAAGTCATTGCTGAAATCAGAGTGAATTCAATATTCATGACTGAATATTACAAGGAAAATTTACAAGACAGTCAGTCTCAGGTCAAAGTGCACATTATTTAGACTCCCCAATTCTGCACACTAACTTCAACGTCCATGTTCTTAAAGCACATTGGAATCCTCTTTTCTCAAGAGACCAAGATTGCTTACACAGTCAGGCACGCTGTTCTGAGCGACCCTATCTTATGCAGGAGCTGGAACGTACCGACCTTCCTGAGAAATTGTTTGGCAGACATTGCTGTCAAGTATCCACTTCCGAGCCCTATATAATCCTCTACTGGACAAACACTTCAACACCACCACACTTCGGAGTCTCCATTCTCCGAGAATAGCGACTCCAGCCTTCAATCTCCTAGCCTCTCTCTGTGAAGACGATTTCCTCAGCACCTCCTTCATTTCGTTTGCTCCAGTAAGTTGACGAGCACGCCAAGCCCATATTAGCCCATTCGATATCTTGACTCTAACTCTGTCCATGGTCACGTTATGTCGAATTTCCACATTTGCTGAATCGATTCCATGAAGTTCACACCAATATTTTGATCGATCTCGATCGAAGTCTGGCACCTAATGCGTAGCAGAGTTTTTCTAATATCCACCTGACAGAGCTAACAACGTCAGATTCGACTTGAAACTGCAAAATCGATAGCTAGAAGGCTGTCCGATTAAGTTATGCTTGCTAAGTATGTGGTCCATTGATTGATTGATTGCAGGTTGCGCGTCATGGCTACTACTGCGAGTGTCCAACGGCAGATTGCTCTCTGCGTGGCCGTCCTTCTGGTGCTCGGGCTGACGGCCCAGCCATCGGAGGCCAGCAGTTTTCTGTTTTACTCCGGCGGGTGCACGGGGGACACGGCCACCTTGAACGCATGTGGGTGCAGCAGCATCCCCACCAACGTGAAAGGCGGATACGCTTTCACGTACCAAGGGCAGACGGCCGCAGCCTACAATAGCGACAGCTGCACCGGAGTCGCCCAAACCCGCTTCACTAGCAGCACGGGGCAATGCAGCGCAATTGGGTGGCAGAGTGTCTTTATCCAGTGCTGAACTTACACTGGATTAGTAATCATGTTTATTAGCTGGATGAAATGGACTTGAGATTAGTACCTCAGATGCATGAATTGGACTAGCTTCATTAAGCATCCATTCCAGCTAAGTACTGTAGAATGGCAACAACTTTTGTTTGTGTGTTGTTTGTTTGAGCTAGTGGGAGTGGTTTCTGAACTTTATCAGTATGTCACTACTACCTTCACCACAGCTGAATAAGACCAATTGTTGCTCCTTCATCTCTGTGTTTCAGCACTTGAATTCTCCATCATCGTTTCGATATCTCTACGTTATTATCTCCTTGGAACAGACCTTCTGCATTTATATTTCCTGCATCACTTCAGACTCTAGCTAGCAAGTACCGTGATCAGTACACAGCCACGGTCTGCGGCATTTGAGCACTACAACACCACAAAATCAGGCCTCTTTCTACGGAAAACTCAGTTGCAGTCGTCACTCTCATTATCGCTTATCTTACAGTTTACAGACTCATTTCCAACTCCAGAGCTCCACGGCTACCACAGGCAACAGTAAGTAGCGTGCATTCAAAGTTCCGTCGAGAGGATGACAAGCTATTGAGCATCAGGCCGGAGATAACTTCGCTGGGATTCCTGGATGGGGTCATCGTTGGCACTCATGTCACGCCGACGCATGAGCCCGTTCTCCTCGAACTCCCACAACTCATTTCCATGCGTCCGAAACCTGCAAACAACAAATATGCACCTACTGTTGAAGAAGACATTTTTTTATCATTAACCAATACAACGAACTGGAATGCCCTTCATAAGTTTGGCATGCTGTATCCAAATACTGCAACGCATTGTTTGGTGTGCACCCTCCTTCATACAAGCTCATAAAAATTGGACAATCTATTCATAAGAAACTATGCTCAAGAACAGGGGTGGTCATGTCAAGTGTCCCTTGAAGGCAAAACCTAATTGCAACAGCTTCCTCAACGTGCAACACTCCGAAATCTTGCACGATTACATATGTTATTGAATTTACATTATTGAATTGGAGAATGTACACGTCAACATCAGAACTCGTGTTTGATCAACGACCAATATAACTTTGAACGTTTATACCTTTAGCATATCGTATCCAAATACGGCAAAATCTGATGCATCGGAATCTCGTTGCAATTGCTAACAACAATCGATAGTAAAAATTGGTCAAATTATCGATGGAAACTGCACACAGAGAGTCGCAATGAGGTCTGGATCCGTGAATTTCATCTCCTGAGAGAAGAGAACTAACGAACCATTGTCCGGCCTCGTTGCGCCACTCGTACTCGAAGCGCACGGCAATGTGGTTGTCCGTGAAGGCCAGAGCTCCTTCATCAGTCGGTAGTCGTGCTCATGCGCCCATTTGCGTGTGAGAAACTCTTTGATGGCGTCCCGGGCCTTGGAAAAACTCCGTGAGGTTGCGCCACCCCGGGTCCTTGGTGGCGCCAGCGCCACCATGTCAGGGTTCCGGGTGTTCCACGCTGCATTTTTGCATTTTTTGGAAAATGATAACAAGGCATGAATGCATGCAATTTGACTAATCCCATGGAGTTGTATTCCTCCGAAATAGAGGTTTAGGTCTTGTTTTGTACAAAGTGGGGATCATTTGTTTTTTTGGCACTACTTGAGGTAAATTTTTGCTTTTAGTCCTTTCGTTGTGGTTTGGACTTGCGAGGGTGGGATGCAAAACTCCATTTGGGAAAGAGACAAGTACATGAGATTAGATTGTATACAATCATGCCTTACTATCTTTCAAAAAGAATGCAAGTTGATTAGGAATCCAAATGCAATCTCAAAAAAGGTGATTAGGATCCAAATGACTTGGGCATTTCCGGACTTTAAGATTAACTTTAATATCTCATGGTTTTGAGACATTTTAAATTGTACAAAAATGTAATTATATACATGAAATGAATATTCTTTGAGGACAATAATAGCATTAGAAACGAAATTAAATGAGTTTTTTTAATACATGTATCATGAGGCAAGCTACCCAACTTTTTGGACTTTTTAATAAAAATTTAAGTTTTTTATATTATAAATAAAACTCTATGGATGAATTTTAATTTTAATTGGAGGGAACTTCTTGTCTAGATTTTTGAAAATTATGCATACGTGTTTAAATTCTTCATATATATTGTGAAATTTTTTTAATATGTATACAACCCAACATTTTCTATACTTCATTTTTTTTCAATCTAATCTTCACTTAAGTTTATGGTCTTTTTAATTTGATATAATTTTTACAAAAGTTGTCCTTTGGGCCGTTTTAATGCCGATGCCCCTGCGTATAATACAAGAGTTGTGTACCTGGGGTTTATATTTTCCTTGAATTCTAGTTATTGTGGTAAAATCTTCAAGCTAGTCCAAGGTGATTTGAATGTTTGTGAGCAATTCAAAGTTCAAAATCCAAACTTCTTGGATTACAGTGAACTTTGGCAACATCCTCTTTGAAAACTAAAACATTATAATCTTGCAATTTAGGTGGCCAACTGAATCACAAAAGATGCTTTTCTAGTATATCTAATTGTAGTAACTTCTACCTTCTTTTTCTTGATCTAAATTTTAGGTATGAAAATAATCTTTTTGGAATTTGAATTCAAGTAATGAAATGAAATTTACTTAGCCTAGTTTCTACTCCATTTTGAAGATTTGAAAATTTGATGGAATTCAATAGTTTTTTACATTTGAACATTGGGCTTACAACTATATTTCTATTTATTAATTTTAGAATAATATAGAACTTTGGTTCACACCATGATGTTCTATACTATAATAAGGCAAACCAACCTTTGAATGGCAAGATGATTGGTTTGTCTTGTTGACATTATTGAAATTTTTAAAAAAAGTATTCATATAAAAAAATGGGAAATAGAGAGAGGAATTGAAAATTTACTTTTTTGACAGAGTATGAATTTGTTATCAATTTTTGAAGTATATACCCAATTGATTCAAAAGAGTCTCTAGACTACCACCAAACCACCAAAAAGTGTACCCATAATGGTCATCTTACCATCTAAAGTAGTCACAATATTTCCTAATATGGCCACAATATTTTCTAACATGGTCATGATATGAAGGAATAAAAAAATTACTTCTTCTGATGAATTTACACTAGAAAGGTGGAAATTCCTATTGCAACCACTAATAACTCCTTCACAATCACTCAAGGTATTGATTGAAGCTACTAACTCTACATAATTAGCTCAAATTTCATTTACTGTAAAAATTCTTTTACATGTTGATGTAATGGGTCAGAATTTTTCAGGATTATGTAATAGGTCATTTCCTAGGTATCTTGCATTGGTAGTTTGCCTATCAAAGGCTAGTTTACTTTATATGCCAATGTCTAAACTTCAGATTTTTAAAGCATATTTAGTATTCAATATGATTTTTTTTTCATTTTATCTTTGAGAAATTCACAGTAATTTCAAAATTTCACGAAAAAATCTGAAATTTTTTGTATTTCTAGAAAACATGTGATTGCATCTCTGCAAAATAAAATAAAATAAAATAAAATAAATTCTACTTAACTATATTGGAAAAATGGAGCAATTTCAACTTCTTTTCATGGTCATAGGGTTTCTCCTAAAACCCTTAAATACCGGGTTGGAGACCTTGGAAATCATTCCTTTTGGTCCGTTTTCGTCCTATGTGACATCATCTACTTTAAAAAAAAATGACTCATTGGAGGTCAAACTACTATGCAAGATCTCTCCATTTTACACAAAATTCCAAAGATGAAAAATTGCTCTCCTATCCTACATAGGAAGATTCTTTGTCATCCATTAGATAGAAAATGTCCTCTGCGTTGTTTAACCCTTAAAGGACGGACTAGTGACCATGGAAATCATGACTTTTGGAACCATGTGACATCATCTACTTTAAAAAAATAAAAAATACACATTGGAGGTCAAAGTACTACAGAAGATCTTCCCTTTCTGCACAAAATTCGAAGGATGAATAGTTGCAATTCTGTCCTAAATAGAGAGATTCCTTGTCATCCATCGGCCACATAATGGCCGTGTCGACGTTTATGGGTTAAGGGTTAAGTTCCATGGTGTCCGCCAATAGGCTAACTGTTGTGAGCAGGACGAGTGTCAACACCCCAAAAGAAGAATCCCCAGCAGCTCACCCTGATGCTCCACCGCTATGACTGAGTCGATGCTCCAGCGCGGGGTACTCCAGCCAATGCCAATTCCCCATTCGCTTGAAAAAACTTTCAAGCAGCACACTCCGAAGCTTATATATTAATCTCGCCATCACTGGAGGAAGCTGTCCTCGTCCTTTCCTAAAATCGCACTCCAAATTCAACACTTCAGCTGAATGTTCGCCGTCTCGCCATTACTAGTCTCAGCGAGTTTGCTCACACCCAATCCAACATCCAGATCGCTTCCTTGGAGTGCGAGTCATTGAGAGCCTGGAGCCCGAGCAGGTGGGAAATTCCTTTCCAGCTTCTGTTATTAGTTGCGTACAATCCCGTGGTGTCCGTTGGTGATGGGCGCGGTTAGAGATTGCAACAGAATGGTCATGCTTGTGAATCAAAGTGGCGTGTTGAGAGCGAAAATTATGAGACACCCAAGTGTACAAAGCTCTCATAACTAAGATTGATACAGATTGATATCCTAGACAGGCATAAGAAGTGCCCTTTTCTACAAAATTTTGTCATTATAACGAATAGGACAATGGACGCTTTTGTGAGCCAAGGAGTAGCAGTACTGGGTTTGGAATTACCTCGGTCGGGGGTCGGTACGGTGGCACTGGCAGGTGAAGGTTTGACTTGGGAGGATTCACTACTGACCTTTTATGGTTTCTGTTGTGTAAATGTTATATTTTCTTCATTTCCGCTCCATTCTCCGTTCATGAGCACTGTAATTGGCAGTGCGCTGTTACTGGCTAGGGTACGATAGGTAACCGGGTTGGATTGTCTTTTGAAAAGCCTAACACAGCTTACGGAGCCTACGTTCCTTCTCCATTGCCTTGGTCGCTGCTAATTATCAACTGCCATTGATGTCCACTTTTCACCTTGTCCTCACATCTGCTTAATGTAAAGCGTAAGATCTGTCGACGATGCAGAGTATTCTGCACACTCTCTCCGTAATTAGGGTCCAGTTGTGATCTACTTTATCCTTAACTAACACGGAGTACTGTTTTTTAGTGTCAAACAAGGGTTTTGGTAGCATTCCGAAATTGCAGGGGAGGATGTTGACGTCGGCATGCAATCTTCATAATTGTGCAGACTGCTGGTTATGCAGAAGAACGATGTCTTCTCGTTCCTTGCTGATGTTGTTATTGAGTGCAGTATCCGAGCAAAGAGAACCTCCCAAATTTGCCATGTCGAGGACTCCGTTGCATAAGATGGGCCACGACGGTGAGTTCAAGCGAAGGGAGTCCGAGTTCCGGCACTTCGTCTCTCGCAAGCCCGGAGCCGAGTTTCCAGCAGAAGCAGGTCGCTACCACCTCTACATCTCCTTCGCATGCCCCTGGGCGTCACGTTGCCTGGCCTTCCTAAAACTCAAGGGCCTGGAGCACGCCATCGGCGTCTCGGTGACGAAGCCCAAGTGGGAAGCCACCAAACCCAGCGTCGACCATCACCATGGCTGGATGTTTCTCAAGGACGGAGAACACGACGTCCACGGCGCAACAGTGGATCCCATCAACCATGCGAAATCAGTCAGAGAGCTTTACGAGATTGCAAGTACTGGCTACCCTGGCCCGTTCACTGTCCCAGTCCTCTGGGACAAACGAACCAGCCGGATTGTCAACAATGAAAGTTCGGAGATCACCAAAATGTTGAACGACGAGTTCAACGAAGTGGCGAAGCATCCCGAGGTGAATCTCTTCCCAAAGGATTTGGTTTCAAGCATTGAAGAGGTTAACGGTTGGTCTTACAATGCCATCAACAACGGCGTCTACCGTTGCGGATTCGCCAGCAAGCAAAAGCCTTATGAGGAAGCGTTCCACGAGCTATTCGAAGCCCTGGACAAGTGTGAAGAGATTCTGTCAAAACAACGGTACATTGCTGGAGATCAATTGACTGAAGCTGATATTCGCTTGTTCATGACGTTCATCCGGTTTGATGAGGTTTACTTCGTTCACTTCAAGACGAACAAGAAGCTGATTCGCGAGTATCCCAATCTGTTCAATTACACCAAGGACTTGTTTCAGGTTCCTGGCATTGGTGGGACTGTGAACATGTATCACAATAAGAATCATTACTATGGTAGTCATCCTTCTCTCAACCCCTATGGTATTGTCCCTGTAGGTCAGACGATCGATTACTCCGCTGCCCACGACCGGGACCGGTTTTCAAAGCGATCTGCGTAAGAGAGCAACCTCGCAACTTGTAAATATCAATCGAACAACTTTTCTGTTGAAGAATAAAGCTTCCTGTTGGCCTTCCGGGTACACGTACTCCAATGCATGAACTTTTTTTAGTATTGTGAGGCAAAGGTTTGTGTAAATTATACCAAGATCATGATTGGGATAACGGAAATTGCTGATACATTTAGTACGAAATGGGAGGTTTCTTTGAACTGTCGAGAAGGCCAAAAAATTCTAATATTGTAGCTGCAGCGGCCATACTTGGTTTCTGGCTATGTTCGTCTGCCACTGTAAGGGATGCGTTACTAGATTGCAGAAAACTGCTGCTTGGAGGAGCTAACATAGACAAGACCTGCTCAGCTGCAGTTCGTTGTAGCTCCTGCATTCTCTGATCTTCTAGTGCTTGCCTGAATGGAAACAAACCTCTTTCAAAATTAATCGGATGCAAATCCTATTACACAGCACAAGCACTTGTATACTAGAGCAAAACCCATCTAACAAAGCGTGCATGAAGCAGCAAAGCAAAATATTTAGACAGCTTTACTTACTTGAGTAGAGAAGTAAGTCGCTCAGGTGTGCATTCGCCAAAAAGAGCCTCAGGAACCACAGGTGAATTCAAGAGGATGTTGGGAAGAGAAATGTACTCCAACTTTGTCCGTGATTTGATCAGCCACTCTGTGATTGGGTTTGCACGGTATGCTACCACGCTTGGGACTCGCGCCAGCAATAGTTGCATGACGGCTGTCCCCGATGTGCACAGCCCTGCATTGCTTGCCTGAAGAGAAAATGGGGAAAGATGTCATTAAGCTGCCCAACATATTGAGACTTCATACGTAACTCAATCTAATACAGATAACTTATAAAAGCAACTGCATTGAGATCCATCACAATGTAGGCGGCTTCCTCAAATAGGTTTTGTATATTTTCCGAGAACATGACATTGATAGTATCAAACGATTACCATTTCATAGAAATTTGAAATTTGTGCTCTGCAAGATGAACCCTGATTCCGAATATCAGATGAACCGCAAACTTAGTGACATCCAATTAGAATTATGGCTAAGAAGAGTCACAAGCAACATGTGGTAGACGGACACTGTAATATTCATATTAAACAACTGAAACAATAGCAGGTAGGATCTGAAACTTACAGCAAAAGCATCATACTTTTCAAGATCTGAAGCAGCAGGAAGAACTAAAACAGGAACTTCCCATCTCGATACAGATTCTTGCACCATATTCGTGACAACAGAACTCTGAGGCGTTGGTATTACGGCTGCAATATGTGGGTAATCTTCAGCTAGACGATGCATGGAATCCCTAAAAAGTGGTAGCATGCGCTTCACTTCTTGTATACGACTCCCTGGCAAAACACTGACGACTTTTGCCTCTGCAAATGTACCACAAGTGGGTCATCAATATATGCTATCAAAAAGAGCAATACGTTCACCTACAATGTATTCGATAAGGGTCTTCACATGGTCGAAAACCATCTTCACAAATAATATTTAAAGATCCTGTAATTATCACCGCTCACGTCACCGCTTTGAATCATCACATTTACAATATTCCATACTCAAACATCTACTTTGAGATGCCACAATCACAAGCTGGCAATGCTCTTACCAAAAAATGCAACAAGTCAAATTCAAATGCATTGACAAACAGTCAATACAACAGCATTTTTGGATAGCACATACCAGGCATCAAACCGTGTTTATCTCGAAATTTGTTTCCAAACCCCTGTATCTCCCAATTCCTATGTGTACTGTTATCTCCACTCTGCACATTGCACTACGACACTCAGATCCGCTAGCAAAGCTGAAATAAAGCTCACTCTTGAATTACTATCCTGAAGGTTAAAAGGCTACTGTGACTGCTGCCAGCCTCGAACCTTGCGAAATGACCAGATGCCCACATTATCGAAGTCTTAATTCATGGATTGACCTAGGAAAATCACATGTTCTACCTCACAACACCAGTCACCCAGTGGGAGGGAAGACTAGCAAAAACGATCTATAACATCGCCACTCGAAATCGCAAGTACCGAAGCAAATGTCTCATATTATTCTGCTTGAACTAACATCCGGAAATCACTAATATACCATCGATTTCTCCACCACAATTTTAAATCCTCCAAAAAGGAGCTTCTCACCATGCGCTTGGCGTTATGGCCAGAGCAAACGGACTGCAACCCTAAGCATAAGAAATCAAGTAATTATATAAGGGCACTCAAACAGATTCACGCATGAGGGCTCAGGTACCAGGGGGCCCGTACAGAGACATTCATGTAGACGTCTTCCAGTACAGGATGTCCGACAAAAGTTGCTCCCACACCATGAGCTTTGCACATCGGGGCTTCAAAGGGCAAGATACACAGAAGGTGGTCCACAAATTCTTTTAAACTGTCCAGCCTCGCATCCCCTCCTTTCCATGCCCAATACGACGGTGCCACATAGTGCACTAAGAAGGGTGGTTGCTCTTTCTTCTTCTCGTACGCGGCTGTAACACATCAAGCAACAGTGCTGACCTTATTAACAATATGAACGGAAACTCTCAAAGGTGCAGAACAACAAAACGTTTCTTCGAACGCGGACAAAGAATGACACATGAATCACACTTATTAGCATATCAGAAGTTTGGCTGCACTTCTTCAAAGACTTCCGTACACACCATTCTTATGTAGCGTATTCTAAACACTAAATCCTGAGACAGAGCAAGACAAAAAGAGTAGCAGTAACAAGCAGTGCCCAAACAAAGAACCACCCATTTCTGGAGTGATCATTACCAGTCAGGCTGCGAAGCACACGGAAAGAGAACCCTTTGGCGTCCACTGTGACCACTACATGGGGCTCAAAATCTATGGCAGCTGAAACAGTCTGCCGGAGCCGCCGCTGATACACAACAGAACATAGATGACGAGTCGTCAGCACAAACTTTGGCACCTAACACACATCTACCCAGTGTTCATGCTAACCAGAAGGTAACAATTATCTGTGACAAGTCTAAGATCAAGAGGAAACGTCTGAGCATAGGACTTCACAGAACCTCTCTACGTTACCAGGTTCTTAGAGACCATCATTTCGATGAAAAAACAAAAATTCACAACTATGCAGATAATATTCTCAAGGACATCATCCAAAAGTGAAGCAAGAACATTAAATGAACAACTGGAAACTGCGTGTCAGCTCATATTTGTTACAAATTAATGAAAGATCGAGTCGTTACCCAAATGCGAAACATGTGAGGAAAAAGTTCAGCTGCACCCATGACAGTGATGTCCTCCATCTTGAACGCAGAATTCAACCCCTCTTTCTCCATAGTAGCTCTGTTTGCATTACAAAACCTTGTCAACGAGACTTCGGAAAAGAAGCCAGATCCTCCACAAAGAAAATGCACATTCAGAAAGCACAAAACGAGAAAAGCACCAAGTGCATTACCCGCCAACTCCCGCGAACCGCAATGGCTTGGGAGACAAGCGCCGTAGAGAATTCATAAGGCGACTCCCAATGACATCTCCAGAAGGCTCCCCTGCCACGATAAAAACCCTAAACTCCTCGTCACCATCTTCAGTTGCCACGGTCGACAAAGGAGTACTGAACCGCGGATATGTAGGTGCGATCCTCCATTCTCCAACTGACCTTTTCAGGGACAGACATCCGTGCCGCCACATGAAGAACGCTCTCCCTTCCTCTGTTAAGTCAAACCCTTCGCCAAATCAACAATCACTCAAATCATTCTTGGGCAATGCCGGCAATGCGCTAAACTCAAGAATCATTCACAACAAGAAACTCACAGCAGATAATGTACCGAATCGATACAAAACTCCTCTCATGCACTAGCATTTACTAAAAATTATAGAGGGCTTTAGAATGTAACGATAAAGAATATTTTTGAGTAGATTCAATTTGTAAACCAGATCCTCTTGAACCTGAGGGATTCCTGATAGCTTCTCAAGGAGGCATGCATTGCATCAAAGAGTGGCTTCCTGGTCTCACAATCAAGCCTCAGGCCCTGTAAAAGAGAACTTGCTGAGGAAATCGAATTCGCAATTGTAAAATTGCTAGGCGACCGACATTGACATTGTCAAGCTCTTAAACCCTAAAACACGGTGTAGATGAGAAATTGAGCTATGTACTCCCAATGGATATTTCAAAGAGAAACAGCAATCCACAGCTTCCCCAGGTACACGATCGCCAAATTGTACCTCGACGAATTCACTCAACCTACAAATCGGCAATGTTGGCAATGCGCTAAAATCAAGAATCAGTGCCCTGATTGCTGTGTATCAAATTGAGGGAACCTGGTGTAAGGTCAAACCCAAGTCCTGTAAAATGAGATCACACTGATGCGACCGGATTCGCAATAGTGTGATTCCAAGGCGAGCAACTTGATCGATTCGACTCGAACATTGTCAAGCTCTTAAACCCTAAAACATGGTGTACATGAGAGATTTGAGCTCTGCAACAATTTCAAACGCAAAGACAAAGCAGCAATCCACCATAGGCTTGAGAATGCTGAAAAACTTACAGAGAGATGCAATGCGAGATTGCTGAATGAGTTGATTAATTCCAAAGCTCGACAACAACCTTAAATTTCATGCAGACGGAGACGATACCTTCATAGTGAAAAGTTGGCGATCGATATAGAGGGAACTCTTTCTCAAAGGCGGAACCAATTGTCACCCAAGACCGGGCGACCACGTAAACCCGTTCCTACTCGGGAGAGAATTTTTTTTCCTCCTTTTTTGAAGAAGTGACGAAATGGCCATCACTAATACTAGCATAGACCTATTGCATAGTAATATTGAACTTAGGAAAATATGCATTGGATGATAAAAAATTGGAATGAGAGGATGAAATGTTTGGGATGAAAATGTGACCATGTTTGTGACAACAGGTCGTGACAGATTGTGTGACAATGTGTATTTCATATAAGAGATTGTGGTGAAGTAATGTATTTTGCAAATTCATTTATCATTAAATAAAAAAAGAAAATGATATTCATGGATTTTTTCGTCCAAATTTGTCAATTTTATCATCATTTTTTGGGTAAAAAAATTGATGATTAAGAGGAATTTCCAAAAGTGAAGACTTATTTGAAATGGTGTAATTTGGTCATGTGGTGCCTATAAAAAAAAAAGGTTAATTTATTGCAGTAGGGTGGAGCGGGGGTCACTTTTACAATTACAATTGGACTTTGCTTGTGAAAGTATCTCCAATAGGTAGGACTCTTGTTTATCCCACACTAATGCAACTCACTATATTATCTATTAAGATGGTAAGACTTCTTGAGTGCAAAGGCAAAACATGTCACCATCATGTATAATGCCAAAGTACTAGTTTAATAAGAAATAGTAGTATTTTGATGAATTGAAATAATTTTAGAGCTAGAAATAAGAAATATCTAGGGTTACAAGGAGGCATGGCATGATAAAGTTGAAATGTAGGAGGAATTGAGCTATGATGGTAATAGAGTTGAAATGAATGTTATCCTAAATATTGTGCTAGCAATAGAGAATTTTCATAAATACACATGTAGATAGATTGGCCTTCATTCCCTCAATCTTTTTTGACATTGAAACTTGTATTCAAATTTTCCAAAGGTAATGAAAGATTTTCATAGATTATAGGTTATAGATTCTTGAATACTGCAATGTTCAAGAATGCAATGTTACATTCAACTGAGTTTGGGAAAAAATAATAGAGAAGTAAGTTTACCAAGAATATAACATTATTAACCAATCTAAGCCATTCCTCCTTGGAGATTGGGATAACCTTGGGATCCCTAGTCAAGAGAATCATTGGCTAGCCAGAGAGAAATACAAAGTGCATGAAGATTGAGATTGGAAAAAGTTTGTGAACAGGGAAGTTGCAACATTGGAAGCTCTTGCTTTCTTGGAGAATAAAAGGGACTCCCCAACTTTGGTTAAGGTAAATCAGCCCATGACAGGCCAACTCTCTAATATAGACATCTACAAAACCACTCATTCCAGTCTTCCATCAATTCATGGCAGACTTTAACTAGAAAATGAAATTAGGACTTCATTAGGTAGGTTAATGGCCAAAATCAGTGCTCTGGGTGATGATGATGGAGTTATTAGTGATTACTTTAGGAACTTTCACCTTTCGAGTGTTAATTCATTACAAGAACTAAATTTTTTATTCCTTTATATCATGCCCATGTTAGAAAATATTGCAACCAAGTTAGGAAATATTGTGACTTCTTTAGGTGGTTTTGATGACCATGATGGGTACACTTTTTGATGGTTTTGGAACAGTGTACAGACTATTTTGGGCTAACTAGGTAGAACACTTCAAAAAATTCAGAAAAAATTCATACTTTGTCAAAAAAAAATTCAAAAATTTCAAAAATGTGAACAATGCAAACCAATCATTTTGCTTATCATAGGCTGGTTTACTTTAATTACAATAGGTTATCACGGCTCTAGATCAATGTTCAAGAAGGCCACAGTGGATTTGACCCCCTTGCTTGTCCCCAAGTAAAACCCCTGAAATTTTTTATTTTTCACACATAATAAAATTTGCAAATTTTGAATTCATATTTGCAATCAAAGGCCTCAAATTAGCTACATTGAATAGGGGTATTAAGGGGACCAAAAAAATTAAAGGGACTTACTATGGAAAACTATAGATGTTTGAAGCATGATGTACATCCCCTAGACACTTCAATAACTACTGATGTACAATAAAGGTAGATATTTATATAGTGTGGAATGTCGATTAATTAGTATGGGTCCCCTTAATACCCCTACTCAATGTAGGAGAGGTAGAGAAGATAAATTAATGAAGCACAAAATAGGGGGTCTTTTTTTTTATATGCACCCCTGGAATGACTTGGAGGGGACGAGCGAGGGGGTCAATCCACCCCGGCCTTCGAGAAGGATACGTCATTGTCATAAGAAGCGAAGAAAGTTGACCATGCCGTCAAAGTTCCCTAGTCAAACTGTGTTTCAATATATTACGAGAAATTTTGGTAACATTTGACTGTTTGAGCATGCAAGACCTAAAAATCTACTCCATATTTTCACCAGGCAGATCTTCCCATGACAGCAGGCAGACGGACCCTGTAAATTATTTTTCCCGACTTTTCGAGCTGAAGTGAAGGGCTCTGGACCTTGTCCCTGGCAGACCAATGAAATCGACGGATCCAAACTACAAATAAAGATAAAAGGGACATGTCATCGAAGACGAACGGGTCTGTCAGGTAGTTACTACGTAAATGTTTTGAAAATCAAAGATGCTGTACTGAAAACACTCTACAGGGAGAAAGAAAAAAAAAGAATAGTGAGGGAAACTGTACATGATCACAGCCTAAGTCGCAGAGGCATTAACCAGAACAGTAGGTAAAGTTTGAAAAGACGGGGGATCATGAAAGATCATCTCATATGGAAGCGTCAAAATAAATTGTTGTAAGTGAATGGTGAGCTGAATAAAATTTAAACTGCTAGCTGCTGTACAAAATAGACCTCAATGAAAGGAGTCACGCTAATTAAGACTGCTTCTGAGTGAATTTAAATGCTACTATGGACAAATTTTCATTTAGAGCAGTGAAGCCATCAAGCACTTTTTCAAGCTTGTGATTGACACGCTCTAGAAGATAAAGCTGGGGTTGCCGACCTTCGTCTAAATTACTTACTCTTCTCTCCACATGATCCATGTGTTGCGTCAAAAGGTCCATCATCAGCTCAGCACGATACTTCATTGCCTCCTCTCGCTTTTCTGAAGCCTGTCAAGTCATAGTAAGAACTTTTTAAGAACGTTCATATTTTAAGAACGCAATTCAATAGGCTCACACTCTCTCTAGAATCAGCAAAATCAATGAAACGAGTAATACAAGGCTACAGAATGATAATCAAACTGAGAGGGTTAGTAAAATCAATAAATATTATCCAAATTTCTACTCAAAATACACCCGTTGTCCCATGCAAGCTAAAACCATTTGTAACTTTGAATTGTCTACCATCACTCCCAGTTTCAAGCGTAAAAGACTGGATCTAAATTTAGTTCAAATTGCAAGCCTCACCTGAAGCTGCACTTGCATAAGCCGCTGCATTTCCTTCAATGCAGTCCCGCAATCTTCAACCTTATGTTTGGTCGACTGCCCATCTTTCTCTACAACTTTCCACGAAGGATTGAGTCCTGGTGTCTTTGAATCACGGAAGAGCGTCCCTCGCTCTTTGACACTAGTAGTCTTTGCCGAGTTTGCATTTGTCACAATAGCTTCTTTTTTCCCTGATACCTCAAACCAGACATCATAGAACTTTGGCTTAAGAAGCTCTCGTCCCGCTATGCTGGGGTTCCAGGATGGGTCGGATCGTGCAGCTTTAGCAGACATGTTCCTGGCACCAACAGTCATCATCAGCAAATCTTAATGAACCAGCTAGGCCGATCACTGTGATCAGAACAAAACTAGAACAGAAGGGACGACAACGACGAACATTCAAATCTGCAGGACATTACGAATTATTACATCGCGAAACTCCATTACCTGTAATCTGCACATTCACGCCTTACGCTCCAGTACTTGCTCTGACATTGCTTTTTAGAAAAGTGCTTGCCAAACTTATCCTGCATAGCCTTCAGTATGGGTGTCCATTTCTTCTGATACTTGACATGGCCATTACTTTCCTCCCACAGTCGTTGGTGAATTGCATCATACGTCTCGAAAAGGAACTTTACAGATTCATCAGTCCATGTGACATTTCCATCTGCATCTTGCCCAGCACGTTTCCGTTTCTTGTTCCAACCTTCTTTCTTATCCCTGTCTGAGTAATCGCTGCTAGATCCGGAATCGGAAGATGATGCCAAAAACTCCTCATTTACCGAATCTTCCAGCAGCCCTTCAGAAGCCCTGCCACGTTCACGCGGCTTGGAAAGTTTGTGCTTACTCTTTCTCGCCTGCAATACGAACAATGGGAGGACAATAAATTACGGTTATTTCAAGTGAACCATTAACTGTGTTTCAATCATCCTCATTCAATAGCCGCTACATCTCTGAACCCTGATATGCAGATATTTCTGCGAGATTCATTTCGCATCACTAAACAACTAAAACTCGAGAACTAATATTAAGTGCACAAATTGATTTCTAGGTGTTCATTTCGCACCTTGGCACCAATTCTTTGAGATTGAGATGGTTCTCCACCATCTTTATCTTCTCCCTTCCCGTTACCTGCAACAACAAGGTTGACAAAGTACTAACTCAGACCCGACACAACTCTGACTTTGATGCGATCACCACAAAATTTACACCACTAAGTAAAATATTTAGTATGCACAAAATGGTGAACCACCTGACCTCGGTAGTGCACCTTTCGACAGTACTAGACTAGTATACAAGAAACTCGATGAATTTCTGGATCCCAGGAAGATCCGGCACAGATTCGCTCCACGAACAGAATCCCTTGAACACGACGTGACCTAGATCATCATTCCTATTTGAAAGAAAAACTCAAACAATCCTAGTCAAATCCTCCATCAAACACGATCTTCCAATTTGCATACCTCTTAATTTCCTCCACAACTTTTCTCCAGCAGTCTCCCCCTTACTCCCTTTCTCTTTCCTCCCCCGCAAAATCCTTTCGCCCTTACTCGATTCCTCACTATCACTCGAATCCCCGCCTAACGACATTTCACTAGCGGGAATCCCCTCCCCCTCCCGGCCAATCCAATTCTCCTCCGCCGGGATGAGTTGTCCTAACGAGCTCGACGGGGCTGCCATCCCCCCCTGCTCCGCGCCAAACCCCAGCCCATGCATCAACCCCTGCGCCTGCTGCCCTAAACTCTGCTGCCCCGCACCACCGCCACCGCCACCGCCAACTAAACTCACCATATTCTGCCAACCGAGGCTCGCTGAAAAGCTCTGCAGCTGCTGCTGCCGTTGCGACGCCATTTGCTGTTGCTGTTGCTGTTGCTGCATTACCACCGGCTGCTGCTGAGCGCTAAACAACTGCATCCCTGAGAATAACGAACCAGAATTACTCCCTCCGAATCCAGTAGTCCCCCCAGAGAACGACGACATGAACTGCGACCGCGGCACATCCTCCACCGCCTCAAATCCTTCCCCCCCTCCGCCTTCTTTACTATTCACTTGACTGGCGCCGCTTCCCCATAAGCCACCACTGGATGGAGCTCCTCCACGCTCACCCTCGCTAACTTGGAAGCCTGCGTCGAACGACGGATCCAAGACAAAGCTCCCTGAAGCATCGCCACCGCCGTTCACGGTGGCGCGAGGACGTCTGCGAGAGCGCGCGATGGAATCGTCCATTGCGACCTGAGCGCAACTTAAGGCTCACTGCTTGAGGAAAATAAATATTTCGCCCGTCGTGGTCACAAGCTGCAAACCCGGAATCTTCACATGAGGCGGGGGGAGAGGAGATGGCGTACATGGACGCAAGTGTGGTGCAACAGGGGAGCTGGACACCACTGCAGCAGCAGCAAGCTGCTATCTGCTGCTGGAATGGCTGCAGAAGGACCTACAAGGGGGCTTCCTTCCACTGGCATCCTCCCGACGGTCAGTGGTTCTGACCAGAGGTCGCCGACTTGTTTAAGCTGTTCGATCCCGGAGTAAGCTTCTTTCTTTTGTTGGGGTCGCAGTCATTTGAGTTCTGATTTGGGGTCACCGACCATTAGTCGTCTGCTCATGTGCACTTGGCGCCTTGCGTACTGCTAGCGCACGTCATCCTGCTGGTCACGCAGTCACGTTTGGATTCTGACCAGCGGTCGGCGCTTTACTTTTGGGTTCTTTCCAGCGGTCGCCGGATAAGTCCTTCCCGATACAGGTAGAACCTCTCTTAGTGCACCCTGCCTTGGTGTATAATATGCATTAACCTCTAAAGGACCATAAGGCCACCAGGTGGCTTCTGCAACATTGTATTTTGCACCCCTGGTCCTTTAGGGGTTAACAGAGTTTGTAAGACATGTGGCACATGCTTCAAGATAAAAAAAAAAAGAGAAGTGACCCTATGGCTTCTCTAAATGCATAAACCTCTCTTAGTGCATAGTCCCAACACTATGCACTAAAGGAGATTCTACCTGTATCATGTTATCGAAGTTACTAGGTTATCTCTTTACACTTCAAAGTTCTCATTGGTCAATTCCTTACAAGGTAGAATAACCCCGTAAGGTCAAAAGACCCATTCCATGTTCCAATATGACCCTAAACTACTAGATGATGGTGGAAAGGAACCCAAATTGAATGGCATAATTTGCAAGTTTCATATTTGGTGATGAGAGGTTGTTTATTTGGCATGAAATTAGCTTTTCTACTTCACGGAAACCCTTCCCAGTGTATTGTTGAACAAGTTTGTCTCAAAAAAAAGAAGGTCCATTCTAAATACCTCTAGGGATTGACCCACTAGAGGGTATTTTTTTTTTCAAATAACGAGATTTGGAACACAATCAATGTCCTAGGTGACAAGAATGGAGTGATCAGTGATTGCAAGATGAACTATCAACTTCTGACTTTAAATTCATTGCAAGAAGTACCTTTTTTTAGGCCTTCATATTGTAGATGTATTAAAAAATATTGTGAATTCTTTAGGTGAATAAGATGATCATTATGGATACACTTTTTGTTGGTTTGGGGGTAGTCTAGAGTTTTTGGGGGGCCATGATGGGTAGCACACTTCAAAAATTCATGATAAATTCAGATTTTGTCAAAAAAAATTGTTTTCAATTGCTATTGTTGTTTCTCACACTTGTTTGTATATGATAAAAAAAAATTGAAATATTCAACAATGACATGAGGACAATTTCCTAATTTTGACCATGATAGGTTGTTCTACCTTGATACAATTTTGTATGCAACAATCCCACTTGTATGAAATTGAACAAAATCCTCAATAAGATAGGAGGTTCATACAACTCCCATTTAAGAGCTAGAAATTAATTTGGAGAGGTTTGACTTCTTAAAATATTTTTCATCAAACTTTCCTTGAAAGACAAATGAAATTGGCATCTAATACAACTCATTTTGTATTTTTTGGAGCTTTATGAAATGAGTTATGAGTTTTTGAAGTTCAAATGAATTAGTCACTAAAAACGTCAATCTACCTCTTGAAATGTACACTATTTACATCTTGCTTAAATATTGAAAAATTAGAATGTACAAATAATGTACATTTTAAGACATAGATAATTATAAAGCCCAAGCACATTGTAGACCTCCTATTGTATTGTTTCTTTAGCATATGAACATTTATTTAGGGGCCAAGGGATATGGATCCTCTATATGATTATAGGATATGAGGTCCATAAAATACTTAGGCTCTAAAAGCATTTTCTAATTCAAAGGTACAATTTTCTTTTTCATTGCACCAACAATGTACAAATAGTGTGCATTTTAGGAAGATACTTTTAGTGACTATTGCATTTGAACTTCAAAAATTCATAATCAATTACATGAAAGCTCCAAAAAATGTGAAACGATTGAATTAGATACCAATTCCAATTGTCTTCCTAGAAAAATTCAAGAAATTTAACTTAAAATAATTTTTTGCTCCTAAATAAGCAATTTAGGAATCTCCTCCTTTACTATATATGAGCCAATCTCTACCTTCATTTTAATTTTGCTCTTGTACATCTAAGTAATAGGTTTTAGAATAAGAATGTTTAACCATTAAGGGGGTCCATTTTTAAAAATAGGTTTGATGATCTAATTGTACTCTAACACGTTCATCCTAGGATACACAATTAAATAAAATTTACATGAATTGAAATAATAATAACATTATTCAAACTCAAAGGTGTGATAAAAACATATAAAGAAATTAACATATCAAAATATGATATAATATAAATCTGTAAAAAATGAGCACAAGAAAAAAACTACTAGTTGTGCATGATCTCTATATTATTTTCAAAAATATAAAAATAAATTATGTATTATTGTATCTATATGCACCCTAAGTAAGGCACTTAGAGTAAAATGAATAATATAAATGTTCAAAGGGTAATTAATTGGAGTATGAACTAATACATATATTCTAGAAAATTCTCTACAATTGAAATTTTAGAGAATATTCTAAAATATTCCTAAAATAGTCTCTAAACCAAAATTCCAAGGGTTATTTTGGAATAACTTTGCTTTCTGAATATCCCATTTTTGAATTAAAATGGACTATAACTTTTCTTGCACTATATTAATAAAAGCTTTGCATTAAGTTCGATTTGTCTAAAATTAATTTTCTCTCATTCATATCTTCCATTAAAAATAAGGCCTATTTTTGTTGAAATTTTCAAAATTTTCAAAATTGGTGTTTCAAAATTCAATCATATCTTTGAGAACTCATTAATGAAAGCTAACCCTTTAATTAAAGACTTGACATTCAAATTTTAAACAACAAATGAATGCAAACATTTCTCAAATATACAAAAGTCTTATTTTATTTTATCATTTGAACATTTGTGAATTCCTTTGTAAATTTTTGTAGTGAGGCTTGAACATTGATATAGATCTATGTACCTGTGAGCTCTTAATTCATCACTTAGGACTCATAGTTTTTCTTTTTTCCGCTTCATGTAGTTTAATAGGTAATTAGGTGTAGAAAGCCCTCAAAAGAGCCTAAGGCCAAAATAGGTTGTAACATACCAAATTGGGTATTTGGCTTCTTTTAGGGTTTCAGGTCTAGTTACCCCTTAGATGCCCACATGTACATAGGTTAGAACCACAAACAGTGGAAATTAATAGATTTGAGTGTAGTTGCCTAACTATGCCCCAACCTACTAAATAGTAGCCCCAGCTAGCTAAGAATTGTGCTGAGAGAAGCCCCATGAGGTCCCTAGGTAGGTCTCAGTTTCCCCGTCCCACCATTAAAACCGTAGAGCCCAATTGTTAGCATTACATAAGTTACAATACCAAGACTAGCTTGTAGAAGAATCCACAAGTCGCGATTGTTGATTTGGAGTCTAGAGTGTACTGGGGGATCAAAAACAAAATCCATTTGCCAAGATTTCCTCGTATACAAAAGATTCCCTATTTCCCACGTAATTATTAGAGGGTAAGATTTATCCTCCTTGTCCCTACATGTACAAAGTAAGAATATGAGCTTACATGGATATTGTGGGACTCTCTGAGAAGTCCCACAAAAAGTCTCAAAATTTTTTGACTTGCAAAAATATTCTTTCTAGATGGTCAACCGCTGAAACCCTCTATGGGAAATTTATGAAAATTCACGCAAGGTGGTAAAATCTCACTAAAAATTAAGCTAGGTTCTTTTATATTAATAAGGCTCTTCAACAAGTTTCATGACGTTTTGATAGCGAAAGGTGCCCAAATCAGAAGATTCCCTCCAGATTAACGACATGGCAATGTGGGCAAGGAATTGACCGATGTCTCAAGAGCGTATGAATTAAGGCCATATTCGTTATATTGAGACCTTTTGCAATCTCATTTTTATCCTCAACTTGAGAATAAACCATTTTATCTCTTTACAAGTATTTTTTTTATAAATAGGTAACAATACCAACTTTTAGAATTTCATTATAGGATCTCTATTTGAGCATTATTTATTTTTGGTTTCAATTACTATTTTTTTAAATGAATTTTCCAATAACTAGCATTTTGTCTCAAAATCTACAAAAAGTCTCAATATAACAAATATGGCCTTAATTCGAAATGAAGTCAATGAAATGTCTTTTCTTACCCTATTGGACCTTCCAAATCACCTTGGCCAATCACCTTGCTCAAAAAAGGCAACACTAACAAGTTAAATCTTTAATCCTTTTTTAACGAGGGATGGCGTTGGATTCCGATGGGTTTTTTGTGAAGGAAAAAGGGGTGGAGGTTAACTTAATCTTCAAAATAGTCTTTAGAAGCCAATGGTGCAATTCATTTGCCAATCAGAGTTAAACTCAAAAAGTTAGAAGTGGATAGCAAAAAACTATAGAAGTCAACACTCATTTAAAGCTCTAAATCTTGTGAAGATTGGGATTAGGACATTCCCATGCTTGGGAATGAGGTTCCCGACTCGTGAGAGATGGGAGCTTAGTTATCAATACCCTTGCATGCGGAAAAATCCCAAGGCAATTTAGAGATTGTCAATGCCCTACGTAGGTTCAAATCTTTTAAGAAATCTAGATTTTTAGGGTTCCCATCTTTGGGAACAGAGTTCCTAGCATGTAACCTTAAAGGGAGCAAGGATGCCCATCCTCCTATAAAAGGGGGTGCCCTTCTTCTCTCAAAACACCTTCATTTTGTACTTGGGTATGTTGAGGTCCACTTTGTTGGAATTTTTGGCGTTTATGTCAAAAACCTTGGCAGTGTTTGTTTGTATGTTGCTCATTTTCCTCTCTTTTGCTTGTCTTTTGCTAGTCTTGTTACTCTTTTGCCCTCTCTTGGTTAGTTGTTGCAAGTTGTAGAGGTTTTGAAGGTTTTTTGCAACTTGTTTCATTGCTACTAAGTCTTAGGTTCCTTTGTGGTTGTCTTGCATTGATTTAGCTCTAGTCTTGAGCTCTTAGTCTATTAACTTTGGAGAGGGCCTTGTGCCTTCTTCTATTGGAGTCTTATCACATTTTGAAAGGTCTAGAGGGTCATTTGGTTTATTGTACTAACCCTAGAGCCAACCCTCCACCGTACCTTGGTGATGCTGCTTTGAAGGGCCTCTAATTTGCTTTGAGCGCTTGCTAATTTTGCTATATTAATCCTTGCCACGAGGTGGTGAGAGTGTCCTAGGTCCCTACAGAGTACTCACTTCGTCTTACCTTATTCTCGTCATTGTGGGTTCCACCGGAACAACGAAGCTTTGGACCCTTAGGTCCTTAGAGTCTTAGAGTGTGTGTTAAGGTCTTAACAAGGGTGGAGCTTTGAACCTACCTAATGTTCACCTCCAAAGTTTAGTTTGTCCTCAACTCATATGTCATAGGAGAGAGTAGGAAAGAGATAGAAGAATGGTAGAGTAGGAGAGAGATAGAATAAGGGTAGAATAGGAGAGAGATAGAGGAAGGATAGAATAGGAAGGAATAAAATAAGGCTGAGGCCTAGGGGTGGGTAGCACCTTTAGAACCAAGAGTCAAATCAAATCTAGCTTCAGAATCATAGAGTAAATGTTGAAGGGGCTTTGTAGGTATAAAATACAACTCAAAGCAACTCATAACGAAAAAGTTATAAGCGGATGAAGTTTGGGATTTCAAATGGATGAAGTTGGGTGAGATTCATCCATCCACGCCCAAACTTGGAACTTGCATACTAGTTAATGGTTTAGGGTTAGTATCCAAAAATCAGGGTTGTTCGAGTTAAGAAAGGGGTCCAAAAGGATGGATGAAGTTTAGGCAATCTCTTCGAGGGCTAAACTTCATCCGACCTTAGCTCTTTGTAGGAATATCTTATTTCCAAGTGTGTTAGGTTTTTAAAAATGGCATGAATTGATCTTCAAGTTAGTAGTAGTAGTAGACTTGGACCACTTTTAGTTCACTAGGAAGTCACAACAATTTAGGGATCAAGGGAATAGCTCTACTTCTGGAGGTTCACAATGAACTCTAAAACTTAGGAGGCTCAGAAAAGATCCATTGCTTGGAAGGCACATTGGATTGATGTTAGGCACCTATTAGAATAGAGTTCATCTTCTAAACACTAGAACCTGGTTGTACTCATACTTTTGCCAAGGGTGCGCAAATATCTACTCACAATACCTAAGCAGATATGTGGTTTTGTTCAAACAAAGTTTTCAGCCTCATGTTAGTCTGAACATCAAGAATCAAACCTTGCATCCATCTAGATCAAATATTCCTTGTAAGGTTCATTGGCTGGGGCAATTTAGTTACCATGGTTGACAGACTAGATGACAACAATCGCAATTTAGATGGACAAAATTGCTAGACAGACTCATTGGAAGACCAACTTATTAGAAGGACAAACTCATTGGAAGGACAGACTAAGTGGGTGTACCCTATAAACAACCTACAATAATTAATATGTATGAAAACTAAAATCTCAAAATATTTACCTTTTCAAACAACTACCATGAGGATTACAATTTCACATTGTAGATAAAAGTTTGTAGAGGTCAAACAATCTCAATCACTCTTTATGCCAAATTAAACAAAGCGCAATGTCTACTGTAATGACCATTGTTTTTGAACTGTTCAAATAGTTTGTTGTAATGATTCTCATTTTTAAACCACTCAAATTGTTTGCTATAATCTTGAAGTTTATCTTCACATCTTTAATATATACTTTCAATTCTAAATACATTTCTTGAATCTTCTCGTGCACCTTTTCAAAGTGCTCCTTCATCTCGTGATTGTGGTCACTTACCTCCTTCCTCACCTTCTTAGCTCAATCTGAAGCCATCAGGGACATTAGAAGCCCTAGGGTCACTATGATCTTTATCACCATAGATTTGGATTTTTTAAAGTCCACTTGTATTTATACTTCTACTACTTCCCTTGTTGATCCATGAAGGAGTCCTTTCCTCATGACTTCTACTCCTTCCACTCCTTTTGGTCCATCATTCAATTTGCACACTCCATCTACAATTTTCTATCCATCGTTGAATTTGTGCCATACCTACTCACATAAGGCCATCACATGTAGTAATTTATAGAAAATACAATGGCCAATTAGACACTTGCTCTTCCACTAACATTAAGTGCAGGTGTCAGTTAACTTAGACAACACAAAAGAAAAATACGGGCTAGATGCATGGACTTCAAAAAAATCCATACATGAGCAAACATGTGGTCTTATTCAAACAAGGTTTTGAGAATCATGTCAGGTCTAGACATTAAGATGTCCGTTGGAATGTCAAAGTTCGAACCTCATATATGTCTAGATTGAATATTTCCTATTCCCTAATAAGTTTGTTAGCTAGGATAATGTAGTTATTATCGTTGACTAACTGGATAACAATAGTCGCAATCCAAATGGACAATGATGAATGACAAACTCTACTGAAAAGCTTTGTGGATAGACTCACTAGATAAATTCATTGGAAGGACGATTTATTGGAATGATAGATTTGCTGGAAGGATAGATTGAGTGGACGAACTACTAAAGGGACAGACTAAGTGGATGGGCTTCTAGGTAGACCCTATGGATGGCCCAAAATATGTAATATCTCAATGGACTATCGATTGTTAAGGATGGCCCCAATTGATGGTTTTGATAGATAGTCTCAATGTACCTTTTAGGATGAACAAGTAGGATTGATGGTCCAAATGGACTTCTACGAGGGTTTTTTAATGCATTCAAATGCCTAAAATCACCAAAAATAATTCAAGAGCATCCAGCCTATAGGAAAAATTAGAAGAAAAATTAGATGATGATGCTAAGTTGTTCCAATTTTTGAAAATAATTTGGATGAAATTTTCAATTTTCAATTAAATTCATCCTAATTTATGGATGAAAAGATAGTTCTATCCAAAATATAGGTGAACATTAAAATATTTGGCTACATTATCTTTTTGTATTTTGCTATACTAAATAGTGAAATTAGGTTGCCCCACACTAATTTCTCGACATTTTGACACTATACAAATATTTACTATTACTCTACAAGAATATGCCACTTTTGAATTAGATTTTGTTGTAATTAGGACTCATGAACCATTATGTGTACAAATTGGAAATATCTATAGAAATTTTTGTTGATTTTGACGGCTTGTAGAGTAACTTTCTTGGAGTAAGGCAACCCAATTGTTAAGGCAATTTAATTTCACTATTTAGTAAGGGTAGTCACAATTCCTCCACCATCAAAATTTTCCGTGGAGAATGGGATGTAATAGGAACCAATGGGAAGCATTAGTGGGTGAAGGAAGTGTGACACCTTTTATTTGTTTAGATGATGAGATGTAGAGAATGAGATGTGGAGAATCGATGGGAGCCAATGGGGAGCCATAGCATAGTTTAAAATAGAATATTCTTCTTGGAAGAAGTTTTCTATGTGTCCATTCTTCTCCTCCGGAGAAGAAGAATGGATGTGTAGAAAACTTCTTCTAAGAAAAATATTCCTTTTCGCAACACATGCGAATAGCCAACTACAAACAGGCACGTCCCCATTCTCCACGGAAAATCCAAAGGATAGAGGATGGAGGAACTATGACTACCCCTAGTGTACTTCAACACTTCTCTTAAAACCAAAAAAAATACTCTAACTTCTGCATTGGATGGTCCTTCTAATTCAGTCCAAAGTTCAAAGGTCTTCTAAAAGAGAGTGTGCTTACATTTCATGGAAATATTTTCACATATTAGAATTCACAATGGGGTTATAGGGTTCATAGAGGGCTTGGTAAGACAAACCCCAAAGAAAGTTGCAAGATGAAAAATGAGAAATACGATACAAAAAATATGTTCTAATCCTTGCTAGTTTCAAAGAAATATTTACACATACAAAGAATTTGTCAAAATTTGAGAATGTACACTATAAATAGCTAGTGAACTATCTATATCCTCAATGGTGTCGTCTAATTTCATCTAATAATACCACTTCCTCTTCCTCTGCCTCCACCACCACCACCACCACTTGTACCTTCACCATGATATATAATGCATCTTACATCTCCTTGGACTTCAAAATCAAGTTCAATGATGCCGTGGGCTATACTATCTCTCAAAAAAAATTGCAACTTTTCCTTGGATTGAAAATCTTTTAAAAAGCCCAAAGGGCATCATTCTAATATATGCCTCATGTAGGTAACCATAAATGACATTCAATTTTGTTGCCTCTTGGAAGGTGACCTCACACATAGCACGATATTCCTCGTCTTCACTCATTTGTTTTGCACTTCCCATGCAATGTTTTGCTAAGTTTAGTAGTAGGTTGCCCTCTATATGTAATGCTCTCATGAAAACATTTAGATGGAAGTCCTAATTTTTCATCAACCAATTGTGCAAAAATAATTCGCTAAGACCCCTTGTAGTCTGGATGGATGACATACTCTACCCCACATTGTTACTTGGTGGTCATCTTCAAACTCCACTCTCAAAATGCTTCACATAGGAAGATCCTTGGCATGGTGATTCCACCTCTAGGACCATTGCGTATCTATTCTATAGTCCTTCTCCATCCATTTGTTGTACAAATTTTTTCCATTGTTTTCATAATATTGGAGTATATTCTTTTCAAAGCTATATATTTGGTACACGCATTTATGAAAGGAGGCCTTGCACTCTAGGCATCTCCATCTTACAACCACATAGAGAAGGAAACATGGGAGGTGGAACACATATTGACACATACCTAGACTCCATCCACCTTCAAGGCCAAATGGATAAAAACAAATGTTGCACATTGTACCATCTTTGACAAAATTTGGTATGTCCAATCTTACTAGTGGCAACCGGCTTGTGTTATCCTCAATTTAGAACATGTGCCTCATAGTATTATATTCAAACTCTGAAGTTTGGTCAACATTCCAATTCAATACTACTATTGCCATGGTTTTCAAACAAATTATTCAGAAACAAGTCTTCAATTATTGGCCATAGCGTCATGCCAAAATTATGGTAATTTCCATCCCCAAAATACCTAAACACCTCAAAATCCTACATGTATATAGATTAGAACCCTAGGAGTGGTAAAAATATAGACTATTTTGTAAATGCTTTCGAAAATGCCTAAACCTACCTAATATATGAAAACTCATGGCTAAAGTAGTCTGAAGGAACCCTAATGGAATCTCTAAGTCATTTCTTAGAGACACTTTTTCATTTTCTTAGTTGTTCTCAGAAAAGTAAAATCCCTAATTGTCAACTTACAAATTCAAAAACTCATGATGTACCAAAAGAAGGTAATCATAGCAAAAGTAAAGTACTCTAAGATTGAATTTATACCAAAAATCCAATGACAAAGTCAGTTTGCCAAAATTCCTCTTTGTGTGAAAGATTCTTTGGTTACTAATAATTAAAGGAAATAGCAGGATTTTATTTTGAATGTATAGAGTAAAAATATGAGTTTGTACATTTGTTATAGGATTTCATGAGAATTTCCATTAAAAAATTGGAATCTTTCATCTTGTAAAAGATCCTCTTTCAGACAATCAACCACTTAAAACAACAATGGAAATTCTTAGAAATTTTTGAAGTAGTGATTAAATCTCATTAAAAATTATGGTATCTTATTTTGTGGTATTAATGTGCTTTGAAAAGTTTCAAATCATTACAACATTGGCAAATATCTAAACCAAGAATATTTTCCAAATTAAACAAAATTAGAAAATATTTGTGGAATCACTAGAAGAAATTCTCATTCATTGAGCTGATGTGTTCTGTTAGAAAACACAAAATTGTGTTGGAAAAAATGCAGTTTTGTGTTTTCTAACAAAAACACATCAACTCAATGAACGATAATTTTCTCTAGTGACTCCACTAGCATTTCGGGATCATTCGAAGTTGGAACAAGGCCAAAGTGGGGTCTATACTTACTCCCATACACCTTCTAAAGAAGAAAGTCTAGTCATATTCTTTAGAAAAAATAACCTCCAAGTTTTGGATTTTTACCCTATTTTTTATTGAACTTTGCGCTACTTTTTCAAGTCCATTTCGTGATAGAGGGAGGAGGGGAAGGTGCTTGGAGAAAAAATTACCTTTTGAAGCCAATGGCTCTATTTGCTTGTGAGTTGGAGTCTTTCTTCAAAAGTTAGAAGTTTGAACTAGAATAGAAGTAGAGAATCTAAAAAATCTAGATTAAAACTAATAGAACTTGGATTATCACTAGGTAAGAGAGAAGGAGGGGTGCTTTTAGAAAAAGTATTTAAGGGAATTCTCCTCTCAAACCACCCTTTAATTGTGTTTTCTTCCCATTGGATCCTTTAAAGTGTATTTTGTGGCCATTGAACCAAAACTTTGCCAAACAATTTTTTAGGAATAATTTTTGTTGTTTTGTTGGTGGTTTTGAAGCAAATTCTGAAGGACATTGAGGTCCCTTCAAACCTTGAGTTCTCTTGTGTTATCGAGTGTTGTTTCTTTTGTACTAATTCTTGTGCTAACCCTAGAGACTAATCCCCTATTACCTTGGCAATGCCACTTGAAGGGGGCCTCTAGTGGCTTGTGGTGATTTTATACACAGTTTTGGTGGGTATGCCTTCTTAAGAATTTCCCTAGATATTGTGTAGTGTGTAGGTCTAACAAGTATTGGTAGTGATTTGGCTTGAATATTTATGTACTACTTCCTCTGTTTGGAAATAGTGTATCCATTCTAAGTGCAATCACCACTGAGAATGGATACACTATTTTTAAATGAAAGGAGTATCAAATTACTAATGTCAAGTTGTATAGTGCAAACTTTCAAAACTTTTATTTTCAAAATTCTATTTGTTCAAGCAATGTAGATATGATGTACTCTCCTTCCAAGTTAGAAAAAATACAGTAACTAGTTTATTTAATCTTGGAGTTTTTTTGAGAGAGTGAAGGCAATTTCAATTCTATAGAAGAGTTACAACTCAGAACAGACAATCCACCAAATCAAGTACAGATTTGGCTACTACGTAGAGGTCACACTACTAATAGAACTTCCCTATACAAATTTCTTTTTAACCCTTCAAGGATGGAGTTATGATTGTAGACATCATCTCTTTTGGTATCATGTGAATCATTGACTTTAATAAATCCAAGAGCACTCATTGGAGGTCAAACTATTGTGTAAAACCTCCCCTTTTCACACAAAATTCTAAGGATGAACATTGGCACTACTATCTTATACAAAAGGATTCTTTGTCAAACATTAGACAAAAAATTTACTATCTAGATACCTTGGGAGAAGCCATTTGCAAGTAGTATCAAGAAATTTCAACATGAAATGAATTTTGTGTGATTTTTCAAAGTTTATTGGGACTAAATTGGTAAAGCATGAGGAGACTTATGCAAAATCATATGACATATCCTCTCCCCACATGCATTGTCACAATGCTAAAGAATTGTTATGATTGTGGTAATAGGTGGGTACCTAATGCAAACGGAAGGGACCAATCAATGTGTTTTCTTTTGCAAATTATTTTTACCAATTGGCTATAACTAAAAGAATTTTCAATGAAGGAAATTTTCATTTTTTTGTTCAAAATAGCCAAAATATTGTTGCTTTTTTAGACCAATAACCAAATTCTACTTAGGTATCACCTACTGTTGATATAGATGTCACCAAGTATCACCTAAGTATCTTATGAGTATTGAGGAAATAGTTGACTACTTCTCCAAAAAAATAAAAAATCATTAAGTCAAATAGATGATGGAATTGGATAAACAACATTGGATTGTTCTACCTTAATTGAAAATAGAAAGGAACTTTGGCTAGTGTAGACTATTCCCCAATAGTATGATATTATGTTATGGTGGATGTTCAATGAATTGCAACCCTGAACATTATATCACCTTTGTAATCATAGAGAGTCAATGTCCAACAATTCTGGAATTGGGATAGAGTTAAAAGTTGTAACTTAGTTTGAATTTTTTAGTAAGCTTATGTCCAATTCCATTAGGTCAATCCTCCAAGGAGAGAGTGTTTCTATTCTATTTCTGCAAACTACAAGAGACAACAAACCTATTCTTGATCACCTCCCACTTTTGGTAGTGTAGGGAGGTCTATTTCCATATAGGGATGAGATGAATAAATGATCAAGAATAGCAAATTATGATTGGGCTATAGGACTTTCGATTTTGCAACTAGCCCTTGGTTAGAAATATGATGACATATGTGACCAAAATGGGATGAAGAAAATCTTCACTTAGAAAATACATGGTAATTTTGTTTTGGAAAATATAATTGTGAAAAACCATAGAATACTTTTGAAAGCTATTTTTGCACACAGGGAGATTTTTCTACTCAACATACGTGCATTCTAGATATACTCAATTGTTTAAGTGGTCAGACATAGGTTGGTGCCCTGTATAAAGTTTTGGTTCATTTACATCAAAAGAAAGATAATGAACTCTAGGTAGTTGACCTTTGTACAATTTGTACTTCATCTTGTACATCAACCTCATTAGATACAATATAAATTAACTTAGTGTAAGTTTCCATTGTGGTAGTGAGTTCGATATTCTTGTCCAAATTTTCTAAATTGGTAAAACTTTGGAAATTATTATTTACCATAGATGATTGAACTTTGAAAATTGAAATTCTTATTTGGAATTTGAGATCCACAAGTAGAATCAAAATATAAAATTAACTAGACAAAAAATAAGAGATAAAGTTATACATATATTCTTAGATAAATCCAAAGAGAACAATGTATTTATTAGTTCTCCTAGGCTAAGGTAGTAGTGGTATAGTATTTCTTAGGAGATTTATATATCTTCTTTCATTGTAACTTGGTTGCCGATGTATTGGTTATTGTAAGCCTCTATAATGGTGGTAGAGTAGTGGTTTTGGTGTTGCACTTTGAGGGTTTGTGGTGATGAAACTATCTATGGCTTATTCTATTATTGAAGTTTACAACCCATTTTCAACCACTTAAGGAATTGAGCATAGCTACAAGATGGTTTTGGTGAGGGAAAAAATCTCTTCATGTAGTGAAATAGAATTAAGAAGGCTTTAAAAAAATTTATATTTTTTTCCTCAAAAACAAAATTTTGATGAATTTTTTAGTGAAGATTGTATGAAATCTATTCTTATTATATATGTCATTCTATTTCCAATGATAGGTTGGTTATAAAATCAATGTAAGTGATAATTGTGACTTTCTATGCACATATTGTAATTATTCTATGCTTTTAATGTGCACTTCTTGGGCATTTAAGTTGTTTGTGATGGTCTTGCTCTACATGATCAATCACCAAAATCAAAGCTGATTGAAAATAAATTAGCCTAGACTCTCGAAATGGGGGGGGGGGCAAGAATGGGTCAGCTACTTTATGAATATCAAGGCACTAAATGTGTACAAACATTTAGATTGGGGTTGTTGGATTATTTATTGAATTATTAGTAAGCCACTTTGTAGGTTGTTTGTTTTGTTTTGTTTATTATCTTCAGATTACAAGACAAAATATGTGTCCCTTGGTCACGTTCTAGGTATTATCAAAAAATTCTTTGCCAAGAGGGGTGCATAGACTATGTTTCATAACGTTTTAAATCATAGTAGGAAATATATTGAATTTTGAAGTTTTTATGAATTAAAAAATAATAATTTTATTTTTCTTAATTTATTATATTGTGGTATCAACACATAGTACACCAATAGAAATAAAGAATGCACCTATTGGTCCATAAATAAAATCATTTTTAGCAAATTACCTTGGTGATAGGTCTCAACCTTTCAAGGTTAAGTATGACAAAAATGAATGTAGGTTTTTGTATATCAATTTAAAGGTTTTGGGGTTGTAATTGCTTTAATAGAAAACATTATTGTTGATTCTAATGATGAGGTAACTAATCCTATTTGCACCAAACGACTATTTGTAGCACTTCATGACCATTATGTATCACTAGAATATGTTTAAGACTTTCAAATATACACTATTGATACGTATAGTGGTACAAATAAGATCTCCTCCCTCACATAGGTAGAATATTAGAGAATTCTTTGAGAGGTGACTCCATTGATTCTACTAATGGAGTTCACTTTGTGTTAAACTTTGTCCAATTCAATTTATATTTGCATTTGGTTGTTTTCAAGTACAAAGTTGATGGTGAAATTCAAGTAAAGTTATATTTAAAATCAAGTTTTATATTGTAGTGGAAAATTTAGTTGGTTAATTTATTATGGGGTCTTGGTCCTTGAAGCAAATCAAAATGGTACACATTTGTAGCATTGGATGCAAGAATGAAGTGCACACATAACTTGAATTTCAAGGGAGATAACAATCTCTCAATGGATGAAGAGAGGCATGTTCTTTTTTGTAATGTGGATTTGCCATAGTGTTATGATGCCCTTTTTTTAAACCTTGGATTATGCATTGTTGACCAAGATCCAATCATCCAACCATTGAGGATATGTTTGATAATGTGAAAGCACAACCTTGTTATGAGAAACAACATCCCTAGCTACTCCCATTGCTTGACATGTTATTTCACAAAACAAGGTTTTGCTTTAACCCCTTAAGGCCAAAGCAATTTTTGTACTTTTTCACAAGTTTGAACTTTGATTGACAATATGCATTGTACATCAAGCTTATTACATGATGTCAATTGTACTTTTGAACTTCCCTATTCAATATGAATATTGTTATATGAAATTCACTTAGACATACTTCTTAGAATATAGGGAAATGAAGTTATAACTTTGACCTATTCAACAGGCGAGAGGCCCAAAACAGGCTCCTTGGGCCTTGAGGAGTTAACATTACCTAGTCTGCAGAGATCTTGATGTTATGTTTGGAATCAGTGTCATTAGCAGAGAGCACTAATTTGGCCACCAATTCGACTATTTCAAGAACTTGTCATATATTGAAGTCATCTTTCAAGGGTAAGTCAATGAGATTTTAGAAACGAACTTGATGTAAGCCCAATGATGTAAGCACAAAAGGGCACATGTTTGCATAGGCTAGGCTTCATAACCAGGCCTGAACTGTACATTGAGCAAGCAATTGTAATTTGAATGGAAGCTTTGTTATGAAGCCCTCCAAGGTAAAACCCAATTCCTTTATCTTGCCATACCAAATCTATTTTTGATTGACTTCGACAACTGTGTGAATTTTGACTCCTATAAGCAAGTTTCATGAGCATTTATTTGCTTAGAAGATGAACGACAATCTCTTCTTGAAGTCTGTGCCTGTACATTAAAAATTGTATTCCTTCAATCTTGCTAGCCTTTAATCATTGGTCCATCAATCATTGAAGTATATCGATCTCCACATCAAGAACAAGTACGAGAAATAGAGAAAAATGCAAATAACGTAGTTTGAACTTAGGTGAAGCCATAGTTACAATACTGTGGGTGTACCTAAAATCAACAACAAAGTAAAAACATTGTCAGTCATACATGTAAGGTCCCCTAATGTATGCTAGTGTTACACTGGGGTTTTATCTGGGCCTCTGGAGGTATGCCTCCCCTTCGATCGACCAAGCAAAATGTGTAACTATCTCGAGTTGTTACATAACATTGAAACAATTTTGGATTTGGAAGCTCTGATGTCAGCCACGTTAGAAAAAAAAATCACAACGATTCAGCTGCACCACTTTGAGTGAATCGAGCAATTGTCTCACAACTACGCCATTTAAAGGTCTGTAATGCGAAAACATGTTCATGCCCTAATCTCTCGGCCTTCAAGTGAACTCTGCTTCATCTTCAAATACAGCGGAGTCAAGGGATTCCAATTGCACAATGAAGCTGACGAAAAGGTCTCGACCTGCATTTCCTTTTCAATTGCAGACTTAACGAAGAAGTTTTATTTCCAAACTTAAAGGGCTGGCAAGGAATTTAAGAAAGTTCCATTGTGAATAACCACCAGTGTAACAAAAGGCATCAACCATCAATGAAATTTCCATTCGAAAATTCAAATGGAGAATCGTCTGCTAGTCTAGCTGCAGAAGGTGTCGGTAGGAAAGATGCTTACAAACTAGCGTTGTCAAAATAAAACTTGTTAAAGCAACGCTATCAACTTCCTGCAATTGTATATTACAAATGCGCAGCTCGTACTTAACATTCGGATTGCTTCGTCATTGCTGCGAAAAGGTCGCTTGCACATACTGTAAAATCTCACCAAAAGTCTCCTTGATCATTTCGGAATGCAGCGCTCCTCCAAGCAGTCGGTACATGATGGCGGCTATGGCTACGTAGAACACGACCTTCACCGTTAGCTTGGTGAAGAAAACAAGAGCGCGAGCCGGCAAAAGGATCAAGTAAACAGGCCAGGAAATCACAAGCACGACAGGGCGCACGAGTAGTTGGAGTGCTTTGAAGACGATTGAAATCACCAGCCGCAGGAGTTGTAGAGAAGTCAAGGAGAGGATGATGACTACTGCATACGGCCAGATGGTCGTGAGAAATCGAGAATCAAGAAGGTCGGTTAGCATCTTTTCTTTCGCCATGTGATCAACGTGTTCTCTTCGCTACAAGTGCTCCCCTGTTTCTAATAAGCGCTTTTGAACTTCTGAAACCCTCGGGAAATATTTCGAAAAGAAACGCCTACGAAAAGAAGCGTCTACGGCCGGAAGCTCCAGAAATCACCAGTCGTCGCTTATTCTTTCCTTCTCTCATCACTCACTTCGTCATTCCCGAGACTACCATATCAGCAATTTATAGAAATCACTTGCAATCTAACACAATGCAATTGCGAAGCTCCATGAATATAAGCTAAAAGCTGCTCATCCGATTGACATATTGAAACTTTCTCATTCAATCCAAAACGTGCACATCCGACATCAAAGATTAAGATTACCGCAACAGCCGTTTCCTTGTTCCTCACGTCACAATTAAAAATTTGAAATTAAAAGCAGTAAAAGAAGCAGGTACACTGCCTGTGAGCAACAGCAGCGGACTCTTGAGTTTTCTACAAATAGATGAAAGACATCTTGAGGCGCTATTCTTGATTCTTTCCAGCACGCTCCAAGAAAGTACTCTTCCTCAATATTTATCGACCATGACGTTGATGAACCAATCGCCTCATCAAAGAAATCATGCAGAGATCGACAGCGACTGTAGTGACAGAGATGGAATAACTTACTACGGAACCACGATTTCAACAAATTCCTGTCGCAGCAGAAGGATCGATTCGAGCATTTCAAAGTATTTCTGAATTCAAGCTTGTGCCAGACGGACTAACTTAAGCTTAAGTGCGCACAACCTCATCAATGGAACTCGGGCAAGAAATCTCTGCATCGACACTGTGCACGCAGGATTTTTCTTTCGTTATTTAGGGTAGTGCAAAGAGCGTTCGTCACTACTTAGGGTGAGAAGCTATTTACATCCATAGGCATGGATGAAACATGCAAATTATGGATGAAACATAACTTATTCATTCAAAATGTGTAAATTCATCCATGAAGGAGAGATAGCATCCCAAGGTTTCATAGCAGTTTTTCAAATTCATCCAATGAATATTAGGAATATATTGCAAAAATTCCCCTAAATTATTTCGTATCTCTATTGATGAGAGTCTAGTTTGCTCCTTATGACATAGAAGAACACGCTAGGATGGGTATAGGACTCCACATGTGTCACTAAGGCTTGTCCCAACAATGTATAATAATGAGTAGGTTGTTTGTAAGATAGAGACTCCATTAGCAATATAGTACATGAGAGGTCTATTAACCATGCATGTGAACTTTGATTTGTGCTGAGTGTGAAAATACTTCATCTATTTTACAATTGATTTTCAACTTACCTTAAAATAAATATGCCAACTTTTAGATGGTGCAATTCTATTAATACATGTGGGGCCTTCATTATGTTGATGATTTTTTAATATTTTCTATTGATGCTAATCCATAGTCTTTGGAGGAAGGCAAGTGTAGATTTTAAATAGTTTCTACAAAATAAGTTATGATATGAGTAGAAACTAGACATCAAATCTTCATTTTTGCAAGTTTTCATTTCCTTCCTATTACTACATGAACTCCATCAAAAAAGTTGGGCAAGAATATTTGAAGGTCTTTTTTACAACAATCTATCATAGAGTCCAGCTCAATGTCATTTACTTTGAGTAGAACCAAATTATCTTAATATTATTTCAATAGAGAGTCGGCATTGTCATCTTCACATCATTTGGGTGTATATTAATTCAATGTCAACTTGGCATTAGTTTGAGGGTCAAAATGATGCCAAATTGGACATGCACTATATTTATGTTATTTTGATGCCAATTACACATGAACTATTCTAATATTATTGTAGTAGTAATAGAATATGGAATATTGCAATGTCATGTATATGACACTTCATTGCAATTTATTTACCATTTCCATTCCATAGTGATTGAACTATTTGACTGTTACTTTCCTGTCAATTTACAATGTATTTTTCCAATGTCAATTTCATGCTACTTTAATGCAACTCTATATATGCACCATTCTTATATCATTTGCACCCCATTGTATTATTTTATTAGATCATTATTGACATGCACATTTTCAATGTCATGTTCATGCTAATTTAGGTAATGCTATTTGAATGTTTTTTTGACACCTTTCTAATGTACAAGGATTATTATTAATTTTAGGCAAATGTTATGCCATTTTTGCATCATGGCAATAGTGTTTTAACTTTTTGTGGCACAAAGTTGACATCCCCTTCTTCAATGCCATTTTGGTGCCATTGCACTACAATTTCCATATGCACAATTTCAATGCCACTTTAGAAGACATGGTAGGTAACAATACTTCAATGTCATTTTCACACCGATTTGACATTCACATATTTTTGGGCCATTTTAGATCCATTAGAGTATCATTTGGTACCATCATTTTTTTAAAATATTTTAAATGAATGTCATATTGGTGCAAATTATGGTACTTTGAGTTAGAGATAATTTGCTAATACTTGCTTCCTGTAGCATTGCTCTTCATAGGCTTGCATTTATCACCTTTTGTGTCCTAGTACTTGAAACTCAATGAGTAAAGATGGATTTGAGTTTACAATAGGAACAACCACACAAATTGATGGCTAATTATTAAAAGAGCATCTAAAATTGATAATCTCTAATATATAGACTTAGTTAGTAAATAGTTTGTATTACATTATAATTATATAGTATGTAGAACTTAGATGAATGAAGTTTGGATATTAATTAGCATACCTATTGGAAGACAGGTACATATTATAATAGCAATTTACTTCATTAACCTAGAACAAATATAGTGTATAGGTAAATTTTTACCAATGTTTGCATCAATGCACTAGAAGAAATATGCTTTTGTTTCAACAAAATCTACATGACATGTTTGTTGAGGCAAACACAAAATCTCTGCAAAAAAATGCATATTTTGCATTTGCCTCAACAAACATGTCATGTAGATTTTGTTGAAGCAAAAATAGATTTCTTCTAGTGATGCCAAAGTTGTCATATGGTACTTGAAATGCATGCACATGACATTTCAATTGGATTATAGAAGTAATACAAACTCTCATGATACAAATTTTTTGTTTTTCTTTTGCATATACTTTTAAAATTGATAATTGATATTGCCATCTTGCCACATGAATATTATACATGAATATTCTATGTGAATATTATACATGGTGAAGATGTACCTAGAAAATATCATAAACAAGCATAACTAAAGTACAATATAGTTGTTTAAAAGGGTTAACAATATCGATGTTGCACATTGCTTAACACTTTTGAATCAATTGTCTATCAAGTCCTTATAAGAATCCTACTGCATACATCATTGAAGGAACAATAAGTAGGCCTAACTTGATTATTGACAACAATGATAATTGTCCATATACAACAAAATATAATACTTTATAATCTAATATTTGGGATTTCACATACATTACTACCTAGAAACTCCAACAATTGATGAAGAAGTGTCCCTTTATAACAAAATGTGGAATGATGTGTACCACTTTCAGAATGGTTTAGATACTTGTTACAACATAACATGCTCTCAATTGTACTTGGGAGTTTCTTTGCATGTTGTTTTGAACATCTCTCAAGGTAGACTATGTACTCCACTGTCAACGTTATTTTGCATTTTGTCAATGCACTCCAATCATCATTGGAAATTTTAGTGTATAACTTCAAAAAGACCATTTCTCTTTGATTTTTTTTCACCACTAATATTTGATTGGCTACTTCCTTGAAACAAAAGCCATACTTGTCGTAGTAGATTTGTTGAAAGTCATTTTCTTCTACTTCAAATGCCATGTGCATTCCTAAAGTATGGATTGTTGTGAAAATTAATTGTTGCCTGAAAATACATAGGCCAATCTCCAAATCTATCTCTAACTCCAGAAGTAATTGCTAACATTGAAACAAATCTAAAACTTGTGATAAAGTGACATTTAATTGTAATTTGTAAATTAGTAGAGCTTGAAGAAATCCTTAGGGAATTTCTAGCTGATCTACTAACAATTTGTGGATTGCAACAAAAACTTGATTTAACTCATATCCTCTTTCCTTGTGAAGTTCTCTAACTCTAGCCTCTAGTGTTTAGCCAAGCTCATCTCTTGTTCAATGCAACCAAATGGAGTGAAGATTCAAGTAGATGGATGACATAACATTTTGATCTATCTTCAAAGCCTACATATACCACATTCAAAAAAGATTGTTTTAAAAAAAATGAGAAACTAATAATTCCATTTGTCTATAATGAAATACATGATTAGTTCCAAAACTTTCATAAAAATTCAAAATATATCATTAACATCCTTACGCTTTTATTTTAAAATCCTGAACTCATGCTTTTTTCAATGTTGTGTTAATGGCTTCCTTGTGTTTTTTTAGTCCATCTATTTGCTTTGCAACTCTACTCAAAGATTGTAATCTTTGATTATGTTGTATAATTTGAGGCTTTGCATTTCTTCTATTGGTACTATGATGTGCTGTTTTGATAAGAGTAGTATGGAATTACTCATACATATCTATTGAATACTCCCATGGTAATCTAGATCTTTTAATACATTGAATGAAATGGTTCATCACATGAACCTTTGAGGTATGAAATCCAGATCTTTGCCATTGAAACATAGAGTCTTTTAAAGCTTCCACAATTGTGAATAAGAAATAACATTCACCTTTTAATACAAGACATTATCCAATGAAAATGAAGAACAAATATAATGCTTCAAATGGAGAATGCAAAAATAGTTGGAATGTAATAACTAACAATAGTAGACAATATACCTACACATTTCTTCATCCATGTGCTTCAAGCTCCTATTTTGAGTGGAAAGTGCTTTGACATACTATACCATACCATTCTAGAAATAAAATTGTTACCTATGTAATATTTTCATCGAACAAGTCAACTAGGTATAGAATAATTACCTACAATGTTTAACAATGCTATAGCATTAATGATTTCAAAACTTAAACTAAGTTCTTAATAGAAAGAAATAAAGTTTAATTTGAAAATTCTACATGCATAATAATTCAATGTTCGAATCCAATAAAATTGCCTTGTGAAATAAAATACCTTCCTTGCTCATTGTCAAGAATTCGAAATGATGGAAACCAACAATTTTTCTTAATAAAGAGGAGTCTTCCATCTAATTCTTTCAATTTGGATTGACGTCGATGAACAATAGGTATCTCATGCATGATGCCAACGATCATTTTAAATATCTCAAGGTCACTTTGGTGCAAGTTATCAAGATGTATTGCAAAATAATGATTTTCAAGTTTTATATAGTGACCATTAAAGCCCTATAGTGTGCACTTCACATATAAATCAAATTACACTTTAAGTTATCAAGTTCAAACGCATCCATGTTTTAAATACAAACTAAATCCATGTTTGATTCAGAGCAAGGTCAAAGAATTTATCTGAATAGTCTTGATGTAGAGACCAAATTTTTTTAATCTTTGTGGCTAAATTTGGATGCATATGTTGTCACATTGTATATGTGAGAATTATATAAAAATTTATATTTATATGTTTTTTGAATGAATTTTATTATAATAATAAAGTGAAAAAAATGACGTTAGTGGAAGTAGCTTCAAGATGACGCCTTCTTCTTCACAAACAAGCTATAAAGAAAAGAGATCATTGAAGAGCTTCATCAAGTTGATATAGTTTTTCTTTGTTTTTCACTTGGAATTTTAATATGTTGAAATGGAGGGGTTATTTTGACTCTTAAGATGAATAACTTCAATTAGAGTTTGAATTTGAATTTTCTTTGTCGCAATTTTCGCATCAACCTCTTCTGCCGCTAAGTCTTGCACCACTACATGAACGTCCATACAAAGAAGATGGACCTTCTCAACTACCCAAATAACCTCGCAGAGAGCAGTGATGGCTTAAGAAATAGGAACCTTCAGCACAATGCCCAAGCGTTGGTGATCTTGTTGCAGGTTAAATGTACTCAGTTCAGAAGTCATGAAGTGACATTTATAGGATGTTTTGAAAGTCTTCATGTTGATCAATATTATTGTATAGTTAGGCTTGTCAAAAGAAGTCGTGGCCTCCAATGTTGGTTAGAAAGGCTAGTCAATCCTTTAAATAAGGCAAACTGTGCGAAATAAGTTGTAACTACCATCAATCGCACCCTCAAGTTTTTGAAGATTGGTGTAATATATCGATTTAAATTCTATTTTTTATCTCTGATAAACATGTGTTAGATCTTAGTTCTTTTATTTTGTATTTAAAAGTTATTTCAAATTTTATTTTGTATATATGAAGTTGTAGAAGGGAAATATACAAATTTTTTGTCTTCTAGCACTAGTAGAAAATTAATTTGCAGTGAATAAAAGTTAGGTGACATTTTTGTTCACTACAATACAATTTTCAAAAAATTGTATTGCAATGAACGTAGTTTTCAGAAATATGTATTGTCATCTAACTTTTGTTCGCCGCAACACAATTTTCTTCTAGAGTAGTAATTTTGAGGTGATCTTCTTTCTAAATAGGCATGTAGAATGAATTTTATAGTTAAAATATATATTTCATGGATGATAGGGAGCCATATAGTCAAGATATGGACTAACATTCACTTGATTTGTGTGATTAAGGTAAAAGATAAGGTAGAGAAAAAATGGGACACTATTTATTGTCTCTCTTGTTATGTTGGTAAGGCCTAAATATTTGAAGAGTCGTAATTTGTTGTATTTTTTGAATTTTCAAATGAAAATTAGAAAAGTTGTATATCATAGTGTTGTGTTTCTAAAATGATTTCATTTTCTTGATTTGAAGTTAGCATTCAAAAATTGTGCTAATTTCAATGGAGGAAGGTATGTTGCCTTCCATGTAGAAGTACAAAAACTTTGACTGACCATAAAAGACAGACAAGTCTTTTGTTTACAATGAAAATTTGAGAAAATGAAGAAAATTTTGTTATCTTTTTATAAAGTTATCATTCATTCTATTTCAAGTTTATGTGAGGAAGTTGTGATTGTCAAAGTGAACAAGGATCTATTGCCTTCAATTTTAAAGGCCGAAACTTTAGGTGGCTATAGAAGTTGAATAGAGTATTAGAATTATTTGAGATATTAAGGCAAAGAAAATAATTGTGTTAGCTTTCCAAAAAGGTATCAATCATATAATTTGAACTTGTGAAATTTTGGTGGCATCAAATCAAAGTTCAACTAAGAAATTGAAATTTGAAGGAGATTTTAGAGACTTGTGTCTTGTTGCTTGTGTCTTCCTTCAAAAGGGAAATCAACTCTGGAATGGTTAAATGAATTGTATGCTTAAAAAACAATCGAGGTACATGTTTATAATCCTCAACTAGTAATGATATGACCCAACCATGCAAATTTCAACACTTTAATTCACAAATTCTTAAATTTCAATCAACCCCAAAATACACATATACTTACTAATCGACATGAAAAATATAAAAACAATTTTCTTTTCGTAATTATATAAATTTTGATAAAAGAATCACAAAATCTCCTTGATTCAAGCCTCAAATATTTTCATCATTTCCTAGCTACAATAGTCTACTTTTAAAGCAACTACCTTCTTCAAATCAACCCTAAATTTAAATAAAAAATCAACATTTAACATTCTTGAAACTAATAGATTATACACAATAAATGAAATAAAGATAAGAAGGGAAACATGAAAATCTATAAGAGATTGCTTTAAGGTTTAAATGTAGATAATTCAAGCATGTGATTCAATCCAATTTAAAATATACTTATAAGTAGATTTTATGAAATTATATTGAAAATAGACTTGCCAACTACTTTTTTATGAATGAAAAATCTTAAGATTTAATTTGATACAAACATGGTCACATTTAGGACCATAAGTCCATGACTTGTTATTTATTGCAAGTCCACATGTTTATTTTCAGTTTTTCCATCTCTCATCATAGGCTATATGTATATATTTTTTGTCAAACTTACTATCATAAATAGGTCCCTAAGAATGAGGAGACAACAAAATAGAATATATATATATATATATATATATATATATATATATATATATATATATAATTTTCAATGATATAAAGAACAACAAATTGACACGAAAAAAATCCGAGAGAATAAAAAAAAAATGTCCAATGGTTCTCCTTTTATTCTAAAAACCATAGTGTCTATTAAGCCAAAAGGTTTCCAAATTAATTTGCTACTATTCAAATCTTATGCATTCAAGTCACTTCAAATCCAACTCATTAATTAACTTATATTTTTAGAGTAATATAAATCCAACCTATCATTTAGCTATTTTCTACACAAACCGAATCAATTTATTAAAATTTAGAAATTTCTTACAACCAGATTTGGATATTTCATTTAGGATTTGACCTTGTGTAGAATTGATTCACAAAGATTGACCTAACCAAGATATGTTAGAAGAGGAAGGGAAGAGAAGGTAGAGACACCAACACATTTTAAATTGGAGACCACTGTGAAACTACAAGATGTCGGACAGATAGAATCATTGGCATGTGACAAAATATCATCAGTGAAAATGGCTCCTACACTTTCAAATTCACTATCTATTCATCATCAATTGAGTCTCACCATGAGAACAAAGCAAGTTTCGACCATGTAGCTATAAATTCTATTTTCTTATTTTAATATTAAATGTGAATAAACAGTGATTTGACCCATGCCACCTACAACAAAAAAATTTATGAAGAGATTGAACGTCACATCTCACAATACACAAGTCTTTAAAACCTCTTTTAAACTTCAATTTCTTAGCTGAATTTCAGTTTAATGCCACCAATGCTATACAAGTCCAAATAATAGAAGTGATAGCTTTTTGGAAAGCTAATACACTTTTCTATTTCTCCTCCAAATCTCAAATCATTCTACTATTATATCCAATTTTTATAGTTGTCCCAAATTTTGGCCTTTAGATTTAAATTCGACAATTCTTCTTTCATTTTGACATTCACAATTTATTTATATGAACTTCAAATAAAATGAATGATAGTCTTTTGGAAAGATAACAAATTTTTTCACATCCTCTTAAATTTTCATTGTAAATAAAAAATTTATTCATCTTTTATGATTAGTTAAAGCTTTTTTTTTTCTCATAAGAGGTAGTAAATCCTCTATTACCCAAATAAACACAATTTTTAAATGTCAATTCCAAATTAAGCAAATGAGAATATTTTAGAAACACAACATTATGATATACAAATCCTCTAATTTTCAATCTAAAATTTTTAAAATAAAATACACAATGGCTCCTCAAAATTTGAGGCTTTACAAATAATAATGAGAGAAAGAATGAATAGTGCCCCCTTTTTCTTCTACTTTATCTACAACCTCCACCACTCAACCAAGTGGATTTCAGCCTATATCAAGACCAAATGACTAAACTAACATCCGTGGCTCATGTTTTAAAGTCCTATAATTAATTTCAATCTTTATATTGAAAGTATATCATTTCAAGGTTCAACTAAAAGGTAAACTATCTTCATTTTTTCCTCTTACAACTTCAAACATACAAAATCAAATTTAAAATTATTTTTTAATATAAATAATAAAAACTAGGATCTAACATAAGTTTATTAGAGGTAAAAAAATAGAATTTCTAGAAGAAAATCACTCCATTTACAAGAACTTGAGAATGTATTTGATGATAATTGCAATATATTCTATACAATCTACCTAACTTAAATGATTGATTGGTCTTTCTAATCAATATTGTTGGCTACGACTTCGTTAAATAGGCCTAACCATTCAATAATATGTGTTATCATTAAAAACCTCAAAACACTGTTCAAATGTTATTTTTCGATTGTCAAGTTCAATACATTCAACTTGCAACAAAATCACCAATCTTCAAGTATCACGTTGAAGGTTCTTGTGCCATCACTACTCTATGTGAGGTTGTTTTCACAATCAAGAAAGCCCAACTTCATATTGGGAATGTTCATATAGAGGTACAAAGCCTAGCAGTAGAAGAGATGAATTCGACAATTGTAACAAAGAAAATTCAAATTCAAACTCCAATTAAAGTTCTTCATCTTAAAACTAAAAAAAACCCTTCTTGTTAGACATACTAAAATCCAAAATAAAACCATAGAAATTTTTTTATCAAATTGATAAAACTCTTTAATATTCTCTCTTCTTTATAGTTTGTTACTTTATTTATTAGTGAGAAGGCATGATCTTGAAACCACTTCAAATGATGTATATTTTTTTCACTATATTATTATAATCAAAACTATCCAAAATATATATATACACGTAATACTCGCTTTTGTAATACAACAATGTATATTAAATTTGATGTAACAAGACATTGAGGTATATTTTAACATGAATGAATGATTTACGATTGTTTGGATGTGCTTGTTAAATGAATCATGATCTAATGATTCAATTCAAAATTCAAAATTTTGGTTATGTACATTTTGCTTTTTTCAAACAATGTCTATACATTCTTAGGGATCTCAACTATGTGGTGTTGCAACTCAGTCTTATGACGCCATACGATGCTTTGAGGTTCTCTTTAAATGATGTTATTGTCCAAATATGGAAAGGGGATGGTGTGTTGGATGTGGTGTCCCTATTTAACTAATAGCATCATAAAATATTTTGATGTATGACCATTTTTCATACTTCTAAAAATTAAGCTTTCTTTCTTACATTTGTAATAAGCTTTGAATTTTTTTTCTTTCATTCATTTTTGCTATAATAGTATTTGAATTCAGATGTTTTATTTTGTTGTATAGGATGAGAACCAAAACCAAATCTAATGCAAAAAAAAATAGAACACGGTAGTGAAGAGAAGTTAATAAGGACAATCTAAACAAATACAATTGTCTATTCTGTAAGTGTTTGATATCAAATTCAAAGGAATCTTTGAATGAGTACTTTATTGATATATTACACAAACATTTAGAGAAACTCCATTTGTACACTCTCTTCTTTGAAGAACTTAATATTTTCCTACTATTGGTAGAAAAATCTATGATTGTAAATAGTGTGGTAAGACTATAAGAGTGACATTTCAATTGATGTGAAGAAATTGAAAGTTCACTTTTACAATATTCATTATCTTGCTCCAATAAACAATATCTGAATTTGCCTTCAAATACAAAGGTTTGGTACTCTGAAAGTGAAAATCTTTATATTATATATAAGATTTAGAAAATGAGGTCTAAAGTTTATCGGGCTAAGGAATATGAGCTCGAAGAAAAGTACTACAGTTCTGACAAATTTAATTCTCCAATGTTATGCATTGATTCTACAAGATGCACTAGAAGAAACCTACGCTGGTTTCAATAGAAACTAACTAACGTAGAATTCTGCATTTTACTAAAAAATGTAATTTCTGCGTCAATTGGTTTCAACAGAAACCAACATAGGTTTCTTCTAGTGATATGGGGTTTACTTTTTATTGATAAATGGTTGATTCAGAAGAAGCATGCTTATGGAGATGAATAAACATACCACATTTTTAGAGACCTATGAAAATCTTACTAAACATAAGGAAATGAAGAGAGTAGATCTTAATTCTTGGATTGTGACATTTGATTTTCAGTTTATTTATGGAAAGATTGGAAGGTTAATTCATTCACTTTCACATTAAAATAGATTTTTTCAAATATTGTATGTTTTTTATATTCTATATTTTTTATATTTTTCAAATATTTTATATTCTATACTTATATAGTGTGTATTAATTTTTCAAATTCAATCATAATATTCATGCTTGCCATAGTTGTGCTAATCTTTTATGCACTACGATCAGTGACCATTTGAAGATACAATTTTCAGAGGTCTTCAAACATTTGAAAGAGATTTTTTTGGAAAGAAAGCATTGGAGAAGAAGATAACGTTACACTTCGAATACCTTGTTTTCTACAATGTGTATTACTAAAATTTATCATTGCAACATTCATACTAACGTTGATGATGGATTTTATGGATTTTTGGTTTGGTTTGGCTCAAACGGTATATATATATTTTTTTAATTTACATATTATTATTGTATGTATCATATTTTAATTTTTTTGAATTGTATTTAGTTCTTTGGGTGTTTTTTATAGATACAAAAGACGAACACAAAAATAAGATAATTTTCATCTACCAGGAGTTAAATAGTTTCCAATTTCCCACATTAATGATGTTATGATGTATCAAGCATCTAAGTTGTGGCATTCATTGTAAGAGAAAGGGGTGTTTTAAGCGAATTTTTAAGTATAGTCTTAAATATAAAAATAATAAAATTATAAGTAATGACCTTTTAGGAGATTTATAGTAAAATTTAACTAGAAACACATGTATTTCTAGTAAATTTTTACTGAAAATCTCTTCAAAAGTCATTACCTATAGTCTTACATCTAGGACTATACTTAAAAACTCATTTAAAAAATCTCTTTCTCTTATAGAGATTATTCTAAAACTATTAGGAATAGGAGGCAATTTGGCATTGCTCTTTACTAGAAGGCATTATTTTTCAGATGGCATTTCATTCTGAAAAGTTCAATGTTTGATGATGTTTGTATTAAAATTATCTTGAGCTAAATTAGTAGATATAATGAAAAATATTAATATTATATAGCCTCATATCATACCATACTAGAAGGTTTGTAAATAAATATTTTTTTAAAATGATGCCTAACTTTTTTAGAAACTATAAGTCTTCATTAATTTCTTTTGTTCTTATAAAATAAAAAGCTTTTGGATGCTTGAAATAGTGGAAACTTGAAAATCAAGTCAACGACCTTGTAAAACTTTCTACTTGTACACAATGACATTTGGCTTGGCTTGACTTGTCAATCCTAACCGCCAACAAGCACTTGCAATGCTTGCAACCAATTTTTAAGTGCATTGGAATATTGTATGTACATATGTTGGCACACTTGATTTTAGGAATAGAATAATATGTAAAACGACTTATGTCAACATATAGCATTGAACAAAAAAATTAGCATTTGCTCAAAAACATTGTCATCAAAGAAAACATGATTGGAAAAATGTCATTTGGAAAGCAAATCATCATTTGAATTTGGAAAATTTAAAAAAAAAACTAGAGTCTAATAAAAGATTCATGAAGAATATGCATAGAATTTTTTAGCATCCACTTTGATGTCTAGTAGAACACTACTAATAGTTTGGAAAGTCTTCAATGCTTCAGAGAAAAGTCCTTAGTTATTATATCATTAAGTGAAATAACAACATTATATTTTGTGACATACAAGGTCACATTGAATGATTTCTATTTTATGCATGATCATCTTGAAAAATTCATGCTTATGGAAGACGGAGCTCTTGTCTATCGCGACAAGTTTCTAAACAAGGAGAGGAAAAGCTCATAGTATATGGAAGTTGAATTAGCCTGCAAATTCATTGAACCTCATTGAGAATTTATGAAAGATACGAAAAGATTTGTTACACCACCACAACCAGACAAAAAACAAATTAAAAATGATATGCACAATTGAAGTACTATGGGATGAAGTATTTATAAAACAATTACAAAAGTTCATTGCAAATATACCCAATTGAATATAAGCGGTGATTTTGGCAAAGGGTGAAAATACTAGATGGTAGGTAGTATATAGAAAACATCCGAACGCTTTCATAATTTTTAAATTTATATGTATATATTTTTCAAATCATCTAGTAGTCTTCGGTGTGATTCCAATTGCAGTTTTCAATTTGGACCATTTTTGAGCAAGCTATAACTTCTTGAAGTTGCTAGACCATTTTCTAAAATTTTATTGTGAATTTTTTTTGAAATTTTTGTATTCAACTATATATTAGTTCTCAAAAGATGTTGCTATATGCCACATATTTTTGACCATCTGAATTCAATTCATCAATATCTATAGCACCTATTTGATCCTTGTTCATGTAAATCTCACCAATAACTGTGAGCCATACACCATCTACAATTTATTGATGTTGCATATAAACGAGTTTGAGGACCAATTAGAGCATCTTATTGTTGAACCATGAGAGTCTCTGATACTAATACACTAATGTCATGCAATAGCCCAATAGCTGTTTATGATAGTGTACACCACAAACATGATATCCACATTGCACCTAAGATGTCAATTTGTGTCATCTTTATAATTAGGGTACACATTTAAAAGTGCATTGATGATGGGAGATTCATCATATTTCCTAGGGTTGTATTTGACAAAATAATTTAGTTGTTTTTTTAATTTAAAAAAATTAATAAATATCATCCAATTTTGAAGTTTGAACCATGTTTTTAATATTTGCAACAATAAATAATTAAAACTATAGTCACAAGTAGTTTAGAGAGTAGCAAAGCCTTAGTTTGAAATTTTGTAATATGTAGCTAAAAAAAAATCAAGTCATCTATTACAACCATAATTTTGTTTCTTTGAATATTTTGAATTTGTAGATCATAATGAAATTCTATTTTTTTAAATATATTTATATTATTATAAATTTAATATTTGAAAAGAATTACTAAAGGCAATTTTGGATCTTAGATGAAAATGATGGAGTTCAAATGGCTAGCAAATAATTGCATTAGATGTGAAATGACAAACAAAATGGTCAAGTTCAAATAATTCAACTCAAAACAATAGTGTGGCTTCAAAGTTATGGAGTTTGAAAGGAGAAGTAGAAAATAAAACGACTATAAGTTATTATTCTATGTCATTAATGGTATTGCTTCACAAAAATGTTGTAGGTGATAGAGATGAAAAGACACCATAGCTATTCAAAAATTGATAAAAGGATCCTATACATGCTAGAGGATAAATAAGCTCTAATCTAAAGGTAGTCACAATAATATGATCAAAGTAGAGTTTTAATTTTATTTAGAGTAACAACCTATTATGTAAAGTGATTTTGAATTGTTGTCAAATATTTTCTTGAATTTAGGTTAAATTATTCAATCACCAATCAATCATTTTAGATTTTTTTCTATATTTCATATAAAAACGAATTATCTAGTGCTATATTTTGTTTGAATGCAGTAATACATTGCTATTCATTTTCAAAGAATAAATTTAAAAATTGGAACAATGATGACAAAAGATTGGTTGATAAATCAATGTAAAAAATATAAACAATATCGGACTCCATCTCTTAATGATCGACTATATTTACAAAATCAAGGATTTTCTACAATTGAAAATCTAGAAGAATATACTGTAAGACCATGACTTCTTTTTTAATATATGTAAGAAAAATTCTATTTTAAAACTAATTGAAAATAAAAATTGAAAATACTATGCAATAATATTTCATAGCAAACAAATAATATTTTATAAGTTTTTCAATAATGTTTTTACATGAAAATCACAAAATAGTAGAATCAATACAATTTCAAATTCAAACTAGAAGTATTTTTCTTTCTTATATCTCTATTTCAAAATGAACTTGATGGAGTATATAATGACACATTCTCAATTAATAATGGGGTTATTTGAAAATTTAAATTAAGAATATCAATAAGATGTTTTTTTTAAACCAATTACATATATACAAAAAATTCAAGAGTCAAGACAAAATAAAACCCAAAAGGTGATATTTCAAAAAATTATCTCAAATCAATTAGAATTCTATATTATAAAACTAATTGATTGTTGATTATGCTCTATAAAAGTATAGCAATTTTGGTGATCTCCATTTTTTTTTGCTTAAGTAATTTCAATATTTCAAGAGTCATTTCATCTCCATTTTTTGAAAATATTAGATTTACACAAAGCCAAAATTCATCATTCAATTAATACAATAATATTCTATTACTATATTTCTACAATTGTTTTGGTTGCAGGAGGTAAAAGTAGTGTATTTGGAATGCAATTGCATTGAAAGCCTCTTTGGCCTACATCTCATGTCAAAACTACAAAATTTGTATGTAATTCAAATTTTTAATAAATAGGATTTAAAAAATAAGAATTAAGCAATTATTTAGTTATATTTTATTTAATATATTTAAAATTTCTAAATGATGGAAATATCTTTATTTTTAACAAAAACATTATTCAAATGCAAATCATGAAAGAAAATGATTCAAATATTTTATTTATATTTTCAATGCAAATTTATTAATCTAATTTTAAAATTAATCACTACAAATATAAGTTAACATATGTAAATTATTACTTTTTAGTTTTATAATTTGAATTGTTTCCAAGTACGGTAATTTGTATTGGCAAATACCTATAGTTTAGGTATATTGATAATTTTGAATGTTTGAAATCATAATTTTGTGTAATTTTGAAATAAAAATTAATGTAGTAAAAAATTTGAATCAAATTTTGGGATTTGAAAAATTCAAGATTGATAGAATACACAAGGTCATAAAAAACAAATTTTGATATTACAACATTCTCATAGAAATTAACATTGTTTAGTATCACAATGACACTATTTGTAGGAGCAATTCATTACTTAAGTGACTTCCATGAAAAAAAAACTATTATGTATTGAACTTTCATGAACATTACTCCCTCCATCCTAGAATAATCTTTCTTGTTGGACAAAATGTTCTGGATTAAGCTAAAAATGACATTTAAAAACCTTGTTTCATATTGTAAGTCGAGTTTGGTGCACTCTTATCACCCTAGAAACTTTGAGTTTTGGAGCCCTTTTCAAAATACAATTTTGGAATACGAAAAAGAGGAATTTTTGGGACATTTTCAAGGAGTACCAGTGAGCACTTAATTATTGAGTGTGAGGTCGTCATTTTGTGAGCAGTTAGTATGGATCCAAGGCCATGTGTGGACCTCTGTTCCACCTCCTAAAGCTTCATCTCCAATTAGGCAACACTCAAAGAGATGCAAAAAATAAGAACGAACAATGTTAATTAGCCCCTTCAATCATTTCATTTGTATTTCAATTGATGATTGCATGGATGGAAGGGGAAATACTACTTTTGTTGGTGCTAGGTAGCAATTGAAAGCCTAATTTGACCAATTTGCAATGTCACAAAATGCAACAAGAACATCATTTCGGAATGGAGGGAGTGTTGTATTAGAATACATGTACACCTAACTTTAGATAATATTGGTGAAATTTTTTATTATTCTTATTAAAGTTCAATAGCAAAAAATAGATTAAATTGTTCTAATATTTCCTTCAAAAACACCAACTTATCATCCAATGATGGGATATTAAATTCCAATAGATTTTTCATTTTTAGTGAATTAGTGCAAAAGCGACTTTCCTAACATCTCTTTTAAATTAATTCAAATAAAAAACACATGCATAAGTTTGATGTACATACATATATAATTTTAATTTTTTAATACTCATTTTCACTTCAAGATTTGGATTTTTTGGCTCTATTTGTAAAAAAAATTCTAACCATTCCTTCCAAAGATAATTATTCATTAAAATTCTTTATAAAAATGAGTAAATATTAAACAATTTTGGAAAGAAGTTTCTACAAATGCATATACTTGTTAAAACTAAAAAATTGAATATCAAGATGATTTAAATGTGAATAGTGGAATGCAGGGTTGTACAAAAAAATAATATCAAGAGAATCGAATATTTAGATAATCTAAAAATGCTAGATTCCTTTGACATTAGGTGTGTATATCAAAAGAATTGCCTTACAATTTATAAACTTTATAGAATGAATCCATTCATTCTTGTATTTGTACATAAAATATAATAACTACTATCAAATGTTGGTCAATACAAATGCATATCAATGGATGTTTTATAAAAAATTGTCTACCGTAATGATGAATTTATATCTCTCACAATATTTTATTCAAACTACAAGTTGTCGGCAATATGTTAGTTCTTGTCATATAATAAATTTTCATAATATTTTTGTAATCATGATTGTGAATAAATGAATGGTTTTATTTTATGCTTACAATATATATTTTAGAAACTAATAAAAGAAATTGTTCGCTTTGTGGTCAAAAAGCTTGAATGTCATCAGAGTGGCTAAAATAAATAAAAATTATTTGGTTTTCAATTGTACACTTAAATGAAATATGTTTGAAATGTGAAATTGTAGTGAGAATATGTTGACTAAGTTGGAAAATTTGGCGTGTTGTCCGTTACTAACATCTTTAAATGTTTCAAACAACCATCTCAAAACAAGTGATTCTATAGAGCACCTTAAGCAATGTCTTAACTTACGGTAAAAATAATATATGTATGAAGCATCATATCTCCACTTATTGCTAATTTCATTTAATAGTATTTATAATAACTTTGAAGAGTTGCCTTCATTTTTCATTTAATTTATAGATGATTATTTTGTTAAAATTTCATTAAGTCCTTGACTCTTAATTTCATTCCAAACCATTTGCGTTTATGTTTAAATTTATTTAATGAACTATTGAAGAAAATTTTAGGATGTTAGACTTGTCAAAAAATCAACTTGAAGATGGAGAGCAATTGCTAGAAGTCTTGAAGGCAATGCCTTTGCTATCTTGCTTATATCTATCTGGAAATCCATGTATTCGAAACATTCCAAATTATCGAAAGGTAATAATTTACAATATTTTTTATGCATCATAAAAACAATTATTGTTTGTACTTAGTGATTATACATCTAAATAATTTCCCATTGTAGTAAAGAGTTGTGATATCTAATTCAATATTCAAAACTCATATCTTCTTTAAAATCAAATAATCAATTGACTACACTAATGTGCATATCAATAATTCATACTACCATATAAAATATTACTCTTTAATCTAAGAATATTTAAGCTAAGAATACATTCTAATGTATTTTGTGGTAAATGAAATGGTTATTTTGAAGCAATGGTGGAGAATTTTTTTTCAATTTTTGCAAAATTAATATTAATTAATTAATTTTTAGCATCAATTGGCCATTCCCAAACAAAAGATGGGAAATATCAAGCTAACACATGGCAAATGAAAGCAGGGCTAACAGACTATAATATCATCATTACCAAGTTTAAATCATTTAGACCACACTCCAATCTATTGGAGTGAACGAATTTATGCAGATGCTTGGTGATTATTTTTACAAAATACATTTATGAGTTCTTACTGAATATTTAACTAAAATCACTTAAAATATAATTTAGAAGTTTGTAAATTAAACTTGTTGTTATTTTCAAAGATACAAAATGATTATTATATTTCCTATTTCAATTCCTTCAATGTTTTTTCTTATTATAAATCTATATATTTTTAACATAAGTAATCAATTTATTATAGGAAAAAGGGAGGAGATGAAGCAGTAAAATTAGCAAGAGACAAAGTATGTAATAGTATAAGGGAAAACGAGAGACTTCAATTTGAAGGTGATTATTGAAAAATATACAATAGAATAAAAATACAAGTTAATTTACTTGTCATTGTAATGTAAATATTTAAAAACTATTGATTTTATTATCAATATTATTCCACAATTACTTATCAATATTTTTTGTATTAGTAAAGAATTTAAGATTACGATTTTAAATTTAATTCTTAATAATAAATATAATTAATGATAAACTCGTTGAAAATACTACTTGATTACCCCCTAAATGACTAAGCCGTCGTTGAACAACATATTAAAAATTCAAGTAGGTTCTTACAAAGTCTATTTTGAGTAGATCTTTCTAAATTTTTGTCAAAAGGTGTGGACATGTACCACCTTGTTGGCAATTCTATAATTTCAATGGGGTGCTTAAATCAAACATCATCTTGCCCAAAGTTTTTGAGCAAGTAGCTAGACAACTTTGGATAGCATGTAGAAAAGTCTTCTACCTTTGAAATTTCGCAAGTATGAGTATCTAGAATAATACAAGATGAAACTGAAAAAGAAAATCCTATAAAGGGTATAAATCTTACTATAGGAGGAGTTAAAACTTTGTTCACTATGTTAGGCAAGTTCAAAAAAAGATTTTTTCTTCTAACTTCAAATGCTATTATCATTCAATCTATGTAGTCAAAGTTTCTGAATTTTTTTTTCATTCATTATTATAGTAGTCTAATATAAGTTCATATATTTAAATTGCAAGAAATAAATTTCCACATTGCTCTAAAAATTGCAATTTTTGATAATTTGTGTCTAAATTGTGCCATAGTCCTTTAGGGGTTAAATTTTTTAAAAGTGTTTCCTTAAAACTACAAGTAGATATGATTTTTAAATTTTGGGGTGTATGAAATTTTTTGTATAAAAATTATGAATATTAAATCATTATTTTCTCATCTATCTTGCATATGTTTGTTAAATTGGATTCTAGAGGATATAAAAGTTTAGGTTTCCATTTTGCTTTATTTCTTAAGATGGCTTACTGTGGTATTAGTCCTCTTACACTCAAATTATTTCAAGAATAAAAAAAAAACTTTACTTTTATTTCCAATTTTTAATAATTCTAATGATGCTTGGTCTAATGTATAGAATTGTTTTCAAATACTTTGTTGTTGGTTTACACAAGAGTGACTTTGCTACATCATATTTCAACAAAAGTATTAAATCATTTTTCAATATTAACCTCATATAAATACTCAATTTTCAAATTCTATTTCAAAAATTTATGAATTTTAAAAATCATTTTAATTAAATTGAATATTTACTAAAAAAATGCACTATAATGTTATCTTTCTAAAGGTCTTAATATGTCTTTTATTTATTTTTTAATGTTTCATAAATTTAGTTTTAATCTATAATTGAAAATGATTTATTTAGAGAATTGAAGATTGATAATTTTGAACAATATATAAATCCATGTGAACGAAAAATGACAAAAAAAAGTGGAAAAAAATCACAAAAATACAAAAATATCATGCATAGAAATAATATTTGGAATCCAAAGTATTTCCAAAATTTTAATACAATAATGGAATTAAATTTCTTTTTAAAAATCAAATGATATAAAATTTGAAATCAAATAAGTAATAAGAAGAATATATTATATCCTATTATGATTATTCTTAGGTTTAAATATTGGTGGCATTGGATACTAATGCCAAAGATATGCTTAAAATTTGACTAATTCTTAAATTGTAAATTTATTATTTCAAGATTATAACAAAAAATTTGAATTACTTGATATTTTATCAATTTATGTATTTTGAAGATGATTTATAATACTTTTAGGAATGAAAAGGCTTCGACAACAAGCTGTTGAAGAACACATGAAATCTATAAAAACTCCTCTATTACAATTTGATGAAGATGAATTGAATCCTAAACCAATTGTATTTGATATTGAATTAGATAAGAGCATAACAAATTCAAATAATTTAATGTCAAAAAATGACCAAAGTCAAGGGAAACCTTTAGAAGTTTTTGAAACTTCTGATTTATTTGAGCTCAAAGATATAGATCTTGAAAGGGACTGGAAAACTCATACTACACAAGAGATAGACTCTAACATTGAAAATAACTTTAGTCCAAGAGAAAATAACGATAACAATAACAAACAAGAAACTTGTGGTGATAATTCAAAAGAATTCAAAATTGATCATTCAACATTGATAGAAGATCATTCTAAATCTTATTCTACCAAAGATTTACCAAGGACAATAGATAATTTTATCATTTCTACAAATAAAGATTTGACAATGACTAATAGCAATAATATTGCACTTGACAAGAATTTGTTGATTCAAAAGACTTGCATTCAAGATATCATCAATGTAAACTCTAATACTGAAGAACATGTTTCACACCATGATTTCAATATTGATTCCCAGAACCCACAAAATCTTGATGATTTTAGTGAAAAAAAATGCAATCCCAATGATGAAAATGAAACTAAAATTAATCAAGTTTGTATCTCTATGTACCCATCAGAAAATGAAAATGTACAAAATAAAAACGCCGACAAGAATAAAAAAAATCCTATGTACTTATATTCAGATGGTGATGTTCCACCAATTCCACGATTTCTAAACATTTCAAAGGTTGACAAGCCAAGAACCATAGTTCAATTGGAAACAAACAATTTATTAACAAAAGACCTCTCTAATTCAATTGGTTTTAAAAATGAAGAAATAGTAAAGGCATCTAGTGCATTTTTTGAGCTTGAACAAGAATTTGAAAATCATGAAACATCACATATTAATTTGAATTCAAAAGAACCACTACACACATCGAAAATACTTCAAAAATATGATATTGGAAGGACAAAAGAAAACATGTTGAATGATGCCTTTGTTGATTTCAAAGAAAATTATATAAAAGACAAAAACTCTAAATTAGATCTTATAAATAGTGGTATAAGTTATAATCAACATAATATCTTACCTGGCAAGGTTGATACACCATTTGAAGCACAAACTATGAATCTAGGAAATATAGGAGTATGTAAGGCTAAAGATAACATAGATGAAAAATCTTTCTTAGTTAATATTAGAAATGTACCTCATTCAATTTCACAACAAAATCTTCCACCTTTCACTCAATCTACACCATGTTCTTTAAATTTTGAGAAGGTACAAGACCATGAATATAAATTTGATGACATACCAAGCCAAGTTTCAACAGAAATTAGAAATATCAATGATGAAATTGAATTGAATTATGCATGTGACAAATTAAATGATCACAATATAAATATTTCTAAAAATATGGTTGAAAAGCTTGAAAAACATACGAAAAAAGAATGGAAAAAGCAAATTTTGAGTACAGAGTCCAATTGTGAAGATTTAAAAATGATTGATGGCAAATTAAATACATTTACAAGTAGTGTATATTCAATAAATGATGATGAATTAAAAAGAGATTTTTTTGCTTATATGGAATGGAATCTCATGAATAGAATGAATCACAATCTTTGCCCTAAATCCAAACACAATCAAGAAAATCTCATGGCCACAAATAATTATTCAAAATACACATGCAACAACTTATCTTCTATGGAATGCATGGTAAGTGAATATACTAAGACATTGTAAATGATAATTCATCTGTTAAATGTACATTCATGAATTTCCTTCGCTTCAATACCTATTTTAGATTGTTTGGATAATAAAAAAGAATAAACAATGGTAAAAGGTAACTACTCAATATTATTGCTGATTTTTAAAATATTGTGGTTTGCATTCATTTAATTACTATCATTCAATCAATACAGTGGTCAAATCCTTCTAACAATTTATGAATTCTTCTAATCAATTATTTTATCAATTAGATTTTAAAATATTATGGTCCACATTAATTTTAAAAAACATAGATGCCTAGAATTAGCAAGGTTCATAGCATTTGAAATAAACATTGTAGAGTGAATTGTTATTATTTTGAAATATGATAAAAATATATTACCATTGAGATTTATATTTAATTATTTCCTATTTAAAAATATAATTAGTTTCTAAAATATGTTCATATTTTTATAGGATGAAATTATTAATAATTCAAATTCAAATTTTAACCAAGAGACAAAATATAGTTTCATACCAAAGGCGAGACTAGCTAAAGAAAACAAAGATAGAGATTTGGCATTAGATAGATTTTATTTTATGAATTGTGAATCAGATACACTTGAGACAATTCCTCACAAGGTAGAAGAATTAATGAATCCTACATTGTCAAATAATTTAGAAAGTTTGTTGAAAAATAAATCAATAGCATTAGGGCAAAAGTGTGCTTCAGAAGAATCTGATGCAACAATGTCTGATACGACATCATTATGTGATGAAATTGATTATTTTTATAGCTAAGTCAATCTAGCTTTTGATAGTGAGTTTTGAATTGAAAATACAAACAAAACAATTTGATAATTAGGGGTGCTAGGATTTCAATCTCATATTTTCTTCAATACAATCTTTGAAGATGATAAAAACATTCTTGAATGTAATGAAAATGAAATTTTGTATGTTAAGATAAAATATTAAATTTTTTAGATATTCTAAATGTAAATTGACGTACATGCCCATAATAATTCTTGAAATTATCCAAAGATTTTTAATTACATTTGTTATTAGTAGGTTCATACATTTTGTATATGAAATTGAAAAAATCTATGTCTTGACTTAAGCCTTTATAAGTCTACAAATGTGAATTTTCAATAATAATGATAATAAATTTATATAAAAATTTAAACTATTCAGTGTTACATTTTTTTTGTTTCTAATTGACTAACAACCTTTTCTCACAATTTGTAAGTTATTAACAACTACCTTGCATCTTATTTACAATTCAACTTCAATGAATATGATTTCAAACAATTTCACCATAAAAAAGTCAAATGCATAATTTAGAAGGCATTACGTTAAAAATTATTATTTTCTATCATCAACAAAGTTGATCATATATAGAAACTATTGCATTTTGTGGAAAAAAATGCATATGATGTTTACACATTTGAATCAATCACACCCAATGGAATAATATAGTCAATATAAAAAAGCCTGTACATATCCATAATCTATAATTGATTGATGTGGACTAGAGATATACAAAGTAATAAACTTTTTAATATCCACAATTGCCTCATAAAGATGTCAAACTTTAACATTGTTATTTTCCTTTAACTATACCTTATGTATATCCTTACTCTTCTCCAAAGACAATTTAATCTAGTAAGACAATTTAATGATATGGACTAAAAGCATCTTATGAATGACTTTCAAAAGATTGTAGAAACAAAGAACACACCTATGTATCCAACCTTTTAGAAATTTTGCCAACCAATAATTCCTTATACAACTATTAAATACTTTCATTGATATAGAATTTTGAATTTGATGAAGTCTTCTTAGTAAAGATTGGATCAATCTTAGTGCATAGAAGTCTATCTTAATGGGACATTTATACTGTGTGCTAATTGAATACCATATGTAAATGAGTTTATGGACTCAAAATATATCTAAGGGTTCAAACCACTTCATTATCTCACCCATCTATACCTACCAACTCCAATTATTTACACAAAAATTAAGCCACTAAGTGCAGTAACATGTTACAAGTTATTTGAAACCTTTCATTTACAATTTTATTTCAAACAATGCACTTTTCAAAAGATCTAGTGAGAATGTCCCATGAAGACAACAAAAATGGCATGTTTGGGTGCTTTTACAACACTAAACAAATTTTGAACACTTTGTGTTATTTTCTTTGTAAATTATTATTTTGATATTAACAATCTTAGTTTTGAATGTAAAAAATAGGAAGAAAACATGATCTAGTTTTCATAGAAAAAGTAGATTTTTCCTACTTCAAATTCTTGCATGTTGTTAGTCAAATGGTTGCTTGCTGCTTGGATTTTAGGAATTTGCTATTTAGGTAAAAACACCCTAAATCGTCCACGTACCCATTCCTAACAAGCAGACTTCTATTAAAAGTGTTCCCAAAAGTGCAATCAAACTATTTCTATACTTAATTGTAATTGTGACTACTGATCCTTTAGATTTTGGTTTCACAACCATGCTAAGTGATGGTTTCAATGGCTTAGAGCATCACCACCCGTCTTGCAAAATGGATGAACTTGGTAAGAGGCTGGGGCAAAAGCCTTGGGTGGCTTGCAAAGTGGAGGTGTTTTGCAAGCAAAAAGCGTGTCTTGCAAACCATATGAGACAAGAACACCAACACTTTCCCCCATAGTATAGACCTTTAGCACTATAGCCCATTGGATGGACCTTGCAAAGCGGTCCAAATTTGGGAACTTATAGCATACTATGGGTGGGGCAGTTTGGCTTGCAAATTGGATGGCCCCACATTTTGCAAGCCAAATCACCCCGCATTTTGCAAGACGGGTGGTGATGCTCTTGGAGAGCTTCCACTTTGAAAATTCATAGTATTTACATAACTTAACCAAAATCCTTTATTTTTTTAAAATTCATGATTTTCAATTCCTAATACTACCTAAATGTTTTTTCCTTGGAAAAGGTGGCTCCAACTTTGTTGGAATGCTTATTTTGACTTTGTTTTGGGTGTTTTCACCTTAGTTCCTGAAACTCCGAAATTTCTTCCGTCCTGCACCCTGGACGGACCCTTTGCCGACTTCCTGGAGGCTTCAAATTCAAGCTGAGCTCCCGACTCCAGTTCCTAGCTGGGTCCATGGCCCTCGCAGTCGTCGGCAATGCAACAATCCGTGAAGCTTGCCAAGGAAGCTGGAGCCCTCAACTCATAAATCGCACCCATGTCTGCAATCTCATGTCACCCAATGCTTTTCCGATTTTGCTCAACAGGTTTGTAAGAACTGCAATGCAACAAGCCCTTGTTAAGAATCAGAAATTGTTGGGAGATGGATCCCCTGAAGAAAATGCAAGAGGCTGCTCAAGCCGTGGTGCGATTCGAGGTCAAGGGAATGCCGGATTCTGACGCCGTGTTGGCCCAGTGCAAGAGTTGGGGGATCACTGCGGAGTTGAAGCTTCATCAAGCGGAGGGTGTGGCATGGCTCATTGGACGATACGCACTGGGCGTCAATGTCATTCTGGGTAAGCAGCTGGAATCCTCGCAATTTGGGAGACTTTTTTAATGAATGGAGGAGTTCAGAGTTCACGGAATTAGTTGGGATGCGAATTGGTGATGTTGTGTAGTTATAGGAGTTCAATTAACTCTCATCGATGGGCTACTCTTTTGGTTGTTGCGTTGTGCCAATCTTGTATGAAAGTTCTTGAAGGAATTGATGAAGGATTGGTGTGTTGGATCGTGAATTTTGATGAGGAGGATGTGATTAGGGTTTGATTTGGTGAATCGAGAGTAGAAGGATTTGAATGACTTGCCTGACATGTTTCTGGTTGTGGTGATTTGCAGGGGATGAGGTGCGGCTTTTCATATGAATGCTACTTTTGTGATTCGAGTTTTGACTAAGAATCTCGATTCTTCGTCAGGGTTCAGGGCTTTAAACTCTAATGGACACAGAGGACCGAGTCGTGAAATTTTAGCACTCTTTGATTGGGTCGTATGTAGACTTTCTTTTATTTAATATTGATGTCCATTTTGACCAGCAGATGTCATTTTTTTTCCACTGATTCTGGTGATATAAAATTTGGTATCGTCTGAGTTATATTTTGCACGATATGATCAATTGAATTAGTCATTTTTATACCATGAATCCTTGGTCTTTTAGGGTTTAAGACACGAGAGGAGTAGCTTTCACCGTTAAGTATTTAGTCCTGGTAGTATTTGCTGATGTAGGGTACTCTAAGCTTGTGACTTGTGCCTGCAGATGGGTTTAGGGAAGACGCTGCAGTCTATTGCCTTGCTTGCATACCTCAAGTCTGCGCGATCTAGCAAAGGCCCATTTTGTAAGCTTGTGTTTATCCTGCATTGTTTTGGTCTCTTATTATTGGTCTCTTCTTTTACCACAAGGATCATGTTTGTCTATTGGAGTAATCTATCGTTCAAATGCCTCTCGTAGATGGAGTTGAACTATTGTACTATTGAACACTTTACACAATGCACCAACATTAAAAGTGGGCTTGAATATTTATCAATGTTAATGTTCTGGCAGTGGTAATATGCCCGTTGAGCGTTACTGAGGGATGGGCTCTGGAGACGGCACGATTTGCACCGCATTTGAGGGTGCTGCGCTATGTTGGAAACAAGGAGGAGAGAGAAGGATTTCGTCAAAGAGTCAGTGAATACGTCAATGTGCAGGCCCCAGCAGCTCGTGTAGGTTCTACTTCTTTTAACTCCAAAGCACCACGAAAATGGGCGTCATATTTATTTAGCTCTTTTGATTTTCATTCGATTTAGTTTTTGACCAACCCATGCAATGTTCTTTATTGACTCTGCTGATATAAAATTTAGGTATGTCTGAATTATATTTCTCATGATGTGGTCAATCAAATTGGTCATTTTAAACCATTAAATCTCCGTTCTTTAGGGATCAATGCTTTTGTACCTGAGTTGTGTGCTTCGTTGGGGAGATTAGTCTCTGAATTACAATTTCTTAGAAGTTGGAAGTGATCTCCTCTTCGTTCAGACTGTTCGGGGTCTGTTAGGTCAAAGACTCAATCAAGATGCTGGCCAGAAGTTGCCTTTTTGTCCATCTTGTATTTGAGTTTCGGGGCGTAGCTAGACCTTCAGTTTTTCTTACTCCCGTCTTCACTCAATGGCATGTTCCCTTTTTGGAGGTCTTGCAGGCAGATCCAGACTTGCCGTTTGATGTTCTCCTAACGACCTACGAGCTTGCGATGGCTGATGTAACATTCTTGAGTCGCATGCGCTGGCGCTATGCTATCATTGATGAAGCCCAACGACTTAAAAATTTCAAAAGTGTATGACTCCCACGACAGCTTTTGTTGTTTTGAGGCGTACTTGATTGCTGGATTGGAAGTATTTTCGCGGTCTGTAGATGTACTTGGAGTATTTATCTCCAAGCTTGTACCATATGCTCTAGAGGTCACTAATTCCGGCATGTGACGATTCAACGAGCAGGTTCTTTACAAAATTCTTGATGAGCAGTATATGTTACCTCGGCGCTTACTGCTCACTGGAACCCCAGTGCAAAACAACCTCACAGAGCTTTGGGCATTGCTACACTTTTGCATGCCTCTGATCTTTGCCGATCTTGAAGAATTTCTTGATGCTTTGGGACCAGCTGCCACCGCTACTCATAAAGGTAGAGAGTGCACTTACATTGTCCGGTTCATAATAATTTGGTTTGTAATGCGTGGATGTGTAATGTATGGAGCATGTTTTAGGTGCATTTTTGCTTTAGCATTCGACCTTTCACTGTACTATAAAACTATACTCATTCTGTTTTGTGATGGCAGATCTGGACAACGTTGTTGATAAGGAAGACTCAAGTCTGGCCACGCTACGGGAAATTGTCAAAGTTTTTATGTTGAGACGTACCAAAGCTGCCCTTGTGCACTCAAAAGCTCTTGACCTTCCCCCTCTCACTGAAGTAACTATGTGAGTTAGGATATACGCGTATTTCGCTGCAGTGTTGTGTACATTTTTCGTTGTTAATAATAAAATTTGATATTATGACGCAAATTTCAAGGAAAGACTATGAACTCACTGATGATTGAAGTATTTAAGGATGTTAGATGGTCCAACTATTATTGGATGTCCGACTCGATCCTGTTCTCATATGTCCAAATTCTGATGTGAATGACGTCATCTACTTACATATCGGCATGTGATGGACAGATTTGCACCCATGGCCAATCTTCAGAAGCATGTGTATGTTTCAGTACTGAAGAAGGAATCTCCAAAGCTTGTTGGTGACAATAATGGAGTAACGACGTCATTGCAGAATATTGTGAGTGTTTGAGATTGAAGATGCGTAGACTGTAAACTTTTATGTATGTCACCATACAGCACAGTTGATTTTTTCTCATATAAAGAGTTTGGATTGTGCAGGTTATGCAGTTAAGAAAAGCTTGTAGCCATCCTTATCTATTCGATGGCGTTGAGCCAGAACCATTTCAAGAGGGCGAGCACATTGTTGAGGTACGATTATTTTCATACTGCTGATGTCTTAGTGACACCAGGAGTATTGTAGCTTTTTCACTTAGTCTGAATCTTCTAGTACCGCATCAGTACCACGACACTGTTTGCTTGGGTGATTTCTGAAGTATCAAAGTTGATGAAACAATAGTCAATCTGTTGTGGAAATAATGGATTTTCTTAGTCATAATGCTCTCGTTCAGAGAATATTTTGCAATGACTTGTAGCTTCTAATTTGCTCCAGGCCAGCGGAAAGCTCATGATGCTTGATATGATTCTGAAAAAGCTGCATGCTGGTGGCCATCGTGTTCTTATTTTTGCCCAAATGACTCGCACCTTGGACATTCTTCAGGTTTGCTCAAGTTTGACACACTCTGCCACCCTCGTTGTGCATCTCACATCATGTGTGAATCTATATAGAACTTTCAGTCGATTGAAACGACATAGAAGTGGACGCTTGAAACCTGGTCGGATAGTCCCTGATTAGTCTTGTAATTCTCTAGAGTTTTAGTGGAGAGTCCACTCCCAGAGGTGTTTTAGAGAATTTAGCGACGTTACAATTGACAGGGTGAACGCAGCTAGATTTTCTAGAATAACTCTCTCTGGGACGTTGTCTTCGTTCATAGTCCCCTAATCTGTCGTGCAATGTGATCCTCTTTCTTCAATCTAACTGTCTTTAACTTGTCCGTTTCAATCGCAGGACTACCTAGAGTATCGGAACTTTTCTTATGAACGCCTCGATGGGTCAGTTCGTGCAGAGGAGCGGTTTGACGCAGTCCGCAGCTTTAGTGCAGATCACTCAAGACGTGGTGGTGCTTCTAAACCTGGCAGCGCATTTGTATTCTTGCTCACTACCCGTGCAGGAGGCGTTGGCTTGAATCTCGTTGCTGCTGATACCGTAAGTTTACTCGCTGCTTCGAAGGTTTTATTCCCGTAAGATCAGTAGCATGTGGTATAATAACTGCAAAAGCGAGATGCTCTATGCCTTGTCACAGCATGTGGTTTATCCATTACGCAATCACTCAATGGACGTGACATCGTGACACAGGTTATCTTCTATGAGCAAGACTGGAATCCTCAAGCTGACAAGCAGGCATTACAACGAGCACATAGAATGGGGCAGATATCACCAGTTCTGGCTATCAATCTGATTACGCCTCACACTATCGAAGAGGTCAGTGTTCTTGAGATTAGGGCTTTCAAACGAAAATGGATTCAGTTACTGATAGGAGATTGTATGAATGACAGTTTCATTCACTGAGAGTCTCTGATTTTTGTAGAGAAGCGGAGGGTATGGTGGCCATGAATGGTTGATGTTAATCTCTTCACATCACTTATGAAAATACTTGGTGCATTTTCATATAGTCTGAAGGGGGTTCCATTGGAATATTTAGCTTCAAGTTTGTCATTCTGCTTATTCGGATGGAATTGTTTCCTGCTTTGATATTCGGAAGTTTGTTCGCATTTGTTCTGTTGCAGGTGATAATGAGGAGGGCCAAAAGAAAGCTGGAGCTTACTTACAATGTGATTGGCCGGGATGACGTAGACTTGGAAACTCATGGACCCGCAAGTGCTGGCTCGACGGACCTGCGATCCATGATAATGTTTGGGGTTCACACACTTCACAAATCTGATGATTCCAAGGATATGGAGATAGCTGAAAACTCAGAGCTGAGAGACATTGTGGATGCTGCTTTGTCCCAGCGTGGAAAAGCAGGTACTGCCTTGTCAAATTCGACTGAATTTGGCAATGTTGGACTCGTGACTCTGGATTCCCAAGATGATGAAGCTGAGAATTTCTACAATTTTGAGGGCAATGACTTCACAAAGGTGAGAATCAGGTTCCGGGCTCCTATTCTGGTAGTGTAATGTTTTTGTATCATAAACTCCTATTCTTGTCTCGTACACCAGCTCGAACAACCCTCCGCGTGCTTTCGTTTTCTTCTGGATACTGACTACCTGTTATCTAACTTATTTTATTGATCAGAAGTATCTATCCCTCGCCTTCCAAGTGACATCAATTGTTTGCAAATTTTTCTCTTGACATATAACTGTTACTGAATTCAGATAAGGATGTACTAAAATTTCTGTGGGTTTCTGCAGCTGGCTGATAAAGCCTTACTGGAATCTTGGGCTGTAGATGCGAATACAAATAGGGGAAATGAACTTGGCACTCGGCGATCACGTAAAGGAAGAGCATCTGCGTCGGGAACTGACGAAGATCAGGAAAATTTGAGGGCTCAGAAGAGGCAGAAAGCCGAAGATAAGAAACATGCAAAATGGCAATCGCTTGGATATCATTCATTGGCCATAGACGATCCCGGAGACGGACTCCTGCCAGATTCCTCGGATGACGATTCGGGCAACGATATTCATTTCGTAATTGGTGACTGCACAAAACCTGTGACAACGAGCCCAGACGAGCCCTGCATCATACTATCGTATACTTCATCACTTTTGTGCTCTATTTCATTTCTGCTCCTCATTGATTTTGCACTATTCATTCTATTTTCTTATGTAAAGTTATATTCTACAATCAAAAACATGTTTGTCGAATGGAAGACCTCCAGCAAGGCGCGTGACAAGATTCACTATTAAAATCCTCTCAACCCTCCTTGAGTTATTCTGGAAGGCCTAGCCACGTTTAACCTTGCCAATTGTAACGCCATATACGGTAGTTTCTTTAGTAATGGCTTGGTTTTTTTGAATTCTTTTTTGAGGGTAGGTTTTCCATTGATGATTGATGGAAATTGTGCAATATTCTTTTGAGAATGCATTACGTAACATGCAAATTTTGGTCTGCTGTAAATAGCTCCTGTGCTTGAAACGAGTATCCTTGTATTCATGGCAATGTTCTAGTATTCTTGTATTATCCCTTTTGCTCACAAATTCTACTGGTTTAATAATACGTGGTTGCTGTGTGGTCAGATTCGTTGATAATTCTGGAACGTGGGGCAGCGGAGGAATGTTCAGTGCTGTTGCCAGACTTTCTTATAAGGTTCCACAAGCCTACGAAGCAGCTCACGAAGCTGATGATTTGCACCTCAGTGATTTGCATCTTGTTCCCGCATCTGGTGTGCCTCTTTTCTGGTCATACTGAGAACACCTTCTAATCATTTTTCCAAGCTAAATTTAGTAAGTTTACTTTGGAAGTTAACAGCCCATTGCAGGAACTTTCAAAACATGTTTAGGCATGATTTCTATCATTGAAAAATTTCGCCATGATTTTTTTTTCTCTTGATGTCTTTCTTCAAACTTATTGTATGATTTATTTCTCAATTCCTTCAGATATGGAAGCAGACACTTGGTCTTTTGTGCACTTCCGGTTTAGTGGAGTTGAAGGTTTCTTGTCTGGTACTGATTCAACTGCTGTTGCCAATGTAGGAGCCCTAAGATTTGTAGGGCTAGCTGTTATCCAAACGTACAACCGCAGGAGAAAGGTCCCTCGCAGTGACATTTCCATGTCTGCCTTCGAAACGTGTCTTCGCAAAGTTGTGACCGCAGCAAAGGCGCACTCTGGTACACTACATTATATCCAATCTAAAATAATCCCTCTCCCATATTCCAGACATGCTTAATTTAGGGTTACTAATCAGACTTGTAGGCAACCAAAACGAATTCAGAGTTTTATTTCCTGACCAACTACTGTTTCAAGGCCCCTCGAAATTTGAGCTCTGGTATACCCACGTCTCCCTAATGTCACAGCCTAGGCACCCAAAATGCACGTGAGTACATGCAGTTCTGGATCATTGCAACAGTCAAAAGTGTTGCATGTAAAATTGATATTGGGGTTCTTGGAGTCAGCAAGGTGGTCTACATCCCTTTTCGCACTTGTCAAACCCCTTATTATCACGTGCACAGTACCTGCCACTTCTTGTAACATAGTAAAATGTGAAAACTAGAGTGAGGTTCGCACTTAGTACACCTGTTCTCTAGTGTTTGGTTAGAGAATAGAGGAAATGAGATTAGAGGTGTGACAAAAGAGGTTTGGATGCACTGTCTTTGATTATAATCCATGTTTTTCTCGCAGCCTCTGTGCATGTGCCAAGAATTGGGTCTCGTGGTGCACAAGGAACGAACGAATGGTACTCAGTGGAGCGTCTTCTTCGCAAATATGCGACCAGCTACGACGTTCCTTTCTATGTGTAAGCTAATATGAACTTGGCTATGTGCATCAAACAATAGACATTCATCTGATTAGGTCCCAAAATATTATCCATGACATAGTTTTAATGTGTGACAAATGGTATTTCATAATGCCATTTAGAGGTGGTCATATGAAGGAGGTTTGATTGGATTTTCAGTTGCTCTAAGATTTCTTGAAGACGTTACGATGGCTCTGTTTCTACAACTTTGCATACGGTATTGTCCATCAGGCTAACCTGTGTCCTGTAATCCTACACAGATACTATTACCGAAGAAGTTGAGGTGCTTGGGATACGTTGGCAAACTACTTACCAGCGTGTGCTTCCCTGCACATTTTGAAGAAGGGTTCAAGAATTTTTTTGTACAGTTGATTGGCTTTAGCACTTATGATATTTCCTATTTGAAAATTTAGTATTATTAATACTGCCATGAAAAATGACATTAAGGAATTCACTCCAGGTCGTGGTGAACGCTGTCGGTAGGGTCCTTGGAATTCACTCAAAATCCAAATTCTCGAAAAACTTGGATCATATCTTTAAGGTGTGTTCAAAGTGCACATGATTATGTGGGGATTTGTATTGTTGTGACAATGTAGTGTTTCTTTATGAAAGTGAAATTAACCCTACTGGGGTATGTTTCAATTAGAAACTGTCAATAATTGTCACTTTCTAGTGCATGAAGGAAATATGAAAAAGAAAGTATAAAAAAAAATTCGATTGTACAAAACTGTATGTAATTACTATGGGAATGTGTGTCAAAATTCCGAAAAGGTCAATTCAAAATCAACAGTGTAGAAATTTGTCCAAATTTCCAATTATCTATTTTACAAACAATTGTCCTTTATGGGTTAACCCCTAAAGGCCGTGGCACATTTTGGACACAAACTGTGAAAAACTGCCACTTCTTAGAACAGTAAGAAAAACATGAACAAAAAATGTTTTTTTTCAAAATTTAACCGTACAAATTTGTACTAGACTACTATGGGAATATGTGGAAAAAATTTCAGAAACTTTGACCGCACGGATTGAAAGATTATAACGTTCGAAGTTAGAAGAAAAAGTTTTTTTTTGACCCTGCCCGACAGGGCCAGCAGACTTTAACTCCTGTAAAAATGAGATTTTTACACTATACATGATTATTTTTTTTTACATTTGTATCTGAAATCATGTAAATTACATACCTGTAAAATTTCAGAAGTAAAGGAGGATTTTTGCAAAATCTGCCCGATTAAAAAAAAAGTTCGGGGCAGCATAACTTTTGATCCGGGCATCTGATCGAAAAAAAAATTATATTCCCACTTAGGGGGTACATGCGTACACCTTGTATCAAAAATTTGTGAACATCCAACCAAAATTGACTTCATAGGAACCTACCCGGATTTCGATTGTCCGTTCGACGGACAATTGTCCTTTAGGGGTTAACCTTTTAAGAATGATGAGGCCAAAATGTTGCCAATGAAGAATGTGCCTGTTGGTCCAAAAATTGAATCATTGTTGGCAAAATACCTTGGTGATTGGTTGTTTTAGGGTTAAAATACTTGAGATTTCAAGGATAGGCCTTATAAGGTTGTTGTGGACACTAAGCATTCGATGGATGACAAAGAATCCTTCTATGTAGTTTGAGCATAAATGTTCATCTTTGGAATTTTGTGTGGAAAGCGGAGGTCTTGCATAGTAGTTTGACCTCCAATAAGTACTCTGGGATTTTTTTGTTAAAGCAAATGATTCACACGGCACTAAAAAGGATGATTTTCACTATAACAAGCTTGGTGTTCCAAGATTAAAATTGAAGGGCACCTTAGCTTGTACTTCTTCATGAAGTCCAACCCAAAACATTAGCCTTTGAAATGACATTTTGGCCTAGACTTTTCCTCTCCTAAGGCAAAAGGCATCAACAAATTTTGCCCCTATCATTTTTTACTAAATATAAATTAAAAAATTTACATATGTAATGTATAACTTTTATAAATTCTTGAATTTATGTCGTCATAAGAAGGTGCCTCCCTCCCAATACATTGGTGCCTCTTTCTCATATATTTTAAAGATATGAGTGAGGCATCAAATAAAAATCTTACAATTTCACAAAAAGTGACAACCTAACTTGTATTCACTTGTTGATTTCTTGTTATTTCATGCATGGTGTAAGTGCATGAGAGACATGGGTCTCCCAATTTAGGTGGAAATCATAAATGGATACTGATAAGGTTGTTGGCTCAATGAAGTCAAAAGAATTTGGAACTTTGAAAATTGGAAGTATAGTAGTCACTATATGGGACATATTCTATTTGGTTTCAACCTTCCTAGTTTGGATTTTTTCCACCTTTCCTAGAAGATGTTTTTGAAAGGGTGGTCTAGGATCCTTTTACCACTATCAAATTCCTCAATATCACATTGTATGTAAATTTAAGAGCCCATGATAGTGTAAGAATGAGACTTTGAACTAAGTACATCCAATATTTCATTTCTTAGAGTTTGGTATGAAGAATGAACTAATGTGATACTAGTGAACATGATCTAGTAAAACTAGCTAGGAGGTTTTGTCCTTTAGACAAAAGTAAACCAAGACTACAAAGAAGGAAATGCAATTTTTCATCAAGTTTTTATATAGTTTCATTGATAGAATATGGACTTCATTAAAACCCCTTAAGGACAAAGAGTAGTCCAAATTTCTAAATGAAATTTGGAATAATAATTGAATGAAAACATTTAAAAAAAAGTTGTAAGACTAGATTCGTACACCAAATTCATGCAACTATACTAAGTAATATTTTACAATAAATTTTGATACCCCAAATTGAAAATTCTGTAAATTTTTACTATAGAGTGAATATTTCTAATTTTCACAAGATTTTTTTTCAACATGTTCAAAATGTTCATCTTTAATTAAGGTGATCTTTTAGATTTTTATTTTACTTATTTATTGAAGTTGTTATAAGAGTCTTTTTTAAATGGAAAAGGTTGGTTTTTGAAGTTAGACATACTGATTCCCCTTGAACTATAGAAGACTTACAAAAGGAAATTGTGAAAATCTATATTGTACAAATAAAAAAAAACTAACACAAGAATCTACCTATATTTGGAAGGATGGAAAAGTGAAGACTCTATGTGCTCAAGATTTGTTTGCATTCATCCATTGTTTAAAATTTGAATGTTTGGTCATTTAGGGGTTAAGTTGAAGTCATAGTAATTATATTCTAATTTTCAACAATGTGTTTAACTCCTAAAGGACTAAAGAACCCACTTTGTTGAGTGATTCCTTAAGAACCCCTCACACCTAGTCTTTGAGTGTCCCGGTGCCACCGGCACACCCCAACTTTGAATGGCCATAACTTCTAGCCTACTAGTCCAAATCACACGTTCTTTGGACGGTTAGAAGCGTCTTCTCAAGAGCTTTCCAAGAATGTATGACATGCTACCATGACCTTTGTAACCAAGGCGCTATTGCGCCCTGTTTGCTAGGGAGTCTCTCATCTCTCCCTTCTTAGCCTATTGCAAGGCTTGGGAAGTCACCCCTAAGGTCCCCCTTGCTCAATAAGGCACTTCGGGCACCCCAAGGAGATAGGGGTGTGACAAAAGATTCTTTAGTAGTCACCTTCGCGAGCACCTTCGTCCACAAAGTTTTGCCATTGGTTGCTTAGGAATCCACCCTTGGTAAACAAATTGGAGGACAATTAGGTGTCTTCTTTTTCAAAATTAAGAAAAAAAAAATTATTTTTATTTTATTATACTATGACAACGGACCTAGCATGCTATGACAATTTACATTGCAATATGCTAGGGCCAAGAATCCAAATTTGAAAATATTGTAAGGAAGAAATGTAAAGGAGGGTGAAAAATTAAGGGCCTTGTCATTCATTCCAGCTAGAAGACCCAAGCTGTGGTCATGGACACTTTTCTATGCTTCTTCACCTTGAGCTTTACTCACAATGTTATGAGTTCCAATTCCATTCTAGTTCTATGATCTTGTATAAATTAAATGATATTAAATTAAATTTTACTTTGGGAGCACAAGTTCCTAAAGCCCTTCAGGTTTAAGGTGCCACTTCTCAGACTTCTTCTTGTTCTCGGTTGCTCACTCACTACTCTTTTTGCACTCTACTTCTTTTAGCTCTCTGTTCTTCTTGCACTCCACTTCTTGTCTTGTTTCTAGTGCTTAATTAGAAGTGCCTTGTGGTCGGGGATGGCTAGCACGTCTCTTTGAGAGGGTGTACTTGTTTGAGGGCATCAAAGAAGGTTTTACATGAAGTTCAGTATTGTAGGAGGTTGTGTCATATTGGGAGCATATGTGGTTGCATGGCAAATTGATGGAGTTGTGGAGAAGATTCAACATACACACTTCCTTTTTAAAACAGTAGTGCGCATAAGTATTGTTGTTGCAACAACTTACAAAGAAACATGGTAGTTGTTTCTTGATTCTAAACCCCAACTCTCAACAAGGGAACCTTGGCAAATTTCATTTCCTTGTTCCTATTCGTTCGTTATGCATTATATCTATGATGTCGTATGAGAAGACCCACTCAGGTGATTTTGTGATTATACTTGCGTAGAGGTTTGCGCTGACATTTTTAATGGCAATGATGGCCAATTTTAGTAGTGAACATGTAAATTTACATTTTCCAGTGGGAGTGGGTGGTGAATTTTCATTCTTGTTATAGGTCCCTTTATGTTGCCATTGGTTGCCAAGGTAGTTGCTTTATAGACAATTGAGTGTCCTATTTTTTTCCTTTTGGTGTCTAATGTGAATTTTTATTTACAATTTTTTTTATGATTAATTCCCTTGAACGGTCCTAGACAATTAGAAAAATGAATGATTGTCTAGTGGATGGGATTTGCCTTTGATCAATGCTTTTTGCACTTCCTAGCTAACTATCCACTAAAAAGACAGAGCACTTCCTACTCAATTAATTAGCCCCCCCCTCCTCCAAAAAATTAGTAGCCATTGATCATTTTTGAAAAAAAGTAAAAACACCCCCTTCCCTACCGTTGATCCTAATACCATACATATATCATATATATGGATATGGATACAGAAATAGATACGGATAGGAATAACAAATACAGAAATAGATACATATTATCCCATATTGATTGTCAGATGACTTCATTTTGAAAAATACAAGAGTGAGGGGGGTTATTGTTTATTCTCATCAGGGGGGGTAGTGTTTCTTTCCATGAGGTGGAGGGCTTGTGCAATTAAAATTGAATCCAATTTTAATTGCCTCAGACAATCTTCTTCACTATCCACTCTAAAGACAGCCTTCACACATTGTTCTTTCATCATTGGAAATGTTGCACTCCCTCGGTTTCCAAGTTTTAGTTGGATTGACTTTTCAGAAAGAAATAAAAATAACCAAGAATACCTCAAGATCAAACATCTGACATTTTCGTTAACTATGATCACAATGAATTAGTTACATTGGCAAGGAATTTAGTACCTTAAAAAGCAAGTGGATAATAAACTTAGTTGTACTTTAACCCCTAAAGTTCCTTAACTAATATGTGTTCACCAACAATGCTCCAAAATTGCCACTTCTAGTACACATAAAAAAATTAGAAAAAAAATTATTTTTGTACACATGTAACTATGGGATCTTGTTGTACATTGTTTTCAAAAGATGTGGAAAAGATTTCAATAATTTCCATTGTGGATTGCAAGATATTAGCATTTGAAGTGACAAAATTTTTTTTTTGGCCTTGTGAAAAATTGGGCAGCTGTACTTCACAAGATCAGATTTGTATGTAAAAGTGTCCAAATTGGTGGTGCTTATTTGGATTCATTCTTCAAGGCAAGCTAGCTACATGATTGCTTGAAAAATTTCAAATCATTTAGAACTTTACAATATATAGGAAAAAATAGTAAGCAAAAAGAAGAAGAAAATGAATCAAAATACTAATAAAATTGTTAAGAATTTTCTTAAGGAACTGGAAAATGCCAATCTCAATGGTTATAATGTTGTAATAAACAATCTACATTCTATGATTTTATTTTTTTCAAAAAATATGGAAAATTGAGTTAAATAAGGGACTTCAAAGTTTATTTTAGAGTAGAAATTTCATAATTGATTGCAAACTAAAACTCATCATAACTTTCATCTCATTGATGAAAATAGAATGATTCAAAGCTTTTTCTGTATATATAAATCTAGAAAATCAATTTCAAATTTTTATTTTTGAAAACAATGATTTTTTATGATCTCCCCAAGGTACTTGAGTTGAAAAACAAACAACATTTTGCGTCATGACTTTTCACTTGTATACTCAAATGAAATTTAGCACTCCTAGAAGATATTCCTTGTCCACACCCTGTAAAAAAATTTCAGCCTAAATAAGTCAAATTTTTGCTCACATATTCCTACCTAAAACAGTTATATTGCCCAAAACACAAGACCATTCCTTATGGGGCTAAGTAAATGTTCCAACATGAGATGATCTTAATATATCATGGGTAGTTATATAGTTCAATGGTGGAACATTAGAACACTAGAATAAGATGACCCTAGAATGTTTATTTGAACACTTCAAAGTGGACTAAAATTAGATGATTTAAAATAAACCATTTAAAAGTGGAATAAATGTAAAAATTTCTAATATTAAATCTAGAATGTAGAACAACTTAGTTATAACATTAAATTAGAAAGCACAAAAATTACCCTCCACAATATTAGCACGCCCTTTCTATTTTATATTTGAAATCTTTGAAGTATTCAAAGCAAGCACAAAGTATGTAGACAAAGATAAAACATTATTGTGTTATGAGTGTGACATGTAGGTTTGCAATGAATACCTCATATTGATGCAATTTTTTTTTTTTTTTTTGTTTAACAAATGAACTATTGATGCTCCTTTGAAAAACTTTTAAAAAGACCAAAAAATCTTTCTTAGACATTAGAATTAATCATAAAGGTCATCCCTAGTTGTAAGGTGTAAGAGGAAGATTTAAATGAGAATTACACAAGAAAATGCAATACCAAATTCCATCATATCTCAATTTTGATGCTCCAAGTAGTTTTGTCCTACACTTTTCCAAACTCCGGTTCCCAGTTCAACATTGCATACATTTTACGATTAACTCTATTATCCCTGAAAGGACAAGGCCTATCACTAAAGATAGTACTTTAATACAAATGAAATGATTTTTGAACCGGTTGATGCATTCTTCATTTCTACAGTGATCTAGAAAGTCATCCATTGGCCACTTCTTGTCCTTCCAGGATTAATTGTTGGCCATGCGCTTTTGCCCTACAACCTCTGGCAGGCACGGTCCTTTCAATTCAGGCCAAGCAAGTCCTTAACATTTTCGACACGATTCTCTAGGGTTGTGATTCTCAAGTAACTTCCGAACTTGCAGATAATTTGAATCATCGTCCACCATAGCTGACTAACTTGCCTGAGGCCCACCAGCCAAGTGCGTTTGCAAGTAATCTCATCACGCTGGTAAAATAGTGGATATTCAATCTAGGACTTTCTGCAGCTCAATTCGCCGAACATTCCTTTCCCGACTAACATCCAGTCTTCTTCATGTGTTTCTCTCTCGTCGCAAATTTCGCAAGATTTTTCCCAGTTCAGGGTTACAAAACTAAGCCTAGTAGTAAAACAACAGGCTGATAGTTAAGCATGTGGAAGGAGCAAACGCAGTCGCCTCGAAATGATCGTCAGTTGCGTTGCGCACTCAGCCTGAGGCGCTTGCAGTAGCTAGCTTGTGTAAGCTCAAGACTGACTCAATTATTAGAATCACGAGATCGTCATGTCTGCTTTTAGCAATCTCGAGACGAGGTCATTAGCTGTTTGATTAGACGGAGGACTTCGTTTGAGGAGGCTTTAGAATTTCAAGTAGGGGTGGAGTGGTGGAGGACTTTGAGAATGTGCATTCCGGAAGCCTGATTAGTCTGTGAGGTACTCAAGGTTTCTTTGCGTTTTCAGTTTACATCCCTAATCGCAAGGCGCCGTGGTTGTTACGGCAACGGATGTGGAAGAGCCGGATTGCCGGTGTTTGCGCTTTCTTTTGTTAGAATGGTTACTCGCAGGTTTTTTGTTTAGAATCGGACATGGCCTTGTCGTTATGAACGAGGCGAATGTTTCGAGGGATGGTTTTTGAATTCGCTGAGTTCCGTGTCAATTCCGAAAGATTGAAATAGTGACTGTATTAATTGGTTGTTGCGGGTCATATTGTGGTGATGCAGAGACGGAGGGTTTTGGGGGGAAGAATTGCCCATATTGCGTGCATCGGTGAGCCCTTAGGAGATTCAAATTTTGCGTGTGAGATGGTTACTGCATTGTTGGGTTTTAAGATCGGCATTCAAGGGATGAAGGATAGCGTTGAGCCTCACGGAAAGGATTGAAGAAGTTGATTGGAGAGTTTGATACTTAAATAGAATTAGTGACACCGGTGGAAGAGGGACTGGCATTGCATCTCTCGCATTGGAAATGGTGATGCAAGGCAAGCATGGAGCCGCAAGGAAGCCTCGCAGATTGGAAATCATGTGCATTTCCTTGGGAGCATTTTTTATCTTCTCCCTCTTTTTCATGCTCAATTACATCTCTCGGCAACACCACTCGGCGTTACCCTTCAATTTTGATACAGGTATCCCCCTCACTTTCCCTAATGTCATTCAATCTAGTCACGTGTGCATCATTTGAGGATTTAGAATCTCATGTTTCGTTGCAATCACTGTGCCGTAGCGCTACAGTAGTAATAAGCAGGACGGAGACGAATTTTGAATTATTGATTGCCCTGACCTAAATTACAATAGAAGTTGGGGACGAGTGCTACCACACGATTAAAATGTGCACCACTGCTACATTTCGCTCCAGAGAATTATACTGGGTGTCTCGTGAGCTGTGCTCCACCTAGAACTCTAGAAGGTGTTACTGGAAGTGGTGAATATTCTAGATTTATTCTGGGTGGACTCAGGAGGAGATTGTCGTGGATCTCATCTCGAGTGCGGTGGTGATATAGATCTTTCAACAAACCTACAGTACTGCATTTGAATTATTTGTCAAGTCCTAGATCTCTGGCATGCTTGCTACAGTGATGGTTACTGAGTGAGTGAGCCCTTCCTTCAGACAGTACACTGAATAATTTCTCTGGTACAATAAGTACTTTCGTTATGCCTGATTGCACTTTGCGTTGTCGTGGTCCAATTTTCCAAGTTCTAGACTGGGAGGTGAAGACACCAGTAATTTTATTGTTTTAGCATTAGATTCTTCAGCTATAGCCAGCAAACTTTGAATTTTGTGAGTCATCCTAGATTCTTAAGAGTGATATGTTTGTCATGAGAGGATACTTGAAAGAATCAAAATAGGATCACAATTGGTCCAATTTTCGAGGGTGCATTATGCACGGGCTATAAAATTTTCTGCTTGAAGGTGAATCATTAAGGTACATTTTTTTGCGCTAGATAATGAAGTTTAGACAACCAGAGATGAGTATGCCGTGTCCTATTTCAAGTTTAGGACTGAAGTTTGTCACATCAGGACAGGTACTGCACCTGAGAACCTGCAGTGCCTGAGCCCATCTTTTCCTGCAGCTCTCGTTGTCGTACCACACCAGATATGGGGTGTTGTACGTCAGTCTGTGCATTGTTCTGGAAAAACTCATGTTGATAACGCATGTTGATGACGCAGAGGCGAAGGTTTTCAAATCTGGTGACCAGACACTCGGTGGCTTGTTGCTTCCGCCCCAGGACTATGAGCTAGGGCAATGCATCAGCAGATCAGAGGAAAGCTTGATCAGAAAATCCAGTCCTTACCGTCCATCGTCCTATTTAATCACCAAGCTTCGGCAGTACGAAACTCGCCACAAAAGGTGCGCACCCAAGGCAGTAAAATTCAGCCAAAATGGCACGAATTCAGATCTCGGCGATTGTCAGTTCGTGGTATGGATTGCAAACAGTGGGCTTGGCAACCGGATGATCACCATCGCCTCGGCCTTTGTGTATTCACTCCTCACAGACCGTGTGCTGTTGCTGGACCACGCTCAAACGGACATAGCCGGCCTCTTCTGTGAGCCATTTCCAGGAGTTTCATGGCTCTTGCCTGAAAATTACGACTACCAGTGGATGAACAAAGTGACGTGGGAGAATGATCACCGGCTGGGGTACCTGCTGCAAAGCAGTGGCTTCGCCAACGTGACGCTCCCCACGCCGGTGCCGAACGGGTACGTGTTCTTGAACCTCATGCACAACAACGACGAACACGACAAGCGATTCTTCTGCAAGCGCGTGCAGAAGCAGCTGCGGAAAGTGCCGCTTCTGTATTGGAGGTCTAATAACTATCTTGTGCCGGGGTTGCACTTTGATCATTCGTTTCACAGTGAGCTCGATCGGATGTTTCCTGAGAGGGACACGACTTTCCATCATGTGTCACGGTATCTTTTCCGGCCGTCTAATTTCATGTGGGGGCTTGTGTTGCGGTTCCGGCAACCCTACCTCGCGAGTGCACGTCGGCAAGTCGGCCTCCAATTGCGCATCCTCGAGTCGAATGTCACATCCTCTGTCGTTGCTGATCAGGTACTTGAGCCTCCTTCATACACTTCTACAAAGTTTCAGTCCGATTTCTAGAAAATGTTCAGAAAGACGCATTGTGCACTCGAACTGCATAAAACCTAAAAGACCAAGATTCAAGGTTTACCCCAAACCCATTCGATTGATCATGTTGTGAAAAACCAGATGGGGCCAAATTTTGTACACTCAGACCTCTGCCTTCCTACCCTCTCTAAATTGACGTTCCAGAATATCCTGCACTCCATGATTGACTGCAGCACAGTCGTCACATATTCAAATTGCATTATCTTTAAAAAGTTGAGACTCCAGGTCTTAAGATTAAAGAGGTTTCGTTTTCGACCCATACATGCAATGGTTTTCACGGATACACTCTAACATGAGGCTCAATTGGTCCTTATACCAAACCCTAACCCTAATTTCTTGGCTTGCAGCTCCTATCGTGTGTCTTGGAGAAGAAGCTGCTGCCTGAGCAATCACCCATGGCAGAGGAAAAGCTTCTTCTAAGCGCAAAAACAGGTTCCACATCGGTTCTCGTGACATCACTGGATGATGCCTACTACGACAGGCTGCGAGGCTATTACATGGACTTACCAGTGGAGGGAGCGGACTACATCGGGGTGCACACTCCAAGCAAAGAGAAGACTCAACAATTCGGATTCGACCATGACAAGAAAGCATGGGCAGACATGTACCTCCTCTCTTTAAGCGACACTCTGGTGACCAGCCCTTGGTCCACTTTCGGCTATGTGGCCCAAGCTTTGGCAGGCACCACGCCCTGGATCCTCACGAAAACGCAGTCAAATGAGACTGCCGAGGCCTCCTTCCAAACTCACGGTCACTGCAACCGGGCAGCTTCCATGGAGCCCTGTTTCCATGCCCCTCCCGAGCTCAACTGCGACGTAAGCGGTAATAAAACAAAACCCGACGCCGTTCTCCATTTCATCAAACCATGTGAGGATGTCGTTGGAGGTGTCAAAATAATGCCTAGCTTTGCAGGCGATCAGGAGGGGAAGAATCAGTTTAACCAAGCATGGACACGATTGTATCAAGCGCATGGGTCGGGCTCTTCGTAGGGTTGGGTCTCGATTAACGATTGTCCAAAGCATGGACTCGGTTGGCATTTGAATATTACATTTTTGGTAAGAGTCGGTAGCATGGGATCACATTGTTCCCAACAGGAGGCTTAGCTTAGAAGCATGCACAAATGCAGCTCCACTAATGGATGCAGTAACCAATTCAATTTGTATCATTTGTAAAATAGGACTTGTAAACGGGGTGCTGTTGCTTTTTGATCACTTGTAAATCGCCAGTGAATTGGATCCTTCTAAATTGAATTTCCATGATGCGTGTTTTTCATTGGCTATGTCCCCTTGCGAAGAGGCATTTCAGGGATTATGACTTCTGTGGTACAAACTGAAGCACAATAAGAGAATCTTGTCGCTATTTATAGAGAGAAACTTTAGCAATTGTACAATACTTCAAACACTTTATGCACAATTCACTGCTTATGCTTAGTGAAGCACTAATGAACCAAATTCACTACGATATTTTTTTCAATAATACATCTTGTGATACAAGGGTACAATAAATGTGATAAATCACAATAGATGTTACCCTAGACTACACAAACCATGTCACAACATATTACAAACTGATATTATTACTGAGAAATGCGAAAACTACATTATGCGTCACAATTGCCACTTAATGTTACCCTAGACTACGCAATGCGTGTCATAACATATTACATATTGTTCTTTTTTATATAGAAGGGATTCTGTGTGCACACTGTACTACAAAATTTAATCAAAAATGAAACCCTCAAGAGGATGACTACATTCCACTTACTGAAGGACACGGCATGTTAATAATTACATTTCTTGCATTCACTTAAAATTGATAAATATTAGGGACACAGCAGCTTGTTTTGAACACTAAAGCTACAAGGAACGCAGTCAAACCTCTAATCATTGCATCCTAAGACGATTAAATGTGAAACCCATGCCGGAGAACAAGATGCCAGAGCCGACTCAACAGATCAAAATTGTGTGAAGGTTGCAACCTCAGAGAGAGGTACCCTAGAGTTTGATGGGAGTTCCTAGAGGACGACCGTCCCCCACTCGCAGAAACTCCCCGTTGCCATGGCCATACCTGACAATGGTCTGCCTCCGCTGCACTGCACAGTCGATGTATTCTTGGATGGGAGGGAGGCCTTCTGCAGGTGGATTGCCTGCAAGAGAGCCCCGGATCACCTTCGACGCCCATCGCCGTTCCGCATGCTGGCACAAATCGTGAATGTCACGACCGGACATGCCGTCACTCATAGCAGCCAAAGACTTGAGCTCACTGGAGGAAAGATGGCGAGCATACTGGGAGGCGATCTCCTCTCGGGTACTCTCATCCGGCAGATTGAACGCCACCGAAGTGTCGAAACGACTGAGGAGTGCGGGATCCAAGTCCTGCTTCCGATTCGTAGCAGCGATCACCACAATTTTCTTGTCTTGCTCGAAACCATCCAGCTGTCGCAACAGAACAGAAAGCAATCTGCGGGTTGCTTCGTGCATTTCGTTGTCGCGGTTGGTGGCAAACGAGTCGAGCTCGTCTAAGAAGACGATGGCACCGCCGGCAAGCTCATTGCCGGCTGTGAAGATCTTGGCCAGGAGACGCTCACTTTCACCGTAGTATTTCGACATCACGGCCTCCAATGGGACGTATAGCAGCGGCACCCCTGCTTGGCTTGCAATCACTCGCGCACACGACGTCTTGCCTGTACCTGGAGGGCCAACCATGGGTTCATCAGAATTGCGAAACTCAAATTTAAAAACATAATAAGGCATCTTATGTTTAGCTATTATCAATTCAAATTTGGGTTCATTAAATCAAATATACGGTAGAGTGTAACATGGGGATCATCACATGATCAATCAACCACCTTGATGAGGGCGGTAAATGCACCATCCGTCACTCTACCCCTAAAGGAAGAAGGATTCATGGTTGTAAAATGACCCATTTGATTGGTCATAACGTAATTCAGTTTCGGTCAAATTTAGTATCATCAGAATAAGTGAAGAACATTGCCTGTATTTGTGGAAGTGCACATATGACTCAACTGCCATATAAAAATTGAGGACCAATTGGGGCTCAGGGGTGGAGTAGGTGTGTTGAAGCTCCAAGCGTACCTGGAGGACCTTCAAAAAGAATGGCCCGGGGTCGGTTAGACTCGAACTTTCTCCGAGTGCCACGAGCGATGTTGTCGAAAACCTCGGGTCGCTTCAAGGCTAAGAGCACCATATCTTCAATCTCGCGTTTCTGCTCATAATACCCCGCAATCGTATCCCATGAAATACGATCATTACTCTCCGTCGTAGCGTCAATATTCTCCAGCCCATAGATTTTCACGCCCATGGCCTCCAAACCTTCCAACGCCTTCGTTTTAGGGTTCCTAACCCTAATTGACCGCTCCTTCGGTGGCACATTGCGCCTGCGATCGTTTGGATCCAACCCGCTAGCAATCGCGAACGAGCTCACGATGGCGTCGAGTTCCTTAGTCGACAGGTATCCTTTCTTCAAAAACTCAATTTCCGAAGGCCCGTCCTCGCCAAAAAAGGGTTTCACCATCGTCACAAGCATCCACACCACCTGAAGGCACAGATCTCTCGGTAAGATCGTGAACTGCCGGACCAAAGCGCTGTCCTCCGCTTGCACCACCATCTCCTTCCCGAGAGTGCCATCGCCCAGGCGAGTCACGGCATCCGCAATCAAATGGGAGAAATCACACGCGGGAGACAGAGCGAATTTCACCGAGACTTTCTCACCTTTGGCAGAGATCGTGAGCGGCGGGAGGCCCGTGGGGTGGAGAAGCTTCAACGCCACTAGACGCTCTTCCATCCCCGCACGCACCTGCTGGACCACCTTCTCCATCTCGTCCGATGGCAAACCTTCCCCCTTGGGGGATCCATCCTCCGAAGATGCGGCTTTCTCAGCGAAAGCTTGTTGGCTTGCTGCAGCACCGAGGAGGAGTCCCAATGCCCCCATCGAAAGCTTGAACTCGCCCTGAGAAAAAGAAGCAACACCCTGAGCAAACAATACTCTGTACACCAATTGCGCCCATGATTGCTTAACGTTGGAATTTGTGGCGGAAGACGATGCTGCTTGGCGCCAGCATTGAACGGGAGACGACGAGAAGGAAGACGAGTGTGACGAAATAGCTCGTGCAAGAGAGGTCACCCTCTTCATCCCCGAATTCGAGAAATGGCGCAAGCACCGATGATGATAGGAGGGAAGAGAAATTTCAGCCCCAATTCGACATGGATTAGCTAAACCCTACAACCCTCCGACCAATTGTTGGTGCAGCTAGAAGATAATCTGAAGAACCGGGAGAATGCTATTGCGTCTGGAACATCGATTGTTTCGCCATGGCGGCGATTTTGGGCTTGGTGAGCAAGGAAGCTCGCAATCCCCTGCAGTTTGTTGAATTGGAAAAGTACCCGTATCACCAGATTACTGACATTTCTTGTGTAAAATTGGAGTGAACTTCCAATCTCAACTTTACGGGGGGGGGTGTACATTGAAATCTTTTCATTTTTTATTTTTTATTTGAAACAATTGGACAATTGATAAGTGAACACTGAAATTTATTTTCAAAGTGATCAATAAAAGTGTCGACCTCTTGAAATGTACACTCTTTGCATTGATGATACAATGAAAAGCAAAATGTACCTTTGTGTTAGAGGATACTTTTAGAGCCCAAGTGTTTTAATGGACCTCCTACCTTACACAACAATGCAACCTCGAGGCCACAAAAATGAATTTTCATGTTTTCAAATTGAGTTCAAATTTTCTTTGCTGAATTTGGTAATGCTTTCACTACTATGTGATGTGAATACACAAAAATTACATTGTAGGAGTAGCTTCACCTTGTTGTCAAACTAAAAAAATTAAAAATTCTAGTTGAATGTTAAAAAGTTTTTTAGGAATTAGAAAACAAGTCTCCCCCGCTTTTCAAGAGCCTTCCCTTGAAATTCATGCTAGCCAAGCAATCCGGTTCTGGAAAAACAATTATAGCAAACTTCCAGGTAGAATTTTGGAATTCCTTTTGTTTTGGTTGATGCATGGAAATAAACCACTTATTCACATAATATTTGTCCCATTTAATCCCTAATGGTCCCTACTTTCATGCCATGTTATGAAAATTGCAAACTCTTTTTAAAGTTGACCCTAAAACTCTTGTCTAATATGTATAGCATTGACTTATGAAACCTAAAGATTGATCTTGGATACGCCAATTCAAAAAAAATTATAATTTATTTACATATTGTCCTAAAAATGCATGGTGAATTTTTTTGGAATATCCTTTTGACTCCCAACAAGTGCCAACACACAAAAATTAGTACGGAGTAATAAGTTGATAATAGGAACCATGTTTAAATATTCGGACGATTTTCAGTGTAGTTACCTTGGATGGTGACAGTTTTCATCCGAAGTACAGTTTATCATTCATTCGATCTCACAAACAGACTCTTCAAACGGAATGCCATTTCAGTTACGCTTCCAATTCTCCATTTCCATGGACTTGAGCTCCAGACTCTTCCAATTGCCCAACAATTAAGTTAGCAACGCCGAGGACTAACTTCGAAATTCTCCATCTTCAACTGCAATTTCGGCATCTCGACAACGCGACCTCGCAATTGATCTGCTGCTTGCATTGCTGGCCCTTCAAAATTGCTGATTGAATCCCAAACAGGGCATGCTGTGATGCTCCATAGATTCGTCACAATTAAGCTGGACGTAGCTGAATTGCAAGCTGATTGAGTGGATTTTTCGCTCACACTTGGAATCCCAGTGTTTGTTGTTGAGTGGTGGCGATGGCGGGCGAGTATGTGGATGTCTTGGAAGAAGGGGGTGGGGCGAGGGCAATTGGGGCGGATTCTGTTCTTTTGCAACCGCTGGTGGAAGGAGGGGAAGTTTCTGTTGTTGCTGCCGCGCAGAACACGCGACTGGCGTCTCTGGATGTGTTTCGGGGCCTCGCAATTGCGGTAGGAGATGCGGTTCAACATGATGTTTCGCAACCCTAATCTTGTCTGATGTCATTAAGAGCGACTTTGTTTTCGTTGCTAAGCAGCGATTTTTTTTCATTTTGGAGAATTAGCCAGCTATTTCTTCCGTACTCAACTACTCATGTGATAAATTGGTGATACTCGGTGATATCTCTAAACCTACTTAAAATTTGGCTATTGGTAAGAGAAAACGGAGACAGCAAGAATCTGGCTATTTTGTAAGAGAAAACGGAGATTTCCATTACAAAAATAGCCTTTTCGTTTTCTCTGTAGCAAAGTGGCGAAAATTCGTGCAAAAAAACCCACTGTTACTAAGTTGCTTGGAAGTTTATTTTTGGTGTTGAAGGACTGATCGGATTTTATTGCCGCCTCGACTTTAATTTCTCGAGTACTTTGAATTGGAATTTTCCTTTCATACCGATGAATATTCTCTCATTCACCGTTTGTGAGAGTTGCACCTAGCCCTAATTCAAACCTTGGGAAAACCAAGAATGATTTTCCAGTGATTGGAAAATCCGCGTCCACTGGGAGAAAAATTTGGAAATGTTTTGGGACTTCAGGTAGATTCAGCAGTTTTAGGTCAAGGGATTCCTTCGAGGGTGAGGTCGAAAGCTTGTAATTTTGAGAACTTCTTGGAGAGAACCCAGCATACTGCAGAGTTTCTTCTTCCTAGCCTGATGCTTTGAAAACCCTGTAGATGAAGACCTCCGTCCCGACTTCAGGGTGCTCTTCCAAGACCCTCATAGCCTTTCCGCTTAGGGACTAATCATTTTTTACAGTATGGATCCTCTATAACTTGATCTGTTTGACCTGAGGTTTCTATAAATGAATTAAAGGTCCTTTATACTTTGGACAGGACTTTGCCTTCCATACCATATAATACGCCAGATCTACGGAGCGGGTCCTCTATACTAGTTCTGTCGCAGTTTTATTGAGGTGGTTTTGGATTTGCTACTGTGCTAACTGATTCTACTTTGATGCAGGTAATGATACTTGTGGACAACGCCGGAGGCCTTTGGCCCGCTATCAATCATTCTCCGTGGAACGGCATCACGTTGGCCGACTTCGTGATGCCATTCTTCCTATTCATAGTGGGTGTTGCACTTGCTCTCACTTATAAGGTAAGTTATAGATTTTGCTCGGCTGGGTAGGTTGGCAAGCTTGACACATTGATTGCTTAAGTGTTTGTCTAAGTTTGAATGGTGAGCAATCTACATCCTTGATTGTTGATGCTGAACTTGATGCCTGCAGAAAAGGACCAGCAACAAGAAGGCGGCATCACGAAAGGCACTTGGCCGAACTGTCAAGCTTGTAATAGTGGGACTTGTCGTTCAAGGTATTCTTACGGCAGTTGATGCTGAATTGATTGTTGTTCCAGGAGTTTTAAAAGGGGAACCATGGTTTGTAGTAATGTTTTCAAGAACTTCTAAATGAAGAGGATCTTCCTCATAAGTAATAGGGAGGTCTCCCTGTGGTCACAATGATGATATGAAGGCCTCTCCATTTATTGTGAGGAGGCTCAAGATACCGTAGTTGCTATAATTGTAGAAAGACCTCCCCATGAATCCTGGTGAAGATTTTTTATGATGCTATCTAATCGGTCCCAAAATAGTCTAATTTCACTGAATTCACCGTGAAGAGATGGTTTCGGTCAAGAATTTTTTTGCAGCTATGGTCTTCAGTACGTATCATTGTTCTTTCTTGAACATCTTGAACATCTTGAATGCTGTCGTGCCATTGTTCATCAGCGTACGTTTGGGTATAGGTGGATATTTTCATGGTCTTCGCGATCTCTCTTATGGAGTGGACCTAGATCGCATACGATGGTGCGGTGTTCTTCAGGTATTTGTTATCTCTCCTGCACTGTTGTAGTGAATCTTATTTGTCCATGGACTTCGTTTTTGTCTAAGAGCGAGATCAGTGAAACTTGTGGGAATTCTCTGTGCAGAGAATAGCACTGGCCTACTTTATAGTTGCCCTTTGTGAGATATGGGCACCGCGCAGACATCAAGATGTTTCAAATGACAAGTTTGCGATCTTCAAAATTTACTACCTTCATTGGTGAGTGCTGGCCTGCCCACTTCAAAGTACTTGAATCAGTATAGGTGCCGTGATTGCTTCATATGAAACTATGCTATGACCCATAGACATTATAGTATTTGTATCCTGCCTTTTTTCATCTTGGTATCAGACATCAGCCCTCGTTTGTTTCCAATATTCTTTGAAACATAATGTAAGGAGCTTACTGACAAAGTTACCTTTAGATGACCCTGGGCCTTCAGGGTGGTGACAGCTGCAATCATAGTGTTATACTTGTCCCTGCTGTATGGAGTGTATGTTCCGGACTGGGAATTTATCCTCCCTTCAACAGATTCAACTTCGACTATTCTTCACGTAAGTATTACAAATGAAAACATGCCTCCAGCTGATCGACGTGGAGTTGTGAACCTTATTAAACGTTGCAAGCTTAAATGTTGTTCAACAATTAAATGAAGCAATTTTATGAAATTTTGAGTAGATATTGCACGTGATTGAAGCTCAAATTATAATCACATGATTTTACTGATGACTGCACTAGTGTAGACAAGCTATGTAGATGAAAAGAGGACTCTTTATGAACATTTCAAGGGCCGGATAGGATCCCATAAACTAATTTGCGCTCTCTGTTTGCTTCAGGTGCCCTGTGGAGTGAGGGGTGACATCGGACCTTCCTGTAATGCTGTGGGCTACTTGGATCGTACCATCTTGGGCTTACGGCATCTGTACCAAAAGCCAGTGTTTAGACGCACTCCGGTACATTGCTAAACCTCTCTAGTCTCCCGTTTTCGAATTTGTTCTCTTTGTCCTTAGGGCTGGAGAACACTACGGGACGCAGGACAAGGGGAAAGAAGCTCTAATCGCAAGTGTCTTTACCTCCAAATAGAAATGTGTAATTTTCATTTCATGTGTCTCTTTCCACATAATCCTCAGTGCAATTCTCTGTATAGTCCTCAGTGATTGCCAATTTGATCCTAGAATGCCACTATTCCTATAACCATGTTACAATTCTATTAACCATTAGGAGTTCATTCCTTTTAACACACGTCTCATTTATATTGGACACCAGAACTTTTTCTTATTTTTAACCATTGCGTAGTCTCTCCCCTTGCGGGTAGAAACAATAAATTTCATTTAAATCCATCAATTCAATTGATGGAAGGCTAGAAGTAGTCTTCTAGAAATTTTATTGACGTAAAGAGGATTTTTCTTTGCAAATGCATTTTCTTTACCCCGCCCTTGGCCAAGTAACCCAACTTTGGGGCAGATATTTCTTGTCCTTTTTGTCTTGTCCTGTAAATCAACCTTCATTCTGCGTTCTTACTTTGGTGCAATCCAGCAAAAGTATTGTTCATTCCTTCCCTTCTGATCCTCTTTGAGATCTCTCGTACATGTCGTTATCTACAGTTGGCTAAATGCTCAAAATTTTGATGGTATTTATTGTATACCCGTTTGAACGGGGGCATATTTGGTTCCAGTCTTGCAGTGTAAACTCCCCAGACTATGGACCCCTTCCTTTGGATGCTCCTGATTGGTGCAAAGCTCCTTTTGATCCTGAAGGCCTTCTGAGGTGAGCCGTTAAAGTCTCTAAGTACTTTCTCAAATTGTTGATATGCGTCTGCAGTCAGATGTTTCTTCAAATTTTTAAGCCTTGACTCGTCTGTTTTTTGGGTGAAAAAAGACTTTAGAACGCTTCCTTTGGATGAGTTTCAGCTAAATCTAGAGTACTTACTGGTGCCGTTCAACGCTTGCAGCTCTTTGTCAGCAATCGGCAGCTGTTTCTTGGGGCTTCACTTCGGCCACGTTCTCGTCCATCGCAAGGTTTAACTTAGCTTCAAGTATTTGAATCTCATGTAATTTTCAAACGTCATACAGATTCTTCATGTTTGGCACGTCTTACCAGAATGTTCCTCAGACTCGCTTCTAACTTGGCTTTAATGGGATGATCAGGAACATCTTGCAAGAGTGTGGGATTGGATTGCCGTATCTGTGACTCTGCTTCTGACGGGCGTTCTTCTTCACCTGTTAGGTGAGCTGTTGATGACATAGTGATTTAATGGCTCCTCATCTGGATCTTCTTTCAACCCCTAAAAGCCTACGCAATCATATTATGGTTCCAGGCTTTATTGGAGAAGCTACCAGGTGTCAAATTTTCATCTTTCTTTTATGGGTTTTTTTGTTCTTAGAATGCACGTTAATGTAAAATAAAACACTTTGAATCTAGATTTGTGCAATGAGTTTTGTGTGTGCGTGCGTGGAAAAGATTTGTGCAATTGTTCAATTTTTTAAAAATCACAATTTAACGAAGGGTTTAATGCTCTTGCCATCAATTTCCAATTTTATTTTAGCCATAGTAAAAGACATAATTAGAGAAATCGCATTTTAGAATATATCTGAATTTTATTTTCTACCCAAGATCCTTCAGGGTTGGTTGTGAAAGGTTTGTCTTATGACTTGCACATTGTAAAGACACACATCTCAAACTTGGAAGGCCATAGGAAGGAACCACTTATTGCATGTGTTGCATGGATAGAAGGGTTTGTGCTTTTTGTACACGGAAAATGGAATGTTTCATGTAGGACTCCAAGTTCCGAGTTGCTAACATACGAGATGTTGCGTTGAAGGTATGCCATTCAACAAGCCGATCTACAGTGTCAGCTATATGCTTTTTACAGGGGGTGCCGCAGGAGTTGTCTTTACAGGCTTCTATCTTCTGGTATTCGCTATTCTTCTGTTCTCACTCGATTCTTGAAACACGTTACTTCGTGATTAGTACGATCAGTTCTTTTCTTTGAAAGAACATGCAGCTACTAACGTTACGGAGCAGGTGTTTGCTTTTTCTCGTTAGTTTAGTGGCTGAAGTAGGCAGCATTTTCATCATTCAAGAATTACTTTTACCTTGCAAAAAATTGTAGATGTAACGAATGAACCTCCTGTGAGTCATGTTGAGAATAATCATCTAAAATTGGCCATCCTCTAAACTTGCTTGAGTTGTATTGAACTATGCGCAGGTGGATGTCCACAGTTGGAGATATCCGACACTTTTACTGGAATGGTTGGGCCAGAATGCACTACTCATGTATGTTCTAGTCGCGGAAGGAGTTTTTCCTGCTGCGCTACAAGGACTGTACTGGAAAAAACCAGAAAATAACTTGGTAAAACCTGTTCATCACTAATTTTCAACCCCTCTCTACTTCCATTTCATTTTATAGATCGAGTCACTCTCTGAGCAGTTTTCGATTGAAATAACCTGCTCTTAGTCCCAAGCCTCTCCTGTAAATTGATGAGAAAGTGTTGTCACCATTGTAGCGAATCACAAAAGAATCAATCAATATTGAACAACCATGCTAGCGTAAAATTATTAATAAAGTCTTTCTATGAACCCTCAAAATAGTACCTAAAATATAATCACACTAGAAAAGACGTGGAGAGAGTCGCATATTGCACACTAAGATTTGTACCATGTACATTTAAAAGTGCCCAGATAAGCATCAATGGATGGTTCCTATTATTAGACTGCTTCAATTTATTGCGGGTCTTGTTGGCAATCAAAAGATGATTACGACGCATCCCAGCATGTCATTTTTTTGACACTATGAATAGACTGAATTTTCAAAGTGTTGACTGTGGGTGTATACAAAAACCTAAATCCTAAACTCTAGGCTCGCATTTTCAGTATAAGAATCTGTAGGGATCGCTTCTGGGTAAGGTCCGCAATTGGTTGCCGTCACCTAAAATCTTGCATGAGTTGAGAAGCTACTTGACAATTGTAATGCAACCTACATATAAATTTTATTGCCACATTGACAAATCACTGCTGAAGGGCATATGTTCCTGCTAAGATAGGGTCTGAGTGAGGGGACGTTTGTGTGTTATTGGGATGGATTGACAGGTTGCCTGGATAGTGGAGCATGGGCCATGGCATAAGCAGGCCCTTGAACACCATCGAGTTCTGTCAAATTTCGCTAGCTGAGACTAAACAGGAGTTGCATTGTAATGTGGTGCACAGGTGGACCTCGTTGAGCTGGCATTTGAGAATCTCATTCAGTCCCGAAGATGGGCTAAGCTCGCCGATGTGCTCTGCGAAATCCTTTTCGCCTGTTTCATGGCAGGGTGGTTAAAATATAAGGGTCTTTTTTGGAAGCTATAGGTTCTAGTGTTAATGAGATGTCAATCAATTCACGTTGATTTTTCCTTTGGAGTGTCTAATCCATTCATGTTGTGAATAAAGAGTGCCTTATTCGTCAATTCTCATGGATGCTTCAAGGATTCCATTTAGTCAGTAGAAAAGGGATTTCTGTTGTCACTGATCGTTATGAATGACGGTCTCCACTGCCCGGATGAAGTTGTTTAACTACACTGTTTTGGTTAATAAAAATATTAAGACTGTTACTGGACACTAATTTTTCTTTAGACCCCGTGTGGCCTACCGAGAGTCCATTTCTACAAAGTTGACGACGCTGTCAGGGACATGTTGTGCGGTGTGGAGGGCCACGTCTTCACGGTTAGGCCAGGCCGGGGCCGTGGGCGAGTTGAACTTCTTGGGGTCCAACTTCAACATGTCCTGACTGACAAGGTAAGCGCATTCCTCCCTCAGAAGCTGCAACACCAGCTCCTCCGTCCCTACCCCCCACTTCATCCCATGCCTTTGCTGCGCTATTCTTGCCCCATAGAACAGCTTGAACACCAGCTTGTCCAGGTGGTGTAGGTAGTCATCCCCAATGTGAACCTTTCAGTGAAAATCATTTGCAGCAATTTTAGCCAAAGGTCAGACGACAACAACCCTTGGCTAATTTCTCCCCTAAATGAATCACTCTATATGTTTTGGTGGCAATTAGCCAGAAGCGGAAGATTTGGCTTTTAAAATGTCAAATTAGTAGGAAAGTACCAAATATATTAACCAGCTACAAATTTATTGATGAATGTAGAATGCTCTACCAAAGTGGCCATCATAAGTTAGAGGCTGTAGTATTTTGCTAATTTTGAAAACATATAAAAACTACATCACTGGCACCTTCTTTTGCATTTTCAGCACTTGCTCCGCAGCTGCAATGCAACGGATGAGGTAGCCAGAAAAGCATTCGCCTGGCGTTCTGGAGACGTGTCCGTCCATCCATTCGGTGATTTTCATCTCCCGAAAGGCACGTCGGTCCTGGGGAGGGATGCCTTTGAGGCACGGGTGGTTGGCCCAGTCTGGGGGACCGGCACAGGGCTCACCAGATTGTTGAGAGCACACCAGAAGTGATGAAGCGCGGACATCGGTTTCCCGAACCCTGCTCCCAAACGGGGAGTGTGTCTGATTCTCGCTGGAACTCCACCGACAGTTGTTTTTGTCATCTTTGCATGCACTATCTTTGTCTCGCCAGGCTGAACTCATTTTCTTAGGTACAGTTCCTGAACCTATTTATCCCAGATTTATTGTATCTATTGAGCGGGTTTAGAGTGTGAGGCATATCGAGATCAGGCGTAACATTCTTTAGTAATGGCATGGCACTTTTGAGAATAGTGCCAATTAAGAGTGATTTAAAGCGAAGTCATGCCAAATACGAGCAAATCAAGTGAAATTTACTCTTGGAAGCTAGACCAAGGATTCATGGTTTTAGTATGACCAATTTGATTGATCCTATTGTGAAAAACAAAATTCATCTGGAGTCAAATTTTATATGTCCAGAATCAATTAAGAACATTTCACTTGTTGGTCAAAGAATAAATTAAATTGGACGAATGAAAGTTCCTAGATGACCTACTGTAAACTACAGAAAAGCATGAGGCCCGATTTGGACTAGGTCCTTCAGGGTAAAACTTCACTTACTCTCACCTATGAAGACAATGGCTTATTGACTTGAAGAGCTGTCACTTCAATTTGATGCTGAACAAGGATTCTTTTTCATGTGTTAGGGATTTATTTTTCTTGCGAATTCAGAGGGCGCTCAACAAGGGTTCTCTGGACTGTTATGAACATCAATAGATAAACAACAATATCAGATAAGGGCATTTGCATAATTGCCTATTACTTCATGCTGAGATCTTCACTTTGTAGAGATTGCAGATCTAGTGTGAAGCAATTTAATACCCATATTTAGTGTTATTCAAGACTATTCAAATGAGTGGGCTCTTATGATCAGTTCCTGAATCATGTCAGGCAAGTAAGAAACTAGAGGGTGGTCACTTGGAAAAGCAAAGGCAGACCAAGAAATACATGACCTTTTTTTTGTGTGTATTTGTGGTGTCTATCAGGATAGTTGAACTGTTGGTGCAACCAGAATATGGAACTTTGGGTTTCCCCTTTCAGATATTGTACCTCCTTCCTACCTCTTTCAATAACTACCGTGGTATGTTTCAACTTTCTATTTCATCGAGCTCATTACCTCTTTTCTACTCCTGATTTCCTGCACAAACCCAAATTGATTAGTCACGTCGATTCTAACTCCTCGGTCATGTGCTCTGTGCAACCTCTTTGTGTTTTATCATTCGTCCTGTTTACCTGCCATAGGCTTCAACCTGAGCATCCGTGGCCCCCCGACATTTCTCACGTGAGTCTGAATGTATGTGACGTCGTAACGGTATGCCCTTTCCTTTTGGAAAAGCTGTGACCTTCCAGTTAAATAAATACCGTAATTCAAACTAGAATAATCTCAACTTCAGAAGTGTGGCAAGGTAGAGGGTTATATTTACGTCACTTAGAGGCATTTTAACGTATTTAGGAGTGAGATTTTTGGTTGATGCATAGAGCTTTGGAGAGATCTTTGGATAGAAAAATCATATAAGTTGAGATTCATGTAAGAATTTTTATGCAATCTCAAAGTGGAAGGCTGATACTCTCTCTATCTCGAAATAAATCTGAGATTGCGGTTGGTTGTCTCAAATTAACTTCTATGTTTTAATGGTTAACATAAATGAAACTATGGTCATGCGGGCACTACAAAGTGATCGGCAATTCCCCTCGACGTTGCAGCTTGTCCTTGCCCATGTGTGGCAATTCATAGTGATTGCCGAGACCATGCATTGCCGCCAAGAGAGGAAAAGGTTGTTCAATTTTTCTCTGTCAATATTCCAGAAAGCTTTCCCTAAGGCATTTATTAGAGAGTCAATGTCCTCCTCGAAGAGTTGGAGATGATAGTTTGCGAATGCACTAGCGCTGTTCATTGAATTGAGAATTTTGGCTCCAATTTTCAATATGATCCACAAGGCCACAGACTTCGAAATTTTGACACCCATTGGGGATGACTAGAAGTTGCATAACTACACATTCCTGTCCAAATAGAAATAGAAGCACCGTACACGTTAATCTAGCCTTTTCCGAGAAACCACAAATTTATTTTGAGACAGGGAGAGTAATAGAAATCATGTTTACATTCAATACTAAGACCCTTTGCCAAATAATGCTAAATCCACTTGCTAATAAGTCCAACCAATTGAGTGAATAGATGAGTTTTTGTAACCGGGGTCAACATAGGAATCAGGTTTTAGTGTACTCCATCTTACGTCATGAACTTCGTGCCTGCATTTTCCAAGTCATTAGAACGGAGTGCCCCGGGATAAAGAATTTACTCTCCGTCTTGAACTTTATTGATTCATGACTGGGCTCTTCGGGTATTTGTAGTCGAGGAGATGTTGACATCGAGATTGCTGAATTTTTTGTAAGTTATAACTTAACGTTCTTGAATCTGCTCCACAGTGGCTTTGTAGATACAATTATTCTTTGTCCTGTCCTGTACAATGCTACTGTTGATCATTGAATCCAAGATCTTTTGGTTTCTTCCTCTCCGACCAAACAGGCTTAACTTACACCTTGGAATTGGAATTGGTAGGGGGACTTGACATCGTTCAAGAATAGTGTCATACAAGTATCATACAGATCTCTTTCACTGGTAGAATTCTGAGTAAAGTCACTTCACCTAAAATCGCACAAATAAGCAATTCACCATGGTTCCCATTTTTTCTATTGAAAAGCTTTTTGTGGGGTCTTATAGGTGGTCAAAAGGGAATTCCAGATTCTCTTAGAATATATTTTTGGGACACTATGAATAAATTACGAATTTTTTAAGTGCTGAAAATAGGTGTGTCTAAAATCAACCATAGACTCTCATGAATAGTGGGAGTACATTTTAGGCAAGAATCTAGACTGATCAATTTTAGAACGTGGTCGAAATTAGGTGTGGTTACCTTAATCATTCTTGGAGTCACTTGGTTTATATGTAACAATCTGTACTTTCTCTAAAGCAACTGACTGTCTCTTGAGCAGCCTCGGTTCAAAGTAAGCTGTAATCGTTGCTTTTTCTTTTCGTCTTTGTATGGCTGGATGGTGAATCTAGTTGGTATGATTTTAAATGTAACAGGGACTGGAACTGTGATAACCCCTGCCCAAATCCGCCACCAACATTAGAAGAACTCCACAATTTGGATTCCAACAATCAGTTTATGATGCGTTCAATATGGAGAAAAATCGTGGAGTTGCAAAATTGTTCAAAATTGTGAACGGAGTTCTTCTATTGTAGGCAACTCTTGCATTAAGCATTAATCTGCCAACCTCCTAAAGAAATATCCTCCCATTATATGACAGAATGGCATTGCTTACACTACTTGGCACTGCTTATAGTGTCAAGCATTGAAAGATTTATCTTCCACAATTATGGCACGATTATAACTTGGCTACCCAGTGCTTAACGCAGTGGGAGCCCTCCCCCCTCAGGCCCCCCGCAATGTGAGAGCCCCAGCCTTCAGGGGAGGCCTCCCACTAAAAAACATTTCTGCTCTCTCTTTGCGGTATTGATGTTGACCAATTTTTGAAGTTTTAACAATATGTAGGAGGGATCATCAATGTGAACATGATAAAACTAGTGGCCATTTGAAGACCTCAAGATCTTCCTAAGGTAGTTTGCTTTAAAAGTGACCATTTAAGAGACAATTGCCTTTGGGGAAGCTAAACTCCACAAAACAATTTTCAGTATATTTTCAGAGGAAGAAAAATGGAATTGGCATTGAACCCTAGTGGTTTCATATTTTTTGGACCTTCATGGAATTAGTTATGAATTTTTGAAGTTGAAACATAGTGGTCATTATAAGCGCCCACCTCCTCAAATGTTCACCATTGGTACATTGAAGAAAGCAAAATTTACATGTGTCTCATGGTCCCTTTTAAAGCATAGGGGCTTATAGAACAAACTACTTAAAAAAAATCCCTCGCTTCTAAGTATATTCTTCTTCTACATTTGTTAGATAGGATGAATACACTAAATTGTGACCTTGTTTCAAAACCAAACCTTGTAAATTCTTGCTTACATGTACACCTTCTAAAAATATTAGATCAAATTAGGATGAATTATGTAGATGTACTAATATATGTAGATGTATGTCTATTCCAAAACACAAATATTGATATAATTTAGAATTTTATTTGAAATGCTAATAGAATCTAAAGATAACAATGTCCTCTTTACACTTGGTAGTTGATACTAGGTAGAAAAGAATGTTATACTAAAGTACTAGATGCTACAAGAAAACTTGAATGTGTTTAGATGAGGCCACTTAACCCCTAAAGAACTAAGGCTTTTTTTCTACCAAAAAAACACTCAAAACTACCATTTCTATAGCAAAGAGTTAAAAAAAATTTGAAAATTTTATTTTTAACACATCTAACCGTAGGATCTTACACCTAACTTGTATAAGAATGTGTCCAAAAAAATTTAGAAATTTTGACTGCAGAGATTACAAGATATCTGTATTTAAAGTGAAGAAAACAAGTTTCCCATCACATTGTAGGACTAGATTATGACTTTGAACCTTCTTAACTTTAATTTTTTGCACTATAGATTTTTGAGCTTTAAATCTTCATGCTGGATAATTGAGTTGAGAGTCTAGGGAAAAAAGGAAATACACAAAAAAATTAAATTTTTATTCTTTACGAAATTGTTAAGTAGAAATAGGTAGAGGATAGAAGGAAAATCTAAATTATTAGTAACTCTAAGATGGAATTAAAATGCACTAATCCCATTGGTGAGATTGTTCTAGAAAGAATATTAAACCATGTGGACCTTTTCTTCTTGAAAAATTGTAATAATTGCATTCAGAAATAAAGCCTAGAAGTTAATTTTTCAAGAAGATGCTCTAATTGCCTGAAAAACAAGATTATCCATAACTTTCTCATAACAAATACAAAAGGAATGAATCAAAGCTTTTGATGTAGACAAAAATATAATCTATGAGGGGAAAAAATGAAAAAAATGAAATTCAAATTTTTGAATTTTTTTTTGCTGCCCCCTCTCCCTTGTTTTGAGCTTATTTAGGTATAACTTTTGTTCCTAGGCACCAAATGAAAAAAAATTATATTTTCATGAAGATAATAAATTTTTCTATCTTTATAAAAAGATTCAAAAAATTTGAACAAAAATTGAGACCATAGGTATCTACTCGAAATCCCATTTGTCCCCCCAAGGGACACTAGTCTTTTAGGGGGTAATCATTTGTATAGAGGTTGTTGGAGTTGAGGTGATATGACATTGTATGTTCACATTTGGGAAATAAAATTAGGTGTGCTTCATAACACCTACCCATGGAGAAACATACATTCAAAACAAAGGGCACCTTTGACCATCAAGAATTTGTTTGCATGTGGTAAACTATTCAACCAACTATATGCATCTAATCCATAGCAATCTTTCTAAATTCATAGAATCTTTGTATTGGATATTTTTGTGAGTTATAAAACACCAAGTATATCACTATGCAAATTGTAGTACTAGTGTTGTAATATAGCTTGCTAGCTTGGCAACCAACTCAGAAATTGAATTATGGAGTACTAAAATTGTTAAACTAGAAATTCATAACACTAATCTCAATCACTTTTTGTTGCTCCAAGCATTGCGGGGAGGGGGGGGGGAGGAGCTATAAGAACATTGAATAATACTCCCTCCGCCCCCAAATGTCGATGTGGTTGTTGTTAGCGTGGAATCTTAGGCAATGACATCAATAGCATTGCATTAATTAATTTCTAAAGCATTGCCACCAATAGCAACAAGTCATGAGAAAACAATAAACAAAGGTGGCATCATTTTCTTGTCCCTTGCGTTGTACTAAATTAACATTGATGTTGCCAATGGTTGTAGAGTACATCAAGCCAAGACTATCCCACATTAAAATAGTAGCCACAATATTCTTTTAAACAATTTGTCCTCATTGTCTTGAGTGCTTCATTGCCAACATAGAAGGTGGTAGTACAACAATGGGGTACACAATAGCATCCACATCAGATTTGCATGCGTGTGGTTAGTGCCAACTTGGTTGTACTACACATTGACCCAATTGGTCCACGTTTCCAATGGCAACCTTGATGGTGACAATAGAAATAGTTTTGCATGCAATAACCTAAATCAAAATATTAATTTTGAGCCCAAAAGTATCAAGGATGTTGAGACAAAAATTCTTTTCTAATGTCAAAAAAGGCCTTTGGTATTTTGAAGTTAAAATTATAACACTATTGTAGACACTGAATGTTCATTTGGATGATTTCACTTAAGACTATAAGATGGAGAATAAACATTTCTTCATACAATATATTTCAATCTTCTTGAATACATTTTCAATGAATAGTATTGTAGATTTCCTCATTCTAGTATCAATAACTTTTCTAAAGAAGAAGATGCTTAATCCACTTATCATCCTTGCTTGTAATGTATTTTTGTCATTTCTTGCTATTTACTCTTGATGTGAATCTTAGCCATAAAAATGATATTTTTTTGAATTTGAGTCCAATGAATGAGATAAATATTATCAATTTTGTTTTCTACTCCAATTGGAAATATTGAAAAATTAATAAATTTCAATACTTTATAGCAATATAGACTTTAGGCCTATAACCATGGTTTCTTGATTTTTCAATTTTAAAGTGACATGGAAACTTTGGTTTACACCATGACGTGATGTCACATACTATAATATACACCTACGGTGTAAATTTTCAGATTTTTCAAGTACATTTTGTATTTGATATGAATTTTCTTAATTTTTTCTTAAGAAAATCTCAATAATTTCAAATTTTCCCAAAAAATTTCAAAAAATTTATGACTTGTATTATACATGTGAATTTGTTTCTAAAAAATAAATATAAAATTTTCCATTCATATATAGTTGCAAACAATGGCAACAAACAAAGTGATGGATAATGAGGCTTTGAAATTAGTGGTCATTGGCCCATCCTTCCTCTTCCAAGGTTAAAAGAAACATTTGAACTCAGTCATTGCTTCTGTAAACAATCATGTCCTAGGATAGGACTTCCTACAATAGCCCTTCCTCGATAAGCATTTACAAACACAAAAGTACATTTTTTTTTTCTTCAATGCACCAATAGTGTACACTTCATGAGGAGGATGCTTATAGTAAACATTGTGTTTCAACTTCAAAAATTCATAACTAATTCCACAAAGGTCCCCAAAAAATATGAAACAATTGAAATTAGATGTCAATTCCATTTTTCTTCCTACTAAAATTTACTGAAAATTGTTTCAAGGAATTTAACTTCTCCCCACCCAAATGCACTCAGCTCTTAAAAGGTAGCTTTAAGATCAGACTACTTTACTAGTAACCTCCCCCATTAGCCAAAGTTTGCACTTCCAAGCTGGTGATTGAACCCATATCCTTTGTACCAACAAACTCCAAGTCACCCAATATAAAAACAAAACCAACTAACCCCAATTTCCCAATTCCCCAATTCCCTAAACCTGAGATAAAGGGGAAAAAAAGAGTGAGAAAGTGAGAATCAATACCAAGAGTGAGAGGGGCCATAATAAGCCATTGCAATGCCTTTTTCTTATATCTAACTTAACCCATAAACAACACCGAGGACGGTTTTTCTCCAATGGATTACAAACAAAGAATCTTCCTATGTAGGACAAAAGTGCTATTGTTCATCCTTGGAGTTTGGTGCAAAAAGGGAGAGATCTTGTACAATAGATTGACCTCCAATGGATGATTTCCATGGTCACCAATCCATCCTTTAAGGGTTAAGTTACTAATTAACCCTTAAAGGATGGACTAAAGACCAAGGAAATCATCCCTTTGGGAATTGTGTGACATCATCTATTTTGAAAAGAACCAAAAATATTCATTGGGGGTCAAACTACTATGCAAGATCTCTCCTTTTTGCACCAAACTCCAAGAATGAACAATTGCACTTCTGTCCTACATAGGAAGATTCTGTGTTTGTCATCCATCTGACAAATAAACGTCCTTGGCGCCGGTTAATGTCCTGTCCCGTCCTCCGTCATGTCCCCGAAGCCCTGGAGCAAGTGGACGATTCCGACCACTCGAAGTCCTCCCTTACCCCCAAATAGGAAAGAAAAAGAAAAAAAGAAAAAGGGGGAATGATATGAATGCAACCCACCCCCGCTGACCCGCCGTGACCCGCCGTCGGTGCCGTGCAGTGCTGGGGCAGCAGCGGCCCCCACTGCCCCCAAGGTCCAAGGCCCAATAGCATCTGAATGGCCGAGATGGACGCAGATGTGCGGTGAGGGGCGGCGGAGATGGCCTGTTGCAGCCCCTGGGGTCCAGTCCGTCCAGGAGAGGCTGATAAGCTTATTATATAAGTTATAATTAGAAGGGTCCAGGACTGCTGCCGCCTCCTGAATCCTGATGAAGTGATGAGTGCCATGTGTGAAGCACTCCAGGGGCTTGACTTTCTCATTCAATGCCCGTTCTGCATTGGGGCTTATTTGGGACCTTGGACCTTGGGCTTGGGACTTGGAGTTGGAGTTGGCTGCGGCAGGGACAGGGCGGGCAGGCACGGCGGCCCTACCTTGTACAGTTGTACCTTAACCTTAACCCTTGAACGCCGGGCGGGTGACCGTGGAAATCAGCCATTTGGGAACCGTGTTACATCATCCACTTTAGAAAAACCCGAAATACTCATTGGGGGTCAAACTACTGTAGAAGATCTTTCCTTTCCACCCCTAATTCCGAGGATGAATAGTTGCAATTTTGTCCTACATAAGAGGATTCCTTGTCATTCATCAGACAATAATCGTCCGCTGCGTCATTCAAGGGTTAACCTGGGGTTGAGTTGAGTTAAAATAACTCCACTCCATTGCACTCTGAGCTCTCCGTCAATCTCACTCATCAACAAGGTTTTTTCTTTGAGCAAATTTTCGCCAAAAAGCAATGAAATTTTTTGAGACAAAATATTGGGTGAAATATTCTTGCTTTTGAACGGATGAAATCACTAATTTGCTACCACATCTTGGGACAATATCATTCTATTTGGATGAATGCATATAATTTGGGATGAATAAATGAAAACTTCATCCATGGATTTCAAGTTTCATCCAATTTCATGGATGTAAATAGCTTCAGCCTTTCGGTAATCATCACTTTTGGCACTGCCTACAATGAATGGAAAAAAATCCCTGCTCATCAGTTCATATCAGTCGTGAGGAGTTCGTGGGAGATCATTTGGTCCCGGGGTTCGTTCGTCTTGGAGGCGGCCACTTGCCACTGAGAATTAACTTAACTTAACTTCAGTTAATTTAAGTTCAGGGGGAGGCAAGGGCCAGCGCAGGTTCGGTGATTCTGTTTGTCATGGTTGGAGCAAAATTAATGATACACAGCAATAAGGTAGTCTGCTCTTAGCTTAACCCCTCGTCACAGGAGGAGACAAAAAGTGTCCTCTCATAGTCTAGCAGTAAAATTCAAAGTGCTGTAACTTTTTCATCCAATGTCCGAATTCAATAGAACTTGTTGGTAAAGTTGCGCATATTAGTCTAGTTTCAGTGGTAAAATTTTCAGATCAATCCAAGATGTACTGAGTTTTTGAGAGCCATTCGAAGTTCACAGGTTCAATTTGAGTTCACCTCACTGCATTCTGATGGCTGCAACTTCGGGGGCTTGTAACTTTTTCAGAAAATGTTCGTTTTCAATAGAAATTGTTGGGTTTTGTTCCCAATAAAGCCTAGTTATCGTGGTAAAATTTTCATGTCAATTTAAGTTGTTTTGAATGTTTGGGAGCAATTCGAAGTTCAAAATCCAGACATTTTTGCATTACAATGAACTTTGGCGGCTTATAACTTCTTCATACATGGTCTGTTTTCAATATTTTTTGTTGGAAAAGTTGCGCATACTAGTCTAGTTTATAAAATTAAAATTTCATATGAATCCAAGAGGTTATGAGTGACTGAGAAGAATTTTAGTAGAGGGAGGTTCAAACATAGATGTGATTTTTTGCTACTTTTTTCACTGTTTTTTGACATTTCAAAACAATTTTGCAGACACAATGAATCAATTGAATGAGATTTTTTTTCACCAAAGTGTTTGTCTTTTGGTTTGAATCACTTTGTAGTTTAAAGTTTTTTCATTTGAGTAGGTTTAGAAATCGAATTTCACCTCCAAATATGTTTTTAAGAAAATTTCAGCATCTTTTTTCAACACTAAAACATTATAATCTTTCAATCTATACGGTCAAATGACCCCAAATTTGTTTCACACCATCTACAACATGCACACTACAATATTGTACGGTTGAGATTTTCATACCTAACTGAGATTTAGACTTATAGGACTTGAAAAGCAAGTCAGCTTTTACACATGTTTGGACTTCAGGCGATGAGGGGTTAAAGCACCCTTTTAAGTCTTTGTTGGTGACCCCGGTCAGGCCACTTGTGGCTGGCTGGTCTGTATTTTAATTCTTTGCAAAGGAAAGCCCATTTCATTTCTGTAAAAAATTGAAAAACTACCTTTGAAGAGTTGATTGCATTTGGGTGGGGGAAAGCTATAAAAAAATTATTAGTAAAGTTTTGTAGGAAGGAAAGTGGAATTGGCATCATTCCCAAGTTGTTTCATATTTTTTTGGACCTTTGAGGAATTAGTTATGAATTTTTGAAGTTGAAATGTAGTAGTTTAGGGAAGTGACCACCTCTTGAAATGTACACTCTATTGGGACATTGAAAAAAGAAAAATGTATCTCTCTATTAATGGTCACTTTCAAAGCACTATACCTCACCTATCATCTTCTTTGATAGACATATATGTTTGCTAGCCCTTGCTTACAAAGCCACAAAGTGGCACTTGGATGATTTCAAATCAGCAAAATAAGATGAAAAATTGTAATTTTCATCCAATTTTTATAAGAGAATGTTCTTTGAATTGATTTATACCAATATTTATTTATTGAGGTGTTATTAGGGGGCATGAAGGTAGGATCTTGAACCAAAAGTTCAAACCTTAGTTTTGGATGAACACACACCATCTAGAAAGAGCAACCATGTGGTAAGCAATATGCTAGAAAGTTGAGATTATTTTCAACTTTGAGAATAACCTCTCAACTTTCTAGCATATTACTAGCCACATGGTTGGTTTCCATCAAAACTAGAAAAAATTGCGTTTCAAACAGCATTTGGTTCTAAACTCAACTCTAACACCCACTTCTAGTATTGATTTTTCTACAAAAGCAAATGCTAAAAAAATTTATCTATATGTATAATGACAACTTTTAATTCCTTGGTGTAAATTTGAATTTAAGCCCCACAAAATGATCTTTTTTGAATTGGAATTCAACTAATGGAATGAAGTTAACTAAATCTACTTTCTACTCCAATTTGAAATCTTTAATTCTTCAATGACCTATGTCAATTTTTGTCAATATATTAAACTTTTTAAAAGCCATTGTAGCTTCATTAAGACCAACATACATGTTGGGCAAAAATTGTCAAAAAAATGCTACAATCTAGAACAATGAAAAAAAATTGAAAAAAAATATTTTTTGAAATTCAATTGTAAAAATATATACTAAATTATTATGGGAATGTATAGGGAAAATTCAAAAAAATTATCTCCACAGATTGAAAGATAATAGCATTTGAAGTTAAAGAAAAGTTTATTTTTTTATCATGCCCAACATTGCCAATAATATTTAACTCCCTTTAAAGTGATTTTTTTTGAACTACTCATGCTTAATTTTTTTAACAATTGCACCTTATATCATGTTACTCACATACATGCATAAATTCAAAATGAGGAGATGAATTTTACACATCTTGCCTAAAATTGCCCACCCTAATTTGTGTGGTAAAATTTTTAGATCAATCTAAGATGTACTAAGTTTTTGGAAGCCAATTGAAGTTCATTGGTTCTATTTGAGTTCACTAAACTACATTTGATGGTTGCAACTTCAAGGACTTGTATCTCCTTCATCTAATTTTTGTTTTCAATTAAATTTGTTGAATTATGTTCCCCTTGAAATCTAGTTATTGTGGTAGAATTTTCATGTCAATCCAACTTGTTTTGAATGTTTGGGAGCAATTCAAAGTTCAAAATTCCAACATTTTTGGATTATTGTGAATTTTGGCATCTTGTTTCTTCTTCTGCATAGAATGTTTGTTTCCAATATTTTTTTTTGAAAAGTTGCACATCCTAGTCTAGTTTGCATGTCTAAAATTTCATATCAATCCAGGAATTTATGAATGACTAAGAAGCCTTAGATAATTTTTTGCAACTTCTCTTGCTATTTTTTGACATTTCAAAGCCATTTTATAGACACAATGAATCAATTGAATGAAAGTTTTTTCACCAATGTTTTCATATGCTGGTTTTGAACCACTACATAGTTTAAAGTTTTTTCATTTGTGTAGGTTTAGAAATCAAATTTCACCTCCACATGTGTTCTAGGAAAATTTCAGCATCCTTTTTCAACACTAAAACATTCTAATCTTATAATCTATGTGGCCAAATGACTCCAAATTTGATTTCCATCATTTCCCACATATATACTACAAGATTGCACAATTGAAATCTCTATAACTAAGTGACCTTTAGATCTATAAGACTTTAAAAGCAATGATGTTTTTGAACCTTAAGCCTTAGGTGATGAGGGGTTAAGGGGTTAATGAAACTAGTTGAAAGGTATCATTTTTTGTTTTTTCTTAAACATTATTAGATAGACCATTGGATTTCATCTCTAATAAAAAGTATTTGGATGAAAAAAGCAAGACTTTGTGTATTTGTAACATGTTTGCATTCATTTGTAGTTTGAAATTTGAGCATTTGCTTTGTAAAGGGTTAAATTAAATGGTCACCATTTCACTAACATGCTAAAATCAAGGGCCATGGATATTGAGGTTACTACTAATGAAAGTAACCAAACAAGAATGTTTTGTGTTAAATTCATTAGGCTTTTGCTTTAAAGTTTCTCCCTCAATGGATGGTCACCACTAGTAACTTGGTGGTGCCTCTAAATATACAAATGATTTATTCTTTTGTCACTTTTATTTTTTTATCTTTAAAGTGGCCATGTATTAAAAGGAAGTGAACATGAATTTGAGTCCTACTAAAGTGCAGCAATATAGTTAAGAAATTCAAGAGACATGTTCTAATTGATAATGTTGTCACTTGACCCTCCAACATAACATTCTTGAATGAACGTGAGATAGAGGGATCCTTCTACAATAGCATTGTAACAAGAGCATATTTGTATTACAATGGATGGCAATAACTATGTGACATATATGGAATACAATTTGCCCATCAGCATTTGAGGTGTGGAAATATAAGATCTAACTTTTAGTCTATCAATTTTTGGGAATTTCAAGTGTAGCTCCTGTCTTCTTTCTTACCCTCAAAATCATTGATTGAGGTGCCTCTTAGGTGTACTAATTGCCTTTGTACGTTTGCTTCAAGCAAACTATTTTGGGATTCAAGATAGGTAAGCACATTTGCATTTGTGTTGGGTAGAAGGGTTTTATTTGCCCCCATCATTGCTATTGGCCACACTTAGCGCCGCACACATGTAGTGTTCTAAGGAATTGAAGAAGTTGTCAACAATCCTAACACCCATCATCCTCTTCACCCTCTTCAATCGGATTCCCACAAAAATCCCACCACCAATACTCCAAATCCCAACTTCTCCCAATCCTTTGAATACCCAATCCCTTGTATACAACTATATGTGCTTCTTTTCCCTTGCGAGAGCAACTACAATGATTCAACCCTGTAAGAAGCTCGCCACCAACTTACTAAAAAAACTTGATGCAAAAGCTTGTTGCTATGATTTACATCTATTTAGAATTTTGTCACTCCACCATATGGACACCAAATCCTTCCCTCAAGCCCAATACTTGCACACCCATCCAACCCAACCCATTTCACTATAATAACCCTAAACCTACCCTACTCAATCCTTGAACCACTAGCTCCACCATTGCTTGAAACAGGCTAAAAAGTGGTTTGGGCCACGAAAAAACAAAGGACAAAGATTGCCAACCCTAAACCTCGAATTCCCAAAACCGAGGTCTCCAAATTGCCGATTGCTGACCACTCGAATCACAAATAGCCAAACAAGCAAATTGTATTCCGTAGACAAGCTTGCATTCATTCAAAATGTTCTACAAATCGAGGAGAGAGAATTTAGATTCATGGGAAGCAAACTGCGGCCCTTGCCTTAGAAGTTCCATAACGTACGTTACGAGGCTCACTTGAGCTGAAATTTGTCGATTCCTGATTTTCCCCGCAATCAAATCATTTTATTGAGAGTCTGCCTCAACAAAACAAAAAATAAACCAGACACCAAATGATTCTGCACTTGAGTCACCGACATCAGTCATGAGAGTAAGTTCGTACCCATTGGTGGTCCATTTTGATATCATTTTGATACTCCCACCAAAACACTGTTACAAAATGGATCCGACACCTTTTTTTTCATTTTCTTTTTTGACGCAAATAAACGGGAAAGGATCTCCTCCCTTCCCTTCTAGATTTTATGTGATGGACAGTTGGACACTCCGGTCCTCTCCATTTAAGTTAAGTGTGCTTGGTTCAGTTGTTGTTCAGGGCAGCATTTTCTCTCTCTCGGCCTTTGGCAAGTTGACTGGCGATGCTTCGTACAGCCCATGTGCTCGCAACATGGCAGGCAGCGTGCAGTCAGTGCAGTGCAGTGCAGCCGGAAATAGAAGGCAACCACGGCAGGCAGAAGCAAATCTCTGTCAATAGAAGCAAGATCCTCCGACTCAAGCATGGGCGAATCGGGAAAGGCACAAGGGAAGGTAACTTATCAGTTGCGGCAACGCGGAGAGGACTGAGACGCGGCCATTCAGTACTGATTTCCCCATCTTTTTTTGAAAAAACAGGAAAAATTGAAAAGTTCAAAAATGAATAAACTATCAGTGACTGATGGCGTTGGGAACAACTGAAGACTGTTACTGAAACTCATTAAAATTTGGGAGAAACTCTTCTTGTTGGAAAACAATAAGTTATTCGTAAAGTGAGAGGAAACTGGGGTTTCTTCCCCTTGGAATAGCAAGAAAAAGAATAATCTTCTAACTTCAAACATTATATTAATCTTTCAATCCAGGTGGTCAAATTTTCTGAAATTTTTTCCACACACTCCCATGGTAGTCTAATACAAATTCATTAAGAAATGTATGCATGCTCTTCATTTTTTTTTATCACTGATCTAAATAGTAGTAGTTTTTGACCATTTTTGACAAAAATTTGCTCCAATCCTTTAGAGATGAAATACTCGTGTTGATAAAAAAATTCATAACTATTTCTACAAAAATTGAAAAACACAGAAAAAAAAGTAATTTAGATGCATAATCAAATTTTTTTCTAAGAAAAATGCTTGAGTAAATGTTTCAAGAAATCCACATAACATTCTAGGCACTCATCAAACTTTAGGAGGTCATTTTTTCAATACAAAACTGAAAAAACAAAACTAATAGAAGCCTTCCATAATACTAGAGATAGATTTCTTCAATAATTTTGCTTTCAAAAGTCAAAAGGTGTAAGGAGTTTGCAACATGAACTCACAAAGATGGCTAATTTGAACTTGATTCTCTCCCCAATCAAGGCCTCATAAGTTGACTTTGAATACCATATGGTCCATATCTGGAATCAAATTCTTTTTAAAAAAAAATTGAATTGAATTTTTTTATTAATTCTAAAATACTTTGCCTAATAATTTTTTCCAACTTGAATCAATTAATTGACATGAAATGTTGACCTTGATAGCCGGGTAATGTAGTCAATAATTGACAACCCACCTTAGTACGGTAGTCAACAACCAACAACCTTAGTGCAACCCACCTTAGTGCAACCCCAAAAGGTGACAACACCCAAATGAAGGTTTGAATTTGGTTCCTATTATTGAGTTGCAAAGGTTTTTTTGTTGGGTCCTCTTGATAATCCAAAGTAGATTCTGATTAGATACATTTCTCTTGACACCATATTGACAAATATATAGCTGCACTTTGAGAAGCTTTGTTCATGTAAAATTGGCTCACTTTTTAAATAAGATACCTACTCAAAAGTCTCAATCTTCCTCAGGGTAGCATATGTTCATGTTGAATCTAAGTCTCAGTCTTCCCCTCCTGTCCAATTGCAAAGCCAAGAAACTACGAGTTTTCAAAGTGTCCAAATCGGTCTCCTAGCTAGACTCCAACTATGAATTGAGGCCGTGCATTTGGGGGCAAGAGCCTCTAAGCGTCAGTGTTTTCTTCTAGAGACAGGGTCACAGGTGCAGAAACTGCCAGATAGTTACGTACCTCACCTTCATACTCATGAAACTCGATCGATGAACCCCGGAAACTGAGAGAAGAAACTTGCAGCCAGCACCAATGATGGCGCCAACGACTCCAGTTGGTCAGAAAGCCCACAACCATCTGACGTGGCAGAGACACGACCCCCATGACTGTCTGCCCAAATTCGTGACGGAATTAGTCTGCACATGACTTGCCTCGATCACTTGCCTGCCTGCCTTTGCCTGCCACTGTAAATCCTTTGCAATTAAAGGAAAGGTGCAGTATCTTAACATTACCTCCTCACTTGCATTCCGACACCCTCCGATCCCCAAATGCAAGCTAACTTCCAGCAATGCTAGCAGATCCCCAGTCACGGGAAATATCTATATATGGCTGGCAGTCCTTCCGTAGCCAGACTCCTTGCCACGTGCCGTAGCTGCGGAATCGGATCGATCGAAAGCCATGAAAAATGCCTCCGGTAGTCCAGTCTCCTTAGAAATGTATCCTGCTTTTTCAGATTCTCCTTTAGTGCTTTAACTTCTCACTTTTGTTCGCAAACAAAACGGGGCTAAAGGAAAAGCGAGTAAGTTGAGTGCCTTTCAGATATGATTCTTCTTCGATCCAGCTAGAGCGCAGTGCCTATACAGCTACATAGTTGTGGGCCTGCTTGCTTTCCAACGCGTTTTAATTGCAGGCGGATGATCGATCTTTTCATGAAAAGTAACCGAGTTGTTAGCAAGTTATTTTTTCTGGTGAATTCATTTTTGGCAGATCAGAAACGGAAGTGGGGGCCGATCGGAATCATATCGATGCAACCGATCGACGTGGAAATTAAAAGTGCTATAACTTATGTGCTAGCTGGAAGTGCATGCTCGAGTGCAAGATTCCATTTGCAACGCACGATCGATCAGTACGTGTCTGTACTTGCAATCGATGGAGGAAGACCTAGAGAGAATCTACTTCGTTCCAATCCTTGTTGTCGTACAATGTCATACATAATCATCTGCCGGCCGGCTTCCACTAGCTGGTAAGTACAGCTGGACGGTCGGTAGATCGACTGAAACTAACGTACATGGCGCAGTTCCATCAAATCTAACTTAACTTTGCTCTGAAATCTTCCTACCTACTTATTCTAGGTCTGGCTTGTTTTCACTGAAGTGAGCTAGTAAACGAGTTCACTTGATGGATTGCACGTCGCTTGGTAAGAATGAATCGATTGCAGAGAAATTCGAGAAAGTCCGTAGACCAAAGTACGTGTACAGTCAATTTTATTAAAATGGCGGTATTCCATTAAATTGGCGGGTCATTATGCTAGTTTGGGCACTTTTAAGGTTCAGACCACGTGGTCTGAAATGTAAACGTATCCTAGATTTTAGAAATCTGTAAGAATTTTTGATATCAAGAATCTATACCATTTCTAGATGTCCCTTCAGAAAAAATGACACATGAAATACCACCATTTTAATAAAATTGACCATGTGTCTAGTGCGCAACTACGGGAAATTTTGTTAAAATGGGCAATATTCCATGGGCATGAGACAATTTTTTTTAATTCACTTTCTTCTTTAGCTCTAAAGTCTAGGACTGGTATAGATTTCAGACTGCATGGTCTAAATGTGAAAGTAAGTGTCCAGTTTGTGCCAATACAACCATTGAAATGAAATTTTGGATAACCATGAAGGTTCATGGGTTGAGAATGGAATATGGGGTTCTATTCCATGTTCAGGTTGTGAGAATTCAAAATTGCACAATGGAATTGATCACCTTCAATTAATTGCATAGAATTGGAGTGGTCATCAACTACTTTGAAAGTCAATTTTGTTAAATTGGTAATATTCCATTACTTTGGTGCAATTCAAGGTGTGCGGTTCGAAACCCAAATCTATATTGTCCTAGTTTGTGACCTCAAATTGGACATTGGTGAAGATATGTGTCACAATTTATGGCTTGTAGAATATTGCCATTTCAACAAAATTGACATTTTGGCACTTTCTAGGACAAATGGCTATAAAATTAAATCTAAACCTTGGGCCTATATCCATCCTAGTGTTTAGAGATTTGTATAAATGTCTCAAATTTTGGACCAAGAACTATGAAAATTTAATAAAATTGAAGGTATATGGTTTGTGAACTTTTTTGGATTTTTCTAGTCTTTCTAAATTTCTCTCATAGTAGATTATTGGCTACTTGTTTGTAATAGAGAAATTTGGGGGAGGTACATGTTAATAGAGATGTTCATGTTTTTGGCCCAAACTTTAATAGAAGGTGTGGACAAGGAATATCTTTTATGTGCACTAAATTTCAAGACATTTGAAAGTTTGAGTCAAAAGTTATGGCCTAATATGTAGTTTGTTTCACAACTAGAGCAATCAGGGTAGATCTAAAAAAATCACTTTTTTCAAAAATAAAAATTTGAAATTGATTTTCTAGATTTATATGTACATAGAAAGCTTTAAATTGTTCCATTTTGATGAATAAGTCAAAAGTTATGAGATGTTTTAGTTTGTGGGCAATTATGGATTCTCTACTCTAAAATAAACTTTGAAGTCATTCATTCAACTCAATTTTCAATATTTTTGGAATTTAAAAAAAAAATTAGGTGTAGATTGTTTATTACAAAATTACAACCATTGGGATCGGGATTTTTCAATTCCATTACTAAATTGTTTACAATTTAGTATTTTGAATCATTTTCTACTTCTTCCTACTTACTATTTTTTTCCTATATGTTGCACAATTCTAAATGATCTTGATTTTTTCAAGCATGTAGCCAACTTGCCTTGATGAATGAATCTAAAGAAGCACCACCATTTTGGACATTTTTTCATATAAACGTGACCTTGTAAAGTGTAGCTGCCCATTTTTTTGCAAGGCCAAAAAAAGGATTTTTGTCACTTCAAATGCTAATATCTTGCAATCTACATGGTGGAAATTTCTAAAAATAATTCCACATCTTCTCAATCTAGACTACTACAAGATCCTATAGTTACATGTGTCCAAAAATAATATTTTCAAAAATTTGGTACTTGTATTAGAAATGGCAGTTTTTTAGAATTTTGGTGATAATATAGTCAAAGAACTTTAGGGGTTAATATGTATTCAAAACCACAAAAATGACATTGATACTATATTTTCAAACTAAAATTCTTTCCTTTTGTAAAACTAAATTTTTCCTTTCTTAAAATTAAAGCATCTTCTAACATAACAATAACTAGTGGTCATATTAAGCATTCCATATCAAATAACGAATTAAATTGGCAAATGTGATTTGAGAGATGCTTGGAAAAAGATTGTTTCTTCCTGTGCATATTTTTTTGGAAAAAGAATTTGGCATTTATTTTTAGATATACTTCTTGCCTACCCTAACTATTGTAAGTGGTTTAACATAGATTTACACATTGGAGTTTTCAATGCATTAATAGAAAGCATGCAAATTGCAAAGTGGGAATAAAGATAAATCCCTTGACACACACTCATATATAATCTCTAATTCGAAATTAAGGATAATTTTTGTAAGAGACCAAAAAATATAAATCAAAGTGATTTAGATGTATAGGTTGCTACAAGAAACACTTAACATTTTCATCTCAAAAACATTGTATTGGGCCATAATACTACCATTCCTATAAGTAGGAGTATTGTGCAAGAGTAGTGAAGTTTGAGTTATGAAAATGAATTAAAATTAAATAAGTTTTTAAAAATAATTCAAAAGAAAAGAAAATCAGTTAAAATCAGTTAAAATGAATTACAAAACCAATGTTGTACCATGCACTATTAACTACTAATTGTTGAGGACTACTACAAAGCTAGGGGTAGCAAAATATGGGTACTTTAACATTTTGATTTTTTTTATTTTAAAAAAAATCATTAAAATGATTCTAAAAAAGGGCTAGTTTTCTACACTTCAATGCACTTGAATTGCACCAAATACTTCTAAATGGAATTTGTTTGTATCATTCTAGTCTTCACATATATGACACACACTTTGAGCCCATGTGCATGATTCACATTTAGAATTTTCAAAAAAACTCCTTGTCACTAGATGCAATGTTAGTATATGATCAATGATCCAAATTTTTGACTCAAAATTCGCATTTCTAGGTCGAAATAGTACTACCCTCTCCGAATGGCCAAAGTAGACATTCAATTGGGGGATGTTTTAAAATAGTAAACTAATTTTTAAAGAAGGGGATAAAATTACTCAATATCTACAACTACCACATGTACCTTCCCTTCAAATTTCATTTAAAACTTACATATGACACAAAAGTTATGAGAAAAAACACCCATCCAAGGCCAACGGAATAATAAAAGAAGTGTTTCTTGTAACGACACCTTCATTATATTCTTCTTTCCAATTTCCAAACAAATGTTTCTGTGTATTTGATCAACTCCTCTAGAAATCTAGATTGTGACTTAGAAGGATACTTCACGAACACAAAAACACAGTGTTAGATAATTCTACGCAAAATAGCGAAACTATTAGGTTGACTTAACATTTAAGTTGCCTTACCCAAAAAAGTCACCTCACGAGTCACTGCTTGTCCACATGAAGATGCATGCACCCTCTCTGAGTTTAGTCTTGATATCACTGCATCCACTCACCCAGTACTGCCACTGGAGGAACGACATTCTTTTCTTGAAGGTACTGTTTTCGTGCAGTAACAGTAAACATGTATATAGTGTAAAATGTCAAGAAATGAGTGTTCGGCACCCTAATTTCACTAAGTTATTTTGTGCTGAGTGCATGTTTTCAAGACTGAACGCTGAACATTAATGTCAACAATAACATTTGCGGTAATAAGTTTGAAATTTAATCCGTTGTTGATGAGATGAGACAGACAGAGTGGAGCGAAGAATCCCTTCAGACGGAAGTGATCTATTTTACAGTAATTGCTTCATGACACAGTCAGCGATCTCTTGGCAGGCTCCGTCCATCACCCCAACTGAAAGTAATAAGTTAATTAAGAAGTGACGCAGGACGGACTTCAGGAAGCGGTTTAAGCCTTAACTTAAGTTACATGACCATGCATGCAAGTGCCTGAAGTGCCTGATCGATCGAATTCCATTCCTGACAAAGGAGCTTCAGTTAAAAAGGAAGTCAGTTAAAATTTAGCCCCTCACTGATCTTTGTAAGATCGAAATCAAGTTGGATCACAGTCCCTGGAATTCATTGGCAAATCAATCGACTCAAGAATGCTGCCCTGTTGTTCTGACGAAGTTATCACCTGCGAGACAGTCAGTCACAGACTATGTACAGTATAGTACAATTAAACTACAGTAAGCTTACTTGTGACCAGGTTCCCAAGTTCTGAATACAGTCATCTGCATCTGTTTCTATTCAATCAACATCAGGCTTCAGGAACTTAAGGTAGACAAGCCTATTATCACCCTGATTTGCAATCTGGCTATGTTGGGGCCAATTGCAAGAAGGGAAAATATTTTTCATAGGTGTGTGTTTGTTGTATGAGTCAAACCCAAGTGGAATTATAATTTTCTGATCAAAATTGTGATTTTTATGAATTTCTGAAGTGGTCTGCCCTGAAACGACAAAACCGCCCATAGACTAGAGTCATAAATGTCCTAGAAACAACCTAAAATTGTCACTTCATATATTTATTAGTATTTGGAAAGTGACCAATAAAGGAGTGACATGATACGCTTAATGACATTATTTACTTCTCTAATTTTGTCAAAATTTGGAGTAGATTTAACTAATTTTTGGACAAATTTAGATGCTAAATTGAAGGGAATCGGGGCCAAATATAGGGTGACGGAATTGGGTAGGTCCACCTTAATAAGCAATCACAAAGTTTGTAGAGACAATAGTTATTCTCACCTTTCTGAATATTATATGTATGGGTTATTTTAATAAATAAGGAGCCATGAAAAGGATCAAATGTCGTTGGAATGGACAAATGAAAATTATTTGGGCATGTTCTTACAAAGTCAATTTTGGATGGATGGATCTTTTCAAATTTTTGACACAAGGGCGGTGTGGACCTAAACTCCCTTCGTAAGAATTCTTGGGCTACTAGTGAGATTTGTGTAAAGCATGTCAATGTGCCACTAAAAATGGTGATTATAACAAGTAGGCTAAATTCATAATCCTAGTGTACTTCAAATGCAAACTAGGTTCATTGTCGAAATTCCTCATAGTCCCTCTCACTAACAACAATTAGTGAACCGATATAACTCAATAAGGCTCTCTAAAAAAATTTCAAATATGAACTATTTCATGGTCAATTTTTTAGAGGCTCAATTCTATGGTGTCGTTGGATTGAATGACTTGTCATTTGTTTTAACTATGTACTACATCTTGTGGGCAGCAAGGACATAAAGTTGAGCAACTTCTACACAGAGTTATCATTGATCATTGCAATGTAGCTTCAATGTGTATACTTAGCCTAAATTGTACCCTTTAGCAATGAGCCTAGTATTTAGGAAGATTTGGCAAAGTTTGGATGCCTAAACTAATAATTTTTGTATTGAAGATGTGGCTTGTAGGTCGTTAGATCCACGAGTTTGGTTAATTATCTTTTACCTTTGCCTTCCATTTTGCTCAAGCCTTGCCTTTGGAAAATGCAAACTTTCATATGGAATGAATTGTCCATAGATAAAATAGAAAAAAATATAGCTAAATAGAAATTTATATAGCTAAAATCCTCCCTCGTTCAATTTTTCATAGAACATGAGACAAGTAGCTTTGGATTGAGGCTACATATATTTGTCCTAATAGTACTTGAGACACTAATTTATCAAAGTTCCACTATTTTCAAATTGAGTAGGTTGAAATATTCATGCATAGTACCAATTTCTACAAAAATAAATTTTTGTGGTGATACTAATTTTCTAGGTGACACTAGGGTAGAACAACCCATTATGGACAAAAGACCCATTCCAAACACCTAGGGAATGCCCTATTACAATCTTTTTCAATAAATGAAATTCGGGCTACATTAAAACGAGTTTGTGACAATAATCAATGTCTTAGGTGACAATAATGGAGTGATTAGTGCATGAAATGGAAATTTCTACCTTTTGAGTGTAAAATTCATTGCAAGAAGTGACTTTTAAAGCCTTCATATTGTGACCATATTAGGATATATTGTGACTCCTTTAGGTGAGCAAGATGACCATTATGGAGACATTTTTTTGTTGGTTTTGGGGTAGTCTAGAGACTCTCTTGGACCATGATTGACAACACACTTCAAAAATTCATAAGAAATTCATATTCAATAAAAAAAAAATGATAATTTCAGTTGTTCTTGCATTTTCTCACATTTGTCTTCAGGATGTGGGTATTTTAAAAAAAAATTCAGCAATGGCATGAGGGCAAACTCCTAATTCTGCCCATGATGGGCTGTTGTACCTCACCTTACCTTACATAGAGCTGTCAGTCGTGCTTTCTTTTTTTAAATCCCAGAGTTTATTCCAAGCTGTCGTGCTTTTCAAAGTTTTCATCTAAATATTGGAACCATGTCAACAAATCAGTGCAAAGCTTATCTGGTCTTCTTCTTTTTTCATTGAAAAATAATATTAATGACCCAAATTTTTCTCCTTCCTTTCAGGATTTCTTGCTATCCTTTATCCTTTATCTTCATTTTCAAATCATAAGTCAATCTCTCCCTTCTGTCCTTTCCACGCAGTCCAGATAGCAATTGCCCACCTCCGCCTCAGTTACTTCCGTCTGGAATCTTCCGTCAAAGCAAGTTTGAAACATTTCTAACTAACTTCACCTTTGGCACTTTGGCAGCTTGGCTTTTCATCCTGACCAGCCATCGCAACGACGGAGGAGCCGGGCTCCGCAAGTCCATCAGCAAACGCATTGAAGGCGCCCCAGAGTGATTTTTCTGAGGGTAGCCTGTGGCCTTTCCGCAGCTGTTCCGAGTCCCAGAAATCTGGCCGGCCAGCTCTTCAATGAGCAAAGAGGTGCCAGGTTGAATGTATCTCAAGTCACTTCACCTTACGAACTATGACGCATGATGATCATCTAATTCACCAGCTCTCAGTCCGCCAGGCAGGGCCTGCCATTTCCTGCTAAAAATCCTGCTGCTGCTGCTGTTGGGTGGGTGCTCTGAGAGGAAAAAGGAAAAAAAGACCAGTCGAGGAGGTTGGGATTTGGGAAGAGCACATGCGTGACTGTTGAAAGGAGATTCAATGGGGTATGTCTGGAACTTTATCTTAATGTCGTAACGTAGTGTAGTTGCCAGTGAAGGAAACCACATGTCAACAGAGTATTGTTAGAAAGGGAAAAGCAGTACAGTATAATCATGAGCACTCACTCGCGCACTCCGTCAATTGGGAAACAACCAAGTATGATAAATAAGCATGCGATAGTTTTCCTATTGGGAAAGCGTTACTAGTTTCCTTCCTGCCTTCGGAGGGGAGAATAATACGATAACATTTGCAAAGACAATCTGCAGATTAGGTCCTTCGCTGGAGAAGAGAAGGACAAGGTACCGCCCTTATGACACTGTCATTTTTCGATTCAATGCAAGGCAACCCTTTCGACAGGGAACTCACCAGAAATTCTAACAAAGAATTCCTAACTACGCTTCTTCCCCGCACATCAGTATCAGTAAGTTAAGGTAAGGGGTACACAAACTGACCAGATTGTCCCTATATACCAAGTGTCAAGTATTTCATCGCTCAACAATTGCAGAAGGATAGTTTCAAGGACTAACTTCCAAAGAGATGAAGCATTTTTTTAATCTCAAAATGTATAGCGGGGACTGTTTAAAGAACCTGGTCGGTTTGAGCACCCCAATAAAATAATGAGGAAAAACGAAACTTTTCAAGGAAACTCGGAGTATATGATAAACAGAATTTCATTTCCTCCCACGTATCGTACAACACCAGGGAGCAACCTCGCCTCAATGTCTTCCTACCTCTTAAGCATAATCTACTCTCGGAGCATTAGCGCTCGTTACTAATCTCTCGTCTAAGAGTATACTCTCAACTCCACACTACCACTCATAATCTATCTACACTAGTTCGGCAAAAACGCTACAAAATTTAGTGGAGCTTCCAAGTCTCCAATATAAAAAAAAGACTCATATCTGAATTGTAGAACTCTCATATCTAAAATTGTAGAATTATGTTACCTCGCATCCCCAAGTTCGGGGACAAAAGTCCAGGCAAGGTCCAGAAAATGGACTCTTATCATCTGGAGAAGCCGAAGCTTCCGAATGAGAAACGGTAGCGAAAATTGCGAGCTCATTCTCAAGCTACGAGAATGTCCGTGCTATTGAACCAATCCAAACTCTCATTCGACTCCGAATCAAAAGCCAAGTCCCCGAGATCATCCCCGAGAAAATCAAAACCCGCAGCAAAATCACCACCAGGGAAGTCAAACAGAAACTCGTCCGCCAAAAAGACTTCCCCGAGGTCGCTGAGCCCGCTTTCCGCTTCACATTTCTGTGAATTCGAAGTCTGATCACAGTCAGAGTCTGCAGAATTTGTCGTCTCAGATGTACTGGCAGCCAGGGCAGTCCCCATTGTTGGCTTGCTATTAACGTCACTGGAAGAAGAAGGCTCACAAGCTGTGAGGCTGGAGCTAGGGGAGCCTTCCGACACCAAACACTCATCGAACAACATGTCGTCGCACATGAGATCTTCACAAGCACCGACGATTTCTGTGATGCTCTCCACATGCACGGGCCAAAGTGGCTTTGTAGCTGGAGCTTCTGCGACTTCCTTCTTCAAAGGGCGCGTTGAAGGAGAAGGCTTTGGCGACGGCTCCTTCGTCTTCTTCGTTGCTGAAGCCTGCTGTGGGAGAAATTGCTCCGTGTCGCTGAAATTTGTGTGTGCTTGAGGCCCACGAATCTCACGGGCGGCTTTGTCGTAAGCCTGAGCAGCTTGCTCCGCAGTGTCGTAAGTCCCGAGCCATAGCCGAACGCCTTTCGAAGGGTCGCGAATCTCGGCAGCCCATTTGCCCCACGGCCGCTGACGCACGCCGCGGTACTTGTGAACGGGAGCAGCGGCAGCTGATTTGGTTTGCGGGGACTTCGTGGTTTTAGCGATGGCGTTCGTAGTCTTCGCGGTGACAAGCTTGGGACACGGAGCTACGGTGGTGGCGCCCTTCTTCTTTTCCACCTTGGCAGCTTTCTTTGGTTGCCATGGTTTCTCATAAAAGCTCGTGGACGACTCCATCATTGAGTCATTGCTATCCACCGCATAGCTCACGGAGCACTGCATTGCCGTCGCGGCGAACACGCTGTGATACGACGGCACCACTTCCGCCTCCTCGTCGTCAAGCTCGCTGTCGGAAGACGACGACAAAACCTCGGGTGACTCCATTACGGCCATGTGAATCTCACGCAACACTCTCCGCTGGGAGGCTCTTCGCGGGAGAGTGTCCTCGTCGTCACTCGAGGAGTCGGTCGCGTCGGGGTCTGTGCATATCACGCGCACTCTCTTGGAACACATTTGCAAGCTCCCCACACAACGTGCACTCTCGTCATCAGAGGAAGAGGAATACTCCCGCTTCAGGGACTTCGCTGACAAAGCCTTCCCATTCTTCGCGCTCTTCTTCCTCTTCAATGGCGACGAAACGGAAGCAGGTCTCCACAATTTCTCGTCACACCCCTGCATTTTGCTAACTAAAAAAATTCGTTCAAACCTCGAAACCAAAGGACTCCACTAGACTCTCCCCGTCTGTCTCTTGCAACGAAAATGCTCAACCCTTACACAGCAAAACCCAAGGAATGCTTAAACCCTCCACACCGACGCAAAAAAAGTATACTCCGAATCATATACTTCATTCTCGCTCGTACCGCAGTACCGAAACACACCCAATGCAATTCAACCTGATGCGAAACTGTGCAACTATGAACTACCCAAAATCTCACGACTAACACCAAGCTGTCGCGTTTCTAAACTCGAAAACTCGCAGTTGCGCTACGACAACAGCCGTTTTCGCAACACTTACGGAGATTGGACCCGGAAAATTGTAATGTGGGTGACTTCGGCCAAGCGGGGGTCTAAAGCGACTGGTCAGGAGAGAGACCGCCACTTTGTATTGAAAGGTGGAAGTAGTTGCGGCAGTGATGGTGCGAGTGCGAGTGACAGAGTGGCGGCCGGTCTTGCCGTGCACTATATAAAGAGACGAGAGCGAGACGAGTTTCGCCATTTATGGAGCCAGGCTTGCTTCGTGCCTATTATCTTCGTCTCTGGAGGATTGTAAGTACTGTTGAGCCTCCCCTTTGATTATGATATAATTTCTATACTAATTAAAAATTACTATTCATGGGCATTCTTTGTTTCCGTGTTTTTTTTGAAAATTTTTAATGAGTTTCTGGAGTCCGCTGAGCGCCAGTCAGGCCGTGAGATTTGTGGCACCGCAGAAGCTTGATGTTTTTTATTGGGGAGTGGGGGTTATTTTATTTTTAAAAGTGAAGGTCAGTGGTGGATATTTCTTATAATGCTCTGTCTAGAGTTTGAGATTGAGTTTGACTTGAGTGCATTTACGGTCGGAGGTTCTTAAAGCGCTCAGGCCTCAGGCTCCAGAATCGCCCACTTCCTCAAATGTACACCTCTTGTACATGTTGCTTTTTTGTTGTACCAGCGATGTATACATTGTGCACATTTGAGGAGGTTGGGCGATTTTAGAGCCATGTGCCATTTCAACTTCGAAAATTCATAACTCATTCTACACTGAATAGGGGTATTAAGGGGACCCATACTAATTAATCGACATTCCACACTATATAAATATCTACCTTTATTGTACATCAGTAGTTATAGGCATGTCCGACTATCTGGGGATGTAAGCTTACATCATGTTTCAAACATCTACAATTTTCTACAAAGAGTCCCTTTAATTTTTTGGTCCCCTTAATACCCCTATTTAGTGTACAAGGTTCCAAAAATTTTGAAACAACTTGAATTAGACGTGGATTCCAATTGTCTTTGAAGGAAAAATTATTGAAATAAAATTTCAAGAGGTTTCACCACCCAAAATTCAGTTTTAAGCTCTTAAAATAGGCACTTTATGGACCTCCTGCAACTTAACCCTAGAAGGATACAAACCCTACGACCAAGGTAGTCACCAAAATTACTTTGATTATTGGACCAAGAGGTGCATTCTAAAGTTAAAAAGTGAACTCATGCATCGGACTTGTTAGATCCATAGTGTTCTTACAAGATTAACGAATTTTTTTGGAAGGAATCAGATAACTAACAAGAAAAAGGGATGTCTTTGAATGATTCTCTTGCATTTGGTTGTTTTACTGTGAGATAGGGTGTGGAAGAAATGTTTAGTTTGTGTAAAATTTAGAATTTGGTTCATTTGCATTAAAGATAATGATAATAGTGAAAAATAGGATACAAAGTTTGATTCATGGATAACTAATAAAAATTAATATCCAAAACTAATGAGCTACTAAAATTAACACTTTGTGCCAAAAACTTAGATACACGGACATCAAATTAGTAGTAGGAAAGAGGACTTGTGGCATCAAGCTACAGTAGAAGAACTTGGTTCTACAATCCTATGATTATACCAAGATCTTCTTTTTTGCAAACAAATGAATAAAAAAAACACATATTTTCAGTTGCGGATGCACTATTGGTTTCAGAAAAATTAACCCTTAGTGGTTTAACTTATGTCATGAATTAAACATTTTATGGTAGTACAAGTTCATGTTAAAATAAAGATGGCAATTGAGCACATAAATGCCACACAATGTTACTCATGCATGTTTTTAGTATACAAAATTGACCTTTAGTAGAGTAGAGATATTTATATTTTCTAATGCTATTGATTCTTTGAATGATCTCTATTCATTTTGATTGTATATAAAGCTTAGCTTTGAGTTGGTCCTCAAACAAACAAATGCCTAATCCATGCAAATAGTAAAATAGAAACTATTTTTCTTCTTCAATCTTTTATTTTTGATAAGATGCAACAAGAAAGATGTAGTTTTTGAATTTTCAATTGAGACATTAACACTTTTGATATGGGGTCTCAAATAAACAAAATTATGCTATAGCCACACTAGCTTACAAGCATGACTAGCAACTCCACTTAGTAAATTTCTATTATACAAACTTTGGAGACAATGGCATTGTAATATTAATTGGGCTTGATTCTCTCTTATTCAAGATCTCAAAAGAAATTAAAGTTCTTTTTTCCATCAATTTCTAGGGCCAAACAACCTTGTTTTTCTTCCTTCCAAACATGGAACTTAAGTCATAGAGGGAATTTTAATAAATGGACCCAAGGATCTATATACCACTTTTGTTACGTGCAATGATAACCCCTATTTAAATGTTTTGACTATGTTTTCACCAAAAATGCTCCAAAATTGCCATTTCTAGTACAAGCTATAAGTACCAAATTTTAGAAAAAAAATACATTTTTGGACACATATAACCGTAGGATCTTGTAGAACATTGGTTTGAGAAGATGCAAAAAAAAATACAGAAATTTTCCCTAGGTAGATTGCAAGATATTAGTGTTTGAATTGACAAAAATCCTTTTCGGGGCCTTGCAAAAAATTGGACAATTGCACTTCACAAGGTCACATTTGTATGAAAAAATGTTCAAAATGGTGGTGCTTCTTTGGATCCATTCTTCAAAGCAAGTTGGCTACATGCTTGAAAAAATCAAGATCATTTAGAATTGTACAACATGTAGGAAAAAAATAACAAGTAGAAAGAAGTAGAGAATGATTTGAAATACTAAATTGTTAAGAATTTTGTTGTAGAATTGAAAAATGCCAATCCCTATGTTGTAATGTTGTAACAAACAATCTACACCCAAGTTTTTTCGGGTTTTTTTTAATCTTTTTTCAAAAATATTGAAAATTGAGTTAAATAAAAGACTTCAAAGTTCATCTTAGTGGAAAGATTCCATAACTACACACAAACTAAAACTCTTCATAACTTTCATCCCATTAATCAAAATGGAATGATTCAAAGCTTTCCACATATATGTAAATCTAGAAAACCACTTTCAACTTTTTAATTTTGCAAAAAGTGTTTTTTTTAAAGAATTTTTTTGAGATGCCCAAACTACCCACCTAGTAATGAAAATGATATATCATACAACAACTTTCAAACCATGTAGTTAGAAAGTTATGAAAATTGTTGTGCTTTACAACTACTCCTTGGCCACACATTGTGTGAAAATTTCAAAAAATAAAAATAAAAATTCCATTTGTATTGAGTTGCTCCAAATGTATATTGTGCCAAAAAAAACTTCAGTTTTTCCATTTAGGGGATAAAGTCAATTTTTTTGAACACTCAATTTTGATTGAAATATTGCTTCTTTATCACCGTATATTCATCCCTTTGATTGTTTGATCATTTACTTAACCGCCCTTTTCATCAAAGGTTGACTTGCCCTATTTGTGCCACACTTCATTTCTTGCCCTACTTGTGCTACAACATATTTGAAATGTACATTTTAAAATTTGAAATGCACATTGCTAAATAATGTACAATTCCCATAAAGTTTCACAAATAGCCACACGGCACAATTAGGTTCCCTAACCTTTGTTTCAACTTACTTTAGAAACAACATAATGAATAACTAGTTCATTCCACTTTTGATATTGCACAATTTCACCATTACAAAATCATGTACAAAATTGGGGCATGGCCGTCTTCGATTATAACATTTAGTAGCCTTCATACCCACTACCTTTGCTTTGTGCACCATGCTCATGACGGATTGAGCCTCCCTTGTCCACTTAGCGACCAATGGGTGTGAAATATTCCATACCATCTAAGGTAGTCTACTCTAGAAGCGCCCATGCTCTAAAAGCGATCACAACATAGAGGTACATTTTGCTTTCTTCAATGTACCAATACTATACATTTGAGGAGGTGGTCGCTTTCAATGACTACTACACTTCAACTTCAAAAATTTGTAACTAATTCCATGGAGGTCCAAAAAATATGAAACGACTTGGGCTAGATGCCAATTCCATTTTTCTTCCTACGAAAATTTACTGGAAATTGTTTCAAGGAGTTTAGCATCCCCGAAAAGGCAATCAGCTCTTTGATGATCGCTTCAAGAGCACACTCCCTTTCTAAAGAGCCAAGGCAGTGATAGGCCGCGTGCTACTGAATGTTCGGATGTTTGCTTGGCTTCCGTTGTTTTTTACAATGGATTGAACAGAATCAACTCTCCGTCCTTCAGAAAATATTAAATTTGTACAAAATTTGTACCCAAATGTGTCCGTCCTGACCTCCTCCTGGCTCCTCCTGGCTCCTCCAGTAGTCCAGTCCAGTCCTCCTCCTGTGCAGAACATACAGAAGGACAGAGATTCATTGCAGTAGAAAAACGAGCCCCAGGCGCTGCTTGCCACGACGGGATCACGCTATCCCTCCCAAGTCCCAACCGAGTGAACCGACCAGGATCCCTATTCCCAGTTTTTTTTAATGCAAGAATATATGACTCATGAATCTTAATTCCCAGGCAAGGCTCTGGTAAGTTACATACTGCTGGAGTTGCCAGAATAAGCTTAGAAGCGCCTCTTCCTGCTGGTCAGTCCTACCGTGTCCGTCCCCGATGGGCCGGCGGATCAATGCGCGCGACCATTGCGACGTTGGCATCGGAGGTCTGTGGAACCTGCTGACGGATGGATGGTGCCATTGGTCTCACGACGCTCGCACTCGCCTGCCGTGGGCTTGCATTCAGTTCAGTTCAGTTGTTTTTAGACTGCACGGGATTCCACTTCGTGACGAGGATCGATCGATCGTAACTGCAGACTCCGATCAGAGCAGACTAGAAGAGGCTCCGCTCCGGAGGTTGAGAAGGAGGCTGTTTAAAAAACTGGACAACTTGGCCGTATGTGGGTATTATTAGTGGACGTCCTCGGTCTCACGAAGTTACAGGATTTCTCACCCACTTGCAGCGTAAGTTTCGGGGGAAACGGTTTACTAATCGCGCATGTGGCAGACGGGCGATCCACTTAAAAACATTGTTTACCAACAAGGGTTGTAACATTTTCTTCTCCCCATTCTCAATCTTCAGGGAATGACAGTGCGGCACTCTCTCCTTGACTTGTGGAGGGACCATTCTTGGAAGATTGAGAAATTTCAATTCTTCTCCTCTGGAGTTGAAGAAAGAGTGTGAAGAAATTTAAGCATTAGATGAGATTTGGGCCAAATAGAAGTTTGCAAGTTCCTTGCAATTCTCGGTAGTGGGCAACTGGTTGAACTACAACACTACAACAATGCTAATGAGGTTGGGAGGCAAACACATCAAAAGAAATACTATTTTTTTTGAAATTATGTTTTTGACTTTTTTCAATTTCAAGATGAAAAAACATAGGACTTTCTTTTTAGTATTTATGATGGCTGACAGCCGTGCCCTCACTATTGCGGGAATAGCCTAAAGAACATGCCTGAAATGGTCCCTTATTTCCCCAAATCTCATTCAATGCATATGATTGTTTCACCTCTAAAGCAATGCTTTCATCCATGAATGTGCGCTAAACTTCTATGAATGTGGTGAACTTGTGTAAATGCACGTTGAATGTTGGGTCGTTGAAAAATTGGTGATTGTATTGAATCATAGGTACACACTTCTCTCTGTTGTCCATTCTGAATCTCCAGAAGTGACAATTGAAGGGATGTCACACCTTCTTCTAGATGGAGAATGGCTCCTTTTGGCCCCTCTTTTTACTCCATACTTTCTCAAGCTTCATAAAAGTTTCATCCTCAAAAAAGGTGTAACAACCCCTAATGAGACATGGGTCCTTTTTGCTTCCACATGAAGTAAGTCCGAGCATGAAATTGGCAATATATTATCCATCCACCCACCCATCTTCCAAAAAAACTAAAATTTTCAATACCTTTGATGCTAACTTCTAAGCTAGAAAACTCAACAAATTCATTTACAATATTGACTAAGAAGCAACTTATTATATGATTAGTTTTTACAATATTTAGAAACAACAAAAATTCTCAACCGTATTTAGAGCAGTACTATTGCAACTAGATGATTGCTTGTAAACAATGACATTATTTATTATTATATTGGCACACATTGATATAAAAAATTCACTCTTTTCAATTTTCGTAGGTTGAGTAACTTATGACCAATATTATTATAGTCATGAAGTTTTTTTCCCTTGTTGAAAGATGAATAAGTGAATTCTGAAGCAAAAATACAAGGGATACATATATAGATGTTCTTCTTACTTCAACTTTTAAAAAAATCATATTTTATTCACATGCCTTCGAGAAATTCTCCATCAAATAGCAAAACCCCTCCATTTCTATTTGCAAAAAGATCTGAAAGTAGATATTTTTGAAAAACTTGATGCAAGCAAATGTACTACTTTGATCATCTGTCGCTTTTCAGTTGTTTTTTCAGTATGATTGTTTTTCTAAGATAGAAAAAGCCAAAATATCCCCCCAAGTGTCCTTTAAATTTTATTTTATTTTCTCACAAGTGTCTTTCAAGGTCACTCAGTCACTCATTCAGTGTGGTACTTAACTTACTTAACCCCTAAAGGACCAGCCTTGTGTTTTTGGCAACATAACTTTTTTGGGTAGGTACATGTGAGCGGAGATTTGACTCATTTAGGCTGAAATATTTTGACAAGGTGTGGACAAGGAATATCTTCCATGCATGCTAAATTTCATTTCATTTGGGTATACAAATAAAAAGTTATGATACAAAATGTTGTTTATTTCTCAACTCGGGCAGCTCGGGCAGATCTGAAAAAATCACTTTTTTCAAAAATAAAAATTTGAAATTGATTTTCTAGATTTACATATATGGGGAAAGCTTTGAATTAGTCCATTTTGATCAATGTGATGAAAGTTATGAGGAATTTTAGTTTGTGGGCAGTTAAGGAATCTCTACTCTAAAATAAACTTTGAAGTCCTTTATTTAACTCAATTTTTCATATTTTTTGAAAAAAATAAAATCATAGGATGTAGATTGTTTATTACAACATTATAACCATTGGGATTGTCATTTTTCAATTCCATAATTAAAATTTTGACAATTTAGTATTTTGAATTATTCTCTACTTCTTTCTACTTACTATTTTTTTCCTATATGATGTACAATTCCAAATGATTCGAAATTTTTCAAGAACATAGCCAACTTGCCTTGAAGAATGAATTCAAAGATGAACCACCATTTTGGACATTTTTTCATACAAATGTGACCTTCTGAAGTGCTGCTGCCCGGTTTTTTGCAGGGCAAAAAAACTGATTTTTGTCACTTCAAATTTTAATATCTTCCAATCCACATGGTGGAAATTTCTGAAATTTTTTTCACATATTTTCAAAACAACTCACTACAAGATCCTACGGTTACATGTGTTCAAAAATGTTTTTTTTCTTAAATTTGTTTTTTGTGCTAAAAATGGCAGTTTTTGAACGTTTTTGGTGAAAACATAGTGAAGGAACTTTAGGGGTTAACTTACCGTAAGTCCCTCAGTTGGCCAAACTCTATTTTTTGCCTTCCTTTCTTCCCTTTTATTTTTATTTTTTTTATCCTTTTTTTCCTTTCCGTCATCAATCCAAAATCTTCAGTTCCTTTCTATTCCAAGTTTGTTGATTCTTCTCTAAATAGGAGATTTGTTTGCACATGTTGAGTCAGCATGCAAGGGTGGAAGATATCTCCCCCAAAATAAATTCTACAGTCATTGATGGAATTGAATTCCACAAGACAACAACGCCGTTCTTGGCACATGAACTCCTAAACTTTAACTTATTTGGGGCCATTTCCTGCATCAGAAACTGACAAATTGACAAGGACTTAACTGACAGTGAGAACTGAATTCTTGGCCTTTTTGCCATTTTCATCTCTCTATTGAAGTTAAGTTACACCGATTTGTCCTATTTGACCTCGCGCTACAAGTTACACCGGACTTGCATTAGTTGTAAAATACTTAAGAAAATTAGTGTGGATTGAAATATTACACCCGTTTTATTTAACATGACCTACATGTAACTCCGCTAGTGTGGATTTCGCATACATCATGAGCTAACTAGTGCTTAGTTGCAACAAATTTGTTCTTTTTCATGTAAAGTATTCTCTCAATCATAGAGTTAATTGTAAAGTTTGTCTTGTGTTTATAAATGGGTGTTAGAGGAGAGTCTAACTAAGAATAGTACAAGTAGAACTTCCCTTAGTGCATGGTGTGGAGACTATATACTAAAAGAGCTTTATGCATGTAGAGAAGCCATAGGGCCATTTGTCTTTTTTATATTGAAGCATTTGTCAAATGTCTTTTCATCTTGAATCATGGGCATGGGCCACCTACTATTTACAAACTCTCCTAATGCATACTATATTCCAAGGGAGGGTGTACTAAGAGAGGTTCTACCTGTATAAAAAAAACAAAAAAAACAAACTCAATCAAACTAGCCCGAGTTTTGGTGCTCTAAGGAGTTCATCCTATGTTTTTTTTAAACTCCAGCTCCTTGTCCCACAATGCATATACTTTACAATCAACTCTATGTACTGAGGATTCTAATGACAAATAGTACCTAATGTCCCATTGTCCAATAGAAGGCATGCAATTGTGTATACATCATGATGTCAAAAATGGGTGGAATTAGGGGGAAAATATCAACCCTTCCTTGACAAGTATTAAGCATTTAAATCCAATTGAGGTCTCAAATCAAGGCCATTCTAAAGGACTCTTCAAGGGCTGAAATTTCTTCTAATGCCTCAAAAATAGAATTTCGGATTCCATCCAAATAACCTGATGCATCCAAAATAATACTAAAAACTTTCAAAAACATTGTTCCAAAATTAATGTAATTGAAATATGTAGTATATTTGCGCAAAGACATACACCAAAAAAAAATTCAAAAAGAATTTTTTTAAGTAAACGGATTAATTAGCATGGATCATAACGGTCATTTCTTATGATAATAATTTCTTATTGGATATATTATTCCGTGATGAGTAAATTATCCTGGCTCTTTTGTTTTCATTTTTTCATTTCTAATCTAGTTGTGACAGAATAATCTCGTTCATTCAACAAGAACACACTGGAATAGGATTCAAAAGTTACTGGGTGACCCAAAACCTCAAAAATAACCAGTGCATCACAAAATCACCACAAAATCTCAATCGGATACAAAGAGTCAAGATAAAAACATTCAAGCATTGATTTGGATGAAAGAGAAAATTATGTATTAAAAAAAAGCCTTCTAAATCCTCTTTGTTCATTGTCCAGATTTTGGACGTATGAGCACTAAGAGATTCAATTAACCCTTAAACGTTGACATGGACATTTTGTGTCCAATGGATGACAAAGAATCTCTCTATGTAGGATAAAACTACGACTATTCATCTTCAGAATTTTGTGAGAAAAGTGTAAGTCTTCTACAATAGTATGACTTCCAATGAATATTTTTGGATTTTATAAAGTTGATGATGTCACAGGAAGTATTTCCACAGTCACCAGTCCGTCCTTCAAGGGTTAACCTTCTTCTTCGTCTGCAAATCTGCTGAAGGTGGACGAAAATCATCCATCCATCCTGATTTCATCCATTCCTCTGACATCCATCCATCCATCCCCCACCCATACGCCGAGTGGATGGCCCACGGAATCCAGTGAGGGACATGAAGCACTCCGCTTCGTCGGTGGTCCTTGAGCGCCTCAAGGGCCAGAAGTCAAGCTGCAACAGCGCCACCTCACCCCCAAAATGCATTGAAACAACTGACGTGGATGCCACCGTGGTCTGCCACGGTGGCACTTTTGAGACCTGCTCGGTGCCCAATTAAATTTAAGACCCCCCTGATTGTTTCTGCATGAGTGCTTGGATAAATATCTTTACTTTTACTTGTCAACAACTGGAAAGCTTTTTTCCGATCCATTGGGCAACTGCCCCATTGGTCCGAAACTCCTTGAAAAACAAAAAAAATTGCAAAAAGTTTGCAAAAAAACCAAATGAGACAACTGAATGTGCCAATCCCCAGATTTGGCGGGACTCAAGGGCGGAATTAATAAGGGCTGACGAAGATTCTGTCCCAGTTGGACCCCGGACACCCCATAAATAAACACTCCCAGCCAATCACTACTGTAGTTCGATAATCCGACGTGGCCGACCCCCCAAATAGAATCTACAGTAGGGATAAATCTAGGAATATGATGTCGGAGTCCCGCTTCTTATGTGGATGAACAATCTCTTGGATGAACAGAATCTCTTGGTTGAGTAAAGGTTTCAGTCATTCAAGGTGATAAGGTGCATTGTTTTGGTGGACCTTGGTCAGTCATATTTAGTCACGTTCCTAAAATCTTCAAATCTTGTGAATTTGTTAGAAAAAAATGATTTTTGATTCATGGAGATTTCACCCGACCTAGGGGAGAGAAACTAGGGGAGGCAACCCATTTCTGATTACCCGTTTCTGATTACTTAGAGCAGATACACGTTTCTGCAAAGGAAGTTTCAACAGTGGGAAATTTTCCCCTGTGCAGAAATAGAGTTCACTGTAAGATTTTCATAATTTTTCAGGTTTTTATTTCTCAAAATAAAATTACTATGAATTTTTTAGTTGAAGATCCTGTTCCAACCATATTGATCATACCCTTCTATTTCCATCCAAGGGTTATTTGCAAAAATCCAACAAGGGTTGGTTGCAATATTGAGAGTCTTGTAGTCAATTATAATGTGCCACAATTGTGCCAACATTAATCATTGTTAATCACCTCCTAATCAAAAGTACTCCACCTTCCTCTATTAGAATGGGGTGGTGATTAGGGATGGTTTGGTTTGAAATTAGTATGGGTTATAGTACTAGCATGTAATACAATAGTAAAGTTTCCTAAGTAATTGAAAGATCTTTGGTCTTCATGATGCGGTGGATTGATTTTGGGTAAGTATTTTTATTTTGCAATAGAAAGACCTTCACGACATGAAGGATAAGATTGAGTTGAGATAAATGATGAAAAAATTTTGAACAAAATCAAATGGAAGGAAGTTGCAACAAGATTCAAAAATTGTCACATTCTTCAAATTGAGTTCCTTTACTACTCATGCAAGATTGGTATTCAAGTTCTGGAATATGTACAAAAGCTTTAAAAAATTTTACAAAGCAATGGCATTCAAAAGTATTATAGGTTCAATGTGTTTTGTTGGTACGGGGTCGGTGGGTGGATGCAAAGAAACAAGACAAGAAAGAAGCAAGAATAGAATGTGATGTGAACATTTAGGCAAGAGTTGAGAATACTTAATACAATACATACAAAGTGTAAAGATGGCAATACAAGGCAGATGAGAGACAAGAGACAAAGGAGCGAGATTGCAAGAAGACAAGAAAGTAGTGTATTTGATCAATGATTGCATGAGTAAGACAAAAGAAAATACATGGTGGAATACAAATGTGAGACTAACAAAAATGGTTAGGAAGGCCTATAGAGTGGAATTGGCAAGTTGAAGGTACTAAAGACTTCCAAAGTCCTAACCACAAACTTAGTGTAGTTTAGGAAAAAAATGCACTTAGTTTAACAACTCATATAGGAGCTCACACCCATCAATCTATACCCTCTATGAACTCCATGCTAGTCTCTAGAGTCTAGCATTGGTTTATTACTAGTATCTAACTAATATCAAGCCTTATTGAAGAAGGGCCAACTATAATTCATGGCTATTTGATATTGACAAGAATTAAATATTTGTAAAGTTTTCCTTCCTACCAATGGTTTTATAATTATAATAAAATTCACCCAATTCAAAATCCTTCACATTCAAAATCCAAACAATTATTAGACTATTTTAATTGCCTCATTTTCTATTACTAAATAGATGGCAATTTTCCTTCATCACTATTTGACTATATTTCAAAACCTAGTTGAATAAAGGTTTCAAAATTCTAATTCAATGAAGATATTTTGATCTTCATATTCTATTCATTCAATCTTCTTTTTTAAGTTACCAAATAGATTAAAAAAGACTCTATTATCTTAGGAAGGTTGTGAAATTGAGTTTACATTTCAATCATCCAAAGGGACTACTAGTGTATCAGATCGAAATTTACTTGCTCCATGTCCAACTTTCAATGTATTAGATTTACAATTTTATATTGCAAATGAATGGAAAATCAAGGTTTATTTCACATGTATTTCACTCAACTCATTAAAAAAAATATTACACATTATAAGGAGTCAAAGAAAAACATATAGCCTTCCATTGTGGATCCTAGAAGAAGACTATTTTTGTCCTTTTGGATTCTAATTTGTCCCTCTAACTTCCCTACTCATATTTCCAATGGAAATCTAAAAGCACCCTTTTGTATTGTATAGTGAAACAATTTTTCCATGTGTAGAAATTACATGGGTGGATTCAGTGAATTCATGAAATGGTGACTATTTATTTCAACCCAATTCCAGTCCTTTCATCTCCAATTCCAAAATGTTGAGCCTTGATTGTACACTCCATACAATGAAAACTAAGGTAAAAACATCCAAATCCATCCCTATCCCATTCTTGACAAGTAGACATCTATTGAAAGTGTCCCCCCAAAGTGCATTTAAATTGATCCCCATATTTAATTGTGGTTAATTGACTCATGATTATGTAGTTTTCAAGTATTATATATGATCAAGAACTCTAACAATTTCAATGGCCAAAGGAATTCCACTTTGAAAATTCTCTTCTTATTCAAATATATATATATATATATATATATATATATATATATATATATATATATATATATATAATTTTATTTTTTTAAATTCAAGATTTCGAATTGCTACTAGTGCAAAAATGTTTTTTTTCCCTAGAAAAAGGTGCCTCCAACTATGCTAAGGTAGGAGGTCCATAAAGTGTTCATCTAAGAGCTAAATCTGGAATTTGTGGAGGTAAAAATTCTTGAAATACTTTTCGGTAAATTTCCCTTGAAAGACAAATGGAATTGGCATATAATTCAAGTCATTTAATAGTTTGGGGAGTTTTGTAGAATTAGTTCAGAATTTTTGAAGTTGAAATGGCATAGGGTTCTAAAATTGCCCACCTCTGTAAATGTACACTATTTGTACATCATTGGTACAATGAAAAAATAGCATGTTCAAATAGTGCACACTTACAGAGGTAGGCGATTCTAGAGCTTGTGCGCTTTTAGAACCTCCTACCTTAACCCCTAAAGGACCAAGTGTGTTCAATGTATGCAAGAAATCTCGGGTAGGTTCCTATGAAGTCAATTTAGTCAGATGTTCATGAAATTTGGCTTGAATGTGTAACTATGTATCCCCTTTTTGGAAATCTAATTTTTTTTCCGATCAAGTGCCGAAATCAAAAGTTATGTTGCCTTGAACTTTGCGGCAGCATGTACAAAACTCTTCCTATGATTTTGAAATTTGGCAAGTGTGTAGCTTACATGATTCAGGATGCAAATGTCAAAAAAAATAACCATGTTTAGTGTAAGAATCTCATTCTAGGAGTTAAAGTTTGCAAGCCATGTCGGGCAAGGTTGGAAAAAAACTTTTTCACCTAACTTCAAACATTATAATCTTTCAATCTGTGTGGTCAAAGTTTCTAAATTTTCTTCCTCACCTTCCTAAAGAAGTTTAGTATGGTTGAATTTTGAAAAAACAACTTTTCTTTCATGTTTTTTCTTGCTGCCCTAAAAAGTGTCAGTTTTTTGACAATTTCTACCCAAAATGTGCCTCGGTCCCTTAGGGATTAAATTGCTTATGTTTGACAATTTCCGATGTTTTCACCTTACATTAGAGTGCAACGGAACCGTATGGGACCCATTAGTAGAGCTCTGAATTGGGCTGCAGACCATAATGGGTCTGTCTGACCTGAGGATTAGAATAGGACGAATACATTTCATCCATCTTACTGTCATCCATCATATTTCATCCACCGTCCATGTGAGCCGAATGTAAGACTAATTACAATAAAAGAGCGTAACTTAACTTACACGGAGCTCAATGCAGGATTACATGAATTAAAGTTATTATGGTTTTTATGAGGCCCCCAACCAACATGATTCCCCATTAATTTCCCATTAATATTGTTCCCAATAAACCCTTCTTTTGAAAAAATTAAAAAATAATAACAATAAATTGTGAATCCAATAACAGAAGAATTTGTTCTCAAAATATCCTTGTTGTGAGGCTTTGGCAACTCACAAAGTCACAAAGGATAAGCTCATCAACTACTCCCAGTCACTGTCATCAATTGCACTGCAAGGGCCCATAGTTAGATAACTTAAAGGGAATCTTGGAAAGGAAAAGGAAAACCAGGAACGTGGCTCATCAGAGGCCGTCCACGTGAAGATCCAACGGCTGTTGTGAGAGATCTTCATGCAGAAATCAGACTGGGGACTGGGGAGGGCCCATTGGGGACCATCGATAATGGAGGCGTCTTGTCTTTATATTGGAAAGGCTCCATAAGGACCGGAATAATACACCAACTTTAAAATTTACTAATATGGTGGATTGCCCCCATGGTGGAGGAAAATATGATGATCAAATTTTGGATGGGGAGGGGATAAAATTTCTAAGGTTTAGATTCAATGGGCCCATTGAGTTGTTGTTCCGACATTGGAGGTTTTTTTTATAGGGCAATTACCGAGGGAGAGGGAATTTTGAAAAAGAAAAGAAAAAAAGAAAACGGGTGAGGAGGAAGGGCGAAGCTCAACAAGGAATGCCTATTTTTTTTCCAAAATTTTCAAGAATAAGGAGACTGCCCATGCAAAAATGGATGAAATATGTGATCAATGAATGAAAATTTGTGATCATTGATTATGTGGATTTCACTTGTTAGGAGAAAATTATAGAAAATGATTAGCCAGCCTAGTGGGGGTGGGTAATGTTTATACAGAGAGTAAAATTTAATGGGCTCACTTGTAGTAGAATTAGTGAAGTTCATACTTGAAAAGTAGTTATTGCAAAAGAGGCTACCTTGTTTCATTTAAATATTTACATAATTGGTACTTAATCTTGGAAGGACGGGCCTATGACTGTTGATCTGAAGTCTCATTGTCCATCACTTTGTGTGCTACCATAGTTTGCAACTAGAAATGACTGAAATTTTTAATATTTGTTTTTCAAACATGAAGTCTTATGAATGAAACAGTTCATCAAATTTTTAAATTTTTTTTGGGAAAATTAAAAATCAGTCTGAATTATTTTTTTTTAAAATGATGAAATTTCATATCAGATACAAAATTTACTTGAAAAATCTGAAATTTTCACCATAGATGCATATTATATTGTATAAAATCACGGTATAAATAAAAATTTTATGTGTCATCCTAAAATTAGAAAATCAACAAACCTTGGTTCTACACCCAAAATTCATATTGCTATAAAATATTGAAATTTATGAATTTTTCAAAATATCAAATTGGAGTAAAAATTGCACTTGATAAACTTCATTTTATTAGTTGGACTCAAAAAATCCTTTTCATGACTAAAATTCATATTGAGAATAAATAGCAAGAAATGGTGAAAATGCACTACAAGGATAATCAAGGGATTAAGCATCTTCTTCTTTAGAAAAGTCATAAATACCATAATGAGGGGATTTGCTATACTATTCACTAAAAATATATTAAAGCAACTTTCTTTTTTAAATGGATGAAATTTTTTTTTCCATTTTGTAGTCATGGGTGAAGTTTTTGAAATGAACACTTAGTGTTTGCAGTAACATTAAAAAGGTTAACTCTAAAAGGTTGCACAAGCCCAAAGTGGTCAATGAATGACTTTCAAGACTTACTATAGAAATGAAGAATTCTTTTGTTGGTTCATCAATTAAATCAATTTTGGTAAAGTATTGTGGAGATAGGTCTTGTTCTTTCAAGGTGAAATCCTAAAGTACTTTATTGTTATTTCCAACAAAAAATTATCTCCAGACATCATGTTCTATGGGAATTTTAAATCCTCCATCTTTATTATCATTTTTTGGCCTATTGAAGCATAGGATATATTAGTTGAACTTGTTGAAGAACATCATCCAAAAAATTTAGAATAAAGAAACTCACTATTGAATGCTGAGATGTCATGACAATTGTATTTTAAAAACTATCATTACTTTTCAATAAATTTTGGAGGAAGAGTCATCTTTTGAACTTGAAAAATAGAATTGAGTATGTTCTACAACCTAATGAAAAAATCCTTTGCTTCAAAAATAATTTGAAAATACATGAAATATTGCCTAGATATAATTATTTAACAAATTTTTAAAGGACGAAAGTCACTTTGTATATTTTTGAATTTTTTTCTAGATTTTCAATTCAATTCTACAATATAAAGATTTAAACTTCAAAACTTTATAGTGCAAAAGTTTTACGTTAAGAGGATTCAATCTAGAAACCTAATGTAATACGGTACATTTAAAACTTATCTTTTCACTTTGAACTCTAATATCTCACAATCTACTTAGTCAAGGTCTCTAATTTGTTTCACATGTTCTAGTACAAGTCTAATGCATAATCGTGTGGTTGGATATGCAAAAAAGTATTTTTTTAAATGTAGCTCTTTGCAATAGAAAGGGCAATTTGGAAATGGTTTTGATGTAATATAGGCCTCGCCTTCTTGGAGTTAAAGATTGTTTTTCTTCTCATAGTACAATGTTATTCCTAACTTTTATTTTTATTTTTTTTATTTATAATGATAGATAATACTAAAAAAATACCTAAGAAATCGAAACAATTAAACAATTAAATTCATTGACTTGGCCAAACTTTATTTTGAAAAGTTCATATTAGCATGTGCTTTTATAGCCTTATAGGTGGTGGTCAACTTTTGCACCGTTCAATTCATGACAACTTTTAAGCTCTCCATAACTAACTGTATCAAAATGAAGATGAAGTTGATACATGGATCCTAGTAGTCTCTTATGCAACAAATTATTGAACTATTAAGGAGTAGGATTTTCTTAACGGGACCTTGTTCTAAAAGTGACCATTAACATAGATGTACATTTTGCTTCATCCGATGTACCAATAGTATACATTTAAGGAGGTGGTCGCTTTTAGTAATCATTGAGTTTATGCCGTTTCAACTTCAAATTTTTTTAACTAATTCCACAAAGGCCCCCTAAATATGATACAACTTCGAGTAGATACCAATTCCATTTTTCTTACTACAAAAATTTACTGAAAATTGTTTCAAAGAGTTTAGCTTCACCCTAAATGCAATCAACTCTTAAAAGGTCGCTTTAAGAGCAAACTACCTTAGAGTAAGTTCCTAACTAAACCCCTAGCCAAAGAACTTTTGAATTTTAATCCCTCATAACTAGCCCAACATAGGCCTAGTGTATACTTCGTTTACATTTAGAGCCAAACCTCTTCAATTTGACCTTCTCTTTTATGACCTTGTGGAGTTTTTTGTACAATTGTCACACTATCATTGCTAGTGTCATTGCTTGTCACATAGTTCTCATATTGACACTGTTTAACCTCTAATATGATTGTCTTCCAAGAATGTTAATAATGATATTTAGTGTTACTTTGCAACACTCATTACAATTGTAGTAGTGTTTATGCTGACATGTAGTGCACAAATGTCAAGAATGCCACTTATCATCTATCAACATTGAATGTCAACCTAAACGCTACTTGTCAAATAAATGAGAATTAGAAGGAATCAATTTATAGGGTAAGTAATATTAACTACAATATAACAATAAATATCAACATTAGTGCAATCACACTAAGGGAGTTATATTGTACATCTTTATTAAAAGAGATTATGTATAAGGTGAGATGGCTCAAATTTACAACCCTTGTATTCGGATCCAATTTCACTTTGTTGCATCCTAATGTCATCAATAATTCACATTGAAGTGAGTGAGAGTTTTGACACAATTTATCGTTATGTCTCCCAAAGAGGCCCCATGCACTCACATACACAAGAGTGACTCTCCTCTTAAAAGAGACACACTTATCCTTAGAAGTTAAGAGAGACACAATTGCATTGAAAAAGATTGTAAAAGTTTCCCCTACGATCCACTATGCAAAGCTATTTGTTTTGCTTGAACCACCTATTATGAATATATAAATATATTATTTGAATTAGGAGTTGGTTAAAATACATATGTAGTATTCCATCATTTGTTGTTTATTTGAGAAAAAAAATAGTGTATTTGATATGTCTAAAAGTGTACTACAATTACAATGACTTTTTTTTAATAAATATTATTTTGCAATGGAGCCGATACCTCAAATTTCCTTTAAATTCTTTTTATGTATTTAGTGTAATCATTGTTATTAGTTTTTTGTTTTTTGGTAGGACAACTTCAAGAATTTGGTTGATGTTACCAAATAAGGTAAGCCATGCTATAGTACACCCCTAACCATTTTTTTGAAATCTAGTAGTGGAATCATTTTATTGTCATATAAAAAGTCTAAATTTGTATTTAAAAATGAAGGAATAGATTTTTTGGAATGTGCTAATGACATTTAGGGGTGTGCAAAGAACAACTTAGGAGTGTCTCAATAGCCACAATAGGATTATGTGGTATATACGTATAAAACTAATGAAAAATGTGACTATAGTATTGCCTTCATATTGTAGAACCATTTTAGAAGAATATTATTGTGGTTCTAGGTGATGAAGTTGACCATTATGACCAATGAGGCATTTATAGGCTTTAGAACAAATGTTTTTAAGGATTCATAATTAAAGCCCATTTTACACCAAGAATGAGGGGGGTAAAAAATTGAAAGGTCTCCATCTCCAAGCTTCCTTCTTTGCCATTGAGAAGTCTCCCTTTAGATTGGTGTAAACCAGTAAGAGGGTATGACATGGAAAAAATAATAAAAAAAAAAATTGCCTTTTCAATGAGGATCCTTAGAATTTCAATCAGATTTATCTCTTTCTGGTCAGTCTATAATTTTGAGGGGCTCAAAATTTGATGACTTTTCTACTAAATAGGAAAAGTGCTCTCCACGTCATTGGACCTTTTTTACGTAGACCTATGACCTCTCATTTCATGGTGTAAACCTATTTTCTAAGGAATTTTCAATATCAACCAATTAAAACCTTCTAATTTCCCCCTCCCCTTTGGATTTGTGTAAACTAGGTCCGAATCATATTTTGTTTGAAAGATATGACTCCATTTCCTAATACTTTGTTTACTATTCTATACCTATGGAAAGAAAATGAATAATTAGAAAAATTGATACATCCTCCACTGTCCAAGGAAGGAATTAAAAAATTGTTGCAATAATAGGGTAACTAATATTGTGAAAAAGTTTACATAATTTTTTTGTTATATTAGAAGAGATGACACAAATTTTGACAAATTGCAATAAAAATTCAAAAAAGTAATTATATTTTTTCTTTGCATATCCAATTTTGTTGAGAGTATTTTATGACCTTGGAAATACTGAACTATCCATTGGGGGATGAAATGTCGTGAAAAGTGAACTTTGTCCAATCTTTCCTCATTGAAGAAGCTTGAGGAAAAATCATGTAATATATTAATGGATAGAAGAATGAATGTTCTATATAAATCAATGATATAGATATGTAGGAGGAATTTCAATTCTTTATTATAAAGTTTCAAAAATAAATTTATTATCTTTAGATGGAACACATAGGGATTATAGGTTACTATGTAGCTATACCAAAAATCTACACTCTTCATTCTATTTAGTGTTGTTTCTAAAATAGTGTTATTCCTACAACCTTGGGGCCACACTAAATAGAGCTTTTATCATCAATTGTTGTAGTTTGTACTTAATCCCAAGTTTGTGGTGGCAAAATGTTGTACTTTTGAGGATGTTGTTTTGATTGTCGGATTGCCAAAGATCACACTATAGAGGTGATTGTAACACTATTCACAATAAAAAAGAAAAACTTGATCAATGAATGGTGTGGATTCTTTAAATCATAAAAACAACACTATATGAATTTCTCTCAAATACTATAACAGTGTCTGTTTAGTATGGACCACAAAAAGGTAAAACAACCCATTGTGGTTACAATTAGGAGTTTGCCCTAATGCCATTGTTGATCTAAAAAACAATTCCCCACATATAGACTAGTGTGAGATACAACAAGAGCAATTGAACTTATTCTTTGTAGACAAAATATGAATTTGTTATGAATTTTTTAAGTGTTCTACCCATCATGGCCCAGAAGAGTCTATAGACTACCCTAAAACCATCAAAAACTCTATCTGTAATGCTCATCATATTCACATATAGCAGTCACAATATTTTCAAATGTGGAAGGTCTAAGAAAATCTCTTCCTACAATGAATTTACATTGCAAAGGTGGAAATTCCCAATGAGGTCACTAATCGCTCCATTGTTGTCAAGTAAGATAGTGCTTGTAGCCCACATTTTCATTTATTGACCCTCCCTAATGGGGTTTGATGATAAAAGCTCTATTTAGTGTGACCCCACATTTTCCCTACACTAAATAGTGAAATTAGGTTCCCCCACACTAATTTCTTGACATTTGACACTATATAAATATTTACAGGTATTATACAAGAATGCACTACTTTTGAATTAGATATTGTTGTAATTGGGACTCATAAACTTCCATGTGTACAAATAGAAAAGTTTGTAGCAATATTTGTTGACTTTGATGGCTTGTAAAGTGATTTTTGGAAGGTAAGGCAACCTAATTGTTAAGGCAACCTAATTTCACTATTTAGTGTAGATGTCCACTATGGGGTCTCCTGACCACAATGGGCTATTCCGACATTTGGTAGTTATCTTGAGTTTTACTAACTCTTTTTCCTTCAATTCCCAAATTGAACTGGTTTTCAAGTACGGAGTCCAGTTGTTTTCCCAATCCCAGCAGCTTTCATTGGACTAACCGCCGGTTCTTCCCGAATATAGGGCTGTTCTACCTTAAAATGGAATGAAGACTGTAGTTGAAACTTATTTTGATAATTTGATTTGCGGAAGAAAAACAAACAAACAAACAACTTGTTGACATCTAGCCATAGAGAGGATCACTACTGTACTGTACAATCCAAGTTTAGGAGCCCCACGGCGTGTTCTGTACTGTACCTTCCCGTCAAACATCCGTTACCTCTGCTCCCTGCCTTTTCCCAAAATCTACTTGCTATTTTCCGGCATGGGTCGAACTAAACTACTAAAGCAACTGAAAAGGCAAGTCCTCACTGTAGAATCGGTGCTCGAGGACCGAAGAGTATGTTTCCCAGGAGAATAGAATATGCAGAAACTGGGGGGTTCTGGTGATCTGGTCTGCCATATCTGCAGTCACGTCGTAGAAGCATCCGAGTGTAGGCCTGGAATCAGTTAAATTTGTTGCCCAACTGTTCCCACGACTGAAACTTCAACCTGCACCGAAAGTCTTCCTCTTCTATTCCTCTTCCTTCTTCTAGAAGCGTGATTACTCTACACCGTGCTCCCAATCATCAAAAGAAATGGACAGGAAAGTCACATGTCTATCATAATTCTTAGAAAATATAAATAGAAACGACCAGCATCAGCTTGAGGAAACGACGATACATTGTCCAGAAGAAAAAGTGGGATATTGATTTAAAAAAGAGTATGTTACCCAGTAAGCTTCCCAGTAAAGTTTACTGAGACGTGCTGAAAAAGATTATCATTCGAAAAAATTGCTCCTTGGGTGATCACTATCAACAGGTAACTGTGCAATCGTTCTTCCTGCTACTCTATTTCTACAGTTCATCCTTCTCTGAGTAAGCCTCTTCATCAGCTGCAGTGTCATCAACAGCAGCGTCGGTTGCCTCCTCGGAAGACATCATATTGTCCTGCCATGTATCAGAAAACGCCCATAAATTAGAAGAAATATCAAGAGAAATGAAGTACGCACCCTGATATACCATACAAGATTCCAAAGACTGGACAGCAGCAATCGAAGCGACAACCACAGATGTTGCAAACAAGGGCTGTATCTCACCTGATCTATATTCAGGTCCCTAAATTTTTCCAGGTTTTCATAGTCGTTAGGAACGTCCTCAGCAGCGTTGTCAGATCTGTCGTTCTCAGTTTCCTCTTCCACTTCCTCGTCTTCTTCGACAACAGCATCAGGACTGACATTCAAGTTCGACTTGATGACAGAATAAATGCGTGTGGCGAAGTCCTTGGGATCTTCCAAGACAAATCCACTCTCCAGTAACGCAGTTTCAAACACAAGTTTTGCGGCCTGTTTCGCTGAATCGTCCTGCACAACATTATACAGGGCAAAAAGGTGTTAAACAGCGCAAAAGTAGACATAAAAACTATTACGAAAATTGAACACTTCCAAGAACAATGCATTGTGCACAACTGGGTCCACGTTTCATGAGTAAACAAGGTACAAGGTACGCGAGTGGCCACTTACCTTAGAACTCAAAGCCACTTTCTCCTTCAAATCTTTGATGATTGGGTGCTTGGGGTTGATTTCCAGAATCCTTTTACCACGCATGTAAGATTGCTTGCTGGGATCAGCCAGGGTTTGAGCCTGCATAATCCTTTCCATGTTGGCTGACCACCCATACTTTGAGGTAACAACAACAGCAGGAGTATCTGCCAACCGGTTGCTAACCTGCATCAAAAATGCAATACAACAATGTAAGAAGCCTGCTAACGGTCCTGTTATCCACTACTGCGACTAAACCCAATATAAAACAAGTTACAAGATTCCTGGTTAAGGTTACTCTCGAGTACAGAAGAAAAAACAAATAGTGGGCCAAATCCTCCTGCCTCTTGTATTTCAGTTTTCCGGAATGGAATGTCTGAGAAAGTTCGGCCAACTAAGCTTCTGCTAAACTCTAAACCAAAAAGCAGAACTCGAGAAAGCAAGTTTGCAACGATTCACTATCAAAATGAACAGACGCAGTCAAATGCAGAGAGCGGCAACAATAAGTAGTAAAGAACCTACCTTCACGGATTCCACCATTTCGCCACTAAGCAAGTCTTTCCACCACTTCGTGAGCTCCTTGTACGACTCCTTCATTTTCTTGAACTTGGCCTTCTCATCTTTGCTTCCAAGCTTGAGATCATCCTTTGAAGCATTTTGGAACTTCTTGTCCTCATACTCGGTCAGGTTTTGGGTCAGGTACTCATCAACGGCGTCTGTCAGATAGATGACCTGATAATCCACTTCATGGTTAATACCCGTAGCATCGAGCAACCTGCAGCTCGAACTCAATAGATAACGAGGGCATTCATGTTCAATTTGAATATGAAATAAGCAGGAAATTTACAATTAAGTATCAATTCTTACTTCGTAGCCCTTCTTCAACAATTTCTCCACAAATGGAGACTGCTCAAGCAGTTTCCTGTCTGAACCTGTGAGAAAGTAGATTTGCTTCTGGCCTGGTTTCATTCGTGAGATATACTGATCCAGTGAAGTCAATTTATCGCCTGACTTCGAACTGCAAACAATAAAGAGGATACAATCTTGAGTGGCAGATGCTTCAGAACGCAGGAATGAATGAATGAATCAAAGAATCTAAGGGTAGTTGTTCAACACCACTCAAACCAATGGCAGATACTTTCTCTAATGCATACTACCAAACCTGAGAGAACGCACATTTTCTAGTAGAGTAATGAACCACATTCAGCAAAGACGCAGTTAAAATAGATATAATACCTGTGGAAGCGCAGAAGCTTGGCAAGGCGAACTCGGTTAGAGGTGTCCTCGATTATACCCAACTTGATGGCTTTTCCAAACTCTTTCCAGAACTTGGCATATTTGCCCTTCTTTTCAGACACTTCATCCGTTTTCTCTTCGTTATCGTCATCTACAAAAGTTGGAAGTTCACAAGTGTCAATCAAACCATCAATGAACTTAGTCAAGCATGTGCTGTAGCCTGTTCACATTGGAATCCCGAAAAGGCAAAAGCATTCAAATCACTAACCAGTCTTCTTATCATCGAACTTTTCATCTTCATCCTCTTCAACGATTCGTCGGATCATGTCCAAAGCCTTGCGGACAAGCTTCTTCTTGATGGTCTTCAAGCTACTGTGCTGTTGCAACATTTCGCGAGATACATTCAAGGGGAGTGTATCCGAATCCACTATGCCCTGAGAATACATGCAACCATCAGTGAGAACTGTAAGAGCGAAGACTTCAGAACCAGGGCATGGAATTTTGAAGGTCCTTGATCAAGAATCTTTGACTTCAGATTAGCAATGAGATTCAGTCGCTTCTTTCAGAGCACTAACCTTAAGGAAGCTCAGGTACTTAGGTAGAAGTTCATCAAACTCCTCTGAGATGAACACTCGTCGGACATATAACTTCAGAAAAGCCTTTTGCGAATAGTAGTTTTCAAACAAGTCATGCGGAGCCTTAGGAGGAATGAAAAGGACAGCTTTGAACTCAACATCTCCTTCAGCATTAAAATGACTCCACGACATCGGTTTATCAGTGCTGAAATCCTGGGGCGACAACAGAAATCTAAAATATTAGAATACTTCCCTGTCTTGATCGAACCAGAAAAATGATAGCTTTTTGTTACCACGTAATACATCTACCTTACCACTAAGGATCTTGTACAATCTCTCCGCTACTCTCATCAGTAATCCAGAGTTCACTTACTCCAGGTCCCAAAGACTCAAGTACAGAGTTATAATACATGCCTCATCTGAAACTAAATTCTAGAACAAGAGGAGAACTATATCGAGCCTACCTTCGCCAAGGAGTGGTAGAACTTGGAGTATTCCTCTTCGGTAACATCCTTAGGATTTCGAAGCCAAACAGCCTTCGCGTCATTAAGAAGTTCCCAATCCCATTTTGTTTCCTTGACAGTCTTTGTCTTCGATTCTGTTACCACGTACCAAATGACGCCAAATTACATCACGATTTCGGCAAAATATGCCTATAACCGATAAAAGTTGCTGTCTTAAATACCAATAGAATCATATATTACTTAGAACATTCTATACCTAGGAACACAGATTCAATAAGAGGAAGCCAACAGGTTAATTCAGTTAACTGTGATCTGCATCATAATATTTTCAAGAGACTCAAGTTAGCAAGGGCACTACAACCAGCACAGACAAACAGAAGATATCTTACACCGATATGAAACTGACGATCAAGTATTCATTAGCACAAATCAGGACTAATGTCATAATCTTGATGGAGCCAAAAGGCAGAAGCACAAGTGCAATTTCCAGAGACTCCAAAATAAATTCTTAATAATTCAGGATCTCTGCAGAAACAACTAGTTTTGTGCAATTCTAGAGACTGGTTTATAAAGAGCATACCAGATGACTCTTCATCCTCGTCCTCCTTGTCTTCAACCTCCTTGTCTTCCTTGTCTTCCTTGTCCTCCTTGTCCTCAGACTCCTCCACGGGCACTTCGACATCAACCTCTTTGCTAGCCCACAAATAGATGGGGAAGCTAATGAACTCCGAGTACTTCTTCACTAATTCCTGCAGTCGATCCATAATAAATGTTAGATTCTGCCATAAAGCACACTGAGAATTCTGAAAGCTAAATCGACACTTACTCAAGTATTTGCCTTCCAGTGCAAAAGCTAAAGGCATGATAACGAGGTAAAACAAAGCGGTCCGCTTTCAGGAGCAGTTTCAGTAAATATCTCTTACCTTCAATTTGTCTTCCTGGGCATACTCCGCTGCATCTGACTTCAAGTAAATTCTAATCTCTGTTCCACGTCCCAGAGGCTCATTCTCAGTATCTTCAGTAACAGCAAAGTTGCCATCAGCTTTGGACTCCCAGATGTACCTGTAACCATGAATTAAAAACCCCTCATAAGACACGGTTCAATGACTAACGGTGAAGACGATTGAAATCGAAAACATACTAAACCCATAGATTTATAACTGGTCCGAGGCATAGAGAGTAGATAATATCGGAAAGAAGCAGTGAAGTGCCTTCGAAAACCAGCTTGAGTTTCCAGGTGGTAACGAGGATTCTGAGACTTAAGAATTGGAACTCACTGCTTGTCATCATTGTGCTTGCTAATAACTTCAACGTGATCGGCCACCAAGTAGACAGAGTAGAAACCCACTCCAAATTGGCCAATGAGATTGAGGTCCCCACCCTTCTGCATCTGTTCCAAGAAGGCTGCACCAGCCACAAGAGGCAAGACAATCCATACATGAGGGCGTAAAACAATCACACTAAAAACTATCTTCAATGAAGTTTGACAGACAGCCATGATCCAACCAATCGAGTTGGGACCAGAATTATTTGCTTGAGTAGGAACATTATCACATATGATACACGAAATTCATTCTGACCGTCATTTTCTAGTATGATTGTTACTTTACGAGAAACTTGAACTACACTATGTACACACCACACGAACAACTCCCAAAATTACGCTCGTCAACTTCGCAGAACAGCTTGAAAAGTACAATTTCAACACACCTGATGTGCCTGACTTGGCGATAGTCCCAAGGTTCTTGATGAGGTCTTCCTTAGTCATACCAACACCACGGTCTCGGATGGTCAGGACCTTTTTCTCCTTGTCAAGCTTGATCTGTAGAGAACGAAACCCAAATAACGTTATCCTTCTTGAATAAGCCATGTAAATAGGCTGCTTTCAGACAAAGCCTTTACACCATATCAACCTAATCCAAAGGAAGGAAATGTAAACCGCAGTGACACAGAACTTACATGGATATCCAGTTTAGCGTCATCTCCTTCACCAAGGACAGTGTTATCGGTGAGAGCCAGGAATCGAATCTTGTCCAAAGCCTGCGTCATCAATAGTTGAGACAGTGAGCTACCAGGCTTGAACAAATTACTCGTCCAGTAGGGCAACAATAGTCAACGATATGAAAACTCCATCTAAGACTAGTTTAGCAGATATTAAAACCACATTCTGAAAATGGTCACAATAAATCAAAGTCTATTTAAGTAAACCAATGGTGAAGAACGTGCTTACATCTGAAGCGTTGGAGATCAATTCTCGGAGGAAGATGTCCTTATTGCTGTACAAAGAGTGGATAATAATGTCCATCAACCTTGAAACTTCAGCCTGGAACTCGAACTTCTCAGCATGATTTCTGAGGTTCTTGGGGGTCATAGATTCACTTTCCCTGCAACCCAGGATAATAACGTTCAATTTCAGAATAGTTAGTTTGGTCCACCCTTCCTGATTCAACTGCAGCTATTGATGATAATGCGATCTCAGATGACAACTTGACACATAAAGCCCAATGTAACACCTTTTCACAACATCAGAATCAGTGGTAGATCCGGCGGGCACAGCTCCAAGATTCTCCTCCAACTTGGGAGGAGCTCCAGTGTCCATCTTGGTTTCTTCCTGAGCATGAGCTCTTCCAGAACGGCCTTCAAAGACACAGACCCCAGTTAGATATGATCCAGAATCTTAAGCCAATGAGCCCGCTTAAAACTCTAACCGTAATCGCCTCAATCGAGGTATAATACTAGACATGCAGCTCATTAACGATCCCCACTCAAGCACTGAGTGCTAAACATCTCTCTATAACGGACCTAGAGCAACAGAAGAGACGTAAAAACTGACGCTCAGCAAAGCATACGACCGGTTACAATTAGAAGAATCAACCGAGACGGAACTCTCTTACTTCCTGAACCACAATCCCAAGACCTCCATCCTATTCACTTCAACACCTACATTACGAACCCTCCCCCACGAATGGAACTTAGCAATCAAATAGCTTCAATGTCGAACAGATCCAAGAAAACGACACATCATTTTAAACCACGAAAATCAACTAATTCACACGCAATCTTAGTTGACCACTCCCAACACAACCCTCATTAGCACAACCACAACAAATAATAAATAAAATAAATCGAGACTACACTAACTCTCCATCGCACAATCAACAGCTCAAATCAGAAGAAATAAATTAAATTAAATTAAATTATAAAAAATCACGAAATTACAAAAAACAAATCAGAAATACAAAGAGAAACAATCCTCTCACTCTAAACCAGATCACCATCAACAAAGAACCATCCTAAACCCCGTCTTTCTATTAAAAACCCCACACATCCCTGCATTGGCCGAAACAAGAACGTACAACTACCGCACGGCACCTACATTCCCAGATCCAAGAAAGCACCGCCAGCGTACACTGCAAAACCATCCACCTACACCAAACCCTAGATCCAAACACAAAGAAAGAAGACCGAACGAGAAAGAGAGAAGGGAGTTCACAGGCGCGTACCATCGGAGTTCAGTTGTAAGGAGGAGAACGAGAGCAACAAGCAGAGCAGCAGCAGCGAAGCGTAACGCCGATCCATGAGCAGGAGTCGCGCCATAGCTGATCCTCTCTCTCTCTGTCTCCCTCGCTCGCTGATCCTTCCGATCTGTAGTTTCTATACTAACGCAGCGCCGGTGCTCCTAATGCAAATATAAAGCGGCGCTCTATACTATAGAAGAGGTTCCAGAACTTTCTGGAGTTGAGTGAGTGAACATACCGACTTGGCTTAACTTACTCGAGTCCAGTGGGGGTCAACTTGGAACTATCGAATTGGGAGTTCGTAGTGGTGGCGATGATGTGGACGCGGGTTCTCATTGGTTCTCCGAGGAGGTTTTGGATGACGTGGAGATGAAACGCGATTGGTGGAGAGCGAGGAGTCTTTATTTCGTTGTTTATATACTGAGATTTCACGACGTTCTACGCATCACTACATCAGAGTGGCGCAGCGGAAGCGTGGTGGGCCCATAACCCACAGGTCCGAGGATCGAAACCTCGCTCTGATAATCCGGAGTCAAGAGCTTCTGCAGTGGTGTAATTTTTTTATTCTAGCTTTTGCTTTAAGCTTTTAGGGGGGACTAACTACCGTACATTACTAATGAAATATAGCGTTATAGTGTTATTTATCCTATCTTATACGGAGTAACTCACTCTAATTCTCATTTAGCTGATAATTAGTGTTGATGTTAGATATGGATTTTGTATAGGGTGAACTATCATGTAATTCACTCTAATTCTCATTTAGTTGATAATTAGTGTTCATGTTGGATATTGATTTAGTGCACGGTGAACTATTATGGTCCTAATTTCAGTTTTTTGTTGAAAATTTAGTTGACAAGTGGTGTTTGTAACATTAACAATGTTTCTTCCATTTAGTGTTAAAGTCTGTAATTAGTATTGCAAATAGTAAATTTCATTACTAGTGTAGTTTTGGTACATGGAATAGGTAGTTATGTGCACAAATTAGTCATACCTTGACCCACTATGGTGCAAAAAACATAATTCGTTGTATGTCGGAGTTAAGCCACTTTTGGGATCTTGAATGTATGTTTGTAAAATTAATTGTATCTTTCATTGATTATAATGGAAAATACATAGTCCTCAAAAGACATAATCCTTTGTATTCTAGAGTTGGGTTTCTTTTTGGATCTTCTATGTTTTTGTGATTGCCAAGGTGGTTCGATGCAAAATCACTCTAGGCCTAGAGATCTTGTAGTTGTAGGGTAGTTTGTATAGAGATGATTATCAAGATTTGTTGTCACCAAGAGTGAGATGTGGCTCAGTTTCCATCGTAGTCATGGACAACATATTCAATGTTGTATTGGAAGATTAGTTGTCTACTTGAGATTGGTTGTCATTTTAATATGTTGACATCATACAACGGCCCAACATATCTTCATAATAGTGTATACTGTGGACATCACATTCTACATCACACCAAGAAGGTAGTTTATGTTATCTTGATGACGAGGATACAAGTACAAAAGTACATTGGCAACAAAAAGTTCTCGCCTTCCCAAACATTGATGGTAACATAGTTCTTTTCTAAGTCTAGTTTTCATATGGCAACATGTTGAAAATTTTCTTCTCCAAAATCCTAGACCTCTATTTGGTCATCATTGGTAGTATAGAAAACAAAGGATATTATTTTGGATAAGGTCCTCCAAAATATTGTGAATTTTGACCAAGTACATACCTTTCAGCCATTTTCTTGCCATCTCTTCATCATTAGTAAGAAGTTTCTATATTGTTGTTGGAGCCACTCAACTCTACTTTGATAAATATTCTTATTCATTTATTGCTCACACAAAAGTCAATAAAGTTTTTTTGCATTTGCAATTCTCTTTTGGAAGTAAGAGCCTAAATAAGGCTTGGCATGTAGCTTTTCTAAAAAGGTGTTCAACAACACTTTGTTTCTTCAAGGCAACAAAAACCTTCACTTTAAGAACAAAGTAATATTAAACAATAATTTCACAATACAGTGAAGACTTACAAAAGTAATTGTTAAGTTCTATGCATCTCTTGATGTTGTCTTTTAAAGTCCCATCCAAATGTAACTAATTGTATATAGTTCTTCTACTCAAGTTGCCATAGGCATTGCACAAGTCTCTTGACAATTTATAGGTAGATTTCTAGAGTTTCCATACATCTCCAATATTTTGATATTGTTTGACTACAATATAGACAAGAAGTCACATGAATAATCCAATTGTAATGATTATTTCTTACCTTATACCTTGTTTTCTTTACTATTATTAACTTGCACTAATAAAATTATGGACCGTAAAGACTAGAGTTGAAGTAATAGTCACCGAAAACATGGGTTACTTATAGTAAATATAACCTCTATTTAAGACAACATAGATCTTAGCTTGAAATGCTCAAAGATCTTAAGCTTGTAACACTCACAAATCTTGACTTGCAACTTTGTTTCAAGCAAACATCAATATCAATTAATATCCACATTCACCACATGATCGAATACTACCATAGTTGCAACATTCATAGATTTGGATTTAGTTTGATATCAATTTCTTCTTGTAGTGAGGTCAAAGTTCACGTAGTCCACTAAAGAGCTAGCTAGCCATAAATCATTGAAGGTCCTAAAATAGATTTTGTAAGCACCAAATGGTATAATATCAAGACTCTCGACTTAAAAACATGAACAAAGAAAAGTTTGCAAAGATTGAAAAAATGTGTGGCTATATAGGTTGTAAGATTCTCAACTCTAAACTTCCCACTTTCCAACAAAGTGAACAAATCCAATTAACAATTGAGTAGACAATATTGCGAATATGCAACATTCCAAAGAGATTCTAGTCCAAGTTCCAACTAGTGAATGGCCAACTACTAAGGCTTGACATTCATACCTATATGGCTAGACATGTGGAATGGCAATTATAGCATGGTTGACTTTTTGTTAAAGGGTGGGCAAGGACAATGTGTGAGTACCTTGTAGGGATAGCTTGCAATCCATAGTGGACATCAAATCCACCTCACTTGATTTTGCGATGTACTTCCTTCTTATTGGAAATTGACGGTGAAGGATAGGATGTCACACCAACATTTTTGGCAAATTTAGCCTTTCAAGATTGAATCATTTTTATATTCCAAAACTCAACCTCTAATACTTCATCAATTTTTTTTGAATTTCTGAGAAAAATAACCTATTGTCCCAAGACAAATGTGAAAATATTTATCTACAACAAAATCTAATAATTGCATTCAGTAGTCAAGTTCAATATTTTTTACCAAATAATATATTAAAATTAAAAAATGATTTAACAAAGAAATTAAAAAATAATTAAAAAAAATTATTTCTTTATTTTTTGAATTCAATAATTTAATTAGAGCTATAAAAATATAATGAATTTTTTTTTCTTTTCTTACCCCATGTGACAACTTTAGTGTGAGTGAACCCAATTAAGAGCCCTAATTTCACTTTATTTATTTATTTTCTTCTCATTTTTCTTCTATTTGGAATTTCATCTATGTATTCAAAAATTAGAGTGTTGATACACCATTGCTCCAAAATGCAATTAAGTAGATTGTAAGTTCTATGACTCAATTTCAGAAAAAGAGAAAAAAATTTGTATAGAAAGAGTTTGTAAGTTTAATTGAAAGATTGAAGAAAGATAAAACAATGCCAAAGAAAGATCTTCAAGAAAATAGTAGGAAGGCCTAAAAACAATCAAGAAATAATTCTATTTAAACCCAATACTAATAGAATCATAGATTTGGTAGACTAATCAAACAACAATACAATTGATTCGAAAGGTCTAAGATCTAGATTGTCTTTTCATTCAAGCTTGCTACATGTCAAAACAAATTATAAATTAGAAGTATACTAAATTTTCACCTCATCAATTCTACATTTATATAGAATACAATTTAGTTTTGTACAATACCAATTAGATTGGCAAGCTAAGAGCAATTTTGTACAACATTAATTTTACATTAATATAGAAAATGATTTAATATTGATCTCCGTATTGAATTGACATATTTTAGGTGTCATCCAATGTAACAAACTATTTTTTTGTTAATAATAACATAAGTTTCTTATAGTGGTTGTTGTGACATATTAACATTGCATTCAATCTATTTGCATCCTTTGTAACTTTTTTATATATATAGAAACCCCAAATTTGGAATTCTTATCTTGTTGGATTGGATCTGTGTATGTGAATACCATGGTGGCCAAGGAGAAAAAAAAGTGCCACTATTTTAGCAACCAACACTAATGTTTGACTTCCAAGGTGAGTTTTTGACTCAAGCATTGGCTAATGTTGAAAGTCAAAGAGCTACAACAAGGAATGCATTTATTATTGGTAATGACAAAGAATGAAATGTTGCTCTCGCTTTGATGTCATTTGAAGCCACATCAAACTTTTCTTTAATTCCAACTACAATCGATCTAGTTGAACAAGTAGTTAGACTTGAACTTCCAATGAAACACTTGAGATGCAAGTAAGTTGGTTGACCCTTTTTGCATCTAAGGTGTGTATATTTTGTAATTTCTTCCTTTTTGTTAATCTTTGTTAGGTTGTTTCATATCTAGCTTCACTTTTGTTGCCTTTTGGTTTAAGGTTTGGAGGCAAATTTTGACACTTCTAGCTTTAAAAACAACATGATTGCATCTTAAGTTTTGGAGTTAAAAAAATAGAAAATGAAAGAATCTTTGAGTAAAAAAAATCATAAGTTATCATGGAACCATGTAATATGTTGTGCTTTTACGAGCTAGCTTACAATTTTATGTTAATCAGAATGTTGATATGTAGGAAGATGAGAGTATAAGAGAATAATATTATACTAATCTATCTTTTTTTAGTAAGTTAAGAATGATATTTTTAAATTAACTAATAATAAAAGTTGAAAGATCTATTATTTCATCTAGCCCAAGTATGCAAGTGTGTAAAAAATGATTCCATCATATTTTTTTTTTTGAAATTGCACAAAAAATACTCTACATGAGGGTTTTAATTTTTATTCTCATGCCTTGCCAAAGTGACACTTTTTATTTATTAAGTACATGATATTTGACAAGGTTGGTTACTAAATTGTTTATTTAACAAGGTTGGTTATCAAATCGGTTATCCATATCTTCATCTATAATGGCTAACCTTGAATTCATGTCTATATTAGACACAAACTTGGTTTGTGAAGTTTTGATTTTAATTTAGGGTTAAATTTTTTATTTAGGGTCGAATTGAAATGTTGTACTACATGTAATATTTATTATTGGAATCAGTATTGTTATTGAAAATAAATGTTTTTTGTTGTTTAATGCTAATGTAATTGTTTGGATTCTAGATGTGGATACTAAGAAAGTTAGACACTCAAGTATCACTAGGCACTGTAAAATTTGACTAGAATTGACAAGTGTAGAAAAATGAAGTGCTACATGTTTAGAAGAGTAGATGATCATGACTTTTTTTAGATGCAAGAAATGACAACCTCACAACCTATGCAAATACCAAAGTTAGATGACTGCTTTAAGTTGTCACATTGTAAATGCATACATTATTTAAAATATATTGGCAAGTTGATTCATAATTTTTTAATCGAATCTCAAGAAGCAAAATGAGTAATACTTCTTTGAAATTCTACTTTTTTTTACTTTTCATTAAACAACTATTTGATCTTAGTTCTTTTATTTTTATAATTAGAGATATTTTGAAACTTTAGATTATGTGTTTGAAGTTGTTGAAATGAAAGGTGAAGTTTGTTTTACCTTTCTTTTGGATTTGAAAGGATTTAACCCCTAAAAGACCAGATAGTGTTTTTTGGCAACATAGCAATTTTGGGTCCACACACAAAGCCATGTAGGAACTCCAAACTAGGCACCCTATGCAAATGAAAGAGGCATCAAAAAAATAACGCACGCTTGACGTAAAAGTCGCCGACTTCCGATCAACATAAGAAGTCTTCCACACTTGTGTACCATTCCATATGACAATCCTAGTCCTTGCCATCACAATAGAAGGATGAAGGATGTGATAGTCATACCATCAAAGGAGATAGTCATATCCTTGGTAGAGAGAGATGTTGAGCCTTTTACCAAGGCTGCTGAATCCAATTCAATTGATCTCTGTGAGGGAACTTACTCCTTGCAAGAACAATTAGAGCAACTAGTATTACTAAAGAAGGTGCTACTTTAGACCAAGCGAAGAGAGTGGGACGTCTTTTGGATGTTGATTATTTGAAATTGTTGCAAGTATGAAGAGGAAACAAAAAGTGGCCAAAAATTCCACCCCTACAAGCTTGTGGCACCACTTCTACAGACAGGCCGCTCATTGCCTAGGATGGTACCAAAGGTGATGGTTCCATCTTGACATTCTAAATTTATAAAGGGTGAGGTGTGGCCAAATCTAGATACACAATCATCTAGTATCAACAACAAATGAGATGCCGAGGCGTCCTCGATTCAAGAAGGGAAAATGGGTATAGTCCTCTATACTCTCTGAAATTTGCTACAAGCTCAACAATGTAGGAGTACTAACCTGATTGATCTTATTTTTTTTAGCTCGCTTCCAATGACATTCCTTGGAGAAGGAGCATGCGGCTGAATGGACTGCAGCAAGAGCTTCTTCCTTCCACTACACATGTTCTACCATCACCTACCTCAAGTAATAACCATAGTGTGGATTTCAATCCTACATTGACTCTACACCGAAACAACGAACAGGAAGAAGTCAACAATGAAGAAGAAGCACAAATTGGTGATGCAAACGACAACTTCTACGACTCCCAACAAGATGTACAAATTGAAGGTCATACCTCAAGTTGTAATGAAGCCTACTTTGATGATGATGAAGAGGACAGGGACAACAATACAAGGGATTTTAGCCTCAATGAAATGCCTTGGCCTTAAGAGGTCTTACACACCTACGACATGTTGTGTCCATTTGTTGCTTCAATCAATCGAAGGTGACCTAAAAGCAATGTCAATGCAAACCGCAACCACCTAGAAGGGGACTCTTGGGAAGTCAATTGCAACAACTCTCTAGCTGGTTGTAGACAGATGGCAAGGGGGAAAAATTTGAAAGTTGGGTGCTCATGTACAACTTGTGAAAGTGGGGCAGGTAGAGGTGATAGTGTTGGGGAGGATAGTTATGCATGAGCTTTATTGATAGCAAACGGCAAAGTCAACAAGGGTTTGGTGGAGATGGTTTACTATGGAACATGGGCAGTGTGGGAAGGTGGAAAGGGAAAAAGGGAATGTAGGATTATACTCTAGTATTCCTGATGGTATACACCCTCAAGGTCATTGTCAACAACAGATAGGGAGAGTCTAGGAAATGATGCAAAATATTTTCCCTCAATTAGATGAGAATCTTAGTGTTACTGAGGGTTCCGATTTAGACCCTAATTTTGTGATGGAAGGTCACATGGGAGATGAAGACCTAGATAGTGTTGATGGGGGGGGGGGGGAAGAGAGTGGAGACAATGATGACCGTACAAATCCAACAAGGGTCAAACATTAGTTCCAAGGTTCAACATGGTCTAAAACAAATTTCACTTATTTCCTATGATTCAAGGAATTCATAGGAGGTTCGGGTCCAAGAAAGAATTTCTGATTAATGCGATCCTTCTTACAAATGTTCTCTTTGTTTTGGCCCTTCTCTGTATTGTGGAAGATTGTTGTAGAAATCAACTGCTATGTTACAACATTGGATGAGCATGGAGTAGCTCCGGGGTGAGTGGGGTGGTTTCCTCTTACCGTGATGGGGTTGAAAGTCTATATGGTGGCATGCATGTCTATCGGGATGAAGAAACAACCAAACATGAGGAGTTATTGGGCAAAAAAATGTTCACTTTTCCATTGCCTTAGAGTTTCTCAAATTTTTACACGTGCTAGGTTTCAAGCCAATACAAAGTGTCTTCATGTGATGAATCCATCAACATATGTGAGGGAGAAGGAATTACCAAGGTATGACAAGATGGGAGAAGTGAGGTGGCTAGTGAATGATCTTGGAGAGAATTTTAGAAAAACTTGGATATTAGGAAAAATATCTCACTATTGACAAAATGATGATTCGCTATAGAGATAGCTATTGTCTTGCTAGGCAATACATGCTTAAGAAGCCCCCCAAATGGGGCATCAATGTGTGGTGCCTAACAAATTCAATATTAAAATATGTTTTCATTTTTTACATATATTTGGCGCTAATCCTAATCTACTACCAAATGAAGGGCAAATAGAAGTGTAGGGAGAACCAAGATTAGCGCACAATGTAGTAATCAAATTGGTAGCAGGTTTAGAAGGGCGAGGACATGTAGTAGTAATGGACAATTACGTCTCTAGTGTTGGACTATTTTGTGATTTAGCAACAATGCAAATCTATGCTACGGGTACAATGAGGTCAAATTGTGTAGGAATTCCTTGCGAATTGAAAACCTTGTGGAATTGGAACAATTCTTTACATGGGACTTTAGAGTGGGCCATGCATGATAGTAGGGGAATTAGTTGTGTCCTTTGGAAGGACAAATGTCTGGTGCTTCTAATATCTTCTCATGAATTGTCCATTCCCTTCCCATGTGTCCCCATTCCCATTGTGCCTTGTAGAAATGGAGTGGTTTGGGATGTCATTCCAACTTCCCCAATGCATTTGGAGTATACCACACATGAGGGGTGTAGTTGTAGCTAACCAATTGTAGGCATCATATTCAAGTCAAACACGACCATACAAGTGGTACCATAGAGTCTTCTAATTTTTGTTGGACACTTCAGTGGTGAATATGTATATCGTGTATCTTAATACTATTCGAGTACATCATCAGAGGAAGGTACCAATGACTCACTTACAATTCAAGGTGCATTTTTGTGATGCACTCATCTAAAATTGGCAAGGAAAGAGGACAAATGTGGATGAAGGTGTTCATGAAGAAAAACATCACTTGCAAACTTGGTCACATATATGAAGCTCTTGTTTTGTTTGTGGTGACCAACGTTGTGCATTCTATTATTGAGCACGCAATAGAATATATCTTTGTCTAAATCGAGGGTATTTTAAAGAATATCACTATAGGCCTCAAAATCACTCGAATTGTAGACGACCTCGGTGGGCATGATTTCTCTACAATGATGTGGTACTCCCCTTATTAGATTATTCTTTTCATTCTTGTATGCTATTACACAAGTATAACCCAAATGGAGATTGTCTTTTATTTATCCAAATGACTACATAATAAATTATATATATTTGTCATTCATTATTGCAACAAAGGTTTGATATTTGAGAATTACAATAAGCATTTTACTTGTGTAATTTGACAATTTAGGTATTCTCATGTGTACCTTTTATTTTTCTAGTTGATACCTTGTGTAGGGAGTTGATATTTTCAATCATTTGTGAAAATATTTCTTTGATTATATATGCTCGAAGATTAATTGATTTTTCAATTTTTTTCTTTTCTCGAAAAAGTATTTATTGTTTTCAAAATCAACTAGTGTTTTGGGCACCATAAACCCTAGACATTCAAAAACTATAACGAGCACAAACTAGCACAATGTTGAACTGCTAAATTAAAAAATTGAAAAAATTGAAAAAAATTATAAAAATGTATCCTAGTATGCACAACAATGGTGCAATTGAACTACATTTTTGGAAAATAAAATAAAAAATTGGTGAATTTGTTTTAAAAATCAACAGTTCTTAAATGTCTTTGGACTAATTGCTTTGTCTTTTGATGCAGCAATACATCTTCTAATGAAGCAATATGTCCTTGATGGAGAAAGGGAACATTATGCATGTACCAATATAGTCTGTATGTGGCAGTCTTCAACTTTTGACTTGGCCTCCATCCATTATCCCATGCTACCCTGTAGTTCAACATATTTCTTTTGAAGTATAGATCAAGCAAGCTCACCAAAACTACACATTTTGGGCAATTTGAGTCTTTTTATTCTAGCTTGTAGCCCTAGTTGAACCTTAGAACTCCACCGTTTACATTTTGAAGAGATCAATGTATGTGCAACCCATAAATTGTTGAAAAAAAGGCTTTGTATGAAAATTTTATTCAAGCTAGTTCCCTATTGCATTTTTTTGGTACATGTTCTACAATTTGAAATGTTCAGAGATTTTTTGAACGTGTGACCAACTTTCTTACAAGAAAAAAACAAAAAAAGTTCAAGCAAAAAAATAAAATTTTCTTGTACAAAATCCTCCTTGAAACAAAGATGCCCGGAATTTGAATGCCCCTAAAAAACATCTTTTCCCACTTTCCCACTTACCCACTATAATCTTACAATTTGTATGGTCAAAATCTTCCATTTTTTTACTACAACATAAGGAAATAGTATACTGCTAGATCTTACAGTAAAATACCCCAAAATTTCATTCATCATTTTTTTTGGCCCTTGCCATCAAAACAACCCATTTTGAGTGTTTTTGGGTGAAACATTGTCAAAGAACTTTAGGAGTTAAACTCTACATAGGGGATATGAATAGATTTATGGTGAAAAAATAGAGGTAGCAAATAGATGAAATGTGGACTGTGTGCCACATTAGGGGCTGAAATCCACTTGCTTAGATAGATGAGATGAAAGATGAAGTGAAAACCCTTCTTCTTTCTTGTTATAGTTAATTGGAAAAAATTGTAAGTTTCGAGAGATATAGCATGTTGTATTTTGTGATAAAATTTTGAGAATGTGTTCTCTTTTCTATTGTGATTTCCAAAATCTATAATTCATTTCATTTGAAGTTTTAATGAGAAAATTGTACTTGATGGAGTGTGAGAAAGTTTATTGTCTTAGAATTTGAGGGCAAAATTTTCAAAAGCTCATATCTTTTTGTTGAGAAATTATTTTCTTTTGAGATTTGGTATGACTATGTATTGAGTAGTTAGCTTTCCAAAACAATTTCACTTTTTTAATATGAAATTAAGGTGCAAAAATTATGGACTAGGGAATGAATTAGTAATGAGTTGTTTTTTGAAGTTGAATAGAGAGAACTTTGACCAACTATAAGCCTATAAAAGTTAGATAATATGATTTCCTGAGGGCTTGTATATATTTTTGTTAGCTTTCCATAAAGATATTATAATCTCATTTTAGAGTTATGAAGTGAGACTGTGAGAGATATGGGCTTCTAAGTAAGCAACGATGAGTTGTCTTTGATTTGAAGAGAAAAAATTGAATTGGCTATAAAAGTTGGACGATATCATCTTTTAAGTTGAAAGTTTGAGAATTTGTAAAAAATTGTGTTGGCTTTAAAAAAAACTCTATTATCTTAATCTGGAGTTAGGGAGAAAAATATATGGATTTAGAGGTAGAGTGGTGAAGAGGTGCCTTCACATTAGAGAAAAGAAACTGTAATTGGCTATGGAAGTTGGAAAATATGATATTTTGATTTGAAATTTGGAGGATTTATAAGTTTTGTGTTTACTTTTTAAGAAAGTATAAAACCCTCCATATAAAGCCTTGGAGTAAATTTGGCACTTAATAGAGTATTGAATATTTCTCCAAAGGATTTTTGAAGTTTATTATTAACTTGTACTATTTCTATCCAATTTTATGGTGTTTATTTGACCTACACATACTTTATGAGGTTCATCCAAATTTGAGCATGATTTGGAATATGTTTTATCTTTATAGGGTTTATTTCTTGCTTGATTATGATATTCTTCATATCTTGGGCCAATTCTAGTTGCAATTATAAATCTTGTGTTTTTTCAAGGCAAATTTTTACTACCCAACGATGTACTAAACCAAAGATTGGTAAGAAAAAATGTGACAAATGATAGAATGACAATTTCACATGCAAAAAGTCTAAATATATTTTTTTCATTACAGCCCATTGACAACATCAAATAAATACTTTTAAAAACAAAGGTAGCTAAAGATGCTCCATGGAAAAAGAATGAGGTCCCAATGGCTATTAGATTCCACTTGCTTTTATTTGAGCAATTGATGGTTGAATACAAATGTGTAAAATTTTTTTGGAGCATTTAGGTGTTTTAAAGATTCAATAAAGAGCTAAAGTGACTCTTTGGACATGAAGATGTGTGAGCCAAAAGCATTCTTAAGTAGAGCTAGATTTTTATTTAGAAGTGTAAAAGAAGTTACAATTTGCCTATGATTTTAAACATTCATGGTAATAAGAAGTAATATGAAGAATAAATTGAGAAATCATCATGAAATCCAAAGGTAGGTCTAAGCACTTCGACTTTGGACGATTAAAATGTTAAATTAATAGCATTTTGAAAGTTGCTCGAAGTTGACTTATTAAAAGGAATTTTTTTAGCTCTCAACTTGTAACAACTTTGTTTTGTTCTGGATATGAATTTTTTTCTTTCTCAAAAACAATTGTGTATTCATTGAGATGTTTTTAGCGCAATAAAGCTTAAAGCAATTTGTTGTTATTATTTATCTTGTAAGATAAGTCCTAATAATTGAACATTTCAAATAGATTGTGTAAATATAGATGTGAGAAGATTCATTGCTAATTTTACTTTATGTTAATATATTGTTGTGTGTTGATTTTGATTAAATTGTTGTAGCATATAGAATAAACTTAAAAAAATTTATAGATGGTATATGCTTTCAATACTAATTGTATTGAATGGGCTTTGAAGCGATTGTATCTATGATGATTGTACTAAAGTGTAAGCCCTTATTTCATTACTTCAGACTCACAAATCTTTTTTTCAATTTTTTTCAAAATTAAGTGTAGAAAATAGTATAAAAAGCCCCCTAAAGAGTGTAGAACCAAAATAGTTATGTTACAAGGTTAGGGACCACAAAATCATGGTATTTATCAACGTTTAGTTGAATTGACTAAAATGGCCTAATCTACCATGTATGTGATAGTGAAAGGCTAAAATTATTCCGAGAGAATTTAGTGAGAACCCTAGAGCCCATTTCCATGGAAAAATTTCAAATTCCCACTTAAATTCTCACTTTCCATACAAATATCAATTATTAGCTTGCAGATTAGAGAAACTCACAATAAACTAGTAGAGGGAATCTATTGCTGTGAGTGTTTATTTACCCACTCATTAAAAACAACTTCCACAATGGATTTTTTTAAAAAAAATTTTATTTACTAATGGGTGTCTAAACGTTGTCTACTAAGCCTTTCAAGCAATGGACTCTTTTTTAAATGCCTAAGTTCAAAGAAATCACTTGAAACAAATTTAATTGCAAAGATTAGTTCTAAACAATATAGACATAGAGTCTTTCATTTGCTCTGGTTTTCTATAAAAATTGTTTACTGTTTTAATTTAGCTTTTTGCAGTTGTAGTTTGAATTACGCCATTTCCGAAAATATAAGATTTGCAAGAATCAAAGATTCTTTTAAAAAGTTATGACCGGATGAAGTTGGGGCTTTTAAGAGGCTATTTAAACTTCATCCATTCTTTTTGACACTTTCCTTATTTCAATTGATTACGAATTTTGGACTCTGGCTCTATTAATTCCTATTCAAGTTCTAAGTCTAGAGTTCAATGGATGATCTTAAAGTGACTTCATCTATTCTCTATCCTAAACTTCATCCTCTTATAATTATTGGAGTTTTAAATATTTTCTGCAATTTGAAGTGCTTCTGAATTCTTCTAAGTTCCTTCTATCTAAAACTAACTCTAAGTATCCTACTTGGTTGTCTTCAAAAAAATCTAATTCACTTTTTTCTTCGTTTCCAAAGTGTAGAACTTCTATTGTCAATTTACTATTTTTAAACTCTTGTGTTTGATTACTTGTAGATCCTAGTTTTACCTATCCATATTACTAAAGAAATTTTGGTTTGGACTTTTCTAGTGAAAGTTGTGAGTAGGTGAAATTTGATTATTAATTAGTGTTTCTAAACTTCATCCACAATTTCCTACTAATCTACAATTTGAAATTTACTTTACACTTCACCTTTGACTTTGAGATTTCTAAGACCATCTAAATTTCCATTCTTGTTCCATTGGGATAAAATTGACTCATTTTCATCTGCTATGACTCTGATTTTTAAGTATAAGATATTTTTGAAAACCTCTAAGAAAGTTTTATCAGATTTTCTATCTATATTTTGAAAAAGACCTATTCTTGACACTTTGACTTGTACGTATAGTTTGACTGAGCATTAAAATGGCTAATTAAAGAAATTCAATGAAAGTTAGATTGATTAGTGTCTTAATTCAGAATTCACCTCATCTAAGAAGTGGTCATAAACTCCTTTCAACTCCCCATCATTTTTCATATTGGAATCTTTCTTGGAATCTTGGTTATCATTTGAAAAGGTAGTTTTAATACAAGTTGGTGGAAATTGGTGAGACTTTTTTTCTTTCCTCTTCTACTTCTTTCTTTTCTTCCTATTTTGATTTTCTAATTTGTTAACTGATATATTCTATAAATTTCTATCTACAATTTTATGATTTGGTTGAAAAGTATTTTTAAAGTCAACAATCTCCTCCTACTATTCTATTGGCTATTCAAATTCTATTGAGGTCTTTCCTAATCTCTATCTTCTTCTAAACCGCCTTGTTACTCTATCTTTTCTTCATTTTGTATGTGCGTATTGGAGATGGAGAATTTGTGTGTGTATTAAGTTTTGAGAATTTGCAGGAACAAAGTGCAGAGTTTTTATAGAACTTCTTTTCTACTTCTTCCTATTGTAGTTTGTAAGCTAATGAGAGAAAGTGTGGTGAGCTAGAAGTTATTAATTTCTATACTCTTTAATGTTAATTGATGTTTCTATTTTTTAATTTCTTCTTCTGATTGCTAAATTTCCTCTTCCTAATTCTACTTCTATGTATTCTAGCTCTAGGTCTGACTTTTGACAGATTATTATTTTAAATTTTTTTTTGTATTTTATCCTTCTAGAGGCTAAAATCAACTTTCTAAATTCATAAAGCATTTGCAAATCGAACATTCCTAGTAAAAGTTATACATGGATGAAGTTTAACCGCTAATCAATGATGAAAAACTTCATCCGTTCACTATTCTTAGATGGTAATCTCAAATTCACTTTCGATTATAGATTTAAACTCTAATTTTTTCCTACCTTCTAATCCTACTTTCATTAGAAGAGATCTGGCCAAATAGAGGGCTGTGAGTTCCCAATGGCGGGAAACTCGAGAAACTGCGCCATCGTAGTGTGCTGATGTGGTCGGGACGCGGCTATGTCACTTTTTTTTTTTTTCTTTTTAAAATTTTTTTTTGTTGACTTCTCTATCGACTTCAAGACCAACTTCTTTTTCTTCTTTTTTTCACAAAAAAGATTTTCAAAAATTTATGATGGCTGATTGCTGTCAGCCGTGTTGTCACTATTGGGGAACAACAATGGGGGAACAGGCCTGGAACGGCCTTCTTTTTGGCCAGATCTCCTCCAATGTTTTTTTGTTCTATTTGGATGAGTTTAATACTTCTTCATCTAACTTGAGTACTAAACTTCATCCGCTCATAACTCACTCATTTCAACTCAAATTTTTTTTCGTATCTTATGTTTTGGGAAATCTCTTAACTTCTATCTTATGATTTTGAACTCACTTATATATTGTCACCTCTTCTCTTCATGCTTGGATTTGGTTCTAAATAAACATTAACACAAAGAAATAGCCAACTTAACTAAATTTCCACCAACAAGGCCAAATAGCTTAATAATGGAAAATGGTACAAGAGAGAGTTCATAGCTTTGCCATATTGGGGATTTTCTCCAAATTTCTATCACTTCTAAAATTTCCAAAGTCAAAGCTTTGTTGTCTACAATGGGACAAATAAAAAATTATGAAAACCTCAATTCTCTCTACAAATTGGTACAAAACACATCAACATTTGCTGGCACAAAATACAACTATAAATTAGTACAAAATACAACAACATTTGTTAGTTAAACCATGAATTAGTACAAAACAAGAATTTGATGCAATTTTGTTAATACAACCACAAAGAACTCTAAAGAACTCCACAAAGCGGCATTGCCAAGGTACGTAGTGGGATTTCTCTTTAGGATTAGTACAAAATAACAAGAAAATTCACAACAAGTTAGCCCAAAATTTGCACAAAATACAATAAGTTAGCTTCAAATTAACAAAAATACATAGAAATATGTATTAGTAAGATTTGAAGGGACCTCTAAGTTCTTCAAAGTTTGCACAAATATTAACAAAGGAGCTTTAAATGCCTTCAAAACACCATATATACAACTATGACTCAAAAATGGCCCAAAAGTCCAAATTATTGGACCACTGTGTACAAAGCCAAAAGTTGACAAAAAAAGAGGTGATTTGAGAGAAGAATGAGTAAGTTTATATATTCTTTCAAGAGCACCCAACTCCTCTCATTTCAACATAGTAAATTTATCAATTGAAATTTTCATCCTAATTTATCAATTTTAACTTTTTACGTTGGTCCATTTTATAACTTTTGGAGATTAACTCCAAATCACAAATGGATTGTGCTATTGGCTTCAAAAGGCCATTTTTGGTCTTTAAAAACTTCCACCCCTTTTCTTAACTTCAAAATTTCAACAAAATCTAGAGCCAACTTAACACCAAAAAGGGTTAAAAACTCAACTTTTGGAATTGACTTTTCTGAGAAAAAGAATTAGCTTAGGCTCTTAAGTAGGTATGGGGGAGTACCTATCTTTAACCTCATTCCGCTTTCGTATGCTTCCAATCCATTAATCAACTCTGTTGAAATCTTTAAATTTTGTCGATTGTTGAGGAATTTCGCAAATTTGGGTCTTTCTGACTATCAAAATGTCTGAAACTGGTTGAAGCATTTGATTAGAATAAAATAAGTTATTCTCATTTTTAGTGCAATTTTACCCCTGCCTGAGTAATTTCTACGAATTTCCTGTTGGAAGTTAAAGTGGTTGACCGTTTGGATAGGTATCTTCTAAGCATTAGAAAATTTTGAAACTTTTTGTGGAATCCTACAAAAGATGTGAGAGCCCATCTTCAAACTCTATACAATTGTCGAAGGTGAATAAAATCCCGCACCATCCTTTAATTACTGAATTCTAGGGAATCTTTAATATATAAAGGAATCTTGGCAAAGGGATTCACCATTGAATTTCTTATGTGATTTCAACCTTAGAACATCATCTTCCGGCCATAGATTCCCTCCACTAGCTTGTTGTGAATTTCTCTTATTTGCAAACTAACAATTGAGGTTTCTACAAAATGTGGGAATTTGTATGGGAATTTGAAAGCTATCCATGGAACTAGGCTCCAAGATTCTCACTAAGTTTTCTTGGACCAATTTTAGCCTTTTATTGTCATATGTACGGTAGTTAAAGCTATTTGAGACAATTCTACTAAAGATTGATAATATCATGATTTCGTGATTTTCAACCTATTTGCAGGTAGGATTTAAATCTAATTAGTAAAAAATACTTGAAATATGAACAAATATTGTATTGGCATGTAACATACTTATTTTAGTTTTATACTCGTTTGGGGGGCTTATTATACTATTTTCCACACTTAATTTTGCAAAAATAAATTAAAAAATAATGAGTCCCAATTGACGAAATGGGGGCTTACAATGGCCAAAGGCTAATGTTCAAAGGTTGAAATCACACTAGGTATTCAATGGTGAAGTCCCTTTGCTAAGATTCCTCTTTGTGTGAAGAATTCTTTGAATTCCGGTAATTACAGAATGGCACAATATTTTATTCATCTTTGATAATTGTGTAGAGTCTAGAAATGGACTCACACATCTTTTGTAGGATTCCATGAGAGGTTTCTTTAAAAAATTTGAAATTTTTTGATACTCAAAAGATGCCTTTCCAAACGGTCAACCGCTTTAACCTCCAATTGGAAATTCATAAAAATTATCCATGTTGCGGTAAAATCTAACTAAAAATTAGAGTTTCTTTTTTTAAGTTTAAAAAACTCTCCAACAAGTTTCAGAACATTTCGATAGACAAGAGGGCCCAAACTTGCGAGGTTCCTTAACAACCAACAAAATGTAAAGATTACAATGGAGTTGACTAATGGATCGGGAGCATATGGAATTGGAATGAGGTCAAATATAGATCTTTTTTTAATTTCCTATATCTACTAAAGAGCCTAAGCTAGTTACTTTTCATAGAAAAGTCAAACTTTAAAAGTTGGATTTTTAATCTTTTTTGGTGTTAAGTTGGTATTTAGTTTTTGTCTGATTTTACATCCATGAAAAACCACATTGGCTTAGTTAATTTAGACAATTACTTTGATAATTGCATTTCAAATTATATTTCAATTAGGTTTTCACACATTAATAAAAAATCAAAACCAAAATACTAAAAGACCTTATTGTGTTAATTTGTTTACCATAGGTGGATAAATAAGTGGTTAAATTAAGCTAATGCAATGTGCAACTGAAAAAAAAGCTTAAAGTTGATCGTACAATAATAGTTTTCTAATTTATAGTTGATCATTGAATGTGAAAGATTTTTTAGTGAGAAAATGGTTGCATATATGGATAAATCCCAATGATTAGGTAGGAAAGTAAATTAAAAATGTCTCTAGGGTTAGATAAATTATCTATAAATTAAAATTTTAAAGCCTAATAGTGTTTATGTGAAGGAATTTTTAGTAATAAATAGTGTTAAAGGGGATTACTATTGATTATTGGCATTGGATGTCTATGAATACATATGTTAATTTAATTGTTGAGTATTATAATTTTAAAGGAACTTGGATTGTCATTGTATTATACTATATACAATTGATTATGATAAATGTGAATTAAAATTTTGGTTCTAATTGCAGTAAATTGGTTGACTATCTTGTTTGAAATAAATGTTAAATGTTATAAGTTATTGTGCATTGTAATACTTAAAGCAACTATAAGTTGATGGAATTGTATATACTAATAGTGGTTGTTGAGTAAAAAATTGATGCTTTAAATATTGTCGTGACCTTGTGATTTAAGTAAATGCAACAAAAAATAGTAATTCTTGTGTTATAAGCTAAGAGCTATGTCCTCTCTTGTTGAAATCATAAAACTTATTTTTTGGGTCAATATAGTAAAATAGGACTAAAATTGCATGATTGTAATGTTGCATTCATATGTATTAGACATGAATTAGTGATATGATGAGTGAATAATCTTTATATCCAAATCAAACGAGGTATTAGAATGATATTTCCATTAAAATCGAAATGATAAGATAAATTTAATGAAAATGTGACTTTAGTCAAAATATATTAGACTATTTGACCATTTCTTAAATTCTGAACCTCTTTACTATAATTTTGAATTTTGAGGGGAGAAAGACAAAATGTTAAATAGTAGAGTGTTTGAACAACATGATTCAAAGTAAGGCTCAGATGGTAGTCAAAACTGAAAATTTAATGACTATTATATGTAATGAAATAATTACAATTGATAATCAAAGTTGAATCAACATTTATAAATATGTATTTTGCAAGTAGGAGTAAGTGCCTGTTCTATTTAATTTAAAAGGATTGACAAATAAATTGAATGCAAAAAATATAATTGAGGTATTTTAAGTTAATATTATTTGCTATGGAGAATTTTTGGTGCTTCATATCTAATTCTAGTAGGTTTATTTCGGACTTCAATTATACAAAGGAAATACAACGGTGAGTCAATTTTATTATGCTTTGCATATGCAGGGTATGCATTGCATTACTCATCAAACAAACCTTGTTGTTGATGTATTTTCAAATTTATTATGAATGTAAGAGATTGTAAACTGATTAAAAGACTTTTTTTAAGGCAAAAACAATTGCATCGGTTTTCAAGTTCATAGAAGCTCGTGAAAGCATTTATCAAGCTTGATGAAGAAGTTTAAAATTCTCGAGTATATGTAAAAGTCAAGATTGAAAGGTTCCTTTGTCTCAATAGTTTATTCTACTAGTCTAATTCATAGCACTCAACCTTAGTCTTTGATCCAAGACTTTATTTCATGTACTTTTATTCTCTTGAATATGTCTTGCGTTTTCTACAAATTGCAATTCTATGTTTTGTTGAGATTCTTGTTTGGAGTACTTTACTCTCGTTTCAAATTTGTTTGTAATAGATAGAGTCATTATAATTGAAAGAAAAATAAATTTAAATAATGTTAAAATGTGTTGAATCTATATGTTTAAATCATTAAAATGAGTGTTGTCCAAGTATTAAGTGTTGTTAGTGAAGACTTGTAGTGATCAATCTATAAAATTTGCATTGCATGGGGCAATTATAATTTGTAAACTATAATCTTTTAAAGGTCGTGAAGATTTTTTTGTTCTTTATTGTATTCCGACTTTTTCAATATGTGAAGGATCTTATTAAATTGTTAAATTTTCTTCAATGTCCATTTGTGATTACATTATGGCATTAAACAATTATTTTAAAAATATTTACAATAATTATAGGGGGGTAAAACTGCTTTCAAGTCTTATGCTTTTTCTTTCATTTAACTCTTTTTGCGAAATGTGACATAATGATATCTGTGAACTAGATTTTGCACTTCTACAAAACCCAAGAAACAATAGTATAGGGGTTCTTTGTTTTAGGGAAAGGTTTAATCAGTCTAGCATTTTATGACTAACATCACTTACAAATAGATTTATGTTTACAAGCTTAGTAGAATATTATATCACTCTTATTCCCGAGTGTGAAATTTGTTGGCCAGTCCATTACCAATGTATGAATAAAGTTCCAATCCTATATAGTGTTCTAAAGGAGGTCAAATCATTTGTTGTCAAATAATACAGGTTTTGTCAAATGAATCTTATATGATGCATGATCTAGGACTTAATCATAACAAAATAATATTTGTAAAATAGTACACATAATTCATTAATTATTTCTTTTTATGTTTATGTCAAATAGTCCACTCAATCTACAACTATGTGATCATGCAAGAATGTCTAGAGTTACTGTATTCTACGTCAAATAGTTCCTAGTTGTGCAATGTATGAAGATGTCAAATAATTCTCTTTTCTTGTGGTTTTACCAAATTTATGTCAAATGAATCCAAACCACACTTATTAATCTTTGAAAATATACAAAACATACAATGAATCAATTTTGCAATTCGGCCAACATATAGGACTTATGACCAATCACAAAATAAATCACACTTTATTCCATTACACATATAACCCTAAGATTAAACTTGGGACAATCAATTTTCACTATACAAACCCAAAGATCAATTACATGCATACAATTAAGGCCCCAAATTTACAACAATTATTTATAAAGAAACATGTATATAACATATAAAACTTATAATCAAATAATAATTAATTCAAAATAAAAAAAACAAGAACTTAAATTGATAATAATAATATACCAAAAGACCCCAAAGCCGTGAAATCAGCCCTAATGGGCGTGCAATGGACAAATCCAGCCCTGTAACCGTGAAACAGGCCTAAAACTGCCGAAAATCAGCCCTAAAGCCGCGAATTATGACCCTATGGCCACAAAACAGCTTAAAACCAACTCAAAAACGAATTTTTTAACTTTCGGACCTATAACCGCGCGATCTGGCCCTATGGCCGTGGATCAAGGGAATCCAAATCCATGTGATCGACTAGAGAGGAGTCCGAATCCCTAATCGGAGCTTTGTCACACACTGTCTGCTGTGCGTCCAATTCCAATTATGAATTTAGAGTTGGATTTTTTTTTTAAATTTTATTATTATTATTATTATTATTATTATTATTATTATTATTATTATTATTTTTTGCGATTGATCAATCTATTCCCAATATCCAAAGGCGATTGACCCCAAATGGAGATTTTTTAAAATTTTAATGATTCGGTAAAGCGGTCGCAGCTCGCAGAAGTTGCCACGCGTGTCTACTTCAATTGCAGCTCCCAATTGGAGCCTAATTTTTGGATTTCTGCTTGCATGTGAAATTGTAATCGCGGTTACCTACTTATGCTTAGACGATGCGTTTGCAACCACTTTGCAAAAATAACATAAATTTTTTTTGTTTCCCTCTTGTCTGCCAAGTCTATACACTTCTCTGTGATTGTTGCGCAGAGGGTTTGGACTAGGATGATTCGGCAATTCAATCTGTGATTCAAGAGTTTCTAATTCAACATATGATCTCATAGATTGTCACGATCTCTCCCGAACTGCAAGTGAGCACTAGGCAAGCAAGAATTGACCAGGAAGGAAGAAAAACTTATCGAGATTTTGCTCTTCTTCGCTTTGCTTCCAACCTCCACTGTTCCTACTCCTCTTACTCCGATGTATTGCCATGCCAACTCCAATCAACTTCGAATTCCGAATTGCTCCCTTTCCTTGGCTATTGTCACCACCACTCAATCTCCTGATCAAATCAAACTGCTCCTACTACTCCATCAATTTTACCATTTAAAACTGCATTGGCTCGAACTTCAAGCACCACTCCAACATCTCAATTTGTCTCTGAATTTGCTCCGATTCACAGTTGCGCGGTACTCCTAGTACTCCTCATACAAACAAATTTCAATCTTTGATTCTAATACCCAATCTTAGAATTTCTCAAAATGCAAGTACCATCACAGGGATTTTCTTCATCAGATACACATGCAAAACTCAAGAATGACAAGCGGAAGAAATTCCCCAAAGGAATCCAGAATGCACACCCAAGAATATAATCAACAATCCAATCTTTACTTTAAAATGAGAAAGACAACAATAAATATTACAACAAAATATAATAAATATTCATAAAAATAATGTGGATCTTACAATTGCCATGGATGGCTTCAATTTTCAGTTTTTTATACTTTGTGAAATGGTGGAAATTTGAAGGGGTGTGACCTAAGTCACACCTCATTCATCCAAGTGTTTTAATTTTTAATTTTTCATCCATCCTTTATTTATAGTTCTATTTACACTTAGACATGCATTTAAACTCTACTTTTACTTTATTTTTAACTTTTTCCTACCAAGGGGCCCCTAATAGCTAATTTTATTCTAATTTAACTAATGTTTTTCTAAAATTCTTTCTACATAGTCCCCTACTTAGCCTATTGACGTCCCCGTCAATAGTACTTAGGTCTCTTGTTCCTATTGTTGTCTTGTTGGCGAACTCTTTTTATATGTGCTTTGGCTACTAATTTGCTGACCTCATCGTCACGTTCTAGCAATCCTAGGTTGTTAGTGCGTTGTGATAGTAACTACTTTGTCATATGATCGTGACGAGATATCCTGAACTCATTGATGAAGCATAGGTGTGGGCCCCATAAAAAATGTGTGAGACACATAATCTCTAACACTTGATGCCAACGGGTGCTTTTGTACTACATCTTCACTATGATATGGAACTCAGGTCGTAACTCAAGTGGAATCTAACGTGATACTACTGGTGCCACATTAGCGCCATGTCAGATTGACTGTTCTTTTAATATTTTTTTTTTCCAAAAACCTTTATTTTTTATTTTTTCTATACTTGCACCACGGCGGTGCCAAAAATCTAATACTGATAGCCTTGTTTAGAGCTCATAATTTTCCTAATGGTTTTTCAAGCCCAAGCTGATAGTTGGGTTGGATTGTATTTGAATGCATATGACACAAACTGAAGCACCAATATAAAAGAGTTGATCATTCATAGTTTGTAGGATTCTTTGTACATAGGTGATAAACTACTAATTAAAAAATGTGAAGGCTTAATTTTTTTAATTAAATCTATTCTTCAATCCATTTTATTTTTGTTATATTACATTGAATTATTCAATTACTTTATAAGTGCATTTTATATATGTTTCATAATCTTTTCAAGTGTAGAGGTTGCTATAAGGACAATTTTCAAATTAAAGGACGATAAGGAGATTTTTTTAGTTTTCACATTATCAACCCTTTTTCCATAGTGTATTTAGATATATTTTATTCTGAATAGGCAAGTTGTAAGTATGAAATTACACAAACATCTAGGTTTAATTAAATAGATATTTGGGAAAACAAAAGAATTTGAAGCTGGATTGTGCCGCTTTGAGTGAGTTTGAATTTTGGAAATTTGTTCTTTCTAATGTTCTTTTTAAACAACTTGATTGTTTACACAATTCTATAGTTACTGCAATATTGGGACAATGTAGGAATTGACTTTCATATTTACTACATCATCAGGCTTTCACAAACTTTTTGGTCCTTCCCTATACTATCAGGCATTTACTAGAGTTCTTTAAGCTAACTGAGCTTGCCATTATCATCATGAGTTCAATTTATTTGTTGATGTTTGAATTTTTTTATTTTTATTATTTATGGTTTATTGTGTTAATTTATGTCATTCATAATATTTTTTTCAATTTTTTTTCTTTCAAATATGATTTACAAGTTATCTATAATTTGTAAGCAATCATCTACTCTAATTTTATATGTTGGTTTTAGGGAGCCTTGAAGATGAAGAGGACATTTTGTCTTTTTCAAATGTAAGTTTCATAAAAAAACAAATAAAAATATTGTTTGATTGATCATTCTATGTTTTTGACTATGATGTTTGTACCAAAACATTATATTCTACCCACAACACTATTTAAAAAAGCAATGTTCATTTAAAAAAAACATCAAAATTAAAGGTAGGACATATCAAGTGGTTACTTAATAAAGTTTCAAGTTTTCTTGTTTTAGATATTATTGTTGTTTGTTGATTATTTGGCAAGTTTGAAACAATATGGTGACAAACAATGGGAATGGGAATTTGGTGACTTTAAAAAGTTTTGATATTAGTTATCAAACTTTTTGAAGTGATTTGGCTTGGTATCTTGTTTTGCGAAGTTTTTTTTTTGTTTTTAGTTTAGTTTGAATGGTTTAATATGTGATGTTTATTTGTTATTCAATAATACTTGATGAGTTTTGTTTACATGAATTGCTTTTAGGATTTTTGTTATATTAGTTGTTCTAATTAGTTGGTACGTGTAGTCATAGAATCTATAGGGAAGAGGAGCACAATAGCCTAAATTTTGATAATTTTCTGGTTTTCCATAGTGCTATGGCATTTAAATTGTTAATACTTGGTTATTACCAGTGAATAAAGACTTCACTATAGAATCTTATCAATGGATGTATAGGTTGGATGAATGGGTGCGAACTATAGTGGTGGTTGGGGAACTGTCTAGTGAAGCAGGTGAAATTGATTTTTAATCGATGGGTGATTCCTAGTCTGAAGAGGGTGTCCAGAGCTCCTGTAGTAGTGGAGGCCAGCAGAGTGTGTATGATTGATAATTATGATAGTGTGTGAATCTAGGGTGCAGGAATTAGGTGCTATAGTGTAGGTGTTTGTGTAGCGGTGTTATCAATAGTTATTACGGAGTAAGATTGTAAACAGTGAGGATCTATTGTAATATCAAAATGGAATACAGAGGGTTGGTTAATTGAAATTCTAAGTATGTGTGTGTGTGATTGTGCTATGAGATTTTTTTTGTGCTTGTATTGATTAAATAATGTGGTTGTGATTCCAATTGTATGAAATGGAAATACTTAGAATGAGCGGAAATTGTGAATGTTACTGTTTTATCTATTGTGTATCTTGGGGTGTGTCAATTGTATTATAATTAAGTGCCTGACTGAATCATCAATGGCGAATAATTGGGAGGATAATTGAGAAAGCAATGGATAAGGAGGTTTCTCAATTGGAGATAAGAACTGCGGACTATGTTATGATTAATGGAACAAAGTTTAATGAAGATACAAAGCCAAAGCAATAGTTGCTGTGGAGTTAAAGTAATCAAAAGAATGTATCAGCCTGGTTGGTGAGGAAAAGGAGCAAAAGGAGCAAAGCTAGGAGGAAAGATTGCAATAGATTTGATAAGTGTTTGTCTCAACTTAAATATAATAAAATTAAATCTAGCTATTGTTTGGATAGAAACAGAAATTACCCAATTCCTTCTATTGTGCATAACTAGAGTGGAATTAAATCCACTTCTTTAGGAAATTACCATGGCACCAAACCTCCCTGAGAACGAACTCAAAACTACAGGAATTTTTCAATAGATTAAGTCTATAGTAAATTCCCATCTACAGTACGTCTTATTTAATATGTATCATTTGTGTTAAGGGTATTATTTTTTATTTATACATTTACATTGTCAATTCATATTTTTTTTCTATTGATTTTGTGATTAAATTTCTTATTAATATTTACAATTTTTGATGTCTATTATATCATCATGTCCATCTTCTTACTAAATTCATTTTTTGAATACTTCAAATGAATAAAATTCACAATAATCATGATTATATAAACTTAGTATTGTTTTTGTTACTTTCTTTTTTTCTTTCTATGTTAGTTGCAAATATCAATTTTCATATCTATAAATTATTATGTTTACACTTGTAGGATTTTTTCATGCCTTTGAGCTAATGATAGATATATTTCCTTATTGTGCTTTATTTTCTTCATTTCTTTCATTTACATTTAACTTTAATTTTGCTGTCTTTGTGCTATATTAGTTTAATATTCTTGTTTATTTTATTTTAATGGGAATTAAATGTGATTGGTCACTACTTTCATTGCCTTGGAATTGTTATAAAGATTGTCATTTTCTCTTCGATTTATTTGGTCATGATGACTCTCTTAAGTTTTTAAAGTTGTAAGATTCACATATGTATTTTCTCACTTTGAAAATATGAATTGCAAATTTTTGGAGTGCAAAGCTCCATTCTTATGCTATTTCATAGCTTAGTCTTATGACATTTGAATTTACATCAAAATATATTATTATAAAAATATATATTAAAAAATATAGAAAAGGCCTTCAAAAAATCTTGAAAAATAAATTAAAATAAATTTTGAAGAAAAATTTGATAAATAAATTAAATAATTTTAATGAATTAATAATTTTAAAAATCTATTATATATATAATGACATAATTATTTTAAAATAGGTATCATTTATGTATTAATTAAAAATTAAAAACTGAAAAATATATATTAATTATAATGATGAATGAAATGTTTATTATTATTATTTTAATATTATATTGATATAAAATATATAAAATTTGATACAAGGTATGTTTAAAAATTTTACTACCTAATATCACTATAATTTCAAATTAATAAAACTTTGTTAATTGGTAAATGATAGATTAAAGACTTTAATTATGATACATTTTCAAAAATGTTGCAAATTTTGTTCCTATATTATACCTAACAATTTTCAGATATTTCATAGAACATATAATAGATTTCAAAATTATCAATAACTATCTACTAAAAAATACTAAGTAATTCTATCTTTGTTTCTCTTTTTGATAAGTGTCCAATTTGTTACTTGTGATTCATAATTTTTTTTCCATTTTTCTAATTTAAAAGAAATTTTAAATGCAAAATTTCCAAAAAAGAGTGTTGAATCAAAATAAATATGTTACATAGTAATATAGTATTTGGTCTAGTATAGAATGAAACACCTAAAATAATCCAAAAGTTCACATGCGAATAGTCTAAAAAATTGAAGTTATAGTCATCCGAAAAAATAGATTGTATTATACTTGACCTCCTACAATCATAAAATTTATAGGAAAAAAATGAATAATAGTTAAATTTTTGTCAATTTTTTAATTTTTCATGTTATTATATTATATGAATTGCTAATATTTAGTGGTTACATGTAGAATTTTTTTTACTGTAGAACATTATCAATTGACGGATGAAAATGTATGAATGAGATATAAATATATTGTAATGATTATTAATTGAGCTGTTGAACATGGTGAAAAAAAATTGTGAATGTTGATTAGTTTAGTGAAGAAGGGAAGTTCAATACTCATAAATAATAAAGAGGATGCAATAGATTGAGTGGAAAGTTGAGACAATTGTAATTTTGTAGTGCAATCGAAGTGGATGTTTGGTAGAAATTGTGATTGTGTGATTACTGGTTTATAGTATGTGTGTTGGTATTTGTGCTAGAAATTGTGATGAATCAATTTTCTCTGTTATTTTATATAATGAATGTTACATCTGTAGATTCAATGTTGTGAGAAATTATCTATTATAGTGATTAAACGTTGATGCCTAACTATGTTTGAATTTGAATTTTGTTAATCATTTGTAAATGAATTAAGGGCATGACATGTGTTAATGTGTTATGAAAATAATGTTAATGAGTGCTTCATTTTTTGAATCGAAAGTTAATTTGTAGAAATAATTAGTAGGCAAATACTTCTAATTGCCTTAAATTGTTATACTTTGACGTTGTTGAGATAAATATAACCTAATAGAGAGAATTAATAGTTGTTTTAGAAGAATATCCTAAAAATGAAAGATTACTATAGCAGAAGAATCAATTAAACATATTGAATAATTGAATGAACAAATCAGTAGAAGATTGTATCTGTATAGTTGGAGGGGTTGGTGAAGCTAATAAGAAAGTTAAAAAAGAAAGTTAAAAATATGAAAGCAATTAACCATTGAAAGGATCAGTTACCAACATTGATTTAAATTGAAATAAAGAAAGTTTTCTCTATTGTTAATTGTTGAAGTTGAGAATTTAATTCATTCCTAAATTATATATAAACTTGGGCATAGATTTGATTTACTATTCTTTAAGAATTACTTGAACGCATTCATACCTTCATGTGAATGAACTTATCTACAAGAATTCATCAATGGCTCATTTATCGTAAATTTTAAACTACACCTCTTGAAATGGATATCCGAATTAAATTTTGTATGCAAATGTGTTCCAAAATTTTTTTCCTTCTAATCTCTAAGGAACAATTAAATTTTTCTTGTTAATATTATAGGATTTTGAAGAGAAACTACAAGTTTGTAATATGATATAATAATTTGATTTTCAACTTGCGAGTTTGCTAAACTATAGTGTATGTTGTTTGTTTCTAAACTTACATTCGTCATTTTTTTTTATCAATATTTAAATTTACATTTTCCACTTGGATATTGAATATATCTTTCATTGAATATCATTGATGATTGATCCTTTATTTGAAGTAAGAAAATGCTATTTGAAAAAGAGAAGCATTTCGATTTGAGTACAAATTTGAAGGAGTCTAATAGAATGTCTTCTATCTTCTATTGAATCTAATTAGAAAAAGACAATACCTTGTTAAATCCTCTCGAATCAATACCTGACAAAAAATCTAAATTTTTTTCTCGAAGCTTGTACGGACAATGAATGTATAAATGAGAGTTATCAGATTAATTTCTTAGATTGAGTTCAATTGTAGCTTATGAGTTGCTTAATGAAGAGTGAAAATTTTAGGGTTTATAATTACATCTTCATTGTTTTTTACTCAGACTAAGAATTAACATTTTCTGCTTGGTTTAACTATATTTTGTTTAAATTTAGATTGTTGCTTATTTGAATCCGCGTCCTAAACTTGTATTTAAAGTCACAAATATAAGATTTCAAGATATATATTAAAGATATTTTGACCTTGAAATTTTGAGGATTTTATTTGGTGTTCAAAACTTTTCATTTTAAATTTGTGTTTATAAAACATCCCCAAAATTGAAAATATCAAACTTTAGTTTCATTCTCATTTTTAAACTCAAAAGTATATATCTTTTTAATATTAATTTAAATTTAGTTTGGATTTAAATAGGCATTTGAACTTTAAAGAGTGTTGTAGAAAAGTTTAAAATTTGAACTTTATAATTTAATTGATAGTTGGTAACTCTCCATTCAAATAATCCCTATTATTTGAAATTATATTGTAATGTCTACATAGTCTTCCTTAATTTGACTTGTAATACTTTAAATTTTTGTACTTCAGAATTTCATTATGAGTTTTTTAATTTTTAATTTATTAAAATAATTTGTAATGCTTTTAATAATTCAAAGACATTCTGAAATTATATTAGATGTCTACTCTTAATAATATTTTATATTCTCCATGAATCCTCCTTAGATGTGACTAAAATCTTAAAGAAACTTAGAGATACTCCCTAAGTGGGGCCACAAATTATAAATATATAATAGAATTAAGAGATTTAATTTAGTGAAGCATATAATGGTGTTTAGAACATTATATTTTGTAATTTATTACTTCGTTATGAAATTCTTTAATATTGCTTACAATTTCTTTTTATACTATATTATTTTTAATTTGTTTTTATTTTTGGATTTGTATTATTTAAAGACAAACTATAGTCTATTTGCCTTTTTTGACTTAAAATATATATTTGACATTACTTTGTGACATATAATGATTCAACAATAGAGAGGAGATGAAAGTTATACATCTTCATCTATTGTAATGACTACCAATATCCTAGTGGTTTAAATGGCAAGACTTTTTCGGCTTATTATTTTTGCAAATATTAACATTCAAATCTCTAACAACTCCATGGTTGAGAAAATTGTAGAAGAAAATTTTGGTAAGCTTCAATAATATTATGGATGCCTAAATGTGTATTACAAGTGCTCTTGAACATTTTCAACTTAGTCAAGTTAGTATTCGAAAGCACATAAATGTAGAAAGTCAATGTTCTCTTCATTTAATTCATTGAGCATTAAAACTAAATATAACTTTGATATATAAACTTCAATTTCAATTGCTAATTCAAAGTTCAAAGACATGTGTGATCATACATACGTGTAATGTTTATTCCTTTGGATTCTAACTCAAATGAAAGTGTGGACATTGATTGATTTTATTTGATTGAAATTGCATTTTTATTATACTTCTTAAAAATCTTGCATGTTATATATATATATAAAAGATAGTTTTTTATTATATAAAAGGCCCAATTCTCATATATTAGTGAACTATGGCTTTGACATTAAAGCTTTAGATTTCATTATTAACTTCATACTTTGTATTTTATATTTGATTCTTTTATTATAATTATGATCATCTTGAATTGTTTTGAATATTTTTTTGTAGATTGATATATTTGAAGTCAATTTAATATAAGAATAGATAATTTTTTGAACTCTCATAATCAATGACATTACGTAGGCGATGTTTAGAGTGAAGGCAAAGAAGACTTTGTAGTAGAGAACAAAGAACATGAGTTGCTTGAAAATGAACTCCAACAATTCTAAAAAGTAAATTTTGTAGCTATAGTCTTTTCTTTGAGAATGAACCTAAATCAACTATTTTATTTTCAAATCTCTCTATACAAACATGTAGTGATGTTCATAGTGAAGCCAATCTTTTTTATGAGTATTGTTAGAAATTTGCTTAGTGTATGAATTCATTAATCAATATTAAAATGATGTTGAAATTTTTTGGATAGAATTACAAATGAATTTGAATATGGCTCAATGATTTTGGAAGAAAAAATTGATAGGTGAACTATTGTAAAAGAAGAACATTGACATCTTTAATAATATGTTGACTTTATGATTCAACTCAAGTTCTTGAAGAATTTGAAATTTTTTTATTGCGATTGAAATCACTACCATATGGTGCAAATGAACCATATTTTTAAGCTTCGTTTCATCGAGTCGCATTGATACTATGCAATAAATTACATTTTGTTGAATACAAAGGAGAAAATTGAGTTGTTTAAGCATATACTGCATAATATAAACAAGTGAATATTCTATTAACAACTTAAGTATCTAACCTATTGTTTCTTATTTTTTTTAATTTAAATTTGTATATGTTATAATTGATATATAAAATAATTATTAAAAGTCATTGTATAAATTGAAGATTGATAGAAAACTCTATATGTTGACTAATTTGATTCACTTCTTATATATGGTTTAAAAGTATGACTTTCTATTGATAAATAGGTTGAACGAAATGTTGAGACCATTAAAAGTAAAATGTTATACATCTCAAAAAGTGGAGACAACTTGATATTTAATGTCAATTGAGATCTTTACATTAAATAGTTATTAGACTATTGACCATCTCTAAGAATAGTATTTTATCAAGTATTGGCTCCAACTAATTTTGTCTTTTTGTTCTTTCACTGCTTCGTCTAAGCATTTTTTAATCTTTAAAATGATAAATATATCTACAAATTGGTTAAGATGTATTGAATAAGGTGACAAATACTTCAAAATTGTTTGTTTTTCAAGTTTCAATTATCATGTTCTCTACTTTTAGAGTAATATTGTAACAAATACAATTATGAACCCAAATCGTTTCAGTTTGGTATTACACATCAATTTGAAATGCTCAAGATTTTTCAAAGTATAGAAGAATTTTTTTTGATCCATCTATTATTTTAGTCATGTTCTATAAGTCACACTTAGAATGTCATTGTTAAGCCTTCTAATGGAATAATTATTAGATGCATTAGTAAATGTTAGCATAGAAGCTTCTATCATGGCCTAACATCCTTCAAAGATTTAAACAATCATAGTTATGAAATTTCTATTTGAAATCACTTTAATATATTTGATAGAAGTATCTTTTTAAAATTTTAAAATACAATTGTTGTCAATGTTAATAGAGAAATGAGTTTCATCAATATTTTCAATGAGGTTTATATCTAACAAGTCAAATTATAATCCCCTTCGCAATACAACCAAATGGGATGTTGTATGTACTTCAATTAATTGTTTTTTCTCTATACTATATATCAATTTAACTTGTTGAGATAATAGAATCATATTGCAAACATTCATAAAATCTTGTATTGAACTATAACATATTTTTATGTAAGTAATATATTATCTTTTGGATCTCTAATTGGTGTATGCATATAGAGTCTTTAGCTAATAATAATTTTAGTACTAATACAATTAGCAAAACTACAAAAAATTTGACTCTAATTTTTTTAAATTATTCAAATACATCTAGAAGTTTAAGGTAAAGCCAATGTACCCAATCAAAGCATTTGTAACATCTAAAAGCAATTTCTTTTTATACAATTGCTTCTACATTTCAAGACAACTTCTCTTACAAAAAAAATATTAAATTAGAAACTTCACCAATGTTATTAAATAATTTAGCATGCAACATCCTCCATCATGATTTTTTCACAAATTCAGCACTATTCCATCTTTGAAAAGTTTTTGTGGAAAAACTCCAAGTCTCCATTTCTAAAAATGATGTCCAAATCAATAAAAAAATCTTTTAATTTTTGTTAATTTGGGTACCGTATTGACCATTTCTACAATATTTTATCAATTTGGCACTAGTTATCAAAATAGTAACAAATTTTTTGTTGATTTGGATAGTACAACATCTTTTTAATCATTTCTACTTAAAAGAGTTTCAAATAACTTTTTCCAATTAGGCATTGTCCCCTAAACTATGCTTGGAATTCTATGTAAAAAAAACACTTTTTTCCTAACTCAATCATGCAAAATTCAGTGTTTTTAAAACTCAACAAACTTTGGTGTCCGTTTGTGCATAGTAAAACAACTTTTTAGAAAAAAAATTCAAGGAAATAAAGTTCAAAAATTAAACTAACCTTCATCTCCAAAAATCCTATTGAGATTTCGAGTTTTCAATCAAAAGTTGTAGACAAAAATCAGAGAGGGATTGGAATGGACATTGTCTTTGAATTTTTTTAAAACCTGCTTTGATTTTTGTCTATAACTTTTGATTGAAAACTCGAAATCTTAAAAGGATTTTTGGAGATGAAAGTTAGTTTAATATGGCAACTTTCCCTAGTTAAAAGTTTAAAAAAAATTGTTTTATTATGCAAAAACGGACGCCACAATCTGCTGATTTTAACAAAGGAAAGAAAAAATGAGAAGAAAAACTAGATAAAATTGAACCTACACCTCTCATGTGCATTCAATGTGATAGATGGTGTGTTGGTTACACCACCGGGCCTCTATTGTGAGGTTGGGGGTTCGAACCTTAAAGACATTGACCTGCCCACATGGCAGTTGGTTGTGTGGCAGATTTTAATTTTATTATTTTTTTCATATATGACCAAATCAACAAAAATATTGACAGATTTTTGTTTGGTACTACCAAAGACAACGTGACCAAATCAACAACTGAGGGTTACCAAATAGAGTAATTTTTTGTTAGCTTTTTGTTGATTTGGATGTTGTTTTTCTAGTAACGCTCTAACAAAGGCCTCTGAGATCATGTAATGCCTTATCTTCAATTATTTAAGTAATAATAGATTTGTGTGTTACAGTAGAAACTCGTTGCAATGGATGAGAAGTGCCAACATTTGGACCCAGGGTATGAAAAGGAAGAGATTGGTGTAAACATATATTTATCCACTCTTAGTAAATTTGTGAGTACAACCAAGTTTTTGTTTTATTTGTGATTTTGTAGTTTTTAAACTAATAATGTACCAAAGTGTGGTCCATTTTGCCTTCGAAATAATGGATCTTTTTAGAGTGTTTAAGTACTCTTGAACATTCAAAAAGAGCAAAGGAAATTCAATTTAAATGCAAAAAATGATATTATTGGCTAAATTCAATAGGTTGCTTTGATTACTGAGTACAAGTAGAAACAATTTAAATTTAATCAATTCAATTTGTAGATAATTTAAACCATTTCCATAAAATATAAGACTCGATCCAATTTAACCTTCCTAGCAAAAATTATGAGCAATTGAGGTTTAGCCTTTGAAAGGGCTATTAAAACTTCATCTATATTTTTTATACTAATTTCCTATTTGAATTTTTTTGAGACTTTTTACACTTAATAAAAATGTTGATTCACTAGAAGAAAACTATGTTTTACTTGTCAAAATCTGTGTTTTATACAACAGAAAAGTGTGGGCTCGATTTTGTTGAATTCTCCTTTTGTAACCTAAAATTTTGCATGCTAATACAAAATTCTGCATTTTACTTGTCAAATTATGTATAAAAATGTTGAAACGCAATATTTTGTGTTATCAGGGGACTAAGGGAGAACTCAACAAAATTGAGCCTATACTTTTCTATTGAATACAACACAATTTCTGTCAAATAAAACGCAAATTTGACAAATTAAATGCAATTTTTGACAAGTAAAATGTTGTTTTCTTCTAATGATCACTTCCTAAAATCCAAGTTAGGGCTCTATTAATTGATTTTTTTGACTTTTAATCTAATTCTTTGCTAGAACTTTATTCCTCTATATTTTGTGGAGGTTTGGGTCTTTTTTAGAGTTTTAGATATACTTGGACTTCTCACAACTAGCTCTAAGGGTTATGTTCTTAATTTCTTACTTTGACTCACATTCTAAGTCCATAGTTGAGGTTCTTCGGTTTTTAAGGCTCGGTATCACTACTAACAGTTTGTTATTTTTAAACTTTTGATAATTATTATTTATAAAGACGAATTATAACTTTTCAAAGCTCTGTAATAGTTAGGATATTGATTCACCTAATTGAAGCTATGTATAGTATAATGTAAATTTTGCCTACTTGACAAAACCTAAGGAAATATAGTATAGGGGGATAATTCCTATGGAAAGGTCAATAAGTTTAACATTTGTGTGATTAAGGTCACTCATTTTCGTATTTTGGGATATTTATCTACTACGTATTTTTAGGTTTCAGTTCAAGAAATAACCCAAGAAAATAATTTAATGTCAATTCCCTTAGTCCAAATTCCCAATGCTATATTATAGACTCAATGGATGACGTCACAGTCCTGTCTAGTGTATAGCTCATGTCAAATATCTTGGTTCATTTGCCGGGTATAGTCAATTTGCTTATGCATGCTCTAGCCCCTTAATATATTATAAAATACAAATAAACTTTGAGATACAATTCCTTACTTAGTACATTCTTCTCTTTTGTTTTCTCATGTTCTTTTTCATATTGTATATACTAGCCTAATTGCCCCTTTATTATGCTTAAATCACCTCTATATGTTCTACCAAATTATTTTCTCCTTATACAAAGCATGAAGCAAATGAAACTTCCCTAGTCAGTTTGAAATTTAATCTTCAAGCTTTTCCCTTTAGATTTAGCTTTTCCAATGGGCAATTTTATTTTTACTTTGTTTTGCTTGTTTGTTGGACCAAATAGGCACCAAGATTAACATTAACCAAGAACATGGCCTACTCGACCTATAACCATGCTATATGTTCAATTACAATGACTAAGTTGACTTGCCACCAACCCTTATCTACCATGTCTATTTGACCAATAATGGTTGGCTTTACAATGAGCCTCGTCTCCTAACAACAAAGCAACATCCTACAACTTGGATTTTGTATGAATGATTTGGATTCTATTTGCAACTTCTAGCTGTGAAATTGAAATGTAAATTTAATAGACTTGTTTTAATTTATAGTTTGATGTGGTCAAATATCTTTTCCTTACTACTTCTATTGCAATTGGATTTAATTGGATTAAATAGTTTAGTCTCTTGCAATTTGAATGTTCATTTGAGGCGTCAAATGGACTAGTAATGCTAGATTGGAGATACACGACAATTAGACTTTGGTTAATTTAACAAGTGCTACATATTCACCAATTACAACATTTTCACATATATGACAAGTTATCACATTTGCAACAGTGACACTGCATTCATTTAATTTCATACAACTACAATACTTCATTCCACATACATGGTCAACTAGACATACTTTCCCCTAACACATATATGCGGACCAATATACGATTTGACATTCACAGCATCACAAGCAAGGTAAATTTGGTGATCTCTTTTTCCAAGTCTACTCTTAATTACTTAACTAGTCAACAATTTAATACATGGGCCAATTGACTTAATACAATACTACACTTTCATAGTGATAGAATTCATCAATTAGACTAGAACACATTAATTTCCAAGTTGTTTTCTTAATTTAAAAATCTAGCTACTAGATTTTATGCATATACATGGAAGCAAGTGGACATACATACATCAAATAGACATGACCAACCCATGAATTAGCAGTGACTTAGTCAATTGGTCTTATCTCATATCAATTTCCAATTCACAATTATTTGACACAAAAGACCCAAATTAGCACCTGAATCCAATTGGGACACTTATCTGCACAACCATGTCAACTTAAGCACCATTAGGTTCACAACACCCCAATTGCGCTTGCGTCCATTAGACTCAAGAATTTTAATTTATCATTTATCTACTTACCAACTACTCATACACCAACTTCCAAACTTTACATCTAATCGACACGGCTTTTAAGTACAAAGACTAATTAGGACCTACTACCTTTATCAAATTGACTATGATTCAAAACTTAATTTCACTCAACAATCCACTCGACAACGTTGCAGCTTCACGTCCCAAACTCAGTTCACCAACAACTACTTGACTTCAACAATTTGATTACAATAATTCATACACAATTAGTCCAATATAGATACTACAAACTCAATTTTTAAACGAGCTTAGACAAAATCAATCCAATCAATTAGACAAGCAATTGTTCACTCAATTTCAACTTCAACACACAACTCATTAGACCATAGCTTTACACAATTCTTCAAGATGCTACACTCAGCAATTTAACATACACCCGCTTGGTGCACAGTCTTACACAAAACAAATACTTTGACCAACAATACTTTCAGTGCACTCATGGAATCAATTAGACAAATTAAAGCTACAGTTATATTTCACAATTTGAGCATGCAAGCACACTAAGTTATACAACTTATATGGACTAGAAAACTAAACAAATGAACCTTTAGACTTATAGTCTCCAAACTTGGTGAAGACAACTCTTCACCGAGGGCTACTAAAGCTACTTGACTCTCTTTGTATCCTGTCTAATTGACTCTTTCTAAACCTCAAATTCCAATGGTTCCATTCTTAAGTAATATTCACAAGGCTATTGGACTTACAAATGGAAATGAGTCATTCTATTTACTCTTTTTACACTACAAGAGTCAAATGGATAGAAAAAACAAAACTTTAAAGTACAACATATAGATGAAGTTTGCCTTGCTAATCAATTCTTCAAACTTCATCTATAATTTTTTTTAGCTCACAATTCAAAATTGAATTTTATTTTCATTTTTGACTTTTAGATTTTTACTACTTCTTATCTTTTTAATCTTATTCTAAGTTTATGACTTTATCTAACTCGTTTAGACCTTGATTTCTAAATATTTCATATTTTTAGAAACCACTAAACTTCTAATATAATATTCTAAATTCAAATTTGACTTGAACCTTGACCTCAAATCTAATTGACATTTGCTAATTAAAATGATTTGAAGTAAAAATAGAGATTTTAGTAGTATACCTCAGATTGTACCTCACTATACTAGTATTATTATACATTCTCATAGTCTTTTACTTGAGCCATTTTATTCTCCAAATTCAATATTTGCTCATTACTGAATTTTTGAAATTTAATAGAAAGTTTTGAAATACACTACTTCTACTTCTTTCTAAGTTTTTTGCCCTCCTCCTCTATCTTTTCTTTCCTTCTCTATTCTTCTTTTTCTTTAACTATTATTCTACTTCAAATATTCAAATGCTATTGATTTTGATTGGATTGAATAATTAGTTTCAATTATAATTGACTTTTGAACTTCCTATCCTCTATTTAAGTTACTTATAGTCTAATCCCTAGAAAAAATCTTTGTTTGCCTCAACAAAATCTACATGACTTGTTTGTTGAAGCAAAAATAAAACCTTTGTTTTTAAGTATTTTTCATCACAAATTTTGTGTTTGCCTCAACAAATACATCATGTAGACACTAGTAGAAAAAGATGTTATTACCAACAACATTTGAATGCAAAAAACGCGTTTAGAGAAATGGTCAATGCCAACATGAAATGATGAATTGATTCTGTTGATATTTACGTTGATTACATTTACCATATGATGTATATTTCATTAGAGGGTAACATGTTGGTTTCCATCTTTGATGTGTTTGCTACAACACATTTAGTTTGTTAGTTTATTTTTTATGTGTATGTGAATTAAATTGTCAAGCCAGCTAAAATATAATAGGGGTTCATTGGTGGAACTCATCATTGTTAGGGGTGCGACATCTTTTTTTTTTTTATGTATTCAATCTAGCTTGCTTAGATCGCCCTTCTAATAACACGTGTTTTGTTGACATCTTGTGAACATGTTTCCTATAACATGATTTTCAATGGTGGTATTAAGTAGTTTGTGTAGTTACCCATAGTGTTGTGTTTCACTGAACATACAGTTATAGATGGTAACATGGTTTGCTAGCCTTGTGCTTCATCATTCAATGAGATGATGATTTAAATAACAAACTTCACTCTTCCTTAACGCTTCCAAAACAAAGTTTTTCAATGAGAAAATTTTCATCATGTATGTTCAGAGTAGAGCCTTTTTATTAGAAATGCTATGGATATATAACAACAGTTTGTCGACTAATAGTTACATGACTCCGTTATTGTTTTCAGCTGCAACTATTCCTCCAATTACCCATACATTTTTGCGTCTCCATCATTCAAAGATCCGCGTCCAATACAGGTCATAGTACTGTGGCTAAAGTATACATTGCAAAGTATCTGGATTCCCAGAAAAATAATCCCACTAAAGAATTTCATTAAATTCACAACAAGTTGATGCATCCATTCCCATCCATCCTTGAAATAGTTTATGGGAACTTAGTATATGTCAAAGTACCTGGTTCACTTTTGTAATTGATGTTTATGTGCAATGCAAGCACTTCAAAAGTTCAACAAGTACAACTGCATCATCCCTGTCGTCCTTCTTCAAGTATGTTGGCAAATTTTGCCATAGTATTCCCTTCATCTAATGAGAAATGTGTATAAAATCTACTAGAATATTTCTTGAACATTACACAAAAAGAAGTTATTATCTTACCTTTGTTAGCTTCTTTCAACGATTGACTACTCTTCTACCCACTCATAATAGAATGTTCTTGAATTTGCTGAGCTCATATTAGAAAAATAACAAGGCCTTGGAATAGCCGCAAGTTCCCATAGGTAGAAACATACCTACTTGCGTTGAGCACTATGAACTCCTAATTCGTTACCAAGGGCTCATTCTTTTTTTTGTATTTGATTATTTTAAATGTCATTTTATATACAAAAAGCCCCCAAAAGAGTGTAGAACCAAAATAGATGTGTTACATACCAATATAATATTTGATCTATATTTAGAATATTATAGCTAGAATGGCCCAACTACGAGTAGTAAATAGGTTAGAATCCAATTAATCCTAGCAAATTGGTCAAATACAAGTGATGGGTGTATTAGGCTCAAAACCCCATGTGGAGAGGACATCTCTAGGCTAGAATTGGTTGAGGGAACCCTAATAAGGCATAGGAGTCAGTTCCTGGAGATAGGTTCTAGTTTCTCTATTTCATCGACAAAATAAAGGAACTCCAATTGTTGGCTTGCAGATGTTGAAAATACCTAGATAGGATCATGGAGGAATCTCAGGTCCAAGGAGGATGGTTTAGAATGAAAACCATGCCCGGGAACCAATAGCGAAATTGACTCATCAAGATTCCCCCTAGTGTGGAAGATTCCCTAACTAATAATAATTAAATGAAGGAGTGGATTTTGTCCCCCCCTAGGTCAATGTGTAGAGTAAAAATATGAGCCTACACATGTGTCATGGGATCCCATGGGAGGTTCCATGAAAAGTTTCGAAATTTTCAGATAGTTAGAAGATGTCGTTTTGGATGATCAACTATCCAAATCTACGATGGGAAATTCCTATAAATTCCTTAGGTGGCGGTAAATTCTCACTAAAAATTCATGTAAATTCTTTTTTTGTTAATAAGATACTCTAACAAGTTTTAAGACATTTCGATAGTCAAAAGTACCCGAATCTACAAAATTCCCTAACAATTAATGGAATTTAAAGTCCATGGTGGAGTTGACCGGTAGAGTAGGAGCATACGAAAGCGGAATGGGGCCCAAGATAGGTTTTTTCTCACTCACCCACACCTACTTAGGTGCCTAGGCTAGTTACTTTTGCAAGGAAAGTCAACCCCCAAAGTTGGGATTTTTCCTAGTTTTGGTGTTAAATTGGCGCTAGGTTTCGTTGCAATTTTGAAGATATATAAGGAGGAAGGGAGTTCCTATGACCTAAAAATGGCCTCTTGAAGCCAATGGCACAATGTGTTTGTGATTCGGAGTGAATCTCCAAAAGTTAACTTAGCGGGCCAACATATGATGAAAGCCTTGAGTTTTTGATGAAAATTCAAGAAGATAAGGTTAACTTAGATGAACGAGAGGAGGTGGGTGCCTAGGAAAGAATATAAAAGGGCACCCCTTCTCCTCTCTTACCACCCATTTTTTGTGTAATTGGATCCATCGGGTCCAATTTATGTTGGAAATTGTGGCATTTTAGCCACAAGCTTTACAACGGTGTTTTTTGGGCACTTTTTGTCGTTGTTGTTGTTTTTCAAGCTTGTGAGGTCTTTGTGGGTCCCTTGCAACTTGAGTGTGTGTAGTAGTAACCCTCCCAAGCTTGAGCTTGGAGACTTTTTTACCTTATTGTGTTACTAGCAGTTGCATGCATTTACTTTGGTAGGTCCCTTTGACCACCCTCTTTGTCTTGTCATTGTGCTAACTCTAAAGCAATCCCCCCATATGACTAGCAATGCCGCTTTGGGGGGCCTTTAGTACAAGTAGTTTATGATACTAACCCCGTATAACTAGCCCTTTAAGTGTCGAAGGTCCCTTCTTTTTGTCCCTAACATTGATGTGGTATTCCCTAGTAAGAGACACAAGGGTGTGAGGGTAATAGGTCCCGCCCTTACGGTGAAGCTTTGAACCACCTTGGGATAAAAAGTCTTAGCGGTGTATTAAAAAAGGGGACAACAGCAAAGCTTTGAATCCCCTTAGGGTATGAAGTCTTAGCGGTGCCTTAAAACCACCTCACGGGACAACCATGAGACCACATGGTCCCTCTCACCACAAGGTTTAATTCCCAAAATATGTTGGGAACAAACCAAAGTTTAGGCCTTCAAAAGTAGGAGTTAGAGGTCAAAATGAATAAGAAGAATAATTAGGGAGAAATTGAGTGAGGTCTTCGTCCCACGAACCTAGCTTACCACCCACTAACCATAAACATAGCATGCTCCAAACCCCCTTAGAATTCGCAAAAAATCAGTACAAAGGGGAGCTAGTCCAACAACCAACACCCAAACCAATCCAACACCCAACTCCCTAGCCCACCAATACCCGGGAGACCAAAGCCGAGTACCAAGTGAGTCAGGGCCGAGCAACAACAGCAGCTATTGACAAGAAGTCGAGGTGGAGTTATGGTAATAGGATTAGGGTTGGGATTCATAGGTACTAGGGAGTCGTGTTGGGGTTACGGTAACAAAGTTCGGGCTTGGGTTTACAGGTATTGGAGAGTCAGACTAGGATTACAGTAATAGGGTTCGGGCTTGGATTCATGAATACTAGGAGTCAAATTGGGGTTACAATAATAGGGAATCAAGTTGGAATTATGATAACAAAGGTTCGGGGGTGAAGTTCACAATATTGGGGAGTTGGGGCCACAGGGTTGTCTAGGGCTGGAGAAGGGGTCACAAGGTTGTCCAAGGCTAAAAAAAGAGAAGGGCTATCCAGAATTAAAGAAGGGAGAGAGGCTATCTAGAGCTAGAAATAATTGAGAGGGGAAGAGAAAAGGAGGCCAATAAGACACATCCAACCACACCAAACGAACCGTCGAGGCGAGAAATCCAACTCCCCGTCTCCCATAAACATCACTAAAGCAACAAGCAAGTGGCCAAAAGAATGAAAGAATGACAAGAGAGAGGACAATTTGAAGGTTAGGAGTGGAAGTAGATAAAATAGGAAGGTAATCCCCACGTCTTACCCAAACCCTTAGATTAAAATTAGGTGATTTATACGAGATTAAGTGTAAGACATAAGACGTAGGACTTAGGACATAGGGTGTAAGAAGTAGCTCAACCTTGGAGGATGGCACGACATGTCCTTTGGATGAGCCTTGTAGGAAGTACCAAGAATAATTGGGTTACTATAGTATGTAGGGAGCCTATTGTGGAAATAAAAGAAGGAAGAGGAAAAGAAATAGGATAAGGCCAACAAATAAACTCTTGTACCAAATTATTTTATGATTAGAATAGTGTCTTGTTGTCTCACGACCCGGGAGTTCATGGTGGAGGAGGGAGAGCTTCCGGTGGGTGTAGTCAACGACTCAAAATACTGAGGTATGAGTTAAACCTTTTCAAACTTTTCCTAGGTCCTTGATTAGAGACTAGTAACTTGGGCCTAGGCCTACCCCTAGTTCAGACCCTTAGGACTATATTTCATGTCGTTTCCAAGGACATAAACTTAAAGAGGAAGGCCATAGCTTTCCAAAACCCTATGACACGCCTAAATCGGGTTAAAAATGAGGAAGTTATCGCCATATAAAGATTAGGATCAAATTGGATGAAAGATAGCTAAACTTCGGATTTAATAGAGAATCAAGTAAATTAGGAGGGGGATACTAATTAGGGTCCAGGGCCAAAGAGAAAAGTTAACTCCGAGTTATAGGTTAGGAGAAATTAGCAGATGAAGTTTAGGTAAGGCTTGGATGATAATTTTGTGGGAATTCCCGATCAAGCCCCAACTTCAGATCTAGGTAGTAGAAATTCTTATGACCCATCCCTAAAAATTTCGGATCTTTCTGAATTAGGGAGCTAGGTGCAATAGATGGATGAAGTTTGAGGAACTGAGTAGCAGTCAAACTTCATTCACCTATAACTTTGGCTAAGAAGGTTAGAGAGGGTCAAGTCTTATGTTTTTAGAAATGGCAAAAGATGAACTAGAGGTTTCTTAGGGTAGTTCTACCCTAGAGTAGTTTTCATTTGGATCATACAACGGACCATCCCTTCGGTCCGCCAAGACATTTGGAAGTAGATTAAGCGAATCTTACAAATTTGGGGTCACTTAGGCACTTAGTAAAAAGATACATTGCTTGGAAGGCACAATGGACCACACTTAGACACCCAAAGGTAGGAGTCACTTAGCCAAAACCCAGAACCTAGTTGTGTTCATGAATTACTAAGGGTGGATAATTTGGCGCTCACACCTCCTCAATTCATTCTTTTTCCTATCTTCTCTATTATTTTTTTGGAGTTAAATTCTATTGTTATCCTACTAAATTCTAAATCTTCTAAGTTGCCCATGTTGACTTCTACTAACACTAATGGCTTTAATAAATACCAAGAATCAAACTAATCACAAGTTGTGGCCCTCATAAGCTCTCCTAAGCATCTAATCAAACTCCTAGTATCTAATTTAGTTAATTGTGGATGTACAGTGGGGTACCAATCAAAATGTCGTTTTCGAATTTGCTGTGAGAAAAATTTAAGTACTGCCAACTTTGAAAGCCTCCCAAGAGCTCAAAAATTGGTATTTTAACACGAAATTTTTACCAAAGAATTATACTTAAGTTAATTATATGTATGAAAAATTTCAAGGCCAAAATATTCACCGAAAAAAAGTTATTCAAAATCTACCAACATTGGTAGTTGTGGAAATTTTTTCTCTATTGCCAACGTTGATAGCCTCCCCAAAGATTGAATTATTTTTTTTTGCCATAAAATTCTTGGAAAAAAACCCTCTCTATGTTAATAACATATGATAAAAATTTCAAGGCCAAAAGATTAATACAAAAAAAAAATATTACCAATCTACTAACATGTGTCGTTTTGAGAAACAATTGTGAAAACCGTTTCACTACTTCAACTTTGACACCCTCCCAAGGGCTGAAAAATTGCTTATTTACTATGAAATTTTTTCTACAAAGTGATTTCTATGTTAATAACATTTGTCACAAGTTTCAAAGCCAAAAAAGTTATACAAAAAAAAATTCAAAATCTACCAACATGTGTAGCTGTGAAAAACCATTTCACTACTTCCAACTTTGACACCCTCCTAAGGGCTGCAATTTTACTTATTTACCATGAACTTTTTTTCACAAGATCCCCTCTATGCTAATAACATGTGTGCCAAATTTGAAGGTCAAAAGATTTACACAAAAAGGAAATCCACAATCTACCAACATGTGTAGTTGTGGGAAACAATGGGGGAAACCATTTCATTGCTACCAACTTTGACACCCTCCCAACGGTTGAGAAATTGTCTATTTACCATGAAATTTTTGGCACAACATGCTCTTTATGATAACAACATTCATGCCAAATTTCAAGGTCAAAAAATTTATACAAAAAAAAAGATTTACAATCTACCAATGTGTGTAGTTGTGAGATACCTTTTATTAAAGACATTGAAATTGTTGAAGTATGTCAGACAATCATGCTTCTAGATTGAAATTCTCCAGATGATGCAATCGCTAATCATAAATGTTTCTCAAAAAAATCAAGGATAGCCAAATTTAGTTGTATGCACTTGTCACATCTCAAAGACTGCACTTGTTAAAAAATTGGAGACCATACATGCATGAAGAAGCTTTTTCCTCTCAAGAAGAATGCTTGCATTTACAATAGAGCAGTATAGGATGTGGGATGTGGGATGATGAGAGAAGCAAGTGATGGGTGATTATTTTCTAAGCATAGGATTAAAACTTTGTGAACATGAGTGATTGAGTGTATGAAAGATGAGTTAACTGAGTAAGTCTAGGCTATATGATAATTGAGTGGATGAGGCATGGGATGAGTGTCTAAGGATATATGGAGGTATGTGAGATTTTCTTTAAGAGTGAGTGAAGTTATAACTTACATGTGGTGACTGGTGAGGTTTGGTGAATGAGTGAAGGCTGTGAGGCAAGATGATGGTAAGTGATTGAGGGTATGTGAGATTTTTTTCTGATGACTGAGTGAAGTTATATATGTGCTCAGTGAATGAGGATGGATCATGGTGATTAAGTGTAGGCTAGATCATGGTCATTGAGTGATGGCTATTTCAGATGAAACTCGTGCTCACATAGTAGGTTTTAGTGAGGCAGGGAAGACAGAAGTTGACATTGCAGCTATTGTTGGAGTCCATGTTAGAACAATTCAAAGGGTAGTGAAGAAATTTTGAGAAGATGGAACCTATAAGTGCAAACCTTGTGGTGGAAGTCATGCTAAAAAGCTTAGTGATAGAGATGTCCGTGCTATTATACGTGTCTCAAAAACTCATCGTCGCTCAACACTCTCTGAGATCACTAATATATGTTCTACTCAAGTGTCTAGATTGACTATTCAAAGGATTGTACATGAGAGCGGCATTTTCAATCGAATTGCTATTAAACAACCTCTTTTGACACATCGTCACATGTCTCAACAATTGGCATTTGCTCAAAAGTATTGTGGGTGGACTGTAAAAGAATGGGAGAGAGTTGTTTGGACAGATGAGTCTACCTTTGAAGTTGGAAAAAATTCTAGACAAGTTCATGTTTGGAGAAATGCATATGAGCGCTATTCTTCAAGTTGTATAGTTCCAACTTTTAAGAGTGGGAGAACTTCTTTGATGATTTGGGGTGCATTTGCTAGAGGGCAAAAGTCACAACTTGTTTTTATGCCCAAAGATAGACGTTCTGCTAAGGATTTTGTTGAAGTGGTCTACAATGTCGAGTTGCTTCATTTTATGAGTAGAGTGCCACAAGGATTGCTCATGGAAGATGGCGCACCTGTCCATTGTAGCAAAGTATGTGAAGAATGGAGACAAATACACCTTTCAGAGAAGCTCAATTGGCCTGCAAATTCTGCCGATCTCAACCAATTGAGAACCTTTGGAAGATTTTGAAAGATGATGTGCAACATGGCCCAATACGTCCAAAAAATTTAGATGACTTGAAGGTAGTTATTGAAAGAGAGTGGAGGTTAATCAATGGTACAAAGCTCCTTCAACTATGTCATTCTATGCCTTCTAGGTTACAAGTAGTGATTGAGGCAAATGGAGGACATACATGTTGGTAGATTGTAAATCTTTTTTTTTGTATAAATTTTTTGACCTTGAAATTTGGCATGAATGTTGTTATCATAAAGAGCATGTTGTGCCAAAAATTTCATGGTAAATAGACAATTTCTCAACCGTTGGGAGGGTGTCAAAGTTGGTAGCAATGAAATGGTTTCCCCCATTGTTTCCCACAACTACACATGTTGGTAGATTGTGGATTTCCTTTTTGTGTAAATCTTTTGACCTTCAAATTTGGCACACATGTTATTAGCATAGAGGGGATCTTGTGAAAAAAAGTTCATGGTAAATAAGTAAAATTGCAGCCCTTAGGAGGGTGTCAAAGTTGGAAGTAGTGAAATGGTTTTTCACAGCTACACATGTTGGTAGATTTTGAATTTTTTTTTGTATAACTTTTTTGGCTTTGAAACTTGTGACAAATGTTATTAACATAGAAATCACTTTGTAGAAAAAATTTCATAGTAAATAAGCAATTTTTCAGCCCTTGGGAGGGTGTCAAAGTTGAAGTAGTGAAATGGTTTTCACAATTGTTTCTCAAAACGACACATGTTGGTAGATTGGTAATATTTTTTTTTGTATTAATCTTTTGGCCTTGAAATTTTTATCATATGTTATTAACATAGAGAGGGTTTTTTTCCAAGAATTTTATGGCAAAAAAAAATAATTCAATCTTTGGGAGGCTGTCAACGTTGGCAATAGTGAAAAAATTTCCACAACTACCAATGTTGGTAGATTTTGAATAACTTTTTTTCGGTGAATATTTTGGCCTTGAAATTTTTCATACATATAATTAACTTAAGTATAATTCTTTGGTAAAAATTTCGTGTTAAAATACCAATTTTTGAGCTCTTGGGAGACTTTCAAAGTTGGCAGTACTTAAATTTTTCTCACAACAAATTCGAAAACGACATTTTGATTGGTACCCCACTGTACAATTGTAGGAATCAAAATAACTTTGAAATATTTATAGTCAAACTTCACAACTATTAGCTTTCATTGAAAGTTTATATCTTGTCTTCTCTCTAATTCATGAATACTAATCTTCTACCCAAACTATTAATTGTCTCTCACTTCTACTCCTTTCTCTTTTACAATCTCCTCTTCCTACACTTTCTCAACCTTCCAAATGTTTTAGTATATAAATCTAGCAACATTAGGATATCTAGTATTCCGCATCGTGAGTTTCTAGTTTAACTTTAGAATCCAAACACAACTTTGGCATCACGTTTCAACCTTTAGCTTTTGAACACAAATCCTACCCTTTAGACCTTAGTCTTTGCTTTTAATCATTGATTCTAACTCTTAGGCCTCAACGTCCAGTGATCCTTGCCAAGAGAACTGATGTCACCCTATCCATAAAAATTGTAAATTATAGCCTGCCCATTCGTGAAAACTATAGTTCATGCCCATCCATCTATGAAAAATGCTAGTTGTAGTCCAACTAAGGCACCTCACCCTTTACTTCCTAGCTGGCCTAAATTTGTCGAGACCTTAGGTTTGATCACTAGAACCCTACTTTTTGGATTATAACTTTATTAATTCTAAGGGGACCACTAAACAAACTAACGAGGGGATGAAGTTTTTTGAACTAATTGGATAAGATAAAAATCTCACTAAAAATGAGGAAGGCATAACATTAGAGTCACCCCTCACTATAGACTCAAAGCTTTGCCATACAAAGTCATCTCTATAAACTAAACAACATAAACGAGGGAATTTCTATGAAGTTTTCAATCAATAATTCATAGTCAAAACTTCATTGTAGGAGAAGAAAGTTCAATCAAAGAGAGTGAATGAGTGCCCATGAACACTAAAAATGTAGTGGTAAGTATGTTAGCAAATGAAACAATTGAAATTGGTTAGCAAATAAACATTAAAAACTTATCCAAACACTAAAATTTTTGACATGATGCATATTTAGCAAGTCAAAATTTTCCATGGCAATTCTCATTTAGACCTTGAAAATTTACAAATTGAAAATACTCAAGAACGATGAATTGCTTTTATTTTGAGTTGAGGAGTGTCTCTGATAAGAAGGTGAGAGAGGTAGAATTGAAAATAAAACTTGCCATAATTTTTTTATGTGAAGATAAAGCCCAAAACAATTGACATTTGAAAAATATATAGTCTAAATTTGGTGCATTTTTTAACAAATACATGACATTTGAACTATATCCACAAACTCACAACTTCAATTTCAATCCACGTGCATCCAAAATATCCAATTTAAGTATACAAAAAAGTTCAAAGCCATAATATAGCCTCTCTTATAAAAACCTATTGGATTATCATGGAACTAAATAACTTATTGGTGTTGAATAATTTCAAATTTGGAAATTGCTTCTTAAGAATTGAATGACCTCGGTCACATACATCTTTACAATTATCTTGCACCCAAGTAAATAACCATCTTCTCCAAAATTTCATACATGAAGTAATGCTCCATTATGTAGACAATGAAAATGTATAGTCCCAAACTCCCAATAGAGTGAATTGCACCACCACGACAATATTATGCAATGGCAACCTATCCTACCTCCAATCAAGTAGTCATGGGATGCATGTAAACCGAGTTGCATGAATTAACACTTATTTGGGGTCAAGACACCAAGGCAATTGCCATAAGGACAAAGCCCTAAGCTCCTAACTACACCTACAAGGCTAATACTAATGCCTCATCCACCTCATGAAGATAGCCAAGTGTACTAGGCACCCAACTCTATTAAGCCACTAACAAATATTGGTATTGGCTTGCAAGGGACAAACCCTAATATTTTTGGTTGTCAAAATGACAACCTTCATTAATTTGTTTAGTAGGGCAATGCCTAAAGAAGAAAGGATTTGGAGAGACAAAATGCATTAACAAGGAGGGTGAAGCCAAACAAATAGGTGCATTCACTAAAAAAACACTATATTGCAATGAACAAAATCTAGGTGACATTTTTTGTCAACTTTGTTCACTACAACACCATTTTCTAAAAACTACGTTGCAATGAACGTAATTTACAAAAACTATCACTGAGCTTTTGTTCACTGCATCACAATTTTCTACTAGTACTTTCTTCTCATAATCCTTGTGGATAAAGACAATGCCCAACATAATCTACTACCAAGAAATTAGATTTCATTATTAGGATAGATTGAATTTGGATGAATTTGGATGAACGAGTGATTTCGTGGCAATGGTTTAAGATTGTCGTAGGGGACAACTTCCTTCCCAAAACATGAAATGACAAGCCTAATTACCTTGAGTTCTCAAATTTCTGCCCGCCCGGGCAGTTCTTCAAAATTTTAACTGTCCCTTAAGCCCCTTTGTCTTGGACGGCGATGACTGAACCCTGACAGTGCTTTTTTCTGTCCCCACCAACAGATGAACTGACCCCTACGTTCCTACAGACGCAGGGCTACTCATAGGCTGTGTACTCACGTTTTAGGCACCTGCCGATGACACCCTCCTACCCTCCAGTACAGTAATCAGCCTTAGCTGTGTGCCTGTGTGTCCTCTTCTTCCCGATCGGGCCCTCCCTGCCCCTGCCCCTCCCCCTCCCCGCCCGCCTTGCCTTGCCTTGCCTTGTTGTGCTGCCTTGTTGCTGCCTTGTTGCTGTTTTAACGCTGCTCCATTCTCCTCCGCTCTCCATCGCAGCTGCTCCCCGCCCGACCCCCGCGCCATTCTGCCCTTTGCTCTCATCCCCTGCACGTCTCCTGCGTTCCGTTCGCCTTGGCCGCTTCTTTTCCCGGTGATTTGCATCCTCGAATTCCCAGGGTCGCGCACGCGCATTTTCTGGCGTTAGGGTTTCACGGAGCAAGCGGGTTCGGATCGTGCTTGGATCCGAAGGCTTCTCACTTTAGTCCTGCTTCTGTTTCTGTGTGAAGGAGGAAAAGAAGGAGGAGGATTTCGCTGCCGTGTGTCGTGGTGGTTGGTCGGTTGGAGTGCCAGCGGTAGGATTTCAGACTCATGGCCTCCAAGCGTATTCTCAAGGAGTTGAAAGATCTGCAGAAGGATCCGCCGACATCATGCAGCGCTGGTGAGGTTCTGGGCCTTGGATGTGCGTGCTTTCTTTGTTTTTCATGTCAAGGTTTTGTTGCTTCGTCTCCTCTTGTTGCTGTTTTGTAGTTATTCTACTTTCCAGGATTTGGGAGTCTGTATGGTTGGTAGCGTGTCGTTGCGTTCGTGGTCGTGCTCTGTGATGAGAGTTGGTGTGGTGATTGAGCTGTCGGGAAGCTGTGTTATGGCTTCCTTAATTGTCGTGATCAGAATCGATTTATCGTCGGTGAGGAGCTCGGTTTTTGGAGATATGTTCTCTGTCACTGAGGGGGTTTGATTTTAGGGTAATAATATCTTTCTTGCTCATCTTGGTCACCGTTCTGGTGGAGACGAATAATTCTATATTTTTTGTCTGGATTGTTTGAGTGTTAAGGGAGCTTGAAATGTTGAAAGTTATGTTATATGAGAGATTTGGAGCCATATCATACTGCTACCTGAAGGATTTGTATGAATTAAATCATGAATTGGTCCTTGGTTGGGAGGTCTAAACCTGTCCTTATGACTGAGAGTTCACCGAACCATTTTGAGTCTTGATGGAGTAATATTTGTAAATTCTTAATCATGAATTGGTCCTTGGTTGAGATGTCTGAACCTGTCTCTATGATTATGAGAGTTCACCAAATGAGGTTGTGTTGATGAACAGAATAATGGCGTTCTTTCTTGTAGTAGCTTACCCGTCATGGTTAGGAGTTTCTTCCTCACAAATCCCCATTATTTTTGCCTTTGGAGAGGTTTAATTGTGCACTAAAGCGCATCTGTGAGTCTTCAGTGTATGCATGCTGTGGTCAATTGAGGCCATGTGGCGCAATTAAGTAGTGAATCCTGTAGTAGTGAGTATGCTAAGTCTGAAGACATTTGATGATTCGAGGACGTAATGAATAATTTTTTCGTGGCGTTCCGTCTGTGCAGGACCCGTAGCGGAGGATATGTTCCACTGGCAAGCTACTATTATGGGCCCCCCCGATAGCCCTTATGCGGGAGGCGTGTTTCTGGTTACCATTCACTTCCCCCCTGACTATCCGTTCAAGCCCCCTAAGGTACGTATGCTTAGTTGTGAAGTAAATTGTTCTGTAGGGTTCTGGTTTGTTTGACTGTATGTTGAGGAATACGTTTGATGGCCTGAGTCGGCTTTGCGGGCCACTGTGTTGGAGCTCATGACTACTGTAGTCCAGCCTTGGTCTTGCCTCCGTGGAAAGATGAGTTTTTCTGAACCGGAAGAATGAGTATGTCGTTAGAAGTCAGTGAAGGAAGCTTGAATTGTTGTGAATTAGGGTTTTCATCTCTTATTAACCCTTTCGAGTGTCCCTTGAGATCCGAGTTGGTGAATTTTGCTAGCGCTTTCTTTTGTTGGTTTTCTCATTAGTCTCGATTCAATATTTTTGGCCACTGTGGATAGGGCCTGTTTTGTCTTATAGAATGTTTTATTTCGTCCGTTCAGGTTGCGTTCCGGACTAAGGTTTTCCACCCGAATATCAATAGTAATGGCAGCATTTGCTTGGACATTCTGAAGGAGCAATGGAGCCCCGCTCTCACCATATCTAAGGTGTGTGTGTTGTCCTCGGCAACCGATGGTTTTTGGTGTCATTGTTTGGGCCTTTGGTTGTGGTTGTGTGCAGTTGAACGTTGAGAACCATTTTGATGAGATGTGGTGCGATGATTCATGTAGAATTGGTAGTGGTGCTGTGTGGTCGAGCTTGCATTTGTTTCTTTCTGTTGGCATCTTTCTTCAGCATATGTGATAGTCATGTCCGTCGTGTGTGTTGTAGAATTAACAGGGTTTTGTGTGGATATTTGCAGGTCCTGCTGTCCATATGCTCCCTGCTTACAGACCCAAATCCCGATGACCCTCTTGTTCCCGAAATCGCTCACATGTACAAGACTGACAGGCAAAAGTACGAGGGTACTGCCAGAAGTTGGACTCAGAAGTACGCAATGGGTTGATGGCAAGGTGTTCGAGCAACATTGGCTTGTGCAACACGGGCTTGAGCATGGTGGGGTTTGGCACGTTATAGGTGTGGATTATTTCTGCATTTGTGCTTCACCTGGACGGGATAGGAGGTTGGCGATTAGCGGTTAGCCCTGGGAGGTTTTCTGTTATGGAGCCATTGTGAAGTGGTAGGGTCCTAAATGTGTGCTGGGATAAAGTCATTAGATAAGTGTAACACCGTTTGGTGCACTTGTGTAGCGTCATCGTTTGCTTGAGATCGTGGAGATCATAGGTGCACCCCTGCCTTGCTATTGCATCTTTCATGCCTGTGTCTGGACTGGCGTATATTTATGAAGGGACTTGGCATATCCTTCTCTGTGGTGCACATTTTGTTGTGTTTTGGGTGAATTCAGAGCCCTTAAATCAGGAATTGTGAATTGATAAGTCTGCAAGATCTGGTTGCCCGACTTATCCATTTATGCGCGAAGCATAATGTGTGCCAAATGTCTGCGAAATCAACTGTCGAAGCTCGGCATTGTGGAGGCAGGTAAGCATATGAAGTTCTGTGTTTTCCTGACTCATATGTAGAGATGTGTGCATTGGAACGGGGTTGGGGGTCTCCGTCAAGTTGACTGCTTGGGAAATCTCGGTTCAATAGTCAAGTCAGATATTACCAGTAATTGAAGAGCATGCAGAGGCTGGCTCAGTGAACCCATCCGCCTCTGAATTCGTGGTGCAGTTTTCTGAATCTGCACACGGATTGTCTGCAAATCTTACTTTTTGCTTTCAATATGATCCGCGACTATTTTACAAAATGGGAGCCCGTTATCGGAGCCATTGCGGAATCACGTGTTGACGATTACCGAAAGCGTGTTGAATCAAACAGTAGTGCCGGCGTGGATAGTTTCGATTTAGGGAGATCTCAAGAATTGTAAAATGAATTATCCCGTGAAAAATTCTCTATTTTTGAGCTTACGAATTTGCGGTTAACCCCTTAACGTTCAGAGTGTTCTGCAGAGTTGACGATTTGAGAAAAAATTTCATTATGTACTATTTGGAAGAACATTTTGGAATTGATATACAATTGAAGTTGTAGATTTTGAGCTGTAGATTCTATTCCATCTATCTGGTTAGATTCATCAATGTCATCACCAATATTTTTAAAATTTTTAAATGGCAATTTCAAAATTCTTTCAAAATTCAAATACAAGAAAAATATTACTCCGTATCATTTTTTGAGTTTAATTTGTTGGAATAGATTTGAAATGAGGTTCTCTTGACATAGTGATTTTTTTGAAATTTTTGTGTTCTTTAAACCTACGAGTTCATTTTTGCAAATCTAGTTTTGAGCTAGAGTCAATGCAAATTTGGCTTGGTCAACCACTTAACATAATTTCACATTTGTAACTTATAAAAATATGTATTCTACATGTAGGTCAAATTTGTAAATAACTAGGGAAAAATTGGAACATGTCTAAGATATGAAAAATTGCATAAGTAATTCTGAAAATCTGAGAAAATTTTAGTGTTGCCAATTTTGAATATTCAAAAATTATTCTTGAGGAAATTTTGAAAAAGAACACATTTATATATGAATAGAAAGAAAACATTATTACAATGAGGGGTGTTAGAAAAATTATTAAAAAAAACATCCCAAAAGTCAAGAAAATCTAATTCAACTATGGAATTGTCCAAAATGCCAAAATCAAAATATTTTATCACCTAGGTGCCGAATTTGACCTAAATGTATGGTTCTCTAGAAACACCAAATCCAACCATTAAAGAGGACAACTTGATAGAGTATCTCTACAAATTAGGATGACTTTCATCTAAACAATATTGAAAAAGAAAAATGAGTTTCAATATGTTTGTTGTCCAAAATTTGGATGTCAAAGCACTAAAGAGTTATCTATTCCATCTTTGTTTGAGTAGAATGTCGTTGCAAATATTTAGATGAATGTATATCAAATGAATGATTTGTATTTCATCCATAATCTATATATTGGTAGTATACATCATCTAGATGTATTCTATATTGCAACTTTACGTTTGTCAACCTTATGCAAAATAAGTGATCCATACATTAAAATTAGGTTGTTTGTTTTGTTTGTTGTAGTGAGATCTTCAAGACTGTGTGTCTTCCAGTTGTGTTCTTGGTAGCATTAGAAGCCCTCTATGAGAAGGGATGCATAAACTTTGTTTTATGGTGTTTAGAGCTACAATGTGAAAGATATTGAATTTCCAAGTTTTCATAATTAGAAAACTATTTTTACTTTTATCTTGGTTGTGTCAACAACTCAGGGCACATTGGTATGGAAGGGCATCTTGATGGAGCAAGAGAATTGTGTGATTTGGGGCAACCACTAACGTAGAAACACCCCAAAGCGTCCACATTCCCATTAATGTATAGGAGAGTTTTCTAGAAATATCTCTAGGCTTTCATTGAAGTGTCCTAGTAAAATGTCATTAAATTGCCCCCTTACAAACTATTGATCGGTTGACTGCTAAAATTGTCAAGTTTCAATTTCAAGTCCACCTATGTGACACTTTCAGTGGTCTAGAGAGTTGCGACTTTGAAAATTGATAGAAAATATATGCCATTTCCAAAAATTCTATTTTTCTTTTTTAAATTTATGATTTTCAATTGCTAATACTACAAAAAATATATTTTTTAGCAAAAGGTGCCTCCCACTATATTGAATTGCTTATATTGACAATTTTGGGTGTTTCCACCTTCAACATGGTTAATCTCAACAATGGTAACACAAAATTACCCCATCTACATGCAAATGTATCCCACTAATAACTTAGCCTTTCTACAAATTCCCCATTGGCCCAATTGTGGAGTTCTAATTTTGCACTCTGTTTTCAATACATTGATAGTGAAACTAGGTTGCCCCTCATTAATTTCTCGACATTTGACACTAAATAACTATTTTTAGTTACTTGACAAGAATGAACTATTTTTGAATTACATATCATTGTAATTGGGACTCATGAGCCTCCATGTATACAAATGGAAATATTTTTAGAAATATTTGTTGACTTTGATGACTTGTAAAGTAAGTTTCTTGGGTAAGGTAACCCAATTGTTATGACAACCTAATTTCACTATTAATTGTAGGTGGTTACTATTTCTTAGATTTTTCTTTTTTGGACCCTAGTACCCTATACTAAGAATTCTCATATGAGATAATTTACTTAGTTACCTAAGTCTTATCTTACTGCGTTATTGTCGACTCTCTATGATAGTCATTCTTGTCTTATGAGATTTATGCCACGTGAATAAGAGAAAGATGACAACTCATGATTTAGATTTTGAATGAAGATGGGATACAAATAGTAATGCAATAAGGTCCAATTAACAATTAGGTGCATTTATCTTATGGCATTTGACTCATTTAGTCCTTCCCATTTCCTATATTTTGTTTTCTTTATTTGTTCTTCTTTACCTTAGAGGTAGGAAGTCATGACAACAAATTTTAAGCAAAGAAGAGCTTCAAAGAATTGGAAAGAGCAAGGAATGTTACCTTATAGTCAAAATTCCATCTAAGGGATCTCCAGAAGAAAAAATGATGTAGACAACAAGTTTTGGGGACCCTTAGGAGAAGTGTTCATGGCCAATTATTAAAAGAGAACTCAAATCACAAATGGCATACTTTGAAATATATATCAAAAAACTAAACAACTCGTTTTGTTCTTCCTTCTTATTTTATATTACTTATAAATGCCATGACCTCTACATATACAATAGATAGAAGAAATAGGTATACAAGGCAAGCTGATTTACAAAATTGTCTACCAATCCTATAGAAACTATCATAATATTGCAAGGAAAAGACCATAAGAGTATATAGTTGCAATAAGCATATAGCACAACCTTTTTAGTGAAAATTTAAACAAATAATATCTTCAATGAAATGTGCATCAAAGATGTATGATTCTTTTCGCAAAATTGGTATCATTAGACATTAATTTAAAGATGGATGATTCTTTTTGCAAAATTGGTATCATTAGACATTAATTGTAAGAAAAAAAATAGCAAGCTGAAAACAACTTCACAATTCAAAGATGCAACTTTTAAGCATTTATGATGACTACCACTATGTATAGCTACATTTTGCTTTGTAAACATCAACAATTCTTTGAGGCATAGAACATATTATCTTCTTAACAATGTCAACCTCATTAATAAACCAAATTTGTTGTATCTTCTTCTATAAATAGCCTTTTTTTAGTAGGTTTCCTTTCAAACCATCTCATCTGGTGATCTACTTCATTCTAGAGGTGTTCTATAGGATTAAGGTTAGGTGATTGTGGTGGGTGCCAAACAATTTGAAATTTTCATGCAAGCAACCATTCTACAAGAGAATGTGTAGTGCACTTGGGGACATTGTCGTGTTAGAAAATAACTTTTTCTTCTTCTAAACCTCGCATGTATATAATATCTATTAGTTTGGTTTCTAGAATATCTCAATACACATATCTATCCATCTTCCCTTCAATCAGATGAAGCTTGTTAATTCCTTCCCAACTCATACAACCCCAAACCATTATACTTCTTCTCTCATATTTAACCTCTAAAGGACCACAAGGCCATCAACCATGGCTTCTGCAACACGGGTTTTTGCACTTGCATTCCTTTAGGGATTAACTATACATTGCACATGTTGGTCGAAGAGACACTTTCCACTCTTTCTCCAACAATAATGTTGCACATCTAAGTGAAAAAGATTAAATTTTGATTCATTAGAGAAATGACAAAACTCCAATCTACCTACGTTATATGGTTGCACTTCTTCACCTAATTAGAACAATGCACTTGATACTTCTATGTGAAAAGTGGCTTTTTGATCTTGACACATGCTTGGAGCCCTTGCCTTTGAATGCTCATTCTAATAGTGTCATCACTTAATCGTATGCCTTCAAATAGTAATCTTCTTTTTATTTTTGTAGCTGTACTAGCACATCAATATTTAACTTCATTATAATTTCATGGTCACCACATTCATCAAGAATTATGGGTCTATTTTGTGAAGCTCTATCTCTAACACTCCCTCTCTTACCAAACTTTTGCACTATCACTATAAGTGCTTTAGAGAATGCCTCAAAATACTGAAATTTTGCCATGTGAGTTGCCTAGCTCGTGCATCTCAACAACTCCACTTTGTTGGTTTTCAAATCTCCTATGAGTCATAGAGAATCATTTGTAGCCTCTCTAAAACTCAAAAAAATTGTAGCACAAAAAACCCTCGAAAAAGCACTTACATTGAGAAGATTGTGGTTTGCACAACGTTTGTGTATATTTAGTTATACACACCACTTCCAAATCTTTCAATTTGTAGCATCCACAAGTGGCTAATTTTGAGGGCATTTTCATTCAGGCATTCCATATATTTTTTTTACTAAATTTAGTAAAAAAAAATCCTCAAACAACTATGTTGCTCAATCAAAGTCTTACTAATTTCAAAATTCACTCACTTGTCCAAACACTTATGCTAACTATTGTATTCTAGGACAAGCTATAGACCTTGAGAGGTTTTCCTTCATGTCTCCTTAACATAAATGTAAAGAAGGTCTAATTCATACAAGCTAGAGTTAGAGGATATAGCATTCATGGAAGGATTAAGAAGAAAAATATAAGTTTCATCAACCAATAGAAGTGTTATAGAAACTGCAAAGAAAAAAAATGTGTTTAAAGTACAACCTAACTATTTTTTAACTTGCTTTTATCTATGAAATGCTTTTGTGATCCATGAATAATATTTACATAATTACCTCATTGTAGGTGCATTTTTTTCTTTGGTTGCTTATAATTTTTTTCAAGCATAGAAGGACAAAAAGTGGTCTTGCATCTATTTTTTGAGTGTTGCAAAGTATTATAATTTATATTTGGATTTTCACATAGTTTGAATAGATGTTTCAAGCATTTATTCTATCTCAAATTTTATGGTAATTGAATGATTTTTTTGTCTATTATATGTAATTTTTTCCAAATATGATGAGACTCTTAAGTGCCTAAAAAATTATTTTTTTAACAACTTGCATTTATATAAATATTTTTGGGCTTAATTCTATAGCTCTAGAATTGCTAATTAAGCTAAAAAAACTAAATTTAGGCTACTAAGTTTTATAAGGTATTGAACTACAACCCCCTATAGGCTTAAGCAAATCCTCTAAGCTCAACAATTATTGGCTATCCAAATAGTAGTCTCATAATATTATAATGCTTAAAGCACTCGAGATGGAGACTTAGGCAACTAGTCTTAGAACAATAAGACCAATGCTTAAAATACCTCAAGTACTTCTATGTTTTGGATGAAAAGTGTATAATTGATGCTTTGACTCCCTTTTAAAACACTTTTTGCCCTACTACATATACAATTTTAGAAGGGAAATAAACTCGATCTTCTAAATATATCTTTACAAACAATAATGGTTGACTTCTCCATGTGCACACTAAGAGACTTGCATTTAACTAGAAGTCAACCTTTAAAAGGCATTTGTCCCTCAAGAGTCGAGACTATGAATTTTTTTGAAATTTCTTCCACACATTTTTATACTATTCTAATTCAAGATCCTTCGGTTAAACATCCAAAAAATTTCAAATATTTTTGTTCTTTGCAATAGATATGAGTGTTTTGAGTGTATTTTGATGATAAAAGTCTTTGGGACTTTATGGATTAATAATATTCAATGAATTTAAATAATATTTTTAAATGTCTTTTGTGCATTTTGCTAGTGTCATAATGCATAAATTTTCTATTTTTTTAATTAAAAAATCCATACAAAACATTTTTTTTATACAATTTAGTCATTCTAATTCTTTTAAATAACTATTTCTGAAAAGATTGTTATATGAAAAAAATTCTTAGCCTAGGTGTTGTTTTGATGTTTTGAATTTGCAATGTCCATAATTAAGATTGTAATTTGAAAGTAAAAAGGGAAAAACTTGCAATCAAGTCATAAATAAGATTTAGCCATTTGGGGGGAGAGTAAGGTATGAAAAATAATTCAAAGCATACCAAATTCTCTAAAAACCAACATTATGTCAATGAGGTTTGATTTTTTAACTATTAATTCACAAATTGATGCTAAAAATAGGCAAAGTTCAAAAATGACATTTGAATATTGAATGCCAAGTATTTGAGAAGTCAAAGTTGAATGGATAGATTTCTAAATTTGACCAATAATTTCAATGTCTACTATCGCATTGTAAATGCGTATATTATGTAAAATATATATGAACATGTCAAATCAAAGTGTTTTTTTTATAGAGTCTGAAGAATTAGAAGAAGTGACGCTTTCTTGAAATTCTATTTTTTTACCTCTATTAGACAACTATGTATTTCTAGTTCTTTCATTTTTATGTATAGAGATATTTTGAAACTTCAAATCATGTGTTTGAAGTTTTTGAAACAAAAGGCAAAGCTTGTTTTGTCTTTTTGTTGGTTTTTTTAAAAGATTTAAACTCAATGTAGGGATATGGATAGAGTTATGGAGAAAATAGAGTTCGCCAATTGTGAAAATATGGTCCATGTGGACTTTTAGGGGCAAACATCCACTTGCTTAGGTGGAAGGTATTGAGGATGAGGTGGAAGATAAGGTAGAGATTTTTTTTCTTCCTCCTCATGTTAGTTTTGGAGAAAGCTGTGAATTTGAAGGGACATTGTCTTTTGTGAATTTTGTAATGAAATTTTGAGAGTGTGTTATTCTCTTTCTTGTGATTTCAAAAACCTATCAGTCACTTCATTTGTAGTTTTTATGAGAAAGTTATGTATGATCAAGTGTATGAGGGTTAATTGTCTTGGAGTTTGATGGCAGAATTTTCAAGGGCTCATATCTTTTTGTTGTTAACATATTTTCTTTTAAGATTTAGTATGAATATGTGTTGAATTGTTAGCTTTTCAAGAAGCTATCATTCTCTAGGTTTTGAATTAAGATGCAAAAGTTATGGGCTAGGAAGTAAAGTAGTGAAGAGTTGCCTATGAGTTGAAGAGAGAGAACTTTGACCAAGTGTAAAAGTCGAACATCATCATATTTTGAGTGTTTGTAGATAATTGAGTTAGCTTTTTAAAATTTCTTTACTTTATTTTTTTGGAGTTATGCAATGAAAGTTATGGACTTGGAGGTAGAACAATGAAGAGCTATTTTTGATTTGGAGAGAAGAAACTTTAAATGGCTATAGACGGTGGATAATATGTAATTTTTACTTGAAATTTAGAGGTGTTATAGATTTTTGTGTTAGTTTTTCAAATAGCTATCACACTCTTCATGTGGAGCAAATTTGACACTCAACCAAGTGTCAAACACTTCTTTCAAGGACTTTGAAGGTTTTCATTCAATTTCTACTACCCCCATTTAATTTTTTGGTGTTTTATTTGACTTATAAATACTATATGAGCTTCATACAAATAAAAGAATGACTTGAGGTCTATTATGGATTTATTTATCACTTGATCATGGGGATCCTTCATATCTTGGGTCAATTCTAGTTGCAACTAGAAACCCAGCATTTCCCAATGCAATTCCTCTCTACCTGACACCATGACTTAAACATTGTATAGTGCTTCTCTATGTCTTCTCTAAATGTCCTAATTTGCACAAACTTCCAAGCAAATTTCTTTAGGCTCATTCAATTTTGAGTAGTCTTATCTAAAAAGGACAAAATCTATCACTAGGGTACTTGCCAAGAATGATTTCTCCAATAGGTGCATTCTTCACATTGGTAGTAATTTCAAAATTCATCCTTTGAATACTTTTTGGCCCTGAAATCTTTACACAATTAAATAAATTCCAACAAAATTTTTGTATTGCAACAATCTTTGAGAAATTTAAGCCTCTAAGTGCCTAAATCAAAGACAACAAATATTATAAAATTATTGTAATAAGTAATTGTAATTAATTAACCCCTAAAGGCCCAAGCTGTGTTTTTTGGCAACATAGCGATTTCAAGCAGCTTACTACAAATGGAATTTTTATTTTTGTCTTTGAAATTTTCACACAAAATGTGCCCAAGGAGTATCTTTAAGGCGAAATAATTTTCAGAACTTTTGAATACATGGTTAAAAAGTTATTGCATGATATGTAATTTTAATTCAACGGTAGGCAACCCGGGCAACTCAAAAAACTTCCTGAAAAATCACTTCTTAAAAAAATAAAAATTTTGAAATTGATTCTCTAGATTTATATATATGCTGGAAGCTTTGAATCATTCTATTTTGATTAATGAGATGAAAGTTATGAGGATTTCTAGTTTGCGGGTAGCTATGGAGTCTTTGAAAACCATAGCTACCCACAAACTAGAAATCCTCATAACTTTCATCTCATTAATCAAAATAGAATGATTCAAAGCTTCCAACATATATATAAATCTAGAGAATCAATTTCAAAATTTTTATTTTTTTAAGAAGTGATTTTTCAGGAAGTTTTTTGAGTTGCCTGGGTTGCCTACCATTGAATTAAAATTACATATCATGCAATAACTTTTTAACCATGTATTCAAAAGTTCTGAAAATTATTTCGCCTTAAAGATACTCCTTGGGCACATGTTGTGTGAAAATTTCAAAGACAAAAATAAAAATTCCGTTTGTAGTAAGCTGCTTGAAATCGCTATGTTGCCAAAAAATACAACTTGGGCCTTTAGGGGTTAAGAATATCTATATCATTGATTTCTATAATCTAGAGCATTTCTTCTTCTTTTTGTTGATATAGTACTTAGTTTTCTTGTAAAGCTTTGTCAATGGATACTACAACCATTTCTTTCTACATCCCAAATCCCAAATTCTACTAAATTCTCAAAATATAATTGGTAGAGAGTTGAAAACCAAGACTTTAAGCTTTACACTACATCCCAAGTCTTAAGTCTTGATGCACTTGGAAATGTCTACGTGGTGACACTTTTTGGAAATTTTGGTTCCAAGGAAGTGAGACTTGGAGTCCAAGTTGAGTCTAGCAAAAATTGATACCCCATTCAAGCATTAAGTTCCAACTATAGTTTTCTATATAATAAAAGAAGGATAATCACTAAATCAAGCATTATGTGGGGTTCACTTGATTTTGTGGTCAAATTTATCCATTGTCCATTCCATGTTTAAAGCAAATTTAGAAAGGTGCTCTTATCTTTTAGACCAATTTTTTGACATATATTCACCATGTAGTATTGTATATGAAAAATCTTAGCTTGAAAATTGGAAATTTCGTACTCACACCCATAACCTCAATGGACATCATTTCAGGATAGATGATAGTCTTTCATTGGATGGAGAGGTGCATGTTCTTTTCCATAACATAGGGGTGCTTTAACATTATGATGCACTTCTTTCTAGACCATTGATTAAACCTTGTTGACCAAGATCCTACTATATAACATTGAGGTTATGTCTAGTAACGTGAAAGCAAAGGCTTGTTATGAGAAATAACATCCCTTGCCACTCTCATGGCTCAACATGTTATTTCTCATAATAAGGCTCTACTTTCACATTATCTAGTACATAAAGACCCTAATCCCACATATATTTATTTTAATTCACCCTTAACAATCCAAGAAAGTTGACTTTGAACTAAGACTTCTAGAATTGAGATTAGGGACATAATGTGAAACCACCCTTAAACCCCAATTGCCTAAGTGACCATTTATGGTTGCTCCAAAATTTTATCTCGCTTCTGTATGGGGTAGTTAAATTCCTTTGACCATTCTAAAACTTTTTATAGGTAGTATTGAAAGTTAACTACTAGAAGCTTTTATTTTTCAATAAAAAAATGAATATTTGATTTTTGAGAGGTCCTTGAAGGCATATATGTACCATTAGTAGAAGAGTAAAGCTTACCAATTTTACTTAATTTCCTAGCTTTGAGCAAAGCTTGCCAATTTCACTTGATTTGAGTTCTAAAAAATTGTGCTTATTGATTTGATTAGAAAATGGTCCAATGAAAAGAATAAAGTGTTTCCATAATTTTCAATATTGAAAATTTAAACATGCAAGTGTTGATTTGGAGTAATTTGTAATTTCTACTTGTAAACAAAATGAAAATTTAAACATGCAAGTATAGATGCGGTATTATTTGTAATTTCTACTTGATAACCCCCCCTTGCATTTCAACAATTGTAAGGTATATTGTGTAATGAGTTTGATAGCTCTTCATTTGAATTGAAGTTTTTGGAAGTGTATTTTAGTTTGCTAACACAATCTCTAGTTGTTAATGTCACCTCCAATCCCCCCAAAACTCTTACATGCAAATTTCTCAAACATTGTAAGGTGGGGCAACATATGAAAAATAGGAAATGTAAATTTCTCTTGTTATAATCACAGAACTCCTATGCAGTTTCAATCTCAAAATTTATATGCATGCTAATAAGCAAGCTCTTTAAACATCTATACAGTTAGATTTTAAAAATAAAAACAATTTGCTTCATTGGAGATGACCATGAGACCATGCTTATTTTTCATAGGAAAAACACGTTTGGAAAGGCTCGTAGGTACTTAGGGGTAATAAGTTGAAGTGTAGTTCTCAAAACTTTCATCCGCAGCCATGAGATGGTTGAATTACTTGAATATTTGTAAAGTGAAAATGCAATCATTTAGATAGATTCCAACCAAAAATTCCCAGAAATTGCGTTGCGGGCAGGGTTTTGGGGGGGACGATTTATTGCAGATTCTAAGGCCAACTCGAGGCTCACTGTTTCAATTTTTTATTTTTTATTTCCAGAATTAGTAACCTCAACGAAATTTTCGTCGTCACTGCTTAGGGAAACGAGAAAACTGAAAAAAGAGAAAGCCAGAGGTGGAGAACGCAAACGTGCACCACAGTGACACCATGCGGCCACCATCGCAGCCCACAATCGAGATAATAACAACTTTGCAACTCCCGCAAATCCGCAATAGTTGCGGCATTTGACATTCGTACCCAGAACAACCTAAATTTGGAATCCCCCGTGACCTGCTTTTTTTCTTTCCGGCACACATTCAAATTTTATTCCACCACCGGAAAGGTATATCACGAGGCAAAAGCCACCAGGAGTTGTCGTCACCTGAATTCGGTGGAGGTCCAAGCGCGTTGCCGCAATTCTGACTAGTTCGTGATGTTCAATTCTTGTTCTTCTCGTGCTGAGTATGATGGCGTTCGAGGGTTGGATCCTTTGACTTGCAATACAGCTTGCTGCTGATTACTTAGTCAACTGTGGAGGGATATCGATGCGAAATGCATATGAGAGCCGCGGCACCTTCATTGGTAGCAGTCTGGGTCAGTTGGTGATTTTGAGGTTTTGCTTTCTTTACCTGGATGCGAATGTAGCTAGCGTTGTTGTAGCTCCAGAGATTCTCTGTATTGCTGCATCTCGGCCCTGAGTGGGTGATCTGCATTGGGTTTTTTTGCTGGTAATGGGTGGATCGTCGCCGTCGTTGCATTGTCATGGTGTCGCAGTTTGGGTAGTGGGTATGGAAGAAGTGAGTTGCTGGTTTGCGATTGCCTATGAAGCTTGGGCTGACGTAACGAAGTGTAGTCATCGACGAAGCGGTCGATCAGTTGATGCAGGGCTCTTGCTTGTAAGAGGACGACATTGATGAGATCCCTTGTCAATCTCCTTGCTTGAAGCAGACGTATTTCTGAGGTCAATTCCAGCATCCGGCAATGTAAGTTCTATGGCTCTGCCGTATCGCTGTAACAGGAGCATAAAACAGCGAGGCGTCGCAACAGCATTCAATTTGCTCTTGTGCAGTTGCTTCGTCTTCAGCTTGGCCACCCTCGTGACGTGCCAGGACTTCACATCTACTTTCGCATCACAATCTCCATCTCCATTGCTTCCCACTCAAATTCACTCACGGAGTGGCGTTTCGTCAAGCTCTTCCTCAAGCAGAAACAGAGTTGTGTGTGGCGCTGCGGCTGGAATTTCCGCTTTCCTGCTCCTGCTCCTGCTCGGATTAGTGTTAGGTTTTTGGTGCATGAGAAAGCGTTCAAAGGCAGCCAGTAGCGACGCCATGGTTGAATGTGGTGTCGCAGAGGTTGGCCCTCGTCGCTTCACGTTCAAGGAGCTCTGCTTCGCCACGAAGAATTTCAACCAATCGGAGCTTCTAGGTCAAGGCCGTTCAGGAAGCGTCTACCGCGGCGTCCTCAGCGAGTCGGGCGTGGTGGTCGCGGTGAAAGTGATCCAAGCCGATCGGTCACGCAAATTGGCTGAGAAAGAATTTAGAGTCAAGGTTTCCATCATTAGCCAAATCCGCCACCGAAACTTGGTGCAGCTGCAAGGATGGTGCAACGACAAGAGCATGCTCTGTCTCGTCTACGAATATCTCCCCAACAAAACTCTTGACTCTCTGCTGCGAAACGAAAGGGAAAAAACAGGCGCGACATTGCTCCCTTGGAGCACGCGATTCAACATCTTAACAGGAGTCGCGTCCGCAATAGCTTACCTCCACGAGGAGATCGGGCAGTGCATCCTCCACGGCGACCTAAAACCAGGAAACATCCTCCTGGACCCAAATTTCAACGCACGTCTTGCGGATTTCGGCTTGGCGAGGCTCATCGACCACGCGTCCACAACACTGCTGGGCTACATGGCGCCAGAGCTTCCGCAAACGGGAAGAGCCACCACGCGGACCGACGTGTGGCGCTTCGGCATTCTCGTTTTGGAGGTTTTATGCGGCCGTGACGTCGAAGCCGCGACGCCGCTCTCGCTGCTGGACTGCGTTTGGAGTGCATACGCTGGTGGCGACGTTCTCGCAGTGGCCGACGCGAAGATCAGGGATGACGCGGACGCAGACGCGCGGCAAGGGATGGAGCGGACGCTCAAGCTGGGGCTGCTCTGCGCGCACCCCGACCCCGCGTGCCGCCCCAGCATGCGGTACGCGCGGCGGGTGTTGCTGGGCGACTGTCCACTGCCGCCAGTTCCCGCCGCGAAGCCGGTGGTGCAATACGCGGCGGTTCTTAGTCTTTATCAACACCTTCAGCTGCCGCAAGACGACGGCGACGAGGTTGTGACGAGCTCGGGGTGCATGTGCGTTGCCGACAACAGCTTCTCCAGTCAATCCAAAGCTTTTTTTCGAAGGCAATAGAGGGAACCACGGTAATGTACTAGGTATCCGGTTGTGCAGCAGAGCGATGAGACGGGTTTTGGACATAACCCTCTCGATCTTGTCACTTTCTTTGTCACGTTGCGCAAGGCGGATTGGAGAGTGGGAGTCACGGTTGTTTACCAAGTAACGGGTCGAGTCGCGATGCAACGAGTTCATTATTCGACATAAGTCTTGAATTGTGTCACTTCTGCTGTGACTTGGAGCAACGCTATGGGAAAGAGTGAGGAGGGTTTAGAGTCATAAACCCATCCACCATTCATTTTTTGAGAGAGCCGTAGATCTCGAAGATTTCGATGATGATCTCGATCAAGTTTGCACAAAGAGGTTTCTGTGGAGAATGCATTAGAATGTGTCATGTAACCCACTTCCATATGGTAGGCCAGATGAATAGAACGTGCATTTCCCCTCTGCAATCTTCTTTTTTCCTTCCTCCCCAATATGAATGGGAATGTAACGTCCTTAGAGTTTTGCAGTTGGTGCTTTCAACAAACTTGTTGACGCTCAATCCAATAAGCATAGATGTAAAAGAATGAGAGTAGAAGAAGCTTCTCATGGAGAAGGCGGTGGAGCTTTCACCTAACCTTCCATATTGTGTAATAAGATCGTAGGGATGAAGTGAAAGGGAATACTTTCAACATTCTCTAGTACGTGATACTACGTCCGGGAGCAAATGATCTTCGATTAGCATGATCACTGAGATTTAGGATGGCAGGAACTTACTGAAAAAAATCCTATAGAACATTAAATCGTGAAGTCAAGAAGGTGCATACCTCCTCATTGAATGGTTTCAACGATACCGTATATAGTACAGTACATTGGCCTCACAACCAAGGATGAATCAGCAAAGTCAACACTTCGAACAGTACTCCTGTGAGAGCTAATAAAATTTATGATTGAACTAGCCATATCCAAATTGAATCCTAGTTGAGGCTCTTCTCTTCTGAGCTGCTCAAAGCACAAAGACACGAACAGGGGCCCAAAGAAGTTAGAGCTGTCGTGGCCACAATGCAGAACCCAACAGCTGCTCCAATTCCGAAACCCGGGAATGAAATGTAATCCGAGACCCTAATTTTGTCATGGAGAGAATCCACATTCTCACCAGCACATGGCCTCCGTACCAAGTCCGGAGTCCCTGACAAATAATCGTTGTTAGGAAATGTATCATACTGGCTCCCAGAGGGAATAGCACTGCTAAAATTGTTGACAAACACTATGAATGTGCTCACTGGAGGAAGGGGACCACTGAGATTATTTTGGGACAAGTCAAGAGTTCTACAAGGCCTACAAGCTTCGAATAGCTGTCCGAAAGTTTACTCCAAACTTGTTCTTTGATAAAATCATATACTTGAAACCAACCAGTTCAGCAATCCCTACAGGAATCTCTCCCTGCAATGCATTCGAAGACAGGTCTATAAAGGTTGTTACTTGTATGACGTACAAGGACACTAGTTCAAAGTGTCGAACTCATGCTCTATTTTAACCCTTAAAGGACGGACTAGTGACCGTGGAAATCATGGCTTTTGGAACCATGTGACATCATCTACTTTTGAAAAACCAAAAATAACCATTGGAGGTCAAACTACTGTAGAAGATCTTCCCTTTCCACCCCTAATTCTGAGGATGAATAGTTGCAATTCTGTCCTATACAGGAGAATTCCTTGTCATCCATCATACACAAAATGTCCGTGTCGACATTTAAGGGTTAAAGGAAAAGTTAGAAGTTTTCTTTTGGTGAAGGTGTGTTGTTAATGGATTACACTTTGGACCCATCCAAATTACCAAATTTGGGGGGGATGGAATCCAACATCACAAAGTTTAGAACCTATGGTTTGTCAATAGTTATCATGTGGTTACTATTGTTTCATGGGTTCACACGTTAATATACAATTTGGCGCATCATTACAAGGTATTACTTTACAATTTATCACACCATGACGATGCATTACTTGTAATTGAAAGTCATGCATCATAACAATGCACTAAATTGTACAGTAATGCATTGTAATGATGTGCTACATTATATATTAACATGTGAACCCATGAGACAATAGTAATCATATGATAACTATTGACAAACCGTAGGTTTGAAACTTTGTGATGAATGAGCTTGTTGAAGAACAAATCCAAACACTTGCAAGCTTTTCAAGTTTCCTAACCATGAAAGAATCAATCCTTCAATCTCTTCCGTGGGAAAACAAAAGGACTCGAAGCTCAAAGAGATGAAAGTCATTCACTTGGGCAGGGAATCCTCTAGAAAAGTTGTTTTGGCTGAAATCTACAAGCTCAAGGCTAGAGTTGATGCTTCCAAAAGAAAGAGGAATCCCTCATGGCCTCCTACTAGTTTGTTGCCTGTCGTAGAAAAATATTTCAAACTTGACTACCTGGTGAAGTCCACAGGTAAAGATCCAGATAAACTGTTTTATTTGACCAGAAGAGTTTCACACTAGTTAAGACTTGATGAAGCAGCAGTATCGTCATTGAGCGTAATGCTTAATAAATCCAAAGTCACTAGACTAGTAAAGTTTCCCAGAAACTTTGGAATACCTCTTGTGAAGTAAGGTAAACCTACCTATGACAGGCAAATCCCCCATGACATGCACCTAGGAAAGGACCCATTAGAGTCTTACAACAATTTATGATAGACTTTCTCTAATAAATAAGATTAGGACTATATTGGGTTGATTAGTGACCGAAATCAATGGCTTGGGTGATGGTGATGGAGTTATTAGTGTGTGTTTTAGGAACTTCTAGCTTTTCAGTGCAAATTCATCAAAGCAAGTGATTTTTTTAATTCTTCATGTTCTGACCATGTTAGGAAATATTGTACTCATGGTAGGAAATATTCTGAGTGCTTTAAGTGGTAGGATGGCCATCATGCATACACTTTCTATTGGTTTTGGGGTAGTCTACATACTCTTTTGGGCCAATTGGTAATCACACTTCAGAAATTCATAAGAAATTCATACTTCGTCAGAAAAATAAAATTTCAATTGATCTCTTCTTTTCTCACAGTTATCTTTGTATGGAAAAAACTCTGAATTTTTTTACTAATTATAGCAGGGCAAAACACTCATTCTGCCTGTCATAGGCAGGTTTACCTTAATTGCTTGACACGTCAAACTGATTCAAAGATACGCACCCTCCCAAATCGTCAGGAACGGTACCATTCAATCCATTTGTGGACAGGTCAAGGCGTCAAGCTCTTGAAGCTTGGTCAAGTTGCCCGGGCCGAGTGGCAGGTTGCCAGTAAGGTACGGGTTTGTGAGAGCCGCAGAGTGTCCAGGTGCTCAAGATTTCCAAGTACTGTCGGTATTCCTCCAGTGAACGAAATCATCGGAATCTCAATGCCAGAGAGTTTCACCGTCGTGGCATGTTTCGATTGGTTAAGGAGAGGCAGATTAAGGCTGATAATGCTCATTGCTTCCTTGTGCAAATTTTTAATAAGGTGAGTGTGAAGTAGAAATTTCATTGGTTTGGCAATGAGAGAAATCTCTATTACTATCAACTAGTATTAACCCTTTTTGCACTTATCGGCTTGTAATGGCCTACGGTTCAGGAAGTGTTCAAATTTTGATACCCTATTTGATGCCAAGTGTGATTGAGTAGAACTACAATATTGGGGGCATAGAGCTAGAGAATTTTTAGGAGGAAAAAAAATGTCAAAATGAACAATCCTTACCCACGGGAATATGCATTTTGGTGTATTTAAGCTGATATAGCGCATTCTACTAAGACTTCTCTATGAAAAGATGGTGGGGTGGGTACGTATTTCCACCATGTTATGTGGAACTGGCCTAGCCGATGTTTTGGCAGTTGGGGTATGTCTGTTGGTAGTAGAGTACGATGGAAATGTTATCATGATGTGGGTCGTCTAGTATTTGAAGTTGACATCTTCATTAGTTTCAAAAATGTTGTTAGTGTTGGGCATCTTTAGTGTTGTTAGTATTATAAGTTGTTAGTTGTTAGTATTGTGTGTAAGGAGGTTGTTGTTATTGACCATTTAATTGCTGGTTGATAACCCGTTTGTTAGTAGTTGACACTAGGGTAGTGGAGTTAGAGTTAGGGTTAGCCATCGGCTAGCCGTCAGGGTTTGTGGAGGGTACTTAAGGCAAGGGTTGGTCCCTTGCTCTCTCTCTCTCTTGTCTTTGTTTTTTTGTTTTGAGTAGAAGGAGGGGAGGGGGAGACTTGAGGATGGAGATTTGTTTGTTGTGAAGATTTATTTGAAGTAAAATATTAATTTGAGGGACTTTTGTGTTGCATTTGGTAAAAGTATTGGAGGGATTCAAAATTTTAGATCTGAGTTTTTAAAGAGTTGATACTTAATGAGGCCAAGTTTCAAATCTAGATCTATTATGGACAAAAAGTTATGAGGGTTTGAAGTGGAGAGGTTTGGATTTCAAGGTAGCCAAGGAGGGTGTATTGAAGAGCATGTATCTTTTTGACATTTTATGTTTTGACAATGAAACTTGGAGGTTACTTTTTTTATCTTATCTACTCCTTTGTGTCAAAGTTTTAGCTTCAAGAGACTCTAGATCTATGAGTTATGCATAAAACACAACCGGGGTATGAAAGTAGTGAAGGGTTGGAAAGTCAGTAGTAGTAAAATGTCCACCAAAGTTAGACAGTATCTTGGATTAAGTTGAAACTTGGTATGTGATCTTTTGGGTAGTTGATTTACATTGTATCAAAGTTTCAAAATTTTTGAAGCTACTATCCATATTTTATAGTAGATCAAAGTTAGATATGGCAATTTCTAGGGTATTGAGGGAATCATAGGGTAAGGATTTGGGGAAAATGGGGTTTTGAGGGTAGATTTATGAATATTTAGGGTGCTTAGGGGTATCTTACTTATATGCAAGTATTACCACAGCAAAGGCCCGATGCTATTCCAAACACGTTCACAAAACTTTGTAACAACGTTTTATTATATTCTTCAATTGAACTCTGGCAGTCTCTGAAATATTACTTTTTAATGTAGCCCCGAGTCCCAATTATCCCACCCTATCAATTGCATAGGGCATCCTTCATGTACCCTTCTAAATTAGACCGGTTGAACCTCTTGATATGTGACTAGGAAATTGGATCATCATTGCACTCCCTGCACAACAAACACGACCTGCCATGCATGGCACCCCAGAAATCTCCTAGCAAAAGCAACCGAGCCAAATAACCTACAGCCCACCTCAGAAACTTATTGTGATTTCTACTGTTTCATTGTTTGCAATACTAAAATTATACCAGAAATTACCCTAATATCCCAATAGCTCTAAAGATTGTCAAAATTAGAGGTGATCACCCTCTCTCCCCATAGTATGTTCACTAAAATTCTTAGCTTCATACAACACTTTGGGAGGAACTTATGGCCCAATGTATTCATTTGCCTCTTTTGTATACTACACGTATCTTTCCTGCCAACCTGCATTAGGGGTTAACTTAGTGAATGTGAATCCACTGTGCATAATTGAAATGCAAGAGAGTTTCATTGTAGTGGCATGTTTTGATTGGTTAAGCAATCAAAGAAGTCAAATAGCTCAATTCTCCTACATTGAGATTATGTCTAGCAGTAAGTGCAAAGTAGGCCAAGTCATAAAAAATATTTGCAGTGGATACCAACCTCATTGCCTACAACTCGATAGGTTCTAATTGGCAATTATTTTTTTTATAGTTTAGTCTGCTTTGTAGTTGCCTAGTCCATAATGCTCAATTTGGTAAGGCTTGTTAGCATTCCTAAAGTACGTGGAATGGAACCAATCAATTTGTTGAGACTCCAACTAAGATCCAACCTTGTAAGGGCCACTTTACATCTAGAGATCGGGTCAATTCTCCTTGAGATTGATTGTACAAAATTTCAACCTTGTTTATGCTCAAGGCCTCCTCAACTACTCATTAAAATAAGATTATAGGGGAGGCCACTTATCCCATATGTAAAGACCTTGAGACTAAGAAGTTGGGCTAATTTAGTAAAATCTAAAAAAATTCAACCCCCCTTTTTCTCTCTCTTTCAAAGTTGCTTTATACCTAAAGGCCAAACCAATAACCCCTAAGACCAATTGCTCAAAATCCAATGGATTTGATTTGTTGAAAAAATAATATTTTTGAAATAAGTTTTTTTAATTGAAATCTGATGGGGTCATTGCAAGAAAGACCATCCATTTTTTGTAACGTTTTGCACAATACTCATGATTTTTTCGGGAGTATTGTATAATTAGAAAAATAATTTTTTAAAAATGTAAAAAATAATTTTAATGTATACAACTTTAAGAAGATGGTACCCTAGGAAGGAAAAGCATAGAAAAATTCTCTAAGTAGGAGAACTAGAAAAGTGCAAAATCTCATGAAAATAGGTACTTTCACATTTTAATTTGTAAAAAATAGGAAAAACAATTTTCAAAGAAACTAAAAATTTTCCATTTGGGAAGACTTCATGGTGAAGATATTTCACCAAGAGAATGATCTTGAAACCATTTTCAATGTTTAGAACTACTTGTGCAAGGGAGCCTTGTTTGCATGAATGTAGAGGATATAAAATAATGTTTTTAAAATTTATCTTTGGTAGACACATGCTTGACTAGTCACTAGTGTGGGAATAGACCACAAAAATTTCATCTCTATATCATTAATTTTGGGTACTCCCCAATACTAAAAAACCCTAAATCACAAAGTGTGACAAATTAGCTAAATTAAAATTTAATTATAAATTGATTTTTGAAAATTTCTGAAAAATGAGTTATCTTATTACTATCAAGTTACCCATCTCCAACAAAAATTTCAAGTCAATGGGGTTCATACTTCAAAAGTTATAGCACAAAACAACTCCATCATTCCAAGTGTGACACAAAATAGTACTGGTCTTTCTTGCAATCACTCAACATTGGCCCCAAGGCCAAGAATTAGCCTCCAATTCTTGGTGCACCCAATTCATTGAGCTTGGGCCATGTTAGATCATGCCTTTTTTGAATGAAAATTCATTCCACCATTTTGAGGTTTTTTGGTAAAACATTGTGAAAGAACTTTAGGGGTTAAATGTCCAAATACTATTCTAGATTGATTTCTCTTTTTATGCATTTTCGGACATTGAAATAATAAACTATGAATTTTGAAACCGATGAGAACATTTGAATCCAAAAAGGCCCCTAGACTTTGAATTCATGAATATAGGTTGTACATTTTTGGCAAGAATATGTAGGAGTTCATTCTAAAAAGAGTTAAAACTCAAGGCAAAATTAGGTGAAATTTCTCTATTAGGGCCATCCATAAATGGTAGATAGTAGGGAGTGATCTCAAATCCTTGGAGGCAACATTATGGACTTTAACATTCGCACATGTACTACTATATATGGTGCACCCCATATGAGGTGGAATATGAGGTGGCAATCCATAATACTTTATAGTAATATTGGGAATGCTATATATTAGTAGCAATTTGTGAAAATGTACATTTCAAAAAAGGTGGGGCTGTGGTATGGAGGAGGAGCGTTGAGGTTGTGATCAAGATATCATTGGCAAAAACTCTACAATACATGCAAGCATGCTCCACCACTCCTCAATCCTAATGCTTTAGTGACTTCAAAGTACTTAGTTAAAGTGAGTATTTAGCACTAGAAGTTAAAAAGTAAATCAAAAGAAATGGCCCCTCTATTTTGTTATATTCTTTTAGTTCCACTTCCTTGTGAAAACAAAGTGCTTATTTTTATGTGGTCATTGCTTGCTCCAAAATCTAAACAATTCATAGTGCTATGAGGAATTCGACAATGTACCTCCACTTCCCCTAGTATACCACTCCTCCCCTAATTTACTCTAGTGAGTGTAGCCAAAGGTCAAATTGTAGTCAAATACCAAACCATTGACAAATCATAGTCCAATGAGATCATTAAATAGTCCTTAGAGTTGGAATTTGCCTCACATATCTCTTTTGACAAAGACAAAGAATACTTCAAAACTACATTGTTTTGATATTTTTAGTTCACAAATTGGTTTTGAAACATTTTGTCAACTACATTTGGATGTACAAACAAATTGTTTGTACACTATAATAGTATAATTTGTAAAAACAACAAAGCCGACACAAAGTATTAGGATTGGCTTACATCAAGGCCAGATTACAAAAGCCCTTCAAAGTTGGTGAAGAGATAGGCATTGTCTAAGTTGGGTTATACTTTAGCCAAGGCCCATGCCATTTTTCATGGATGAGAAGTCCACTTGGAGTCCTACATGGCCAAAGTAGATTATGTTTTTCTAGTTTCTAAGATCTTTTTTCTTACCCACCTTTTTGAGGAAGGCCTAACAATTTCCAAGAGACCATGGCAAGCTCAAACCTCACAACCATAGATTTTGTCTATTTAATTCATCTTGCTCTTGACAATGTTGAATCTAATAATAAATAGATATGGCACGGCCATGGTCTCTCTAAGGTTTACACCAAACCATACAAAGTGCCACTACTATTTTTTATTGTGGACTCTGACTTTGCATAGTCACGTCTTAACAAAGTGAGGTACCCTGAAGTACTTTTGGCCTTGGTGTAAACTAGCCCTTAAATTATTGTGAGTCTTAAGTTACTCACAATAAATTGTATCCATGAAAGTAGGCCCAACTAATGTGGCCTGACGCAACCCTTAGCTTGGACCATCGGACCCAACCAAGGGCATGGGTCACATGACCAAAACCCCATAGGACCACAACCTTGAAGGACTGTGACCCTGACAAAAGTGAGGAAGACGATGACCACCCACATCCTTCCTAGGGCAACGGGCTTAGGGCAGTGGGTTACAGTTCTAGGGTCTTCTTTTAAACTATAAACTAACTCACGTATCCCATATTGTTTATTTACCCTCCTACCACCCAAAATGTATATAAAGAGTTGTCTCTTCAAATCAAATCACAAACTATATATGGCTTTTGATGAAAAGTGAGGTAAATGTAACATCCTGCCATATCAATGTGGGCCTATTTAAAATGGATAATATAATGTCTTGCAAAGAAATATAACATCTTGAATTTTTTTTTCAAGTTTTACTAAAACATCATTTTTTGGCACAATTCAAACAACATTTTTTGAAGTTCAAAAAGGACATAAAATTCAATCCCCTTCCAAATGAAATTTTTGATAACTTGAAAATAGCTAAAGTGTCCATTCTGTGCAAGACCCTTAGAACAATGAAATTGTCATAAAGTACAAGGTTAGAAGACAAACATGGGCTGAATTTTATGTCCTTTTTGAACTTCAAAAAATATTGTTTGAGTTGTGCCAAAAAATGATGTTTTAGTAGAACTTGAAAAAATTCTGAGGATATTATATTTCTTTATAGGACATTATATTATCCATTTCAAATGGGCCCACATTGATGTTTCATGATGTTACATGTACCTCACTTTTCTTCAAAAGCCATTCATGGTTTGTGTTTAGATTTGAAGAGACAACTCTTTATATACATTTGGGATGGTTGGAGGGAAAACAAACAATGTGGGATATGTGAATTAGTTTATAGTTTAAAAGAAGACCCTACGGAACGCTAACCTACTTCCCTAAATCCAAAATATGCCACCCTAGGAAGGATGTGGGTAGTCATCATCCTCCTCACTTTCATGAGGGTTGTGGTCCTGCAAAGTTGCAGTCTTGTGGTCTTGTAACCCATGCCCTCAACTGGGTCCGATGGTCTAGGCTAGGAACTATGTTAGGCCACATCAACTAGGCCCACTTTTGTGGGTACGATATAACGTCTTGCACTTGTCACCACCAAAGTCAAAGCCACAAGCGTTGTCAAAATAACCAACTTCAACACCCATAGCTTCAAGTGGGTCCGATGGTCCAAGCTAGAGACTATGTTAGGCCACATCAACTAGGCCCACTTTTGTGGGTACGATATAACGTCATGCACTTGTCACCACCAAAGTCAAAGCCACAAGCGTTGTCAGAAGAACCAACTTCAACACCCATACCCTCAAGTGGGTTTGATGGTCCAGGCTAGGAACTATGTTAGGCCACATCAACTAGTCCCACTTTTGTAGGTACGATATAACGTCTTGCACTCGTCACCACCAAAGTCAAAGCCATGAGCATTGTCAGAAGAACCAACTTCAATACCCTACACCCTCAAGTGGGTTTGATGGTCCAGGCTAGGGACTATGTTAGGCCACATCAACTAGGCCCACTTTTGTTGGCACAATATAACGTCTTGCACTCGTCACCACCAAAGTCAAAGCCGCAAGCATTGTCCGAAGAACCAACTTCAACACATTATCCAGTAGCAGCAGGGCAGCTCACTGCGTGATTCCAAAGCAGCGTCCCTACTCTGTTGTCCTTGTCGTGTTGTTCCTGGCCAGGCCACTTGTATCATTCCTTCTTTGCAATGAAATTCGGTTTCATTTGTGTCAAACCCCCCCCCAAAAAACAAAGCAGCGTCCCTAATTGCTGGAAGTCAAGGATTTAAGTTAACTTAAGTTATAACTTAAGCAAGGCGCCAGGCCAATTTTCCACTGAATGTGTGCCCCAAAGTAGAAAAATGTTCACCTGAAGCTTCTTCCCGGCTTCCCATGTACTTGCTCTTCCCACTTTACCGACATCTCAGACGTCCCACAGACCGAGTCAATGCGCCTTGTGTCTTCAAAACCAGTGAAAGGCAAAACGAAAAATCATTGAGTTTCAAAACGACAGGAATCAAAGGTGAAAGTGCTCCTTTAATTATTTCACGGAAACTTTCAAAGAATACAGTAACATTATCAGGATGATCACCCATTTCCGACCACTTAACCCTGTAAGGACGGGCTGGTCACCGTGGGAATCTTCTTTTCTGAAACAGTGTGAATCATCTATTTTAAAATAAACAAAAGTAATCATTGCAGGTTATACTATTGTGCAAGACCTCCCCCATTTTACAAAAGATTCCAAGGATGAACAATCACACTTCATCAGGAAAGTGCCCCCCCCACACTCGAGTAGTACTATTGCAGTAGTGCTGGAAGAGTTGTCCAGGTTAAGATTTTTGCAATACTGCATGCATGCAGGACTGCATTTATATGAATATTATAATTATTTTTTGGAATTGTCCTAAAATTGTGTGTATATTGTTTTAATACCACATGAGTAAATTGTATAGTATTTATTGTTTGAATACAATACAACCCCAACAACAAATGATAAGTTGCTATATTAGTACTTTAGCAGTACTACATAAGTACTATTGGAGTAGCAATGCCATATATGACAATGTTTATACTTTTGCAGTACTTCATTTTAATAATATAGTACACATATTGATGCAGTACTGCAAAATAGTGTCATGTATTATATTTTAACAGTACAACATTAATTTTAATACAATTTACACTAGTAATCCCTAAATGTCGTGTTTAATTTTCGAAATTGACAATTTTAGAGAAATATTTATTTAGTGCTATTTGGAAAGATATTTTGGAATTAATATACAAATTGATAAGAGTTGTGGACCCAACAAAGAGTTGTAGATTTCATTCGTGCAGTTTGATTCACCACTATAGTGCTATCACCAATATTTTGTATGAATTTTGAAAGGAAAATTTCAAAATTACTTCAAAATTTGATATCAAGGTAAAATATTACTTTTTCCAAATTTCAAAGTAGAATTTGTTGGAATGGATTTTGAAGAAGGTTCTTTTGACATGGTCATTTTTTGAAATTCTTGTGTTCTTAAAATCTTTGACCTCATCTTGGTGAATCCACTTTTGAAGTACGATGAATGTTGTTTTGGCTTGGTCAAGCACTTGACATAGTTGCACAGTGGTAATTTCAGAAAATTACATACTCTACTAACACCAAATCCAACCCTTAGAAAGAACAACTTGATAGTGTATTGTAGTGACTCTACAAACTAGAAGAACTTCCATCCCAATAATTAGAATGATGAAATTGTAGTTTCAATGAATTCATCTTCCAGAGAATGGACATTGGAGCGCTCTATCCAGGGTTAATATGGCTAAAATACAATTTTGAATGAAATTCATTATGGAAGCATATGAATATCCACTAAGTGACCGACTAACATGCACTTGAATGGAAGTGGGTAGCATTGGATGAAATTACTGATCAACTAATGGATGAGTGCTTCAGAGTTTTCATTCAAAAAAATTTCAATTTCAATTTCAATTCAAAACTAACATTTCTTAAACATGAGAGGATAATGATTTCTTTCTCTTTTCTTTGAAAAGAGTAATAATGAAATTTATAGAATTTTGTAGAACAATTGTTCACGAGAAACTAATATTAAAAAAACTTATAAATACTCTTCAAGTTGACCATTGACAATTAGACAATTTAGAGTGCTAAAAATTATATTCACCAAATAGCACAAGAGTTCATAGTGAGGCATATAGCTCGTATCCAATGAAAATAAAGTCAACTAGACCTTTGGACATATAGGCCCCAAATTGGGAAGGTGACTTTTCCCAAGTGAGGAATCCTATCAAATTGCCTTTCCTAAAACTGGTTGATTAGTTCTTTTATAAATCCAAAATATTCACCTTTCCAATTCTCACATAATATTTACATATCTATTTGACATACTAATGGAAATTGAACTAATTTCAACCTCTATTCACACTTCAAAAGACAATTTGACAAAAATTAAAGAAAAATGGTGATTATAATTTTTATCATGAATTGCAAATGAAATGATTGGATTCTACTTTTTCAAGATGAAAACATGATGGATTTTGTAATAGGAGTCATGATAGGGGTTGTGACACTCATAGGTAATATAATTGATATATTTCATACACTTATCAAATTTTACATACATGTTTTTGTGATTTTAAAATAAATTATGAATATTGTAAACATTTGAAGTCCTATTTTAGTTGATAATTTTTCACTCAATAAAATTTCAAAATTTGTGAAACTCCTACTATAAAATTCTATAAAGAATTTTCGTTATGCTTATTAAACAATCTTGATAAAAACTTTACTTGTACTAAAAGGTTTTTTTACTGATAAATTTGATTAATTATTTAAAAATTAAATAAATATATTTTATGCAAGTATGTTACTTGGACCACAACATGTCTTGACCAAATTTTGTTGACATTTTTAAATCGCTCAATCAGCTATGGCAATTTTGTAAAGTTTTAGAGAGCACAGTAATTTGAAATGCTTTAATCTCATAATAAAAATTTTAATATATTTTCAAATTAAATATTAAAAAATTATTTTTCATTTTAAGAGGAAATTGATAATAATTTGTAATGGGGGAAAATTTTATTTTATTTATGTATCAATTTAAAATCTGAAATTTTTAGTTTTTGTTCTTATGGTATAACTTGTGGTAGTTTTTGGTGTTGTAGGTGACTATTCAAAGCCCAAACAAAGATGACAGGGTAGAAGTAAATGACTCCATAACATCATTTTCTTAACCATTTGTAATAATCTTTGGAGTTGCAAACTATACATCTTTATGATCACACCCATAAAATATTGAGTCTAAAGGTATCCAATTAGTCTAATGCAATATATGTTCTATTAATTATTAAACACTTGCAGTAAGTTAGAAAAAAACACCATATTGAAATTTGAGTTGGATTGAAAGGTTATTTCTATTTTAATCTTGCAATCAATGTTTTCATACTATAATTTTAAGAGATCTAATATCTTGAATATATTTGAATAGTTGAACGAGAAGATTAGAATATTGGATTTATCAATAAAAAAAACAAGAAGACCTCTAAGGAAGAATATAACTAAAGGTTGCTAATGGTATAAACATTTTTATCCTAAAATGGATGTTTATAGTCTGCATGGAGATGATGTCTTGAAAATAATATTGCATGAAGTATTTTTAGTCCTCAAATATAGCGTGGACTATATATTGTAAGGGATTTAAATTGGGACAACATATAAAGTGTCTATTCACCTAGGTGTACTACCTACACTTCATCTTTGATATTCCATATTTTGTGATTAACTAAGATTGTACTTAAAATATTACCTTTTGGTGTGCCAAAAAATCTAGGCAAGATCTTGACAAGTTGGTATAGAATTTAGTCCTAACCTCAACCATCCATCATGAGAGTGTTGAATGAATTTAGGGACTAAATTCCTATTTAGGAATCTACAATTGAATCAAATTCATAAGAACAAGACAACTAAGAGGAGTCACAATAGGGAAAATTCATTCCTCCAATTCATCAAGGAATGCGAATGGAAGGAGATGAGTGGATAACCAAAAATCCTTCGCCTAACTAATTGAAGAATCTTGTACACACTTTTTGAGATGAGTAAGGTGTCTCCCAACTTTCTTATGTTACTAAAAATATTGTGACATTAAATAGGGGGAATTACAATGGCATTGAGAATTGTGTGCTCCATTCCCTAAGACTACAATAACTCTTAGCTCCATTTAATCAATCAAAAAACATGACATCATAGTTAATCATGACCATGTCAAAATGTAATTTGGGTGTTATATAGTTAAAAAAGGCCCTTGATGAGCCAATCAGAGTGAAGAAATGTAGGCTTCAACAAGTTTGGGAAGATGACCCACACTAGGCAAGAAAAAGACATCTCTCAATAATCAAATGAAACCTTTTTCTGCCTTCTATTTGGGTGTGCCACGTGAGAATCTGAAATCTAATCGAGCCACTATGTGCACGCCACCTGGAAATTCTATGGTGAGAACACGTTCCAATGGAGAGAACTTCATCTCCCTCTTCTCACAGATTCTTCTATTGCCTCATAAGTATCGCCTCAGTCTACCGAGGCGGCCTTTTCCTCATCATTAGTAGTCTATCAATGTGGTCCTACGGAGAAGCAATTGCACAGCATTCCAATTAGCCCCAATTGTGGATAGCTATGTACATTATCGGGTACCTTTCGTTACAATCTGTCGAACAAACCCTCTTCCTTGCTTCAAGGCTCTCGAAAACAACTATTCACTAAAACCCTAATGGTTCCATTGAGCTTGAGCAAAACTCTCGCTTGTGATTGATTTTGCAATTGGAAGTGATTCTTAGTGAGAAGAGCGAAGTGTAAAAGTGTGGAGGGAGAGGATGAGCTAGGGCTGTGGACATGATAAAATTTAACTGCAGTGATGCCCAATTGGGGCAGTGTGGCGCCAATTCTTAGTACTTTCATTTTTGGTCCTTTGTGTTGGTTGTGAGCACGCAATGTAAGAGGTTTTGTATTTGTGTTTTCTATATAATGGAGGGCTTTCTCTTGGGCTTTTGCTTTAGTTTTTGAGCTCATTTATATACCTTCCTTAATCAGCATCGTGCTGCTATGATTATTTTCGTTTCTCGGAACGGCTCCGAAAATTTAGCAATGTAGAGGTGATGGTTCATATCGCTTAAAATTTCATGTTATCTTTTGTATTAGTTTATTATAAATGTACTTGAGTTTTTTGAAATATTTTGATTAAGTGGGAGATCTATTTTTCAATGGTCTTCCTTGGAGTAATTTTAGCCTAGGTTTTATATGTTTTCACATCTAATGCTGGTAATATATCTATTTTTTTTCTTTCTTCAGATTCATTGTGTTTTGAGCTGGACATTTGCATTCCTTCTTTAATCGCTTCTTGATGCGAAGTCATGAAAGTTGGACACAGCTCTAGTGGACACATTTTTTGAGTTATAAGTCGTATTGTGCGTGTAGAATGGGGATTTGCAAATGTTTTGATGTAGGAGGTACATTGCTCGGAATTCACTACAAGCAGAGGATTGTCGCTGCGGATGAGTGGCTTATAGTGTCCGATCTTATATTTGGTTGAGGTTTTGCTGGTCTGGAGTTAGCTTAGTTAGTTTAAAAAATCCGAATTTATTGCAGGATATTGTACAACCTTCCACAAGATGACTTGTATAGTGCGGTGTAGGTTGTATATGATTATTTCAAATTTGACGTAGGGTAGTAGGATTCCTTGGTTTGATTGCTGGAGGTAATTTGAATCCTGTTGTTTTGAGTTTTGATTTCGAAGGGCATTGGTTTGCAACATCTTATTTACAAGTTGGCGATGCCTCACTTTCGAAAAGAGATTATACGATTGCGCTTAGACAATACATCAAATTCATTGGTGAGCAGAATTTCTGAGCTACAAAGAGATTTGTACTTTGTTCTGATTTGGGTTTATGAGAGTGGTGAAAGATGAGCTTTCCTACTTCATTTGTTGTATTAGCTTGTAGGCTATTCACCAACTGATATTGCAAATTCAATGCACTGTTTGGCTTTGTAGAGTTGGATTCGGTAGTGCCATTAGGGTTTACGAAGAGGTCAGCTGTCTACTTATAGTAATAGAAGTACGGAGAAGCTTTGACAAATGTAGATAATGCTCTATTTGTAGACCCGACATTCTTACAAGGCAACTTGAATAGAGGGCAACTTTTGCATCAAATGTGCCAATAAGCGGCTGATGCTATGTTTGGTCACTGGTGACTGTGCCTTTGATCTTGATTTCAAAGGGGTTGGAGCTTCTCGTGGATTTTACTCTGATCTCTGGTACATCTTACAGCGTGCACTTTTAAGGATGCAAACAAAGATTTTCAGTTGGTTTTGGAGTTGAAATTTGAGCAATCAAGTGGGCAAAAAGAGCTGAAGTAGTTTGCCCATGCTAGAGCTTTGCTAGAATAGGTGACTTAGGGTTTGATTGTGTGTAGAAAATCTGATCAATGTATATGGCAAACCTCCTTCCAAGAAAATGTAGCGGAGTTTGCACGGAATTACTGTGATCGCCATTTGCCGCTGTCAGGCCTGGGTGACTACAAGGTATTTCACGATCAGTTTGAATTCATTAATGTTGCCTCATGTTTTTTCAAAAGTTTTGAGTAGCTAAGATGGGGATTGTCTTTTGTCCTATTTTTTACTAATTCTTTACATGCGATGTTCTTTTGTAAGTTTGATGGTATAGAACTTGGCCCCATCTAAACTGTACTTTTCACAATATGATCAACCAGATTGGTCGTTAAGAACCATGAATCCTTGGTCTTTTAGGAGTTAATGCTAAATCTGGTCAAAGTTGTTTGGACCAGGTTAGCTCTAACACTGGCCGCATCCATTTATTTCTCAAGTCAAATGGTGAAAATGCTGGACCTACATCACTTCAAGCAAACTTCAAACCAAAGGACCTAACACACTTCACAAAAAGTGGCATGTGTGCATGAGGAGCTCTTCCTGCTTGTTTAGCACACATTGGAGAATTTTTAGACCTTGTGTATTGCGTTCCATGCAAGAGTGACAGCTGACAGCTGAGTAGCATCGGTGTCACTCATCTGAGAAGTTGCAACTCCAAAAAAGCTTGCAAAGAACCATAAAAAATCTGCAAGAGCACACCAACAAAATGAAACGAAGGTGGACAATTGTCACTAAGGTAAAGAAATTGCAGCATGTGATTACTGTACGAGTTTAGTCTAGGTAGAATCTACTTGTTATTGTGAAACTCTTAAATTTAAAAGCCACTGTCTATGAGCAAATTCAATTGAATTACTTTGCTACTTTGAAGAAGTAAAATATATTGCAATAACGAATTAACTTGCTTTCTATGGTAAGGTGATTCTAGTGTCGATTTAATAGACACAAGTGAAGATGAAGATGACCAAGATCTTCTCAATATAAAAGTTGCTGGTAGTGCATATTCAAACTCAAAAGTCACTGAAGTTCTTACAGATCTGCCGATGCATTTTAGTTTTAGTGGGAGATGGGTTTGTGGAATTTTATCTACCAATTATCATGACTTTGTTTGAAGTTTTTCCCCAAACCTTTCATTTGCTCATTCATACCAGAAGATTGTAATCGTTTCCTAGAGGAAAATTCATGGAATGTGTTTAGATCGAATTGAGTATGTTTGTCATTTGGAGCATCTTTCGAAGTTCATGTATGATTTATGAACTACGAAGTTCCACCCTCATATGTCTATACTAGTATTTGAAGAATACTATATCAGTGTTATATGTATTGCCTTATATGATATGATAATGTATTGGATTTGTAATAATTGATGAAAAAAGATGTATGGCATAGGATACTAATAATAGAAGTAAATTTGAATTGTAGTAGTATTGCATTAGTATTGTTATACAATTGTTTTGACATTGCTTTTGTGTCAAAAATAATACAAATGCAATATTTTTATAGCACAAATATGGTATTTAAAATTCTATTACAATACAATATACATATAGCTAGTTTGTATATTTAGAGTCATGTTGTTTGTAGATAATAGTATTATATATTAGTATTATAATAGTATTTTTTTTAGATAAATGATGTATTGATTAAGCGTCATAATGTTGTACTGCAAATGGACTACAACAGAAATATTCATGTAGTATTATTCAAACACAGTATTGCAAAAGGACAATTTGGGTACTCTATTGTTAACACACTTCAGCTCATACTTTTGCAGTACTGCAATAGTATCAAAGAAGTGAGTTTCAATTTCCTGATGTCACTTCTACGAACCCCGTAGCTTTTCATTACTTGAAATAGGGACAAGTCATGGGGTTGACTTGGATACTAACACTAGATCATTTTCAGTGAGAAGGGATACAGCTCTGAATCTCCTCAAAGAAAAAAGGACAGGGTCGTTCATCTGCATGTTTTCTTTGGCACATCAATCTTTTCTACACCGAAGAGGGGTATTAATGGATCCATACTAATTAATTGACATGCCACACCATATAAATATCTTCCTTCACTATACATCAGTAGTTGTTGAAGTGTCTTAGCGATGTACATCATGCTTCAAACATCTACAGTTTTCCACAATCAGTCCCTTTAATTTTTTGGTCCTCCTAATACCCCTATTTAGTGTAGATTGAAATTCGATTCAGTTTGTGCCCTACAAAGCAAAAATAGAAAGCTGAAGTGAAAGTGAGTATGTGTCGGCAACAACTTGTTAGAACTCTGCAAAATTAACACGTGGATCCATTCTTCTAGGAGCTTCGAACTCCCCAGAAATTATCAACGGTTTCCTAAGTGAGCACGTCGGTTATTACTAAAGGAGATCTCCCATTTCCGACCAGCCTCCCAACTGGCAGCTTAGGTTGATGAATTTCCAATCAACTATGGTGTAGGTGACAGCTCATGTAGAGTAGGAACAACAATAGAAGCAACGAAAATGTCCGGGAGGTGAACATTGAAAGCATCCAATGATCACAACATGTACATTGAAGGCCACAACAATCACTTACATTGGTTTTCTAACCAGCCTATGGTTGGGAATAGGTTTGCCTACATATCATATTTTTCCTCAAAAACAAAACTACAATAAATGATATGTAGGCAAACCTATTCCCAACCATGTGGATTCACCAAGATGAGGTCAAAGATTTTAAGAACACAAGAATTTCAAAAAATGACCATGTCAAAAGAACCTTCTTCAAAATCCATTCCAACAAATTCTACTTTGAAATTTGGAAAAAGTAATATTTTACCTTGATATCAAATTTTGAAATTTTCCTTTCAAAATTCATACAAAGTATTGGTGATAGCACTGTAGTGGTGAATCAAACTGCACGAATGAAATCTACAACTCTTAGTGGGGTTCACAACTTTTATCAATTTGTATATTAATTCCAAAATATCTTTCCAAATAGCACTAAATAAATATTTCTCTAAAATTGTCAATTTCGAAAATTAAACACGACATTTAGGGATTACTAGTGTAAATTGTATTAAAATTAATGTTGTACTATTAAAATATAATACATGACACTATTTTGCAATACTGCATCAATATGTGTACTATATTATTAAAATGAAGTACTGCAAAAGTATAAACATTGTCATATATGGCATTGCTACTCCAATAGTACTTATGTAGTACTGCTAAAGTACTAATATAGCAACTTATCATTTGTTGTTGGGGTTGTATTGTATTCAAACAATAAGTACTATACAATTTACTCATGTGGTATTAAAACAATATACACACAATATTAGGACAATTCCAAAAAATAATTATAATATTCATATAAATGCAGTCCTGCATGCATGCAGTATTGCAAAAATCTTAACCTGGACAACTCCTCCAGCACTACTGCAATAGTACTACTCGAGTGGGGGGGCACTTTCCTGATGGAGCACGTCAACTGGAGTCAACTGTAGATTGCGAGAGCGCGTCCACCGCCTCAGCTATTGCGAGTTCTGGCGGAATGATGAGCAGAATTGTGTTGCTTGCACGAACGACTCTTGACCTTGCATAACAATTCCGCGCTTTCAGTTCACGGAAGTCAGTAACACAAAAAATCGATCAAAGGTGAAAGTTGGTGTAACATAGTTTCTTGCAATATGTAATGATACCTGGGACGGAGCTTAATTACTTCCGTTAGCATCTGATTTCTTTCGGTAGCTTTTTGTTCCCTCACTAGGTCTGCAGCCGCTGCAGCAGTTGAGCCTGAGGGCATTCAATTGTACTGATCCATCATGAAGGGAATTAGCGTTCCATCTTTGCTGCTCACGCTCTCTTTGTCCTGTTTGCTGAGAACGACGACTGGGGTGTTTTCCGCACCAAACGCCGTCGATCACCATTTCGAAACTCACCTGATGGAATGGAAGACTCTCCCCACGGGCGAGCGAGTGAGCTCTCCCGAGAAGATGCACCTTCATTACATGCAAACCTGGAAACGAAGAACCGCCGAAGCGAGCGCTCAACAGTGGCGAGCGAAGCGTGCTGCCATAGGCAGCGAATCTCATGGCAGGAAGCTTTCCAACAGCAGGAGCCTCGTGGCTGTGAACACCAGCACCGAGGTGGAGGCACTTCTCGCCTTCCGAAGTGCCATTCCAACGGATCCCACTGGAGCCCTAACCAATTGGACTTCGGACAACGAGGCCTCGCACTGCACCACTTGGAAAGGGATCACTTGTGACGAATTGGGGCAAGTGATAGAAATTGAGCTTCCCGATTTGGGGTTGAACGGCACGATCTCTCCGTCGGTAGGCGACCTTGCGCATTTGGCGGTTCTCAACCTCAGTGGGAGCAGCTTGTGGGGCGCCATTCCTTCCTCGTTGGGACGGTGCCAGAATCTGTCGGTGCTGGATTTGAGTCTCAACTCCTTAGGCGGGCAGGTCCCTGCGGAGCTTTTCACGTTGCCGAGGCTTGAAATTTTGTGGCTATGGGATAACACCATTTCTGGTCGTCTTCCTGAAGTTGTAGAGGCGAATGGATGCCAGAGTTTGACGAACTTATGGATCGAAAACAATGAAATCTCTGGAACCCTTCCAAGCAGCTTGAGTAAATGTCAGAATTTGAATTTTGTATCGTTCACGAACAATCAATTGAATGGAAGCATTCCTGCAGCTCTTGGTGACTTGCATCAACTCCAACAGCTATGGTTGAATAGCAACGGCTTCTCAGGTGAGTCTCGATGTGCATTTGTTTGACTTGTAAGGAGGCTTTCAAGTGGAATTGTTAAACTTGTGCACCTTCGTGATATCGTCGAGCTAATTTCATGAATCCTCACATGATTATGTCATTGCCAGTGATGCATCAGGTTACTTATAGTTCTTTTCGGGAAAATATTCAGATCTGGGCGAAGGTGCTAATAGGCTAATGAAATACGCAGGGTTTTGAGGTCTAATGAAAACTAGTTTGATACTTCCTGCGCTAAATTGCAGTTGCTTTCTGTGATTCCAATATCCTCAAAACGCCATTTCGTGTTTGCAGGTCACATTCCAAGTGAATTGGGGTCGCTGACGAAGCTTCAATGCCTTATCCTGGAGGCAAACAATCTCAGTGGCGAAATTCCTCCTTTCCTTGGGACTCTAAGCGAGCTGCTAGTGCTGGATTTGAAAAGCAATAATCTGACAGGCCCTATTCCCCCTTTCCTGGGTAATTGTACATCCCTGGTCTCTCTGCTGTTGGGTTACAACAAACTCACTGGAACCATACCTAAAGAACTTGGAAACTTGAGTAATATCGAACAGTTTGGCTTCGAATACAACTGGCAACTCACGGGCCCAGTTCCTGGCTTTCTTTCCAAGTGTTCCAATTTGATAATCTTGTTCCTCGGTGCGTGTGGTTTCACAAGCATAGATCCAGAGATATGGAGCATGAAAAATTTGGAACAAATAGCCCTCTTTTCAAATAATCTGACTGGTGAGCTGCCATTAGAAGTCGGAAATTGCACCAGCCTTAACTGGTTGGATCTCGGTTGGTTTCCCAACAGCTTGACTGGTTCCATTCCACCAACGTTAGGATTGCTGACAAACCTTTCCACCTTGAGCCTTATGATGAACTCATTCACTGGAGGAATACCACCAAAGCTCGGAAGCCTTAAGCAGCTTGAGACTCTATGGTTGGGAAGAAATTATGATTTAGGCGGTTCAATCCCCAGAGAAGTTTCCAGTTTGACAACCTTGGTGGACATTGATTTTGGGTTCTGCAACTTCAGTGGAGCTATTGCGGATGATTTATTCACAAACAACCTCAACATCTCGAGACTCCTATTGAACAACAACAACCTGACTGGACTGCTACCGGCTACTGTGGGTAAACTTCAATACCTTAAAACTTTATATCTCCAAAACAACAATCTCAGTGGTGGCATTCCGACTGAAATTGGAGGCTGCTCAAGTCTTACAGACATGGTGTTGTCAAACAACCAGTTCAGTGGAACTGTTCCTGCAAGTATTGTCAAGTTGTCTAACCTTGAAGCCACTTTGGATCTTTCACAAAACTACCTTACTGGCAACCTGCCACTTGGTCTCGGCAACTTGACCAAGCTGCAGAGGCTTATATTAGCCACAAATGGATTGAATGGCACCATTCCTGAGGATTTGGGAGGGTGTGTATCTTTGAATCAGTTTGACTTGTCAAGCAATTCTTTCACAGGTGGTATTCCAAAGTTTCTGGGAAACTTTTCTAGTCTAGTGACTCTGGATTTATCAAACAATGGGCTCAACGACGATGCCGTTGCTTTGTCAAGTCTAAACCAGTGTCCGAAACTGGGAACTCTCATAGTCGGGCAAAACGATATCTATGGATCTTTACCTGTGGACTTCACCAGGTGGCCAAGTTTGAAATATTTTTCTGTGACAGGCAACAAACTAACAGGAGGGATTCCTCTTTCCTTTGGAAGCATCAACTCTAGCCTTGAGCTTGCGGATTTCAGCCAAAACAATTTTACAGGAGGATTCCCTGCGCAAGTGGATGGCTCTCATCTCTCTGAGCTTCGAGTCCTTTTGTTTTCCCACAATGAGATTGAAGGATCCATTCCTTCCTGGTTTGGAAACTTGAAGAGCTTGCAAGTGTTGGACTTGTCCTTCAACAAGCTCACCGGTTCCATTCCCCAGAACTTTGGTAATTTGGACGCGTACAAAGTGCAAGGGAATGATTCTTCAAGTTCACCAGATGGAGTTTTTACTTTAAACCAGAGGTTGAATTTGACATTCAGAGGAGATACAGTGACATATTCTTACATTCTGCAGGCGACAACGTTCATGGACATGTCTTCAAATGCGTTGCAGGGAGAGATTCCCGTTGGGATTGCAGAACTAGTTGGTATGAAATACCTGACTTTATCGAACAATAGTTTTAGTGGAAACATTTGGGCAGCTGTTCAAAACTTGACGGCCTTGGAAACTCTTGACGTGTCCCAAAATAATCTCAGTGGATCCCTTCCTCCAGCGTTGCCATCTTCCTTGAGCACATTCAAAGTGTTCCTTAACAATTTTAGCGGTGCTATTCCCTCTGGGGGCCAGTATGATACATTTCCATCCAAATATTATTTGCCAGGGAATCCGGGTTTGTGTGGAAACGTGATACAGAGGCCATGTGCTGGTGAGAATGTGAATTCTCTCGATTCTCTGCATAACCAAATTAGGGTCTCGGATTACATTTCATTCCCGGGTTTTGGAATTGGAGCAGCTGCTGGGTTCTGCATTGTGGCCATGACAGCTCTTCTTTGGGCCCCAGCTCGTGCTTTTGTGCTTGGAGCTGCTGAGAAGAGAAGAACCACTGCGAAGGTTCAACCTGCCTATGGCTTGTTCCATCCGAGAATCTAACAAATGTTGTAGGTCTCAAGAGCTATTCTTGATGCCCGTCTCCATGTTAGCGTTGGTGGTATTTCTTTTCTTTAGATTTAAGGAGCACCTGAAATTCCTTTGTTAATATGTTTTCAGCTTTGTTAAATATTTAAATATTTAGGGATTTAGGGTTTAGGGTATTAATCTCCGTAGCTGTCTTAAAATTATCAGCGTTGGCTGAAATTGCTGGCTGTGCAATGCACGTAACTATGATGTATCCCTCGGGGACCGTGATAGCATTAGCATCATCCAGGGGAGGACTCTTCATTTCAAGAAGCATCAGTGATTGAGTTAGACTCTCAAATATTATGATACCGCAAATTTTGATCAGTTACAGGATTCCAATCCGGTTAGAGAGATTATCATGAGAATCGTGTCGTACTGCAAAGCAGAGTTTGTGGTCTTATTGCACGTAATTTGGCACCTATTGCTGAGTGGCTTTGTGAGTGACATTCCATCAAGTGATTATTCAAATACAAGTGGCATGCACACCTATCACTGAGTGCGAAGTAACGAAGTTACTCTTAACAAATGAATCTAACCTTTTTACTTCTCTATATCGATGGACAGTATTACTCGCAGGCATTGAGCGACTTCGCAAAACATCTCAAAGGTACAACAGAAATAGTGACGAACTCATAAAATGACCAGATTCACAAGCATGTCAAAATACGCAAAATTTGCAACAAATATTAGGCATCCAATGATAAACCACATGAGCGATGCAGTAAACTCAAACAGCAATAAAACTGTCACAATGATTGTCAAACTTACATGAGCTCCAAAAAGCTTCCATGAAGAACAATGCTTCAAGCCAGAAAAAAGGTACCGGTATCACCGGATTAGTTTACATCAACGTAGTGATCTCGAGTTAGGCAGTCTAAATATCACACCCTGATAGAGCCGTTCTTCACAACAAAAAATGAGAACACTGAAACTATGCCAATAGATTCCACTAACCAATGGGTCACACAAGTTGCCAGGCCACAAACTTTATGATTTAGATGTTGCTGTTGCTACCACTGTACACAAGGCAGTCTGAGGCTCATTTGCTTCGCATAACACGTATAATCCTTCTCGCCAGGCTGCGGTCCTGACGGATTCCGAGGCAACAAATCCCACGAGTGTGACGCTATGTCATACGCAATTGCCACTCCTGATTTCATAGACATCAAAATGATGGACTCCCCATCCCCAAACGCATTCAGAGGCGGGTTTCCATAATTGTAACCCCGGTTGATCACCTGCCCTGCAGACTCTGCTCCAAATACTTGCAGCACGAGTGCATTACTCATGTTCAACACCGATTTGCAAGCCCCACCAGGGAACGCAATCTCGTACACTTCCAATCGCCAGTCTAAGTCGACCAAGTGAACGCCTCGCACCTTTAACACCAACCATGTAACCAGAAACAAGCGGCCACGAGCGACTACGAGTTCAGGAGAGTAGAACGAGCAGCCCGTAATTCTCACACCCACATCCTCCCACACGTCCCGGGAAATCTCGTACCTCCACAACCGGTGATCTGAATTCAAGCGGACCAAAACATGTAACACACCTCGAAACATGACACTGCTTAAATAAGTTAGCCCGTACCGAACACTCCCACGTTGTATGCATTCAGGTTCCACAGGATACACATCGGTGGACCACACCCAGGTGTTCCTATTGGAGTTGTAAACCAGCATTAAAGGCCAGTTCGTTGTCTCCATCAGCAATTCACGACGGCAAAAGAGGAAAACGTTGTAGCCATGCCAGTCAACAGCCATGTTGAGTAATGGATAATCGCAACCCCATCCACGAAGCATCGGTGCAGGTGGCAGGTCCTTGGTTTGAAAGGCGATGGGGTTGTGGAAAGGATGAGTGCCATGCTTGGGGACTTTGTGCCAGCGCCGAGTCGTGAGATCGAAAATACTCACTCCACTCTCGATCTCGGACGGATCCGTGTTGCAAGTGCCTGTTCGGTCGTAATGGAAATAGCGGGAAACGATGAAGGAAGGCGGGTGGGGCGCATTTCGAAGCCAGAAAGCGCCAAAGGAAGGCTCGCTGATCAGAAAATGCCATCTTTTGGACACGAGACGGTATCTGCACAAGTCGAGAGCCGGCAAAAACGATAGCACGCGTTCCAGGATCTCGGCTGGAAGTCCGCTCCACACATCCGCAGCTAACGCCATCTGTCCTGGTATAAAACCCTAATCCTTAAACCCTAATTTCGACAATTCTGCTTATATGTGCTTAGGAACAAACGGGACGAAGCCCACTACAGTCAAAGTGAAGGAAAATCACAAACCAGCCAGTGGGAAGACCAAAGTGAAACGACCACCCAGCCCGAAGCCAGCAAGTAAACCAAACTCCCACTCCCGCGAAAGGATTACCTCAATTACTGTCCACGGATGGCGACTGCCAAAATTTGAAAGGTCTAGGCACAAGCGTCACATCAATCTCACCACCACTACCCATCTCTCGATTCCCCAGCTTCCCCACAACAAAATCCGCACAACAATCAGAACCAACGCAAGCACAAGAAGAAACGAACCCAAAACCGCAGAAAGAGGTGCGATTGAACATCTACCTGCGAAGAGAAAATCTTCGGGAGCTGGGAGATCTCAAAACCAAGGGAATTGCAGACCCTCGTGTGTTGATGCAACCTTAATTTCGTGCAAAATCATTGAAGCTCTCCACTCGCTCCACAAGCCCTCATTCCGTGCGCAGGAGTGACGGCGAGCCGGGGTTTGTGAGAATTGGGGTGACATTTGCTGCGGATTGGAAAGCTCCGTCACACCACTGCGAATCGGTTTAAACGAGAAACGATTCCTGGTGGGTGGAGAGGAAGAAGCAAGCCAAGCTAGCGAAACCGGCATCATCTGGAATTTGAAATCAGGCAGAGAGGCAATGCAACGGTATTGTAAGGATCCGAAAACCGAAGCAGCTTGCCACATTCTCTACCAGCGCAATCGAACATACTACCTCACAGGATCCCAGGTAGATTCAAAGCAAGGAATCATCCTTTGCCACCTCATGCTTTGTCACCTCTTTTTTGTTAGCAGATTTTTTTACATATATTTGGAAAGTGAACTTCACAAAGAAATGGCCTTTCTTTTTTTGCAAAATGGAATTTAGAAAAGTGGGTGTGAGGAAAATGGAGTCTTACTCCTTCAAACTCTAAACCCTAGTTGGATTTTAGCACATTTTTATTTATATCTTTGTACAAATTAGTCACAATGACAATGAAAGGTCATCTTTCAAACACTTAAGAATTACTCAAGATGAATCAAAAGGGAATTACCGGTAGTCAAAACATTAGCTTGAAGTAGTTTGTTCATCATTCACAATACAGATGTTGCATCACTTAGGGTTTAAATGTCAAAATGAACCATCTTAATGCAAATGATTATATGAAGTTTTGTAAAGTTAAGACCAAAAATGTTGTATAGAATAGTGACATTAATCCTATATGGACACGGCAAACCAGAGTGGTCCGATGGATCACTTAGGATGGAAAAAAATGTTTCTTAGTCTAATTTATTTATTTGGAGGGTACTTGAGTACTTTTTTAGTGAAAGGTATTGCAAAGTCCCTTATTATGGTCTTATTGACTTTTCTAAAGAAGAAGATGCTCAATCCATGGATCACCCTTGTAGTGTATTTTAGCCATTTCTTGTTATTTTTTCTTGATGTGAATTTCATCCATAAAAATGATGTTTTTTGAATTTGAGTCCAACTAATGAATTGAAGCTTGCCAAGTTTTGTTTCTAATTCAATTAGAAACTTTGAAAAAATTCATAAATTTCCATATTTTATAGCAATATGAACTTTGGTCCTATAACCATGGTTTGTTGATTATCTAATTTTAGAGGGGACAAGGTATACCATGATGTTATATGGTATACGGGACATTGATGGTGAAAATTTCATATTTTTTTAATATATTTTGTATTTGATATGAATTTCCTTTATTTTTTTCCTAAAAAATTCATAGTAATTTCGAATTCTTTTTAGCTTGTAGTAGACATATGACTTCATCTCTGAAAAAGAAATTAAATTTTTTTCATTCATATCTAGTTGAAACATAGTAGTAAAGAAAGTGATGACAATTGAGGCTTCAAATTAGTAGTCATGGGCTCGTCCTTACAAGGTTAACCCTAGAAGGCCCCTAAGGCCCCTAACTATTTGATGGATGACTTCACTTGAGATTGTAGAATGAAAAAAAATGTTTTTTCATCCAATTTTTTCATTTGGAGGGTCTTTGAGTACATTTTTAGTGATTAGTATTGCAAAGTCTCTTAGTGTGGTATTATTGACTTTTCTTAAGAAGAAAATGCTTAAGAAATGGATCACCTTTGTAGTATTTTGATCATTTCTTGTAATTTTCTCTTGATGCAAATTTTATCTACGAAATAAGATTTCTAAAATTTGAGTCCAATTAAGGAATTGAAGCTTACCAAATGTAGTTTCTACTCGAATTGGAAATTTTCAAAAATTCAAAAATTTCCATATTTCATAGCAATATGAATTTGAGACCTATAACCATGATTTGTTGCTCTTCTAATTTTAGAATGACACTATAACTTGGGTTTGTACCATGATGTTCTACACTATAATATACATCTGTAGTGAGAATTTCATATTTTCGAGTATATTTTGTATTTGATATGAATTTTCTTGATTTTTTTTCTTAAAAAATTCACAATAATTTCAATTTTTTCCAAAAAAAATTGAATTTTTTATGACTCGTAGTGGACATATGATTTCATCTTTGAAAAATAAAAGAGTAAAATTTCATTCATATCTAGTTGTCAAATGGTAGCAAACAAAGTGACAGATAGGGAGGCTTGGAATCAATGGTCATGGCTTGTCCTTCTAGGTTTAAAATGATTTTTTTTGGTAATCTAAACAATGAAGTTGGATTAACCTTGGAGTGCTCTGACATTCAAAAAGTGGACGATGAATAGATTGAAATTGTTGTATCTTTTCATTACTACTTGGATGAAAGTCATCCTAATTTGTGGAGATACTTTATCAAGTTGTTGTCCTATCCAAGGGTTGGATTTGGTGTTACTAGAGTATATATTTTTCAGCAATTACAAATGTGCAAGTATGTCAAGTAGTCAAATTGCATTGACTTTAGTTCAACATTGGATTTGCCAAAATGAGGTCATAGATTTTTAGAGCACATAAATTTCAAAAAACCACCATGTGAAGAGAACCTCATTTCAAATCCATTTCAACAAATTTTACTCAAAAAATGATAATATTGAACAATAGGCATCTGAATCCCATTTTTGGTAACATGCTGGTAATGCGGTAGAGCTCATAACAGGAGTACAGGACTGTCTTCAACGCCTCTCGGACGGACGTACTCGGACGGACGGACGGACGGAGTCCTGAGACTCCCGCCTGACTAGTAGTAGGATACCTTCCACGATTCTCATCCACGAGAATTAGCTCAAAACCCTGAAGCCCTAAACCCTTAAACCCTAAGCCCTAAGCCTGTAGCGCATTGCGAGAAGCGATTCTGTCCGTGGCCATGGCGGAACCATCGCGCAAGCCAGGCCGTGGCCGAGGAAGAGGTCGCGGCCGAGGTCGTCATGGCAGGGACACCAGCGATGAATACACAGACGAACACGTCTTTTTCGGCAGCAGCAGCAGGGGCCAAGTGGATCCCGAGACTCAGCAATACTTCGCTGAGATCAATGAGCTCGTTGGCGAAGGCGGAGGGACCGTGGAGGACCCCGAGGAGCGCGCGATGGTGATGGCGAACGCTCTCGACGAAGCACGAGGCAAGGAGCTTCAATTGGCCTGCCATTCCTCCTGCGGTCGGGTTTTGGAGTCGCTGCTCATGAATTGCGAGACCGGTGTTGCCGCTTCGTTTCTGGAGAGGTGCACGGAGCTTTTTGCGCCCATGGCGTTGGACCCCGGAGGCTCGCACGTTGCCGAAGCGGCGTTGAAAGCGATAGCGTTCGCGATGCAAGGGAGCCATGTGCGGAGTCAAGAGTGGTATCCGGTTGTGGAGCGCACGTTGTCCAGAATCTGCGAGGTAGGGTTAGGGTTCTCTATTTCTTTTTTGTCTAAGTCGTTGTGGACATTGTGTGAGTAAGCCTCCTTTTAACCCACAGGATTACGTCTGATCTCATGTATTTTTGGCCAGTTTTGAGTTAGATTACATGGAGATTTGCTTTTGTCCAATTTTACTCCCTCCGTCCTGAAGTAAGTATCCGCATGGGAGCCTCATGTTTTTTTTATACCAAATCCATTGATCGTATTGTAAAACGCATAATTCAGAAGGTTCAAATTTTATATCAGCACAATCAATGAATTGTACGTGTTCATGCCAACCTAAATCAAAATTGGGCCCAAGGAAGCCTCTGAATAACCCACTCAATAACTACTGAAAAGAACACGAGTTTCCAATGCGGTCAATGGGACGGAGGGAGTATTATTTTTTTGACCTACACTTGCAATGCTTCTGTTGACATAAACTTTGACAATTTTGACAAACTTTGACAAACTTTCCTCAATATGACCGATTCGATTGAATTTGTTCACTTTGAAATAATAAATTCTTGGTCCTTGAGGGATTCAAGGGAAGAGCGAAGGGTCTGTGGTGGAGTTTATTTTCAATTTTTCTACTGTAGATTTCAACCAACAGAATTCTTTACTTGATGTGGCAGGCCCTCGGAGAAGGTTTTACTGGATCTGATCTTCTTACTAGTCGATATGGCTCCCACGTGCTTCGGCAGCTCCTATCTTTGTGTAGTGGTATTCCTATTGAGACTTTGTCCAAATCTGGAGCTGGAGGGAAGGGGAATAATTCGCTCGCAGAACGCCTTGGAACCAAAGGATCAAAATTCAAAGGGGCTGGAGCTGTTCGACTTCGCGGTCATCGTTTTGGGGACCAGCTGCATTTGCTCGTGGGAAACCTTTTGAAAAGTTGTGAAGGTAAAATGGAGGAGTTGCGGTGTAGTTCAGCTGGAGGCCCAGCATTACAGGTATTGCCCAAAAAATTGATGTGAATGCGTTTTTTTTTGCAAACAATTGATATGAACGTCTCCTTCAAAGGCCACAAAGTTTCTAGAGTCATCTGTGTCTTTGTCATGCAGTTTATGCTGCGAGCTCTTGAAGGGGACGAGGCAGCCGTGACTCATAGTATACAACTGATGCTGGAGTGTGCTGGAGAGGATGAACCTAAGGAGGGATTGGTGTTGGAAAATGCTTCTGTGGAAAAGATTGTGGACATGATACAAGACTCTAGCAGCAGCCATCTAATGGAGGTCAGTTGGATGATGTGAGAGGAGTTTAGTATTGGTTGCTGACTTTCACAGGCAATTGGAGCTCAATGTGAGGCTTTTTGATTTTGTCGTTTGATCTAGGTGCACTGAAATCTCTATTATTTAGTAAGTTTCATGGATATTGACGATATATCGTACTGACAGGTGATGCTTCAAGTTGCTTCTGATACTTTATATCTGGAGATGTTTCAACGGTTTTTTAGGCACCGACTGCTCCAATTATCCGTGCACTCGTCTGCCAACTTTGTGATACAAGCCCTCATTGCCTCTGCACGGCATCCGGGTCAGGTCCGCTGCCTTCCTTCCCTTCAAATTCTGTCGTCTTGTTACGTTCTTGCGGTGAACCTGACTGCCTTCTTTTGGAAATTTTGTAAGGTGTTTTTGAGGAAGACACGGCAAAGTATTGATGAATTGCATAATGCAGATGACTATGATGTTGGAGGAATTAGAGAACAGTTTCACAGAGATTCTTGCGGAGCGCAGGGGTACAGTTGTTGGTGCTCTTCTGGCTGCTTGCTTGCGGTTTCGCATGAAACAGCGTGAGGTACTTTAATTCAGCTACTGAGTGAAGTGAAATGCTTTCATCAGTTTTGGTCATTGCTATTGGAGTTTCATATTTTGTACTCATCTTATATCAGGCATTACTCAATTTTTTTGTGTTGAGTCTGTTTGTATGCGAGCAAGAGTTTTCGTCTTATGAGTGGTCATGATTGCAGGTGTGCAGAGCTCTTACTCGTGCTATCAATCCCGACACACCTTCGCCAAATCGCATTGTTCCTCGGATGCTATTTCTTGAAGGCCTATCGGGAACTGGCAGGTTTCCAGAGGAATGGAAGCCGCCCTTTGGCTCCCGTATGTCTGTGCTTGGGTGTGCTATGCTACAGACTGCGTTCAGCTATCCAGAGGTACAAATTATTTACTAATTATAACAACAATAATCCTGATTTTCAGGAGGCAATGAACCAGGAATTCTACGGTACCTGGTTTTTACATAAATATGGCGGTTTTATCTCATGTGTTTTTATTTTCATGCAGGATTGCTGCCAGCAATTCTGTGCAAGTATGGCCGCTCAGGAGCCTAATGACGTCCTTGAGGCAGTGAGGGATCCCGGAGGGAGTCGAGTAGTTGAAGCTTTTCTTTCGTCTGTGGCTGCTCCAATGAAACATAAGCATCGCCTTATATCTAAGTGAGCTTTTCATGAGGCAGAGAATCTTTGTTTTTGAATTAGTGTCGTCTACCTGCAGTTAATATCTTCTGTTCTGAATTCATCCCCCTTTAGATTCTCAATAAGTTGTAGTTTACGGGCTTTCAACCGATGCTTGGCTAGGTTTTCTAAAGAACTACATATTATCACATCTGCACTAATAAGCAGGAACTGCTCGTCACAAATAAATGTGGTCTACGTCTAGTTGTATAATCATGTTGTCATGTATTGGCTCCAAGTATTTTCCTTGAACATTGATCGTTTATTACCTACTTCTCGGTAGATTTATGGCTCCTCATGTCAATCACCCATTGCCGCAGGTTAAAAGGACATTTTGCAGAGCTTGCACTTTCTCCGATCTGTTCCTACACAGTAGAGAAATGCTTCTCAATCGGTGACATAAAGCTGAAGGAGATGATAGCTGCTGAGCTAGCTTTGTCTCAATCAGAACTCTCAAAGACCCGACATGGTCCATACTTGCTTAAACGATGTGACATCGCCTCGTACGTGATCTATCCCTATCTTTTTCTTGTGACATTGAGATTACGTGTTCATACTGTGTGAAAGTGGCTGTAAGACCACCCTCTACATTGAATGTCCGGTTCTTCCTTGAGGGTTGTACTATTTTCAAGATGTGCAGAAAATTTACAAGGGTATTTCACGTGTGCACAGATATGCCAAAGGTCCGGAGCAATGGAGAATGCGTGAAAGTTCTAAACAAGGAACTCGAGAGGCATATGCGAACATTTTCCAAGCAGAAGAGGATATATCAAACCCTGAGCCTGATTCTGAAGCTGTACTATCTGCTGGTGAAGGTAACAAGAAAAGAAAGTCTATTGAGGAAAGAACGCATAATAAGCAAGAATCAGCGGTTGCTCTTGAGCCTCCTTCTATTAGTGCGCTTGAGTTAGATGGAACTATGGCACAATTAGGATTCAACATGAGTAAGTTCCCGCATAGCAATAAGAAGAAAAGGGTTGCTGGTCAACAACCGCAACTATCGTCCTTTGAGCCTGAGGAAGGTGCGGTTGTGAAGAAGGATGAGATTGATGCCCTTTTCAAGAAGGAAAAGAAAGGAGAGAAAACCAAGAAAGAGAAGAAGGGTGATAAGAGTGCAGAAAAGAACGAGAAGAAGGGAAAGAAGCGGAACAAACAGGAGAGTGTGGTAGACACTGAAGTTGTCCAAGTTGAGAGTGCTACTGTTGCGGATTCACTGAAAGCCGTATTGGGAGCTTTGGAAGGGGGATTGAAAAAGAGTAAGAAAAAGAAAGGTGATGGATCTGCTAAGCCGAGAACCCAGAACGTAATGATTTGAGAATTGATTGGTATGTCGGCAGACCAATTTTTTGACCGTGTTAGAAATAGAAGTAATAGTTTAGGGGTGTGCCTGTAATTCAGAGGTCTTTGCAATAGTGGACCCAGCTCACCCTATTTTACTTCTTTGGTATCAGATGTTTCTCTACTGTAGGCTAAGGAGAAACGTGTACAATAGATAGTGGATTTTTATTGAGCTTCCATGCCCAAAAGGCAATTCGTTATGCCAGTTTATGCGCGCCGCAAATTTGGCTAAGAGCACTGTCTGCACAAATGGATGCTGCTGCACATGACACAATCCTCTACAATTGTTGACTTCTGTACAGTTCAGTTATCTGTAATGGTACATTCACACTAAGGGTGAAGAAAGGTGGAGTAAAAATTTTGGGTTGGCAAGATTTGAGGCACAACAATCTTCATTTTTCAAGTTCTTTGTTTGACATGAAAAAATTTAATGCCTTCCATAAAGCATAAAGTGATCGATCTAGTCACATTGCTCACAAGTACATTGAAAGTAAGCTCTTGAAATCAATCATAATCAATGAATTAGGCATTGGTTCTCATCCAGGTTAAGATATAATCCATTAACATGCCCATGCAAACTTAGAATAGGGTGAAGATTTGCCCCTCCTTGGTGCAACAATTTGATAGGATTTGAAATCTTAACTTCCTACATTTTATAACTCCCCTATCTAGGTGTAAAATAAATCCACTTAGAGCATGGGGGAAAAATACCCTTTGCACACGTAGGTAAATTATACCATTCCAAGTCAAATGGGGGAAAAATTATATTAGTGGTGTATATTCAAGTTCTAAAATGTATACCACTAATATGATTTTGCCCAAATGGGCTTGCTCCCATTTGTCTTGGAATGGGGTAGTTTACCTCACTCCCTTCTTTTTTCATGGCTATTATAATTATTAGTCTAAGCCTAGAAGAAAATAAAATTTAATCCCTCGTTGGAATGACTAAGAAATGACCAATTTTTAAAACACTCGAGACCAAGCTAAGAAGATCCAAAACTACTATTTTTTGCCTCTAATGTTTGAATGATACAAAAAAATATGGAGTTTGTAAGGTGCAATTGGTCTAGAATGGTACATGTTGTTTCATCAATAATTAACCACATAATGACTAGGAAAGTAGTCTAGATCTCCAAAATTATAAAGATGTCAATTATTGAATATTGGTAAGTTAATGATGACTTTCAAACAAAAGTTTTAAAATGTGATTTGTATACCATATATCCATTTTGACATATCATTACACCAAATATTATACAAACCTAAATTTTCTATAAAATTTGAAACATTTAATTGAAAATTCCTTTTAAAATGGATTATAGATTGAATATTTGTAATTTTTACAAAGATTTTTTCTATTCAAGTTCAAAAGGGTAAGTTTAAATTATGGTGATTTTTGAAGATTTTTATTTATTTTATTTATACATGTCTTTTTAGAAGTGTATTTTTTTTAACATAATGAACTTATTTTTGAAGGTCAAACATATTTTTACTCTTGAACTACATAATATTTGTAAAGAAAAATTATGAAAATTTATACTATACAAATGTACGAGAACAAACATGAGATTCTATAAACATTTAAATAGATGAAACACTCAAGATTTTGCACAATTACAATTTGTAAAGCAAGATTCATTAGTGAAATTCAAAGAAAAAATGTTTATACTACTCCAAATAGGTGTTGTTTTTGACAAGTTTTCAATATCAAGGTATTGAAAAAAAAAACCGCTAGCATGTGAACCTAAAAATGAGAGCCTACGAGCCTTGAGCCTAGGTGTAAGTAGATATTCTACAACTATTAAAGGTGTTTATAATATACATACTTATAATATGAGTTCTCTATAATCATGTAAGATACTTGTAACATATGTACGTATAATATATACTATAACCATAGAAGGTGCCTATAACATAAATACCTATAATATATACTATATCCATGGAAGGTGCCTATAATATAGATACCTAAAGCATAGACACCGATAATTTAATTAGGCACTTATTATATAAACATCCTATAACCATGGAAGGTGCTTATAACATAGATATCTATAATATGAACATCTAGTAACCATGGAAGGTGCTTATAACATAGATATCTATAATATGAACATCCAGTAACCATGGAAGGTGCTTATAATATAGGTACCTACAACACAGACACCTATAATTATAAACATCCTATAACTATGGAAGGTGCCTATAATATAGGTACCAATAACATAGGAACTTAGGCTCCTAAGCTCATGGGCTCAAGATCCTAGGCTCCCATGCTAGCAAACATGGTTGAAAAAACTTTGCAAATGGCAAAAAGAATATGGCAAAAGAGTTTCAAAAAATAGAAAACATAAGAAATTTGAATTTCTTTTTAATTTCTCAAACTTCTTGTTTAGGCTACTAGAGTTGGACACCTCTAACCAAGTTGCCCAAGGCAACTACCATTTAAGCGATGAGATTTGACCTCATGGTTAGTAGTTAGAATTCTTAGTGTCTTGCAACATGTATAGAATAGCAAACATTTTTTGTAACTTTTATGAGGTGATGTATCTATTTAGCATTTCTTCCACTACTGATCTCCTTTTTTCAAAGTGTACAACTTTATAAAATATTTTTCACTTGAATTTCCTTGAAAGAGAAGAAGTCAAATCAAACCCCCAAGTTATTTCTATGTTTTTTATCCTTTAGGAATTTTAAAAGTGAAGCACAATTTTCTTACATTTTCATTGTCCAACAATCTTTTCAACATTCTTTCTACCATCATAAATTTTTGACACTTTTTGATACTTTAGTGTCAAAAAAGTATTGAAATGATTTGAATTTCCTAACATCTTGTTTTTTGACACTTTAGTATAGGAAATGGTATTAGAAAAGATATTGAAAAAAGTATTGAAAACCCCACCTTTTTGGATAGTATTAATTTTTCCCATTTTTGAAGACATACTAAAACTATTCCATAAATGAAAAACCTTCTAGTAGACCTAAAATAATAGGATAAAACATGCTATGAGAACCTCACAAAGATTGATTATGTAAAAAAAGTCTCTTGTGTTTTCTTAAAAATTTCTTTGAAGCCCTATTATCATATACAATAGACAAAAATACACAAGAGAAGCTCCTACTTTGAAAAATCATTTGCATTCATTTTTACCAATAGCAACATCTTATAAGGAACTTTTTAATATGAAAGAATTGATAATTAAAGCATGTGAATGTAGACAACAAATGCTACACTTGGTACCACTTTTGAATGGGGAGAATTAAGTGTATACACCAATAACAAACTAAGCATCCAAAATCAACACTATCTCTTATTGTTGTATATTTGATGTCTTGAAATTTAGGATACTATTATATTTTGTAAGGTGAAGGCACCCATTACCAACCAAAGCTCCATCAACAATTAATAGGGTGTCTCAAATTCAAGAGAGGTTGGGACTCATTTCCATTTTTCAAAAAATGATGCATGTCCCTCATTTTGTGTGCCATGGTATGTCTAGGTACCAAAGTTCCATGACACATGTCCCTTGAGTGACTCTTAGTGAGCAGTTTTAGAAGACCAGAGACATTGGACATGGGTCGAAACCAACTTTTGGCTTTCAAAATTTCTAATAATTTTATTTCATGTGATAAAATTACCAAAGTTTTTGCAATCTCCATCATTTCTATCATTGCACCTCTAAAAATATTTGCTTTGCCTTGCACTACTCCAAATCCTATCTAGAATTGCTTATTTGATCAATTGTAGGTGCCTTCAACTTATCTCATAGTCAAGCTTGGCAAAAAACATGTTTAAAAATAGGGGTCAAAGTTTTTGAAAATATCTTTAAGAAAAAAATTGTATGGAAAAAGCCCGTGTTCCTATTTTAAGCATTTGCCAAATCACATATTGCAACTCCAATTAATCCCTAAGCTCTCTAATGTCCATTTTGTGGACAATAAACAAATTGAAACCCAAATTTCATCCTCCTTCCTCTTTGGATGAAAGTTATCCTAATTTCTGAGATACTTTATTAAGTTGTTGTCCTCTTTCATAGTTGGATTTGGTGTTACTAGACTACATATTTTTCTAAAATTACAATTGTGCAAGTATATCAAGTGGTTGACCAAGACAAAATTGCATTGACTCCAATTCAAAATCAAATTTGCCAGAATGAGGTCATAGATTTAAAGAATAGAAAAATTTCAAAAAAACACTATGTGAAGAGAACCTCATTTCAAATCCATTCCAACAAATTGTACTCAAAAAATGATAGTTTTTTTTTGGTAATCACATTTAAAAGGAATTTTGAAATTTCCCTTTCAAAATTTATAAATTCTTTTTGGTGATAGCATTGGTGAATCTAATTGTATTGATGGAATCTACAATTCAAAATCTAAAATGTTTTTTTCTTATAGCATTTCCAAAATATTCTTCCAAATAGTACTTTATAATGATTTTTCTCAAATCATCAATTCTAGAAAAGACTTTGGACATTTAGGGGTTAAATATTGGTTGGAAATACCAATAGTAACCACTACATATGATCATGTCAATTTTCTTATTTTGTTGGTTATTAAAGTAGGTAAACTTATCTTACACTCAAACCTCTTTAATCCTTAAACGATGGACTGGTGATTGTGAAAATTCTCTCTATTAGAACCATGTGACATCATCTATTTAATAAAATCCAAAAATATTCATTGGAGGTCAAAGTACTGTGCAAGATCTCTCCTTTTTGCAAAAAATTTCAAGAATGAATGATTGCACTTTTGTCCTACATAGAAAGATTCTTTAACATCCATCAAACACAAAACATCCGTGTCGACATTTAAGGGTTAAGGTAACTCAGCCTATGACAGGCCAAATAGGAGCCAACCCATCACAGACAAAAATATTCTAGAGGTGTACATTTCAAAACTAGAATGTACACCACTACTATAGTTTTGCCTGTGATGGGTTGAGTTGGCTCCCATTTGGCCTGTTATAGGCTGAGTTACCTTAATTACACACGTTGCAATTGCACATCCCAATGTATCCCAACAATATCTCATATCATGGACTCATCTACTTGAACAACTTCCACATGTCAAGCTTTGAACACACGTCCCAGTTCGTTCCCCCCAAATGAAGGTAGTGCAATCACAGGAGGTTGAGTGTAAACCCCTACAACCGAGTAATTACTGTAGACTTCAAAGTCCCTCTCTTCGTCCTCCTCTGCTTACCATTTCTATCAACATCATCGTCTTCACAGAATCGCAAGTAAGTTCCGTAATTCTTCAACCCACAATTACAATTGCATATGTTTGTGTAGATTTCAACACTTTGTGCATGAATGTGGTTGTAATATTCTGAAGCATATTTGTAATGTAATGTAATGCACAGATACGTTGTCAACATGGGGTTTGAGAAGGAGATTATCAGAGCTGGGACCAGCACCAAGCCTAACCGTGGCCAAACGGTCACCGTCCACTGCACTGGCTATGGTTTGTGCTTCTCTCCCTCTCTCTTCTTTGTGCTGTTGGCAAAAAGAAAAAATCTGAATTCTTGCTTTGCACGAAGGTTGTGGGATAACGAGGTTTAGGGTTGGAGTTTTGGGAATAGGAGAGCTGGAAATTTTGAGAGTTGGAAGAGATTTAAGGTTGCGCATGTGTTGTAATTGAGTTCCCTGGTCTAGGGTTTGCGTAACTGTGTTGTACTTTGTGTTTGATTGTTGCAGGTAAGAACAGGGATCTGAAGGAGAAGTTCTGGAGGTAATTTATTTTTCTTGAAGCGTTTCTTACAGTTTCTTAGCTGAAGATGCCTTAGTTCATTGTCAGTTCATTGTAGTCGACAAAGTTCTGTGGACAGAGCTTTTGGAAGCATTTTTACACTATTCCTTCTTCTTTTCCCTGTTTTGGGTAGAAGGTTTTGAACTTAGTTTGGGTGATTATGATGTCACAATGTTTAAGTACATTTGGTTGTGTCGATTAGCACATATACGCAATTGAATTGAGTGAAGTTGAGATCCTTTCCTGGTGGCATCAAGATTGGCAGTTCTGAAGTGTGGCTTTCTGTATTTTTGCAGTACGAAGGATCCAGGCCAGGAGCCCTTTAAGTTCAAGTTAGGGTTGGGGCAAGTGATCAAAGGTAGCTAACCTGTTCAAATCTTCTTAACTGTTACCTAACAGTGTTGATTGCCATTGCTTGCAAGCCAAGGTGCATTTTTCACTAACGACTTCATTTCCCAGGTTGGGATGAAGGGGTGTTAAGCATGAACGTGGGTGAAATTGCGCGTCTGACTGTAAGTACTCACATCCTCGTCTTTGTTCAATTTGTTTAGACCTAATTGGGAGTCTGACCCGAAAGAGTGACCTCTTTAGATTCTTGCCCAAGATATGTACACCTTCTATACATGAGAGCCTAGGTTTGATTTGGATACTCCTATAATGAGTACTTTGAAAAATTCTCTGTTTATTTATATTGAGTCCAAAGAATACATTCTAAGATGTATTAGAATTTTCTTTCAATTGCTCACAAGGCTCAACAAAAATAAAGATAGTTTAACAATAGGAACCATAATCAGACGCTTTGGGGCGTACACACCCTACTGCATCGTGCTCTGTATCTACCCGTCTGGAGACCACTTCTTGCACTTTACCACCGTTGGAAATTTGCTCTGAAATAGTTTGCGTGTTGGTCTTGGTTTACAGTGCACGCCTGACTATGCGTATGGAGCTGGAGGTTTCCCCGCATGGGGAATCATGCCGAATTCTGTGCTTGTGTTTGAAATCGAGGTTCTCAGTGCACAGTAGGGGTGTTGTGGAGAGCATGGAGAAGCCATGGTTAGAATTGTCTGATGATTTTGGTGTTGAACCTTGAAATTTTATTACTGGAACCATGGGAGCTTCCAACTACTGACTCGCGTGAATGTTGGTCGTGTCATGTTTGCTTATGCTTTGTGGGTGGTAAAATGTATGTGCTGATGGATGATTAGGTAATTATATGCTTTAAAACTACACTCACTGATTTGGCAATTCTTGATTCTTTTAAGAATACATTTTGGACTCTGTATGTGTAATCTATACATATCAAAAGTACTGATTACTGGTGTACCCAAAATCAACCCCAAGCTCTCATATGCAGAAGGTGTATTGTGCATGTACATGGTTTACATGTTCAGAAGCAAGAATATGTAGTTGACAGGTTCGCAACAGTGTCACAATGAACCCTAGGTTCTCATGTTAAAAAAGTTCAAAAGCTGTGTACATGTTTAGAAGCAACAATCTGTAGTGTCTGTTGCTATATCAGTGTTGCAATTAATGTAGGAGGTTCGTAAGGCACCCATTTAAGAGCTGGAAATCAATTTTGGGAGGTTATACTTCTTGAAATATTTTCTATAAATTTTTCTTGAAAGACAAATGGAATTGGCATCTACCCCAAGTCGTTTCATATTTTTTTGGAACTTTGTGGAATTAGTTATGAATTTTTGAAGTTGAAACACAATGGTCACTAAAGGTGTCCTCTTCTTGATATGTACAATATTTTGTACATTGTTGAAGCAATGAAAAAGCAGGATGTACAAATAGTGTACATTTTAGGAAGTAGATGCTCTTAAAGCTTGAATGTTTTATACACCTATCTTATGTGGTTACCTTTGGTAAGTTATCTAGATTGAGAGATGCAATAAGATAAAGGGGCCTTATTTTGACCCTTCAATAATTTTTGGCAATGAAATATGATATAATAAAAAACTTGAAATAGGACACTATTTATTTCTTCTTTCTACAAGTACTTGCAATGATACTTGACATGCAATTCATGGCTCTGTCCTTCATTAAAGCAAGTAAGATCTTAATGGTTGAATTTATCATGTTGCAACTTTAGTCACCTATGGTTCAATCAATATATAATTTTATACGATGATTGTAGTATTGTTAACCAAACTAAACCATTCCCCCTTGGATGAGTGGAAATTTCCAAGAGAGTCATTGGCTACCTAGAAAGTTCCCATTTAAGGGCGCTTCTACTTTTTGTGGAAGCAAAAGGGACCTCCTAGAATTGGTTAACAATGTTATGTACATATCTTAAAAACAAAGAGTTTAAATTTGATTTGAAAGATCATCGTGACCAAAGCATCTACATCTAATGGGGAAGGGTGCACTATATTAGCTTTATGGACTTAGATGGCAAATTTCATTCTTAATGCCTTTTGTTAGGAGAAACGACTAGTTCCTTCCTTCTAGAAATTCTTAGATCTTTATATGACAACAAGGTCATCCCCCCCTAGTTAGGTTTGCCCATCTCACATCACATTAATACACCAAAAAGAAATCGGAAATGTCCAAAAATTGATAATTTGAAGACCAATAACTTATAAAAATATGTTAAAAAGCAGATAATTCACAAAGGAATGTATAAGAGAGTGTCAATTGAAGTACTCATAAAAGAGTCATTGTAATCTTGTTTAATTACAAGTGGATCCAAACCTATTTTAGCTAGCAAGTTTTTACTAAGCACTAATATAAAAATCTTTATAATCCTATTTCATTACAAATGGATCCAACAATCCTTTTTTAGCAAGATATTTTGCCATATGGTGAAATTTTGGTGTTTGGGCATTGAATGGGGTAGGGTTGCATTGAATAACCCATAAGCTTAGTCAAATCTACAAGCTGAGAAGTGACACATGGAATTTCTTAGTATATCTCATCACTTTGCATTTTGAAAATTGGGTTCTATCAGGTTGCTAGCCAATGTTGAACGCCTACTAGTGGGGGCCAAGAAACACATCGGGACCTTTCTAGAAAAACTCACATGCAAAAGATAGTTTGGCAGGCTTATTTTTAGCCTTCCTAGTGGATATGGTTTAATGCACTACATGTCAACATGAACTCTATTATAATTACAATAGTTAGCAAAAAATATTGATGTTGACTTTTAGTGTTGGTACAATAATACTTAACCCCTAAACATCTAGAATCATCTCTAGAATTGACAATTTGAGAAAAATCATTATAAAGTTCAATTTGGAAGCATATTATGGAATTAATATACAAATAAAAGTTGTAGATTTTGACTTGTAGATTATATCTGAATGGTTAGATTCACCAATGCTATCACCAATCTTTTTTTATAAATTTTGAAAGAGAAATTTCAAAATTCCTTCAAAACTCGATTATGAGCAAAATATTATCATTTTTTGAGTAAAATTTGTTGGAATGGATCTGAAATGAGGTTCTCTTCGCATGGTGATTTTTTGAAATTTTTGTGTTTTTAAGATCCATGACCTCATTTTGGCAAATCTAGTTTTGAACTGAAGTCAATGCAATTTGACCATTTGACATCCTTACACATTTGTAATTCTAGAAAAATATTTACTCTAGTAACACCAAATCCAAACCTTAGATAGGATAACAACTTGATAACATATCTCCATGAATTAGAATAACTTTCATCCAAGCAGGTGGGAGGATGAAACTGCAGTTCCAATCTGTACATCGTCCAGAAAATGGACGTCGAAGGGCTTAGGGGTTAAGCTTGTAATGTTAATGTAATGTTCATGTCATTCAGTGTTAGAGTTCGTAATAAGTGTTGCAAATGCTAAAAACCATCAATTGTGTAGTTTATAATTTCTGATCATGGGAACCCAACTGCAGTGGGTTCAGAAATGATCACGTCTTGCATGACCTACGTTGCGCACTGACTGCACTGTACTGTGACTTCCTGTCAATGGTAAGATTAGGACTTTGAAGCACAGCGACTGACATACCCTCGTAGTTCGGGAAAGGAAGCTTCCAGAAGTAGACTGTTTTGGAGTTTCATTTACTAAAAGAACACGGTCATTGATCCTCTATGCTCCAGAAAAAGGAAAAAGTAAGTGAAGAGAGAAATGCATCTCCTTTTTCAGACGCATGTTGCAAAATGCGCACATGCAAATCGATAGGCAAGAGATTTCAGTTCGTGTCACACAGTAGTATTCCGTGTAAATTTCTTTCTTATCTTTGGTGCAGAAGGGGTTTCTCTTTTTCGATTTGGCTGGGATTTGACGTTGCGGCGATCTGAACTCTTGGTGAGGATCTGTTTTCTTTTTGGTCTAAAGTTTGAGATTTCGGATCTGGAGTAGGAAGAAGACTTGGGTTTGCTGTCATATGTGCAGACGCGTTTTGGTGGATTTGAGGTTCGTTTATGTGAGGTTTTGTAGCTACGGGATCCAGCGGACAGGGTTGGGGTTTACCAAACCTTGTTTGCATTGCGGTTCGCGATTTGGGATTCTGTAGAAATGTAGATCTGAGATGCAGTTCATGCACTCTCTGTGCAAGAAGAGTGTTCAGTTTTGCAAAGGTCGGCTGGGATAATGAACATCTGAATTTTTTCTCTACGGCTTCAAGTTCTTAGCTGGGTTTCAATGTTATTTCGAGCATAGAATGCGCCTTGGGTAGAAATCTGGTGTTATCTCGACTACTTTAATAGAATCAATAGTCTATAATTCGTATAAAAGATTAATAAGTAGTTCATGGTTGTTGTTTTTCGAGATCTGAGGTCGTTGGTGAAGCTACGTTTCCATTCCTTGTTTGGTGGATTTCGAGGGTACACCGAAGAGTGAAGGAATGTTCTTCTTCTAATACAATCTGAACGAGCTCACTCGAATATTACACCTGAATAGATCCAGAGTGCGCTCTACTTTGTAAGCTCCTCCTATTTTTTCGAGTTCTAGGGTTTAAGGTCACTGCTGAATAATCTGTTTTGTTAGATAACGTGTCACGTTCAAGAAGCGCAATCGTCTTCTGTTTGGAGATTGAGCAAGTGTTAGTCTTTTCGCAGGTCGCCATCATGACAATGGACAAGGACGCCAAGATTTTTGTGGCAGGGCACCGAGGCCTTGTGGGTGCTGCCATTGTACGTGCCCTGAACAAGGATGGGTACAACAACTTGGTGTTGAAAACGCACAAGGAGTTGGATCTCACCCGCCAAGCAGCCGTGGAAGATTTTTTCAACTCCGAGAAGCCTGATTACGTTATCTTGGCAGCGGCCAAAGTGGGCGGCATCCACGCCAACAGCACGTACCCTGCCGAGTTCATCGGCGTGAATCTGCAGATCCAGACGAACGTCATTGATGCTGCGTACAAGTCGGGTGTGAAGAAGCTCCTGTTCCTGGGGTCTTCCTGCATTTACCCCAAGTTTGCGGAAATCCCCATTGTGGAGGAGTCGCTGCTGACAGGGCCTCTGGAGCCTACTAACGAGTGGTACGCGGTGGCGAAGATTGCTGGAATCAAGATGTGCCAGGTTGGTTTCTCGTTGCAAAACCCTATGTCAGGGCTATGGTCATGGTCACCCTCCGATGTGATTTTTGATGTCTGATTTGGAAGCAGGGAATATAGCTAACATGCCATTGCTGCTCATCTCGAGGTGTAAATGACTTTATAGCAAATTCGAAAGTGTGTTAAATGATTAAAACTTCTCAACCATCGAGTCTGAACCTTCCACAAGAAACACAGTTCACGCAGCATATGATTTATGATGCATTTCGTGATGAATATCCAAAATTTCACTCAAAGCAAGTGCTTTCCCTTTATCTCACATAGTCACATCCACTGCACATAGTTGAATAATTGGCACTATGGACATCTGGGGTATGTGGTAGTGGCGTTTTTGGAGTGTGCAAGTGACCACTCTGGATCCAGAGTATGCCACAATTGAGTGGCATACTTTTTGGTTGTAAAAACATCATCACGAAATCTGGCCGTTTTGGGTGAGTAAGTTGGCAATCAAGGACTCACGTTTTGTTAATTGAATAGTGAACTAGTGGCACTTCTGAGCTTTAGTGGAAATGCGCCTATAGAGCGAAAAGTTTGTGAGACACTAAAGTTTCTTTCTACTTGACTAATGTGCACAAGAAGGCAACCAATTTTACTAGTAAGAACAGAAATTCCTTTCGACCATTTTGCGTGTTTGGTGTGTGGTTAGTGCGTGGAGGAGGGGTAGTGTGTGATGAATGGTATGTCTACCGTACGTTGTGAATCTCACACATGGTTTCTCGGTGGTTGGGGATGTACTTGCAGGCATACAGACTCCAGTACAAGTTCGATGCTATTTCTGGCATGCCGACCAATTTGTATGGCCCTCACGACAACTTTCACCCTGACAACTCGCACGTTCTGCCCGCCCTGATCCGGCGCTTCCACGAGGCCAAGGTGAACGGAGCCAAGGAAGTGGTGGTGTGGGGAACCGGCTCCCCATTCCGTGAGTTTCTGCACGTGGATGACTTGGCCTCTGCAACGGTGTTTCTGATGCAGAACTACTCCGAGCATGAGCATGTCAACATGGGAAGTGGCTCCGAGGTCTCCATCAAGGAGCTTGCTGAAATGGTGAAGCAGGTCGTTGGGTACGAAGGGCAGCTGACATGGGACACTTCCAAACCCGATGGAACACCCCGGAAGCTGATCGACAGCGACAAGCTTGCTAAATTAGGATGGTGCCCAAAAATTCAACTCCGTGAAGGGCTTGTGGAGACCTACAAATGGTACTGTGAAAACTACAACGTTTAGGTTATTTAGGACATTTTTTTTTCTTATTCTTTTGTGCACCTATCCTTTTAATTTGTCTGCATATGGTGTGCTATGTGAAGTAGTGGGTAGGAATCTTGTTACTGAGGTGGCCTTTTCAGTGGAAATGTGGCATTTCCATGTAAGTTTTTTCATCAAAGTGAGCATTTGATAACTCATTGCAACTTTGTGAATGTGATGTTTTATTGTTTGAGCCCTTCTTATTTTCTTTGAGGCACCCGTCTTGTAATTTTACCTGCGTATGAGGGATCAGGTTGCGCCATTTGAAGTAGTAGAAACCAGTGTTGGGCTTGGGTAATGTTTTGCAACATACCAGCCGGGTACTGGGTTTGGAGTTCTGGAGGGTATCATTGAGGGTACTGGGATTGGAAATTATTTCAAGAGACAGAAACTGATATCAATATGAAAATGAATCCCTTGTTTCCACCAACGTACTGGTAAGTTATGAGGTGGACCTCTAGGATATGCATTACAGTCTCTTATGCACAATGGTTTCAGTCAATGATTAAATAAAATAAAAGATTTAAGGTCTAATTCACGGGAAATTGATTGCAAAGTTGAAATTGTCATTGTTCTCATGCCATAAAACACTTCCAAGTAGTGGTTCTAAATGCAATTGCTAATATCATGTGCTTACATATTGTTAATGATACTTTTGAGTACTCTTCATTCCATTGATGGTAGTGGTATGCACTTGAATTAATGAAAATTGAAGCCTCGAAGGTGGGTTACCAACCATGGTGTTCTAAAATGATTTTTTGGTAGACAAAATGTTTTTCTCCCAAAATGATCTTCCGGTTGTTCGAAAATGATCATTTTTGTTCTTAAAGATTTATTGAATGGATAACAATTTCCTTGAAATATTTAGAAATGGGTTGAAATATTGCTAGTTTCAATCTTAATCTCGAATATTTTGTTGAATTGGAAGATCACTTTGGGATTGATGGAGTACTTCATAAAAGTGTTATTGCTACAATATTAGTTTTGATCACCGTATCATAGAATTCATATTAGATGGGTCTAGAGTGACAATACCATCACTAAGAACGAATATAATACCCAAGTCATGTCTATAACCACATCCAACATTGGAAGAAATCAAGGTGATCATTTCATCATAGGTTTGACATTTTTGTACCAATAGTTGCACGTAATTGTGCATTTGATAACTCCCCACAAGTGATGTTTTATTTGCACTAAAAGGCTTTATGAGCCTTATTCATTTGAGATTGTGGTCAGATGTTAAGTACTATGTTAGAGGGTCCATTTCACAATCTTGGCAACTCTTTAGCATCATGACAATGCACTTGAAGAGGGGACACATCAATGCGTGGTTTAGAATGGGTCTACCCATGTTTTACCAATTTAGTCCCAACAAACTTTAAAAATCACTGAAAATTCATTTTTTGTCAAAATTCCTTGATTCTAATTGCAAATGACTACTCTCAAATTTCTCAATCTCTGAAAAATATGTGAATTGACAAAAAGTTTCTCCAAGGTACCTAGATATTCCCTCTATCTCAAAATAATATCGGTGTTTCCTTTGTAAAATACAAACAAAGCACTAGTGTTATTTTGAGACAAAGGGAGTAGAAAATTTCTTGGTTATAGGCATGTTTATCTTTTTTTACTCTAGCTATCACTTGCTATGCACATTGAGCATGCTCAAACTATTCCACCTTAACATTACATATGAATCTATTGTGGTCAAGTACAATATAATGACCCCATAAAGTAGGGTTTTCTAAAAGCACCCTTGCTCTAAAAGTGACCTCTAATATAGAGGTACATTTTGCTTCCTTCAATATACCAATAGTAGACATTTCAAGATGTAGCACTTTTAGTGACCATTGTGTTTTAACTTCAAAAATTTGTAACGAATTCCATGAAGATCCAACAAATATGAAACTACTTGATTTAGTTGCTAATTCCATTTTTCTTCCTCTGAAAAATTACTGAAAATTGATTCAAGGAGTTTCACTTCCCCCAAATGCAATCAACTCATAAAATGTTGCTTTAAGCGCATACTACCTTCCCATTTGCCATGCCATTCTATAGTATTGTACTTGAACCTTTAATATGTACTAGCAATTTCATGAATTTCAAATTGATATTTTACACAATTCAACACCCCCAAACAACCATTTTGTGGTGCAGAAGCAATGAATCTCAATGTCAAGAATGTCAACAAAATGTCACTCCCTAGTAAGGTAAACTATTCCATTCTAGACCAAATGGCAGTAAGCCCATTGTGGGTTAAATTATGTTAGTGGTGTACATTTCAGAGCTTGAATGTACACCACTAACATGATTTAGCCCATAATGGGCTTACTCTCATTTGGTCTAGAGTGGAATAGTTTACCTTATGTGAGCTTGGCAACACCAACCAAAGTCTACAAGTAATGTATTTTATTGGCTCTAGAAGGAGGGGAGGAAGCTTTGCATTGACAGAAGTTACCCTAATGAGGAAGCTTGAGTAGCTCCTTTACTCAAAAGCCAACCAATGCTATAGAAACAAAACCTTTTCCAATGTAGCTACTTGTTACTATTAAGTCCAATAGTTCAAGCTTCACATGTCCAAAAAGGGTATATAGAGCACCAAAGTCCAATCATATCTATGAGATTGAAATGGATTGCAAGTTCTTGGTAATAAACTCAACCAAGTCTTTTTATTTCATTTTTTATGAAGTGCAAAAGTGGTGATATAAAATGTTATAGAATTACTCCAAATTTCAACATTCATCCACATATTGGGTAGAAAATATAACATTAGCACATGTCATATGTCCTTAATTCTATTTTCATCCACAATCTAGCGATTTCATCCAAGATTTTGTTTTAATTAAAAATTTTTTGGCAAAAAACTTCAAGGTTTGTTACCATTTTTTAGCTAAATTATTTAATTTAGGTGCAATTTGGTACTATAAAGGCCAAAGAAAAAGGCCCTAAATTCCCCCCTTGACAATTGAATTAGTAGCAACTCAGTTGGCACTTTGATAAGGCTTTCTTTGTCTAAAACACATTTTAAATTGTGGTAAGGTTTCTCAAACTTAAATTTGAGAATTTTTCTAATATGAGTATTATGAAGCTTTTACAAACGACCAATTAATGATGAACTTCTACCTCTTTAAGACAACAAGCAATCTCAAACTAATGCACACAAACTTTTCAATGCAAAAAACAACTTTTGTATATTCTTCAAGAATGTCACTAGCATAGTCACTAGGTGCTTCACAATTTTCATGCATGGATTTGAATAAATCCATGTAGGGATGGGAAGCAAAGAATAACTTGCAAAAATGATCTTGTGTTTAGATTATTTTCATACCATAATATATTTTTGCTTAATAACTCCAAATCTCCATTCATCACTCTACTAGGGTCTCTTAGAAGGAACTTCCATACACTAATATGAATTGATTGAGACCAATACATGAGATAAAAATTCTAGAAATTCTAGAAGTTTGCAACAATTTCTTTCTAAAACCAAAATTTTTATTCAGCGTGGATTTAGGAGAGGCTCTGCCTAGCTTCCAATTTTTAATATTGGAGATAAACTTTTTGGTTCTTATTAGGAGGATATCTTCTATGCATGCATACTTGGGAGGTGCATAGAGGTGTGTAGGAGTTGTAATTGACTCTAACAAGGCCTATTCAATGCCCAATATAGGAACACTTTTTGCATTGCGCACCTATGCACTACACATGCATAACCGCATTCCCTTTGTTTGTTTGACAACAAGGCAAACTTATTCCTAAAATATAGTTTCTTCCTACTCTCTTGTAAATAATAGTACATTAGAACTTGGCAAAGGCCATTCAAACTTTGGGAACCATGAAAGTACATCTTCATTTCAATTTTGTAGAGAAATTATCCCATCGAGATTAAAAACATGAGTTTGTGTAAATATATGGTATTTAGTATGGGCCAAATTGTGGACCTTGTTCTAGTTTGGGAGAAATTGCTATATACTCTACTGTACGTGAAGGTTTGATTCAGCTCTTAGGGGCCGAAATTGAATTTCCACGTCAGATTCTCAGGGGTCCACGTCAGCTCACACCATTCACATGAATGAATGTGGCACTTTTTTTTTTTTATATGACTAAATTTATGCCGAATCTGACCCTCACGTAGGGTAGCAGCACCCTCCTTTTTCTGGTAAAGGAGGAGCTGGCTTCGCGAGAGGCTTGCTGACTGCAACGGAGATCACGACGCATCTATCTGCGGAATCCACGATTGCGACGTTCTGCAAGCTTTCGTCAAGATTCACAACGTTGCTGCTTTTTGTTTTGAGTGTGAAATTTCGAAACACAGGCCATTCGGGATTCGTTTTGCAGGGCTAAAGTGTGTGAGCTCACCATTGCCTCAGATTGATTTCTTAAGACACTTTGAATTTCTCTTGCAACTCTCCGAGTTTGAAATTTCTCGAAGGCAGAAGATTCTCACTCCCTGAGAACGGCATGGGCATTGCTTTCGATTTTCCCACTTTCTAGGTAGTGTGACTCAGGGTTTCGTGTTTCTGTGGCTGGAATCGCGTAGTTTCACATTCCTAAAACCCTAATTTGGCAGCAGGGGATATAATTTCTGGTCGATTTCTGTAAAGAATTTCTCTACAGGGACGAGGATTCCTTTCTTCGTAGGCTTATATTGTTAAAGCTCCCTGCCATGGACTCTTCCTCCAATGATCTCATGTTACTGAGACCATTCTCGGATCCCTTAGGGCGACAAATTTCGAAGCGATCCCCATCGTCCACCCTCGCCCCCCCGGAGCAGACCCCAGAGGATCCATGGCGGCTCCTTAGCGACGACATGTTGGAGTATATTCTAGCTCGGCTACCTCTCTCTCCTCTTAAGATCTGCAAAGAAGTTTGCAAGCGATGGGAATCAATCCTTAGCACCCCAGAGTTCGTCACTCTTCACCGTCTTCTCGGGGAGCAGCAAGCGCGGTTGGTGTGCTACCGTACGAACCACCTAGTGCGCAGCAAGTCCCAAGCGTTTGCGTACGAGGAAGATGCGGGCGCTTGGATCACTCTCCCCCCCATGGAATTTCCGAGTCACAATTACGGCTCTCTGTCGTCCGCGAATGGTGTGGTGTATGCCATTGCTGGCCCCGGGGATAACAAGCTGGTGTACAAGCTCACGAGCTCCGCTTCGTGTCCGTCGTCGTTCTTGGGGACGTGGGAGCACACGCCAGCTATGGGGTTTGCGCGACATGCGCCGGTTGTGAGTGTGGCGTTTGGGACGGGGAAGGAGGGGAACGGACATAAGGTGGTGGTGGCGGGTGGAGTACCGGATTATGAGCCTGAGCACATGGCGGTGGAGGTCTTTGATTCTGAGACTGGTAAGGGGATCACATTCTCTTGGGAATGCCGTAGGTAGTCTTTTGCCTGAAACGGGAGAATGCTGCCATTGGAATCAAACCTCTTTGATCTTACTACTTGAAGTCGTAGGTTTGGATGTATATGACATTGCTTGACTGTGTGGCAAGTGTTCTAGGAGTGGCAACTGTGCAGGATATCCTAGAATGTTGTTTTAGAGGAGGTCGTAATTAAAGGGCTTGAGTGTAGCATTCTCCCATTCTGGGAATGAGGAAATGGTCTTCTGTGACACCCGCCACTAGGTTCTGATTTTCTTCATTTGGTGAAATGTTCTGTTTTTTTATTAGTTGAAGTTTACACTATTCTCAATTGTGGGTGACTTGGAGCAAAGTTTAACAGTAGTGGGAATAATGTCCCATTCCAAGCTGGGAGTCTACCCAAATTGGACGGAATTGGTCACTAACGACCAGTTCCTGCCAAGTTGAGTGGACTCCCCTAGCTGGAATAGTCATGATTTCCACTAGTATATTTTTTCATGATTCAGAGATTTGTCAGCTTTGTAGATGTAGATATGACTAATCATTTTCCCATTTCATTCAGACTGCTATACCGACGTTCTCTGAAGTAACATTCTGGAATATTTTGTACAGTTGTCACGCTATGATCGACTGTAGCTCACTTTTTTGCACATTCAAGCTGTGCCATAATTATTATTTTGGGAGTCTGATTAAAGAGGTCTGGTTGTAATTCTTAAAGAGCTGTTCGTGCTGAACATTGTAAGATGTATTTCTTGATCCAAAAGCTGACCTTCCTTTTAGATCTGCAAATGTCATGTTCTCTTTACTATGTCCGTGGTGGATGAAAGTAGATGGTTGAATGTTTTGATAAGTTGGGTCAGAACTCAAGCTATGGCTGTGGAGGGTTTCCATAAGCAAACTCAAGAGTTGATACTGAACATGATGGAGTCCTTGCTATGCATTCCTGCTCACTAAGAGCAGGAAATTGTAAGGTTTGTACTCATGGCCATTTGTACGGATTGCAGGTGCCTGGGAGGTGTATGGTAGTTTACCAGACGACTTCTCCGGAAACAGCTCCAGACTGTGGATGTCAGGAGTTGTGTGTGACAACAAGCTGTACATGACGTTGATTCGCTCATGGACATTTTACGCTATGGATTTGAATCTTAGGCAGTGGACTCCAGTCATGTTGCAGCGTCCTCAGGGTTTGATATACCACCACATCATGGCTATTGGTGCAACGCTGGTAGTGGCCGGATTATGTAAGCAGCCAGAAGGAAATGCTCTGAACCTCTGGAAACTGGACCCCAACACACAGAGCTTGCTTCAAATTGGATCCATGTCAGGCCCAGTATTTGCCTCGCTGGGGAGAAATTCAGAAGTGCCGACCTTGCATTTCCTTATGAATGAGAATGTGATATACGTCTCCAAGGCTAACACTAAAGATGGAGCGTGGGTTATGGGAGAGATCTCTCTGGAGGAGTGCAAGACTGAGTGGCGTGTTTTACCCAGTGTGTCATCCTTAGGGTACAGATTTGATAGCATGGTTACCTTCTGTACTTCTATTAATATTTGTCCTTAGACTTCTGTACAGTGATATTAGGACTTGTGAATTTTAAGATTTCAGGGGTTACTTTGTAGCTGAATACTATTTGAATGTATATATTACATTATTCCGTGTAGGGACATTGGTTCTGGCACTACTCCAGCTATACTGGGCGATGACATGGGGTGAGCTAAAGTCAATAGTTTAGACTAGTATTGGTAGTCTTTGAAATTGTACATAACATTGCAGTAAGTGAGCACATGGGGATGAACAAACTGTTGTGTTGTATGTTCTGTAGCAGCTGCTACGGCTCAGATTTCTTCTCTGAATGTGGTCTTTGAGTTGATGAATAATTGCGGCCCGGAAACAAGTACGGCTATAATCAGTTAAGTGCTTTTAGGAAACATGCCAACTATGTTTGTGAACGTCCCCACCTCAGTTGACATACTTCGTGTAGAATGGTAATTGCCCAAAGAAACCGCCCTTTAAGTTAGTAGTGTGGACTATGGACCCAACGGCAAACCAGTATTAACTGAGTCTGGAGCCATCTAATTTCAGATTCCTTACATCACAACCTTCTTGAAGAGTTGGCTTCGTGGCTTGAACACCCTTTGGAATTGATTCAAGAAAAGAAATCTGGATTTGTTTTCGGCACAATCTTGAGTTTGATTCCTAGATATGAAACCATTTAGGATTTTCTTAGCTCGAAGTGACAGTTCTCCATTAGTGGAGTGTACTGTAGCACGTTATTAAGAATCAATTGTGTTGAACGATAAACGACTTACAACGTTGGCATGCTATAACCAGACTGACAAGATACTCAAGCATGCGAGCAACGAGTACTTGTAGACACTTTAGCAACAAGACAAGCATATATTAGACTAATATTTGACATACTTCTCTGCACCATGTTGGTTACAGACTACAGAGTATACCATAGCTGTTTTACCGAGAGTCAGTCACTAGCCAACACTCTCTCATCGTAATGCAGACACACACAAGAGAGCTATCAAACCTACTGTACTCTAATTAACACCCTATGTTGAGTGGGAAGTATCTGCCGTCGTGGGATAAGAAAGCTTCGTTGGTTCATCTTCCCGTTTCAAATTGTTGCTTCGCTGGCTCATCATGATCCAGGGTGTACTTCGAAATCGGAAGTAGGTCATCCAATGCTGAAATTCCTCTGTCTTCCAATGAACTGGGTCCCCATTGACAGCCCCTACAGAAAATGAAATATGTTTTGAGTTGGAGATCTGAAGGGGAGTCGTCCCAACTGCTGAAGAATGTTGTGAAAAACTCCAACAATAATTGAAGGCCGTACACGGTTGGGCTTCAGATGGCTATGGCATCGTCGAGAATCGCGATCTCTCGACACCAGCTCCCCAATTTCAATCTCCAATAGGGCCCCCAAGCTAACACCAATTCCTTAACACACACCACAGTTGCGAAAGGCACGCAAAGTACATCCCACACACAAGCCTCATTATGGTCTCCTCGCCTCCCAATGAAGAGGACAAGTCGTCCTATTCCAACTTGGAGAGGAGACCGTGCAAATCCCGGGTCACTCTGTGCTCGTACCGTTGCAGGCACAGTGCGACACTGGCAAGTTACCACACGCCATATCCATACGAGTGCATAGGTTACAAGAAGGCAAGGGACAAGTGCTATGACCGCGAACACGAACAACGCGAGGCCTGGCAGGTGAATAGTTACGTACAGCACGTCAACTGAAAGTGGGACTAGTAGTATGAGGGTTACTGGTACCAAGAGCAGCAGAGGGACGCACACAAGAAGGGTGATGTGAAGGAGGCTCCATAGAAGCACGCCCAGTGGCCGAGGGAGCCAATTGCTGGCTAGAAGAGAGAATCGAAGACGCGTGTAGGAAGTGGCGTCTTCGAAGGTGTGGATTGTCACAATGTCCTCTGCTTGCAATTGCTTGCAGAGCTCCATGGAATCTCTGGAGCTAGAATACTTGATTCTACCGACAATTGACACGGTAATCTAATGCGAGAGGGCTACAAATACTCTATCGTAAAACTTATCTAATACTCAAACAAAACCAGCTTTAGATTAGGAAGATAGGCAGGTCTGTTTCAATTATTGATCATTCTTCTCGCAACCTTCACACTAGTGCAGTACTCTCTGACACACAGACCATGGACAGGCAACATTCAACCTCGATTGGTATTACTGTGGCATCGCAATTTGTCATTGTCACCGAACAAAGAATTGCTCACAGAGTTCTGGATTCTTTCTCAAATTTACGCCGCAGTTGCAGAACCTTATCAAAGACGCGCATGTCCCTCCCATCCACGTTTCGACCCACTCGAGCTTTGAGCGTGAGATGCTACAACAGAAAACCACACAAATATACATAAATGGACGAAACCATTCATAGCGACTGGGAGAAATGAGGTAATTATAGTGTGTATGACTATTCTCCGGCAAGATTTTACCTGATGCAGGGGATTTATCTCTAGCTCCCCGACAAACTCAAACAAGGAGCCAACGCGCAGCGGGAGCTCGCGCAAGTGCTGGAGGTCAAGGCGGAGCGAAGACTCCCCATCGGTGAGGATTGCGATTCCGGAGACCGCATCAAATCGCTCTACAGATCCTACGACACGGAGGGACTGGTTGGGGACGATCAACGGGGATTCGGGGGTGTAAAGATCTTGCACTCGCACCACTAGTCCTGAGTTTGGCGTTCCGGGAACCATAGCCATAAAACGTTGGCAATGACGAGAAACCCTAACTCTCAGAAACAAGTCCTTGTCCCGAATGTGATTGTTCCGTCTGTTGGACCCTAAACCCTATATTTCCTTATCCGTGCCAGAGTAAGTGCTGGGCACCGTGGGCAACGGTGAAAATTCCTCAAAAGCATGAAGATTGTAGACTACCCTGCTAATTGACCTTACAGATAAAATCGGACAGGGACATGGTGGTCAGCCAAGCCAAGGAGCTATCTTCCACGTGAAGCCTCGTAACCTAAAGCTTTAATCGACGTTTTCATGATGATATCTGTTTTCAGACCGCTCACAAACGCTCGCCGGTGGATCAAGAGCCTCGGAAGAGAATTGAACAAGCACCTCGCCACCGAAAAAAGAACAAATTCAAACGTTTTAAGGCTACAACATACCCCCTCGAGCCCCTACCGCAATAAATCCTACGATTAAAAACATGTAAAAGGTTGGATCAAGTCCGAGGATCGCCAGAAAAATAAAGTATCACACAAAAGTATCGTCCAATACCTGCGCATCTTAGCGCACCGTCCACCGAAACCTAGCACTACTGCAACAACAAAAATCTCTCGAACACAAATCCGCACCGGAGAATTCCGCTGTCTGTTTTCGTCAAATCCCCTGTCACACGTCCCACTCGTCCCTTCTCAAGCTCCAACAAAGCGATCTTCAACACCGAGCAACTAACCCCAACAACCTCCGCTACAACCTCCCCTGTGAAAACACGCAGAACCCAAACCCGAAGAAATGAATCCTCCACAAATGAAGGCAACGGGTACCCCCCCGCGCGGCCTCCCTTCCGATTTTCCAACTCAATTCCGTTCTCAGAAACCCTGGCGTGCCTGTCTCTCGCTTCTTCAGTTCTCGCTCTCCCTGTCCGCCCCACCACAAATTTCTGCACGCACAACAGACAATTCGGGCTCGGCGAAGAACTTGTCAGTGACAAAGTGGTCGTAAGTGAAGAGCAAGCCCAATGCGCACACTGTCACGAGCACAGTATCCAGATTTGGAAGAGAAGGTAAACGGACCTCATTCGCTTCTGGTGACTCTTAAAAAAAAATTGCCCCATGCAAAGCCGGCAACCCAAATCTCAAGTGAACCTTTAAGAGCATCTGCAATGCATACTCGGCATACAAGCCCTGTAACAACAAATGGTGGACCATTCATTGAGGCCAGCACAGTGTTGGGTTTTTCTTTGGAAAAATTGATTTAATGCAAAGCCAACAATCCAAACGCCAAATGGACTTTTCCGTATTATATAAAGCAAAAGAAGGTTGAATTGATTAGCAAACATACCAATGCTTGAAAAGTGTTGACAATAATGACTATTTGTAAAGGGGCCAACTCAAGGGCCATTTACATTTTGCAAATTAGCTAGTTCCGGGTGGTTGCATATTGAGGCCATGGAATTGGAGGCCCCAATAATGATTGCATTGGAGTGGAATTTCAATGACAAATAATTCTTCAGTCAGCAAAGTGTTGATATTATCTATATTGCAGGCAACATTGCAAATGCTCTTACCGCATTATAAAAAATTAAAAAAAGATTCTTCATTAAATATAGACCTTTCATGCAAAAAAGAGAGTTTGAATTTTTTTAGCACACAAAACAAGGTTGAAAAGGGATAACATTGTTGACTTTGGCTATTGTGCACCACCTCATGGACTCTTCATATTCCCTCAAAATGTCAAGTTGGGATGGAAAATGATGGACCCGGGAATAAATAGTGACTGATGTCCTTTGCATTGGGGCATGTTTTTTTAGTACCCCCATCATCATGCACTTGGTGTATGTATTTCCGTGTTGCATTGGAGTTGCTCTAAAGAAGTTATGTTGGAACCCCACACTCCACAAACAACGGTAAAGGAAAGGCAAAGAAAAAGGGCTTTGAGTTTGTAATCAAGTAGAGTCTTAATCCCTAAGCACTCCGACATCCACTTTCAAGACGACGAACAAATTCAAACTCATGTTTCTTTCTCATTTTTGCTTGGATGAAAGTCATCTTAATTTTTGGAGATACTTTATCAAGTTCTTGTCCTATGTAATGGTTGGATTTGGTGTTAGGAGAGTACATATTTTTCTAAAATTACAAATGTACAAGTATGTCAAATGATACATTGAACAAGCCAAAATTGCATTAACTCTAGTTCAAAATTGGATTTGCAAACATGAGGTCATAGATTTTAATAACACAACAATTTCAAAAAATCATGATGCCAAGAGAACCTCATTTCAAATCCATTCCAACAAATCTTACTCATAAAAATGATAATATTTTGTTTGTAATCGAATTTAGAAGAAATTTTGAAATTTTCCTTTAAAAATTTATTAAAAAATGTTAATGATGGCATTTGTGAATCTAACCATGTGGATGGAATCTAAAACTTGCAGTCTAAAACCTTTATTTGTATAACCAATTCAAAAATATTCTTCCTAATAGCACTTTATAATGATTTTTCTCAAATTGTCAATTCTGGAGAAGACTCTGGACGTTTAGAGGTTAAAGAGAGCTGCAGTGCACGGACTGCGCCGTGAGTGAGACGTGACCGATTGCTTGTGCTGCAACTGCGGGTCATTAGGTGTGAAGTCTACCGTCAAGCTATCAGCACTACAAAACGAAAAAGAAAATCGTGGCTTGGTAATGAACTACAGTTTCCTTGAATGCTCGCAACCTCGCGATTGCACCCAGATTCATGCATGACCAGGAGAGTTAAGTAATTAATGAAAGGAGTCAAGGAGCTTTGTGTTTCCAGGAGAAGGACGCGCAGACATGGATTACTTTATCACAGATCCTAAGAATGGGTCATCGACGGTTGATGATCCTTTCAAAAACAATAATTGCTGATGGATCTGCTGCTTGAATTTTGCCACAAATTACGCAAGGGTTCCTGTAGAAAGTACTGCTGGTACAGTGAGTGGACTTTTGAGCAGCTTATGTTTATTAAGGTTCATGGGGGTAATGCGATTGTGAAAATGCCTGAAAATCACTCTCCGGGGAACCACGTTCTGGCGAAGGAGAGACGAAGATTGATGTTGGACGTGGTGGTTTGCACAACATGGACTACACACTTATGCACTTGCACCTCCGATCCTTGCACATGCAGCTCCATTATTACGAAGTAATTCACCATCTTCATCACTATCTGGAGTACTTCTACTACCGACAATTGAAGTGGTTGCTTGAAAACAAACAGCAACGGCATTGCAAATTTCGAACCGGAATCCTGATCGACTAGCTAGCCTGGCATTTGTTTGAAACCTGACCTGCGACTTTCCAGGAGAGAAGCTCTTACTATCTTGGAGAAAGCTCGTACTTCACGTTATTTTGGTTGATGGCCATATCCGTTACCGATAATTAATGGCGTGTTTCAAACTGGATTACAGTGGGTATGAACCTTAAAGCGCTGAGTGGTTATCAGAAACAATGCCGAGTAGTTCTATTGAATCACAAACTAGCTTCCCGGCACTTGATGTGCTTTTGGTTGATCTTGGAAGGGCTCCCATTCAGCGACATGATTATGAAAAATAACCTTCCACTGATCGACCGACAAAGCTGCCTCGAAATCACGACTTACTTGAAGTTCTAGTGCCTGCATCTCTAATTAAGAACTAGGCCAAGTATAGATCTGAAGTCGGGCAACTGAAACTGCACCAATTTTTCTGAAATCGATCCTCAAACAGCAGGGCATTGACAACAACCTTGGCATGCATAACATAAAATTTGTTCGCTTTCTGAATCGTTTTGCTGATATTGCAATACTTTGATGGGAAATTTTGTTAAAATGGTGGTATTCCATACACCATTTTTCCATTCATTTCCTTTTTAGCTCTAAGGTCTAGGGCTGGTATAGATTTCAGAACGCAAGGACTCAACGTAAGAGTGCCAAGTTTGAGGAATACCGCCATTTGAACGAAATTTTGGTTTTTAACTCCGGAGCAACGTTAGTTTAAAATGTACAACAAGGTGATGCAATTGTGAAATTAAAGTACTTTTCAATAACTTGATAACAGATGATCCCATTCTAACCTTATTTTGCAACCACTTTTGCCAGTGTTCCCCTGTTGTGGGATTTTGCTTGGGTTTGTTTGGAAATTGCAGATCCTGTTGGATAGTCGTCGGATTGAGCTCGACGCAAGTCTAAGTACTTACCTATACGCTTCTCACGTCGAAGTCCAATAGGCAAGCGTGTTGATTGTATGTAGAAGAAGTATCCTGGCTCGAGAGATGAAGGTAGCAATACTATGAAGTTGTGCAAGGAGGTGCATAATCCACGTTGTTTATTAAAATCCACTTTGTAGAATCCGAGTAGAACCCAGTGCCACTTGCATTACTAAGCCGACTTCGCTGCTCTCTTCTTGCCAGTGCATGGTTCCTTTTTGCAGCTGGGAGTGGTTGTGCGGAGTTGGTTCAGTCATCACTGACGACTTCCTGAGTGGATTCGATGAACTGATTGTACAGGAGAAGTGAAAGTGCACCCACCTTCTGTGCATATTGAAGCAAAGTGCATGGAGGAAGTGTCTCTGTCTGAATGGATAGTATAACTTTCTGCAGGGATTATTTATATATCAGATAATCAGACAGTTATCAGACTTAACCCGCTCTTTCAGTTGAAATCAAAATCTTCAAGATATGGATCTCTCAGTGTGGGTAGGATGGGATTATTTTTGACTCTACACCCTCCTCTTCGTTTTCAATTGAGTTGTTCATGCAATGAATGTGGCAAGAGAATTATGATATGTAAGAAGCACAATCTTCCATGCTTCACTCCCAGTCATGTGCATCTTGAAGCATGTTAACCGAATGGAATCAAGATGCAATTCATTTGGAGACTTCACTGTCCACAACGAAATGAAATGAGAGAGAAAGTTAAGCACTATGTATGGTATAAGGTAGCTCAAAATCTATATTGGAAAATAGTACATGACTTGTTGAGGATGCAGTTTTCCAAAACTAGGAAAGAGACTCAAAAAGAGAGGAGTGGTCATGGTTTAAGTTAAGCTTCCATGTATCTCCATTTCTCTAGATTGGTATTGATGTTATGCGTGGAGTCGGGGGAAAGTGAGATTGATATCAGTGAGTGGCCCTTGAATCAATACCTGCAAGTAATCTGGCAATAGCTGAGAACTTAACCTTTTCCATGCTACCTGCCTCCTGAAAATTATAGGTTCTCATTGAGATTATGGTCACAAAATGGTGAGAGTAGCACAAAGTGCTGCGTAGATAATTGAGAAACATACAAAAGAATAATTTTTGAATCACACATACCAATCTTGTGATCTCAGGAAATCTCACATTGAAAATCTGGGCTCCTGATGAAATCCTAAATGCCAAACATGATCCAGGTTGAAAGTATAGACAAGCTGTAAATTCACACTAATTCTATTTCGCTTCCAGCAATTGAATCAGCAAATTGAAGTGCAATGTGCATAGGTAACCATTATTTGTCAAGATCACTATAATTTTTGTCTTATAGCTAGCTTCTGAAGTCGTTTATTTTCTTTGACCAATGTCTAAATTTGATTTTCTTTTGAACCTATTCAAAGTACTTTAGAATGTGCTTCGAATGACAGAAATTTCAAGTTCTAATTACAAAGTTGCATTCAAAAGTGATATTTGACTGGGGCAAATTCCGGAGTTTCCTAATGATGCTGTAAGAATGCAATAGATGTCCCTTTGCAAGACCCCTCACAAATTCCATTCTGTGACTGAAATATCTTGAACATACCTTGGAATTTGCACAATACAAACTGCATAGGTACGATTTTCACAAGTTTCAATATCACAAAGTTGTGTATTGTGTTAGTAACTGCCACTTTTGGTTACATTCTTACATTGTGATAAAGTGTTGCTTTTCCAGAAAATCAAACATGAATAATTGAGGGGGGTATATGTGTCATTTGGCCATTGGTTGTGAAAATTTTCCAAAAATCTGAAAGGGGAATTTAAGCTTTTTCTATTGGTCATAAAACTTCTGAGAGGATAGTGAAGGAGGGTGTGAACTTGGTATTAAATAGAACGAAAAAACATTTGTAAATATGCCCATTTTTCTATTCAATCGTCCGAAAATTTATTAACATAGGAAAACCCTATAGTTTTTAACTGAATTGCCTCAGGACATCATTCTAGGGATTAAGCGTCCTAAGGGTTGACATGAGCATTTCCATGAGCATTCCTATTTCATAGCTGAAATCAATTCGAGCTACTCAAGAAGGAAAATTAGTAATTCAATTCCATACAATTACCTTCATGAATGCAAAGAACCTCAAAAACATCTTGATGACAAAATTGGTAGTAAAACCAAGCAATCCCGAAAGCATTCACAAGTTCATCAAATGGAATTAAGCAACCATTCCAATTCGAGTTGATCAAGAATGCATATAGTGATTCAATTTCTGCTCTATTGGCTACTCAAGATTGCAAAGAACCTCAAGAGCATGATCACAAAGTTGGCCGTTACAAAAAACAATTCCAAAGCATTCACAACTCAACAGTTGAAATCAATCAGGCATTCGGATTTGAGTTCCTTATTTTGCACAATAGTCTTGACTACTTGAGAATGCACAAACCCTAATAAATAGTGTGATCACCAAATTGGTCTCAAAATAAGGGGAGACAAAGCAACAAACATGGTGAGACAGAAGACAACCCACACCACAGCATGATGAAGCTCACGATACAGGAAATACCTTGACCCCCCAAATTCGAGCAATGTCTACAAACATTGATTCTTGGCGATTGTCACCAATCCCTCTCTAGTCTCTTGCACAACTCCATCTGCACACTTGTCTAGAGACAGAAGTACAAACGAAAGGATACACATTGCATGAGTGCCAAACCCTAACAATTGAACACACTAGATCGCCTGACCTGAAGATCGACGGCTGTTAATCTTTGACTGAGTGACGCTACATCAATGACATTGGGAACGGTCACTTTGGAGATCGAGGACGGATAATTGCTCTCACAATTTTTTTATGAAATTTTAATCAATGGCGTGGGAAGGGAGCCTAAGTTTTTGCAATATACATCAAGAGTGGTGAATTTTTTGAGTGATTCAGCAAGGGTGGTGGGTAGGCAGGCACAGGTTGCCTGCCACTTTTGGTTACATTGTTACATTGTGTAAAGACATGCGTTTCTTACAGGAATGCAAAAAGGTGAGGATGAATACCAACTCTAGTTCCAAGAAGGTCCATCAGTCTTCCCAGCCAGCTGCACTTGCATTTGTATGGACAAGTTTCATGTTGAGGACGTCTAACTTACACAAAACTGACCTTGAACTCTCTGCAACAACTTGACATTCAAGAGCATCGCCTGCAAAAAGGCAAATGAGAATGATGTTTCTCAGATGTAACAATAATTGAAACTAAGGTCGTTCTGAAAAAATAAGTTGTTGGGTAGTTCAGCTAGACACACTTCATGGACATAGGCATCAAAGATTCTCAGTATTTTAATTAGGCATAATTTAATAGATGTCCATAACATAATTGCATTGGCATGTGATTAACCCCTAAAGTTCTTTCACATTACCTAGAGGCCCAAAATTGTTTCAAAATACTAGTTTGGAAAGCAAAGTTAAAATTTTCGTCTACATTTATTTTTTAACAAATTCAACTATAGGATTCTTTATTTAACTTGTTAGAGTACACTCTCAACAAATTTTAAAGTAACAAACTTTACCAATTGCAAGATCATCATGCTTGGATTTCAAAAAGAATTATTTTCAAGTCTTTCCGAGTGATTGGATTTCATCTTTCAAACATTTTACCCAAAAATGTGTAGATCTTATAATTTGCAACTCTCCATAATATATTGAAGAAATAAGTTGGGTATACACATAAAAAATTTCAAAAAATATATGTATGTCATATTCATGCTTGAAAAAAACAATGAGTACAAAGAAGTAGGGAATGGTCTAAAATACGAAATTGTTAAGAATTTAGTTATGAAATTGAAAAATGCTAATCCTAATGGTTCTAATGTTGTATTAAAAAAATCCTACATTCGATGATTTTATTTTTTTCAAAAAATATGGAAAATTGAGTTAAATAAAGGACTTCAAAGTTTATTTTAGAGTAGAAATTTCATGAGTGCCTGCAAACAAAAAATCCTCATAATTTTCATCTCATTAATCAAAATGGAATGATTCAAAGTTTTACACATGTACATAAATCCAAAGAACCAATTTCAAATTTGTGTTTCTTGAAATAGAGATTTTTGGGGAATTGCCCAAATTTTACGGGTGAAAAAAAAATAACATGTGATACAAAAACCTTTTAACCATGTAGTCAAAAGTTATGAAAATTGTTGTGCCTTAAAGCTACCCCTTGTCCATATGTTGTGTGAAAATTTCAAAGAAAAAATAAGGAAAAATCCATTCTTAGTGAGTTGCCTAAATTTTCTATATTGCCAAAAAACATTGCTCAATCCTTTAAGGGTTTATCCCTAAACACCCATAGGTAGGGCCTTTTTGGGTTTAAAAATAGCATTGCTTTTGGATTGTTGTCGGTCTAAATTTCACTAAGGTATAGAAATCTCAACTATACAATTTTCTAGTGTTCATATTGTGGATGACGTGAATCAAATTTGGAGTCATTTGGCCAAAAAGATTGTAAGATTATAATGTTTTAGTGTTGAAAAAGAATGCTGAAATTTTCCTAGCAACATATTTGGAGGTGAAATTGGATTTCTAAACCTACTCAAATGAAAAGACTTTAAGCTATAAAGTGCTTCAAAACCAACATGCAAAGACATTGGTGAAAGAAAATATCATTCAATTGACTCATTGTGTTTGCAAAATGGCTTTGAAATAGCAAAAACTAGCAAAAAAAGTTGCAAAAAATACATCCATGGTTGAACCTCCTTCTACTAAAATCTTCTCGATCACTCATAACTTCTTGGATTGATATCAAATTCTAACCATACAAACTAGACTAGTATATACCACTTTTCCAAAAAAAATTGGAAATGAACATTGTATGAAGAAGAAACAAGCCATTGAAGTTCACCGTGCTTTTACCACAATAACTAGATTTCAAGGGGATCATAACCCAATAAATTTGATTGAAAACAAATATAGGATGAAGGAGATACAAGTCCCCAAAGTTGCATCCATCAAAATGCAGTTTAGTGAAGTCAAATTGAACTTGTGAACTTTGAATGGCTCCCAAAAAATTAGTAACGTACATCTTGGATTAATTTGAAAATTTCACCACACAAACTACAAGAGAGATTCATCGCAAATTTTCCAACAAGTTTTATTACATTTGGACATTGGATGCAATAGCTACTGCACTTGGAATTAGACTTCTAGACTATGGGAGGACGAATTTGATTTCTTGGAGCTAGTGGTTTTTTTTTGGCAATTCATCACCAATTTGTACCAAAATAATGGGCCCCACCCTAGGCCCTTAGAACATAAATAGTAAAAATTTGAATGAAATTTCCAGATTGTGGATGAAAACAAAATTATGGATATGTGATATGTGCTAATGTGATATTTTCTATCCTAGAACATGAGGATGGATGTTGAAATTTGGAGCATCACTATGACATTTAATATCGCCACTTTGGCACTTCACAAAAAATGAAAACAAACAAACTGCTTGGAGTGCATAGGGGTTAATATGTTTGGATCTGGACCAAAGGGAAAGAGGAACAAGCCTTTTCATGGAGCTCCATGATTGTACTTTGTGCTGAAACTAGATACAAAAATGTTGTAAGGTAGGAACACCTAAAATGGACACTTGTTTGAGATGATGTGATTCTAAGGGTCTATGTTAAAAAAAATTGTCTGCGGGGTAGGAAATGGTTTAGGAAACCAACAAAATTAGTTTCGTATTTTTCCAAGCTTATATGAATATTCTACAAATTTTTGAAGAGAACTTTGTAGATGTACCTACTATGGACACTAGACTAATACCAAAGCGGACACGGAAACACCCAAAAGGGACACACTCTAAATTTGAATTAAGTGCGGATGATTGGATACTTTTTGAAAAAGTGACAACTTGGAAACCCACATGTCCACTTTAGAACCCCACTTGTCTACTTTGGGTCCACAAGCCCTTGGATTTAGGTTCTTTTATAGGTGTCCATGAACGACTCCTATCTATTTTAGGTGTTCCTACCTTACCTTGCTACATTGATATTTATGAATCCATTAAGTGATTGTGGCCATCCTCGTGGGCTTGTGGCTTATGTACATCAGCATGAGCTCATCCCAAATGCACTGGAGTCAACCAATAATAAATGTGAACATGACCCCTTGTCCAAGGTGATTTTTTTAGCCAATTTTTGCTAAAAATCAAAAAAAAAAAATTAGGGAGTATTTGGGTAGAAATTCTTCCTTTTTGAGTGGATGAAATCGCAAAATGCTACCAAATAATGGGACAATTTGGCTTTGTTTTGAATGAAAGTACATTCTTTTGGATGAATAAATGAACTATCATCTATATATTGTAAGTTTCATCCATTTCTATGGATGTAAATAGCTTCATCACTCTAGTGAATATTGCTTTTTTGCAATACCTAAAATGAATGGAAAAAATAAATTGCCCTTGTCTCTCAATTTGGCACGTTTTTCCCAAGTTGGAAGCAAAACTAGGAGACAAAACTTGCATTGTTGGTTTTAGTGGTTTAGCACGACTTTCACAAAACTCATGCCATTGCATGCAAATCTCCCATTCCCACTTGTCCCTCTCATTTGCAAGTTATAAATCCAACTTCATTGATAATGATGTTTAGTGTTATCTACCCTAATTGATTTTAAAATGCTAGTAGTTTTTATCTTGGCAAACCTATTATTTAGTCCCATTGTCCCTTGGGGGGCAAATTGGATTTTGGGTAGGTTTCTAAGGTCTCAATTTTTTTTCGGATTTCTGAAAACTTTTTTAGAATATAGGAAAATATATATTAGCTTTCTAGGAATATAATATTCATTTCAATCAGTGCTTGGGAGCAAAAGTTATGCCACAATAAGCCCAAATGTTCCGAACTCGTTAGGAAGTACAAAAATTTCACAAAAAGTCAAAATAAAATTTTCCAATATCTTGTTTTGTGTAGAAAGTATTTTTGTCTACATAGAAAGGTTCGATTCCTTCTATTTGGACTAGTGACGAGAAAATTATGCACAATCTTGTCTTTTTGGCATTCTAAGAATCTTCTAGAAAAATAACATAGGATTCATTTTCGAATGCAATTTTCACAATTTTCCAAAAAAATGAGTTTGACAAAGTTGAGATCACTTTCTAGAACAATTATTTTGTTGGGATTATTGTGTTTCAATCAATTTCATCTTAGACCTATGAAAAATTTAGACTTTCTTTTGATCTTTTATCTACTTCTACTAAACAATTTCTTAAAAAATGAAAATCAAGTGTGATTGTGTTTCTTTTTAATTTTTTTTACTAAATTTGCAACACAATTATTCAAAATAATTTTTTTAAATCAATATTGGTAGTACAAAAATTTTAAGCTAAGAAGATTCTAAGTGTGAAAATCTAGCCATGCAACTATACAAGGTATAAATGTACAGTTTTCTTCAATTCAAACACAAATGTCTTGTAATCTATGAGGTCAAAGGGGCTAAATTTTCTTCCACACATTCTTATACTAGTGTAGAGCAAGATCCTTTTGTAAGACATGCCAAAAAAAATTCTAAATTTTTTTGCACTTTGCAATAGAAATGACAATTTTAAGTGGAATTTGATGGGAAAGAAGCCTTGCATCTAAAAAATTGGGTCAATCTAGATTGATGCCATTTTGAGAGCAAAGGCCATTTCAATGTCATTTTTCCAATCACTTTGATATTAAGTTGCCATGAAGGTTGGCACCAAATTATCTTGATAGTATTTCAATGCACTTATGCACCATATTGATATGCCATGTAGTTCCTATAGTAGGAGTTTAGGGGTTAATTACATAGAGAGATCTTCTTCATTGAATATGATTGATATCTATATTCTTAGTAAAAATACTAATTACAAGTAAAAACTTGTAGTATATTCAAATTAATCAATGTAGGTAACAATAAATATAATTATTAGTTTACTACACCAACTGTATTGAAAAATAATTTCTGAAAATATTTTTTTAAGGCCCCAAAATCTGAAAACTTATCGAATGAGGCTTTCCTATAAATAGTTATTCCATAATCTTATAGTAGAAAAACTCAAGAGCCGCCTTGCCTTTAAGGCAAGCTTCTATAAATCAACAAAATTGGCAAAACATCAAGTTTTATGGGGTGTAAAAAACATCCCAAATAAAGAAAAATTCAGTATTTTTCTATCACTTCTATCTAACCAGAGGGAAAACAAGTAGAATAGACTTGCCTCATTATCAAAATTCCTTGATTGTGTTGATATTCAAAATGTGTTGCCATTCACTTTTCTTTAATCTTCATTTTGAAGCTTTCTTTCTCATTTTCAAACATCATTTCCATCTCTTATTTGTTAATTTTCTATTTTTTGGAAATTATAGATCATTCCAAAATAAAGTCCTACACAAAAAGTTGCACATTTTTGTCAAGTTGACATAGGGCAAAGTTGATTTCTAAAATTGGTGAAGAGGAGCAACCAACACAAGTTCTTGAAACTAATGTAAACTTCTTTCCAAATTCTTTCACTTAAAGGTTTTAAGTTTTACATAACAAAATGTTCCATAATATTTTTGAACAAGAAGGTGTAGGGTGTCCTTCTATAATGGCATTGTGAGGAAAATAATACCATCTACAATGCTCCAAGATTTATGGAGAACCTTCAACTTAATTAAAATCTAAGATGAGCTAGATTTTTAAGAAGGATACTTTAGCAAACAAACCTCCCATTCCAACCCTACATAAGAATATTATGTTGCTCGTACTTCTATATAGATAATCAACCAAAATATTGTAATTTAGTGGATTTGGTCAAAATGGTTAGCCTATAAAAGTTCTTCTTTTTCTACTTTTAACATAAAAAATTTTATACATTAAGTATTATCCCCAACAAACAACCAAGAAATTTTACCCAAAATGATCTAAAACTGCCATTTTTCTAATGCATGGGATAGAAAGGAATATTGTCATGTAATCCATTTGCCAATCTAGATTTCAAGACAATAGTGTTAACTTTGAAGTTTAAAAAAATTGGTCCTGCCTTAGAAGGTTAGTAGACTATGACTCCTTTTGGAATGAGATTTTAGCTCTGAACATACTATACATTATGTCAATTATGTGCATGTCAAATTTCACAATAAATGAGGGGTGTAGAAGATCCTAGAATAGGAGGAGGTTCCAAAAGTTTGTAGTACTTTAGAAAATGTTTGGGGGGGAATATTGAAATTGAGTTTTAAGAAATTCTCTTATATTACATTGGAAATGTATAGATTTAAAAAAAAAATTTAACAACATTTACTGCATGATAGTAGTGTTTTAAATTAAAGGAAAAAAGGTTCAACCCTACGTGACTCAATCAATAGACTTTGATTCTATTGTAATGCTATTTTTTTATGAAGACAATATAATTTACTATTGAAACTTATGTCACTCCTATCTATAAAGTTAACCCTTAAAGCCCTAATATATGTTTGTTAGCAACATGGAGTTTTTGATCATTCATTTCAAAATGGAATTTTCATTGTTGTTGTTTTTTGAAATTTTCACACAATATGTAGTCAAAGAGTAGCTTCAAGGTGCAACAATTTTCATAGCACTTGACTACTAACTTTGCTAAAATATTATTGTATGATACGTAGTTTCTTTCAAAGTCTAAGTAGGTTGGGCATTTTGGAAAAAAATTGCTTGAGTTTCTATGTTTATATATACTTAAAAATCTGTAAATCATTCTATTTCAATAAACAAGATCAGTGTTTTAAAGAGTTCTCGTTCGTAAGAAATTATAGAATTTCTACCCCAAAATAAACTTTGAAGTCTTGTTTGAACTCAATTTTCAATATTTTTGAAAAACAAAATTCAAGCCTAGGATGTAGATTGTGTATTATAATATCACAACAATTGGAATTGAAAATTATCAATTTAGGATTTTTAATCATACTTTACCTCTTTCTACTTATTATTTTTCTCAAGAATGAATATGATTTTTTTAATTCTTTATATGTATTCCCAACTTATTTCTTCAACATATTATGAAGAGATGCAAGTTGTAGGATGAACACATTTTTTAGTGAGAAGTTTGAAAGATGAAACTTAACCATTTCGGAAGAGTTGAATTTTTTTTAAAATTCAAGGATTGTGATCTTGCAATTGGTAAAGTTTATTATTCTAAAATTTGAGGAAGGTGTACTCTAACAAGTTAACTGAAGGTTGGATTTGTTAATGAATAAATAAAGATGAATTTTCTATCTTTGCTTTAGATACAAGTATTTTGAAGCAATTCTAGATCTAAGAACACCTTAGTTCTTTAGGGTTTAAATAAGGGTTTTAGCATATGTTTCCCACTTGTCTGAAATTGCCTACCTTTTGGGGGGCAATATAATTTTAATTCAAACACTCGATTGGAAAAAATTATATTTCAAAGGGGTAGATGTGGCAATTCTAGAGTGGATTGTGGTAACAATCATGAAACTTTAGGGTATTACCCTTGATCCTTGCTTAAAGACTAAGCATTTGAATTTTAAACAATGGATGAATGCAAATAAGTCTTACCTTCATTTTTCATCCATCTAAATGTTTGTAGATTTTTGTGTTGATTCTCTTACATCTATATGGTACAAACTTTTATAACTTTTCTCTGTAAATATATTCTATTCTATAATTCAAGGGATACAAATATACTTGACTTCAAAATGTAACCTTTTCAATTCCAATAATGATCCTTCAAAAACATCCTAAATTCCTAAATTAAATAAAAATCTTCAAAAATTACAATAACTATAACCATAATCAAACAATATGAATTTAACTTAAAGAAAAAAAATCCTTGAGAAAATTAAAAAAATATTTATTTTAGAAATAATTTTAGAAATAATTTTTAAATTATTGTTTTCAATTTTATTGAAAAATATTATTTAGTATAGCAATTGATTTAACCATATAAATATGATCTATGAATCATATCTTACAACTTTTGTTTGAAAGCCATCATCAAATTATTATTCTAAATTGTGTTTTATAAGGCTTCTTCACGATTTTCTAAATTTTGATTACCCCACTTCCTCGAGGGTTAAAGGATTTAAGGGTTATACATCCTTGGACTAGGATTTGAGTATAGTTTGTAAAACCTTTGACACATGAGGATTAACTCTATAAGGATGGGCTAGTCACCATGGAAATCTTCCTTTTTGAAACAATGCGAATCATCTACTTTAAAAAAAAATCATTGGTCATACTATCAAGCAAGACCTCCCCCTTTTTGCACAAAATTCCAAGGATGGACAATTGTACTTTTGTTTCACATGGGAGAATTCTTTGTCATCTATTTGACACAAAGTATTTGCAGCAATGTTACAGGGTTAAGGTATGTTTCATTATACTTCAATTTCAAGCAATACAACTACACATCTCTTGGTATAATCCAATGCCAATGTCAATGTGAATCCATCTTCTTTAGAATGTAGAATAAAATTTGATCACATGTGTAATCAAGGGTCTAAGAAATGTTTTGAGGTTGCCAATATAAAAATGAAATATGAAGTGTTGACTTAAACTTCAAATTAAAATGAGTACCAACCAATGTGTTTTTTTTGGATGAAATTTCGCTCAAAAGCAATTTTTTATTTTTTTTAGGGAATATTTGGTGAAATATTCTTCCTTTTTGGTAGATGAAATTCCTAATTTTCTACCTAATTTTGGGGTTGTATTGCTTTATTTTGGATGAATGTACATCATTTTGGATGAATACATGGAATTTCATCCACATATTGCAATTTCATCTATTTTCATGGATGTAAATAGCTTCATCCTTGCAGTGATTATCGCTTCTGCACTGCCTAAAATAAATGAAAAAAACCCACTAGTACCAACGTTCAGGAAGTATTTTGAGTTTTACTAGCACATTTCATTTCCACATTGAACCATTTTTTCAAGTATAGAGTTTGTTTTGTTTTTTCTATTTTTTACTCAAAATGAAAAATTTATAGATCTTTTCACTAATTTTTTTTCCAATGTTTCTAATTGCACTGTTTTTTTTCCCAATTTGTTTTTGAAACCCTGAGTTTATTCCAAGATGAAAACCAAGAACAAATGACGGAAAGTTGAGGGCAGAGCCTTAGAGAAAGAAACCAAGAGAACCAACCAACACCAAAATAAGAGAGCAAAGCTACGTGAAGGACCTACAGGAAGTGGGTTCTTCAAATGCTAAGTGATGACCCTATCTTAGTGAGAGCTTTTTTTCCCCCATTCCTACTACCTAACTTTGAACTAGAGTAAACTTGCCATTTACCATACAAATCCGATAAAAACAATTGACGAGTGTCCCAATTACCGAACAATAACCGAGCATCACAATACCAATTCAACCACAATGTGAACAAAATTTTGTATCACTACACAATGACCTCACACACTTTCCAGTGAAGGATTGCAAAGAATTTTTAACTAGATTTCAACTTCATTGCCTTTAAATTGCAATGAAATTTGTAGGAAGAAACTTTTACACCTGTATTTTTTTTAGGCATTTAAATGTCCAATTTCCTCAAAAAAAAATGAGCAGCTTCAAGCCGATAGAAAAAAAAAGTAGGTAAATGTGTTAAAAAATGCTAGATTGTAATCATGGCCCAACACATTGTTGCCACAATGTTTCCAAAGCCTCATTTCATTCATTGTGTACAGCCAACACATACAAAAATTACACATAAAAATTACATACTCAAAATTGCACACTTGAAAATGGCCCCCTTTGATGCATGTTCCCAAAAATGAAGGAGCCAAGAAACTTAGAACCTTCTTGAAAGAAAGGCCACATAACCATTGGTCCCCAACCCCCCCAAAAGCATTGCTTTACACATTTTGTTTTTTTGAAGGTGAATCTTAACATGACATTTAACCCCTAAACGTCCAGATTCATCTCCAGAAATGATGATTTGAGAAAAATCATTATAAAGTGCTATTTGGAAGCATATTTGGAATTGAAATGCAAATAAAAGTTGTAGATTTTGATTTGTAGATTCCATCTGTACAGTTAGATTCACCAACGCTAACACCAATCTTTTTTTTTATAAATTTTGAAAGAGAAATTCCAAAATTCCTTCAAAATTTGATTGCAAGTAAAATATTATCATTATTTGAGTAAAAATTTTTGGAATGGATTTGAAATGAGGTTCTCTTCACATGGTGAATTTTTGAAATTTTTGTGTTCTTCCTATCTATGACCTCCTTTTGGCAAATCCAAATTTGAACTAAAGTCAATGCAGTTTGACCACTTGACATACTTGCACATTTGTAATTTTAGAAAAATATGAACTCTAGTTACACCAAATCCAACCCTTAGATAGGACAACAACTTGATAACGTATCTTCACAAATTAAAATAACTTTCATCCAAGTAGTTAGGAGGATGAAACTGGAGTTTCAATCTGTTCATCGTCTAGAAAATGGACGTCGACGCGTTTAGGGGTTAAGGTAACTCAGTCTGTGACATGCACAACTCTGGACATGCCTATTGCAATCCCAAAAATTCTTCTAGTATACATGTGTCTTGTAAAATGTACCGCACATAAAGAAGTGGGACTACATTATACTTGTCCAAAATCATGCCTGTCATAGGCTAAGTTACCTTAACCCCTAAAGGACAATTGTCCGTTGAACGGACAATCGAAATCCGGGTAGGTTCCTATGAAGTCAATTTTCGTTGGATGTTCACAAATTTTTGACACAAGGTGTAAACATGTACCCCGTAAATGGGAATATAATTTTTTTTTCGATCAGATGCCCGGATCAAAAGTTATGCTGCCCCGAACTTTTTTTTTAATCGGGCAGCTTTTGCAAAACTCCTCCTTTACTTCTGAAATTTTACAGGTATGTAATTTACATGATTTCAGATACAAATGTAAAAGAAAATAACCATGTGTAGTGTAAAAATCTCACTTTTACAGGAGTTAAAGTCTGCTGGCCCTGTCGGGCAGGGTAAAAAAAACTTTTTCTTCTAACTTCGAACGTTATAATCTTTCAATCCGTGCGGTCAAAGTTTCTGAAATTTTTTCCACATATTCCCATAGTAGTCTAGTACAAATTTGTACGGTTGAATTTTGAAAAAAGCCATTTTTTTTCATTTTTTTCTTACTGTTCTAAGAAGTGGCAGTTTTTCACAGCTTGTGTCCAAAATGTGCCTCGTCCTTTAGGGGTTAATAATTGATCATGCCAAATTTTCGAACATGCAAGCGAGTTTCTTTTTTTATGTGGAGAAAAAGGATTTGAATTTTGTCTGTCGGTAGTGATTGGCAAGTTCCCTCGAGCTGCTAGTTCTTCCCCAATATAGAAAATGACAATAATAAGTTATTCATTATCTATTTTATTGGATGTCAGATGATTTAACTTATCTGGCCAGCTTCATGGTAGATGATCCTTTTACTGACAGTATTTGAGTGCCCCTCCAACAACTTTTGAGAGACTAGATCAGCCAATGATCGACCTTTATTATTGCACTGTGTTGTACTGGAAAAATAAAATCCACAAGAGGGTACGGACGGGTCATGTGATGTAATTTATACAACTTTTGAACCACCCCCTACATGAGCACGTTTTTATACTCATTTTCTCTCAATCATAGGAGACCCTGCAATTTTCAGAATTATATGGGTTACAAATATGGTAAATGATTGAGGCATAGAACATTATGTACGAGGGCAATGCACAACGAGGAGGGGATTTCCAAGGGAAAAAGCATGGGTGAAGAAGGTATTATCCCATAGCAACGAGGAGGCACTTTTTTCTCGAAATATATCTAGTGATGAGCAACATTTCTCAAATTATGCTTTAGAATCCTAATAGAGAATGAACGAGACATTTCTCACTACTAGGATAATTTTGGTAAGTCCAAGAATATTGGTATTTGGAATGTTCCTCATTACACTAATCAATTTTGTTGATTTGAATGCAAATGACAATTTCTTAGAATTGTGATTGAAATATTTGTTATCATGGCAAAGAAGCAAACTATGTTTAATAAAAAGTTATGCAATGTATACTTGATTAGATAGATAGAAGAAGGTTAAGTTTGATCTAAAAGACCAACATGAATGAAGAGTTAGGACCCCTAGCATGAGGGAAAGAGTGGGGGACTTTTGTCCACAATAGACCTATGCCCCTGACATGTCTTTAGAACCCCCTCTAGTGTGTCATTTTTGATGCGTTTAGGTAGTGAAGCTCTAAGATATTTGAGAATTGATCCTCCTACTTTTAGATTGAGCACTTGAGGTTAACAATTACCTTTATGATGCCAACAAGATTCCCTAAAAAGGTCAATTATGTTGAGACCCATGCCACAAGCAGTCCCAATGCCTAAGGAAGTGATAGGTCTAATTCTTGAATTCAATCATGAACTCTATCTAGAAGTATCCAAAGGATTTCAAAGTTTGGATTGAATTATCATTTTAATGTCCCAATCCATTTTTGAATTTTTGCACATTTTTGCTAATATTGCTATGGAGATACAATATTCACTTTACTTCATCATCAAATCATCGTAAAGGAAGGTTGTTATAGCAAACATTATTTGGATGAACGAGAAGTCGTTTGGAGGATGAACATCAATCACTGTGAAGCACTTCGTTCATCATCCAAAAGATGGGCTCAGGAGCTCTCAAGATTTACACTCATAAACATCCGTGAAGCATGTGCCGCCCAACAGATGATCGCCAGAAGAGAACAGACCTTGAGTACTTCAAAATCAAATGAACTCCGTAATAGTGTACAAATTTGGTGCACTGAAGCATTAGTATTTCCGTGAAACTACATTGAAAAAGAATCCTAGACCTCAACATATGTACAAGAGATCCCTCAGAACCTTAATTACAGTACCTACAATACCTGCACGTCGCCACTTCAAATAATCTACTTCCTTTTTGCTAATCTTCTAATCCAACTTCCGAAGCGTTACCCCTCTGTACAGAGTTTCCAGTAATCTAATTACAGCATCATTTAGTAGCTGATCACACAATCAACCTTCGAAACAGCCATTGTTACTTTGGTTTGGACAATTGAAAAAATTTCCTGGACCATTTGATTCAAATTTGGTCATTTGAATCAAATGCTAAGAGTCAGTTTCCGTATCGATCATCAAGAGCAAGCTCCCAAAGTGAATCAATCACTAAGAGCAAGCTCCGAAAGCTACGTAGATCCTTAGTGGCTCTATCACCCAATCCTGGACAATTGGGCTTGAATCAAAATCTTTCATTGGCAAATCACTCAGACGGAAACTAGTTCTAATGTCCATCCCAGACAATGGCAATGGCAACCCCAGACTCGCAAGCTGAGATATCTGTGTCATTGGAACATGAACCCCGAAATTTGATTGCCAAATTCTGATCCCCAAAATTTTGATTTCAGACAAGAATTTGGAATTCTGACGAGACTTTCGATTTCGCAGCATCAAATTCTCGTATGCAAGAGTCGCCCTGGCCGATACTTTTGAAGTTTACTTGCAGAATCATCTCCTCTTGAAGGAAGCCTCTCACACTAACTGATAGCTTTGCTGAATTCATGCAACGTTTCAAAAAACCCGAAAATGCCGGCACAAAACGAGATCCTCCTCAACAAATTCGCGATCGCAACAATCGGATTCAGAACCGACGCTGACGCCAGCACCACCTGCGCCTCATCACTTTGCTTCTTCGATTGCCAGTTCCCAGAGCTTTTTGATGACTTCATGCTTCCAAAATGGCAAACCACAGGCCACGACTCGCCATAACACTCCATCACACTCGCCGCGACGTTCCACCCTCGAAAGCAAAACCGATCATTCTCATGGCTCACTCCTACCAACAGTAACGCCCCGTGCCGCGCCGCGATGTAGCAGTACTGCATCCCCGGCGGCCGCAGCGTCGTCACGGGGCTCCATCGTCTCGTGGTCACGTCCAAAGAAGCCACCTTCCCCGAGTAAATATGCAACAGGTACAAGGTCCTGTTACTCACCACCGCCGTGACAGACCGCGACGTCGCGATTCCCTGAAACTCTCGCGGCAAATCTTCACATGAACTCCAAGTTTGCGACGCGGAGTCGAAGATTGAGACTGTGGAGAGAAACTCCTTGCTTGTGTCTGATGGTAACCCTCCTGCGACGATCACCTTGTGCGCACCGCATGGGAGATTCTTCACAGCCGCGACAATGGGGAGCGTGCGGAGAAGTGGGAGCGCTGAGGTTGTTAGCCATTGGGGATCCAGTGAAGAAAGCTTGTACTGAAGCTGTGAGGAGGTTTCGGAGAATGTGTATGCTAAGCCGCCGGCGCCCCAGGAATGATTAGAGGATTCTGGAATTGAAGGAGTGGGAGAAGAAGTGTGGTCCGTGATTCTATATCGGAATCCGTTCACGTAAAGCCAGCTCTCAGATTGCTCCTGGCGCTCGCTGTAGAGGGTGAGGAAAGTGGACGAAGTGGCGAGAGAGTGCCATCGCTTGCTCACGCAGCGCGTGGCGGGAACGGAGGGAAAGGGGAGACAAGCCAGAATGGATTCCAGGGTGTGGTCGGGAAGGACGTCTGTAGGATCCAAATGCTCGGAAAGATGCGTCATGGCGGAATTCTTCGCCGCAGAAGCAGAGAAACAGGCACAGAATGGAGAGAATTGGCAACCAATGCATACACTCCGTCGTGGACTCCGACTCACAAAAGTGATGCTCTCAATCTCAAGCCAAAGACAGTTGAGCTCTGTACCAGAATCTTGTATCCGAAAACTTACAAAAAGTCGCTAGAAGATAGTGGACAACGGACATCGCTCTACTCTCACCTCCAACATACGAGAAAGAATTCACAGACAGGATCGACGGAGTCAATTGGCAACCACTCAAGCAACAAGCCAAGTGACGTCCGGAAGTGACGTTTTCAAAGTCGGTCATAATCGAAAGACGTCCAACCCATTGATGTGTACCTATATAATACCAAAACGTCTCTGGACGAAATTTCCGAAGGGGTGGGTGGTGGGTGTTTGGAACAGTGTCCCACCATCCAATTGCAACGAACGCGTGAACAATCCCCCAAACGGATTTCAATTGTGACCGCTACACAGAATTCGACCACGGGCGCATAATTGCACCGAATCTGACTAGGCACTGGACGGGAGGAGTTCGACAAGGAGAATGGTCGAGAGCGCTGCGTAGTGTGGAATCAGTCATCACTGGAATGTGAAACGGTTGCGCTGAAACCTCCAGTTGTGGGGAGGTTCATCTGCGGTTTCCCAAGTGTGACCGATTGCTGTGGGACCTCGCGGTTGGCCGCGTGGCCAGCGCGTGGTCCGGACCTGACGCACATAAGCTTAGAGCATCGCCACCGCTCAGCAAGAAATGTGACTCGCTGAAGGAGTTGTGCAGTGTTGACTTCGTGGATTTTGACATTGTGTTTTGTTGGCCCCCCTACTCTTCCACGCCATAGCACTGCGATATGTTCTTATTTGCATTACTGTTCATGCATGTGTTATGTTGGCAGGCCTCCTTGCATCCCAATAAGGTAGATAAGACAAAAAGCTGACAATTGTTCCTCAAGGATACCCCCAAATTGCAGCTCAGTATAACCAAAAATGACACGGGAAGATGGCGTGCCCAAGGATGAATTTGAGTGGGTTGGCCAAAATTTCACCGTCACTGAGTCCACAGTAGGGGGCGACATCGCTTCTGGGCTCAGCAACTGCAGTGCCGGGCCCATATACTGGGCAACAGTGGCGATGCTCTTAGCTTTTGTTCGGTTTCATGAATCTACACTAATAGTGAAATTAGGTTGCCCCACACTAATTCTCATCATTTGGCACTATATCAATATTTAATGTTAGTATACAAGAATACACTACTTTTGAATTAGATATTCGGTTGTACTTGGGACTCATAAACCTCCATGTGTACAAATGGAAATATTTGTAGAAGTATTTGTTGACTTTGACGGCTTGTAAAATAACTTCATTGGGTTAAAGCAATCTATTGTTAAGGCAACTGAATTTCACTATTTAATGTAATAGAGGTTCTCTTGGGAGGGATTGAGGCTTTTGACCAATGAAGCTAGGCAAAAATATGGTTAAAATGAGCAAAACTTCTACCAATTTTTTTCTTATGCTACAAAATTTGTGAAATTTAGTCGAGCAATGTTGTATTATGAAGGGTGGATCCAACCTTCACATAAAATGTTGGATTTTTATATTTCCCTTTGGATTTGCAATGATATTAGAATAATAGCCCTTCAATTTTAATTTTCTAAGAATGTGGTGAACGAAGAAGAATTGCAAAATTTCAAGTATTTAAACACAAAATTTCATTAAGAATCAAACAAAGAATAGAATTTCATTGGATTCCAATAAAACAACAAAATATATTTGAAACTTCAAACACCCAGGGCTTTATTCTATATGCCATTTTGAGATTGCAGTTTGAATTGCAAAAGTTCCATCTAGAATCGGTATAGATTTTAGACATCTAGAACAAGTATAGATTTCAGACCGTGTGATCTAAACTGTACGAAGTGTCAAAGTTGCTAAATGACTACCATTTTAACCAAATTTCCCATACTGCATAAACTAGCTTAAGGTAGTCTGCTCATAAACCGTGCGTTTAAGGGCTGGTCGGCCTTTTCGATGGTTCTTCGATGCATGAAAATATTTTTCCTTATTTTTCACTCGAAGAAAAATTGATGTCGAATCTAACCCAAGTGGTTTAATATTTTTCGGAGCACTTTTGAATTACTTATGAATTTCTAAAGAATTCTGCCATAGGTATCTATTTCTTGATCGTAGGCCTTACAAAACCCACACATGTGTAGTTTGAAAAAAATATGGCTTCACCAAAAAAAGCACTGCAGCATGTAGAAAGTAATAGAGAGGGTTCCAAAATGCGAGCTTTACTAAACTAAACTCCTAAAGGACCAAGGCCTATTTTTTGACAGAAATCACTTGAAATTGCCATTTCTGCTGTGTTCTTTCAAGAAAGAAAAAAAATTCAAAAATTCAAAATCCAACCGTAGGATCTTGTACTATACTTGTATGAGATCATGTGGTAAAATTTTTTTATCAAGTTTGACCGTATAGATTGAAAAATATTAGCATTCAAAGTTGGGGGAGAAATGTTTTTTTGAACACAAGTGAACATTTCAGAAATGGACACACCTTGGCTCTTATTCCATCCACTAAGGTAGGAACACCCATAACCATGAGTGTACCCACAGATGAGAGTAGAATTCCCTCAAAGTGTTCCCTAATGTACCTTGCAACCATCTTCAAAGTACCTTGAAACCATCTCCATACTTAATTGTGGTTGGTGGGCTCTGATTTTTTCAGATTTTGGTGCTAGAATCAAGGTAGATTTAGTAGAGTGTGGCTATAGGTGCCCTAGGGAGTTCTACTTTGAAAATTCATAGAAATTAGATGCCTTGTCCAAACATTCTATTTTTTTTTGAAAATTCATGATTTTCAATTGCTAATACTGAAAAAAATATTTTTTGTAGAAAAATTTGACCCCAACTTTGCTGAATTGCTTAAAATGACGGTTATGGATGTTCCTACCTTAGCAAAGTATAAAGGAACTTGTGACAAATTTTAAACCGCTCTGACAACATTGGCAAAACATTCAATGCTTTACACATATGCATTTTACAACTTGTTAATGTCCATTTCAAAACCTGGCTAGGGACAATCTTTAGAAGATGAGTGGATTTAGAGCAGACTATCATAAGTTATAGATATTTTCAACTTTTGCCACAAGTTCAGGGTGATACAGATGTCACCTTGTGGCTAGATTGGACTATGCTACGATAAGTTAATATAACTTAAGGTAGGAGGCTCGAATTCCTCACGGGCATTTAGAATCGCCCCTACTTTAGCTTTGAAATGGATATGAGATGGTTTTTAAATCAACCTCTGTAGTCATTTGAATGAATCGAGAAAAAAAATATAATTTATTGCAAGAGCCAATCATTGTCCTTGCTTTCTCCATTTTTCTTTATAACTTCAAGTGAACAATTTATGGAAGACCTAGTGTCATAAATAGTGGCATGTGACACAAAAGTTTGAAAATTCATAACTAATTCAATAATGCTTCAAAAAATATGAAACCACTTGTGTTATATTCTGCATCTATATCTCTTTGTCTGAAAAATAAACTAAAAATATTCCCATGAAAAGATATACATGAAAAAGCAGATCAGCCCCTTAGATGAGTGGTTTAAGAGCCTACCACCTTAGTTGGTATCACTGCTGCATCTCAAACATGTGAACTTCCTGCAGACTTTTTTAATGTAAAATTCGAACAAAATCAATCCACCATTCCAGTCAACCTTGCTTTGTGCAGGTCATGGTGGTGCACACCAATGGTGGATGATAGCTTACCTCATCGGCTTATCTCGGTAGACATATCTTATTAGCAACAGGCATCACGACATTCACGAGTTATGTACAAACTACTGTACTGTACAAATCAAACCCTCACTGAATGCCCTCCCACAAAATATGAAACTCGGATTTGGGTTAGCGAACTCATTGGGAACTTTTAGACCATTCCAAAAGGTGCTGGCTAATTATATACCCAAACACTCGTAGTAAATCCACGATTAGGATGATTGATAAATCTTTCATCCAAATAACTTCTTATTCATCCAAAGTAATAATGCTTGAATCTCTAACCCTTAAATGTTGACACGGGCATTTTGTGTCTAATGGATGACAAAGAATCTTTCTATGTAGGACAGAGGTGCAATTGATCATCCTTGGAATTTTGTGCAGAAAGGAGAGATCTTGTATAGTAGTTTGACCTCCAATGAATTTTTTGGATTTTCTTTAAAGTAGATGATGTCACATGGTTTCAAATGGGATGATTTTCATGGTTAGCAGTTTGTTCTTTAAGGGTTAAAAAAAACACTTTTCTTGATAACTAATTTGAGGAAATTGAAAGTAAATTTATATTTGTACAAAGATGCAAGCAAAGATACGCTAAGTTCAATAAAGGATTTGGGCATTGAAGGATTAGAATCCCCCCTACATGACTAAATATAGTAGCTAAAACTAAAATTGAATTGGAGTACATTGTTTTGAGCAAGACAATAGTATATCAAATACAAAATGAAAGTTGATTGGAACAACAATGAAAAAGAAGGGTCTAGTGGTTGCATAGAATATACAATATTTAATTGCATGCATGAAGTTTTAAGATCAAATTCATCGAACACTCGATCGAGAGTTGTCCAAAAGGCTCTCTATGAGGAAATGAGAAAGGCCTCAAAATGGTCTGGAATTTTGCTAAGTGATTGAGGATTAACATTATCAACATTGTATACATAACTAATTGAAATAGCACTAGAAAGAGTAATTTGTTTTTATAGAAGATATCGAAACGATTTGGTTCATTTCATTTGGATTAATTATGAATTTTTTTGCAATCTTGTTCTTTTGAAAGGCAAATATAGTATCTATAAAAAATTAATGTATTGGATTCATTTTTGAATTCAATTTTTTTTCCAAAAAGAATTGGACCATTTTTACTTTAGAAAAATTTCATTCTTAATATTAACAATTTTTTCAAATTTTCAATTCTATATTAGAATTATTAAAAATTTAGATTATTCTTCTATTTTTTTTTATCAAACTTTAATTACAAATTTTCAAGAATTAATATTAAGAGAGAAGGGCCTAGGCTCTCAAACACAATTTCTTAAGTTTAAAAATATTAAAAATATTTGTATTTAAAACCTATAACTAGTGCAACTCTTTTTAAGTTAATAGAAACTTAACTCCTAAAGGACCATTGTCCCCTTGGGAACAAAATGGATTTCAGGCAGGTTCCTATGACCTCAATTTTTAATGATTTTTTTAAAAACTTTCCCACAAGATAGAAAAACTGATTAGCTTCGTGGGAATATAATTTTTATTTCAATTGGTGCCTAGGAGCAAAAGTTATGCCCTCTTAAACATAATTTACACTTCACTGGGCAGATAAACAAATCCACAAAAACTTAGAAAAAAAAATTTTGATTTTTTTTCTTATAGATTATATTTTTATCTACATTTGAAGCTTTGATTCATTCCATTTGGATAAGTGATGTGAAAGTTATGAACAATCTTGTTTTTTGGGCAATATGAGCATCTTCTTGAAAAAATAACTTATAGGATTCATTTCTGAATGCAATTTTCACAATTTTTCAAAAAAAATTGTTTGAAAAGGTTAAGTTTGTTTTCTAGAACAATCTCACCATTGGGATTATTGTGTTTCAATCCCATCTTAGAGCTATTAACGATTTAGTTTTTCATGTAATCTTGGACCTACTTCTACTTAACAATTTTTTAGAGAATGAAAATCAAGATTTTTTCTTTCAAAATTTTTTTCCTAGAATATCAACTCAATTCTTCAACACAAAAAAATTTAAATTCAAAGTCCATAGTGCAAAATATTTCAACAAAAGGTGGTCAAAGTCATCTGAAATTGCAGGCTAGTGTTAAAAAACCCTTCTTTTTCCAACTTTGAATGCTATTATCTCTCAATCTAAGGTAGAAACACCCATAACCATGAGTGTACCCACAGATGAGAGTAGAATTCCCTCAAACTGTTCCCTAATATACCTTGCAACCATCTTCAAAGTACCTTGAAACCATCTCCATACTTAATTGTGGTTGGTGGACTCTAATTTTTTCAGATTTTGGTGCTAGAATCAAGGCAGATTTAGTAGAGTGTGGCTATGGGTGCCCTAGGGAGTTCTACTTTGAAAATTCATAGAAATTAGATGCCTTATCCAAATATTCTATTTTTTTTTTGAAAATTCATGATTTTCAATTGCTAATACTGAAAAAATATTTTTTGTAGAAAAATTTGACCCCAACTATGTTGAATTGCTTGAAATGACGGTTATGGATGTTCCTACCTTATACTGTCAAAATTCATGAAATTTTTACCACATGGTCTGAGATAAGTAAAGTACAAGATCCTATGGTTAGATTTTCAAAAAGTATTCTTTGGGATTTTTTGGGGGTGAATGCAATAGAAATGGTAGTTTTAAGTGGTTTTAGATAGAAAAATGGCCTTGGTCCTTTAGGGGTTAAAGTCTTTGGCATAGCAAGGTCCAAGAAAAACTTCACTTCACTTTAAATGCAACTATCTTGAAATCTATATAGTTTAAATTTCTGAAATTTCTTTCACATGTTTCTATACTAGTCTAGTATAAGACCTTGTAATTAGATATAATAATAAGCAACAAAAAAATTGAATTTTTTTAACTCTTTGCACTAGATAAGCAGAAATGGCAATTTTGAATGTTTTTTGATGGAAAAAGACTACTAGGAAGTTAAGAAATACTAAATTTCAATTAAATTTATTTTTTTTAAAATAACTTAAATTGAATAGCATAAAGATATGGTAGTAAAAAAATCTCTCTAATTTACATAATTTTTTAATAAAATTCAATGAAATGATCATTTACAATTTGAAAATAAATTTAGCGTACATAACTTTAAATTACAAAAAAAATCCTACAAGTTTTTTTACATTGAATGTTAAAAAATGTTGTTTCCAATTTTATAATAAAATATTTTCCTTGAGATAATTCTCCTACTTTTTTAAAATTCATATGGGTCTATTTTTCATTAGAAATTGCAATATATTTTTATTATAATGAAATTTGTATTCAAATCATCATATATTATTTTCCAATGATACATAACAACAATCATAAATTCTTGATATCTCCACATTTTGAATGATCTAAATGACTTGTATATCTTTCCATATTTGCATTTGATAAGACTATCATTTATCTTTCAAAACACTTTCTATATAACATTGCTTGAAGTAATCACGTTTCATTCATTTTATTTCTTCAAAACTCATTAAGTTGTTTGCTTTGTGAAATGGGCTAATAAGCTAAATTTTTGAAGCACTAAGTGCGTTTAGAATAAACTAAGATAACAAGGAATGAAGTTAAACATCATTCAAGATATTATTCCCAAGAATGAAAAACATTTTAGTAAATTTTCATAGTGGTTATTTATATTGTTATTATTGTTGTAAATCGATTGTACTTTTGACAAAACTTAGGCATTAAACAACCTCATTAAATTATCCATTCTTTGCCAAGAAACAAATTATCATCTAAAATATTGAATCTTTCTAATAAACATTTTCTTAGTACAACATAAATAATTATATTATTATACTATTCAAATATAAAGCACACATTTTAGTATCAACATTCATTTTAGTATTTTTTATTCTATTTTTTATTTTTATTTTAAAATTGATATAAACTTCAAAATAAAATTTAGCTGATTTCAAAAATTCATTTGGAATCATGAATTCATAATTTAATAAATTTTCTATTTCAATTATGATCTAATAATTAAGAAAAATTTAATATAAGATTGAAATGTTTGAAACCATAAGATTTAAGTTTATATTCTCGCAAGATTGTATTACTTCTAAATTAATAAAATAAATAAATATTTTTATTATAATTATATATTGATTTTGATAATTATAATCATATGCTGACATAAATTACTCAAATACTTATTAAAAATTATTGATATTTGCCTTTCAATTTTAGTACCTAATTTCAAGAAATGTTTTTGATATTTTAAATTATTCAAATTTACAATAATTTTTAATCTATCCATTTTATTTAATTTTAAAGATATTTGAAATGTAGATCAAAATATTTATCCAATTAAATTTTAGTCTTAAGGGATAAACATGTAAAACAAAAATATCTGAAAATAAATTTTGACTTCCTAAAATATGTGTTGTTCATGATGACATTTTTCAACTAGGTTATTGAATGTTTATGAGATAACACTATAATCTTCCATGAAAAATTGAATGTGATAAATTAAAGATCCTTCATCAAGTAGAAAAAAGGTTATATTTTGAGATATTTGTATATTTTGGGGTATATTTTGTTTGCACCTATTATTGATTTCCTCCCTGATTTGATGATATGAAAGTGTTTAAAGATACTCAAATAATAGATTTTACAAACACTATTAATCTTATGAAACAAATCTTGCATACAATGTCATAAAATTATAACCAAAAGATTAAAAAAATGAATAATGAATGAAAGATGAAGAATTATTAATAGATAATATACTATCGCAACTCATAAAATCTACTATATGCATATTAAAAACTATTCAAATTCAGGTCTAATAATTAGTTTGCAAAAATAAAATATTGTAATATATTTTTATGAAAAATAATGATTGATTTTATATATTATTATTAATATGTAGCAATTTATATTTTGAATAATTAATTTAAGTAATTTTGTATAATTATTATTAATATTATAATTTAAATTGAGCAAATAATAGAAATACTTACCTATTTAGTTTACCAAAAAAGGGAGCTATGAAAAAATAAAGTTAAGTGAATAATGCTTTGTTTTTTACTTGTATAAAACATTAATCCGATTTAAGTAATGCTAACACTACAAATCTAATGCATTGATTATTTACATTGGATGTTCATATGTGCAATTGAATAATATTTTGAATACAAAGAGTGAACCTCTGTAATCTAGGTTTTATTTTATTTCACAAAACCCAAGAAAACACTAGTATAGCGGGTTCTTTTAAGAGGAAAGGTGTAATCAATCTATTATTGTGTGATTATTGTCACTTTTCAAATAGTTTTATATTTTGAAATTAAATATATGTGATTTTGAGTTTTATAATCTACTAATACTCTTATTAGTTCTCAGTCCATTATCGATGATATTGACACGATGAATGTTGTTCCAGTTCTACCTAATGTTCTATGGGTGGTCAAATATTCTAGTCAATAATTCAAATTTGGTCAAATTTTTCATGCAATGTATGCTCTATCACTTAATCAAAATGCCAAGTTAATATTTTAAAAATAGTACACATAATTCGTTAATTACATATTTAATTATATTAGGTTCAAATTTATCCAATCAATTCTGTATATATTTTGCACTTAATGCAAAAATGCCTAGCAATTTACTCGTCTTTGTCAAATTTTCTTAGTATGCATAAAGAATGAGTTTGAGAATTTATACCAAGGTCTAATTTTTCCTTTTCGCTTTTAGGTCAAATTTTCCAAAATATACACATTTAGAACCAATCACAACTTCAATCATTGAATGTATGTCACTTCCACAATGCCAAGAAACTTCACGCTTCTCAATCCATAGCACACTCTTCAGTCAAAATTGTCGCAATCTTCTTAGTGGCATCTACAACAACAATTGTAGTGTATGCTTATGATCCTTCGAATGCTAGAATTCCTATCTCCGCAAGTTGGCTCATGAACGATCAATGCTTAAGATACCTGCAATGGATGTTCACAAAATTTCTTTGATTCATGGTCTCAAATACTCAGTTAATGAAGAAGTTTGTTGGTTGAGAATCAAACCCTAATTCTCACTCCGTAGTGATTGTCTTGAATCTTAACCTTCAAGAATCTCAAATTAAGAACAAGTTGACTATAAATCACAAAAGGGGTGATTCTTTCTCACAGTCATATCTCCAATCTAGCACGTTCAATTACCCTCAAGTTGCTCCTCCTACTCATGCAATCTCATTTCTATTTGCTAGCCAAGGCAAACTTACAACACTTACCAAGAACTATTCCATGCAAACTTTTCCAATTTCCAATACAAGAGTATATGTAAGCTAGGTTTTGCACTTCCACAAAACCCATGAAACAATAATATAGGTGTTCTTCATTTTAGGGAAAGGTTTAAACAATCTAACATTTTGTGACTAGAGTCACTTTCAAATAGATTTGTATTTAAAAATTTAGAATAATATTATAACAATCTTATTCCCATGTGTGTGAAATTTGTTTGGTCAGTCCATCACCAATGTATGTGTCACAATGCCTAAAGTCCAAGTCCTATATAGTGTTCTATAAAGAGGTCACATCATTCTTTGTCAAATAAATGAAGTTTGGTCAAATGATTCTTATATGGTGAATGCTCTAGGATTTAATCATAACAAGATAATACTTATAAAATAGTACACATAATTCATTAATTATACCTTTTTATGTTTAGGTCAAATTGTCTAGTCAATCTAAAGCTATGATGTTCATGCAAAAATGTCTAGCAATTCTGTATTCTACATCAAATTGTTCCCAATTATGCAAAGTATGTTGAGTTTAGAATTTTACCAATGGTCAAATTTTTTCTTAATATTTCTTTTTCTCCCGCTTTTACTTTTGGTCAAATTATTCCAAGTCAAATGATCCAAATGACCACGGTCACCAACCCGTCCATTAAGGGTTAAAGCCATACAAAACAATACTTAAAACCATGGAAATCAACCCTATAGGCGTGGAATATAGCCTTTAACCATGAAATCAGCCCCTATGGGCGTGTTTAGGACCTAAGTCCGTGAATTGTAGACCTATGGCCGTGGCGAGCCTTCAGAATAAGGATTTCAGCCCCAAACAAGGATTTCAGTGATTTGGCCCTATGACCACGCGATCCGGGCCCATGGCCGTGTGTCGCACCCCATGACCGTGAGAAATCCTTGATTGCTTCCAGTTCAAACTCCGCAACGACTACCATGCCTCCCAATTCCGACTCCGATGGTCGAATTTCGTTCGGTTTCCTTATGCGATTGATTAGACTAATCATTGCAACCTACAAGTGACTGGTTCAAGAAGAAATTTTCTGATTTGGCGATTTGGAAATGTTAGTCAATGAGTTATTGTAGACTCAGTAGTTACAATTAACTTACTCACACCGTTCTGTTAAGCCAAATGGTGTCTTTGTCCTTCATAAGAAGGCTTGTAACTTGTATTCATTATCATTAATATAATGCTCATACTTTCTTATCATTGAGTATTCTTGCATCTCTACAATCTACACACAACATAGTATCAGAGCAAGGTTGATTTAGAAACTTCAACATGTGCTTCGCTCCCACTCCTCTACAGGAGTGTGCAAGCAAAGATGCTTACAATCTACTGATCAGAGAGGAAGAATGTATTGAAATTGAAGAGCAATTAGGCATTTCAAGATTCTTCCAACAACATTATCTTCATGACAAATTCCTTCAAGGTACATTTCAACTAGTTGAACCTGCAATTGAAGAACTTGAAGATGAGGGACTCCCATTGAATCACAAAACCATTCCATATGGAATGAGGAATGTACCTAAAAGCTACAGTAATTCATTAAACGAACCTGGTCAATTTGACGAAATCAACCCTCAATATTTCACAAATGATTTCTTTGCAACTGTGCCTTCTTATTTGTACTAGGAACTGTAAACTTCAACACTTTCAATTCACTTCCTAGGAAGTATAACGCAATAGCATAATGGCCAACATTGGATTAACTTCAACAAATTGAGCTTACATAATTCTAATTCTAAGTGCAAATAATTATGAAACTTGGAGTATGAAACTTGAATTATTGTTAATTCACTCTGAAATATGGGGCGTCGTGGATGGCAGCGATGTAGCTCCTGCTGCAAGTGACGTAGCAAGTTTGACAACCTGGAAATTACGAGATGTCAAAGCACAATTAGAGCTTTTGCTCCATTGCAATGAGAAGCAACTACTTTCTTTGCGCTCTCTCACAACCTCTAAGTAGGTTTGGGATCACTTAAAACAACTTTATGAGAAATCTAATAAAGGGTTGCAGGTAAATTTGCATAAGCAACTGTGTCGCTTAACTATGACTGATTTTGACGATACAATGTCCTTCTTGGAGACATGGCAATCGCTCCTTCAAGAAGTTGAAATCGCCAAATGTACTTTTACAAAAGATTAGCAAGTTAATTTGTTGCTTGGTGCTTTGCAATATTCCTGGAGTGCCTTCATAATCACGCAAGGTGGTATTGCCAATCTTACGTTTTCAACTCTACTATCTAGTATATTCTAGCAAAACTCCATCAATCATTCTAAACCTGAAATATCCAAATCTAGTGCCTTATATGTCAAAGGCAAGTTTATCAAGCCATCTCCAAATAATAAATTCTCATCAAGCCAATTTCCACAAAGTAACACATAAAGTTTTCGCTCACAATTACGGAACAATGGAAAAAATTGGCAGGGACAAAAATCCAGTGATCAAAACACTTCTTCATCTTCTCGAATAAATATCATCTGTCATTATTGCGGGATTCCAGGACATAAGGTCCCTGATTGTTGCAAGAAAAAGCATGATCAAGCAAAAAGTGGGCAAGGTCGATCTAATAATGCCCTTACTGCTGACACACCAACTTACCTTTTTTTTTAGCAATATGTGATACATCAGGTTTTTCCTTGTCATGGTACTTAGATTCAAGTGCGAGCCAACACATATCTCCTCAAAAAGAACTTTTTCGAGATTATCAACTTCTTTAAACTCCACGAATTATACTTCTAGGCGACAATCACTCACATAATGCTGTTGGCTACGGTTCTGTACTTTTAAAAGTGTCGACTAGGCATAGTTTATTAATTCCCAATGTTTTATACATCCCTGGCCTTGCCAAAAACCTACTTTCTATTAGTCAAATTACGACTACAGGAAATACAATTATTACATTTACTCAGACTCAATGTCTTATCAAGACCTAGTCACCAGACTCATCTAAGCAAATGATATATCGAATCCCAAAAGAAGGCAATTTTATTCTCATTTGGTGTCGATATTACCCCTACAGAATCTAGTTATGTATCCATAGCTTTGTCTAAATCTGACTCAGAAACACTTAAATGGCACCATCGATTAGGACATCTTAATATACACTCTATTAATCTTATGTAAAATTATAACATGGTTAACGGACTTCCAAAATTAAAAAGTAATCTCTCACTTTGTGAGGGTTGTGTGTTTGGTAAACAAGATCAAAATTCTTACCCAATAGCTCCTTCTACAAGAGCCATTGTAGCATCGGCTTTAATCCACACGGATTTGTGTGGTCCTATGAGCACATCATCACTAGGAGGAGCTCTTTATTTTCTCTCATTCATTGACGATTACACCAATTTTACCCATGTATATTTCTTAAATAAGAAATCCTCTACTTTGTCTTACTTTCAAATCTATAAGACATTTGTAGAAAATCACCATAACAACCATAAGATACTTATTCTCTGCTCAGATAACAGTGGCAAATTTACATTCAACTATTTTAAAATTTTTTGTCAAGATCATGGAATTCAACATCATCTAACCAATCCTTATCATCCTACGCAAAATGGAGTGGCCAAACGATAGAATCGTACCTTAGTTGAAGCTACGGGAAGTATGCTCCAAGTTGCTCAGCTGAGCAAACAATTTTGGGCAGAAGCTGTGGCCACGGCCTGCTATCTGCAAAATCGTTCTTATACTACCTCTCTCAGCAATGTTACTCCATATGAACTTTGGACTGGTTGACGACCTGATCTTAGTGATCTACAAATTTTCGGTTGTCTAGCATATTCTCACATTATCAAAAAACATTGCAAGAAATTAGACTCTAAAGCTTCAAAATGTATCTTTATTGGCTATTCAGCAATTACTAGTACCAAGGGCTATCGCCTGTACAATCCAGATAACCAACTTGCTTTTACAAGTTGCGATGTTACTTTTTCTGAAGATACCTTATTATATAATGGCGGTTCTTCTTCAGTTTGACAGCTTACTTCATCTCTTGCCGAACCTAGTAGTTTTTTCACTATTCCTGAGTCTTTGCTTCACTAACCTGGCCCTTCCAACTCCTTGCCACTCCATCAGCATGTTGACTTCAAGACAAACACTTCAAACCAAGACCCACTAGAACCACTGAACCAGGACTCACCTTCTCCTGATCATGAAGATACCCCCCTCACCTCTCCAAGTTCTACATATCATTGCTCTCACTTGCGTCAAGCCTAATCTAGTTCTTCTCCTCCACTTCGGAGGTCAGCACGTTCCACTAAAGGACAACAACATATTCTGAGGTTCCATGACACGAACCTATACAATTTTGGCTTCTTAGCTGAACTAGGTGATCTTCTTACGGTCCATGAAGCCCTTTCTAGCACTCATACTCAAGCTTAGAAAGAAGCTATGGATAAGGAATATAATTCCCTAATAACAATCATACTTGGGATCTTGTTGATCTACTGCCACATCGATCTATCATAAGCACTAAATGGCTCTTTTGAAGAAAATACAACTTTGATGGATCTTTATCGCGTTTTAAGGGAAGATTTGTTCCCCATGGCTTCTCTCAACAGGAAGGCATTGATTTTACTAAAACTTTTTCTCTTGTTATTAGGATGACATCACTTTGACTTCTTTTAGCCCTCGCCACAATTTACAACTATCACATCCATCAAATGGATGTAATCATTGCTTTTTTAAATGGAGTCTTACGTGAAGAAATTTATATAACGTAGCGTGAGGGCTTCTACATTTTTATTAAGTTAGGACTTCTTAAAATGTACCTCGGACCCAAACGTTTATATTAAACGATCTCATAATTCTATTCTACTCTTGGGTCTCTATATTGATGATCTCGTTATCATCTCCGATAATCTTCAGTTTTTGACAACTACCAAAGCGATATTTATTTAGTGCTTTTCCATGACGGATAACAATGAGATTGGATATATTCTAGGAATCTAGATTCAAAGAGATCGCCGCAATAAGCTATTAAAATTATCACAAGAAAAATACATTAAAGATCTCTTCCTTAAATTTCATATGGCCACAGTACATCCTGTTGCAACATCCCTTGAAGCTAGCATCCATTATTCACGACATCAAGTCGATACTTTGACAAATGACAAACAAAAGCTCATGGATCAAGTTCCCTTTAAGTAGGCACTTGGAAGCCTTCAATATTTGGTCACATGCACTCATTGGGACTTGGCTTTTGCAGTCAATCATCTGGCTCAATTTATGCAACACCTGGCTCCAACTCATTGGCTCGCTGTTAAAAGACTTTTTCGTTATCTCCGTGGAACTTCCATGCAAGGACTAGTTTACACTAGTGCTACTTTAGGCTCTAGTTCTCTTCACAAACTTTGTAGTTGGAGTGATGCAAACTGGGCCGGTGATCCTGATACTCATAGATCTACTTCTGGATATATTTTTCAACTCGATTCATCATGTCTTCTTTCTTGGCAAAGCCGCAAGCAAACTATTGTTGCTCTTTCATCAACAGAAGCCGAATATATTGCTGCAACCACTACTACAAAATAACTTCTTTGGCTTCAAGTTCTTCTACAAGAACTTGGTTATTCTTTGAGTTTACAAGGCATCATTTTCTGTGATAATCAATCATGTATTAGTTTAAGTGGGAATCCAAAGTTTCACGACCAGTCTAAACATATTGACTTTCGCTTCCATTTCCTCCACGAGAAAGTTCACGCTAAGATTTTGAACCTTTAGTTTACTTCCACCTCCGCCATGTGGGACGACATATCGACGAAGTCTCTTCCAAAAGATAAGCATCAGACCTGCATTAACGCCCTTATTGTCCCGCTTCTTTCAAACTGAAGAAAGGGAGCAACCAATCAAATACTACTTCTTTCTCAGAAGCTTCAAGGGAGGGGGCGTTTTCTACATTGAATATGTATTGAGAGGTTTTACAACTTTAGTTAGTGTTTCATTATTTCAGCCATGCGGTTGAAGGGGGCATGTTAGTCAATCAGTTATTGTAGGCTCAATAGTTACAATTAACTTACTCACACCATTCTATTAAGCCAAACAATGTCTCTATCCTTCATAAGAAGGCTTGTAACTTGTATTCATTATCATTAATATAATGCTAATACTTTCTTATCGTTGAGTAGTCTTGCATCTCTATAGTCTACACACAGTAAGAAAGAGGCCAAAGCATGTGATTTCAAAATTTCCAACAATTCGCTCCCAATTTGTGATTCCATGGATCAACTTTTGCCCCATAGCACTAATTTACTTAATTTGAAAATTTGATGAAAATAACTACACTTGTCAAAAAGCTCCATTCATTCTCCGCAATGCAATGGTGATGGAATTCGGGTGAAATTTTGGGTTGCTACCACTGCAGATCTTCAACTCCAATTCCCGCAACATCAGCAATTCTTTCAAATTGTCACACTAAAATTCCATCCTCGAGAATCTCAATCCAACCACAACTATACAAATAGTCTTCAAGTCCTCCCGACGCTCTCTGAATTAGCAAGATAAGCACCACAAGCCCTTGATCTATTGATTCACGACCACCTCAATGCTGCAATCTCAATGTTGCCTTTTGATCTGAATCCTCGCCTCTTGTTGTTTCACTCCGCCGAACTCCGCAACCCAAAGTTGCAGCGATGTCAGACTTCCTTTCCCCCAATTAGATTCAAATCCTCCTCAAATGCCAATCGCTCTTCCAATTCACCGAGAGAGCCAAATCTCTCACAAATTGTAATGTGTATACTCAATTAACAAACCCTAACTTGAGATTAACAAGGGAAGAGCTACCATACTCTCCTTCACCACAATCACTCAAAAATCATGGAACACTCACATATAGACTGACAATATAATACAAGCACAGAAACACAGAAACACAAAAATCACAGTAATACAAAAATACTATAAGCCAAAGGTATAAAAATCACAGCACAATGAAAATATTATTATAAATATAATTTATAAGAAATTTGGGACTTACACAATGCCATTATTTTCTTGTTTTCTAACATTTTATAGTGTTTCCAAAAAAATGAATGGGTGCAACTTTGAAGAGGTGTGACCTAAGTCACACTTCATTCATCCAAGTTTTTATTTTTATTTTTTCATTCATCCTACACATATAGTTCTATTCACACTTTTAAATGTATTTTAATTTTATTTTTAACTATTTCTTTAACCTTTTCTAATAAGAGGCACCTAATAGCTATTTTTCCTCTATATTTACTCAATTTTCTTTCTACAATATACCAACACACACTCATGAAGCCCACAACTTTGAAACCACAACAATTGACTGCCAAGAGTCAAGAACAAATGTGCACAAGCAACCCTAATTCTCAAATGAATGCATAGGAAATGCAAACATATATATTAAAAGATATTAACAACTTACAAATATGGAAGGCTAAACAATGCTAAACTCTTTTTAAATTTTTACAAGCTATTTATTAAAGTACTCCAAAGAATGGTTATGACCCTTGCCAAGGGTCAAGTGATCATTCATTTTTTTACTATTTATTTTTATTATGATTATGATTATTTTTTTAATTCCTTATAGTAATGTCCTGTGAGGTACTTTTTCACTAACTTTTACTTTTTGTCAAGTACCAGTAGTATAGGGGTTCATCCGTGGATAAGCCAACGTAGTCTATCGTTGGTGCGTCTAATGTCACTTTTAAAGTAGATTTAGTTTATGTATAAACTAATTTTGTAAAACATATTTGGGAACTTTATTCTTATTCTTTTATTCTTTTTCTTTCTTTCTTTATTCCCAGGTTCTCTCAATTTGGTGGACAGTCCCTTACCATTAATGCAGACACAATGCTCTAAGAGTCCCGGTCCTATATAGTATTCTAGGGTGGGCAACATGTCATTGGCAACATGTCAGGCTAGGCAACACATCTTATACATGGATGTAGCCTATGACCTAATCATATATATACAAGATAATACTTTTAAAATATACAAATAATTCTTTAATTAACACCTTTTTATGTGTTGGGCAATAGGGCCAGTAATTGCTCTTTATGAGCTTTTCGAATCTATGTGCAAAAATGCCTAAACGAGTCTATCACAGTAGGCAACAAGTCCAGTATGCCAGAGTATGAAAGGTTTAGGACAAAGTACCAGATCCTCGATCTTTGAGCTTTCTCCTTTCTTTTAAGTTTGGGCAACAAGTCTCAGGGCAACAAGTCCAAACCACGAGTCAATCCTAAATCACATATGAAAATATACATTGAATCAATTTAGGTTATGTCCAAACTTAGGAGGCCTAAGACCGTACATCATAAAAGCATTTAAATCATAGGTACGTAGCCCAAATAACAAGTAATTGGACCTATAGCTGTATTATGTACTCTAAGGCCGTAGACTATAGCCCAAAACCAAGGCAGTAGCCTAAAACCACCCAAAATGGCCCTCAAAACCAAGCAATTAACCCCTGTAAACACGCAGGGGACAAAAACTGGGATTTTGACCTATAACCGCGCGTTTTGACTTATAACTGTGGAGATTAGGATCCTATCACCGCGCTAGGGGACCTATTACCGCGTGCACATTATCGGAGTAGGCTCTGCAGACTGCCGCGCCTCCGATCACAAGGTTTTGGTCACAATTTTTTTTTTTAATTGCAATATTCTCTTAGATTTGGTCTCGCTTCATCATCCTGAAGTCGCAATCCTTTTCAAAGCAAGAAATTTGCACAAAATTTTGAGAATTGGGGGATGCTCCTAGACAACCGCAAGCTTTCTCAATCCTGTGATTTCTTCACAGGTTCATCGAATTTCTCTAAATTTGTTGTTGTTACCTTCTTGCTTGATCTTTACAACTCACACCAAGCCTCGAGTTGGGCAGATTTCGACGAATTTGAGAAATAGCCCACAAATTGGGTTCGATTGGTCCAGTGCTGCAAACTGCCGCCAATTCTCGCCCGATTACAGATCTTCACGGAATCTCTTTCCCAATTGCTTCCAATCTCGTCAAAATTTACTATTGATATCTTTCGCTCCCTTGATTCCATGCACACTAGCCTCTCAATTCAATGTGATTTTGACGAATTGGTCAGAATTCGCCAAAATTTGCGTTGATGCCACCAAATACTCTGACTACAGCGTCGATTAATGCCTCATGAAAACAAACAAAAACAAAAACAAAAACAAAAACTCACAGTATTACAATTTACAAACTAAGAATTCAGTGCAAAGTTTGTATAAATTTTCCAATTTCACTCATCAAACACCACATACTCACAGTGCTCCAATTCTCTCGAATACATGCACAAAATACTACCAAATCTCAACAACAATGATATTCAAAACATATCAACATATACAAACACAATAAATATAATTGCAAAAGAATTATATATATATATATATATATATAAATATAAAGAATTTTTTTTTTGGGTCGTACAATGCCGTCATGTTCATTTATTTATTTTATTTATATAAAAAAAAAATGAAAAGACACGACCTAATTTTGAAGAGGTGTGTCCGGGACACACCTCATTCATTATTTAAATTTCGTTTTTATTTTTATTTTTTTCATCCATCCTAATAGAATAACCCTATTTACATTTATTGGTAAACTTTTACTTTAAAAGGTACTTTATTTCTAACTTTTTCTACTAAGGGGCCCCTAATAAGCTTAAATATCTAAATTCACTATTTTAAAAGTTTTCGTTCTACATGCCCATAGTATGTTGTTGATTTATTTGGCTAATTTAAGATTATTATCTATTTGTATGCATTCTTCAGTTTGAAATGTCTTCTATTATCTTAGGAAAAAAGAAAAGGGATTTTCTAGTTTAAATTTCTATACTACAACCTCCTTTGTAACTTTTGACTGAAACTAAATTGGTGTAGATAACTGATTAGGATTTTTTTTTGTGAATTTTTGACCTATTTTGGGGTGTCTTTTACTGTTTTTGGTAGGATGTTTGTAAATTTGGTGTCTAAATTGGGTATTTGATGGGTTGGTTGAATCCAATTTGGTGTATTTGGGGAGTGATGGATGAATGAATGAATGGATGTTGTGCTGATTTGGATGGTCATTGGTTTCCTATTTGGAATGGTTGGGTTTTCCAACCAAGTTGCGGGGTTGTAGTCAGTATTCCAATTTTGGTGATGTTTTGTCCAAGTTCGGTTGTAAGTGGGGTATGAGTGTCAAATCTGATTGGATGTGGTTGTGTTATTGTGTAGTACCGATTTGGAATTTCATATTGTGTTTGAGGCAGTTGACTTTGCGGTTCCTATTGCTGGTTGCCAAGTTGGTTAGGTTATCTCTCCCAATTTGGTAATTGTCTATTTGGATTCCTATTTGGTTGTAATTTCTGCCATTTGTTTTCATAGTATGATGAGAGTATTAGTCCTGCCCCAACTAATTGAGTTGTGTATTTGTTGTTTATTGAAGTGTTTCTAAGTTGGGGAGATGTGTGCGAGTTAATTGATTATGAAATGTCTATTTAAATGTTTGTATTAAGTGAGATGTTTGTGTCCTAGTTGAAGAGTATTGGAAGCTAAAGAGTTTATGCATTAACATGGAGATTTAATTTTGATGTGATTGTATTGTGGTACAAATGACAATGTGTTCTAATTAGAGATAATTATAAAGTATATGTCCAAATTGGGAAGCATGATGATGAAAGTTTTTCTGTGAACGAGATGATGAGTGAGATTGAATGTTGGAAGTGTATTCAGCTAGATATTAAAAACATATAAAAAGATATGTAACAATGATGTGCTCACCAAATCAAATAATTATATGAGATCCAATTGGTTGTGAAGTTTGAGTATAGGTTTGAGCTATGTGTGTTATAAAATGAAATTCAAATTGGGATGATTGTGCTTGCTTGTGTCTTGATATTATATTCTAAATCGAAGTGAGATTGCAGTTCAATGGTGTATATGTGTTGCTAAAACACACTTTTTCCACTTCAACTACAAGACTTGGTTTTATTCACTTTTGTTTTTTGTTAAAATACAAATTTCCTAATTGTTCTTTTGTAGACTCTATTTTGGTTGTATATTTCAAAACCTAATATTGTCTTGAGTTTGTATTCCTTTTTTATCTTCTCCTTTGATTCTTTGAGAATTTGTCTTTGGGGTGGTTCTTGAGTCTTTATTGTCGGGTAGTTTCCATCCTCCTTTATCGTCTTGTGTATTGTATTCTTCTTTGTCGTATTGCTTGGAAAGTGATCTTGGGAAAGTCGATCTTTGGATTGTTGGTCTTTGGGAAGTTGATCTTGATTTTGTTGATGTTAATAATAATCCTTATACAATGGAAAAATTCCCTTTATATAGTTTCCCGCAATCATAGGGGATAATTAAATTAACCCTTACCATTTGGTCTTGGGAATAGGTCCTAAGACTATTCCTTCTAAAATTGCCTAACTAATTCCTTCCTAGAATTCACCTACTAACTCTATTTACTACATGAGTGAAATTACCGTTTTGGTTGTCCTCGCCTGTACTGAAATGGTCTTTTGTGAAATTAATATCTTACAAAGTAGAATAATTTTCCTATAAAGACTTGGTCCATCTTATCTTCTAAAGTATATACTTTAGGATTATGTATTCTTAATTACAATAAATCATGTTTTATTATTTTTTATCCACAATCGAAAGTGCTTCAGAAATACAAGAACCAATACAATTTATCATCTTTGTAAATTAATGATTCTTGTACATTAACATGTTTGTTCATATAAGTGTTTGTAATTATTGTAGGCTAGTATACTTTATCCTCTAATTACATTATTTTGATATTTCTATAGTATTAATAATTATTGTGTGAGGCCTAAAGTAGGTCAATTAATAATAAAGTTTATACGAGGTTAACAGTTGCCAATTAATTTAGGTGGAAAATATGTTTGGATGAATTAGCAGTCGAAATAGGAAAAATATAAAGTCTGATTGTTGTTTGTTTTAATTCCAAATTGGATTGAGTGGAAAATGTATGATCTGTCAAATGAGAGAGAAAGTTATAAGAAACCAGTTAATAAGGTAGTTAAAAGATAATTGAGCATGTGATGGAGAATTATGGGAATAAAAAGTTAAATTCCAAGTTGGTGTAAAGAGAGTGTAAATTCTACAAATGACCAAAATTACAACAAACCGATTTGTGGAAGAAATAGGGAAGAAGTCAAATTGGCCAAGAAAGATTCTAGTGCAACCAAATTGGAGACAAAGCAATCTATGGTGATCCAGCCCAAGTCGGAAGCTAAAAAGTCAAAGTGAAGCTATGAAAGAAAGAAGTCCAATTTGGAGAAAAGATGAAAGTGCAAGTGTAGAAGATTAAAGAAGAACAACTAGGGGAATTTACCTCAACCCTTATGGCCATTAAGAGGAGAGTGAAATGAATTTAGTAATTAGATTACAAAAGTGAAGAATTTATTTGATGGTAGTTGGAAGTATGTTTCTTTCTTGGTATTTTATTTTCTAGTTGGTTATTCCTTTGTTCATTATTAGAAACACCCCTATTTAAATTTGCCTCCCTTGGAACTAACTATACTATTAGCTTAGTTTTATCAAATAGGAACTAAGCTACTCTACAATTAGAAATAAAACTCAATGTCTATTTGAGTCAAAAACTTTGAGTTTCTTTTTTGTCCTTTTAGCTTATAGCTTAGCATTTGAGTACAAGATTTGTATTCTTTTGACAATTGTAAGTCCATTAGGCATATTACCCCTACCCACCCTCCAAAAAAACTTTGAAGCCTAAATCCTAACTTCTTAGATTTTTGAATTCTAAACCCTAAATCCCTAAACCTCCTAAAATCCTATTTTTTTTAGCATTTATTTTTGTCAAAATTAGACTTTTGTGTCACTTTAACACCAACACTCTTCGAGTTTATAGTAGTGCATTAACAATTTTTTTTAAATTGTCATTATAGAAACTATATGCAAGATTAGAAAGCAATGATAAAAAAGAAGAAAATTATCATTAAAAATATTATACTTTGAAGATAATTATCATTGAATGAGAGTAAAAAATATTTTTTATATTATAAAATACTTTGAGAATACAAGGAAGCATTGAAGATAAGATTTTCTTAAGTACTACTATGATGCAATTCAAAAGTATACTATTGGCAAAAACATATTTAAATAGTATTTATAATAAATATAATTTGACAATATTAAAAGTAGAAACCCTTAGCTTACACTTGTTTCCATTGAATTTTAATTTACAAAAAAATATTTTAAAAATTCCATGAAATTACTAATATCACATTTAGAGATGTGAACAATTATTCATGATGTAAAAATTATTGAATTTTAAAGTATATGCATATGTTTCTTTTAATGAATGATATTTTTACCTTTTTTATTTCTATTTTGGATTTTCTACTACATACTTCTTGCTTTTAATTTTTGAAAAAGTGTATAAGAATATTATATTATTTAGATATAATATAATTGATTAAATATTATGGTTTGGTTTCTAAAAAATTAATGCCCATGAATATTATATATGTTCCTAATTTTATTTGTGATAAAATATCAAATAGTATATAATATTTTACAAAATGTAAAGGATTATACTTCTATTTCAAGAAAAATATTACTGTAATTTCTTTAAATAGAATAATAATAAATTTAGAGGTAATTTTAGAATAAATAAATTATAAAAAATATATAAATATAAATCAAGTATAAAAAATTATGCTTCTTACTTTTGGCTTAATTGTATGTGATAAGTTATAAGATATCAAGAAAATATCAAACCTTTTTACCTTGAGTCATTATAGAATGTAATTACTATTAGTAAACTTTTTTACACTTTTCATTTATTTTGACAATAATAATGGCTAATGAAAGGTTTTTAGAAGTGATTTTGCTTATATAGAGAGAAATTGTTAAATAAAGTGACATTCAAAAAACTTTAATTGATTGCATGTATAGATAAGTGACATATAAGCAATTAAAGGAATTTAATATAAGTGATGGAATCTTTGTACACTTTGTTCCACAATATATTAACCTACAAGGTAACCAAGGTCAATGTCAATTGTTGACTCCCCATCCTAATGCAAACATCTTTTTGATAATAATAATAATATTTTATAAAATCAATAGAATTTTTTTAAATAATTAGAGAAGACATAGTTTCATGTAATAAAAGTATAAGATTGAAATTGAAATGTAATTTGAAAGTCTAGATTGATTTTTAAAATGATTCATTTATATAGTAATGGAATTAGCTATTAGTGTTAAATTTTAGAAGACTTTGTAAAATGTGAAGTTATGAAAATAAAGAGATTAAAGTTTTAGATGTGCAATTAGTAGTTGTAGGAAGTGCAAATTCTGGTAAAGCATTTGGTTGTAGGACACCAGAATGAAAAGCAATTGATACTCTTACTTTTAAATATAACATAATCTTTTAGTCATTAATTGATACCTACATCAATTTGTCAATAGATATAAACTATTGGTCTATTAACAATTTTTGCAAAGCATTGCGGGCCATAAGCTAGCTTAGATTCTTTATATATATTGTTATTGAAGCCAGTGGTCATTGATTTTCCTTTTTTTTATGTTGTCTTTGTTGTACATGTTATTTAAGATATATGACAATGGATGAGAATAAGGGGCATGAATGGAAGTATGGATAAGGAATAAAAATTTTGGAGTCTACAATATATGATAAGGGAATTTTTCTTTTCACTTTAGAAAGATGGGCAATTGCCTATTATTTACTATGGATCATCTATCATCTATCATTAGTTGCCTATTGTCCATATAGATTAGTACTATTGTCTATTGTCCATTGTCCATCATCTATCGTCCATCACTCCATCGTTCAAACCTATAATGAATTTTTCATAATTTAAATTATTCATATTTGAAATCATTACGATATGTCCACAAAGTTTTCCAAAAATATTAGGTGATTATTCTATTTAGTACAAGCATAAATAATACAAATATAATTAACTATGGGACTACCCATTGAAGTCAAAGTCTCATAATATACGGTCAATATCCAAATGCATTATTACTTTCTTAAAAAGTGCTAATCTGAATCTTGTAAAATGGTTAATAATCTGATAAATCTTAAGCCTAAATTTGGAATTGTGAATAGAAATAATGAGTAATTGCAATAAAATTCGTAAGAAATATTGTCATTCACATAATTTTAGGCATATGTATATGATTAATTATATAATCTATGAGGCTCAATTGAAAAATTAGATAATTATCTTTTAGGAAGTGAAGTTTCATTAATTTATCCATCGTATCAAAAGCTACTTTTCTTCTAGTCCAATTTTCATCTATTTTTGAGTCATTTTAAAAAAAAATCTTTTATCATAACCTCTTCGCCTTTTGCTCATCTAACCATCTATCAAATACAATTTGCAAAATGTAATACAAAAAATATAGTTTGTCAAATACATTAAAAAAAATTACAATTCACCCCTCTGAACAATCCGAGGACAGTTGTTTGTCAAATGGGATTTTTCCTCCAATAATATTTGTAGTTAGAAAATTTGAATTATAAACCCCTACTTAATCTTTCTAGGTTAATAAGGGATATTTTATATTTAGAAATACATATAAATAAATAAGAAAGAAAGAATACATAATTAAATCTAAAAAGATCTAGGAATATTATTAAAAGGATTAAAGATAAAAGTAAAAGTAAAAGATGTATTTTTTAAAATATTAAATAAAAACCAACAACTATTGTAATCATTAGTAAGGGTCATGATCGTCTAAAAAAATACTAGAGATAAATCCAAAAAATAAAAAACATTGGCATTTTATGTATACCCCATATGAAAGTCTTTTAGTATATAATATATTATTCTTGTATAATCTTGCCTTGTTGTGTAATTCTTTTGTGCATTGTGCTTGCGTGGTAATCTTTTGAGCTAGAATTGTCGTATTGCGTTTTGTGTGTTTGTACATTATTATTGGCTCTTGTTGCACGATTGTACAATTTGTATGTTTATGCCCTAAAAGAAAGTTAATCCCAATTCAATCTACAAAACAAGTGACTTTAGTTACATAACAATAGACAAGTTGACCTTTTCTGAGTTTTCTCCTAGATAACCTTTCTATACCTATAGTCTTGGGTTTTGTTAGGTGGAACAAAATCTAAACTACATTTTGTTGTTGTTGCCAAGGAAAGGCTATTAGTGGCTAAAATATAATATTGAAAAAGTAATTTTATTTTACCTATTGATAAGGAAAAACTTGAGAATTGATTATGAAAAATAGAATATGTAATTTATGGTGATCAAAAGGAATGACATGCATTTTCTTAGTATTGTTCTTGCAAAAAAAATACCTAATTAAAATTGATATTAGTCCTAAACACAAGAATAAAAAATAACAAATATAGTTTATAGGAAGTTTTTGGAAAATGTACCGAAGTTATAGTAGAATAGTATTAGATTTTTATTAAAAAAAATAAATTTCATGTGTTATTCCTAGAATGCCTAGAATAATTGAAAGTTTATAATTGTCCTTAAACAAGTTTATAATTGTCCTAAAATCTTCTTCCACAATTTGTTATAATAGACCACCGGAGCAAGAAATAAAACAAACTTGTGAATCCACACCAATTCCATTTAGACCATCTAGTATTCTAGTTCAAATTTAAAAAAATTTAAAGTCTAGGGAAACTAGGGCTTATATACCTTGAAAAATACAAGGCATTAGAGAGCAAAATAATTGTCATTTTTGTACAAAAACAAGAAACATTAAAAATACTCATTTCAAGAAACAAGCGTACAATAGTACCAAAAAATTCCACCAAATCCAATCCCAACTACAATTTTTTACAATTTTTATTTTTTGAAAACAATAAAATGATTAACTCATTTGACAAATCTTGAGGCATCTTGAGAAGAGTTAGTTATAATTAGAACTATTATTGGCACCTTCATTTACTTTCATCCATAAAAAACCAATTGTTGTAGAAGTACTTTAAAATTAAATGGAATATATTTAACCTAACACAAGTATTTTTCAATGAAAAAAAGAGTTATTTATTTCTGTGGGAAGTTCCAGAAATATTAGAAGACTTTTTTCCTAAACCTTGTCTTTTTATGGCCTTATAGATTCTATAAAAGGTGCATATTTTGAACAAAATTTTTACCTAAGTGGAAATTATATAAAAGACAAAAGGAACTCAAAAATTCTATTGACCAACTTCATTTAGGTCTAAAAAGAGTAATTTTTAGTAAAATTTGGAACAAAGGAAAGTTTTTCAAAGGGATAGTTGTAAAGAAAGGAAAATTACAACTAACCTTACATTTACATGACTTATTCAAGATTCTTATACAGGAAATTGAAACATAGTGTCCAATTGAGAGTTCCTAGATTATGCGTTAGTTAGACTAGACAACAAGTAGAACAAAAAGTCAATATTTTTACTTATGGTCCAATTGATCCAAAACGTACACCCTTCATCCCTAATTTCATAGGTAGTGAAAAGTAGAAGCTTTTCAGCCCTTCTTTTAGTCTAATATATCTATAAACTATGAGTGTATTAGGCTAAAAGATAATAACCCATATCAATTGCCTAACTATGGATGACAATTATAAGAACCGAAAATTAATAGAAACAGACATTATCGTCCAAGTATGGTTCAATTGTCTTGTGTTGTAGTAAAGTTATAGTAATTAAATATTAAGGCATATTCTTTGAATAGATCATCAATAAAAAAAAGTACAAGGCTAAGCAACCCTTTCAACACCTATTTCTTGTCTCAAAACCTTGATTAACTTTGACAATTAGTAATGGAAATCAATATAGATCAAGTATTGATATAAAGAACAATTCGAACCCTTCCCATTTACTTAAGTCAAATATTCTTAAATTCTTAATAATGTGATATTTTCTTAACTATAAGAGTTAGCTAAGTCTAATTCCCTTTGTATACAAATTATAATAAGTCTAATAGTATATCATTACAAGTTCATTGAGACAAATAAGCACCATGAGGAAGAAAAAGGAGCTTACCATTGTGTTAGAACTGCGAATTGTGTTTCCAAAGCATAGAATATCATACTTTTTGAAAGAGAAGAAATGATTGCTCAAAAAAGTTGGTGTATGGGACTACTTAAACCTTAATTTGTACAAATCTAATTTGGATTTGATTCAATATTTTATTATGACTAAGGGGTATCTGGTCTCAGTTTTGCCTTTTCTCACAAAACCAAGGAAAACAATAGTATAGGGGTTCTTTTAGGGAAAGGTTTACGCAGTCTATCATTTATATGACTAATGTCATTTTTCAAATAGAAATTTATTATATAGTCAAATTTCTATATTTATTTTAGACTTATATCTTTAAAACACTCATATTCCTAGGATTTTGAATTTTGTTGTCAGTCCATTACCTATGTATAAGACACAATGTATGAAGTCCTAGTCCTACCTAGTAATCCATAAGGTGGTCAAATATTTTGGTCAACATTTCAAGTTTGGTCAAATTTTCATATGCAATGAATGCTTCTATCACCTAATCATATAAAATATAATACTTTTAAAATAGTACACATAATTCATTAATTATATATTTTTTATGTATTAGTCAAATAGTCCAGTCAATCAATATCTATCACATTTGATGCAAAAATGCCTAGCAATTCCGTATTCTAAGTCAAATTTTCTTAGTGGTGCATATAGAATGAGGTTGAGAATTTATCTAAAGTCTAATTTTCCTTTTCCTTTTTCACTTTTGGTCAACTTTTTCAAATTTCACAAGTTAGTTCCTACATGCAACAAAATGTGGGACCAATTCTTATGTTTGTTCAAAAGATAAACCTAAAGCCATGCACTAGAAAGCGTAAGACCATTATGAGGTACTTTTTCACTTACTTTTACTTTTTGCCAAGTACTAGTAGTATAGGGGTTCATCCGTGGATAAGCCAACGCAGTCTATTGTTGGTGCATCTAATGTCACTTTTAAAGTAGATTTAGGTTATGTGTAAACTATCTTAGTGAAGCATACCTGGAATATTTATTCTGATATTTTTATTCTTTTTCTTTCTTTCTTTCTTTTCCCATTCTTATTCCTAGGTTCTCTCAATTTGGTGGTCAATCAATTACTACTAATACAGACACAATGTTCTAAGAGTTCTAGTCCTATATAGGATTCTAGGGTGGGCAACCCATCGTGGGCAACACGTCAAGTTGGGCAATACATCTTATACATGGATGCAGCCTATGACCTAATCATATATATACAAGATAATACTTTTAAAGTATACAAATAATTCATTAATTAACACCTTTTTATATGTTGAGGCAACAGGGCCAATAATTGCTCTTTATGAGCTTTTCAAATCTATGTGCAAAATGACTACACGTGGCAGTCTTAGTAGGCAACACATCCACTATGCAAAGTATGAAATGTTTAGGACAAAGTACCAAATTCTTGGTCTTTGAGCTTTCTCCTTTTTTCTAAGATTGGGCAACAAGTCTCAAGGCAACAAGTCCAAAACTATAGGGTAGGTTGTTCCTAAACATACAAAAATATTTATCGACCACAAGGAATACTAACTTCCACAAATATCGTCCAATTCTAAAACCCAAAATCTAAATTACAAAATTTATTTTAGAAGTTGTGGGACTTATAGTTGCTCACAACCTTAGGACCTAGATCCAAACTAGGATATGGCCCAAGGGCCGTTTGAAAAATTTGAACTTTTATTTATTTTATTTTCGGTCAAATCATCCAACTTTTGAATCCAAAATTTCAATTTTAATGTTAAAAAGTTTCTTTTATAGGTTAGGGAACCTATAGCCACTCACAGTCATAGGACCGTATTACCGTAAGCTATAGGCCTGTAACCGTGGGCTGTGGTCCTAACCCTATTACCGTAGGGCAACAGTTCTGGGATTCAAATCCCTAAATTTGAATCTTCTTCGCATTGCAACTGCCAATTCATTGCAAGCTCCTTCTTCTCCAAATGACACAACTGGTCTAATTTCCAAATGCTTGATCAGGAAAAGAACGCTAGACCAATGTTCTGTCTTCACACAATCAGCCCAATCCCGACTGCTTCAAGGAAGGCTGGAACAATGTCTCTTTCTCCACCCAATCTGATCACAATCCGCTCTTGACAAACTGTTGATCTAGTCATTTTCTTTTGTTTTCGTTTTCTTTTGCTCTAGATTCAAAACTCTCCTTCGACGCTTCCACCTGCAACGGCACACTTCACCAGAACTCAATTTCCTGACAGTCAAGATCCAGCGCTTGGTCAAGGAAAGGAAGCACCATTCTTCCCCCGGTCTTTGTCGTCTTCTTCCTGTTCCAACTTCGTCTTGGTCGCTCTCCTCTCCAATTGCTTTGGACGGCCGCACTCTCTCCTGCTTTCCCTTGCCGCTTCTCTTGAACACAACTCAAGTTCATGAATTTTAATGAAGAAACACAAATTTGCAATTTCGAAATCACCCGCTGTCAGACTGCAAGCTCTTTGCAACAATCACTCCTTTCCCAATTCTCTTGATCGCCACACCCGACACACTTTTTCACTTTCTTCTGCAATAATCCAGCGCTGCTATTGAAGGCACCTTTGACAACCAGACCTCTGATCCTCGCGGCTTCAATCACCAATTGCGGTTGCACTCCAAGTGTTGAATCCTAGCAATCAATGTCGATTTCAATCGCTTCGAGTCCAGCACCACCAAAATTCACAAATAGACTCCTATTACAAAAGATTAGAACTTTAAATCGCCTCAAAAGAATTCAGAAATTTCAGTCACCAAACATCATAATTTCACAATCACACTCTCAAGAGTCACGATACAAAAATGCTTCGCAATCATACAAATACAAATTTTCACAAAAAGAGCTTCAATTAAAAACCGCAAAAATTACAATGACGAGTGCTTTTTCTTGAATGCACTATAACTAAAAAAAATATTTTGTCTTTTAAGAGTCAGGAAGAAGGTCCCACGCCTCTCCCAATTGCTTTTTTTTTTACTTTTCATTCATTTTCATGCCTCTTCCATCCATTTTTGCGATTTTTCATTTGTAATTGTGTTTTTTCATCCAAATCGCATCCCATCCATCCAATCCGCAACCCATTCATCCATTTGACACCTTTTGGAATCTTCCATCCATCTACACAGTTTTCATCCATTTGGTACTTTATCCATCCACAGTGCCCCATTTACACTGCAAAAAGTTTGAAAACTGCTTTTTGGATTATTTTTAGCTACTTTCTACTTTATAGTGTTTTTAGCCTACTTATAAGCTATGTTTCCTACTTTTCAGACTACTTTCTACATACTTTTCCAATAAAAACTAAAAAGTAACCAAAGAAACCAAAATCTTTATTCTACAACCATATGAAAGCAATTCCCAAACCCGTGCAAACAAGTACTTTTTAACCACAAAATCAGCCCTATAGGCATGCATTAGGTCCTATGACTGGAATGCAGCCCTAAGGCCGTGGTCAAAAGCCCCAAACCACATAGATCAACTCTATGGCTGTGTAAGCAATCAATACTCTATTTATAGATCAATGGAATTTATGATCAATCTTAGTCAATAAATCAACCTTATGGCTATAAAACAAACAAGTAATTCAATTATGATACACTTTAGATTGAAATCATCAATCTCAATTTAAGGTTTTCAGAATCCCATGGGCTCAAAATTTTAGAGTTTGATTGAGTTCTTCTAATACTCCAAACGATGACTTGAGCTACATTGAGACATTGTCACTCTTTGCTTGCATCGTGGATCTCTGCATCACCACCGCAAAAATGTAGAAGTGGTCTATGAAAAAACAAGAATGACAAGATTCAATAGCAATTGGAAAGAGTATGCAATTGTATAAAATCATTTATAAAATTGAATTGAATGTTTTTATAATTTGAATTCTTGTTGTAGCGCTTAAAAATTGTTTATTTGTTTTTATTACCTACGGTTAGTAGTTGTCAGAATGCATTGTCAATTGCAACTTACATATAGTTTTTTTTCTTGCTATGCCATTGTGTTGACATGAAAGTTGTGTAAAGATTTATTGTAAATTGAATGTTAGAGCTTTAAACTTTGACTATCTAATTGCCTTGATAGAGGTAAATTGGCTACAAAGTTTGATGAAGGTGAAATACCTCATATTTGAGGAAGTTATTTATGTTGTAACATTGTATAGATTATTGCTTATATTATCATATATGATTGTTATATTAAGTCCCATTAAATTGAATATTTAACTTCCAAATTCCTAGTGATCAAAACATTATTACTATACTACAAAATAACCTATCAATTCTAAGCTTGAGTTGGTAGTTTATTAAGAAAATATAAACTATACTATCTACAAAATAGTCTACAAATCCTATTTGTTTTGTTTGACTATTGTAACTATAAGGAGGCAAGTATTAAATGTTGTTGAAGCTTAACAGGTTCTTCCACATCAAAAGGGGGAATAGGGTGGGCATTTCGCAATTGATTCAACAATGAAAAGGATTTTCATTGTCAATTATTTTTAGTCAACTATATTTAAAGACACTCAATGTTTCTATTTTGCTTGTCATATTTGCTAGGCATTTGGCCAAAGAAAAATGACAAAGATCAAACTACAACCAATATTTCCAACTAGTCTTTATGAATAGTGGTGCCTCAACTTTGCTAGAATCTCTACATACAAGTACAGGAAAAAATGAATATATTAACAGTAGCAATAGATTTTATAACTTAGTAAATAGAAGCTTCAAATTTAAAGAAAAAAAATACAAGATGCACTTGCATTCTTCTTAATAAATCAAATAGTATACCGATTTGGTTTTCCATTGGAAGATGTTGATTGTGGCAAACATTTTATAATGAGGTTATTACTTCCCTATTAAATTATTTATTAGTTATATATGGTTGTACTAGTCCTTGCTATCCCCAAGCAAATGTATTGGTAGAAAAGACTTATGTTATTTTAGACAACATCTCAGCTAAGATGGTATTATTCAAAGGCTAAGAATGGAATTTACATTTGTCTAATTTACTTTGGTCTTCTTGAACAAATCATACAATAATTACCAATTTTACTCCATTCCAATTTACAAACATGAAATTATTATACTTGTGGAATTGGAGATACATTCATCAAGGAAAACTTTGATACATGAACTAGAAGATGATGGCTCTTATCAAGCTAGATTAATAATGCTTGAGAGAATTGAAGAAAATTGTGAATTGCCATTACAACATAATGAACATATTCAACTCAAAAGAAAAGATTTATATAACATTATCATACAATAACTTTTGAACTAAGAAATTTGGTATTGCTGGTTGGCAATTGGTTGGCCAAGTAATTAGATTTCTATGTCACGCCAAATAGAAGTGATCATTTCAAATTAAAATTGCATATAATAACACCAACTACAAGCTCAAAAATTTGGATGGTGAATTAATTGACATGCAAGTTCATGCACAAAATTCAACTCAAACTTTTGTGCACATGATTCAAATTGTCTTTCTAAAATTTAAAACACCAATTCAAGCAGAGAGATGTCATTTGCATAACTCATTAGAAGAGGAATGAGACCATGGTCCATTTCAAGGATGTTTCCTAAGCTATGAACTAGTATAGTAGTATACTATTGGTCAAAATATTATAATAAAAATAAAAATAAAAATAGAATTGAAATAATATTATCTGATGTGGCAAAGTTCTCAATCACTTGTAAATGAAAAAAAATTCATTTAAAAATAAATCCAATTTAATCATGTTATTAAATTGTCATGTGCAATTCAAACCTTCAAATTTGCTAAATTTCTTTTTGGAGATTTTTTTTGGTGGCCTTTGATCCCTGCTATGTAGGAACTTTCAATTTTGTTGAGGCCTAAAATCTCATCTAAAGTTTAGTCATATATACATAATCGACTATAGTGCCTATAGGATTCAATTGATAGATTAAATTTTTATCTTTTATGAAGTAGGGTTTCATTCATCTTTTTAGAAAGTTTAACATAATTACTATCAAATGCACGGGTACAAGCATTTTGGATTAAAGCCAAAAAATAATTCAAAATCAACTTACAGTTGAAGAGGATATAATGTAGAATAAACATATGACTAAAATGAGAATAAATAAGGGACAAAGACTTAATACAATGAGGGGGAAAAAAAACTATTTTCATGAAAGTTATTTAATTTGGTGAATAAGATGATTGTCCTTGTTGAATGTATTTTGGGCATGGTTGTGAGGTGGTAGTTTTCATACTCCATCATTAGTGTAGTGATTACAGATAAGTGTGGAGAATTTGGCCTTTAGAAAATGCATTGATTGATAAAAGTAGGAGTGTCAAAGAAATTTGGATGATGGATGATTACTATTTTTGAAATTCTCAATTGGAAATGAATGGGTCAAAATGATTTGGTAGACTTAACTAGACAATTCTAAAGCTTCTCTTCATCAAATTCTATTCAAAACTGTCATTTCTATTACAAAACAGAAAAAACTTTAGGAATTGTTTTTTATGCATATATAAACATATGATCTTATACTAGACTATTATAAATGTATAGAAGAAATTTCATAAACTTTGACTGTGTGGATTACAAGATATTTGTATTTGAAGTGAAGAAACCCATTTCTTTTGCACCTTGATTACTTAGATTTTAAAGCTTTGAAACTTTTTAGCTTAAATTTTTTGCACTGCACATGTTGAATTGAGAAAAAAGTTGTTGAAAAATTGAGTTGAAATTCTAAATTTTTTTTTCAAAACACACACACATTTGATTTCCATTCTTTAAAAAATTGTTAAATAGAAGTAGGTCTAGAATTGAACAAAAAATATAAATAATTAATAGCTCTAAGATGGAATTGAAATACAATAATCCCAATGGGAAGATTTTTCTAGAAAGAAAACTTGGCCTTGTCAAACAATATTTTTTGAAAAATTGTGAAAATTGCATCAAAAAATTAATCCTACAAGTTATTCTTTCAAAAAGATGCTTAGATTGCATAGAAAACAAGATTGTCCATACCTTTCTCATCAAGAGTCCAAATAGAATGAATCAAATCTTTTTATGTAGAAAAATTCTTTTATATAAGAAACATAATTTTAAGAAAATTATTTTGACTTTTTGTGATTTTTTGAGTGTCGCCCAACAAACCTTGTATTGGGTTTAGAGTGGCAAAACTTTTGCTATTGGGTACTAATTGAAATAAAAATTATATTCCAAGAAATTGTATGTGTTTTTTTATCTTCTGAAAAAGTTCTAAAAAATAATGATGAAAATTGAGACCTCAGGAGTCTACCCAAAATCCATTTTGTTCCTCAAGGGGATAACAATGCCAGCATATGACTGTACAAATGTGAGCATATGAGCCTTGAGCCTATATATAAGTAGCTACCTTACAACCATTGAAGGTGTTTATAATATAAACACCTATAATATAGGTATATATAATATAAATACCCTATAATCATACAAGGTTTCTGTAATATAAACACCCATAACATAGGTGTATGGGCTCATAGGCTCATGATCCTAGTAGACAGGCTCATGTAATAGCAACCTTCCCCAAGGGGACAATGGGACTTTAGAGGGTGAAGTTAATATGTTTCAAACTCAAAAAATGGACAATATATTTTGAATGATGAAGCTAATTACATCCAACAATCTAGATGAAACACAAAGAAGAATATAGATTAAATGACATTTATTTGTCATTCTACTCTAAAATGAAAAATTCATAGCCAAAGATTTGCCTTCTAAAAAATTTGTACCACTTTTGAGCATAGAAACACTTAAGAATTGAAACAATCTTCTTTCTTCACTCATGCAAACAATTGTAACCGAATCCAATCCTCCACTGAGGGGAATATCTTCCCAAAAGGGCATTCCCCTATTTAATTAAAGCCTTGCTAAAAACTTAACTTAACTTAATGAACAATTGGATGAATGTTTTTAGATTTTGGATGAATGATTCCGAAATAATATTCGGGCCTGCAGCACAATTCGATTTGGAAGTTCAGATCTGCTTCCCCACTTTGACAAATCAGCAGCATGGGCTCCTTGGATGACTCACCTCGAGGACTCCACAGACACCGCGCTTATAACGGCGCGTCTCAACCAGTCCAAAGCAATTCTCGTCAACGAATTGCGCGGTCGACTACGATCGCGCGGTTGCCTACTCTGCCCCTGCCATATTCTTCCCAATGGATAAAGATCTTCGCATGTTGCTGCGAGTAAAGTGCTGCGCGATCGGCCTTCTCCTCATAGAATTTTGCAGCGTTCGGTACACTGCTGATCGACTTTGGTGATTTCTAAGCCAACTTTTCTGTCTGCAGAGTGAATTCTGATCGAGGTTTGTATTTACAATCTTCGTGATCTCCACTCCGATTTCTGTATAATGAGTTTGCAGATTAAGATGCTGTGATTTGCGTTCTGTGTGTTGGGCTTCTTTTTGGAAATCGAGGGGTTGAAGCTTCATTGGTAGCTTGTACTCTTTGGGTTTCGAGGGATACACTCAAACTTCTTTAATCTTTCCACCTGGGTTCTCAACTTTTTCACGATGGTATAGTCTGAAAGTGTGGTATACCAATGTTACAGTGAAGGATATTCTTGGATGTCGTTTTGAGAAGGTCATGGATATGAAGAGGTTTGAGTCTATGCCCAATTTGATCTTCGAGCAGAAAGTTGAATGGTTGTATCTGCGTGGTTGCTATTCTTCTTTCACTTGAAAATTTTAAACCCCATGGATGTCGTTGGCGATGTCAATTTGCAGAAAGGGACGTTGAGATGGGTCCTTATTTGAATCAGGACGATGGCGGGGGCTTGCGCGTGGGATACGTGGTGGACGACAAAGAGCATGACAAAGTGCCTCTGATCGCTAGCCTGCCTCTCTTACAACATGCCGACCTCGAGGGCAAAGTTGTGCTCCTACGTGTGGACCACAATGTCGTCAAGAAAGGTCAGAACCATCGCCATGGATTCGATTCCGCCATGGTTGTACTAATCTCGTCTTCAGAATTTTGAATTAGCAATCGGAGCTTCTTGTTGTACTGTGGTCTAGCCCTTTCTAGCAATGTTGTAAGGAACTAATGGAACTAGCTATGCAAGACTCTAACACAGAAAATGGGTATGACAGGAAAAGTACTGGATCAGTACCGGATTGACGTGACATTGGCAACTATGTACAACATCATTGAACGCGGTGGCAGGTAGGCTTCTTGTGCCAGAGTTTTACCAGGCTTAGCATGTGGCTAGTAGGATAGCCATGGGCACCCTAATTCGTCAATTTTTCTGAACAATTTTTGAATTAACTTGTTGGCAAATGGAAGAGGATTCCAACGCAGAAGACTGCGTGATTTGGATTTTGTGTGCAAAAGTTATGATAGGTCAAAATTTTTTGGTTGATGATCTAAAACTTGATCAGATGTTGAGGTCGTGACATCTGTTTAATTTCTATCAACCTAAGATTATTGGGTGTCGCGATTGGACAAGTAAGTAGTTCTACGTATATCAATGGCTGAACTGTTAAATCCATGTGCACCATCCAAGTTGCTGCAAATAGATAACTTGGATGCCTAACTCCGCATCAGTTACTTTGCAAGTGCGAGCACAAAATAGGTTTGTCAACATCCAACTAGCTCATCCAACTTGCTAATGGACCTTAACACCGGCAGTTAGCTAGTTGGCAAGCGGAAGGAATACGGAGATGCTTGTGCATTTTTGACATATTATTAGGAAGATTTTGAAGTGCATTATTCGGGCTTTGGCAGGCTCATTATAATGACTCACGTTGGGCGTCCATACGATAAGAAGTCCAAGACTCTGACTGTCAAGCAAGATGATGCTGTAGATTCAGTCGTTAGCTACTTGCAACGCAAACTGCGCATCAAGTTTGCGGTGCCAAAGTTCCATGTCGTTGAGAAGGAAGGGATCCTTGATATTGATACCTCCATCAACTGGTTAATCCATGATCTGCGAGCTCGCAAAATTGGTGGCATATACCTGCCAAACACTCGTTGGTTTGCAGTAAGTAATGTCTACTGATGATATTTGCTGTATACCACAACTTCAGGGATCAAGTTCTGAATTTTTTCTCTAAGTATGAATTTTTCTAGAAATGTGCATGGATTTGGGTTCAAGGACATTCGAATGTTTGCAGCGTTTAGCGATAGTTTCACAAAATACTGTTATCTCTTTGGGAACTGTGATTCATGATCTCAACTAACTGCTATGTGGGTGTTTAGGGAGAAGAAGACAAGGGTGAGAAAATGGAACGCCTGGCAGTGCAACTAGCTGGGCTAGCAGATGTTTACGTGAATGATGCCTTCGGCTCATGGCAGCCACATACATCTACTTACTATGTGACCAAGTACTTGCCCTCCTTCGCCGGCCTTTGCATGCAGGTAACATGTCTACCATTGAGATGTATCATGGGTACGGTATTGAGCGTTTCATTTCTTGATGTGTGTTCATAGAATTGCAAATTAAATGGGGCTTTCTTCTTAGGTACTGAGGTTTCAGATGATCAAATTTCTTTGCCTTTTTTAGGATCTCCTCTTGAATATTATTAGGAAGAGCTTATTCATGGAGCACGTGAAATGTTGAATACACCCGATGCCTATTCCTCATTCAGGATTACACTTATTGCTTTGCAGGATGAGCTATCAAATGTGAGGGCAGTACTGGAACCGAAGAGGCCATTTTTAGCGATAGTTGCAGGTGCGAAGTATGACACCAAAATTGGTCCGCTGACTGCAATCTACAAGAGAGTGGACCATCTCATTCTCGGTGGGCTTATCTACAACACCTTCTTGTGCGCAAAGTACGGCATCAAGATCAAGGGCGTTGAGGTGAGTCATGACATCTAAGGCGTCCGAACGAACTTGATTTTGAAAATCCAGGGGTCGCCATCAAAGGATCAATATCCTAAGTCAGTTAATAGATCCTCAAGTCAGTTTTCACCTTCTGTGCAGGAGTCCGACATTGCATTAGCAAAAGATCTTGTGGAGCAAGACAGAATTACGAAGAAAATTCTGGAACTACCTTGCTTAGTGGAGTCTGATACACTGGAAGGCCGCATTGAAGGGAAGTATCGAACAGTCCACATCAAGGTATTTTCTATTACTCCGTCTCTCCACTATCTACAGAAATCTTCGGTATCTATTGCCTCACGGAGTTTTTTCACAATATTCAATTATCTTGCCTGCAAGATGGAAGAAGTGACTGAAGTCAAGTGCTTTAACTATAATCTTTTGGTTGCGTTATTCATCGCATGGGTAAAAGATTTTAAAGAATTAGAATCTAACCCTTGCAACACATGTACATTCCAGTAATGGAATCTCGATTGCTAAATCTATCATTGTGAGTTATATGAAAATGAGTGAAGTGCCGAGGAAATAGCGTGCGGAAACCTAGACTGTGTAGGTCAATGTCCTTATGCTTACTAAGGTGACTTGCATCCTACTGCGCTAACAATTTTGTGCTGCTCGGTGATGTAGGACTTGAAGCCAGGGATGGAGTTTCAGTTTATTGTTGACGTAGACCCTTCATCTTTTGATTCTCCAGATGTGCATGAGGGGCTAGTGTCTGCCAAAACTGTGTTTGTGAACGCCGTTATGGGCTTGATGCCAGCATTTTGGCATGGAACTAGCAAGATGGATGAAACTATTGACAAAAATCGTACCGCTCAAAAATTCTTTGGTGGAGGCGATACCCTCCAGGAGTTTAAAAGGTCATTTTTCCGGTCTCAATATTCTCAATTCTCTCCCTTTGCCTCCAATTGGTACTTCATGGAACTAGGTTCTCAACTTACAAAAACGTGTCTAAATGCTTTTAATTAAGTGATGATTTTCCTAGTTGCACAGGTGCAAGGGCGGTTGCTAGCATACCTGGTGTTCAGTGTTTATTTCATCTATAATGCTTGTAACTGATCATTAGGTGGACATGCATATTACTTTCTATTCTGATGGAATTATATTAAACAGAAAAGTGTCCCTTCCACAGGGAGCCTTGCATGTTTGTTTTTCATGCCAAAAATTTAACTCCTTTTGTGTGGTTGTAACAGTTTGCACCCAGGATTATACCATGCTGCGCTGGATAGTCCCAAGTACTATATGTTCACGGGAGGGGGTACAGTTTTAAAGGTGTTGGAGGAGGCTGATCCCTTCGGCCTACCCACTGTCAAAGCGCTGATTGCAAATGGAGAGGCTTTTGGATATAAAGACTGGCTTGCTGGCGCTGAAATGTAGAAAATCAGGGAATCAATCTGAAATCTTGAGCCCAAATTTCTGGTTAAGTGGAAGGATTGTTAATTTTGAGAGCAGCAGGAACTCCAGGTGGCTGTGGTAACTGAGACGTGAGCTAGACATATTGTGAACCTTGATCAGTGTCCTTTGAGCAATCTATAGAAAAGTTGTGATTTAAACATCACAAGCTGAAGTCAAGGAAGCTTCTACATACAGTATGTAAGCTTAGTACATACAAGAGGAGGTACTTTGTTCAAACTCTGTACAGTTACTTTGTAAATTAAAGTCGACTATCAAGCTCTTATTCTTGCATTCTTGTATCAGACTTTTTCCCACTTATTGCTTGAATTTACAACAGAAAATGTGGTCTATGAACATCAAAAATTATGCAGAGAGTGTTTGAAGGCGACACTGTACAGGACAGTCCCCTTTAAAAAGTCCTCGGACAAATCCACTCCACACATGCTGACCCATATTCTCTGAAAACTTTAACCCCTAAATGCCCAAGGCCATTTTTTAGCTTCTAGGAATTTGCTCTAAATTGAACTAAAAGCCCAAATTTTGATAAGTTGTATCAATTTTTTATTTATTTGTAACTGTATAAATTTAAACTAGACATTTCAGAGATCACATGGGAAAAGAAAACACAACAATATCACTTATGGATTGAAAGATTATAATGTTTGATCATGAGGGTGTTAAAACTATAAAAGTGATTTGAAGTCTTTCAATCTTCTTTTCACATGTCAAATCTAAAAAATTGGTCATCAAAAAAATATGAGGTTGAAGGGTCTAACATGTATAACCCCAATCAATCTATGGCTTCTTAAAATCTACCCTACAATTTTTTGAAATGAATTTCTAATGTGATTTTTTCTCCAAGATCTATTGTAGTGTATTTGAGGCTCATTTCCTAAGAGCCCCCAACACTATTGGAAAGTCAAGATTGCAATGGACACCCTTGCACAAAATCTTGAATAGAAAAATCATAAACAATCATTTTCATAATCAGATTTTTGATGCTAAAACTAGACTTCAAAAAAAAAATTCAAAAATATAAACTACTAAAAATAGCAACTTGGTTAGGTTTAACTAACTTCAAAGTATTGTTGACACCAAAATTTGGTGCCTCAAGCATTCAAGAGTTAAACTATTCCCTTCTCCTCACACAAACCCTAAATAGTCTCAAACTTTGCAGAACATACCATACTCAAGAGGGTATAAATCCTAGGTGGTGGAATGTTTAACCCCTAAATGCCCAAGGCCTGTTTGGAGTTCCTTGAAATTTTCTCTAAATTGAACAAAAAGTCAACATTTTCATAAGTTGTACCAATTACTTTTGAATTGTAACCATACAAAGTCAAACTAGACATGTTATAGATCACATAGGAAAAGAAAACATAACAATATCACTTATAGATTGAAAGATTATAATGTTTGGTCATGAGGGTGTAAAAATTGTGAAAATTTTTCGATTCACTTTTTGCATGTCAACTCTAAAAAGTTAGTCACTAAAAAAATATGAGGTTATAGGGCCTAGCATGTACAACCCCATTCAATTTACATTTTATCAAAATCTATTCTATAATTTTTTTAAATGAATTTCTAATGTGATTTTGCCTCCAAGATCTAGTGTATTTGAGGCTCATTTTCAAGAGCCCTTAACACTACGGGAAGTCAAGATTGCAATGGACATCCTTGCACTAAATCTTCAATAGAGAAATCATGATCCTTTATTTTTCAGATCAACTTTTTGATCCTAAAACTAGACTTCAAAAAGAATTCTCCAAAAATATAAACTAATAATAATAGCAATTTGGTTGGGTTTTACTTAACTTCAAAGTTTTCAAAACACCAGAATCTGGTGCCTTGGGCATTTAGGGGTTAAGGTTGGTAAAAAAAGTGACAAAGATTGTTGTTGCTATGAACATGCCCAAACAAACAATTTCGTCCATTCTCAAGAAGTACCGCCTAGAAACACTATCGAGACTTCACCATGCACCAATGGTTTTTTTTTCAATGATTTGTTGTCAATTTGCACCAAAACATTAGGCCCAGTACCAAGTCCATGGAACATAAATAGTAAAATTTTGGATGACATTGCTAAAAAACTTCAAATTAAAAAAAATCTTGGATGAAATCACCAAAATGTGGATGAAAATAGAATTATGGATATGTGATATGTGCCAATGTGATATTTTCTGTCCAGTATGTGGATGAATGTTGAAATTTGGAGCACCAATCACTATAGCATCTAATATCGCCACTTTGGCACTTCACAAAAAATGAAAAAAAAATCTACTATGCACGAGAAGGTTGAAGAAGCCCTCAAAACGGGACACTAGGGTTATTGTTGGAGTGGGCAAGCAAAAACAGGAGGGCAACTTTGGCCAAAATCACCAACCTTTCAACAGTTGAAGTAGGTGATGCAGTAATTAGACAAGTTCTGAAAGACTCTAAACTACAGAGTAAGATCACTAGCAAAAAAACATTTCTTTCACAAGAACATCGGGAGAAGTGCCTTGCTTTTGCAAAGGAACATAAAGACTAGACTATAGAGCAATGGAAGAATGTCATTTGTATAGATTGGGCAAACTTTGAAATTAGCAAAAAATTTTGACAAATTCATGTACCACCTCAAAAACATATTAACAAGATTGTTTAGCTCCAACCTTCAAAAGTGGCACAATGTCAGTGATGATATGGGATGTTCTTTGCAACAATTTGAAATCCAATTATAGGGTTATGGTACCAAGAAGGCAGATTGTTCAAGATTTTGTGGGAATTGTCTACGAGGGGCTACTAAGAGAACTTTTGTTATTGGACCTTGGGACAATTTTCATGGAAGATGGTGCTCTATTGTATCTTTGTATGGTACCCAAAAAATGGAGAGAAAATTGAGGATTGTAGATGCTAGAATAGCCACCACAATCACCGGATTTGGACCCCATAGAAAATGTATGGACCATGATGAAAAATACTTTGAAGAAAATTTCAATGGCCATCAAGAGCATCAAGGATATACTCTACTAGAGATTTGGGAAGAACTGGACGACCTTACTTTGGCAGTTCTAAGCTACTACAATGTTTTTTCCTCACTTTGTTCATTGTACTTTGTTAGAAACAATAAGAGACTTTGCAACCACTCTTGTATTCTTACCTTTCATCAAGAGAACAACAATGTCTATTTCTTTTTCTCTTGAAGTTGACTTCATCTTTCCAATTCTACTTCCCAAACTTCAAGGTATGTCTTGCTAGAGGTAAGAGAGGAAAACCATGAAAAAAATTCTCCAAAAAACACAAATTCTCTAGATTCTTTACTCATCTAAAGTTGCTTGAGCCCTTGCCTCAAAAAATGAGTCACATCTACAAGCCTAAAACAAAATCTAGATATAATTGCATCAAAGTTGCCAAGTGATATGGATAAACAATGAATTAAGTGTTGCTCACGATTACTTTTCTTTAAGCCAACTTTCTCTTCCCCATCTCAGCTTAATTGAAGTTGATTGATATGTACTTTGATTTTTTTTTTGAGGTCACTATATATAGATCCAATGCAAAATTGCTATGAGCCCAATTGTGCCCCTACTTTGGATCAATTATATGTTATTGCACCCTAAGCCTCTAATGAAGTAAAAACTCTAAAGGGTTGGGTAGTATGACAATTTTTAAATATGAATTTGGAGTTGAAAGAATTGGAATTGGGTTGAAAAGTTGTGGTTTTATAACTTCAAGGAACACCACCATGCAATTTAGATATATGCCCCAAGGATCCTTTATTATTCTACAATTTAAAGGGACACTTTTGGATATCTATTGTAAACATATAGGGAGTTCAAAGAACCACATTAGAATCCAAATGGGCAAGAATAGTCCTTCCCTAAGGACATAAATTGGAAGCTCCATGTGCTTTGGTCAATTATACTAAAAACTAAATCAACCAAAGCACATGTAAAAACAATCTTTGATTTGTTGTTCTGGGTGATTGCAAGAAACACTTGTCCTATTTTTTGTCCCCTTACCCTTACACACATGGTTTTCTAGTCATAACTTTTGCATCATAAGTTCGTTTGTCTTGAAATTTGGAATGAAGGTATACATAAAAGTTTCACACATTTTGTGATTTTTTGGTTTTAAAAAAAATTACTTTACTATTTTTAAAGTGCCCCTGATTGGGTGTCTACCTTGGCCATTTGGGGGGTTTGGGGTTTGAAGTTGTACCCAAAAATGTGAAATGGAAGCCACAAATTAGAGAAGCTAGAAGTGTACTTGCATTCCAATGAGAGAAAAGAGTTTTTTGCAAAAAACCTTTGTATGAGGTGTCTACATGGGGCCAAAGTGACCGTTGTTCATGCACATTTTTCAAGCAAGAGAAAATTTTCCTTGAAGAAATTTTTGGTGCAATGTGAGAGTAGGCTTGTCTACAAAAATGCCTTTTTCTTTAGGAATTTTTTGAATTTTTTTTGAATTACTAAAAATGAAAAGGTCCATAGACCCCTTTTCTGCTATTTTTCGCCCCCATTGGCTTCTATAGTACTCTATAGTAGTCTATAGTACTACATAGTATTGTATAGTATTGAATCAATAGTTTAGATCTGCAGATGCCCCAAATTGACAATTGAGATTTACAAGTGCAATCTGACGCGTAAAATTGATAGTAGTCCGTAGTATTGCCAATCCTATGGTTCGAAATCAAGTTTTTGAGCCAAAAACATGAAGTGTTTCTTGCAATCACCCTTCTATTGCAAAAAAAAAGTTTTAAATTTGATAGTGTGAATATGTATAACTACAAAAGGGACGACATCGTTTAGGTCATTGTAGCTACCAAAGCTACCTTCACTAATTAGTTCCCATCATAGACAAGAAACCTCTCACAAGTTGGGCTCACTGAACGACGGTCAAAGAAAATCTCTAGAATTGTATTGATTTGTTTGAACAATGGATGTGATACTAACTTATGAAAGTCATACTATTTGAAATTAGTATAAGTTTAAATATTACTATATTGTACCAATATCTAAGAAAACAAGCAACTACATTACAAGAGGCTCTAAGGCAATGGTTAGCTTGGGGTATTCAAAAATGTTGTCTAAACTATAATGTTAGTCCATTCTACTGTATATGTCAAACAACTTCATCTTTTAAATATAATAAAGTATGATTTCATATAATGTGTTTTAAACTAATTTCACTAATAATGTGTCAAGAAAAATAATTCATCAAAATCAAAGATTTTAAAGAATTTTTAATGAATTTTTTAGATGAAAAAATAAGTCTTGTCCTATGTACCTAGAATCCTCAATAACAAGCATTTGGAATACCAAATTATTTTATTTTAATACCATTTTTGGATATGACTTATATTTAGTGGTCCAATGCATAAAATTATTAATTTTATCAATAAAAATTTAATAAATTGTGCACTATGATGCTTGCAAATCCCAAAATTTAGTGTTTTTTTTCCACCTCTATCAATAGATCCAAAAATAAATTTTAACAAAATCATTAGGATTATACATTTTGAGCCCATTGAGGTTCAAGATTTTTTTTTTCATTTCAGGGTCATCTTAATTGATTAAAATGAACAAATTAGATAAATTTTAGAGGTTTTAAACAAAAATCACCTAATTAGTGTGTCCAAAAAGTGATATCCCTGGTTGACCATTACCTTATCACAATATCCCTATTACACTATTTTGAATTAGTACACTTTTGAATATTACTATATTTAATTAATTTTATAAACGAAAAAAAACTATACTACAAGAGGCTTTGTTGCCATCACAATGGTTCGCTTACCAAGTAAGGTAGCTACTCACACCATTCTTCAAGATAGCTTTTATGAATTCAAAGTCTCTTAGTCTCTTTCAATTCAAAGCCAATAATATTTTGAGATGACACTATACTAACAATGAAATTTATTGTTAACCATACTAATTGATTTTAAAGTGCAATAATATTTGATTCTTGATAAATATTTTTATCATCTATATTTGTACAAATATCCTTCTTTGCATAGTATTGATATCTATGCTCTTGGTAAAAATCTTCATTAAGAGTAAAAACTTATAGCATTTTTAAATCAAATAGTGTGGTAACATTAAATTTCATCATTAGAATAGCTTTCTAGGTGACTAATTCCCCAAACCTTTCACTACTAGGACAATTTTTTTAACATAACCCATTTTCTACTAAGTTGTATTGATCCCTCACACTTGCAAGTTTCATCTCACATGCAATACTTGTGAGCTTAGATTACCTCAACTCTAATACTCCCTCTAAGTTATCTCAAAATAAATCCCTTGTAAGGTACTCCTACAATTCCCTGCTGAAAACCATGAATTTATTTTGAGACAACTAGAGGTAGTAATAATCTTTTCACAACAATGTTACAATGACATGTTCCATTTACCATTTTTCCATTCATTTTCTACAACTGGTATAGATTTCAGACCGTACAGTCTAAAATCAGTCCGCATGGTCTAAAATGTAGGACTGATATACATTTTAGACTGCACGATCTAAACGTTATAAGTGCCAAGTTTGAGGAATACCGCCATTTTGACAAGTACCAAAAAAACATTTAATATTCCATCAATTGACGCGGTTTCTGTCCTTCCATTCAGGCACGCTGACTTACAGCAGGGCAACAATAACAGTGAGCGACTGAGCGCAAATACTACCGGACAAGCAAGCAAGTCCGGCAGCACCTGCAACAGATATTCCGTTAAAATGGCGGTATTCTTACTCCATTTTTCCATTCATTTTTCTAGGACTGGTATAGATTTCAGGTCTGAAATCTAGTACATATATACATTTCAGACCTCACCGTCTAAACTTAAATGTGGTAAGTTTATCGGAGTATTCGTTCTGCCCACGTGACTGACAATGGCTTACATGCATGCCACAGTTTTCTGCACATGTTGGAAATGCTGGACAGATTGGCAGATACTTAAATCGGAAGCCCAGATCGACAGTGGATTGACATTGCAATGATCCGACTAGCTAAGTTAGCGCAGCAGCAGAGCAACTTCTCTAAAATCCCGACAATCGATCACAAGACTCCCGTGGGATAATTTACTAACCAGCCAGGACGGACTCTCCACACGTGTACGATCCAAATGGAAATCCAAAGCTTCCAGGTTAATCCACAGCACTCGATCTCAGCAGTCACTTGTAGAATTGAGGTACTGCAGATTGAATTACTGCGATTTTCTGACGATTTTGCTTCTGTCGAGTTATTGCACTCGATTACGTGCTAATTTTTCTCTAGTTTGTTGGCGTTTTTGACGATTCAGTGACGTAATTCAGAGCATTGGATGTAATAACAAAGATGTGGCGTTGCTAAATACAATTGGGCTCTGGCTGTGGACGCAGGGGTACAGGATAATGTGTAGGCCTTCATGCGGGTGAATGTATATACTGTATATAAGTGGATGCGCTTCGATCCACAGCTACTTGTGGGATTGAAGTTGGAAGCTGGAACGTTTTGTTGTCTCTGCTGTGCGCGCTCTTGAATTGTGTATGTGCAGTGGGTCTTTACGTTTATTCGAATTCTGTTTTATGGTCGTTGCAATTGCTTCAGCTAGAGTCCTGACTGGAACTTGCGATCGAGCTTTTCGGGTTTGGGCACACGATTGATTCTTTTTCTCAGAGAAAAAGGGTCGAGAGCTAACGAGATTTTTCTCGTAAATCAGTTGCTGCTAGGTTCTTACCTTCTAATTCATTGTGGTCAGTAGTTTCTGCATTATTTTGAATGAGTTGTGAGTGATGTGCTTCTTTGTGTGTTGGTTCACATTTGGACCCAGGCTTGACGAACAATCTCATAATTTGTTTCCTATTTCTTAAGATTTCACACTACTTCAAACCTCGATCTGTCGAAACAACAGAAGGAGATTGAAATAGCATTTCAATGTTGTTTCAACTTTCCAATGTTGTATTCTCATGTTGTTTCAATACGGTCTTGCACAATTTGATCATTGAATCCTCCAAGTCCCGTGTTCTCTTATACTTCATCGATCCTCACATGTGTTGACAGTTATTCGTCGAATGTTTCTCATTCAACCTCATAATTAATCTCCGTTAACTTACAATATTCACCAATGCTATGTAATGTCGGATCGCTGTCAAATGTTATGTTACCAGAAACGGGTTATTAATGTCTTTCTTATTCGGTAATTTTAACCTGGAGTTTTCGGTATCAGTTCTTTGGAGTAAGCAGGAGGATATTCTTTATGTCACTTTAAGGGTTTTCACCAATATGCGGGAGTGGTTTTGCGGAGATTTGTATAGAGCTGTGAAGAAATCACTTAGATACAAGAGCGAAATCTGATGAGACCTAGCTTATTTCACAATGCCTGAACTTTCTAATGCGATTTTAAAGTCGGAGGTTAATTGTAGCCACTGGTGGACAACTCCATTTTCATTCTAAGATCACGGACAATAGTCATTTTACCTGAGTCATTCTCACACCACTTGCTAGTAGAATGACAGCCATTTGAGTATTTATAAAATCCAACTTAGGCCAGTGTGATGATTGAGATAAAATCCGTAGGGAGTCCTTTTGTAATTTTTTTGATATGGAGAACCCTAAGCGGAAAATTGCATAGTATGTGGTCATTCTAGCCCTATCAAAAACGCTTTTCTCGTTCCTGGCCGTGGGATTTGTGATTTATGATGGTTCGGCTTTTTACTACTACCAGTCTACCCAATCCAAGCGTACCCTTTACGTGAAATTATGAATAAATGAATTGAACAGTGAATTAGAAGTACATTAGACATCACATATGAGGCGCTTGTGGTCATTGTAATGTGTCAAAGCAACACTGATACGTTTTTGTGGTACATTCTGAAATGTCAAAAGAATCATGTTGTACCAGTACGAGAAAATTGCCCCTACGTAGGTTCAGACCACTTGCACAGGAGAAATCCAGTATAGAAATTGGAAAAATGTCCTTATGTGTCCGAATCTGTTCTATAATCACTGACCCACATTGACTATGGAATTCTTCAAAGAAACCCTCCATAGATTTTGGATTTCTCCTGTATTGATTCCAACATTTTCAGCAGATTTAAGTTGATATCAGTTGATTCTGTGCCGAAATAAACAATCTGAACCAGCAGAAAAGAATCTAAGCACCTGCTCCACCTAGTTCTGATTCAAGCGTTGACGATTGCAGCGATCGTGGAGGAAGTTTGCATTGCCGACATGTCGCAAAAGGCTGGGACCGCAATGAAGACGGCGTCGTCATCGCCGAACTTCAACTTCGGCTTCCCCACAGCCGGGCCGCAATCCCCAACAGGAAGCGCAGTGATGGACCACATCTTCTTCGTTTCGAAGAGCGACTGGAAGACCGTGCGCGAAGAGGAAGACTTCGACTTCATCATCATCGGCAGCGGCTTCTGCGCCCTGGGATTCGCTCAGCGTGCTCTCGCCCACAACCCCCTCGCGCGCATCCTCATCCTGGAGCGAGGCCCTTTCTTCTTACCTGAGCATTTCCAGAATCTGCCGCTGCCGTATCAGGGCACCATCGGAGGGTTGAGCGAGACTTTTCCATGGACGTTGTCGAGCAAGACGATCGCACAGCCGTACTTCCAGTGGCAGCATGGGATGGTGCCCTTCTTCGGGGGGCGGTCCACGCTCTGGAGCGCCTGGTGTCCGCGCCCCACGCCCCAGGAAATGCGACGCTGGCCCAAACAGGGTATGTACCCTCAAAGCCCTAAACCCTGAATTTCTATGCCCTGTAATCTCTAATAAACCGGCTGCACAGTGTCATGCCTGGTCGAAATTTCAAAATCTGTACCCTGGTATATATGATCTGGCACTGCAAAATAACGCATTGTAAAGCAGCGGATCTCGAGGCTGCAGGGTGAGAGTGGTTGTCACTCCCACAGTCAGAATTCCACTCATGAAATTTTTGCTCATCATGAAAATTGGTGATTTAAACCTTTTGAATCCACGGAAACCCTAGTAAATTATCACATTTCACGTGTGTTTTTCAAGTTTCATTCGTTGGATCCAAGATAAACGTGCCATGTGCTACAGTAAGTTGTCAAATCAATTCAGTAAGTTATTCTCATTTAGGGTTCAAGGTTTCGTTACTTTCAATTCGAAAGACATTTTCTCTGCCATTAACAAGTCTTGTAATATGTCATTTCTAGCCATTAGTACGGTTGCTATCAGTAGTACTAACGAGGTCATATGTCTTTGCTGAATTATGCCTATTAATCAATCTGCAGTAAGGGGATCGACAGCAACTTAGAACGGCAGTCGGAGCTACATTGGAATGTCGTCAGAACACTCGGTGCCATTGTAAGCACGTTAATGTAATGTCGTAAAAGCACGCCATACAGTAAGCATCTTCAATTAATCTCCCACTTGTGATCGTCCCCAGAGAACAACAAAGCAACGATGAAGTATGAACATTACAGTATCATGGTTTGTCACGAGTGTGTGAAAATCATGGATCCGAGGTTGTGGACTTGTCTGCAGTGATCGAGAAGGCGAACGAGTACTTCGAATGCGCCGAGCGCCTTCTCAACGTCGTCCCCGCGGATAATATCGAGGAAGCATGCCGCTGCACCCCACCCGCCGGCTACCGCCCGATCTACGGCGTCCTCCAGACTGAACTATTCGCCGTGCTGCAGAAGAACCTTTCCAAAATCCCCTCAGCGACGCGCGTGATTCCGGCCCCGTTGGCCGTGGGCAGCTTGGACGGCGTCGACTTCGAGAAGTACTCCATTCCGGGGCCGCTGTTGTCTTTGGTGGACCGCCAGCGCACCCTGGAGCAGCAAGGGCGCGGGTCGCCGCTCAAGATCGCCACGAATTGCACCGTCACTTTGATCGATCAGCAGGATGGTGTCGCCACGGCGCTGGAGACCAGCCGTGGCGTGGTGAGCTTGGGGAATGCGAAGCTCATACTCGCCATGGGGACCGTGCCGCCGACCACCTTGGTGCTCAACTCGTTCCCGCAGGTAAGGCTTTCTGGCATACTCTTTGTACCACGGAACGTCCAGTTCAGCAGCCCGATGTAGATCTTTGTGGCCTATATAATTCTCAGCAGATTTCCACAAAATTTTGGCAAAATGCACCAACAGGAAACACCTGGTACAGCATCCAGTAGGCGACGATGTGCACTCACACGGCAGAGCGTGAACTGCACCTTGTTGTGACCCTTGTTGTGGGATTTTGCCCAAATTTGTTGGTCTGAGGTGAGGAAATCAACATGAGTGCTGTTGTATTCTGGGATATACACTTGTTTATAGCATAATTTATAGAAATGCTGGTGGGATGGGTGGGTGGGATTTTATGCATGCTTTGCTAACACTGGCGTGCAGGTATGTGCCTAATCTGTTCCCGTAATATTGCAGTGAAAATTGTATCATAGCCACCTCTGCTTTTTTTAGGGGTGTACATATGCGGAACAATCTTATTGGCTTTATGCTCAGCAAAGACACCATGGCCATATTGTGCAGTTGTTTGCATATGTTGCTATTTTTGTCCGGTGGCTATGTTAGATTGCGTACTGCAAGCAGTGCAATATGGTTTATGGAAGACACAAGTTACTGCCTTGTGCGACTAGGTGTGATATTCATATGCTAGAAGACATAACGTAACGTATGATAACACAAAATATTCTTTCTGGATCATGATATTATGCATGTAATTATATAGGCTAGTGGTTCGCAATCATGGTATTGGATTCCCCACATTAGCAAGAAGCATGTTAGGAAATTTAAGGAAAAACTTGCAATGAATTAGCCAGGTTTCAAAAGTTAATTTGTTGTTTGTTAAGAATTGTATAGTAGCTACCAAAACAACATTAACACTCTGCAAAGTCTCGATCTTGTAACTATCAAATTATGGGTGTTATCCTACAGTAGCAAAACATGTAAGATTCTTCTTCAAATTGCTGTTGCAGGTGACCAACGCAGGGAAGCGCTTCACCTCCCACTTCATCTCCGCCATCATCGCGCGCATCCCACGAAACGATTACGACTTCCAATGCAAGATCGGGGAGCTCGAGCTCGCCGCCATCTACCTCGCGGGCGCCGACTCCATCACCGGGCTCCAGTACCACATCCAGCTCACAGCGCTCTCGGATCGCGACCCAGACAAGAACGCGGCCAAGGCGGCCCGTTTCATGCCGGACGTGGTCGCCACGGCATCCAAGGAGCAGCTGAGCACGTCCCAAGACTACGTGGTGTTTGTGTGCGCAGTCCTGGGGGAGTTGAGTGAGAACAACCCCAAGAGCTGGCTGAGGAAAACGAATGGGAGCGATCGGACGACGAATGTGATGCTGCAAGCGCTCGTGAATGAGGACGATAAGGGGTTGTATGAGACCATGGAAGAAGGGACGTTTCAAGCTTTGGAAATGGTGCTTTCACCCGAAGGAGCTGGGCGAGTGGAGTATTGGCAGACGGCGTCGAAGTCGTGGAAGGCGAAGAGGCCACCAACAGAAGAAATTCGAGTGCCAGGTATGGATCGGAGGGATTTCGCTTGAATCCTTAATTTTGTTTTTCGCGGTGTGGGCATGTTTGGTGTGCATCAGCTATTTTATTCCGGTTATTCTATGCTACTCTGGGAGCCAATGGTCCGGAGTTAGGCTCTTGTTAGAGTTAACCTCAAAAGAATGGAGATTTGAGATGAACTACTTCACAAAATAAAAGACTAGTTATCAACAACTACCTAAGAGATTGATTTATCCCAGGCCTGCTTTTCCATTGAGACAAGGTCAACACCGTTTTCATTGAATGATTTTAAGGATAACTTTAGTGTTTGCAGGAAACTGTCAGAGCTAAAATTTCAAAAACTAGTGTGACTCCTTTGTTGAAAGAGTACATTAGAAACTCAAGCCTTTGATCTGTTGCATACAAATTGCATCCTCCTAGTCACAACGTTCATCAATTTTACTCACACTGAGTGACCGTAATTTGAAATTTCTTGTGTAGTGAACTCTAGAGTTTCAGTACAAGATGTTGAGCCTTTCTTGTGATTAAGTATAATTTTAGCATAGAAATAGAAACGACAGACGTCCTACACCGCCTTTAATTTGTTAATATTCGTGCTACTAACACCATTTTCTCAAACTGAAGAAAAAGAACTTACTTGAATTGGGACTGCAGGTATGGTTCATGAGAGTTCGACCCTGTTTATTGGCGACGACAAGGAGCCTGATGCGGCTGTGGGTCTGGATTATCGACTGAAGGGTGTGGAGAATGTTTATGTCACTGGAGCCTCATTGTGGCCAACTGCTGGATCATGGAATCCCACCATGACTATGGTAGCTTTGGCACAACACTTGGCTGATAATCTCAGTGGAGTCGAACTCCAAAGCTCCAAAGAAGAGTGTCAGGCACCTCCGGGGAAGAGACAAAAGTCTCATCATGGAGCTCGTGGAACGAAGAAGCAGTGACCTGCATTGAAGTCTGAGTGGTGATGTTAGATTGGAGGGAAGTTTAGAGAAGTAGCGACAAGGCAAAGTGCGCAGCACCTGTAAGCTTGGGTTTAGGGTTTGAGTTCTGGCATGTAAGTAAGAATGTAGTTGCTCAATTTAGCGCTCTTCTGTTGTTGAAGATTTTACTTGACCATTTTACTTGAATACCCATTCAAGCCAGTTTGGCAGTCTTTCATATAATGATTTTGCAAAGGTTTTGATTGCAACTTCTTTTTAGCCATATGAGGCTTTCAGTGGATAAAAAGCATTGGATTTGTTATATACATGAATACATGTGACTGATAGAAAGTTCAGATAATTAACCTCTTGAAAGATTTGTTGTGATAAGACTTGTTGTGATTTGAGGCCCAAAACTGCTTCAAAATACTCGTATCCAAAGCAAGGTTAATCCATGAGCGACCCAAGGGACCAAAAGTGTCCTCACATAGTTTGGAAGTCCAATTTTAAGCACTATAAGTCTTGCATCCTATGTCTGAATTCAAAAAAATTTGTTGTAAAATCTGAGTTCTCTCTTCTAGTTTGTGTCATAGAATTTTTAGATCAATCCAAGCTGTGCTGATTTTTTGGAAGCCATTCCAAGTCGACGAGTTCAATTTGAGTTCACCAAATTGCATTTTGATGCATTTTGATGGCTGCAACTTTGGGGGCTTGTATCTCCTTCATCTAAGGTTTGTTTTTGATAAAACATTTATTGAGTTATGTTCCCCTTGAAGTCTAGTTATTGTGGTTAAATTTTCACATCCATCCAAGTTGTTTTGAAAGTTTGGGAGCAATTCAAAATTTGAAATCCAAACGTTTTTGGATTACAATGAACTTTGGCAAACTTTGGCAAACTTTGGCGGCTTGTTTCTTCTTCATACAATTCACGTTTCCAATTTAAAAAATTGGGGAAAGTTATGAATACTAGTTTGGTTTGTGTGGTTAAAATTTTATATCTATCCAAGAAGTTATGAGTGTTTGAGAAGCACTTTTGTTATAGGAGGTTCAACCTTACTATAGATGTGTTTTTTGCAACTTTTTTTGCTATTTTTTGACATTTCAAAACCATTTTACAAACACAATGAGTCACTTACAGATATTTTCTTTCACCAATGTATTTGTATGTTGGTTTTAAAGAACTTCATAGTTTAACCCCTAAAGGACCAAATGGTGTTTTTTGGCAACATAGCGATTTCGGGCAGCTCACTACAGATGGAATTTTGATTTTTTTTCTTTGAAATTTCCACACAACATTTTCCCAAGGAGTAGCTTTAAGACCCAAAAATTTTCATAACTTTTGAATACATGGTTAAAAAGTTATTGTATGATATGTTGTTTTCATTGCTCAATAGGCAGCCCGGGCAGCAAAAAAAACTTCTTGAAAAATCACTTTTTTGTAAAATAAAAATTTGAAATTGTTTTTCTACATTTATATATACATGAAAAGATTTGAATCATTCCATTTTGATTTGTGAGACGAAAGTTATGAAGAGTTTTAGTTGTGGGTAGTTTGTGGGTAGTAATGGAATCTCTACCCTAAAATAAACTTTGAAGACCTTTATTTAACTCAATTTTTAATATTTTTGGAAAAAAATAAAAACCTGAGGTGTAGATTGTTTATTACAACATTACAACCATTGGGATTGGCATTTTTCAATTCCATAAATAAATTATTAACAATTTAGTATTTTGAATCATTCTCTACTTCTTTCAACTTACTATTTTTTTCCTATATGTTTTACAATTTCAAATGATCCAAAAATTTTCAAGCATGTAGCCAACATGACTTGAAGAATGAATCCAAAGAGTTACAACCATTTTGGACAATTTTTCATAATGATTTGACCTTGTGGAGTGCATCTGCCCGGATTTTTGCAGGGCCCAAAAATGGCTTTTTGTCACTTCAAATGCTAATATCTTGCAATCCAAACGGTGGAAATTTCTGAAAATTTTTCCACATCTTCCCAAACCAGATTACCACAAGATCCTACGGTTACATTTGTCCAAGAATTTATTTTTTCTAAAATTTGGTACTTGTATTGGAGATGACAGTTTTGGAGAGTTTTTAGTGAAAACATAGTCAAAAACCTTTAGGGGTTAAAGTTTTTTCATTTGAGTAGGTTTTGAAATCAAATCCAGTTCCCTCAAAATGTGTTGCTTGGAAAATTTCAGCATCTTTTTTCAACACTAAAAATTATAATCTTGCAATCCATGTGGTTAAATTTCTCCAAATTAGATTCACACCATCTATAACATGTACACTACAAGATTGTATGGTTGAAATTTCTATACCTTTGTGACATAGAACCTCTAACACTTCAAAAGCAATGATGTTTTTAAACCCCCAAAAACCTAGGCCTTTAGGGGTTTAAATCTTCATCTTTATTTCTTCTTTAATAAATTCAACTGTATAATCTTTTAGCTAACTTGTTCAAGTACATTCTCCCAAAATTTTAGAATAAAAATACCCATTGATTGCTTGGGTGGTCACCTCCCTTTACATTTAAGATAGACCTACATTAACCCCTAAAGTTCCGAAGTCCCCTCAAGGAACACTTGGGCTTTGGGAGGTCACTTATCTTTACATTTGCTATACATCTATATAAACCCGTTGAGTCTCAAAGTCCCCTTATAGGACACTTGGGATTTGGAGCAAGCTTGTGTAACCTCAATTTTTAACATGATTTTTTTGAAAATTTTATTGAAGATAGAAAAACTCATAAGCTTTACAAAAATATAATTTTTATTTCAAACATGAGCAAAAATTATGCCACCTTGATCCCCAAAAGTAGTTTAGCTAGGTAAGAGAAAAAAATTAAAAAATCAATTTAATTTTTTAATTTTTTTTCTAAAATAATATATTTGATCTATATGGAAAGCTTTTATTCCTTCCATTTGGATTAGTAATGTGAAAGTTACAGAGCTTCTTGTTTTGGGAGCAATTATAAAAATCTCTTCAAAAAAATTTCACAAGGTTAAGTATGTTTGCTAGAAAATCTCACTTTTGGGATTTTTGTGTTTGAATTCTATTTTAGAGATATTGTCAATTTAGTTTTTCCTTCAATCTTTTACCACTGTCTACTTAACAATTTTTTAAAGAATGAAAATGAAGTATTTTTTTCAATTCCTAGACTTTAAGGTTGTATATAATTAGCATATTTATAGTATATTCAAAGATATTCTACGTATATTCTATAAGTGTTATTTTAAATTTTTATAGAATTATACTTTCTAATAATTATTTAAATATTATCTTCAAATAATAGACAAATTCTATCATTTAACTCATGCATTTTCCTAATTTTTGCCCAATTATTGTCTGAAAGCCAATTTCATGATAAATGTATCTACACCTCAAAACTAGTTTTTTCCAAGCCCTTCCTAAAAGCGAAGTTTTGTCTTTCAAGAATTTAAAGAAAAAACACATGATTGTCTCCTGTAACTTGTACATTATCTAACCTTTTAATTAGAATGTACAGTGGGGTATCAATCAAAATGTCGTTTTCGAATTCGCAGTGAGAGAAATTTCAGTACTGCCAACTTTGAAAGCCTCCCGAGAGCTCAAAAATTGTTATTTTACCACGAAATTTCTACCAAAGCATTATCTTTAAGTTAATTATATGTGTGAAATTTCAAGGCCAAAAGATTCAACGAAAAAAAGTTATTCAAAATCTACCAACATTGGTAGCTGTGGAAATTTTTTCACTGCTTCCAACTTTGACAGCCTCCCAAAGATTGAATTATTTTTTTTTTCCATGAAATTCTTGTAACAAAAACCTATATGTGTTAATAACATATGATAAAAATTTCAAGGCCAAAAGATTAATACAAAAAAATATATTAACAATCTACCAACATGTGTCGTTTTGAGAAACAATTGTGAAAACTGTTTCACTACTTCAACTTTGACACCCTCCCAAGGGCTGAAAAATTGCTTATTTACTATGAAATTTTTTCCACAAAGTGATTTCTATGTTAATAACATTTTTGAAAAGTTTCAAAGCCAAAAAATTTATACAAAAAAAAAATTCAAAATCTACCAACATGTGTAGTTGTGAAAAACCATTTCACTACTTCCAACTTTGACACCCTCCTAAGGGCTGCAATTTTACTTATTTACCATGAATGTTTTTGCAAAAGATCCCCTCTATTCTAATAACATGTGTGCCAAATTTGAAGGTCAAAAGATTTACACAAAAAAAGAAATCCACAATCTACCAACATGTGTAGTTGTGGGAAACAATGGGGGAAACCATTTCATTGCTACCAACTTTGACACCCTCCCAACGGTTGAGAAATTGTCTATTTACCATGAAATTTTTGACACAACATGCTCTTTATGATAACAACATTCATGCCAAATTTCAAGGTCAAAAAATTTATACAAAAAAAAATATTTACAATCTACCAATGTGTGTAGTTGTGAGATACCTTTTATGAAAGACATTGAAATTGTTGAAGTATGTCAAATAATCATGCTTCTAGATTGAAATTCTCTAGATGATGAAATCGATAATCATAAATGATTCTCAAAAAAATCAAGGATAGCCAAATTTAGTTGTGTGCACTTGTCACATCTCAAAGACTGCACTTGTTTAAAAATTGGAGACCATACATGCATGAAGAAGCTTTTTCCTCTCAATAAGAATGCTTGCATTTACAATAGAGCATTATAGGATGTGGGATGTGGGATGATGAGAGAAGCAAGTGATGGGTGATTATTTTCTAAGCACAGGATTTAAACTTTGTGAACATGAGTGATTGAGTGCATGAAAGATGAGTTAACTGAGTAAGTCTAGGCTATGTGATAACTGAGTGGATGAGGCATGGGATGAGTGTCTGAGGATATATGGAGGCATGTGAGATTTTCTTTAAGAGTGAGTGAGGTTATAAGTTACATGTGGTGACTGGTGAGGTCTAATGAATGAGTGAAGGCTGTGTGGCAGGATGATGGTGAGTGATTGAGGGTATGTGAGATTTTTTTCTGATGACTGAGTGAGGTTATATATGTGCTCAGTGAGTGAGGCTGGATCATGGTGATTAAAATGAAGGCTAGATCATGGTCACTGAGTGATGGCTATTTTAGATGAAACTCGTGCTCACATAGTAGGTTTTAGTGAGGTAGGGAAGACAGGAGTTGACATTGCAGCTATTGTTGGAGTCCATGTTAGAACAATTCAGAGGGTAGTGAAGAAATTTCGAGAAGATGGAACCTATAAGTGCAAACCTTGTGGTGGAAGTCATGCTAAAAAGTTTAGTGATAGAGATGTCCGTGCTGTTATACATGTCTCAAAAACTCATCATTGCTCGACACTCTCTGAGATCACTAATATATGTTCTACTCAAGTGTCTAGATCGACTATTTGGAGGGCCTTACATGAGAGTGACATTTTCAATTGAATTGCTGTTAAAAAACCTTTTTTGACACATCGTCGCATGTCTCAACAATTGGCATTTGCTCAAAAGTATTGTCGGTGGACTGTAAAAGAATGGGAGAGAGTTGTTTGGACATATGAGTCTACCTTTGAAGTTGGAAAAAATTCTAGACAAGTTGATGTTTGGAGAAATGCATATGAGCGCTATTCATCAAGTTGTATAGTTCCAACTTTTAAGAGTGGGAGAACTTCTTTGATGATTTGGGGTGCATTTGCTGGAGGGCAAAAGTCACAACTTGTTTTTATGCCCAAAGATAGACGTTCTGCTAAGGATTTTGTTGAAGTGGTCTACAATGTGGAGTTGCTTCATTTTATGAGTAGAGTGCCATAGGGATTGCTCATGGAAGATGGTGCACCTGTCCATCGTAGCAAAGTATGTGAAGAATGGAGACAAACACACCTTTTGGAGAAGCTCGATTGGCCTGCAAATTCTCCCGATCTCAATCGAATTGAGAACCTTTAGAAGATTTTGAAAGATGCTGTGCAACATGGCCTAATATGTCCAAAAAATTTAGATGACTTGAAGGTAGTTATTGAAAGAGAGTGGAAGTTAATCAATGGTACAAAGCTCCTTCAACTATGTCATTCTATGCCCTCTAGGTTACAAGCAATGATTGAGGCAAATGGAGGACATACACGTTGGTAGATTGTAAATATTTTTTTTTGTATAAATTTTTTGACCTTGAAATTTGGCATGAATGTTGTTATCATAAAGAGCATGTTGTGTCAAAAATTTCATGGTAAATAGACAATTTCTCAACCGTTGGGAGGGTGTCAAAGTTGGTAGCAATGAAATGGTTTCCCCCATTGTTTCCCACAACTACACATGTTGGTAGATTGTGGATTTCTTTTTTTGTGTAAATCTTTTGACCTTCAAATTTGGCACACATGTTATTAGAATAGAGGGGATCTTTTGCAAAAACATTCATGGTAAATAAGTAAAATTGCAGCCCTTAGGAGGGTGTCAAAGTTGGAAGTAGTGAAATGGTTTTTCACAACTACACATGTTGGTAGATTTTGAATTTTTTTTTTGTATAAATTTTTTGGCTTTGAAACTTTTCAAAAATGTTATTAACATAGAAATCACTTTGTGGAAAAAATTTCATAGTAAATAAGCAATTTTTCAGCCCTTGGGAGGGTGTCAAAGTTGAAGTAGTGAAACAGTTTTCACAATTGTTTCTCAAAACGACACATGTTGGTAGATTGTTAATATATTTTTTTGTATTAATCTTTTGGCCTTGAAATTTTTATCATATGTTATTAACACATATAGGTTTTTGTTACAAGAATTTCATGGAAAAAAAAAAATAATTCAATCTTTGGGAGGCTGTCAAAGTTGGAAGCAGTGAAAAAATTTCCACAGCTACCAATGTTGGTAGATTTTGAATAACTTTTTTTCGTTGAATCTTTTGGCCTTGAAATTTCACACATATAATTAACTTAAAGATAATGCTTTGGTAGAAATTTCGTGGTAAAATAACAATTTTTGAGCTCTCGGGAGGCTTTCAAAGTTGGCAGTACTGAAATTTCTCTCACTGCGAATTCGAAAACGACATTTTGATTGGTACCCCACTATACAAGTTATAGTAGGAATTATAGGTTCTATTAATCTATTGTATCAAATAAATGTAAATAGTATATCTTTAAATATATTTGTAGTTGTTTGCTTTGACATTTTTTCATTCAATCATAACTTTTGCAATTCTTATCTCAATGACATGAAACAAATCTTCATCTATAGAGACAAAATAATAAATAGGAGCTATTGTAAAAGTTTTATACAAAAAATAGTGAAGATATGAAGTCAATAAGCCCACCTAATTTCTCTAAGTGGGTTCTTTGGTCTTTACGGGTTAACAAGCTATTATTAAAAGTCTCTAGGAACTTTTATATGAAAAAAAATTCAAAGAAGCACCACCATTTTGGATAGTTTTTTCATAGAAAAGTGAGCTTGTAAAGTGCAGCTACCTTGTTTTTTGCAGGGCTAAAAAAATGATTTCAATGAATTTGAATGCTTATATCTTGTAATCCATGTGGAAATTTCTGAAATTTTTACTACATTTTCTCAACTCATCATACTACAAGATCCAACAAGTACATGTGTCAAAAAAAGTTTTTTTTCAAAAATTTGGTTCTTGTACTAGAAATGGCAGTTTTGGAGTGTTTTTGGTGAAACCATAGTCAAGGAACTTAAGGGGTTAATGTATATGAAAAAAGATGTAATTTATGTTTACATTCCTTCTTATATATTTGATATTTCATAGAATCATTGATATAGTCTTTAATTGAAAATTAATACAATATTACCTAATCACAAACTTGGAATTCTACTATTTTTATAACCATACATTTCAATTATACTAGACATAAGATATTACTTATGAATAATGACACACTCTAATATGCTACAACCAATTAACCCTTAATATTTAAATGATATGCAAGGGTCTTTTGGGCTCAAGTGAATCTTCTACCAAAAAATGTCTTTAGGATTTTTTGAAATGTTTCAACTTATTGGGCCTACTTCTATAGTCAATAAGGTTCATCAAGCAATAGTACTAGTGTGTGAGTATGGAAATGTAAGTATGTGAACATGTGAGCATTGAGCATATATGTAAGTGAATATACTACAACCATAGAAGGTGTTTATAACATAAACACCTATAATATAGTATTTATAACATATCTACATTATTATCACTGAAGGTTTCTATTATATAGACACCTATAACGTAGGTGTATAGTCTTTAGGCTCACTTAATAGCACCCCTTGTTCATCAAGCACCACACTTAGGCTATAAAGTCAAATTATGTTCATTGATCAATTTTACATGCTATAACATACACAAACCTTATACTTTGCTTCATGGAGATTATTAATCCCCTCTGGACTATCTGCTAGTCTAATATTGATCAAGGGTTAACCCCTAAAGGACCGGCCTTGTGTTTTTGGCAACATAACTTTTTTGGGCAGGTACATGTGAGCGGAGATTTGACTCATTTGGGCTGAATTTTTTTGACAAGGTGTGGACGAGGAATATCTTCCATGCATGCTTAATTACATTTCATTTGAGTATACAAGTAAAAATTTATGATGCAAAATGTTGTTTATTTCTCAACTCGGGCAGCTTGGGCAGATCTGAAAAAATCACTTTTTTCAAAAATAAAAATTTGAAATTGATTTTCTATATTTATATATATGGGGAAAGCTTTGAATCAGTCCATTTTGATCAATGTGATGAAGGTTATGAGGAATTTTAGTTTGCGGGCAGTTAAGGAATCTCTACTCTAAAATAAACTTTGAAGTCCTTTATTTAACTCAATTTTTCATATTTTTTGAAAAAAATAAAATCATAGAATGTAGATTGTTTATTGCAACATTACAACCATTGGGATTGTCATTTTTCAATTCCATAATTAAAATTTTGACAATTTAGTATTTTGAATTATTCTCTACTTCTTTCTACTTACTATTTTTTTTCCTATATGTTGTACAATTCCAAATGATTCGAAAATTTTCAAGAACATAGCCAACTTGCCTTGAAGAATGAATCCAAAGATGAACCACCATTTTGGACATTTTTCATACAAATGTGACCTTCTGAAGTGCTGCTGCCCGGTTTTTTGCAGGGCAAAAAAATTGATTTTTGTCACTTCAAATGTTAATATCTTCCAATCCACATGGTGAAAATTTCTGAAATTTTTTTTCACATCTTTTCAAAACAACTTAATACAAGATCCTACGGTTACATGTGTTCAGAAATGTTTTTTTTCTTAAATTTAGTTTTTTTTCTAAAAATGGCAGTTTTTGAACGTTTTTGGTGAAAACATAGTCAAGGAACTTTAGGGGTTAAAGGATTGGTTCTATTGCAATATGGTTTAACTTCATTTTTGAGTTTTTTATAGCCTATTAATCATATTCAGATTTTAAAGCAATATATTTGCTATATGAAACAATGTTTTATCTATAAAAAAAACCTCTCTATTAGGATCATAAAGAAACATAATTTAAGAAAAAAATTTAAATCCCAAGTGAAAATAAATTGGTAAATTCAACACATACAGTCCAATTAGTTTGAGGTTTCTTGAAGAGATAAATGTAGCCATGAAGAATAGTGTGAAAACTTTTCAAGTAATTGGGTTTGTTTTCTACATCCAAAAAAATTTCAAGTGAGGTTGCCACCATCAAGCTAATTTTTGCTTTTATTTAATTGATTGATAAAATTTGATAATTTCTTGGTGTGAACAAAATGATTTTCCTACTGAATTTGATTTTTTAAAGACTTTTTTTTAATAAATTTAATTATTATATTTTTTGAAGTGTGATATGCTTATTAAATTATTTAAATTATAATAAGTATCCGAATGATTTTGGGACTTTGATGAAAAGAAAAGGTTGGAATGAAGAAAAATATTTGGTAATTTGAATTTGGAAATCATTCTTAAAGAAAAAAAGATGAATGAAGTATATACAACATTGTATTATTTGGATTCTAACACGGAGAGCTTCTAGATGCAATAACTCATTGAATTTTGTGGATTTCTTCAAAGTTTTGAAATGGGGTCAGATTTTCACTTATTAGACTTCATTTTCAAATGTTAAAATAAAAACAGAATTTAGATGCTTTGAGAGATACAATCAAAGTTTGACCAAGGTGCATCCACTTTTTCAATATGTGAGCCTTTAAGGGTTAAATAATATCTTATTTTCATTTAGACTTGTAACCTTTTGTCATTCATGTCACTTTTTCTATAACCATATGGTTTCAATTTTACTAAATATAAGTTTTTTGTAATAATAATGAAACCTAACATGTCATTATCGCTTTTAACACATGTCTCATTTCATTTTGCTTCATACTACAACCTCCATTTGGAGATAGTATATCCATTCTAAGTGCAATCACTACTGAAAATGGATACACTCTTTTAAACGGAGGGAGTAACATTTAACCCATCAACCCCTAAGCACCCTAGGTGACCAAAAGTGTCCTCACATAGTCTAGAGGTCCAATTCAAAGTATATTAACTTTTGCATCGGATGTCCAAATCCAATAAAAAATTTTGGGAAATCTTTGCTCTTTCTTCTACCTTAGTTTGTGTGGTAAAATTTCCAAATCAATCCAAGATGTACTAATTTTTTGAAAGCCATTCAAAGTTTATAGGGTCCATTTGAGTTAACCAAATTGCATTTTGATGACTACAACTTCGGAGGCTTTTATTTCCTTCATCCAAGTTTTTTTTCAATAAAATTTGTTTGGTAATATTCCCTTGGAAGCCTAGTTATTGTGGTAAGATTTTCACATCAATCCAAGTTGTTTTGAATGTTTGGGAGCAATTCGAAGTTCAAAATCTAGATATTTTGGGATTACAATGAACTTTGGCGGCAAGCTTGTTTCTTCCTCATACAATGTCTATTTCCAATAATAATTTTTGGAAAAGTTGCGTACATTGGTCTAGTTTGTGTGATTAAAATTTCTATCAATTCAAGAAGTTACGAGTGACTAAGAAGCATTTAAGTAGGAGGTTCAACCACGAATGTGTTATTTGCACATTTTCTTGCTATTTTTGACATTTCAAAGCCATTTTGCAAATACAATGAGTCAATTGATTGATATTTTCTTTCACCAATGTGTTTGTATGTGTTAACCCCTAAAATCTCAAGGCCTTTTTGGGTTCAAAAACATCATTGCTTTTGAAGTGTAATGAAACTAACAAATTTTATTGAAAAAAAATTTGGATGAAGGAGATAATAGCCCTCAAAGTTGCAATCATCAAAATACAATTTGGTGAACTCAAATGGAACCCATGAACTTTGAATGGCTTTCAAAAAATCAGTACATTTTGGATTGATTTTTGGAAATTTTACCTCACAAACTAAGGTAGAAGAAAGAGCGAAGATTTCCCAACAAACTTTATTGAATTCAGACCTTCAATGCAAAAGTTCCTACTCTTTGAATTGGACTTCAAGACTATGTGAGGACACTCTTTTGGTCACCTGGGGCGCTTAGGGGTTTAATACACCAGTTTTGGGTCAACAATACACTACTTATATTTTTATAGGTTTTAGTCCCCATTGCTAAATAAAAAAATTATCTCAAAATGAACATGAGATCAATCTCAAATTTTGATGCAAAATATTAGTCAATATAGTACATCCATTGCTACTATTGAATTATAGAAACAAATTAAGAATTATCATGGAATTGGCATGAAGTTATCTACCTAGCAAAGACAAAAATGAAACTAATCATATATGCAATAATATGAACATTAAAGGTTTAAATTTTCAAAGCATTGTGCTCAATAGTTTAATCTCTCTCTTAATAGGGGTAATAATAACTACACTAAATAGTGAAATTAGGTTGCTTTAACAATAAGGTTGCCTTACTCCAAGAAAATTATTTTACATGCCATCAAAGTCCACAAAAACTTCTACATATATTTTCATTTGTATATATGAAGGTTTATGAGTCCCAATTACAACAACACCTCATTAAATAGTAGTGCAGTCTTGTAGAATAATAGAAAATATTTATATAGTGTCAAATGTCAAGAAATTAGCGAGGGGCAATCTAATTTCACTATTTAGTGTAATAACATATAGAATAACTAATAGTAACTCTTAACCTCAAAATGATTTATACACTTCAATTTTTGGCCTCAATTACCCCCTAGAGTCCCACAACCTTTTATTCATCAAAAAAAAATACTCAAAACTACACTTTCTCATGCAAAGAGAAAAAAAATTAATATTATTTTTGCATATCTCATCATTGGATCTTGTAGTAGACAAGTATGAAAATTTCAATGTTGAAGAAACTTCAGAAACTTTGATTGCATAGATTGCAAGATATTTACATTCAAAGTGAAGAAATTATGTTATTTGGGCACTGAGTCAAACTAGTTTACAAAAATTTCAATCCTTGAACTTGAACTTTTGGCATTTCAAATTAAGAATTAGTTATTTTTTTCAAGAACAATTGAGTTGAGATTCTGGGAAAAAATTTAAGAAAAATAATGTGATTTTCATTCTTTTAAAAATTATTAATAGAACCCAAGTCCAAGATATTGGGAAAATGAAATTGTTAATAGCTCTAAGATGGAATCAAAACATACCAATTCATATGGTAAGATTGTTCTAACAAATAAAATCAACATTGTGCAACTTTTTTTTGGAAAAAATTAATGTGAAAATCAAGCTCAAAAACAAATCTTATTAATTATTTTTTCAATAAGATGCTTTGAGTTCTTGCAAAACAAGATGAGCTATAACTTTTGCATTGCTTATACAAATGAAACAAACTGAAATTTTCTATCTAGACAAAAATATACCCAATTGATTTTTTTTAATTCTTTCAAGTTTTTTGGTTTTTTGGTATCCGCTTTCAACAGTTTAAACTTCTTATAACATAATTTTTGCTCCCAAGCACAGATTAAAATAAAATAAAAAATTATATTCAGATAACTTTTCTTTTTCATATTAGAAAGTTTCAAAAAATTATGCCAAAATTTGAAATCAAAAGATCCTATCCAAACTATCAAGGGTTAATTGAAGAAACTAATTTTCTAAACCAAATTGGAAGAAGTGATACAAGTATTGGACTTTGCAAAAATAAATAATTTGAAATTTAACAAAATGATTTAAGACATTTTAATAGCTTAATTTGATTTTTAAATATAAAACAAATTAACTCCAACCACAAAAGCCAATAAAAGATCTTCAATATGTTGAATGGAATGAAAATTTGCTATCATATTTGCAATCAACTTTGCAAATGGAAAAAATTATCTTGAATAAAACATGACATCAAAGTATTTATGCTTTCTATAATTTTCCCCAAAAAATTGCATAAAGAATTTTGAAAATTTATGTAAGATAATTTTACATATGTTCAAAATATTCAATCTTTGAGAATTATTTTTATTTAAATTTTGAAACTCAATTCACACATACTTGTACATGTTCAACATTATAAACTTAGTTGAAAACTTCTAACTCTTCAATGAGTTATGTCAATCTAAAGTATAAAAAATCCTTGAGGGCCATTACAATTGAATTTTTAAGTGTGTAGGAATACAAATACATGAATCCATTTACCTACAATTTAAAATAATATAATTTACTATGCTAGTCACAAATACATGTTATATCTAACAAAATAATAAAAATAATAATAATTCCTTGTTATTCTTGATACGAGACAAGTCAAACTTAAGTTTGGATATTAATTCTTAATGATTTGTGAATGTTTCAATTCATGTATTGAATAAAAAATTTGTTAAATTTATTACAAAATATAACTAGGATTTTTTGAAGGTATTACAAGTATAACTTTAAGACTTTGAATTTATAATTACAACTATATGGTTAGATCCACTACTACAATTAATATTTTTATAATTAAAATATTATAATATTATAATTAAAATTAAAATATACTAATTGCATTTCTAATCTTGACAACCTTTGGATGAAATCTATTCACATGGATTTTTAATTTAAATAACTTTACATATATTTTTTGAATTTAATGACAAGGGCTTGTGGAATCCATTCTAAATAATCACCTTCCAATCTAAAAAAGATACATGATTTTGGGCTTCATGTCTCTAAATATACCATTTTATAAATATATCGATTTTTTCCATTTAATTGGATTGAAAATCTTATAAATTTTGAAACTCACCATCGTGCTTTTGATTCAAGAAGAACTTCCTACAAAATTGTAGAAACACTATATTGTGGTAACCTTAGATTTTATGGCAAAATGTCATGTAAAGATTATCCCCTAAAAGACTAAGGAGTCCAATTTGGACACTATAGTTGAGCAAATTTCACTAACTTCTAGTGACTTCATATTTTTGAATTTTTACATTAAATTTTAAAAAGTAGCCTCTAATCTTTATGCTCAATGAAGCTCCATTTTAAGGTACTCTTATAAGTATTGATAAAGTTGTAAGAAATTTTTTACTTCAATTGCTAAGTAAAAAATTGAATTTCTATACTTCCCAAAGGACCATTGTCCCCTCATGGGGCAAGGTGGATTTTAGACAAGCTCCTATGGTCTTGATTTTTGTCATGATTTTTGTCATTTTTATAGAGTAGAAAAATGCATTAGTTTTCTAGGAATATAATTTTTATTTCTATCAGTGCCAAGAGCAAAAGTTAAGCCATCCTAAGCACAATTTTCACCTTCACCATCAACAAAAGAAATCCACAAAAATTTGAAAGAATGTTCTTAAATTTGTTTTTTATAGATCATAGTTTTGTCTACATGAAAAGTTTCCATTCATTCCATTTGGATTAGTGATTTGAAAGTTAAGGAGCATCTTCTTTTGGAGGCAATAATAGCATCTTTATAAAAAAATAATGCATTGGATTCTTTTTTTAACTCAATTTTCACAGCTTTTCAAAACATAGTTGGTAAATGTCAATTTGTCTACTAAAACAATCTCATTGTTGGGATTAGACAATGTGATTTAATTCCATCTTAGAGATATTAACAACTAAGTTTTTCCTTCTATCTCATATATGCTTCTACTTAACAATTCTTTAAAGAATGAAAATTAAGTCTTTTCTAATTAAATTTTTTTCCTAGACTCTCAACTCAATTCTTCATGATAAATTAAGTTAAGAAGGTTCGAAGTCAAAAAATCTAGTCATGCATAGTGCAAAGAAACTTGGTTTCTTCACTTTAAATGCAAATATCTTGCAATCTATACAAACTAAGTTTTTGAAATTTATTCTATACATTCTTGCACTACTCTAGCTAGTGCAAGATCCTACCATTAGATATGCAAAAAAATTGATTTTCACATTTTCTTTGCTCTTGGAAATAGAAATGGCAGTTTTGAGTGTTTTTTTATGAAGAAAAGGCCATGGTCCTTGAAGGGTTAATTTGAAAGGATTGTTAGTACTATTTGATTGGACATATTGACACCTTCTAAAAGCTTTTACTCATATTATTTTCATTTTTGAGATGGAACTTAGAATGGATATACATTTAAAGGCAATATTGATAGAATTAACATCTAAACTTGTTTTTTTAAATCATTTTTACAAAAGAAAGTTATAAGAAGTTTTGTTTCATGAAGCCTCCTAATAACCCCTAGGACGTTATAGTGTTTCCTAGAGGCTCTTAGTTTTCTTTGAAAAACTTCAATATGTAGTCATACTAAGTATCAAGATAAGGAAAACCTTCATTTAGACAACAAAAGCCTAAAAGCATTCTGCTAAGATTGGTTTGATAATTCTCATTGAATACAATTATATAGTAATTTATTTGGCACATATGTAGTGTTGGTACTCTTTTTCAACACTAGTCTATGATATTTTTAATATTATCACTTATTTTAAGTCATGGCTTTACAACACTCTTTATCAATATAGTAGTCTTTCTGCCATGTTTCTCCTACTCCTTGTCAATATCTTTTCATAACTTCTTCTCTATACTTGTCCTTGGTTTTCTTGCCTAGCATTTTTCATATATTCCTCTTGATGTTATGTTCCCCAACTACTTCATATTTGTTCTTGACTTTTTTGTTTGCCATTCTTCCAATACATTCCATGTCAATACCTTCTCTTCACTATTTCTCTATATTTCTCTATGACATCCTTGTACTTACATGCTAGTGCCTTAAATGGTAGTATTTTTTGCAATAAATATTTTTCTTCTGAGTTTGATTAATGTGAAAATTCTATACATAGATTCTTTTCAATTTTTGTAATATTTATTTGTTGAAGTCATTTTCCAAGGGCCATCATTTACACTAAGAAAGTAAAATTTTGATGTGAAAGATACTTGTATTTGTTGAAAGTATTCTAATTATTGTTTATTTCAAAAAAATGTTAACCTCTGATACATTAAACATGGTAAAAAAAATTGCACTCAAAATTGAGTGCGGTTATTTACCACGTTTTAGTGTAGGCCCACTACGCTCATAGCCAACGTTTTTTGCAATTTGTGACTGCAATTTTTGGAATTTTGGGGCATGTGATATACCATTGGAAAGGTATCGAAAATATCTTCCCAATGGTATATTACAAGCCCCAAAATTCTAAAAATTGCAGTTAGAAATTGCAAAAGAAGACAATAGCCCATTACGTGCGCATGCACAAAAACACGGTCAAAAAAATTGCAGTCAAAATTGAGTGCAGTTTTTATTTACCATGTTTTGTTATAGTGCATCAAAACCTCCACACATGTATTTAGCAGTAGGGTTGGTAACCCAAACTTCTTCTAGTAGTTATTATTGAAGCTAGAGATGATACACATACTACATCCTCAAATGCCCTCTTCCATATATTCAAAATTTCTAAAAATGAAGTTAAAAGAACACTTCAAAATATAAACTAAATAGCTATTAAGAATACAACATATATAAATCTCAAAAATGGCAAAAATAACAATTACCGTTGACTTACAATCACCTTTTCAAACACTATAAATAGCCACTAACACTTGCACAAAAAAAACTTTTTTCTATTTATCCATCTCCACATCATTAATAATTATTGAATTTTGTCACGAAACAGAGTTTCCTTTTTAACCACAAGGTATGTATTATTGTGTCACTCACTTGTTTACTCATGTAAATAGGTGATAGACCAGATATGAATATGTTTTTAATTTATTCCAATTCTAAAATAGATTGGAGTTATTTTTGAATCTATTGTGTTTTAGTATGTTTTTTCACACTCTTGTTACTTACTCAAGTGTCCCAAAATACATGCTATAGGGATCAGAATCAATTGCCAATAAGATTCCCCCCCCCCCCCCCAAAAAAAATAAAGAAAATAGTTAAATTAAAGGAACGCAAGTCACTTGTTTTTCTGATTGATTTTTGAACAAGATCATTGAACATTGAGTTGGGAACAAAATAATTTGCCCTTCTTTGAATTGCTTCTCAAAATTGTCAATAGTTCACTAAATTTTACAACTAACTATATATTTAGAAGTTGTACAAGACAAACAAAATGTAATAAAGTTTGAAATATATCAACAAAGAGAAAAATTTATTGTTAAGAAAATTAAAAATTAAAAATTAAAATCACAGTTAGAAAGCTCCAAAAGATGTTTTAATCCCGAAATGTCCATATTCATCTCCAAAATTGACGATTTCAGAAAAATCATTATTAAGTGCTATTTGGAAGCATATTTTGGAATTGGTATAGAAATAAAAGTTGTAGATTTTGATTTATAGATTCCATCTATACGGTTAGATTCACCAATGCTGTCACCAAATTTTTTCTATGAATTTTGAAAGAGAAATTCCAAAATTCCTACAAAATTCAATTACAAGCAAAATATTATCATTTTTTGAGTAAAATTTGTTTGAATGGATTTAAAATGAGTTTCTCTCCACATGGTTATTTTTTGAAATTTTTATATTCTTCCTATCTATGACCTTATTTTGGCAAATCCAATTTTGAACTAGAGTCAATGCAATTTGACCACTTGACATACTTGCACATTGGTAATTTTAGAAAAATAGGTACTCTAGTAACAACAAATCCAACCCTTAGATAGGACAACAACTTGATAACATATGTCCACAAATTAAAATAACTTTCATCCAAGTAGTTAGGAAGATGAAACTTGAGATTCAATTTGTTCATCGTCCAAAAAATGGATGTCGGAGCGTTTAGGGGTTAAATTCACCACCAATCTACCACCAATTCAATACTAATCCATTCTCAGTATACAAGATGCTTGCTTGATTTGAGGTACTTTGAAGTTTCAAAGAGCAGGTTGGAGCAAAACCATGTTGTTAGATGTTAACAAGCATGACACATTCCTTAAGAATTATAGATACAAAATTGTGCTTGGTGGTGGGTAATCCCTATTGACCTAGGGGGGGGGGGTCAAAATGGGCCAAAACTACCAAGAACTTGAGCAATTTGTTTTCTCATCTTTTTGAAATTGGATAGTATGTAAATATAGGATCTTGAAGTTCACCTTTAGAATGAGCACCTCAAAAAATTCAAACTATTTGACTACACAATTTGGTAGATATTAAAGTTTACAGTTCTATTTGGGTCAATGGAAAAACACATCAAATGCACTTTAAAGGAGCATAAGGCTTGTTGAGAATATTTTGTAATGATGACATTTGGTACTCAATAAAGGACAAGAAGGTTGAGAATGCTCTTATAAAATTTCACAATATTCAGAGCATTTTTCAATTCATGATGGAGTTGGAAATGTATGGTGGTAACTAAATTGAGGGTATAGTCAATTAGCTCTATACTGTCAATCACCCAATTCCACTATCTACAACACCCTCCCATTTGTGCCAATCTCCCATCCATTTTTGCAAAGTGCACAGGTCTATTTCTTTAGACAAACAATTGGGTGCTATTGCCAAAGAATGACATCAAGTTCACATCCATCTATGGACAATTCAAGGTTTGATAAAGACGTGGTTCAAGAAATGTTGATTTAGGTGGGCTTAATTGTGAATAAATAATTGTCAAAATAAGTTGTAGCTTCAACCAATAAATGAATTGTTTTTAGAATGTTGAGCTCATGTTTTTAAAACACTCATCATCATGATTACGGTAGTAGGTCATTGATTTTGAACTACCTTTTAAAAGTGCTCAAGACCCCCCACCTACTAACAATTATAAATTTTTTGTTTGAAACTTCATATTGATTTGAGCTCTTATCAAATTGACATGATTCTATTTGTATTTCAATCAACTCAACTAATTACTCCTTTGAAATATACAAACTACGATCAATACATTGCATAAAGAACCCATATTGCAAAATTTGGGTGGTCACAAGCTATTCTACCTTAGTATTTGTAAAAAAACCCAATAATGAGACACTTGTCTTCTCCTTGAACTTTGTGGATCTTTCGTTTTTGATGTGGATGTCACCTTTTCAAGGTACCCAACAATGGCATTGGTTGACTGATTTTTCAATCCGTACCCTCCCCCCTCAAATAAACCATACTCCAAAACTCAACTTTAAAAAATTCCACAAGGTGGAATTTAACTTGGAATTTGATGAACTACCACCATTGGGGTCATAATGCAGTCTGTTTTTTTGAGATAATTTGAGAACGAAAAACTCATAAAAGAAGGACAATAACTAAAAAATAATCTCTTGTGTCATGAGGGGTTAAGAGGATGATAAGGCAATTGCTTACACCTCAAATTTTAATGTATGTTTTCCTTCCTTTCTCAACTTTGAAAATATGTAGTTTGTTTTAAATTTGGTACAGAATTGACTCTGTGGAAAAGATCCAAGTGGGGAATGCACAAGTTTTTTGTAAACGGCTCTATAAGGAGCTCTTTCTTTCCTAGTTGTGATTGTATTTTTGACAACATGCTTCTCCAATGCATGATCAGGACCAGGTTCATTGAATCTGAAATCCCAATCACGTAGGTCTAACTCAATGCCCAATGTCAGTCTTGTAATTATGAAACCTCTCAATAAACATCTGGTCCAGGTGCACTGCATCTAGATCACCAAATTACCGGCCATCCAAAGATACATTGAACCTGGACGATCATTGCAGGACATATTCGCATGAACTGAATCAGATAGTTGTTCATGAAGTGAATTTTGTCAATTGAAGTTCACTCTAATCGTTAAGAGAGAAATATTCTTCCTCAAAATTTGCAAAAAAAAGTGAAACTTTTCCCACATTCCACACAAATTTTGTGTCGAAAGGGATGAAGAAAAGGTGGAGGCAAAAAAATCGTGCAGAAATATCAAAAAAATTGGTTAGCATTTCACAATTTCACAATTTGTAGGATTGGAATCTTCTTTCCCAATCTAGAATTTCCTTGCCAAGTCTGTTGAAAGTTTGAAAGGGGGTACATCCCATCACTGTATGTGTCACTGAGTTCTCAAAGTCACACTATTTGTAATTTGAAAAAAATCTTTATAGGCTAAAATCTAACTTTATTGCAATAATTTCCACAAAAGAAAACTTACTATTGACACTATTTTACTCCCCACTAAATTACCCAATTCACAATATTTATATTACATTTACATTACTGCAAGGTGAATGCTGAAATGTCCCTGTCTTGTATAAGTTTTTCAATTTTTTTTGTATGCTAATCTCTAACTTTGTTGCAATAATTCCCAGACAAAGCAAACTTACAATTGACCCTATTTTACTCCCCACTAACTAAATGACCAAAATCACAATATTTGTATTACATTTGTATTACCGCAAGGTTGCAATAAGTTAAAGTTTCACTATTTTTACCCCTCCTCACTAATTTAATAGAAGAAATCAATGTAGTGTAGTGATCTGGGGAACAGGAGAACACGGGACGAGCACGGATAACGATGCCCCCCCCCCCCTCGAACGAAGTCGCGTCAGCAGGACACGTGTTACTTGTTCGTGGACCACCCACTCACCCAGCTGACAACCTGCTGCTGCCCCTCATCAAGTGTACCCGAACCAACGGGAACGCATGCGAACCCCAATCAAGGGAACAGGGGGGCCCACCATGAGAATCGGCTAGCCTAAACCCCCCCCAGACCCCCCAGTTCATTATTTCCAAAGGATTGAAATTATTCTTTCAGTCCCGCCGCAGTCATTTCCACCCCAATTTCAACTCTCCATTATTATTAAATAATTTAGTCATTTTTTTTTTCTTTCTTAAAAAAATGATCATTTTGTCATTTTATTGGTGCTCCATGCAGTAGTAAGTTCCTGTACTGTAGTGTCAGCCATCCGAATCTTCATCCAGTCTTATTTTTAACCCTTTGCCTGAGATTAGAAGATTGGCATCTCCGATCCAAATCCTCACGTACAACCAGCCAGCCCCTTTACTACGAATCCTGTGGTGGGGACAGAGCCACGAATAGGCCGGGTAGGGGCAGGCACTCATTCAGGGTATGCTCCGGTAATTAATTCAGTTCAGTCGGGTTCCTCCGGGTCGGGTCCGGGTATAAACTTATTAATAATAAGTTAGAGCGGGGGACGGAGCCTCCCGACGAAAGTTCACGTGGGCCGGGAGTCGGAGTCGGAGTCTGCGTGCCTTGTCTGGTAAATAAATAACCGGAATGGCCCGTGAACGGCCAGCACAGGCCGGCAAGACCAGGAGTGACGACACCCGTGATTTCTGACAGACTTGAACGGTTGAGTCCGTCCGTCAGTCCGTCTGCCCCTCCGGCCCTCCCCTCCCCCCCCAGCCAGTAATAACTTAATATAAAAGTTCAATGACTTGCGGCACAGGGTTCGAGGAAATGTCATCATAGTTTGGCGTGGTGCCCTGGCTGCCTGGTCCTGAGTCCGCCTTGCCTGACTGACTGACGCGTGGAGGTTCCTTGATAAGCACACCTTGGCAGCCTTATTATCAATGATCAAAGTGGGGAAGAATCCGCGGCTTCTGCTTACTTGCATGACCTCGGAACAGACGGAGTTGCCGGAGAACTTACCGGCGTTCAGTAAGAAGAACTTCAGTTCCAGTGTTCACTTCTGCCACTGCCACAAGTTATTATTACCGTAACTATTACGGAGGACGGACGGGACGGGACTTCCACTCAAGTCGTAGGGGGGGCTACGTTACCTTACCTTATATATTTAGTGTAGCTCCTTGGAAAAAACACTTCACTTTCTGAAAAAGAGAGAGAACCCAACCAACGGTGCTTGAATATACATAGTTGTGTCTTGACCAATGCTTTTGGGCTTTATGTGGTCACCTGGGCCCTGTTGTCATTTCGACGGGTGGTTCAGTTCAATTCTCCAGTTGGGGTGCCGATGCCGATGCCGACGAAAGTGGGGATTTTTTTTAACCCTTAAAAAGAATGGACTGGTGCCCGTGGAAATTAACCCTTTGGAAACCGTGTGACATCATTACATTAAAAAAATTTTAAAAATACACATTGGAGGTCAAAGTGATGTAGAAGATCTCCCCTTTCCGCACAAAATACAAAAGATGAACAGTTGAAGTTCTGTCCTACGTAGAGAGATCCTTTGTCATTCTTCGGACACAAAATGTCTGCTTCGATGTTTGAGGGTTACCCCCTAAAGGACCAAGGCACATTTTGGGTAGAAATTGTCAAAAACTGCCACTTTTTAGGGCAGCAAGGAAAAAATTAATTTTTCATATTTTTTCATATTTTTTTCAAAATTCAATTGTTGAAATTTTTACCATACTTCTTTAGGAACATGTGGAAAAAAATTTAGAAACTTTGACCGCACGGATTGAAGGATTATAATGTTTGAAGATAGGGGAATTTTTTTTTTCTAAACCTTGCCCAATAGGGCTTGCAAATTATAGCTCCTTCTAGAATGAGATTCTTACACTAAAAATGGTTATTTTTTTGACATTTGCATCTTGTATCATGTAAGCTAGACACCTTCCAAGTTTCAAAATCATATGAAGAATTTGGCACATGCTACCCAAGCTACCCGCAAAATTTAGGACATTATAACTTTTGATCCAAGTACTTGATCGAAAAAGAAAATAGATTATCAGGAAGTACATACATAGATACACATTATGTCCAAATTCCATGAACATCCAACCCAAAATGACTTTGTAAGAACCTACCCAAGATTTCTTGCATATGTTGAACGGACACCTGGTCCTTTAGGGGTTAAATTTAAAAGTTCATTTTTTTAAATGAACAGTGTGGTGATTTTGTCTTTGAGGATCTTTGTCTTGGTGAAGAAAAGCAAACAAATGCAAAGATTCTAGTACGCAAAGAAAAATTCATGTGGAAACAGGGGGTTCTTTTTAGAATATAAAGGTATGGATTTCTACAAAAGTGGGGTTGGGAATGATACTAGTACCTAGAATGGTATTAAGAATGGTACACCTTGGGATGAGATTTACTTTTTTGGCACTACAATATTTCTTAGATCAATTATAACTATATCTTATTATCCCCTAAACACACAAAGTGCATTTTTTTGGCAACACAATAATTTGGGGCAGCTCATTACTAATGGAGTTTTTTTTCTTCTTTAAATTTTTTATACAACATGTATTTGAGGAGTAGCTTTTAAAGCACAATAATTTTCATAACATTTGACTACATGGTTAAAAAGTTATTGCATGATATGCAATTTTCATTGCTCAACATGCACCTCGGGTAGCTCAAAAAATATCTTTGAAAATCACTTATTTCAAAAAAAAAATTGAAATTTGTTCTCTAGAGTCTAGATTTGCATATACATGAAAAGCTTTGAGTCATTGCATTTTGATTAATGAAATGAAAGTTATGAGGAGTTATAGTTTGCAAGTAGTAATGGAATCTCAACTCTAATAAGATCAACTTTGAAGTCCTTTATTTAACTCAATTTTCAATATTTTTGAAAAAAAAATAAAAACATTGTGTGTACATTGTTTTCAATTCTATAAATAAATTCCTAACACTTTAGTGTTTTGAATCGTTCTCTACTTCTTTCTACTTACTATTTTTTCCTATATGTTGTACAATTCCAAATGATTTGAATTTTTCAAGCATAGAGCCAACTTGCCTTGAAGAATGAATCCTAAGAAACACCACCATTTGGGATAGTTTTTCATACAAACGTGACCTTGTGAAATGAAGCTACCTGGATTTTTGTAGGGCTAAAAAGGTTTTTTTTGTCAATTCAAATGCTAATATCTTGCAATCTATATGGTGGAAATTTCTGAAAACTTTCCACATCTTCTCAAATGAGAGTACTACAAGATCCTATTGTTATTCAACAAGATCAGCTTTCTTTTTGTTGAAAAAATACATTTGGGGACACATGTAGGTCTCTTTGTTTCTTCGTTAAATCCATAAATCCTTCATTAACTAAACTTGATATTTGCTCAATCATGCCAAAATGGGCGTTCGATGAATGATAAACGAAAGAATCTACCTTTGTTTCATGAAAATGTGTCTTGAGATACTTTAGGCCTCCCATGGCACAAGAATACTCAGGTTAGTTGCACCATCGTAGAGAGAAAATGAGGTCATTGTCACTTGCATTCCCAACTTGACATGTGAAAGTTGTCCAATCAAATGTGCACATAACATTTACAGATCCTCAATGTACTACACTGGGGGTACTGCGAGTGTAGTACTGAGTGTAGTACAATGAAAAATGCAGGTAAATTAGACTGAGGAGCTTCAGTGTGGTTGGAAAACGTGTAATTTCACTAATTAGTGTATTGAATTAGAATGTCATGAGGCAGAGTGCCCCTGGCTGCCGTTCTGATTTCTATTGTACAATAAAAAAAAGTGCTCAGTTTAGGCCTAATTCAATAAACAGAAGTTATGAACTGAAAAAATGTCGACAGAGTGAGCACCATTCGTCAGTGTGGATCAAGAATATAATTTTGGTTATATACCTACAATGAGCTACCCTTACAGCATATTTTCCCAACAATCATATCACAGTTGAACTTCAGTGACTGAATGAGAATGACTGACCCACTTTCATCCACAGCACCTCCAGTACAGTACTAGTACTGTAGTGTTGGAACACTGAATGTTGTCATTTCGTACTGCCACTCATTCGTACTACAATACTACTTACAATAGACGACGACGACTACATTCATCCTCTATTCATCCGCCACGGTGCTGTCTGCTCTCCTGAAAACTCGAGCAAGAAGCAAGCAAACCACCACCCACCCATGCCCCATGGGGGGTTCCCAATTGAATGACCCTTGTGGCCTTGTCCCCTCCAAGAACAAGTGAGAACACCCCAAAATAGGGTAACTTTGAGGTGGGAAACTGACAACCACTTGGGCAAAGAGGCTCAATGAGAAAATTTTAAAAATCAATTAAAATTTTTGAAAATTTTGAAAATTTTGAAGATGGGGCTGTAGTACCGAGGTGACGAGGACTAATCCTTCTTATCTCCATCCCTAATTAGTTGCCGATCCACATTCTCAACGAATGTGCCCAAATTCTATTTTCGGAGAAATTGTTGGCAAAGGTTTAGGGGATACATCTGGCACTGCGCCTCGTGGGCCCCTAACAAGCGGAGCCGCCCCCACCCCGAGTGCTCCCCCCCCATTCCCGTTCACCCTCAGGTTTCATTCTACACCTTTTTTTTATTCAAAAGGTAAGAAAAATCTCTCTCTTTTTCACCATGAGTACCAGTACTTGCAGTTCGAAAAGAATTTCGAATTGTGTTTTTTGATTTTCCGAATAAATTTCTTGATTCACGAAGGAAAATTCGTTCATGAATGTTGCGGTTTTTTTTACTTTTTTATTCTTGGAAAAGTTTTACTTTTTTTAACTTTTAGAACCTGACCTGACACACAACTGAGCTGAAGAGTTCAGTTCAAGTAAGTTAAAAGAATGGAGGTGTTCAAGTTTGACCCTACACGGAATAATCAGCTCACGAGTCTTCGTCGTCACTGCACTCATTACACGCAACCCCGAATAAGACATCTTTCATCCATCCATGCAGGCCTTCTGCGTGGGTTTCGGTGGATGGATCCCAGGCGGAGTAGGACTTTTTCATCCATCCGTCCATCCATCCGTGCAGGCAGGTGCTGGCTGGCCATGAAGCTCTGTGCGTCCTCTATAAGACTGGCCGTCTGTGGCGTTCCCTGGAGAAATTTGCCTCTTTCCTCTCGAGGTTTCTTGTAGGTCGTCGATCTCCGCACTTCTTCCATCAGTCTGCACCACAGCCAATTTCCCATTGGACGATTCCTTTTTGATTTGTTTTGTTTTGGCGTCGTTGGGTTATTGATCGTGTGGGTGATGTTTTAGTCGGCACGCAGACAAAGGGAGAGGAGGTTGTGTGGTGGATTGTTACGTGTTAGTGAGTGGGAGTGTGTTGTTTTGAGTGTCCATGGAGGTGCAGTTGGTGGAGATTGTGCTCTAACGTTTTAGTTTGGGAGGTAATCTTCTGAGAGTGTGTGTGTGAGGAGAGACGGAAGCTGTGTGATAAAGCAAAGATGCCGGCGTTGTTACCGCTGAGAGCGATTGGCACGGGTTCGAAGACGAGGGGCAGGAGCGCTAAAACGGTGGCCAGGTCGAAAGTCGAGAAGGAGAGGGAGGTGGAAACCACGGGCACTTCAGACGCAACGCTTTTCAGCGTGCCGAGTATGAATGTGAACGGGAAAGGAATGGGATTACTGTCATCGCAGCTTCGAGGTTGCGGTGCCATGGCGAATGGAACGAAGGCCGCGGAATCGGATTTGGTCAGGAGCAAGCTGTTTGGCAATGGGGTCGACTTGGAAAATAGATTTGGAAATCAGAATGTCAGCAGCGGAAGTGAGCACGAGCTCAACTCTGTCTGTTTAGGGGCCATGGTCGACGGGTTTATGGAGGATGACTCTGACAACGACAGCTGCGGACGGTCTCGCTGCAACTGCAAATCGAGCGGCTCAACATGCGACTGCGACGATTTTGAAGATTCGCGGTCGTCGCTTGGTGGTGAGCTTGCTGAGATTCTACAAGATTTGATATCGAACAATACCGCAACGGAACGCCTGTTACTGTCTGAGGTGAACAAGGCAATCGCTGCGGCGAATTGTGTTGTATCGCTTCAAAATGGTGTTAGCAACTGCTTGAGGCGTAAAGTAATGAAGCATCTGAGGACTGGGGGTTACAATGCTGCGATTTGCAAATCGAGATGGGACCATGTCGGGAGCTTCCATGGTGGTGATTACGAGTATATCGACGTTGTTTTTGAAGGCGCAACTCGCAAGAGTGAGAGAATCATCATCGACATTGACTTTAGGGGTCAATTTGAAATTGCTCGTCCATCGACGAGCTACAAGGCCGTGGTGCATGTGCTTCCGACCGTGTTTGTTGGCAAGGCGGATCAGCTCTTCCAGATTGTGAACATCTTGTCCGATGCCGTGAAGCTGTCAATTAAGAAGAGTGGCATGGACTTGCCTCCCTGGAGGAAGACTGAGTACATGCGGGCTAAATGGTTCGCAACTTACAAGCGCACCACTAACGACACTGTTTTCAAGACTCACGACGGGGATTTCTCCAACATTCCTCGTATTGCTGTGAAAGACAACGGCTGGAGCGCCAAGTACACCGACGAGATGGAAGTGGATTACTTACGCGTTGGTGAGAGGCGGGTTATGAAGGATTTGAAAAATCTTGTTCCTAAGAGGCCCAAGGATGTTAGCAACAAGCCAACTCGAGCTGCTGTAGTCGCCATCAACAACAATGACTGGACACCTCCTGCCTTGAAACCCAGGGTGTTTCAACGACGCGGTCAAGCTGGGCTTGCATCTATTCTGAGAGAAGCAGGTTTAACGTCTTCCATCAGGACCTTGATCGAAGAGCAGCGGACGGAATCATGGAAGAGTTTGCCAATTGCTGTTTGAGGATCTACTTCCTTGCGCATGCCCGACATTGCTCCTCTTTCAGTCTGTACTATTTACATTATGTATTTCTTATACGTAGATTATGTGCATATTGATGTCACGCATGTTTGCCACTATTTTTCGTCCTTCCTACCATGACGAGACTGGCGTTTGTGGAGAAGAAAATAGTTGTGCAAAGGATTGTAGGTTAGTATTTATCAAATTTTGGGCTCGATCGCCATCGCCATGAGGGTACAGGCGTTTTGCTTACGCAAAGGAGTTTTAGAGCGCACTCGGGACAGCCTTGAATGGGTTTACGCGGCTGGTTATGTAGAATCACATATTCTGTGCTGCAATTTTTTTGATAGTTAGGTAGTGCAGAAAACTCTCGTGTGGCGTATTGTAAATACGGATATTGCCACTCTCGGTATTGGAATTTCATGAGCCACTGAAGTACAGGATCTGAGTTCAGTTCACCGAGCTTCCATAGCCAAGTATATGTGGAAGTCTCATTTATAATGAAAGACAAATGCTTTGTCTATTTGGAATCAACACTTTGTACCGTGGTATATTCTGTGCGATGTCTTATTCGATGTTTTATGCCATGATGGCTTTGTTGATGCCATATATGCGATGCAAGCTTTCTCGATTGTGAGTAGATATTTTTCCAAAGAACTTTTACTGCAGATTGTTTGTCTCTTATTCGTCTCGAGGTTCTCTCCTCTGTAACGTTCACCCTCCCCTCACTGTACAATACAGTACTGTACTGTACAGTGTATTGGTTACGGTGAACAGAGTGAAATTCCAATGGTTCCCTTCTCTGCCGTACTGTAGCCTTCTCTATGAGGTGATTCATCAAGTAATTATTTTTCCTGTCGACGCTTATGGTACCTTAGCTATTACAGTACTGGAGATGTTGAACAGTAGAAGGTTTAGGATATGAGAGAATCATTTCAGAATAAATGAGGCCCCCCCATGTGATGGAATCTGCATCTCCAATTATATAACGGGACTGCGGGATCTTTAAAAAGCTGGGCTCTAGTGTAGAATATATGTGTATAATTTTTGGTGTCCACAGAAGCAGCCGGGTCCTTCCATTTCACATATATACTGTTGCTCGTTCAATTACTGGGTTCCAGAATTCGTGGAATGAGAGGCATTCCATGAGAAAGGCTGAATGAGAACTGAATGTTCACATAGTAGTCTAGGTGGGGAGACTAAAGTGCTCAATGTTGAAAAGAACGCAAGGCAAGTTGCACACAAAAGAGATTCCTTTTCTAGGGATATTGAGGCAGTATCTCAAAGATTTTGTGAAGAATTCTTTATTAGTAAAATGTTGTGGCTGGAGTCACGCATGAAAGGTCCAGTGACCGATGCATAAAGATGTTTTGTACTCTTCGATGTTTTCATTGGGTGATGTCTTTGCCTCGAGACAAAAGATGACGAAACTTTGAGCTAAATATATATATAGTGAATGTGAGGCAGTCAGGCAGCTACAGTAGCTTTGAGTACGACCTTAGAACTGAAAAATTAAGCATACTTTCTGTTTGTACTCTACAACTCCTTGTTCTCTTTTGAAAATGGAATAAATCTTGAATTTGTTGGCTCTAGACCAAAGGTGGATGAGGCTTTGCATTGAAAAAAACTACATGTGAGGAAGTTTGAGTAGGACCTTACTTGAAAAATGAGTCAGTTACTACAAGGACAAAGCCTCTCTCTCCAGTACAAGTGCTTGTTTCAATATAAAAATAAAAATGTTTTGAACTTCTCCTAAGTTCTTCTAGACTTTCTTTTAGTGTCCATTTCTCAATTCCCCAAACCCACTTTAACCCTTGAACGCCGGACTGGTGACCGTGGAAATCAGCCATTTTTGAACCGTATGATATCATCTACTTTAAAAAAATAAAAAATAATCATTGGAAGCCAAACTACTGTAGAAGATCTTCCCTTTCCACCCCTAATTCCGAAGATGAATAATTGCACTTCTGTCCTACACAGGAGAATTCCTTGTCATTCATCAAACAAAAAAACGTCCGCCTCGTCGTTTCATTGAGGGGTTAAATTATAATTTGTGATCTTAATTTGCTTAAAACAATTCATTCATGAGGGCTTCAACTGCGGTAACTTCCAACCGATGAGAAGTGAAGTACATGCAGCGAAAGCATATTCCGTCTTATTAAGCAATCCCTGGGTAATATCCTCCGAATGTCGAACGATTGCTTCGATTGTGAATCAAATCTAAGCTTAATTGTAACTTAACTGAAACTGAAGGTCATGGCCTCACCATTCAATGATGAGTTTCCAGCATTCCCAGCCCTTTTCTCTGGAGCTCGCAGCCTTTCCGGATTTCCCTTCCCCTTTCTCCAGCAGGTTGTTCATCGGTGGCTGCAAAATGTTCAGGCCGTGTGGCACAGCCAAGGTGAGGTTCTTGTGTATCGTAGTAATGACGTATTATTTGAAAAACATGCACGTTAAGTACTTTTTTACTTTGCCCCCACCCAGCTGTTGCAATCGGATTGTGGCGATGTGGCCATTTCCGTCTGTTTTGGAATGGAGAGTGACGGAATTGTAGTCGGAAATTACTGATTGCAGACAATCACGGTGAAAAAGCTTCACACCAACTGTTCAGTTACTCGCTTTTCTCCGGAGATCGTGGTTATGTGTAAGTTCCAAATTCCCAACAAGCAAGCAAGCAGGGAAGAACTTATCAATCGTGCATGATAAGCCAGGAAAACCATGTGTTTGAAAATTATATTTTGGAAAAAAATGAAATTTCTTCTAAATTGACGTCCTACTTTATTAAAACAATTCACCTTTTGGATTATGAAACAAATTTTATTGATAGTGGACGCAATTATTTATTATTTCTTGAAGTTTTCCTGAACTTGTCTGCAGGCAGACTGGTCAACACTTTTTGTGTTGAAGTGTTTGTAAAAATAAAATGTCTGCAGTCAGGCATGAAAAGATGTTCCAGGATGAAAAAAATTCCCACTTTGTTCCAACACAGAAAGAAACAAAATATTAAATGTGAAACAAAAATTAAAATTAAATTGTTAATACATGAAAATCCTTTGCAGTATGAGTCCAAAGAACACAAAAAAATGATCACTTTGGGATCAAGATTTTTGGATGGAAAAATTTGTAAAAAATGACAATTGTTATTGTAGGATGTTAATATCACCTTCATAAAGAAGGAATAAACACAAAAAGTTGCAATTGGATATTCTTTATCATTGTGAGATCTTTGTGATCAAAATATACATGATTATCTTCTATTGCATGGTTGTGGGCATTTCATAAGTGTGAAATTCAAAAAATGTTAGAGTATGTGGAATTCAATTTACCTATTTCAATGTGATGTACATATAGATGTCTAGGTTGAGAATTACCACACCAAAAATCAAAACTTGAGTTCATTTTGTGGAGAACTTATATACCTTGCATTATGATGATCTAATTGTAAAGAGTAAAACATCTAGAAATATTCACAAACTCACCCAAATTTGACTTGTTTCAAAATTACATAAACACATACCAAAAAATGACTTGTTTCAAAATTCAAAAGGAGAATTGTTTAATACTATAGGATTGGGTGATTGCAAGAAACACTTGTAGCCTTTTATTGTCCCCTTGGCCTTAGACAGGTGATTTTTGCCCATATTTCTTACATCATATGTTAGTTTTGTATGAAATTTGAAAGGAAGGTACATATGGCAATTTTAGACATTGAGTAATTGTTTCCAATTTTTTCCAAATAGTTTGTTATTTTTAAACAACCCTAGATTGGATGTCTACCTTTGCCATTTTGAGGGCATTTAGTACTATTGTTGACCCAAAAATACAAATTTGAAGGTCAAAATTGGGAGACAAGGACTTCTACTAAATTTATACAAGATCACAAAGAGATATTTAATATTAAAGTGTCCACCTTCCAGATGTCCTCAAAGTGCACTACCTTTGTGCAAGTGCAAAGAACACATATTTTTCCCAAAGATGCGAATGGTTAAAAAGGAGCATCTTCAAGTTAAAAAAAATTGTTCTTTGATTTTGCTTTTCATTTTTTTTTACTATTTACTAAAAATCAAACATCAAAGTATCTATTTTCTTGGCATTTTCCATTGCTCTTTTTTTATGAATAAATTTTAGAAATAAATTTTTCTAAGCCTGAATTTTCATGCATACACTATTTAGAATGCTTGATTATATACATACATACATACATATATGCACACACTTTATTTCAAAAGTCATAGTATTCATTGAAATAGGCCGTTTTGAAACAATAATGGTAGGGATTTCTTGCAATGACCCAATTGGAGAATCATGAATAAATCATAGAAAATGTATTTGAACTCATGTGCTTGCATTAAGAAAATCAGATTTGCCATAAAAATATGCATCTAAAAATTTAATTTGTGAACCCAAAGAAGTCAAAAGTCAAATTGCAATAGTAACCAAAATTGCAAAAAATACAATTTGGTTTTAAGGATGTTTTTTTTTAAATTATAAAATATGATACAAAGATCATATTTGTACTATTGGATTTACTAATACAATTCCAAATAATTCTCAATATAATTTGAAACTAAAAACTGAAAATTCCTTCTAGAAATGATTATAGATTGGATACGTGTGTTTTTCACATGAATTTTATTTCTTAAGTTGAAAATGTAAAGTTCTAATTCTAGTGTTTTTTTATAATTATTTATTTTCTCAAGTAAATTTTGATTGGTCAATTATTGAACTAGTAAAGTTGTTTTTTGGATCAAATATACCTATAGACTTTGAACTTTAGGATATTTGTAAGAAATGTTTTTGAAAATCTATATCATACAAATTTAAGAGAATTAATACATAAATCCACAAATATTTAGATAGATGAGAAAAACAAGACTATGTGTACTTGGGACAAGTTTGCATTCATTTATTATTCAAAATTTGAATCTTTGATCTTTATTGATTTAATTCCTAGAGGCTTTTAAAGTCAGGTTTATGATCTTTTCTATTTTTATTTTGGACATGTCCTAGTAGATTTATATTTTTTATATATGTTTTAAAGCTCTTGGTGTAGCTTCCATAGGGCATGATCAATACATGAAGCTTTGTTCCATGGGATCCAAAAAATGTTTCTAGAACTAATGTAAGTTTGAAAGGTTTATACATAGTATATTTGAAATGCCATTTTTAAATGATTTTGGTATAGGATAGTCTAGAAGATACAAATGTAGCTTTTCTTATTTTCATAATTATTAATGACATAAAACACATGAACAATATTGTTTTTCTAGAAATTATTACATTTTGTAGACAAAATTACTTCAAAAAATTATTTTGAAGTCAAACATAACAATTTTAACAAATAAATTTTTTTATGGTGTTTATATAGGTTACTAGAACATTTTTTCCATTTGGAATTGAGAAATCTCAATTTCACATAAAGCAATTAGCAATTTGGTTTTACCTTATCTCTTTTAAGAAGAAAGAGAAAAATATTAGTAGACAATTTTCATGGTGTATTAAAATTTAAAAATGAAGCAAAAATTTATAGTTTGTTACAATGCTAAGATGTTTCAATTTTAAACCAATTACAATTATTGTTTGATAGTAAAATGCATAATTTTAATGAATTTTCAAAGACTCAACTTATAATTTGAATATAGAATTACTTGTATTGGATTTATAATATTTTACAATTAAAGAAATTGACTTCTTATTTCATTTCTTCGCAAGTATAAAACTTGTAAGAAATTCATGTAATAGGATATGAAATTAATCACCAAATGCCCTTTATCTTAAGCTTTAGATGAATTCCATGAAAACTTTGGTATAAAAGTATATATTGTCTTACAAGCCTTAATTGCATTTTCATGGATGAATTAATTGATGGTTGACTTGGGGGGACACTCTATGTATATTTTATGCACCATGTGCATTGAAGGGTTATTTTTTATGGGGCAATTTACCTCCAAGGAAGAATTAAAAGGGGACCTATAATTACTGAATTTGGAAAAATGGCCTATATTATGGCACTCTATCATTACTTATACCATGAAGGGAAATGTAATTTTTTATAGGCTATATTCTTTATAAGGAAAAAATGTGAATTGAAAAGTAAGGTGTAAGCAAAAGTGTTAGAGAAAAAAGTCCCCCCCTAAAATGAGAAAAGTTCAACCTATTGTCATGCATTTTAATCAAACTACACCATAGTCATGTGTACTGGAAGAAAGTGGAGAATACCTTTTAGTTCCAACATACAACATGAAGGGGTATTGTTCAACATGCTTGTGCCTCCAAACAGAAAAACATACAAGTGGACAACACCATGCCATTTGAACTTCAACAATTCATAACTCATTTCACATAGCACTGAAACATGTCAAACTACTTGATTTAATGTCAATCCCATTTGTCTCAAAAGGAAATTTATTGAAATTGTATAAAGAATTTGTGGGGTGGCCAAATTCTGGTTATGCTCTTTTTTCAAATGCAATCCAAGTTGTATAGACCTTCTACTATAACGAAAATGAAATGACCAAGACAAACAACATAATACAGTTTCTAAAATTCCTAACAATAGAAAACCAAACACATGAAATTCAAATTGAATTTGAATGGAAGTTGCTGGAAATTGTGATTCACATGTGTTTAAAACCATAGGAGTTGGTAAACAAAGAATTGAAGATGTATATTACCAAGTACATGCAACCATCCACCAAACAATTCATCCACCATACCTCTGTCCCACCTGTGCACCCAATTGTACAACCAGTTGTACATATGGGGTGTAGGAAATATAGTATATAGGATCCCAATTTTCAGCCCGTAAATTACATGTACAAAATACTAATGGCCTAAATTTTCAGGCTATCTACATTACTTACAATAGATTTGTCACTTTCATTGGCCCCCAACTTATTTTTAAGTTTTTTATAATTTTTACCCAAAATGAATTAACCACTATCTATATTATGCCGCATGTTGTTTCTAAAATGCACTAAGTGTCCCCACAAGATGATTAATTATCCATTCTTTAGTATTTATACTTAGCTATACCTATTGGTTAGTAGATAGTAAGGGGTCAACTTACCACCCACTCAATACTATTTACATAATTATCCCCTATTGAATTGATAATTTTTCATTACATTAATTAATTTTTCATTACACCCCCCTACCCCACAACCATATATGCATTTTTTTAACCATGTTTGATTTCATTCAATTTGGAACAATTGTATTGCATCTATATTTGTATTCAATATCATATATTACATCAATATTCCATATGTAGTATCATATGTTATAGTGTTTTTAAAATTTATTGGGAGGAAGGGAAAAAATTGCACACACAAGTCACCAAATCCATTTATTTTGGTTTTGGTTTTGGGAGGGACTCAATAGGGTGAATGTGCTTGATTCATTTTATTATATATGAGGTTAGTGGATTAAGAAGTTTGATTGGGAAAGCCTCTTACACATCATGATTTGGGTAGTGGAATTTGATACCTTTAAGGTGAAAGTAAAAGCATTGGAGTTAAACAATTCAAAAATGATGACAAAGTATATGTCAATCACACAACTCTAGGTTGATGGAAAGTAAAATAGCAACACAAAGCTTTAGGTGCATGATTTTTTAGATGAGATTACTTAGCTTTTAGCCAGAGTTGCTAGCGTGCGAGCCTGTGAGTGTGAGCTTGTGAGCGGGAAAAATAAAAGGGGAAAAAAAGAGCAAGGTACCCATGTCCGTGGATGTACCTATTACCGTGGCTCCACTAAATATGGAATTTATTGAAAGGTTATTTCATTGTTTTCTCAATTTTTGAGTGATCTATGAATTTAAGGAAAAAATACTTTGACATTAATTTTGCATCCGGTAGAGGGTTTAGTGTATGCTTAAAACCCACCCATCTGTCACTTTCTCACATTGGAATTTTTTTGGAAAGACACTTTGTTTGGTGTAATATTCTTTTAAAATGGAACATTTTATTAGTCGTGAAGAGTCTCTGGGTCATGAGAATGTATTTATCCTTTGACACTCTTTATTTTTTTGGAGGCTCTCTACATGATGTGGATATATTTTTCATTCTCACCATTTTTTTGGTGTTCCAGGTTTAGGTGGGATTGACTTGATTTTCTCTTTGAATACACATGAATACACTTGTGTTGGAATGTTGAAATTCCTTTTTGTTCATGAAGACGAATAGTCAAAGACGTGGTTGTAATGAATTTTGTTCACACTCAATATATTTCTATGGAGACTCTCTATTGTTGTAATGTTTTTTCTCACCCTTTTTTCCTCATGAAGACTCTCATGTCATTGCAATGTAATTTTGTTTCACAATTTGTTTTTCCATGAAGATTCTTGTGTCTAGGTAATGATTTTGTCACACCCTATTTCTTTCATGAAGGCTTGACTGTTGTTAGGGTTTTTCAAACCCCATTTTGTTTATGAAGATTCTACTCTTATTATTATGTTCATAATTTATCACACACAAGATTTTCTCATAGAGACTCTTTTGTGAAATGTTTTTTTTTTTCCAAACCCTATTCTAATTAGGAAGATTCTCGTATTGGAATAATTTTTTCTTTGCCCCCCTATTTTATTCATGAAGAATTCTAGGATAGTATAATTTGGGCTTAGGATTTTGACACCGAATTTCGTCTTATTATAAATCATTTGTTATTATGTATAATTATTTTAATAGAACCTATTAGTTATGGCTCAAGATCTATGATTGGTATAAGGGAATAATTTTTTTCACTTTTCACACCAAATGCCCTTCATAAGACATTTTGGTTGCTCTAAATTTATTTTAATTTTCCAGAACTAATCATTTACAAAAGATTTTTTGGATGGCGTGATTTTTTTATTTATTTTATCTAATAGGGTTTTGGAATTTAACACTATAATTGGTGTGAACTGCTAAATCTTTATCTAAGGGTTATTCATTACATATGATTCATTACTTATTCTAATTTTGGGGTCCACCCCATTTTCTAGGATGAACCCACTTCACTTGGTGTGAATATTTATTTCTTTTTCAAAATATATTTTTTTATTTAGACACCT